>CM076104.1:11359375-12718750 GCA_038048805.1 Hipparchia sbordonii | reverse complement strand
GGCTGTGACATACGGACAGACAGACATGACGAATACATAAGGGTTCCGTTTCTTGCCATTTGGCTACGGAACCCAGTAATAAGGAAGTAGAGACTACTTTAGGTAGTTTATACTTACATAGCAGAAGTAGGTAAAATAAATTCTTAGCCAAGATCCCAGTAGCTAAGAGTACCTAACCCAAGAAATGTTCGCAGTTAAAAATACAGGGTGGCCGGTCAATTGACGTCACAAAAAAAAAATTAGGTCCGGTATGCTGTGGGGTACCCGAATCACCCCCATGTATGTTCCGAGATTTTTTATAGTTTTGGAGTTATGATTTTTTTTTCGATTTTTGGAGGAATTTCGACATGACCATTTTAAAAAATTAAAAAAAAAAAAGTAAAAGACTTTTTTAAAGTTTTTTTTTTGCAACTCAATTCTCATGAGTTGTACTTTTATGCATAAAATAATCAGCTTCGTAACTTTGATAAAAGTTATGAAAATGTTGGTCTAAAGTTAAAAATTTACGTTCCGTGAATTACAACTTAAATTTTCAACTTTAAATTAAAAATCTAAACAAGTGATTTTATGATTTCTTAGTTAGTCTTAAAAATGCGCCAAACTCTCAGCTTTCATAATAATAATAAATAAGTGGTACTTTGTGGAGAGAATTTGGCTAAAATCGGTCTTCAAAGACAGCAAGGTGGAAAATTCTAAAAATTAGCTAACTGATTAAAAAAAATTTTATCATTCCTAAAGCTAATTAATGATTAGAGAATGCTGGAAACCTACCGTGTTGGTTAAATAAGGAAAGTTTTAAGAAATACAGATCATAATGTAAACATCATTTATTTTTAAAATTTACAATAAGTTTTCAAATTGGCCACCTCCAGCAGCAATACACATCCTATACCTTCGTAAGAAGTTGTGTTTCAACCGTCTAAATGCTTCTCTGTTCTCACTTACAATACGTTGGGCTTCTACAATCTTCTGCCTCAGCTCTTGTTCACTCGAACATTCTCGGGCGTATGCTATTTCTTTGTAATAGCCCCAAATGAAAAAATCGACTGGGTTGAGGTCAGGTGAACGTGGAGGCCATCTAATTGGTCCACTGCGTCCTATCCATCTGTTGGGGTATTTTTCATTTAAATAATTGCGGACTTGTGTTGCGTAGTGACACGGGGCGCCGTCATTTTGAAACACCATAGAACGTCTAAGTTCGAGACTTACATCTGCCAGCAACAATGGAAGTTCATTTTCTAAGAAGTCTCTGTAGGTTGCTCCATCAAGTCTGGTTGGCAATTCAAACGGACCAATTAGCTCGCCGTTGAGGACACCAGACCACAAGTTAACGCTAAAACGATGTTGAAATGTTGAAGCTCTCACAGCGTGTGGATTTTCAGTCGCCCACGTGTGGTAATTATGAATATTGAATATTCCAGATCGCTCAAATCTTGATTCATCTGACCATAAAACTTTATTGAAAAATCCAGGATCATCTTGCTCTTTTCGTAACATGGTTTGGCAACAATCAATGCGCAATTGGTGGTCTGTCGGCTGTAAAGCTTGCACTCGACGAATGTGGAACGCGTGGTATCCTTCATCGTGAAGTATGGCTTGGATAGAAGTCCTTGGAATGCCTAGAGCACGAGCCACAGCTCTCGTACTCGTTGACGGGTTTCTCTGAACTGCTTCCAGCACCACTTCTGTGCGATCCGGGTCTGCTCTAAAGATTCCTTCACGATTGCCGCGTTGACCAGGAATGCGCCCTGCCATTAGGGTATTGTGCGTGTTAATAAAAACACGATGGTCGGGATATCGTGGAGGTTGCGGTCCACCACGACGTTGAAGTTGTTCGCGATACAGACGCGATGCTTCAACGCCGTTTCCTCGTGCAACTCCATAAAAATAATGCATTTCTGCATATTCACTTAACGTGTAATTCATCTCATACACTTCCAAGTAAACAAAGTCCAAAACAGAATACAAAACACAGTCCAATAAACGAGCTAAATAGTCAAACAAGTAAGCAGCGGCGGAGTCCGTGGGCAATAACAAAATGGCGACACGACTAGCACTAAACACAATGTGAGCACAACTGAGGTCGGTAACTAACGAACTTGTTTTGCGTTGGCTTCGGTCGGCTGAGCCCCTCACGCCCCCGAGAGTGAGAGAGATAGATACTTAACAAATGTTAAAATTTTTTTAATCAGTTAGCTAATTTTAAGAATTTTCCACCTTGCTGTCTTTGAAGACCGATTTTAGCCAAATTCTCTCCACAAAGTACCACTTATTTATTATTATTATGAAAGCTGAGAGTTTGGCGCATTTTTAAGACTAACTAAGAAATCATAAAATCACTTGTTTAGATTTTTAATTTAAAGTTGAAAATTTAAGTTGTAGTTCACGGAACGTAAATTTTTAACTTTAGACCAACATTTTCATAACTTTTATCAAAGTTACGAAGCTGATTATTTTATGCATAAAAGTACAACTCATGAGAATTGAGTTGCAAAAAAAAAACTTTAAAAAAGTCTTTTACTTTTTTTTTTTTAATTTTTTAAGATGGTCATGTCGAAATTCCTCCAAAAATCGAAAAAAAAATCATAACTCCAAAACTATAAAAAATCTCGGAACATACATGGGGGTGATTCGGGTACCCCACAGCATACCGGACCTAATTTTTTTTTTGTGACGTCAATTGACCGGCCACCCTGTATAATAACTGTAGATTCGACTTACATTTCTTCTTAAGTTTATACTCGTACCATTGCTTGGCCTGATTCCACAATCTGCAGTCATGTATTATTTATTTTCTTTGCTCATAATACTTATTCTTAACAATTTTCATCACAAGTAAGGCTGGACGCTCATTGACTACTATTGCCTGCTACGATTTATTTTTTTTGAAGAATATTAGCCAAGTTGAACTTGACTTATATTCTCCTCTCCCCTCCAAATAGGCAAAAATCTTGTGCTAGGAGTGGATACGATAATAGTGCAACGGGTGGGGTTCGAACCTGTGACCTTTCAGTTTTCAGTCCGCACCATTAACCATTGGACTATTGAGGCTCTGAATTAAACTATTGGTTCGCCCTAAACTGAAATCATAGATAAATTGTAGAGGTTGGTGCGCCATTTGCAATATTATTAGTTCCAGAGACACTCATATCTATGCTTACAATGCCAAGATGGCGCCAATCAAGTAGGTCCAAAAAAGAAACCACAGTAGCCTGTCAAGTGTTAACCATAGATTAAAGATACAGGTCAGTGATCCCACAGCTAATAAGTGAGTGTGTGGGTTGCCTTAGTAAGTACCCACGCAGCATGTTTCGTGCAACAAATAAGGCAGAACGCTAACGGTTTTCTTCAGTCTAATTGCCGGCCCGCTAGAGAAATTACTGACTTGATGAATTTTCTGCACACTAACCGCTCGCTGCGGTGATTTAAATGCGCCATAAAGTGCCATTTTTATAGAATACGTGACAAGCGCTACGTTGTTTAAACATACGATTATAACGAAATGTAGGTAGGCCAAAAAAATATAATAATGTAACCACGTTATTACAATAAAACCACGTTTCCTAGATGTTCGTAGATTCGTAGGTACCAAGAATGATCTGTATCGTTTTTGAGATTGGGATATAGTAGGTCTACATCTAAAGTCAACATGTCTTTAAGGGCTAGGTACCAAATGGCAAATAGGTACCTATCCAAAAAATTAATAATTTCTTTTTTTATCCGGCTAAACGGCCAGACTGATTTACGAATGGTTATTAATATTAGGTAGTAGTTGAATACTATAAAAGGATTTTAAGTAAAAAATTCACAACTGAATTATGATTCTTTACTTCATTTTTAAGTAGTTTGCTATGGCTTAAACTAGAACGTTGCAATCAAGATGCGAAATAATTGCCTAGGTACTCTACTTCTTATTTGGATATATCCTTTAAAACAAGATTTTCAAGAAATTATGGATGCACATTAAAAAATCTCCGAATAAGTTAAAGTTGGATAGTTAATATTCGATGTGTCCTAATTGGAGTTTAATCGAATCCTTAAATTACATGATTTGCAATGAAGTAGAAACCTTTTTTGGATCTACTTAAAAATTTACTAAATTTTGGACGATTTATCAAACCCAGCGACAACAGAATAAGGATAAAACCCTTAATTTTTTTTTATATCTGTAAAATTAAGTAGCTTTATGAATAAGCTACATTATTACCTAGTGTTATGTAATACTAAAAAAAAACAATAAGATACAAGACATTATTTTTCTTATTTTATGCACCTAGTACATAATATTATTTAACTTAATTACAATATGGGGTTTTTCAAGGGGCGAACCAACAAGTTCCTGAAAAGCCGGCAACGCATTGGTGGTGCCTCTGGTACTATAAGTGTTCATGGGCGGCGGTATAATCACTTTACATCAGGTGACCCGCCAGCTCGTTTGCCCGCTATTCATATAAAAAAAAAAACACTAATTATTATGAACTTAGTAAGCACAGAAATAGAACAAGTACCAATCGAAAAGTCTTAATAGTCCAACGGTTAAAGATGAACTCAAAACTGAAAGGTCGACGGTTCAACCCCGCCCGTAGACCATATAGTCATACGCACTTCTAACACAAGCGCGTGTGTGTGTGTTAAAAAAAAGGAATAGGGATTAGTCAAGTTCAGCGTGGCTATTTAAAAAAATACGAAATAATTTATCTCACGAGCTAGTTTATTTTCTCTCAATTGCTTCTGAGCGCGTGCCTTCAAGACCTTAAATATTTGACAGAAAACATTTCTTTCGCATCCATACATCTGGTGGCTAAAGGCTACTTTAACTTTTTTTTTATTTTTAACGAGCAAACGTGCAGGCGGGTCACCTGATGTTAAGTGATTACCGCTGCCCATGAACACTTGTAGCACCAGAGGCACCACCAGTGCGTTGCCGGCTTTTTAGGAATTTGTTGGTCCGCCCCTTGAATAACCCCATGTTGTAATTCAGTGGGAACACCGTCGCAGGAAGTTGGTTCCACAGTTTCAAAAGTACGTGGAAAAAAAGATCTGGCACACCGGACGGTCGAAGTACTCCAGGCACCCAGGTGGTGAGGGTGAAATTGTGTAATCGGTGGCGAGCGGACTTTAAAAGCCCTTTAATCGAATGTACTTTGTAAAAGTTTATTTGAATAAAAAATTATTCTATTCTATTCTATCCCTGATGATTATTGTGTGCTCTAAGGCTAAAGCCTTCAGTTATCAGAGTATCAACTTAAGTCGATTAGCAGATAATGATATAAATGCGCGGACAAGTGTAAATGCGATGTGAAACCTGGCTGGACCGGTTTGTATGATATTTCTCTCCACACACGATCCGTATTAAAAGAAAACGCATTTCCCTGTTCTGTACTTGAGATTGACCTTATTTAATTACCTACTTATCTAAAGCCGGAATTATAATGTTAATTGTTACTCTATTGACAAGGGTTCATCGTCTCAATCCTTCGCGAAGAGGAATCTTAGTAATCTTGGTATTTTAAGATGTATTCCATAAATTTTGAAGCCAATATTATTTGCTGAAACTCCGAAATCTTAGATGTTTCTGCCACCCGATTCAGACCCTTCCGATAGCTTATTTATCGATCGATTCGGTTTGTTACCGTACGATAACATATAGTATTTTCAATTCGTAAATGCTCTTGTAATCGAATGTATCTTGTCGATGTCGATAACGTAGTCGATATCGAATCGTATCCTCAAACCAAACGCTCTGAATCACACGACAAAATTTTTTTATACGAGATCGATATCTAACCGTATCGACACGGTATGTTATCGAACAGGTCTGAATCGCCCCCCTGGTCGTCCATACGAAATATCTAGTTCCCATGAACTACATATTTCCAATTTTTTTTATTCGATTCGAACGCTAAATCGCTTGGCGGTACGTCTTTGACAGTATAGGGTGGTAACTAGCTACGGATAACATCTTCAACCAGACCAGACTAAAGACAATTCAGATTCCGCCCCCGCCGGGAATCGATCCTGAGACCTCCCAGTTATAAGACCACAGCGCTCACCACTGCATCAGGGAGGTCGGCCTATTTATGCAGATCATATAGATAGCATTCCTTATTAACGTAAGACTAAGAAATGATGTAGATTGTAGTACTTTCTATGCTAATTTCATCTGATCTATGATATAACGTAGCTTGCATATTATGCATAATTACGGTGGATAATAGCACAGTTTGTTAGCCTAACAAAACAGTTTTGCCGTGAGAGGGCATATTGCAAATTACTGGCAGAAACACACTAAACACGCGACTCAACCCGTAATGGGACATATTGAAAATGCGATTTTTTGTACGTCGCGTCGTAACATGGCAATTATATGAAAAATAGCTTTCATACTTAAGTATAATATGCTCAAATTGAAAAATTTTTGGAAACAATTTTCTCGGCAAAATCATTTTCCAAATATTGCTCTAATTTTTTTTTTTTGTAATCGGAAAAGGTAGGAAAACATTATTTTTTTTAACTTTTCTCAAAAGTAGAGTTTTATGAATACCACCGTCTTCATTCATGAAACTTTTCAGCTAACTGAAATTATTGAGAGATCCTGTCCAGTCCGTAAAGCTAGCTATTTTTTTGTAGAAAAATTTAATTCGCTTTAAACCAAAAAACAAATTAAAAATGTAGATATTAATATTATTGGCTACATTTGTAAAATTCCCTATGCATGTTGCTTCATTCGGTTATATGTTTTTTTACTTCTAGAGAAGGTAAAAACAAAATATAATAAAAAGAGGATTGGATACTACCAATGTTATGTTATGAAATGGACCAAGAGAATATAAACTATTCTGTTTCTAGAGGCTGGAAATGGAAGCACAGTTCCCAGCAGTAAATACTAATATAGGAGTACTTATTATAGTTATGAGACTTATTTGTCGTAGAGCGTCGTATTTGTCACACATAGCTGACATCTTAAAAAATTTTTTTTTACTTAACGTACCTAACAATATTTTTTTATAAGGTTTTGTAAGATCGAGGTGGATCCAAAAGTTCGCAGGTTCAATCTCGTGGAAAGTTAAATAATTTTAACCCCTTTTTTTTAAAACAACTGATGCGGGGTGGGGGTCTTGACACTTATTAAATTTTAAGTTGTTGGTGTATGAAAACACGAGTAAAATTTTAAATAAACAAAAAACTTACCTTAATCATTTTAAAAACTAACAATTGCCGCCAAAAATTCAAATACAACCCGGTATTATCGCATGATCATATTTACAACTTTATGTTCTTTAGAAAAAAATCACACTTGTTAAACTTTAAAATTATAACACTACTTCACAAAAATTGCTTGAAGGGAGAAAGTTTTTTTTTATCAGCAAAAAGTATTTAATAAAAGGTGTCACGAAAACGTCACTATTCTTGGACAGTTAAGCTAGTGTGCTGAATGAAATAGGTCATCATTTGATTTTATGTTACCCCCCCACTTGGTAACAACTTGGATGGTATAACGCGGTAACATTAAACGTGCTTGTTACATGGACTTAAAGTCATTTTTCTCTTTGCGCTGTCATACCGCATTCGATCTTTATTATATTTTTCTCTCTTTTTATTTTATTATGTTTTTGTTTAAAAATTGTTAAGTATTATAGACAAATAGAGAAAAAAAAATTATTGCTTCACACAAGAAATGATGTTTACAATAATTATTAAACCTTATAATCAATGTGCATAGGTGAGCAAAGACGGTCGTCTTAGCGCTTTAATCGATCTCCACTAGGCAACCTTATTATAGTCAAATTTTTGAAAGTGTTCCAAGAAAATTTACTTCGGGAACTTTTTTGTGGCCGAAAAAACCTGGAAATTTTTAGTTATTTTTTGTTATTTTAAATTTTCATTCCTTTCAAATCGATTGATTTAATTACTAATTGTAAGATAAGATCTAATTTTGATTTACTACTATATTATTATATTATATAGATACATAAGGGAAAAGATGAACAGAATAATTGTGTTGTATAGGTACCTACGTTTTGTAGTAGGTATGCGATCAGTGTTAAAGTCTTTACTTAAATATGCCTACTCTATCTATAATCGAGGATATTATTCAATGTCTGTCGATCGAACAGTTACATTTTACAATATCAATCGCTTGCTATGATTACACCTTATGCTGGAAAGTGAGTACCATAATCTGTGGTCGAATGCTTCCCCCCATTGAGTGAGGCCATGGAGCAGCAAACCTCATTCATCAGGCTTTAAACAACCCCATCTAAGGATTGGCAAGCTTAGGAGTTATTTGTAAACATTTTTAAACCGTTACAAAATATTTCAAAGAATTACTATATCACTATATTAATTACTAATGTCACGAGCAAGTAGGTATGACATACCTAACAGTTTCAGCTCCAATTTGTTTAATGAATGACAAAAAATTCCCACTTATGTAATATCCCCTAACATGGACTTTCCCTATACCGCAATATTGGCTCTCTATCCCGCAACATGGACACAATCCCACAATATAGACTCACTTTATTATCTCGCAACGTGCGTTATCTGCAATATGGTTTCTGTCTAACTCCCATCATAGACTCTATTTCGCAACATTTCCTGTACCCAACTCTTTCTATCCCGCAATGTGGACTTTCTCTATCTATAATCATAGATTCTCTATTCGCAACATTTAAATAAATAAATAAATCTAAATATATAAAAGGCAAAGGTGACGGACTGACTGACTGGCTGACTGACTGACTGATCTATCAACGCACAGCTCTAACCACTGGACCGATCGAGCTGAAATTTGGCATACAGGTAGCTGTTAGGACGTAGACATCCACTAAGAAAGGATTTTGGAAAAATTCAACCCCAAGAGGGTTAAATAGGGGGTTAAAAAATCGAACCTAACGTGAGCGAAGCCGCGGGTTAAAGCTAGTAAATAAATAAACATTTCCTCTACCCAACAAGTCCATATACATGAATCGTGAGTTGTGTCTACCCAACTGTGTGCAAATTAATTCAGAGTCCATTTGAGGGAATTTGCTGCTCTAGATATTCGACAACACTCTGCTTTAGGAAACTGAAGCAAATCGCTGTTGTGTAATACAGGTGGAAACGGTTCAGTTTAGTTGAGCTTTGCTTCCGGAACTTCTAACAACTATACGATAACGCTACTCAACTTCCTCAGATAGGTAGTATGCTTATAGTGCACAGGGTAATTTCTTGGTAGCTTATAATGGGCCTCATAAAAAGGATCAGAGTGGGATGGAGAGAGCAATGCTTGGAGTATCCCTGCGAGATCAAATCAGGAATGAAGAAATCTGTAGCAAAACCAAAATCACTGCCTATAGGTTGCTCAGCGAGTCCCAAAGCTGAAGTGGCAATGAGCGTATCATACAATTACATCATGAGAATACATGATGCCAAATTGCACTTATTACACTCCTATTCCGCGCAATACTAGCATCTATCGCGTTTCGCACGAGTTTTCGGGCATGTTTTATTTCATCGCTTAGTCACAATCGCCTGGGTGAAGTCTGATATTTTTCTGTCATTCTGCGCAGTTTTAACGGACTTTTTGCCGAATTTTTGAGATTATATTTTCACACATTCCCGCTACGCTGTGTGTGTGCTCGTGGAAATTCACCCTTGCATTTTTCCTATCATCTTATATCAACTAATGTACTGCCATCTCCAGCCTCCTATACGTACTAGGTAGGTTCTTGGTAGTGTCTACATTTCATCTCTACAACTTGTGTACCTACGTGCCATAGTGTAGCTTTATTAGTGTCAAAGTGTATACCGATAGATGGCACTATGTGAACTGTCTATAAATTGAAAGTACATAAATACATAATATTTTATTTTATACTAGCTGTTGCGCGCGACTTCGTCCGCGTCAATTTCTGTTATTATGATCGCGATTAAGAAGTTTTTAAAAGAATATATTTTAAATATGGATAATTTTCCCCGTTTTTGCAACATTTTTCACTAATGCTTCGCTCCTATTGGTCGCAGCTTGATGTTATATAGCCTAAAGCCTTCCTCGATAAATGGACTATCCAACGCAAAAATAATTTTCCAATTTGGACCAGTAGTTCCTGAGATTAGCGCGTTCAAACAAAAAAACTTTTCAGCTTTAATTAGCTTTTTTCATAGTGCGTTCTTTCGGTCGCTCGAAGTACTAAAACATCACAGGTATGAGTGACAGAGACGATGTTCTACAAAGCCGAACCTGGTCCTCCTTTTGCTTCGTACATACCTATAATAATTCGTAATTTTAACTACTGAGTACTGTAAGAACCTAATGTTTCTTTAAAATATATCTACATATTTAAGGTAGGTAGGTATGTTTGTTTATTTAGGTACATAGATAAAATAAATAGCAATCAATTTAAAGACAGGCTTACTTAGGACAGGATAAAACAGATAACCTAATAAGAAATTTGAAAGAATAAAAACAAGTCCGTTATGTAAGTATTATATTTTATTAGTTTATTTACAGAAAATAATAGTAGTTACCTAATTACTATACAATGTTAGAAGATAAATAACATAATAATTAATTATTAATATCTGAGCGGTTTTTTATTTACAATTTTAGGAATTTAAAAATTTCTTAATTAAATTCATTCATTCAATTAAAACACTTCATTATTATATCTACAGTTTTAACAACAGGTAAACCATGAACAAATTAAGTTCATGAGGTAAACACGGTAAGTAAATGAGTAAGTCGTAGGTACATGTAGTAAAATAATGCGTTTAGTTTTCCAATAAGAACTATAAGTACTTAGACATAATATCGTCGGCATCTAACTGAAATCAATTTACTCCATTGAAATTAATAGTCACTTAAATAATGTAACAACGGTTAAACCTCGGTTTACATTAGAGCTTTTTCTACGCCATCTAAAAGTGCGATTCTTTTCGATTCGATATCGATTCGCCAAAACCTGATAATTATCTATTAAATTTTCCATTTTTCGGTAAAAAAAGCAAAGCTTTAAAAAATCTTTGACATGTCAATACATTAAAATCTTTTATTACCCATTTATTTCAAATGACGGTAGTATTCATTTTTGATGCGTGTTGAAAGAGCACCTGTGCAGTCGAGGTACAAAGTATGTATCCAAGGGGCTTTAGGTTTAGAGACAGTGCTAATCTCAATAAAGGTCGATTCACATTTACGCAGAATCGAAGCGTCAATCTACAATTTTACAAATGATATTGATCTCTAATAAAATTTTAGATTGACTCTTCGATGCCTTTTGATTGTTTCACACTAAGAAGATTTATTTTTGTGGACTTATAATTTATTAGATATTCCTAAAGGTCTTATTCGGAACAAGGGTCTTAAATGGTACATCCTGTCGTCATCTTTCATGAAGTTCTTTAAATAGCACCTAAATGTTTTTTAATAGGGATACCTATACTTTATCGAAATTATTATTGTAGGTTCTAATTAGGTTACGTACAGAATCTGTGACCAAAACTCAAGAAACAGGCCTAAAAATAGCGTTTCCACAAAAATTTTCACAAGGCTAGCAAGTATAACGTTTAGGTAGATCTAGAATCAATTTAATTTAGCTTAGATTTTGTACAAATAACACTGTTTTGCTTTGACCTAAGTAATTAAATTGAAGACTAAGTAATTTTCGAACTTCGTGGTAATTAGAAACTAAATCTTCGCCTATAGCTTTTTTTATTGGACTTCTATATTTTCCTATTTTCGATTGCCTAGCGCAGATTATTTTGTCAGTGTCGAAAAAAAAATATAAAGAGCCTACTCTATTTCGACTTAGTTAGGTTATTTTTATAAATATTTATTTAATACATGATGGTAATGAAACGCTACAATTTGCAACTAAAAAAAAACAGATTGTCCATGCATTACATTTTGTTTAACTTTATGCAAATATATAATATCTAAATACTAGATCATCATGAAATGGATTCTTGCATTTTGTTTCTAACAAACACGAAGTTCTTACAATATTTTTGGTTCCGATTTCGTTTCAATTCAATCAACACTTAAATAATTATAATAACTTAAACTAAAGAGACTAAAAAGTATAGTTATGTCGAAGTATACATTGCATTGCAGTTTTGTAATTAGAGTTCCCGCAAATTACCAAAATTATGATCGGCTGCTAAAACTGTTTTCAAAGAGTTACCAAAGGTGATAATTCTATGTTACGCAATCTCTAAACTAAATTACAGCTCTAAGGGCGCCTTCAATTTATGCGTTTCTTGACGGCCTGCTGCGGTGCCGAAGCGGTGCGTTAGTCGTACTGCGCACGGACGTTCGTTTTTTTTCATACAAAGCGCTCGGTGCCGTTGCCGTTCTGTTGTCGAGCGATCGCGGTACCGGCGCCGTGCTATAGCCGCACCGCGCGCTTTGTATGAAAAAAAACGAACGTCCGTGCGCAGTACGACTAACGCACCGCTTCGGCACCGCAGCAGGCCGTCAAGAAACGCATAAATTTAAGGCGCCCTTAATCTATCTTTTTCCGCAAGGAATGCAAGGGATATAATTGTGCAAAAGACAGTACTATTTTGAGAGTTGTCAACTTAACTTAGTTTAGAGATTTGTGTCTAAATTAGTACCAATATGATGGTTTAAATCTGATCGTATTGATCTTTGTATAATATTTTGTCTTTCTTTTGGCATTTCTTCCATAAGGAAACGTCAAAAGAAGTTTTTCAATATGTAAGAAGAGAGTAGTATATTCCTTGTTGAGCATTAAAAAACTGTTGAGTATTTTATGAAGTTACATATTCTCTCAGTAGAGTTTTTATATAATTTTAAGAAGATACTACTGTGTAGGTAATGTCTATTATTAAAGCGTTTCCTACAATGCCAATAATAAGAAATCATTAATTTAATGATGGCTCAATTTAGACACAAAAGTAACTAGGTATCAGCCGATCGCTTCAATTTCTTTTCTAAGATAACAATGCCGTTTCAAAGCGACTACTAGAAATAGTTTTTTTGCTTTGCGATGTGAAGACCTCTTTAAGCTATCTTCTTTTAATAGACAAATTAATTACTCGTGATATTTACTTATATACGCTTTGTGACGGCACTGCAATGCTAAGAAAAAGTAAGGCCCATTTGCACCGAACTGCATCTGTTTTAGTAGAACCTTCTTTCTTTAATCAAATCATTAACAGGGCATCGCTTGTTGAAACAGTTATGGTTTTCTGAAGAATTTCTAAGTGCAATTTGAGCTCGAGGAAACTGCCCCTTGACCCTTTATTTGCATCTTGTTGTCAAATGTTTTTAACCGACTTCCAAAAAAGGGAAGAGGTTCTCAATTCGTCGGAATCTTTTTTTTTATGTATGTTCCCCAATTACTCGAAGACGCCTGAACCAATTTGGAAAATTCTTTTTTTTTTTTTGAAAGGGTATACTACCAAGGTGGTTCCATTGTCATCAGGTCAGGATCTGGTATTGGGATCCTGGTGAAATGGAGAGAACTCTTCAAAAGGCACAATTGATAAACTTTGTAGTAGCGTTTGAAGTCGGTTTTGTAAAAAGAATTTTTACGTTTATTTTTGTTGTATTTTTTCAGAACTTAATTCCAGGTTGAACAAAACGAGACAGATACAGCCGGTGGAAGTGAACCTTAATCTGTAGTCAGTGGGGATACCAATGAGGAATAAATTAAAGCCTATGTACACAACTACACTGGGTAGTGTTGCATTTGCTCAGCGTTGATGAGGGCGCCGTAGAGGGGAGCCTCTGAAAACAGAAATAATGACTTTAAGAATTATGCACTATTTTATATAACTACAAAAAGTTCTTTTGTACAATATTAATAACGACCAGGAACATTGATTTTTTTTAACATTTTAGCGAAGACATTATACAGATATATGCACAAGACCGGGTCAAGTGGGCAAAAGCATGCCGGAAAGGGATCCCACCTAGTGGGATAACGCTTAGTCGTAGAAGAAGATTAGTTACAGATAAATATTGCTCCGTACAACAATAATTATTTGTAGGTAATGGCCGAGCTTATGAGAAAGCTTAGTGAATGAACACTGCTGATAAAGCTAATCAATTTATGACTTAAATGTATAATGAAACGTTTACTATCTGCCACATTAATTTTAGAAGTTGAACAAAATTATATTAATTACAAATTAAAAATATTTTGATTTTTCTCGTGGTTTCTCATAAACTACTGTATAGGATATTTACATTTCTTTTTAAAAATAATGTCAAGTCACTGTCAACGCTAAATTTTGATTCGATTCCACATTTGACATTAGCTACTGTCATTTTGTGCGGCCACCGTGACACCGAGAAACACACCATCTACTTCTCCGGAAATGAAACAAGCAGTTACTCTGGGGTTGCCCTTGCAGTTCCAAAAAGACTGAATCGGTCTGTCCTAGGATATAACCCCGTCAGTGATAGAATAATATCCATGAAACTAAATGCATCACCAGCTCCACTGAACCTAATCCAGGTCTATGCTCCTACAAGCACTGCCAACGATAATGATGTTGAAAAGTTTTACAATGAACTCGAAACCTGTATAACTAAGATACCTAGACGAGAACTGCTTATCATCCTCGGAGACTTCAACTCGAAAGTGGGAACCACCATAAATGATTCTGATCTCCGAAACATTGTTGGAAGGTATGGACTTGGTGTTAGGAATTCAAGAGGAGAACGACTTATAGAATTTGCTGCGAATAACAACTTGACTATTATGAACACCACCTTCAAGCATCACGCAAGACGGTTATACACTTGGGTTTCACCTGATGGTAAGCACCGAAACCAAATCGACTACATCCTAATAAGATCTAGATGGAGGAGCTCAGTTACGAATGTACATACCTTACCAGGTGCTGACTGTCACTCGGATCACCAACTATTAATCGGCAAACTGAAATTGAAGTTGCAGAATGCGAGACCAGCTAAGCATACAAAGAGAATCGAAATACTAGATAAAAGAGCCTTCACTGAATCGCTTGTACCAAAGCATAGCACGTGGCTGGCAGGAACTGCGAACTCAATGGACTCCAATTCTCTATGGCTATCCGCAAAGAAATTTATCAAAGAGGTAGTTACCGACACACAACCACGAAACCCTAAGACCAAACGGCAGCATTGGATGTCACAAGAGACATGGAAGCTAGTGGAAGAACGTAGAAGTTTAAAAGCCAGTGGAGCAACAGTGTCTGAACTTAATAAAATAAGTTCTTTGATACAGGCAGAATGTAGACGTGACCGAAACGGTGCTTTGGCAAAGATATGTGAAGAACTTGAACAGCACTCCGTTAAGTACGAAACAAGGGATCTCCATAATAAAGTACGTTATCTGACTCGCACGTTTAAGCCGAAAACCTGGGCCATAGAGAACTCCGTCGGTGTAACAATTACAGAAATAAAGGACATCGTTACTATATGGAGGAATTACTGTAAATCACTGTTTTCTGATAACAACACTGCGCAGAACGACTTCGGTGCCGTAACTTGTGTTGATGAACAGGAACCCACAATATTGAAGGATGAAGTGCGTGCTGCTATCCTGCGTCTTAAGAGCAATAAAGCCGTGGGAGTCGATGAGTTGCCTATAGAAGTTTTTAAGGCCATGGGAGAAACGGGCGTTAATGTCATACACACCATCTGCTGCAAAATTTGGGAAACAGGGTGTTGGCCAATAGAATGGTCACATTCCTTATTCATCCCGCTGCATAAGAAAGGCTCAACGAAAAAATGCAATAACTATAGACTGATTTCTCTTATATCCCACGCCAGTAAGATACTACTCCACATCTTGAATACAAGACTTCAGGCCTATTTGTCGCATCAAATCGCACCCGAACAAGCTGGTTTCGTTAAAGGTAGAGGTACACGAGAGCAAATACTTGTGATCCGTCAAATCATAGAGAAAGCTAGGGAGTTCAATACCCCACTATACATCTGCTTTGTTGATTTTCGGAAAGCATTTGATACTGTCAAATGGACAAAGCTTTGGCACGTGCTATCACAAATGGGAGTACCTCTACATTTAATACAACTCGTCAAAAGATTGTACTTAGATGGTACAGCAGCTGTTCGGGTAGACGAAATAGAGTCTACAAGTTTCAAAACCGAGGCTGGCGTTCGACAGGGGTGTATCCTTTCACCATTGCTGTTTAACATCTACACCGAACACATAATGCGGATTGTTCTGGAAGACTGGGATAAAGGCATATCTGTCGGAGGACGGAAGATGTGTAATCTCAGATATGCGGACGACACTACTCTACTTGCCCAAACAAAGGAGGATATTGAAGAACTTCTAACACGCTTGGAGATTACCAGCCTTGAATTCGGACTGGCTATCAACAGAGATAAGACCAAGATGATGATAGTAGATCGCGCAAATAACAACAAAACAGAAATTCAACGCATTGCCAACTGTGAGGTGGTGCCAACCTACATCTATCTTGGTTCTACTATCTCCAATACCGGTGGCTGTGAGTTAGAAATCCGAAGAAGATGTGCTATAACCAGGTCTGCGGTGGAGAAGCTTAATAAGATCTGGAAGGACAGAAGGATTACCAAAAACACTAAGGTTCGACTTATGAGGTGCCTTGTGTTTCCAATCTTCCTCTACGGGGCTGAAACCTGGTCCCTCAGACTGCAAGATCGCCGCAAAATTGATGCCTTAGAGATGTGGTGTTGGAGGCGACTCCTGAAGATCCCTTGGACAGCTTTCCGAACCAACAATTCCATCTTGAAAGAACTGAAGATAAAGGAAAGGCTATCGTCGACTGTGCAGTTACGAATTCTGAAGTTCTTTGGCCACATCTCCAGAAATGAAGGATCAATTGAGCGGTTGGTAGTGCAGGGCCAGGTGGAGGGGAAAAGAGTGAGAGGACGCTCCCCCACACGATGGACAGACTTAATTAAAACGGTGACCCAGACAACTGTGGTGGAGTGCTCCCGCAATGCTACAAACCGCCAAAAGTGGAAGAACATCGCGCGGGAGGCGGTGCGACACAAGAATAAGGAGACCGACGACGACTAATGTCGCATCATCTTTGCGGCCACGACCACTCTGTCAAGAGTGACCGATTGAGAAGAAGACTGTCATTTTGTAAAATAATGATACCACATATAATAGTGTAGTGATGAACACAAAAATCGATAAACAATCGCGATTTATGTTTATGTAATCATAATATTGGTGTGCCAATTAAAGACTAAATTATTGATTTTTATTTAAATAAATACATAATTATTCATAATAATTATTTATTAATTAGTAACCGCTGCTTTATTTTATAAAAAGTTAATATTTTTGTTTTTTATATTAAAAACAAAACTTATAATAAAAGAGCCTATATATCCCATGTTGTCCAAGAATAGGAAAAAATGAGTAGGCTAGATAATATGTTAATTGACAATATCACAGATACATTTATAATAAATGTTACAGAAAGTGACAGCGATAGAAAGCGATGACGGCGACGATTTATAAAATAAAATATTACCATAATATATATTCTATTTCTTTTATTTCTCATGTTCCTTCATGATCACATTTTTTTATTTATTTCACACACAATTATTAAAGAAAACTCTCAGATCCTTAATAAAATTAATCGTCATAACTAAATTATCCATTCAGAAATATTTAATTTCCTGATATACTTAGTTTCTATTAAAGTAGTAGTTGTTTAGATATACTACTATAAACGAGAGGAATCGATCCGGAAATATTCCATTTCCGTATCGAATAATTTCGCAACGTCACTATTTAGTACTTGTCATAACGTTGCAACACTGAAATTGTCAAATCTGGAATCGAATTAAAATTCCGACAATCAGGGGCCCAAGTCTGCTATTGCAATTGTAGTTACATTGTCTATCAATGACATAACAATTGTTATTTTTAGCAATTGTCATGTCATTGATAGACAATTTAACCCCTGGGCCCCAAGTCAAATTGCTAAAAGTAGCAATTGGGATGTCATTGATAGGCAATGTAATTGTAATGTAACTACAATTGCAATAGCAGACTTGGGCCCCTGGTTACAATAGTTATTTATTGTTATTTTTAAATTATAATAAATTGTTAGTTTTTGCAGTCGTAACTCAGTCGTGTAATTAAAGTCATGTTAATGTCACGTGGAATTGTACAGTCAATTATTTACATAATATACGTCCCAGTTAATTAAGTTAAATCTGTTCAAGTCTTGTAGTCACTCAAGTCAACATACCTCTCAAGTCAGTCAACAGTCAAAGGTCAGACTTGGACAATCCTGTTGCCTCGAAGAATGAATTTTACTTCCTTTTTCCTTCTATTATTTTCTGTATTCCCTGTTACATTCTTTGGTGTGGATATTGTAGTCGTCGTCGAAGTCGTTCTAATCGTAGTCGTTGTACTTGTAGTCGTCAGTGGATCTGGTAGTAGTTCAGCGGGAAGTACGCCAATCTCGTTATCGCTGACCACTGGAGTTGGTAGTAACGAAACTACTCCTTTCTTTAGCATTTCTGCATATTGCTTATTAAATCTTGGAAGTTCTTCTGAGGATCTTTGATGCTCGTTTAAATAGGCATTTACTTTAGCTAGATTGGCGTTTATTTTTTGGATTTTGGCTGACGTTAAGCCTTCATGCTTGTGAGCAGTTGGGACAACGGACTGCTTGGACGATGCGTAATCGTAAGAATACGTGTGTCTTGGATCGTAATCTGTATAAGTGTCCGTCATAACTGGTTCTCCATAAGAGTTTACAGTTTCCCAAGCCATAGGTTTGAAAGGTGGGTATGGCGGTGGTGGCATATGGTCAAGCACAGTTGTTTCTTCTGCGTGGATTGGTGCGGCTGATGAAAATACGCCTTTGACTGCACTAAATACTGTGTTCAAGATTGACGGTGGTGGTTCTAACGCGGTGTATCCATGATGTGTTGAATGATGATGGGTCTCGCTGGGAACCCCGTCTCCCACTGGCGTAAGGATCACCAGTCCAGCATGCAAGCCACTCAGTTTACCCCTTCCTGTCTCAGAGAAATGTCAGTCAACGTTACAAGTTACGTCAACGGTCAGTATAGGTTACATAATAGTGCCAAATCAGATTTATGTAGGCCTTTCTAATGCAATAAAGATGATGGTTATGTTATGAACATTAAATAGGAACATCATTGTACTAAGACTTTAATGAGTTCATGTAATTATAATTCCTTCACTGGTACTATGATCTGATCAAAATACGTGTAGGCGTTCGGTGCGTTGCGAAATATGATGAAAAGTCTGACTTATAAAATGATTCATTTTAAAGCGTTTGAAATAATATAAATTAATAATTGGTATGCTATGATACACGTAGTCATGATCTTGTGGAAAACGTAACTTGTATGTAATACCACAAGTAGGTACATTTTATTAATTGGAGTAATGGTAACAATGTGCATAATAAAGCGCGTATTATACTACGTGTATTATATTAGCGATAGCGAACTATGAAAATAATAATACTTAAGTATATATAATATTATGTCAACTACCATATTATGGTCGTTATGGAAGATAGTTTCGGCTAGATAATATAGGTAATGTGAGAAGAGACAATTTCATTTCCGTAATTTTTGAGTATGCTCTAAGTGTTACATTGAAATGTTAATACCAAAATAAACCTTATTAATATTATAAACGCGAAAGTGTATTTCTTTGTTGGGTTGTTCTTCAATTACGCCGCAACAGAGCTAGAGCTTAGGGTGATAATTTGTGAATATTGTGTATGATTAAGAGCTGAAAGTTATAAAATAGTTACGTACTTTTTATTCCGGAAAAATAAATCTCACACATTAACTATTATGTTATATTTTAACAAATAATAAATATAAACATATTATTTACAACAAATACTGATTACCATGATTTTTCCCCTAAAGAGATTCGAATAAAAATATTCGGATTAGTATGATGAAGATGGTAAAGTCATTGTGATAAAAAATAATTATTATGATGAGCTAACTTTATTTAAGTTGGTATGAAAAATAATTAAATTTAAAGAAAGCACAATTACGAGAAAGTTATAAGATTCTAAATGAAATCTTAAAAATGAGATCTTGAGCCTCTTTTGTGAAGTGAATAATTATGTAGGTTGATGACTTCTTAATTTTTTATCATAGTCCATTTTTATATGCGAAAGTGAGTTTGTCAGTATGTAGATATATTAATATGTCTGTCTGTTACCATTTCATGCTTAAACCGCTAAATTGTATTTGACAAAATTTGACAAGGAGATTTTTTTAATACATTTTTATCCCTTATTATCAAGGAGCTCTCACACATTAAAAGATTTTTTATTTAGTTACATGTAATTAACGAAGTTACTTGTACATACGACTTTCCATATTTTATCCGGAACTCTATTCACTCACTATTCATTGGATCGAGACAGCAGTTAAGTAGTTAAAAGAGATGCCTTATGCACCTTTCACAAATTCTTCCGGCCGGTAGGGTGTTATGCAAGGCGGTCCTAACTGTCAGCTTTTCAAAACACGCGTCCATCGACCGACTGGACCGTGTCACACGGCACAAATTCGAACCCCAATACCTACCTCGATACCTATAATTTAATACGATACGTAACCGAATTTTGTAGGTTATTGGTGCAGATATAAATATTTATATTTAGACAATATTAGTGGCTCATTTGAAAGTGACATAATCGCTTACTAAGATTAAATAATACCGTACAATGTGGGTTTTTAGTGAATCGAATCAATTTTTAACCTTAATAGAGAATTGTTTATAATAGTTTCACTTACTGATATTATATTGAGAAAGGTCAATCAAGATTCACGGATTCTCGCTCTCGAAATAGTAGGTAGAATTTAGGATTACGATACTGATATAAACAAATAATCTCTTTACATAAACATTTAAAAAGAAACTTCATAATATCCACAATACGGATATAACCCTAAATAGTTGCATCATAATAACAGGTTGTAATCATACGTAATGTCCTGTGAAAACGAGTACAAATTCGACACTGTATCAATTCGCAAAACTCAAAAGGTTATGGCATAACAAAATTTCCATATGGGGTTTTGTAATACGCAAGCATTGCAAGGCACTATCGCTATCATTGTTCATAAAACTTTGTGGTGTCAACTTTTATTGAATAAAACAATTGTAACGTCTTCTCTTTAATACCACAATTTCCATTAATGATGTTTGATAATAGCTAGTTATTAATTTGTATCGAGGCTAATTCTTATGTGCACAATCTGTAAACTAAATTGAAGAATCTAAATTAAGCGCTCTTCTTTTCCGCAGATAGCGGAAAATTATGAAAGGGATAGTTCGAGATTTAGACTTGTCAACTTAGTTTAGAAATTGTGTGCCAGAATTAGCTACTCTCTGTCAAAAACAAAAAATTAGAAGAATAAAGAAGAAATCTAAGGAAATTTATAACGCTCCTATTGGACATTTTGGAATTTTATTAGCCTTACAAAATTAAGACTCTATGTTTTGATTAATCTCACATTAATTTCATTGCACAAAAAGTAGATTTATCTTGAAGTGGACATAACGCACCCGTGTTGTTGAAATCAGGGAAATGTGTTATAAAATTATATTTGTTGGCACGACAGCGTTGCATCATATAAGGAAGGGAAGGTAGCTCTTTAGAGAGATAGGCAAACAGATAGGTCTAAACTGTGGGTCTAAACATTAGATGCGTAACTCAGGTGCTATTCTGAATGATACATGGCAATTATGTTCAAGATTTCAGTCACGGTGATTTAGATAATTGAATTCACCTCTTTAGGAATGGAGTTTCAAAAAATTATTATTGCGAATACCTTTAGGATACTAAAGAAATATTGCTTCCAAAACAAGTCTCCAGGTTTACTGACTTCAATATTAATCTATCAGACAGTTAATGGTTTTGTTTTTACTTTCAAATTCAAAATTATGCAGGCCAACTTGTGCCTCTAACAAGTCAACTCTCTACCACCTTCTGAAAGCAGCAAAAAGTGGATACCTACAGAAATATTATGTTTATAATTGACCTCCATTTAATCAAGATTTTTTCATATTATTTGATGGAAGTGAAATGCAGAAGTACCTAGTGTTTTGATAATATGAAAATGTGAAAGTTTAAAAAAAATCTTAATGTATGTTGGTTTGGTTTTGAAAAAGTTATATTAACTTCGAAAGATGTTGATTTTTTATGCATTACTTCTGTCGTTGGCATAAACCATCGTGACGTTCCGATGTGAATCTTGAAACTGCAGTGCAAGTTTAGTGACCTACTTTATACTTAAGATAAGGAAATATTTAGCTTAATATACTGCTTTAAAGTTACGTGCGTGTATTAATTTATGATTCACTTTGTGATTGTGGGTGAACCGGACTGGTGACATAATAACACTTTCACTGAAATCACCGGGTTCAGTAGTGATTGGGTTACTGTTCCACTATTCTGGGTCTTCCTGGGTTTTAACGTGAAAGGAGGAAGGTGTTCAATCAATGCTATAAATCTAGGTTATGTTGGACCCCTGGATTCCATCGAGTTATATAACATTTTTGATGTGAATACCGACCCAATAACTTAATAAATGGCATAATAATTGTGTTGATAATAACTGTCGTAATGTAATGGAATTAGAATTATTTAACGATGTAATAGTTATACTTATTTCGTTTATGAAATGGTTTATATTAATACTCAATCAATCATTAATAATATTATATGCAAGGATCAAATTATTTAAAACAAAAGAATTTAGTTAGATTATAGCCTGATCCTAAACATGTTAAGCTAGGATTTGATAACTCTTTTGCGATCTCAATAATGCAATTGCACTGTCATTATAAACTTTCCTTACCTAATTCAAAGATGAATACCTACAATTTGTTGTAAAAAATATATAAAAACTGTTTGCAGTTCACGAAACACAAAACAATAGAATCTTACATAACCCAACGAGACATATTGTATTGCCAAAAAGTTGTTAACGTTAAATAAATGACGCTTCTTTACGCAAACAAATATGCTATGTTAACGAATGCCGGTTTCTGTTTAAAAAGGAAAGTAAATGCTAATAAGTTAAGGTTTTTGGAACACCATACAGTTAAGAACAGTTAATTTGAATTTAAAATTAATTTATATTTTCTACTAACAATGTATGACTATATCAGATGAAAAATTCAAAACATATCAGATCAACAAAACAAAGCAAAAACCTTTCCCAAAACCGAATTTATAACATTTTTATGATTGTTTAATTTTAAAAAGAAGATACTAATGCTTTCTGTAGACTTTCAATCCTTTGTAGATAGATGAAATATTTGTATAAATTAATTAATCATAACTACAGGAAGTATATTATTATATAAATACTTACTTCCTTAAAATAAAATAGTATTTACAGTTATAAAATCGAACTTATTACATAAATACTGAAAATATCCAAGCATGAAAATGATACATGTATCACTTTGCGCAATGTGAAAAGATGATCACATTGTATATTCAAATTATTTACAGTAGAGCACATCAGAAAAAGTAGCATCAGAGAAGCAAAATTTACAGGACATAGAAAATTTGACCGCAGGTAAAGGTCTTACCACAGCGAATTTATTAAATCGTAATATCGATACAGAAGCTCCTCCGAAGATTCTGGTATCGACGGAAATGACTCTGAAATGATCTCATCGTCTATTACTGACGATATCACTATAAACTCTGAAAAGTAAAGATACTGAACTAGTACAGCGAAATAAGTACTTGCTAGAGAAGCAGTTACTTTCTTTCGGTTAGTAAATAATGTAATAAGTTCACAAAATATGACTAAGTTCTTAACAAGCATTTCATATTAACGATGATGGGGGTAATCATTGATTTGATAGGTTAAATAAAAATGATATCAATTTGGTTCAACCAATCGACCTAATCATCATTTATTGCCTAGATTTAATTTAGGAATACATAAATGTAACAGTAACAAGAGCGCATGTTAAGTTTGTCTATAGTCTTTTTAAGACAAACGTGCTTTCGTCGTGAACTTTCTAAACTAAACTGACATAATAACGTTTTCCGCTGGGAACTTGATAAGCCAATGCAGTTAAGTGTTTAACAAACGATTAGACGTCAATGTACACTGAATGATTGCTATGAGTAACACATTTTTATTTAGTTGCTTACTATTAGGTAAATAGAAATAAACAGGATAAAAAGTATCTTATGTGGTCTTCAAGATGCAAGTTATCTCTTTGCCAAATTTTGTTTAGATCGGATTATTCATCGGTGTAGACGAGAAAGGTATTGGACAGACACATTTCCGTTTTTACTGTACCTATTGTTGTATCTATGTTTAAATTTAGGTCAGCTGTTTAATGCATTATATAAATACCTAGTCTGTTTCCAAATTATAATTTTAACAAAATAAATTCATTTCATTTTTGCGTAAGTTATACAATTTAATCGAGGTCTCCTGAATACTTGGGATATTTAATATTTTATTTTACGAAAAATATGTGAGAGATGCTTTTGATTATTACTTTATTATATCAGTATCTACCTAAATTCCTACATTATGTAATATTTAAATTTCATATTCATTTAACATTATACATATTATGTAAAACCTATTTTGTCTCAGATAATTTTGCTATTATATTTCTCACAAATGTTCTAGTTACTATTACTGATATTTTATGGTAAGAATTTCTAAATCCTAGAATTAACATATCAAAATACTCCTAACGATGGTTACTAAAATTACTTAGAACATGGTTTATAATTTTTATGCTCCATGTCTTATCTTTTTATTAACCGACTTCAAAAAGAAGAGGAGCTTCTCAATTCAACGCGTATTTTTTTTATCGCATTGTCTCAATAAATCTTGTTATCGGTAGGTTGTTAGATTATTTTTATATACGCTTAAATTTATTTTCAAGTATGAGCTTGGATTATACACTTACTTTGCTCAGACTGAAAATATCTAGTTAAGACGAGCCAAATTCGAGTCAAGATTTAGACAACAATAATGAATCTGCACAAATTCAAACATTCCCAGACAATAAAATCAAACGGTTTTCCCACAATCACGTCCAGTTCAAATTCACTTAGCTTTAAGTTACATAATTCTCGCGGCTATAAAACTTTAACCTAATCTTACGCAAGTGTGAATTTGTTCTACATTTGAATCAATGCAATCTATTCCTTACAATCAAAAACGTTATGTGATTTTAAAAGAAGCCTCTGGCGTAAATCAACGTAATAAAAATTTAGGAAACGATTTATAGTAATCAGTTTTGGTGTATAATTACGTTTAATCTGATATTTTGTTGGGAAACTTAAATGCAGGTTAGTCCATACTCCGCGATATTTTGTTCTTTGGAAAACCACTTTAACAACTCCGGAACGATGTCTTAATTTCGTGAAGTGTAGGTATCCGTTATATCTCATGTTCGACATGTGCCGCATTTCATTATTTTTTCGGAGGCGTTAATTATTTATTTTTAGTATCTTTTGAATTCATATTCATAATTTAATTACTATTTAAACTTTCACTATATTTAATGCTTGATGATTCTCAGATTTACTTATGTAGTGGATCATTTTAAAACATTCAACATAACTAATTAAAAATTATTCTCAATTGTCTGTTAGTTTTAACGGCTTAATTATACACATTGTTACCTTTTTTTCATTAAATATAAGTTTAAACTTTTAGTTCCTACTACTTCAGATCTCTTTTATTCATAAAAATAACTGCTAGTTAGGCCAATCTCTTGATTTAACTAAAGTGCCGACAGTTCAAGGAAATTCCTTAATAAATAAATAAATAAATAAATAATTTTCTTATGAGTACATGAAAAACTGTTTAACAATGTCTAACATTTTCATAATGCACTTATTCGATAAGATAGTAACAAACTCTAAAGTAGCCATGTGAAAAAATAGAACACATTAAAAACCAAAAAATGTCAAGGAAATTATATTTATTTAAATGTGATCAACATAACGGAGCATACATTATCCAGAAAGTCATATTTTGAAATCCAACTAGATAACTATAGTAATAGAAATAGATTAGTTAGCACTACACACAACGACTACAAGCTTGTGCAAGACGATATTTCTATGGATTGATCTCGTCGCAACAATTCAAGCATTTTATTCAGAGTATGATTTTTTTCTACTGCCTTAACATTGTTCTACTTTTGCTAAGCTAGGCAAGAATATTATAAAGGTGTTATACCATCTAGCTGTGAAGCGTATTTGTGTGCAGCGAATCCCGTGGGTCCAGCCGGCGCTGAGTGCACGTAATGCGCGGGAGCAGTGCCACCGTACGAGCTCGGTGGACCGTACTCAATATGTGAGGGCGGTGGGCCGTATACTGCAGTAGCTGGAAATTATAACAGGAATACCTTTAACATCACTGATCTCTATCATTAATCCACGATTAACACTAAATTGGCTATCTCTAAACAAATAACAGCTTCAATTTGAAGCGCCACATTTGAGATGCGACTGTCTCTGGAACTAATTGCATTGCAAATGGCGCACCGACTTCTATAATTTATGGTTTAATGTGCAATATTATGAGTTTTAAAGACGCTCCTCTACTTACAGCGCCAAAACAGCATCAATTAAGTAAGTCCAAAAAGAATTTGACAGAAACCCCTCCAGTGTTTATCATAAATTAATTATAGAGCTCAATGCTTAGCATTGAATAAAAATACCATTGCAAAGATCTTAGTGACTGAAAATAAAAACCGCAAGTCGCTGGAGCCCACTAGACGCCAAGACGACCGTGACTAGTGGCTAAGAAAAAACAAGGAAATCGAAGAGCTAGAGACCAAACATAATATAGAAAACGATGTAAGTAAGCTACCATTTGGAACCTCACAATATTTTATGCTTGCTTAATCTCACACATTAATGATCTATCGCATAAAATGTTATACATAAAGATAGGTTAGTGTACTTACGTAAATTAGGAAGATACTTACACAGTTCCTATGTTTCAAACATTTTAATGATGGTAATTATTCAGTAAAGGACATTTCAAAGCAATAAATTATAGCTGTTAAGTTAAGCCATAAACATATTACTACATAGGACAACCCGATTCAAATACAGGATGATGTAAAATTTAATATATTCATGAGCACGCTTAGTGCCATAATTTTGTAAATGATGGTTTTGTGAACAATGATGAGATTGTGGTTAAAGGTGTTGACTCTTTATGTAGAGTCAACCCAAATTATTACGTGCAATAGTATATTTCGAAGAAGATCTAATAAGACGTATCCGTAAATATAAGACATATATACAAACATTAGATTGGAAGTATCGTCAAAATAAAGATGGGACTTTTGGACACATTGCAACTTGAATGAAGATCACAAACCATAGAAAGGAAACGTTAGACAACCGTCTCGATAGTGCGATGGCAACAAAGCTTGCGACAAAAACTTTGAGGAGTGTCGCCCAACATCGGAATGTACTGAACTGGCCTATACTTAATGCTCATAATAAAAATGAAGAAAATTCTTACCAACTGGTTTCTTAGGGCTCAAAGCAGCAGAACTGACGATCTTCTTCCCAATGTTGCTCACAGTATCTCCCTTCGAAGATATAACCCTGCCCAATGTAGCCGCTAAGGCTCCACCTCCCTTGATAAGCTGGCCCTTCAGGATAGTAACTCCACCGGTGATGGCTTTCACAGCTTGGAAGAGAGTGTGTAGGATAGATTTCTTTAGACCCCAGTAGTCCACTTTTTCACTGTGCTGTAAAAGTAATAGAAGTTGAGATTCAAACACTAAAGTGTTCCAAAATAAATAAATTAAAATATCATGGCATTTATTTTGTTCTCTTCTGTATCTCTTAATAGTATAAAACAACTTCAAAGATCCCGTTTGTTTGTGGGTTTGACTAGATATTATAGTTGTGGTTCACTTTATTTTAGAACATTTCATGAGAAAAGTGGACAAAGTTGCAAGAAACTTCTAGTTCTCAATTAATATTAATTATTTTTATTTAAGGATCGGTAAGTGAAAAGTACAAAAGTTGCGTTTATTCTAGATACTTTGTTGATACTGGATCTATGAGTGCAGTAACCTCAGTTGAACGAATGGTCTAACCTGTACTAGTTTATCTAGTCTAGGAGGTTCCATAACTAGATCCCGTACTTATTCGAAATAGCTGATTCTTATGTTTTTTCACAAGATATTCACAAAATTTAGCATCGAAAATATAGTTCTTATTTCTAAATATATTAACATAATTAAATTAAAAATATTCCTTTCAATCGTTATTTTTCGCCAAAATAGATATTTTTTGGGATGCAGCATAACCAATATGCAAAGCCAGGATGCAAACTATCTCTGAGCTAAATTCTATCAAAATTGACTCTCCGATTGAGTCATGTAAATGTAAGATACAGATGGACAGACACTTTTAACATTTTGATTTTAAGGTTTGCCATCTCAAATCGTTTGTCTTGTTTTACTTCTAACACCCCTAGTTCTTCGCTTATTTCTGCGTCGCTTATATCTTCCGATAGATAATAATCTTTTTCTTCACGTATCTCAACTATTCCTTCATCATACTATTTAGGAATTTCATCATCAATTATTGCAAAAAACGGGTGGAGCTGTGTTGGTGCACACGGCCGTTGGTTTTAACGTGAAATGTCGGTTTGCGAGTCGCTTTTAGTGTTAATACAAACCAGCGACAGCTCCAGTTTTGGTTATTCTACGCAGTGCCCCTCCCCCGCCACCCCGCCCGGCTCTGATGCAAACTCAATGTTTTAGCAGCGAGATGACTATAATTTCTAAATAATGACATTGGATTCATGTTTCTAAGACTTATAGTTTTGTAGTTATTAAGGTAAGACGATATAGAGCTTTTTGTTACGGTACATTTTTCTGACTTGTACCCGTATGTTTTGATATGATTTTAAAGTTGTTTCACATCAAAAACACTTACCGGTTCATAGGAATATCCCGTATCTCCGGAGTGACCACTCTTGCTAGATGCCGACGAGATGAAAGATGCGGCTCCAGCGGACGCCTGTCCCAGAAGACTGACCTTACTTTGCAATCCTGAGGACGCTTTGGAAACAACTGCTGATGTGATTTCATGGGCTGATGATCGTTTATGTCTGTTGGAAGACAATGAAATAATAGATGAATGAAGTTCATTAACATTTATGTGAAAAAAAATACTAACATTGTTAACAAAAAGAAATTTCTTATTTTCGATGTATGTATTACTTTCTCTGCTTATATCGAAGAGTATTTAGTTATAACATCTACTATTTAACTGAGGAATAAATATGACATTTTGATAGTTTTTATATTGAAAACTGCCAAAACGAAAAATCTATTTCTCGATTAAACATTACTCGGTGATGTTAGAATTGGCACTCAATAAGATAAAAAACCTGATGCCTTTACCTCATAACTTCTTCAGCCGCTAGACCTTCAGCTAGTGCTTCTAACTGCTGGGGAGACATCCTGCTGATTGCAGCCATGTCGATAATATCCAGCTCCAAAGGTCTCTGGGCTGGGGCGGCCATAGATGTTGCCATGCAGACCAAGCAGATCCAAACCTGAGAAAGAATATTAGTAACGTCAATATAATATTCGATAAGTTCCGGATTTTTACAAATCTTGCAGGCACAGAAGGAATAGAACGAACATCTCTTTAAAATCGCGCCCTTAGAAACTTTACACTGCAACCACCGTATTGTTTTTACTATGTTATAATTTTCTCAACAAATTCGTCTTAAAATATCATATTGAGAAAGAACAACTTTTTAAAAACAGGTTAGTTCCAATAAATCTGGCCTATAAAAGAAATCCAAATATCCTTAACGAAGGTTAAATAGATAAAGCACAATGAAGTGAGGACCAAATGGATAATCTGACGTTGTAACTAGAAGTAGCAGCGATGATACCCTGGTAATTTAGACTTCAAGGTTTGAATCCCAGGCACGCACCGCAAACTTTTCGGTAAGTATAGCTGTTATAAGCAATTGAATTAATTGCTTTCGGTGAAGGAAAACCCAATTCGTAACTCAAAAGGCATTCAACGGACATCCAGGTCCGAAAACGAAACAACGATAAGTAAAAACGAAAGCTAAGTAATGAAAAATCATCATTTTTAAATGGAGGATTTTAATAATCTTGTGCTTACATACTTAATTCATTAACGTTTAATTACATTTTGCGTTTGACCATCAATGACTTTTTAACCTTTTAAGTCTTTGATCCTCTTTATAATGATCATGACTGTGATAATGTTAAAGAAGGAAAGCGTAATTTTGTTGTTACAACAGTTTTAAAATCCGTTGTAAAGATCTATGCTGTAAATGCGATGTTTTAAATAATTTTGATGACTTCCCTGGTGCAGTAGTAAGATCTCGGGTTCGATTCCCGGCGGGGGTAATTTGAGAATTTCTAATTTCAGAATTGTCTATGGTCTGATCTGGTGGGAGGCTGTGGCCGTGGCTAGTTACCAAATTACCATCCTACCGTCAAAGACGTTCCGCCAAGCGATATAGCGTTCCGACACGATGGTGTGTAGAAACAGATTATCATGATGGCATCAGCTAGGTCAACAAACTGTACTACATAATTAGCCATATTATATCATTAATCTTAAAGGGGCCAAAAGTTTCCGTGAATAAGTACGTAGGTGAAGGTACTTCCGAATCTTACATAAGAGATGTGGAACTTGATACGGACAAAATTACGCATGGAAAAATCACCTGTGTGGAATTACACTATGTAACAAAATTGCGTGTAGCCATGTATCACGACTGCAAGGTATTGGTGTCTATGATGTTCTATAAACCAATTGCATAATATTGGTATAACGAGGAAACATCCGGTTCGTTAGTCACAGGAAAGATAATATTATAGCTACTTATATTAGCGTAAGAAGTTCCTACGTGTTAACCACATGTTAGAAGTAGGTATATGATAAAGCGGAACTTAGAGCAGAGTAATATGCTAATATATGTTATGGTATTAATTATCATTTGTTGAGGTGGATAACGACTTTGAGGATAATGTCTCCAGATATTGCATTTCTATTCTGTATGCCCATATAAGGTAAAATATAAACTCATGTAAGTATTGCTTGGAATTTTATACAAAAATTTTCTTTTAATGCTTTATTTGAAATTGTTGTCCATATTAAAATGGCATAGCTTCATTTAATTGATGTAGTCCTTGACTGCAATCTCACCTGATGGTAAGTGACGATGCAGTCTAAGATTGTAGTGGGCTAACTTGGAAGGAGGTATAGGAAGCAGTTTTAATGAAATCCACACCCCTAGTCATTTTCTACACGCCGTCATGCTAAACGCTTGACAGCACCAGATTAGAGCAATTTCAGAAACTATAAATTACTAAATTGTCCCCGCCGGGAATCGAACCTGAGACCTCCCACTTCAAGGCCACAGAGCTCACCATTGAGCCAAGAAGGTCGTCAAAAATTCAATCATCAAAATTTGCCTCATCTGGTGACAGAAAGCCTGGCTCATTTTTTGCGGAAATGGACCCAGTATTATTAGCACCATTCCACGCGGGCATAATTTGTAAGTTTCATTGTTACATTTTAATTATTTACCAATCATCAAAATCATCGTGCTTCAATCATCGTATAGTTCGTCTTCGCAAGTATCCCGAGAGTACTCGCCTTGGCAGTGAAAAGCGAAAGTGATACGTGCGGTGTGCCGCGCACCGCAGCCGCCCGGCTTCCGCTTACGACTTCGGACTACTGGCTCAAGACTGGCGGCCACCACACCAGCGACAACCTAATATTTTTTTTTGCTGGACAAATCAGCTTTGATAGTCTAGTGCTATCAAAGCTGATGGGCAGAGTGGGGCCCTTCGTACACAAGGCTACCCAAATCTTCGATACCCGATGATTTTGGTCTCTGAGCTACTACTGCAATACAAATTCATAGTTAGCCTGTGCATGGACCTGTATGAATTTGTTTAAAGCCATGCTGAAAAAGCGGAAAGCTTGTTCTAGGAGTGGGTACGACAATAGTGCAACGGGTGGGTTCGAACCTGCGACCTTTCAGTTTTCAGTCCGGACCTTTAACCATCGGGCTATTGAGGCTTTTAAACTTTGAAGGAAATCATCACGAGTGGGAAAACCTACATGCCTCAGAGTTCTCTATATTTTTGATTCAGCACAAAAATCAGAGCTCCCATTGGATATTTAACACTATTACAATTGCTGTCTCTACATAATTGTTATAAATGCTACGAGTACGTACCACGGTAATTATTTTAGTTGGGATTGTCGATATTTCGATCCAATTGCATGGACCGTGGTCACGACGAGACTGCGGTGTTGCGAGAACGTCAACACACCTACAAAACAGCCGGGAACAAATCACTGGATCGAACTCCACAACCCAAGAGTTCTCTCCACAGACCGCCATTATATACCTAGGCTGGTGCGCGAAGCAATTGAAATTCGTAAACACCGGAATTTCAATAGGGAAGACGGTTTTAAACTAGCTAGTATGTGGAATCCAGTCGTAGAATTGTGCAAACCAGAGAAGCGTCGTACAGCACCTTTAAAAAGTGACGTTGTTAGTGTTTTTTGCCGAACTTTAAATGACGTTCCTCCGAAAAGATCAAGAAGGCGGGTAGATAGATTCTACCCATGACAGCTTCAACTTGACGTCTCGCAACACCGCAGTCTCGTCGTGACCACGGTCCATGCAATTGGATCGAAATATCGACAATCCCAACTAAAATAGTTACCGTGGTACGTACTCGTAGCATTTATAACAATTATGTCAGTAAACCACGAATTAAGTCTAAAATCTTCTGTCTCTACAGTTTTTTAGCAATCATCATGTTATGTTCAACTTTAATAACCCATTTACTTGAAGGTCTATACGCTTCTAGGTATACCTTGAAAGACTGTGTAATTTAGTTCTTCATTAAAATTGAACCATCTAAACCACGGTATTTCGCAGTTCGTTGAATATTAAACGAAGCATCTCGTTTAAATAAATGATTGTAATATTATTATTTACACACAAGATTGAAACAGTCAAGTTTCATGGCCATCCATTTAAATTTGCTAAGAGCAACTGCACTTCCTGTTTGTCAATAGTTTTTGTGGGTTAATTATGTAGAAAGGATGATTGTTCATAAGGCCAACTTTTATGCAAATACGTCTAGCTCTTGCTTAATTGTGTGAATTTTTGCGAAAGATACCATGTTGATTGTTATCCATAAATATTGCATCACGATAGAAAATGCCAAAGTGGACACTAATGTTGAGATCTATAGAGCGTGCTCTAACTCAGCTCAGACTTAAGGTAGAGTTAAAACAAGACACAAATATGCTCTGATATAAATCTGTCTCATTTTAACTCTGTCTTGAGTCTGAGTAGAGTGCGAATGCGGTCTATTGATTTCAGCATAATTCTCTTTATTCTTTACTAGAAGCCCGCGCCGACTTCGTCCGGGTTGAAAATTTAAAGATTTGTTTTTACGGGACTGATCGCACAGAGCTTCTAATAGGAGACGATTGTAAATAAGATCACCACAGGAATCACAGGAATCTTCCGCGCCGAAACCCGCCACCGTGCACCGCCCGCGCCGGCCGGCACCATTTTATTATTTTGTCGCGCGGAAAAATTAATTTACCGATAACTCCTAAGATATTTATTTGAATTGTATAGTGTAAAGGGCAAATATTTTCTAAATTAAACACTTACGATAATAAACATATTTATTTAGATATAGATTTACATCGCATCGGTTAAAGAACCTTCGAAAATAATTCATTATTTTTAATCAAAATTTGAAAGATAGAAATGGTCACTGTAAGTTATTCTTAGAAGATAGACATATGCTATCGCGGACTTTTTTTTAGAACTTTTTAAGAGGAACAATTCACCCATACATCATTTTCATCTAATAGCAGTATATGACCCAGCGCACGCCTTGAAAACGTTTAAGATTAAAAAAAAATTCCGACTTCCTTAACAAATTTGCACATAATATCTAGCCATAATACTTTATGTGCATAATATATAGCCTATAACCATCTGGAATAATGTACCTTTGAATTGGTAAAAGAATTTTTGAAATAGGTGCGGTGGTTCCAAAGTTTGCTCCGGACATACATACAAACTCACAAAATTCGCGCTCCCTCTTTATTATAATAGTATAGATTTGCTGATATTTTTAGCTTTTGCCGTGACTTCGTCTGCGTATGGTGAAGAAACAACATTTTTGTCCTTCTGGGATAAAAAACATTTGTCACTCTCCAGATCCTCAAATATTCCCATGCAAAAAATAATTTTGATCTGTCTCCGTTATTGCTGCTTGATTGAAGGACAAATAAACACGTTTTATTGCAGGGATAACTCTTTGAAACATTTAAATGGTCACTTTTTCCTCAAAATTCATTATTTTGAACTAATATTATAAATGCGAAATTGTGTTTGTTTCTTCGTTTGTTGGCTAGTCCTTCAGTTACGCTGCAACCTGCGATCAAACTACAGATCGACGAGATTTTTTGCATGGGTATAGTTGAGAAACTAGAGAGTGACATAGGCTAGGTTTATCTCGGAAAATCAAAGAGTTCCCGCGGGATTTTAAAAACTAAATCCACGCGGACGAAGTCGCGGGCATCAGCTAGTTTTGAGTAATTTTTGGATTTTTTTTTCAATTTACACATCAATATAAATATTAAATAAGTAAATTATCAATTTACAAGAAGACCAATTTAAAGAGACATTAGAAATATCGCAAAAACGGATTTGGAGAACGATAAGTCACTGTTAAAAGGCGAAATAAATTCTCAGGTATCAATAAAAAAAATATTGCACAACGATGAAAACCCCTCAATTTTCACATCCTCCTACTGTAAAGGTGAAAAAAAAAATTACATAAAGGAAATGACCAACGTGCAGTTACGATGGTGTATGGCACGCTTGGCTGACCAACGAGATTGTATGGTGTAAATCTACTAATGCTTAGGTTTGTTGACATAGAGTTTCCTAACTAGAACTGAAACTTTTGGAATTACACTAATATTATAAAGGCGAAAGTTTATCTGTGTGTGTGTGTATGATATGACTACATACAAAGTAAGATCTTCAAGGCAATAGATGTAGGCTGCACACACAATTTCCAGAATTTCCAGATCGATTCGCGTGGTTTTATTTTTTGAGCGACAGAGGAAGCTTGTATGAATTATATTATTAAGTATTAACCTACTTCCATTTCGTTCGAAGAGACAGGTTAATTATAATAGTTGACGAAGAAAGTAAGACCCTGACACTGTACCAGTGGACGAAATAGGCGTGGCTTTGTAAAAATCTGCGAGGGAAAGGTCACATAACTACTTACCTAGTGGTATTTTAACATTTTCGAATTTTTCATTTTCGAAGAGAGTCCGAAGAATTTATTTTCACAACGACTTGTGAAATCTGTTCTCTATGAATGGTTTTCTTCGTCTTCGCGACTACTTGGACAGATATCTTTGCTTAGTTATTCTACACTAGCTGATGCCCGCGACTTCATTCGTGTGGATTTAGGTGTTTAATAGGGAAGTTAACGCTAATCACAAATATTAGAATATCGAAAATCACATTTTTGTAATTTAATATAACTTAATAAAATTAAAAATGATTTTAAATGCTATATTTATAATCTGATGTTACGTGACTGCAAACGCCAAGAAGAGCTTGTGACGTCACTAATCGCGAAACAAGCTGACGACTGTATGTATGCCATGAATCGCGACCAATGTTTGTTTGACGCATGATGTCATGTCAGTCACGTGACAGTATTGTCTCATCGAAAATACTAATATTTTTAAATAAATTTTTTTTTTTTTATAGTAAACAAGTGTCAATCTTCAAAATAAAAACAATTCCGAAAAATTGTTAACATCCCTATTCCGCGGGAACTCTTTTATTTTCTAGGATAAAAGTACGTGTTATTCCAGACTATAATCTACCTCTATGCCAAACAGCTAAATCAGTCGTTGCGGCGATTGAGTAACATCCATCCATCCATCCATCCATCCATCCATCGAAACTTTCGCATTTATAATAATAATAATTAATAGGATACGACAATAGAATTTATTCCTTGTTTCATGTTCAGAGCATTAACTTGAAACATTAAACTCACTAATTAATTCTATAGTGTTGTAGAACAAATATGTATAGCGTCGATATCGACGCGTCTAACGGGTTTTTTTGTATAATACGAGTAGACGTTATGCGTTGACGCAGCTCGGGTTGCGGCCAACGACTTATAACGTAACCGTATGAACGAAAGTGAGTCCGTTTTGCTTTCTGAACCACAGCTGTGCCACAAATTATCTGCATTTGTCACATTTATTGTGTTTGACGTGTGACTATTATCGATGGAAAGCGGTGACGCCCATCACTAGCGGAAGAATGCTTTTTTTATCAGATGACAAGAATAGATAGTCCTTGTCTGCGATCTCATCTGAAGGTAAGTGACGATGCAGTATAAGATGGAAGCGGGCTAACTTGGAATGGGTATGACAGTGTACACATTCAACCTTTACCCCTAATCGGTTTCTACTCGCCATCGTACCAAACGCTAAATCGCTTGGCGGTACATCTTTGAGGATAGGGTGGTAACTAGCCACGACCAAAGCCTTCCACCAGACCAGAGACAATTCAGAAATTGTAAATTCCCAAATTGCCCCCTCCGGAATCGAACCCGACACCTCCCAGTTATAAGACCACAGCGCTCGCCACTACATGTTATAAGGTTCGTAATTTTTATCAATTTCTCGAAGAAAGAGATTTTCAAATCAATGCTTTTAGGTAATACGGTACATATATAAAAGGAAAACAAAACAGAAAAAAAAGAACCATCAAAATCAGACCACTATAAAAAAGTTATAACTTGCCTTGTGAACGTCCTCCTTTTATGGCGTCGGTTGAAAATACCATTTTGTAAAATGATTTTCAAGAATTTATTTAGTTCCTATTCTCAAAACAGTAACAGCTGAGTTTCTCAGAGGAATTTCTTTAGATTGCTTCCTGATTACATAATGCATGACTTTCATAGATGGTAGCAACACTACATTAGCAATTAATTGACTAGCCAAAAGACCCTGGCATTTAACTGTCCAAAGGTTAAAGAAGACTTAATTTTTAAGCTATTGCATAGGTTCTATCGCGGGCCTTGAGCGTGGAGACCGAATCCAGAAATTCCGTAACGAAAATAACCTGACACGGGACTCCTCTCACCGCTAGATGGCGTTGATAAAAAATGCTATGCAATAGCTTTACCGCGGCAGTCCCCGAGTGCCACACGTCTTTTTTTTTAAATATTTATTTTAACTTGAAATAGATTTAAAATAGTCGATCATAAGTAACTGGGCAACAATAACGTGCACGGATCGCCGTGTTTTTTGTATGGTAGTTGCAGACGACATTAGCTATACTTTCTATCCCGGAAAATAAAGGTAGGGTTCTAATATCCCCGAGAGATTTTTAAAAACGGACAGTAGCGTAAGCTAGTATTAAAAAGTATTAATCAGTCATTCATAATTGTTAAGCTCAACAGGCGTACATAATTTTACGTCGAAAGATCTGTTATCAAGTAATTGTCTTGTCAATTGAATTAATAAAGGCAATTGAATAGATATTGAACCGTTATGATACCAACTAAACAAAAACAAACAACAAAAACGTGAAGCATCAAGTAGTGTTATAGTTTGCGAGATTTAATCGTCTCATAGACTTGAATAATCGACGGATGGAATGAGCGCGCGTTACGTAACCTCGTGTCAAACTCCGGAGGCGAGACGAGTCGTTACGTTACCCAAAAAGGTTAAAACGGAACTTGGCGGTTTACTTTTTATTTTTTTATAGATCGTTAAGTGGTTTTCACAATGCACCGCTTAGTTAAAATCTTTGCAAGAATTAAGCAGGTAGGAATGGAGATAAGTAGGTGCCTATAATATTCCAATCTTCTAAATATATAAAAGGAAAAGATGACTGGCTGAATAACTGACTGACTGCTCTATCAACGCAAAGCTCAAACAACTGGACGGCTTTCGGCATACAGATAGCTATTATGTTGTAGGCATCCGCTAGATGACGATAAAATAGGGCTTTAAAAATCAGACTTTTAACATGAGGAAAGTCGCGGGCAAAAGCTACTTCAGAATATAAGAGAGACATTTTGATTATTGTATTAGTTCAATGAATTAATGACATTTTCTTTAAGGCATGTAATTAAACGAGCTTCTATTTAATACCATTATTGGCTTCTAAATTACTAAGTCAGCTTCAACTAGTGAGCCTCTAAAAAATATAATTTTAGCATCTATATTTATAACTTAGCTTCAAACCGTGAACTCCTAAAATACTTAAATATTAGCATCAAATAATACACCAAATCTTCAACCACATTTTTAATTTTTTTTTTTGTGAGAAAAATGAAATAAAAAAATGTTTCTAACTAAATAAAAAAACGTTTTTTTTTTGATAAAATGAAATTAAAAAAATGATTGTTTTTAAATTTAACTCAAGATAAATACCTACACATAACATTATAACATTTTTGAAAAAAAAAATCAAATTTTTTTTCAACTTTTTTTTTAGTTTTAGGTAGGTTTACGATCCCAACAGAACCTAAGTGCCCGGCCTTCGGCCGGGCACCTGAATATTCATGTATAACCCTAACCTAACCTAACTTTAGTTTAAAGAAAAAATTATACAAAAATAATTGCAATATTAACACACTAACAACAGAACAACAAAAAAAACAAATGCATGTTTTGAATGGCGCTCTCTGATTGGTTCAAATAGCCATAACCAACGAGATCGTGCAAATTGCCAGTCGCATCCGTCTCACTCGCACCAACGAAATCGTGCAAATGGCCAGTCGTATCCATCTCACTTGCACCAAATCGTGCAGTGGCAGTGGACAATAATAAAAATAGTGGCTCTTTATTTGATGCTTTCTTTGGAATATTTTGTGGCCATTGTGAAGAAGCCGAGTTAGTATATTAGAAGCTTCATCATTTTCCCGTTGCTGAGTTATTAAATTAGAAGCTAGGTTTTGATGCCAAAAAATAAATTTTGTTGGTCGACTTATTATATTCCTTTCTTTAATGGCAGTAAAATTTTGTAAAATATGCATAAATAGACTAATAATCACGTGCTTTGTATTGTATTTTTTTGATAATTTCTCGATTACATTTGAAGAACTGAAATGGTTTTAAATAACCCCTAGAACATAGAACATAGAAGCTCGGGTGAAACATGCTTATTAATTAGTATTTTTATTTTACAAAGTCTTCCAGCTAAAATGGTCTCTTGAGTTTTTTAGTGCATTTTGTCCGTCTATCAGAGACTTTACTCCTGAATTAATGAAAATAGTTACTTCAAATTCAGATGTAAATTATGTACTAAAGCTAAACTTAAAAAGTTAAATAATGTCCTAAAGCTAAACTTAAAAAGTTATATTTACTTACTTAAAACTTTTTTCGAACGACACGTTCATAGTAGCAAATGGGCGGATTGTGGGGTATAGTTGAATAAAACTTTTTAAAGTAACGTACCCACGATTAGACCTAATTATTTATTAATCTTCATTGAGAAAGCCAATGTGAAAACGTCTCACGAGACCGCAGTGTGCTTTTAAGTTGCAATTAAGTACACTAATACAGGCGTCTGAAGTTTATAGAAGTTTGAAGGAAAATGTTAACTTATATATATTATACCTAAGCAAGCCTATCTCATAATAAAAAAAAAAAATTAAAAAGTTTTAATATATTTACGTACACTTTTTCAACGTATGGGACTAAATAAATCTTATACTTACATTATTTGTTTAGTTCGTTATACAAAAAATTACGTTTCATACTTTGCAAGAAAAATTAGCTTTTTCTTAGAACGTTCCTCTTGGAATTTGGTGTTATTTTTCTATATTAATTTCCAAAATACTTACAATATTATTTAATGAGACATTCTTGAGTAAACAAACTGGTTACCACATTTTGGTATTAATTTATCAGTTCGTGCCATTCAGTGCCAATGAGAAGATCAAATCTTTGCGCAAAGTGACTGAAATATTTTTTCTATAGGAAAATGTTACAAAATCCCTTAACCGGATGGACATCCGGAAAGAAAGCTGTTCTTACTCGGAAAAAGGGTTGGGCTCTAACTTGTGTTAATGGCCGATTCATTGCAAAATTCTTATGTCTGCCTCCAACTTGCGAAATTTGAAAAAAAAAAAATTGCGAGATTTTTTTTGTCGCTTGTGGCAAAAGTTTGATGGGTGGGTGCGCGTTATGAACATCTTACGTTATTGGCCTAATCTGTCAATTTAGTTTACTCTATATGTTGTGTACAAATGTTGTGTACATAATATCTAAGTTAAACTACACTGGGTCTGGTGGGAGGCTTTGGCCGTGGCTAGTTACCACCCTACCGTCAAAGACATGCCGCCAAGCGATTTAGCGTTCCGGCACGATGGCGTGTAGAAACCGATTAGGGGTATGGGTTGAATTTACACTGCTATACCCCTTCCAAGTTAGCCCACTACCATCTTAGACTGCATCGTCACTTACCATTAAGGGCTTTCTTGTCATCGAATAAAAAAAAATAAAAAAAACTATGTAAATTGACAGGTCTAAATCACGTGCTTCATAATTCTGCATGCGGAAAAAGATAGCACTACACTAAACTTAATTGTCAAGTATTGTAATACTTAACGATTAAGATTATAGTATACCTACTTGCAAGAGAATAAGCCTCATTACCGAAGATGGTCTCATTCGAAATGCGTAGTATTAGAGTAGATTTGAAATATTGCGTATATCGAGTGAAAGTTTTACTATTATTCTAAATGTGAAAGTGTGTTTGTTTGTTGGTTTGTCTTTCAATCACTCTGCAACAGAGATGGATCGACATGATTTTTTTTATGGGTAGGTATACCTAGTTGAGATTGAGGTTTTGATGACCTCCCTGGCACGGTGGTGAGTGCAGTGGTCTTATAACTGGGAGGTCTCGGGTTTAATTCCCGGCAGGGGTAATTTGGGAATTTATAATTTCTGAATTATCTCTGGTCTGGTTTGATGGGAGGCTTTGGCCGTGGCTAGTAGCCTAGTAACCACCCTACCGTCAAAGAGGTATCACCAAACGATTTAGCGTTCCGGCATGATGATGGCGTGTAGAAACAGATTAGGGATATAGGTTGAATGTACACTGCCATACGAGTAACCCTTCCGAGTTAGCCCGCTACCATATCTAGACTGCATCGTCACTTATCATCAGGTGAGATCGCAGTCAAGGAATATCATTGTCATCCAATAAAAAACAAAGTCTGGAAAGTGACAGGCTACTTTATATCCCGGAAAATCAGAGTTCAGAAAAGAGTTTTTTCGAGATTTAAAAACTAAATCCACGCGGACGGAGCCGCGGGTAACAGCTAGTTAATAATAGTGTAATATTATAAAACAGTAAACATTCACCGAGATGGACGGTTGTGTAACTAAACTGTGTCAGATGTGAATGTGTAATTCTGTTTGATAGGTTCAGGTTGGTGCACTTTATTTAAGAGTATGTTTTGGTATGTACTTAACTTATTAGTATGAGTGATAGTGAGTTTATTTGTAGGTACTTAGTTTTAGTCAACATGGTAAATTATCGAGTCAAATTGAAATTCAAAATTACTTATTTATTTTATGTAGGCCAACCTGTAGCTCTTATGACACGTCAAGACTATACTTAGTTTTCAAAATCAAAATTTTGTGTTAAGATCTCGCGGAAATTCTTTAATTTTTCGGGATAAAATATAGCCTATGTCACTTTCAGATTCTCAGCCATGAACATGTGTTTGGGTTATGGTAACGTTCAAACTTCAAATAATCCTATGCGCATAGATAGCATATTTCTTATTAGCACATAGGCGTTATATTATAGAAAGCACTTTGTAAAAGTTTATTTGAATAAAAAATTATTCTATTATATTCTATTCTATTCCTATGTGAAGTTATCTTGCAATTACAGACAGATATTTCAATTTTATTCATTACCGTAGAATAAATATAGATGTACATACCTACTAAGTATGTCTTTTGTGTACTCGACGCGATGAGTCAAATATGTGAAAGTAACTGTTACTTTAATGTGCTAACATAAGAATACCTCATAATACACCCAGAGGATAGTGTATATGTAATATTACATAAAGTTCAATGTTCAATAAAGTCTTTACGAAAGATTCGCACTAAGTCTCGAATTAAAAGTTGCAAAACTTTTTACTTAAAACGTTAACAAATCAACCGGTTATTCACTAACGACAATTATATTATTGTACTTGGACAAAGAAAAGTGTTAATTTTTGCATACCTACAAAAAAAAAGCCTCAATAGCCCAACGGTTAAAGGTGCGGACTGAAAACTGAAAGATCGCAAGTTCGAATCCCACCCGTTGCACTACTGTCCTAGCACAAGCTTTCCGCTTATTTGGAGGGGATAGGAGGAAATTAGTCAACATCAGCTTGGCTAAGTTTCTTATTTTAAAAAAACTGATCTATAGAGCATGCTCGGGCTAGATTGAGTTAAGACGAGGCACAAAATTATGCTCTAGCCTTTAACATAAATCTGTCCCGTTTTTAATCTGTTTTAATTCTGAGCAGACAATGCGTTCTATAGGTTTTAGCCTAAATCTAAATATTGGTACGTTATATTTATTTGCAAGTAGTTTTTGCCTTCGACTTCGTCTACTGGTATGTTTGTAGGTATTTGGAAGGAATCCATTTTTTTCCCCGGAATAAATAGTATTCTATTTCACTCTTTGCATATTTCTCTGCCGTAAAAATCGATTCAGACCTTTCAAAAATATAAAATATTGAAAAACTGACTGACTGAAATATCGATTTAGCGACAAACATCTCAAAACTTTAAAAAGATCTAAAAACTTGAAAATTTTTCACGGATTTTTTTTCAAGAAGGCTCCTCCTCCTAGAATTTCCAGAGAGGAAATCCTGGAAGCTAGAAAATTAGGTATAAAAAAACAATATCTTGAAAGGTAATAAGATAATAAGAGTCGAATTTTATACCAAGAACCACTGAATTACGATTTTATATTAGAAGAACTTTACCAAATAAATGAGATAGTTACTTAAAGATAAATTAAATTCAGCAGTTTCCCATTGCATCGGTGGCTACACTCAGGAAAATGTACGTTCTAACAATGCTTTGACGTATTCAATCTTTTTACTTAAAACCATTGTTAACCTAAGTGAAAACTATCATGACTTCTACTTAGACTTTGATATAAGTCACTGACTTCATTTAAGTTTTATGTTTTAACTTAAACTATTTAACTATTTAATTTAAGAAAAAATAAATTAAGTGGCTTGAGTAGAGTTATGTTCAAAACAAACCTGCGTGTTCTATTTTTAAATGTAGCATAAGTTTTTTTGGATTAGGTTTTGGAAGGATGTTTCAGAATTTGTTATGTACACTAAACGGCTTGGCAGATTGAGCCGATACATATCAAATTTTGGAGTTTTTTTTTTTCTAAAATAGTTACTGTCAAACGTCAATCAAATATTCATTTCATTATTTATTCACTGACTTACTTATTAATATTTATTTAAGTTTTTAATTTTACGTCTGTAAAATGCGTCATTTTCTTTTTGCTGAGCTAGCGGTAATTTCGGAATGTGCGTTTAGTAGCTATACATATGTACCAATTGTACATAATTATGAGCATTTACTTAACTAAATCTTACAGCTGACGCAAAAAACACTTTCTCGCTTCAAACGACTATCATCGAGGCAGTATATCGACGATCATCGAGATAGTATGTCAACAAAAATCCGATTTGCATCGGAATCGATCAAATTCGACTACTTATAATCGTCTGTGAAAGTGAGTTATGGGGTATTTTAATCTGTCTGTAGAAAGTTTTTCTAGATCATGTTATTAAAAACTAGTTTATTCTGAGGTTAAAGACCTTTTAGGTAAATCTAATGTTTATATCCAAGCTGTACCCGTAATATAAAATATACAGCTTAAAAATGATTTAACAACCAGTCGAATTGGCTTAGCATTTTTTCTGTCTAAGTAAACCAAATAACCAAATGTCAAAGCCTCTTTTTTCGCAGCTTAATATAAGGCAAAAAAATACACCCCGCATAATGCATATTATATACCTAACGCGGCAGGAACAAGATTCACACGCAGGAAAATAAGATTTATAATAAATAGCTTTCTAGGCTTTTTTACATCATACAATTGACATTGACAGTTAGCCTTTTTAATGAGACATAGACAAACGATCACACGTGAATAGAATACAATATTAAAATTTCCCCTCACCTTGATATTGCGCATGTTAGTCATCCTGCAGAACGTGTGTTACGAGAAAGTCACTAGCGATTCGCACAATCCACACACAGATTCAAAAATAAATAAAATCAATTTTACACAGTCTATAGAATATCGGAAGATCACGAATTTTCAAAATGGCGTACGTTGGCGGCAAAGTTTGTTTCGAATTTCGAACTTTCTCGCGCGCGTCAATACGCGTGCGTCGTGCTTCGGTCGCTGTCACTCTCACCGGTCGTTGGAAATGTTTTTTCTTTTTATTTATAACAATCCCCGCTCTTTTTGCAAGTGTATTATCTCATAATAATGTTATCAAACTTTATTTAGGACATCTGATAGCTCTGGGCACTGGTCTTTGAACTGAAACTGACCAACTAGTCTACTCAGTATTGAGCTTCGGAAAGCACGGAGCCCGGGGTATTTCAAGTTAATCTTAACCGTACATCGATGTTAACTATGTTATTTATAACAATAAATAATTAACTTTTGCGAAAAACATGAATATTTGGTCTCCATAGAATATAGATATCTAGGTACTAATTAATAATGACAGATTTATTTTAAGGTCAGTTAAAGGTTAACTCACTCGTAATAAGTGTAAATTGAAAATTGAAAATACCACCAACCAGTGACTCTATGGCTGGACTACGTACGATATACCTGACATCTTATTAGGTATCCAATTTTCTGTTCCATCATCAGATCCTCGATCATCATCTAACTAACACTTACTCATTGAGACCACTCTAATCAACCCACACTCACTAATTATTTCTATCTAAATAATTCTAATTATTATTATTTATTATCTGCTGTAAGTTGCTGAGGAGTTGGGTATCCCGCATACGACTAGATGCTGCAGCATTAACTCAAAGTTACCATGCCTTGGAATAATCTAAATTAACAATACTTCACCAGAAACATTTTAAGACCTTTTACTCAAAATCCTAGGGAATTGTGCTGATGATCGTCAAATTAAATATTAATTCAAATTATAGCTAAGATCCATCTTGATAACGTTAGGTTTCAAACAGAAAAAAAAAACTGCCTCAAAATCGATCCATTCGTTAGAGAGATACGAGGGAACAAACAGGCACACATATACATGATCCACACGTCAAATTTATAACACCTCGGGGGTACTATCGGGGGTAAAAAAGTGGAGGATTTAGGCAACGACCTACACATTATTTTTGTTAATTTGTCTATAAAGCAAAACAATCGCTATAATATTGATTATAACAGTAGGTAGATATGTCGAATATACCCATGCAAAAAATCACGTCGATCCGTAGCTCTGTTGCAGCGTTATTGATGGACAAACCAACAAACCAACAAATAAACACACTTTCGCATTTATAATATTAGTAAAGATACTCGTAGTATTATATTTCGAGATACGAATATAACCTTTCAGTGGGTGCTTACATCATAAACGGAATTGACATCTCAATTTCATAGTTGTTATTTGAACGGTATCAATTTAATAAATGAGAAATTACTGTGCTGGGCTTTTGTTTTTAAGGCTATTGCATAGCTTCTATCGCGGGCCTTGAGCGTGGAGACCGAATCCAGAAATTCCGTAACGAAAATAACCTGACACGGGACTCCTCTCACCGCTAGATGGCGTTGATAAAAAATGCTATGCAATACCTTTACCGCGGCAGTCCCAGAGTGCCACACGTCTTTTTGTTGTTTTTAATTAAAAAAAGTTCATTCATTCATTCATTCATCTCAATCCATCGCTGGCCCTCTACTGGGTCTCATTTCATGAGAAGCGTATACTGACACTGGTCACTGACCTCTATATTTGATTAACTGGACTTGCTGTCCCAATTAGTATAAATGTATCTCTTATAAATAAATGTTAAATATAAATAATTCATACACTCAATGAACAGATTATTATTTAAATTAATTCGGATTTGACCGGTGCATGGTTTGCTTCCGTCCTAGATTATTACCATAAATTTTGGAGCTGAACTTTTACTTTCGTTATTATGTCTTTCGTTAGAATTACCCAGATTTTTTAACATATAACTTACTCACCTACTTACTAACGTCAGACAGGCGAGATACACACTTCATTCTCGTCCCGGCGATAAGAGTTACGCAATAGAAAGAGAGGCAACTTCTGGGTAAGTTGTGCGAGTTGTACTTTATTGTGTTCTAGCAAGAGTCGCTATTTATTTAAATGATTTTGTGGAGTGAATCTTTTGTACCTGAACTATTATTTATAATGTGCTTCAAAGTTCAGATTTATATATAGGCTATTCGTAAGATAATTGTACGAGTTGTTTGAAAATACATTGAAAATGGAGAGAACAGCTGTTCGAATGCGGAAAAGCTGCATCAATCATTCCTACTGTCTCAATTGTGGGGAATAACTGAATTTATTACGTTCTTGATGCAACAGTGACCAATTCAATCCGATAGCGAGAGAGGATCGGCCAGTCAAAGGCAATTGCAATCGTCACATTGTAGCAATGATTTTTAAAGAATCGCACCGTAAGAAAAGGCTCTTAGGGTGGGAACACGCCAGAGATGCCTCGCGGTCGCGGTCGCTGCTCGATACCTCGATGTCGATATCTGGATGTTTTACATGGATTTAATTTTTATTTTAGCCAAGGAATGGAAGAATATTACTTTAGCGTTTAGTGAGCATTTGAACTAAGCATCCAGGTGCGACTGAATCGGCATGTTCGCACCAACATCCATGTAAAACATCCAGATATCGACATCGAGGTATCGAGCAGCGACCGCGACCGCGATTCATCTCTGGCGTGTTCCCACCCTTACTTGAGTATGAGCAGTGAGGCCGAAGTCTATAGACTGCACTCTCCCTCTGCTCAGACTCAAGATAGAGATAAAACGAGACAGATTTATGTCGGAGCATATTTGTGTCTCGTATTAACTCTTATCTTGAGTTCGAGCTAAGCCAGAGCAAGCTCTATGAGATGCGGTCCATAGATTTCAGCCTTATAGTACCCGCAGACTTATAATTTCAAGTAGGACAACTAAATCGCAGAGCATACTACGTAATCTTACTGACATAGAGTAGACTGTATCCCGTACATCTTATCCAACTAAATCTTCCAACATAATCACCACACACATCGGACCGGATCGGACACCGATCTTATCAGAATCAAAATTTTCTTCCGATTACGCATACAATACAAGTTGGTCAACTAAATTATAAAAGTAGGTACGCAATTTAGTTGTCCGATAGTCAGCCGACTTGAAATTGTATGTTTGCTGTCTTTTAGATATCAACCATGTGTTTTAATAATAGATTGATAGACCAGCCTTTTCATTTTCCTTATTTAGATTCAAATATTTATTTCGTGTAGGCCAACTTATAGCTCTTATGACACGTCATAAATCTACCACCGGTTGCACATTCTGCTGGAAAGAGCCGGCAAGAAACTGAGCAGTTGCTCTTTTCAAAAATATTTTTTTTTTTACAATAGGTAACAAAACCATGCTATGTATACAGTGCTTCCACAATGAAGCTTCAAAAATGCATACGTAGGTACATATAATCCAACACAATATGTTAAGACGGGTAGACAAAGCAGACCCATTCCCGTTGGTGGGACCCGTTCCAGAAAACCAGAGACTGGGAAACAAAAAATTTGATTCCTCCATGACCAGCACTGGAAGCATGGGCAGGAGATAAAAGTTTTATCCCCCGATTTTATCCACTGACAGGGAATAAAATGCTATATGCCTATGCTAAAGCATGGCGACAGAGAAGGCGATGTATATTTCTATAAGTATATCCACTGAGTGTTATTTCCACCGCTGTGCCCATGCTCGACGTGTGGATAAAGCTAAGCGAGGGGATAAACGTTTTATCCTTTTCCCGGGGATAAAATTTCTCCCGCCCATGCTACCAGGGCAGAGATATCAGAAACATTATAAATATAACATAATTAAATATTTCATTTATAATTTTTCCGCTAGTTTAGCAGGTCAAATTATTTCAGCAAGTTTGCTTAAATGCATGCATATAATTATATGTAATCACTAGGTTAATAGTAAATGTAGAGCGTTAAAACCCAGTGGTTATCTAACCATATCCTTCACTGCATCCGACTGGCCCGACTGCGCAAGATTTGATGATGTGTTTTCGCTGAACAGACGTTATTTAGATACAGGATATTTAATTATAAATTCAGTTCACTCGATTTCACATGAATCATCTAGATTTTCTTTTTTTTTATTCGATGACAAGATAGCCCTTGACTGCGATCTAACCTGATGGTAAGTGACGATGCAGTCTAAGATGGTAGCGGGCTAACTTGGAAGGGGTATAGCAATGTAAATTCAACCCTTTATCGGTTTCTACACGCCATGTTGCCGGAACGCTAAATCTGTTTTTCAAAATTGTGTTTTTTTAAGTTTGTTCTTCATTAACGCCGCAACAGAGCTGAGCTACGGATTGTGAATTTTTGCATTCGTTACCCGTGTTACTACCGGTCTTATTACCAGTAGTAACACGGATTTTTTTTACCCGTGTAACTACTAGCTACCTTAGTTGGATTTTTTTATTTCTCATGTTGATTATATTTTATCTTTTGAACGAGATATGAAAAAATTTGGTGCCTCATTTGAACTAGAAATGGTGAGGCGGGCAATAAGTTATTATGTAACGCCGTACGCAATTTGACTGTGGGTCAGAGCTCGGTAATCATTATAGTTCTATTCGATTTAGTTCCTCCATCACCATTCTACCACCGAACCGCAAGGCATCGTACGAATCTGCACCGCTACGTGGTTGAAATTTCACGATCCCGCACCAAGCGCTTCGCTTCCTCGTTCCTAATACGCACCTCAAAAATTTAGAATGCCCTTCCGGCTTCCGTTTTTCCAACTATAATATGGGTCTTTAAATCAAGAGTGAATAGGCATCTTCTAGGCAAGCGCTACCGTCTTAGGCTGCATCTTCACTTACCATCAGGTGAGATCGCAGTCACGCGCTAGTCTATATATTAAAAAAAAATAGTTTTGGTACCTTTAACGCCGGTTAACAACGTTAGCCAAAATGTACCAAAAATCCACCCTTAGCATATTTTTTTTAAAGAATATTAGCCAAGCAGAAATTGACTAATATCCTTATATCCCCTTCAAATAAGCGGAAAGCTTGTGCTAGGAGTGAGTACGACAATAGTGCAACGGGTGGGGTCCGAACCTGCGACCTTTCAGATTTCAGTCCGCACGTTTAACCGTTGGGCTATTGAAGCTTATAATAAACACAGATTCCGCTTTACCTCCAAAACTAGGTTTAATATTATGCAAGTGCAAATGTAAACAAAATATAATAGCAATACTCAAAACAACTATAACATCATCATCAGACATAAGAAAAGGATTTGAAGCAAACAAAAGGACTTTTTACCAGAACTTAGCTAGTATTAGCTTAGTACAACTGAGGCAGTTAGTAGTAACACGTGCAAAAATATTACCCGTGTTACTACTGGTAATAAGACAGGTAGTAGCACGGGTAACGAATGATATTTTGCATGAACATAATTGGGGACCTGGGGGGCGTTTTAGGCTACTTTGTATCCCCGAAAATCAGAGTTACCGCCGGACTTGCAAAATCAACGCAGGCAAAGTAGCGGGTATCAGCTAATCATATATATAAATATGTAACAAATCGATCAAGGCTATTCGCACGACAATTATTGCATTTCTAGATTATGGTGAATGTACGACTACGCCCCAAGAATCATTAAAATCGATTCACATGTTTAGGCAGCGCTCACTTGATATACGAATTTGTATTGTACGTTAACATGCGACAAGCGTACTATTCTCGTATTTGATTTGAATTCAGTGTGCACACTACTCAGCCGTCCTAGCTTATATTTACAAACTTATTGTCTTTCTATGATCGCTAACGCTGTAGGGCAGGGGCTCCCAAAGCTTTTTTTATCACGCTTCACGTCTGAAATGATTGGAGCCTCTGCTTTAGCGTTAGCGATCTTAGAAAACGATCATGGAAAGATAATAGTTACGATACATTTGTAATATGGCTACCTAAATTTTTAAGGCGAAAAATATAATAGTATGCAAATTCATACTACCTACTAATAATAAGGTTAACGTATCTTATATCTACATTCTACAATACAAATTAGTATCTTTGGTGAATGCAGACTTATTTAAAGTAAAAATTTTTGGTTGCAGAAAGTTTCATAATTCTAAAATGTGATTTTGTGCTTGGCTGGATATACTAGTGCGCAATATTATATCCTTCCTATTACTGAGCAAGTAATTGTGTAACAAACTTTTGAAACACATTTAAGAAATTTTGACATACTCGTATTTAATACGTTAGCAATAAATCAGTTAATCTGATTGAAGAACTGGAATATTAATTTGATTATTACTTCATAATACAAATATACATGAGGGGGTCTGTATAAAAACCAGTGTTACAGGCATAGCATAACCAGTCGCGAAGCTTTAACTAATCAGAATGATTCCAAGGTACTGAAAAGTCTGACTGAATGAAAATTAGTATGTACCTACATAGTGACGCGGCTAGCGCACCTCAGTGGCGCCACTGCATCTCTTCTTTAAGCCTCTTTGAAGACGCCCTTATACTTATGACCTACTAGTTGATGATAAGTATAAGACGGCTTCGCTCGCGTGGAATTAGTTTTTAAAATCCCGCGGGAACTCTATGATTTTCCGGGATAAAAAGTAGCCTGTGTCACTCTCCAGGTCCTCAACTATACCCATGCAAAAATCACGTCGATCCGTTACTTTGTTGCGGCGTGATTGAAAGACAAACCAACAAACAAACACACTATTGCATTTATAATATTAGTAAGGATTAGATGATGTCCAGTGTCCACGACTTCGTTCGCGTGGATTGGGGTTTAATTCACGCGGGAACTCTTATTTTCCGGGATAAAAAGTATCCTATGTGTTATTCCAGACTATAATGTATCCCTATGCCGAATTTCAGCCAAATTGGTTCAGTCAGTTTCCAGGTTATCCGATTTTGATGATTTTTTTCTTATTGAATAGTTGCAGAGGTTGTGTAGGTACCATGGAATTAATATCATATAGATATATAAGTGAAAAGTTTACGCCACTTTTCAGAAAAGTATGCCCACTTACCTATTATCCTACTAATATTATAAACGCGAAAGTTTGTAAGTATGGATGAATGAATGGATGGATGGATGTTTGTTACTCTTTCACGTAAAAATTACTGAACCGATTTGGCTGAAATTTGGCATAGAGATAGATTATAGTATAGAATAACACATAGGCTTTTTATCCCGGAAAATAAGAAAGTTCCCGCGGGAATTACAAAACCTTAATCCACGCGAACGAAGGGGCATCAACTAGTTAAAAATATGAATTTGAAAACAGTCACATAACAACAATTAAATATATCTTATATGAAATATTTAATTGTTGTTATGTGACTGTTACCCGTAGAATGTGCGTAAGTTGACGATTTTTGGATTGGTTCCGCGGATTCCGGATTTAAATTCCGAAATAAACCCGTTATCGATCTCACATGAAGGTAAATAAAATCGCTGCAATTTTAGTATTACAATAAATGCGAAAGTGTATTTATTTGTCCTTCAGTCACACAGCAACATGACATTTGCCATGACCCTTTGCATGGGAATAGTTTAGGACGTGGAGAGTGCCGTATATGCCTTTTTATCCTGGAAAAAAGGGGTTCCCGCGAGACTTTTAGAAGCTTCACGCGAACGAAAGCTACATATTACTTCTAATGGCAACTTTCTGATGACAGACGATAAGTTTTACCCGCAGAATTGGGATTTTACCTGTCAAAATTCGTTTTGACAGGTAAAATCCATTCTGTGTTTGACTTTATCTACTTCATCGGTTAAACTACTCAGCGATTGTAAAATAGGCTCATAAGTAAATACCGTTTTAATTTTATTTTGTCTCCAAGACCCCTACAAACATAACACATTCAATTGTGTTGATGTTGACAATTTTTAATGGAAACAGTGCGTGGCGTATGCGGAAAATTTCTTCCAACGGAATTTATTTAAATACGAACTTTTCTTTCAACCGAATAAAGTTCAGAATTCATCGTATTTGTTGCCAATTTTGCAACAATGTTTGAAGTTTTGCGACTTGTTTCTCCGTATGCCTTTATTTTGTCATAATGACAGTATTTAAGGCACTTGGCGGGTAATTTTCCGGTATTAACGAGTCTTGGTGTTGTTATGCCATTGATATACCCACTGCGGCTGTTATGTTGTTAATGTAACCGAATATTTGGTTAAATAACCTACTTAGAATGTTTCCTACAAACGTTTTCAACCATCGGTGAGTGAATGCTCACACTTGCTTCGTTAACTTTGGCTAATAAAGATTTAAAACTATCACCATCCAAAAGGTTGCTAAGAATATTTTAACGCTATTCTTTTTCCAACAATGTCCCAACAGGAAATTTTTTACTCAGTAGATAATCACAAAAGACAGTGCGCTTTTTTGCTGTAGTATGGTTTAATTTAAAAAAAATCGATTAAAAAATATGTAAAGGCCCCAAATGCCGTCAAAATTAAGTTTAAAAAAATTATGGTAAAGTTTCTGAAAGTTTACTTTTCAGCTAATATTTACAGTTTTCATAGAGCCTGAAATGGCTATATTTTTCTAGTAGTGGTACAGGCTATTATCTAAAATTGATTGCGTCGGTGTAACGATCGCAATGACTTCTGATTGGTTGGTACCACTGGTACTCTCCGTTATTAGTTAAAATGCATTGATGCAGCAAGAACGCCATAAATTCAGCCATTCAGAGGCCATTGAGATCGTTACACTGATGTAATCATTTTTAGAGAATACCACTATAGGATACTTGTTAAAAGCGCAACTTTTTGATATAGGACGTAGCTGACTTGCTGGAATGATTGGTAAAAAGAATAGGTAACATTTCTTCAACTGATAGGACCACACAAGTAATTCGGTAATAACTTTGAGCAAAGGGTAATAACGACTTTACGTAACCAAGTTGATCCATCCACTTATGATTGTTGGTTTGTCACAACCTTCTATTGTCCTACTCGACATTAACTATTTTAGAAGTAGGTTAAGTTACGTCACTTTGAAGAAGAGCAATTTTCGTGAAATAAACACCTTGTTAAGAAGATAAAATAAAGCATTGTTTGTAAATCCATGCTTACCTAGTTTATTTTCAAATAAAATTCAAATAAATTAAATTGAAGTGTCTGTCTAGATTTCGATAAGGTTTGGTAGACTTAGCACATTAATTTGATGATTCAAAAGCACTTTGTAAAAGTTTATTCGGATAAAAAACTTTTCTATTCTGTTCTATTCTATTTCGAAATAACTGCCTGGTAAGTATGATAAGTTACTCGATGGTATAAACCAAACAAGCGTTTAAAAATTTTGACAGTCTGTTTGAACGGGCTAATCTTCAGAACGGCTGAACCGTTTTTTACGAAACTTTCACAGGTAGAGATTTAGGATAGAGGAGATTATAAAGACATGAGATCGATGCAAGTGAAATCACGGGAATCAGCTAGTACTTAGGTATCTATTTTACAAAATAAATAAAAGGTATTATAAATCCATCAAGAAGATTTGTTTCAAGAGATATCTTTTGAATGGAAAGATTGCGAAAATCTGTTATTACATTGTTGTATGTAATATTTATAAGTTTTTTGTTGAATACTAATGATTTAAAAGTTAAAACATATTATTATAAAAAAAAAAAGTTACCCGCGCCTGATACTCTTTAAAGATAAACACCAAGCAGACATTGCATTCAGTAATCATGTAGGCTTATGTTATGTCTTTACTCCTTATAATTTTACTATCTTCAAAATATTGTACTTTTAAATTCTAGTAACTTTGGATTGTCACTTGATTTATTTAATCCTATTATCCTATTATTTAATATTATAAATGCGAAAGTTTGGATGGATGTACTTATGGATGTTTGTTACTCAATCACGCTGCAAGGACTGAACCGATTTGGCTTAAAGGCACAGAGATAGATTGTAGACTGGAATAGCACATACGCTTATCCCGGAAAGAGATTTCCCGCGGGAATCCATAAAAACCTCAATCTGCACGAACGAAGTCACGGGCACCAACTAGTAATATATAATATTAAATGGCATTCCGAACCAGTGGTAGATTCACTTGACGATTCAAAAACACTTTGTAAGAGTTTATTTGAATAAAAAAAATATTCTATTGTATCCTATTATTTATTAGACCATACCTAAGTATTATGTACTAAGTTTTAATTTGGCACAACAAGGTAATTTGTGGACCAACCTTAAGGTAATTTCCCTGTTATTGCAAAGTATTTTCTGAACTAGTCTATCTTGAAATTCTTGAGCAGATGACGTCAATATGTCCTGTGACGTCACAGGGCTTGCGTCAATCAAACCGCTTGTACGCACGGTGCATGTGTTTTTAGATCAAAGTGCGTCTGATATTTGAACTCTTATCCTTCAATTTAAGCCTAGTTAAACCAACTTAAACTTATAGTACTCGGACTTATAATTCGATTCCACATTTGACATTAGCTACTGTCATTTTGTAAAATAATGATACCACATATAATAGTGTAGTGATGAACACAAAAATCGATAAACAATCGCGATTTATGTTTATGTAATCATAATATTGGTGTGCCAATTAAAGACTAAATTATTGATTTTTATTTAAATAAATACATAATTATTCATAATAATTATTTATTAATTAGTAACCGCTGCTTTATTTTATAAAAAGTTAATATTTTTGTTTTTTATATTAAAAACAAAACTTATAATAAAAGAGCCTATATATCCCATGTTGTCAAAGAAGAGGAAAAAATGAGTAGGCTAGATATGTTAATTGACAATATCACAGACACATTTATAATAAACTAGAAGCCCGCGCCGACTTCGTCCGGGTTGAAAAATTAAATATTTGTTTTTACGGAACTGATTGCACAGAGCTTCTAATAGGAGACGATTGTAAATAAGATCACCACAGGAACCACTGGAACTTCCCGCACCGAAACCCGCCACCGTGCACCGCCGCGCTGGCCGGCACCATTTTATTATTTTTCCGCGCGAAAATATTCATTTTCCTATAACTCCTAAGATATTAATATAAATTGTATAGTGTAAAGGGCAAATATGTTCTAAATTAAATACTTAGGATAATAAACATATTTATTTAGATATAGATTGACATCACATCGGTTAAAAAAGCTTCGAAAATAATTCATTATTTTTAACCAAAATTTGAAAGGTAGAAATGGTTACTGTAAGTTATTCTTGGAAGATAGACATATTCCGTCGCGGACTTTTTTTTAGAACTCTTTGAGAGGAATATTTCACCGATACATAATTTTCATCCAAAAACAGTCTATGACCCAGCGCACGCCTTAAAAACGTTTAAGAGTCAAAAAATTTTCCGACCTCTTTAACAAATTTGCACATAAAATCTAGCTATAATACATTTATCTGCATAAAATATAGCCTATAACCATCTGGAATAATGTACCTTTCAAATGGTGAAAGAATTTTTGAAATAGGTGCGGTGGTTCCAAAGTTTGCTCCGGACATACATACAAACTCACAAAATTAGCGCTCTCTCTTTATTATAATAGTATAGATGTTACAGAAAGTGACAGCGATAGCGATGACGGCGACGATTTATAAAATAAAATATTACCATAATACATCTATTTGTTTTATTTCTCATGTTCCTTCATTTTCACATTTATTTATTTATTTCACACACAATTATTAAAGAAAACTCTCAGATCCTTAATAAAATTAATCGTCATAACTAAATTATCCGATCAGAAATATTTAATTTCCTGATATAGTACTTAGTTTCTATTAAAGTAGTAGTTGTTTAGATATACTACTATAAACGAGAGAAATCGATCCGGAAATATTCCATTTCCGTATCGAATAATTTCGCAACGTCACTATTTAGTACTTGTCATTACGTTGCAACACTGAAATTGTCAAATCTGGAATCGAATTAAAATTCCGACTATAACTCCCCATTGGATGAAACTATTTTTTTTTTAATTCGTTGACAAGATCGTCTTTGACTGCGATCTCACCTGATGGTAAGTGAAGATGCAGTCTAAGATGGTAGCGGGCTAACTTGGAACGATTATGGCAGTGTAGATTCAATCCATACCCCCTAATCGGTTTCTACGCGCCATCGTTCCGGAACGCTAAATCGCTTGGTGGCACGTCTTTGATGGTAGGGTGGTAACTAGTCACGGCTAGAGTCTCCCTCCTTCCAGACCAGAACAGAGATAATATAGAAATTATAAATTTCCAAATTTCCCCCGCCGGGAATCGAACCCGAGACCTCCCAGTTATAAGACCACAGCGCTCACCACTGTGCCAGGGACATCGTCCTATCCTCAGATTAAAGAAATTTTGGATAGCCACAAATAAATATTCTGTAGCCTCAATAACCCAACGGTTTAAGGTACAGATTGAAAACTGAAAGGTCGGCGGTCCGATTCCATCCGTTGCACTATTGTCGATTATACTAACACAAGCTTTCCTCTTTATTTGGAAGGGAGAGGAGAATATTAATCAATTTCAATAGTTGGAGTTCCTGATACGCACCGCTAGGATTTGGAATGCCCTTCCGGCTTCAGTTTTTCCCTCTAACTATAATTTGGGTACCTTCAAATCAAGAGTGAATAGGTATCTTCTAGGCAAGCGCGTTCCATCTTAGGCCGCATCCTCACTTACCATCAGGTGTGATTGCGGCCAAGCGCTAGTCTATATATATTTAAAAAAAAAAAAAGTTGGAGTACTTTATTCCATAAAAAAATTTGGAGATTCATAAAGTACCACCACTCAACGAACTTCAGAAGCTCTCTCAATTCAGTAGGTAGGTATATTTTTTTCGAAAATTTTCGACAATTATGGTGGACCCTTTAAATAGGTAGGCATTACATACTGTAGCGTACTGGAATCTCCTCTGTAGGTAGGTACTACACTCAACTTATCAGATTCTGCATGAGGTAAACGTACTATGGTCTCGTATAAATGACGTCCTAATTAGGCTCATTTGAATACTTTATTGTTTACCTAAAATAGAAATAAACGAATGATAGTTAGGTAGGTAGATAGAAGAAAAGAAAAATGTACCTTTAAGAAAGATAAGTATGACTACTTTATTAATAATAATAATATACTAATACCTATCTGTCTTTGCGTCAGAAGATAATTTGTGTTATATCTTACTATAATATTATAAGATGAGAAAGTTTGTGAGGATGAATGGATGGATGCTTGTTAATTAATCACGCCACAGCGACAGAACCGATTTTGCACACAGATAGATTATAGTCTGGAATAACACATAGGCTACTTTTTATCCCGGAAAATAAGAGAGGATATGCCAGAAGACTCATTGGTGACGAAGCGCTGGTTAACTCAAAACTTCGAAGTTTGGAGCATCGGCGATGCGCACTAAGGACTTCTTCGTTCCTGATAAGCACCGCTAAAATTTGAAATGCCCTTCCAACTTCTGGTTTTCTCTATAACTACAATTTGGGTACCTTCAAATCAAAAGTGAATAGGCATTTTCTAGGCAAGCGTCTTCATTTACCATCAGGTATGATCGCAGCCAAACGTCTATATATTTAAAAAAAAAACGTAATGAAAAAACCTCAATTCTCGCGTACATAAAGTCGCGGGCATCAGCTAGTATGGAGATAAAATGAAACTATGAACAACGAAATATTTTTTAACAATTTTAATGTCATAATAATACAGTACCTTGAAAAATGACGGACTTTCACACAAAAATTTAACACGAACAAAACAACAGCCTTCAAAATTCCATATTTACCCAACTACGCAATAAGCATCCGCTGAAAGGATATTTGAAAATCGAACGCTAAAAGAGTAAAATAGGGCTTTATATAAAAATGGAATCTAACATGAGGGAAGCCGCGGGTTAAATACAGAAATATTATTAATCTTATAAACCTATCTCAAGTCCGCGTTGAATTATAAGTGGCCACAGACCACTAAATTAGATATCTACACTTTTCCTTTAAGCTAATACATACTAGTATATCCTATAATTTAATCCCATTATTATGCGATCACCACAATTTACATATAAATGAAGCTAATTCTTGTAGTAAGTAATGCTTCCCTTAACTTACTTTTGTTGCCAACAAAGTCTAAGTATAGATTTAAGTAAGTATTTAACAGGCACATTGAGCATTTACCTATGAGTTTTGGTATGCCACCCGTAATAGCAAAAACCATATTATGGACTTGCATACCTAAGTTATAAATACAATAATTTATATTTTTAAGCTATTGCATCGCTTCTATCGCGGGCCAGCGTGGAGACCGAATCCAGAAATTCCGTAACGAAAATAACCTGACACGGGACTCCTCTACGGTGAGCCGCTAGATGGCGCATTTTTTATCAACGCCATCTAGCGGCTCACCGCTAGATGGCGTTGATAAAAATGCTATGCAATAGCTTTACCGCGGCAGTCCCCGAGTGCCACACGTCTTTTTTATAATAATACATAATTTATAATTATATGTTATAAAAAAATTAATAAGCGCATGTATGAAAGATAATGACGTAAAGACGATTAGGCTGTTATTATATTAACATCATTTTTTTAAATTGATTAGCCAAGCTGAGCTCGACTAACATTCTCCTGTCCCCTCCAATAGTGCAACGGGTGGGGATCGAACCTGCTACCGTTCATGATTTCGTCCACACCTTTTACTTTTGGGCTATGGAGGCTATAAAACTATTATTATAATAATTGGATGCGCATACGCAATAAAGAGTCAACCCAAAAAACTTATCAATTGCAAAGTTAACTTTATTCCTTTACATTATGTACATAATATTTAGTTATACGTATGTACCTATTTAATTTGAAAAAGGTTTGTGGGTTGAATCGTTATTGCGTATGTGCGTCCAATTATTATTTATTAGATATTTATTACCCAGAATTTTTGTATCATCTGTATTGTTACCTACTAAACAATAGGTAAGTAACAATATACACAACACTATTGTCCGGTAAACTAGGTATTAATTACAATATAATATGACGTAAAAAATTAAGATCGTAAATATTTTGCCCATGAGAATTACATTTTAATCAATCGATGTGCGTAAAACCACTACAGCGGAAATTCATTCTTCATATTATTATATATAATAATAATTACCCTTCATGAATGCTCTAAGGACAATAAACTGAAATAATGTAACTAGGTAATCTAATTAAATTATTTTAATTAGATTCCCTAGTTATATTTTCCCTATTATATTTTCCTTTATGAGACGTCGTTGCTATAAAACTATAGTTAATAAAAATGTAGGTAAGTATATGCAATTTGTATGCATATTTGATGCATCGAACGAATAGAAATTGGAAAGAGGAACATTTTAATACAAATATTATTCGTATCAAAAAAAGTCTAGCAGGCAATACCTACCACCCCTTCGCACGTTACAATTTTGTTACAATACACACAAGTTACAATACATACAAGTTACAATTTGTATTTGACTATTGTCAAATGTTAAAATATAACATGTCAGAATAACATTTGCAACAAACAGAAAATAAGTTGGAAGCTGTTTTAGTGCGACTGTATCTCTCTTTTTAAAATGAAATTTTCTATAAGAGAGTGCTCTCTTTGTCTAATAGGAAACTATAGCTCTATTTTCTCGAGACTATTTAAGATATAAAAAATAAAAATGGCATTGTGTTATGATATTAATATTAAATACCTTTATTTTAAGTATATAAAAAAATATTAGTCAAAAATCCAAGTCCTAGAAGATGTAAGTTCGTGGCAGAGCCGGTATTAGGATAGAAACTGTAGAAAGAATAGAATAGAAAAGTTTTTGTTTTTTTTTTCGGTGCCCTATGTAAGGCGTTATAGTCTAGTGGTTAGGACAGCCATCACCTATTCGGGGGATCACAGGTTTGACCTCTGAATTTTTAATGTAAATGTGGTAGTCAAGAAGATGCTCTATGAATTCTAATTTTTAATTTCTTACTGGAAACTGTCACTAGGGAACTTGGTTCACTAATAAATACTGAGCTGGTAAGTCGCCGTGCATAATGCAGGAGAAATCGAACATTTTACTTTAAGTGGACTTACCTAACTATAACTTCGAACATTTTATGACTTTCAGGAGAAATAAATAAAAAATCTGTTTTTTTTTTTTATTATTCGATGACAAGATGGTCCTTGATTGCGATCTCCCTGATGGTAAGTGACGATGTAGTCTAAGATGGTAGCGGGCTAACTTGGAAGGGACAATGTAAATTCAACCCATACCCCGAATTATTAATCGGTTTCGATAAAGCCATCCCATAATTTCCCACTTTTAGAAGTGAAATATCATTTTCTTCACAGATCCATCGTCAAAAGTATATTTTATGTATATAGCAAAATGATTCATCAAAATTGTTTCACGAATTGTGAAGATTCCACGTAATATACCTACACACAAAAGAATACCAATACAGTCGTATCGAATTAGTCGAAGAACATCTGTTTCTGAAGCCGATAAATAATTATAATTAATAATTTATTATTATTAGTAACAGAAAGAAGCTTATTATATTGCTTCGCTCCCGACATCTTAGATAGGGTGCTGGCGAGCATTTAGGTATATGATTTGCACAAGTTTCACATCGAGGTAGATTGTAGTTTACGTCATTACGAATTGATTTGGTCCAGTCAATTAAGGTCCTACGTCGCTGCGTTTTCGCGTTACAGCCGATTGAAGTTGATTAAAAAAAAGGGGATATTAAATCATTTGCACATGTATGCCTCTGGGGTTCATGGTCACAAACAGCTTGGAAACGAAGAAAATCGAAGAGGCAGACATTCAGGGCTCTGCATTATTATGGGGCGGAGTTGTAAAAATGTTTAAAAAAAAAAGCTCTACTAAGTAATTTGCACACGGTTCTCATTGCGCCCATTCGATTCATTATGACTCCGTGGATACGAAAAAACATTTGGCAGACATTTTGCTCACTGATTTTTAGGTGTATAACTTCATTGTTGGGCCCAAGCTTGTATGGACCAAATTCATATCGTTTCATACCTACGGAGACGTGGTTAACAGGTAGAAGCCGAATATTTCTGACGCGTGTTTAAAATTGAATTTTGTACTTCTAGCGTCGGGCTGAAAAAAAAAAAATTCAGATGGTCTGCCTTTGAAATATCAGAGGCCTGAACGTCTGCCTCATCGAGTTTCTTGGTTTTCATGATAAATTCAAACATCAATCCAAGAGGCAGACATGTGCGCATAATATAGCACTTTTTTATTTTTTACATTTTTGAAACGCTGTCAATAGCGAACGCAGAAACAACATGCTGGCAGACTATTTTTCCGTGGTCCTCCTCATTGTTATTAATCGAACAATTTCAATCTGCCAAGTGTGCACTTCATATAGAGTTTTTTAAATCATAAAAAAAACTTAAAAAATTGAAAACTACAAAAGTCAGAGCCCTGGATGTCTGCCTCTACGAATTTTTGTGTTTACAGGATGACTATGATCATCAGCCCCAGAGGCAGACATGTGCATATAATATCACCCACCTTTTTTTTTCAACATTTTTGAAACGCTGTAAATTAACAACGCAGCGCCACCATGGTGGCAGATGAGGTTCTTGATGTTACTTAGGATATAATTATCACTATTAGTAACGTCTGCCATGTGTGCTGATCATATAGAAATTTTGCTCGCCAGCACCCTATCTATCTGTTTAAAAGTATCTAATCAGAAATGGTGATTTTTCGATTTTTCAGCTGTTCTTTTGGCTTTTTCCTACACATATTTTTTATTTTCAAACCCATCCTCTTTTAGAGCGGATAAAACAAAAAAATATATTTAAATAGGTCAAGTCGTGTCTGAGTTTTAGCCAGATTGATCGTTAATTAGAATCAAAAATATAAAATGTAAGAATAACAAGTCATTTGTAAAAACAGAAAATAAATTGGTCAAAAAACAAATAAGTTATACGCTGTTTTACTGCGACTGTATCAGTCTCTTTCTAAACCGAAATTTTGTTTGGAGCTGATGAATTGTGACGTCATGTTGCGCTTTCTTTTTCTAACACGAAACTTAAAAGCTCTATATTTTCGAGACTAGATAGGGTATTAAAAAAAGAAAAATGGCATTGTGTTATAATATTAACAACCTTTAAGTACCTATATAGAAAATAATTTGTCAAATAACCAATTCAGAGCTGTTGTCTTAGGATTAATTAAACTACTCCATTAGGGCAACAAAAGCCGACATAGTTCATAATGTATGGAGCTCATACAAAAAGAAAATCACCGATTATCCTTTCCCTCTTGCAAAAAAGCTTAAATATGGTATCATCGTTTCTAAAAGCCCGTCCGACTTCAACATATTACGTGTACAAACTAAAATTATTTTATACTTTTAAGTGGCGTTTGAAGTCGGTTTTTTTGAAATATTTTTTTATATTATTATCAATCTATTATTTCATAATTCAATTATCAAGACAATAACAATAATATAATTCTAAAATCAAGACAATAACAATAATATGGGAAACATACAACAATGCATTAGAGAAACCGCGTCTGGGTTTCCCTTGGATTTCGTGATTCAAAAAAATTATGCAATTGTGAATTATCCTGTATTACGTTTACAAAACAAAGTGGTGGGTGTCATAGGTCTAACGCAGCTACAGCTCGATGTCATACTAAGATTTAGTTAAGGGGTTTTCCTTCCCATATCCAAAGTAGAAAAACGTCACAAGTAACGACGTTGCGCGTTATGACTGTAAATGTTGCGTTGGAAGAGACGTACACTGAACTATTTTACTGCTCGACCACAAGAAACAAGAACGAAAAATGAAAAAAAAAAAACGATCAAACAGATAGTCACACTAATATTATAAAGGCAAAAGTTTGTATGAGTGTGTATGGGTAGGTTTATTACTCTTTCACGCCACAAAGAAGAAACCGATTTGGCTGAAATTTGGAAAAGAGATAACTCATACCTAGGATTCACACGTATGTATTTTATCGTGGAAACTTAAAGAGTTCCCGCGGGAATTTAAAAACTTAATCCACGCGGATGAAGTCGCGGGCATCATCTAGATTAAAAGAACAATGTTCTTCTCACTGGATTCGCCAGAGCACCCTATACTATCCCTCTACATTCTTCAAGTTTTTCTGTATCTAATAAAATTAAGTTCTAATCTATCGTCTGCTAAAGAAGAAGGAGTACAATCCGTGTCTCTAGACACTACCTGAGTATTTATTTATTTATTTATTTTTATTTTTTATGTACATATAAGGAATTACAAGACAACATATATTAGAAGAAATAGACATATTTGAAGTTTATCTCTAAAAAAAAAAGAAATTTCTGTTTTGTTTGGAAGTTTGTTCATTTTCCTTCAAAGTATACGCGTTTCGACCGCGAGCATGCGGCGTTTTATCGACGCAATGTCAGTTCCCAATTAAAACAGATCCCTTCGTGTTGTAGTAAGCCGTCATGTTATTTATATTGCCGCGTTTCATTCACCGGAACAATTCGAGTTGTAATTCCGCCGCTGCCGCACGCAACTCGAAACAACTATTTTACAACAACTATATTTATAAACAAGTATCTAGCCAGTTATATCTCTCTGTACACGCATTCCTTGCTATTTTATTACCGCGTCGCTTGGATCAAGAACAAGTTATTAAGTATTTTGAGTAGAATTCTGAAATTTCAAGTGAACGAGGGAATTAAGTGATAAAAATGCTCCCAGCCATCAGCCTTATTGTTTTCGTAAGTATTTTTCTATCTAACCCTGTTATTTGGAACTGCTGTGGCAAAGAGCGAGGCACACTGTTTAAAGAACCGATAAGACGTCGGAGCCCTAAGGTACTAGAATGGAGACCTCTTTTTTTTATTCGATGACAAGAAAGCCCTTGACTGCGATTTCACCTGGTGGTAAGTGACGATGTAGTTTAAAATGGTAGCGGACTAACTTGGAAGGGGTATGGCAGTGTACATTCAACCTATACCCCTAATTGGTTTCTACTCGCCATCGTGCCGGAACGCTAAATCGCTTAGCGGCACGTCTTTGACGGTAGGATGGTAACTAGCCACGGCCAAAGCCTCCCACCAGATTAGACCAAAGACAATTCAGAAATTATCAATCCCCAAAGTTTCTCCGCCGGAAATCGAACCCGAGACCTCCCAGTTATGAGACCACAGCGCTCGTCACTACGCCAGGGAGCTTCGCACCAGAATATGCAATACTAGCAAACCCCCTACTTATCAAACGAGACGCAGAGAGCCACTAGATACAGACGGCCCAAAACTGCGGCGTGTGGGAGCAAGAGACCTCTGCCCAGCTGTGGACAGCTAGCGGTTCACGACATTGACGAAAGTAGTGACCCTTTTCTAGTTATCACAAAATATTTTCTTGGAATATTACCTAATGACGTGATGGGTTCAAAGATCCCACGATCCTAAGAGTAATCCCACGAACGAATCCTGTGATTTATAGACCGTGCTCTGACTTAGCTCACACTTAAGATAGTGTTAAAACGGGACGCAAATATGCTTTGATATAACTCTGTCTCGTTTTATCTCCGGCTTGAGTCTGAGCAGAGTGAGAGTGCGGTCTAAAGATAGCATAAGAGTATCAGTAGTATAAGGGTATCTAAATATATAAAAAGCAAAGTTGACTGACTGACGAACTGACTAACTGATTGATCTACCACCACACAGTTCAAATCACTTTTGTTTTGCATACATATAGCTATGATGACGTCATCCGCTAAGAAAGGATTTTTCAAAATTCAACCCCGAATGAGGTAAAATAGGGGTTTAAAAAATCGAACCTAACGGAGCGAAGCCGCGGGTAAAAGCTAGTATTATAATAAATAACAGATTTTTTATTAATCAAATAATATCTGTAAAATAAAATTGCTTATCGTCCCTAATAAAAAAAAATAATTACTAAGATAGTGGCCATCTACTTAACGTGCTCTCTGAGGTACAGAGGATTTCATTTCAAAGAACCTTGAAAATCGGTTACCCATCCATTTACGGCCTTAGATCAAAGTTTCTTACCCAGCGCAATCGACTGCGCCAATTAGGTCGTATGCCCCTCGCAATATGTATTAGAATTAGAAAGTAAAGAGATATATACAAACGTCCATATTATATACGTCCCTGTGTAAGTATGTATATTGTATATAAATATATACTACCTATATTATGCATTGACTTTCTCTATGGTGCATGCGATTTCTCTTAAAAGGGAGAGCGGAGTTGTCCTCTCATTAGATTAACCTGGTTTTACAGTACATAGTATGAATAGAAATCCTTACTAATATTATAAATGTGAAAGTGTGTTTCTTTGTTGTTTCTCCTTCAATCACGCAGCAAAGGAACAACGGATCGACGCAATTTATTACATTATTGGGTATAGTTGAAAAGAGAGAAATAGGCCACTTTTTCTCCTGAAAAACAAATGATCGCCCCGTAATTTTTAAGTTTTTTTGGCCAAGCTGAAGTTGAGTAAAAGCCTCCTATCCCCTCCAAATAAACGGAAAGCTAGGAGTGGGCACGACAATAGTGCAACGGGTCGGGTTTGAACCTGCGACCTTTCAGGTGCAGGTTTCACCTTTAGCCGTGGGCCGTGGGGCTATTGAGAAATTAACGTTATTGAAAATCCACGTGGACGAGTCGCGGGTAAACGCTAGTATCAATATAAGTTGCTGTTGTTGTTAGTGGGAGGCTTTGGCCGTTGCTAGTTACCACCCTACCGTCAAAGACGTGCCACCAAGCGATTTAGCATTCCGGCACGATGGCGTGTAGAAACCGATTAGGGGTATGGGTTGAATGTACACTGCCATACCCCTTCCAAGTTAGCCCGCTACCATCTTAGACTGCATCGTCACTTACCATCAGGTGAGATCGCAGTCAAGGACTAACTTGTCATCAAAAAAAAAAAATGTAGCATCGTAATACCTATAAATAGGTACCAAAGTTGCCTAACAACTAATCATTTGGGCTTTTTGAGCCTGACTGGTATATTAATGCTTATTTGGATAGGAAAGAGAAATACGAATGCTAGTCTTGCTCTGCATGACCGTTATTGCTTAAAAACAAACTTAAAAGTGCGCAGAATGCCACAAACAAATACCCGCGATAGATGAAATAAGACATACCCAAAACCTCGTGTGAAACGCGACAGATGCTAGTGTAGTAAGCGTCAAATACATCATGTATTATAATAACTCGTAAAATATTCATTTAAAAAAAAATGGCTGGTCCATTTCTAGGTAAACTGTATAGGAAATTTATATAAAAATTTTGGCTCTATAATATGCACCACATTGAAAATAAATGCAAATTGATTAAAAATTAAACCTAACTTCGCTAAATTTTATTTTGTCGAACTTTCATTATTTTATGTTTCTACTCAGTATCGTCCCTTGGAAATATGATGTAATTTTTGCCTGTTTTTTTTTTTCGGATAGTTAAAACTTGATCTACTGCTGTAAAAATCAAATCTGCATCTGAATATTTACGATTACACGCGCTCTTAATAGTTACTCCATGTTAGCACATTTTATAGCATTTAATTATGTATGTACAGCACACTCTGTACCTAATAAACGAAGAGCTTAGTGATTTATAACGTCGGAAAAATGATCACGATTGTGTTATAAGTACTTATCTATGATTAAAAACTCTGTCACGTTTATAATTATAACGTACAGCAACAGATCTATGCGACTTTGTACGATTTATTTATTTACTAAAGAGGCACACAAAACTGGTTGAAACTAAAAAGTGCACAAAATCTAAATATATAAAATGCAAAGGTGACTGACTGACTGACTGACTGACTGACTGACTGACTGACTGACTGACTGATCTATCAACGCACAGCTCAAACCACTGAACGGATCAGGCTGAAATTTTGCATGTAGATAGCTATTATAACGTAGGAGTCCGCTAAGAAAGGATTTTTGAAAATTCTACCCCTAAATGGATAAAATAGGGGTTTGAAAAATCGAACTTAACGTGAGCGAAGCCGCGGGGAAAAGCTAGTATAAATATACAGCTTATCAAGAACCAAGCAACAACCCCTATGTGTACACATTATTCAATAAATTAACTAACGAGTCAGAAAATTATAACATAAAATTAATACCTAAATGATTATAGATTTTTTTACATCTTATGTTAACTCAAATATAATTGATAATTAATCCTCTAACTGCTTGGGAAAGTCTCGTAAAAATCGGTTCATCCATTAGCCGGAAAAACAGACAAGATGAATAACAGAGAAGCAGCAGAGAAGATACCTACACTGGCAGAAAATGGTTTAACATTAACTCTGTCTCATGTACTATTTTTGTGCCATAAACTTATTAAAAAAAAAAAACAGAAAAATTTAAGACAGAGTAAAGTTACCTGTCATCACACATGTCAAATCAGAGTGTGAAAGGATGCTTTTTATCCCGGGAAAACAAAATTTTTCTGCGTGATTTAAAAAAAGCCAAACCTGCACATGGAAGAATTAAATATATAAATAATATATGTAATATAATATTTCTTTGTTTCATATTTGTATAATGAAAATATTTTAACTAATATTGACATCATTATCTTTCTCAGGTCTCCGTTCTTAACCTTCACATCTCAGCAGCGAATGTTGCTAAACCACGTAAGTTATTTTTTTTTAAAGAATCTGAAGTTGTCTAATATCCTCCTACTCCATACAAATAAGAGGAAAACTTGTGTTTGGAGTGGGTACGAGAATAGTGCAACGGGTGGGGATCGAACCTGCGACCTTTTAGTTTTCCGTCCGCACCTTTAGCCGTTGGGCTATTGAGTTACCTGCTATTTTTAATTTGAAATCCTAGAGATCGCGACGGCCGCTACGTAAATCATCGAAACTCAAAAATGTCAATTTTTTGTTATTAGCTTAATTGGTTTCTATTATGTTATATTTGGACGCACATATGCAATAACGTTTCAAGTTTCAATCCACAAAACTTTGTCAAATTAAATACATACATAATGTAAAGGAATAAAGTTAAATTTTCAACTGATTGTGTGGGTTGACACTTTATTGCATTTGGCATCCCGCTAATGAAAAATTATGAAATCTTATTTAAGCCTTCCTTAAAACCTTTTAGAAACTCCAATAATATATTTGCATGGAGTTATTTAGAGGCATTCTGAAAATGATAAAGCTGACGAAGATTTTCTCTCTATCCATATAGGTGAGTTACCGATCCAGTTTCCGGAACCTGTGCTGCAAGCGGCTGCTGAAGAAGACGACGTGCCGGCTTCCTGCAGAGACCTGACGTACTGCACAGTGAAGCCTGCAAACTACCCTGAAGAGAAATTCAACGAGATGTTCAAAGGCGTTGTAAGACTAATATTACTTAACTATAGCTGTTGCCCGCGACTTCGTCCGCGTCAATTTCTGTTATTATGATCGCGAATATTTTTTAGATATGGATAATTTTCCCCGTTTTTGCAACATTTTTCACTGATGCTTCGCTCCTATTGGTCGCAGCATGATGTTATAAAGTCTAAAGCCTTTCTCGATAAATGGACTATTCAACACAAAAAGAATTTTTCAATTCGGACCAGTAGTTCCTGAGATTAGCGCGTTCAAACGAACAAACTCTTCAGCTTTATAATATTAGTATAGATTAACTTTTCAAAACGGTAAAACTCATGTTGGCTTAGGTCGGAGTATACCCAACTAGTTTCTAATGGATCCTATGAAAAAAGATAACTTTTTAACCCACGACAAAAAAAGACGGGTGTTATAAGTTTGACTTGTGTATTTGTATATCTGTGTATACAGGTATCTGTGAAACTATAGTGTCTGTCTGTTTGCTAAGGAATAGACCTATTTCTATGCGGTTTTTTCTGTTTGACAGCTAACGTAGTCGAGATGAATCTTATCTATAATTTATGAAGATCTGCTCAGGCGTTTGAAGATCATCAGCCCATTTACTATCTGCTTAAAAGGGTCTTACAAACTTCACTATTATTACAAATAAATAAAGAATTTCTATTTCTATTTCTATTTCTATCTCTATCTCTATCTCTATCTCTATCTCTATCTCTATCTCTATCTCTATTACGAGGAAGGCTCGAGGAAGAGGATCTTATGATAGAGCAGCAAACTGAGTAACAGGAAGTTGAGTATATTATATTATAGCAACGATTCACGTGTCGGGGGTGTTTTAAATTTTCAATTTAGGTACACTTTGTAATTAATATAATTGTTTATTGTATAACTATAGTTCCTACTACATGCATACTGGGTCTATTTTGCGGTGCTTCGACTATGGTATACAACACATGTATTAGTCACACTTATTTCAACTCTCTTGTTAAGTTCCACCATATCGCCTAATAGAAATTTAATTTCACAGAAGCCTCCACTACCACTGCCTGAACTGATGGTAGACCTGACCAACAGGGTAGGAGAAGGGGAAGAAGAAAACTGCGTTTCGGTTTCCTCCGTAAGTTCAATTTTAAACGTTAAAATTCTTTTTACAAAACCGACTTCAAACGCCAACAAAGTATATCAACTGTGCCTATAAAATTTCAAGAATCACCTCGATTTCTCCAGGATCCCATAATTAGATCCTGACCTGATAACAATGGGACCACCTGCGAAGTATACCCTATCGAACAAAAAAAAGAATTTTCCAAATCGGTCAAGGCATCTTCAAGTAATCGGCGTACATACATAAAAAATAGATTCCGACAAATTGAAAACCTCCTTCTTTTTGGAAGTTGGTTAAAAATTTATTACTGTTTACAACTTCTAATTTTAAAGAAAATTTATAATTTCTGATTTGTCTCTGGTCTGGTCTGGTGGGATGCTTTGGCCGTGGCTAATTACCATCCTTTCGTCAATGACGTGTCGCCAAGCGTTTCGGCAGGATGGCGAGTAGAAACCAATTAGGGGTATAGATTGAATGTATATTCCAAGTTAGCCACTGTCTGCCTGAAAATTTGAAGTTTAGCCACGATCTAAATAGAAAAGATGATACCGATGCACGGCGTTAGCCGATTGGAAAATCATCTTATCAGGACGAGGAAGTGTTAGGCATAAAAACTGAGATCAACAGTATTCTCCGACGTCCGGAGAAAAGGAAAGCTAACGAACGAGTGGGTGGAAATAGGTAACCCATCCAGTTCGGTATCTAACTGGTAACTTTCGACTGTTATCTACTATCAGAGCGAGGCCACACCCTCTACATGTTTTTGTACTTATCTCCCAAGAATACTAAGACTATTTACTAGTACCTACAGTAAAGTAATTTTATGAATGACTAAGTTTTGCCCGCGGCTTCACTCACGTAATTTCGATTTTTCAAATCCCTATTTTACCCCTTAAGAGTTGAATTTTCAAAAATCCTTTCTTAGCGGATGTCTACGTCATAATAGCTATCTGTATGTCAACGTGGTTTGAGCTGTGCGTTGATAGATCAGTCAGTCAGTCCTTTTACTTCATGACTAGGTACGAGGCCTTGCCGAGAGGGCACCGGGAAATATCAACTACAACGATTTGTTTTATTTTCAGTTCGAGCCGCTGTACCGAGTGAGGGAGAAGAGAGACAAGCCCTGGCGCATGGTGGTGAATGCGCCGGGACACGACTACTTGCAACGCGTTCGCCTTGAGACCTGCAGGTGACTTGCAACTTGTTGAAAGAATTTTTTTACTCACGCGATACAGCTTACCAGTCACCATTGTAAGTAAAGCTTCTAGTGGTAATTGGTAAGCTGTATAGCCACCAAAGATCATCGATCAAAAAGTAGATGAATCAAGGAGTGAGCCTCCTGCGTAAAAATGGACTGTTAGTCTATGTTTAACATTCTTGAAAAAATGGTAGCAAGACAGCCTAAATCTGATTTCGAAGAAGCTGCGATCATTGACGTACAACCGTCTTTCATTTGGGATTTCAGTCTATCTTGATAATATTCGGGCTAAAATACCATTTTCAGGAAATATCTATTCGAATTGGGATTATTTTGTTCCCTCCACAGTTCTTTTACATATTTCTTATTTTTAAACCACTTTATAGTGAAATAACAAAAACATTCCACGCTCACTTCGCTCGCGCAAGATTGTAACACCTTGTTTGGCTATAGCTAAAGGCTTGTATTCCTTACTCTTCAGCTTGATAGAAGAACGTTTATTTTTTATAGCAATGTTGGAGCACCCTGCTTCGAATCTTTCTGCATGCCGTCGACCCAGAAGCTGATATGCAAACAGAACGTTAACACGTGGGAGGTGGTGGTGTCGAAGGGAGACAACGAAACAGAAAAGATCAAAACAGAGCTGCCTATCTCTTGCTCCTGCACGGCCGTGAAGCTTGACTTCTATTCCAGATTCGGTAGCAATAAACCGTAAAATGAAACTTCAAGGCGTGTTCATTAATGCTCACAATTTGCAACTATAACACACTGTCATTAATTATACTGTTGTTTTAACTGTTGTAACTGTAACTCACAATGTTAGTTATAGTAGATGTGGAGCATTTACTAATCGCTATAGGCATATCTAATGTAATGACCACACCAGTGTGCGGCTAAACGATCTCTGACTCACTCTATTCGCAATTTTGCATCGTCCAGGCCGTTGTGACACGTGCCCTAACGGCACTAATTAGGCACGTTAATTTGCTTAGCTACATGGTATATTTATAGATTTCATGCTAACTCATGGCGTTGTGCTAGAAAAATGAAATACCTACCTATACTATTTTTCCTTAGCTGTGTAGAAGGAACGTGTCGAAGAAGCGTAAGCGACGAAGGTTAGTTTTTCACTTGTAGCACGGTTTTATTGCCAGTGTCATGTAAGAACGTCCAATCCGCTAGCGTTTCGCTTACGTATTTCTGCGAGAAAGCACTTGGTTACCGTTTGAGACAGCTAGGGAAAAAGATTTAAGGTTTAGAATCGGCCGTCCGATAAATGTCACTGACTGGGAATTAATGCTGAGATTTATAGAGCGTACTCTAACAGCTCGGATTAAAGTTAGAGTTAAAACGAGACCAAATATGCTCTGACAGAGATCTGTCTCGTTTTAACTCTGTCTTGCAGAGTGTGAGTTCGGTCTAGATTTCAGCCTTTAAACTAGACACCATAACGGCAAGACTTCAAGATATTTTATTAGAAGTCCCTGTGTGGAGTGTGGCCGACGAAGCCAGCTGGCCGATTGCGGTAAAACTGTATCATTGCTACAGTCTCAATAATATTAGTGATTGGCCTAATTTATGGCATTTTTGCTGCATCAAACATTTTGGTCAATAGCGAGCAAGGATCGGCCGATCGGAGGTCATTTTTAGACCATGCCGCTGCTGTCATCCTTTTTTATTTATTTATTTAGGTATTTAATTAGATTAAATTATAATTACTGATATTGTTTCGAGTCATGCAGACTGATCGCTTAAAGTTTTAATTTAAGAACTAAGGCGGAAATCAATAGACCGCGCTCTCACCTAGCACAGATTCAAGACAGAGTTAAAACGAGACAGATTTATGTCAGAGCATATTTGTGTCTCGCTTTAACCTCTATCTTAAGTCTGAGCTGAGTCAAAGCACGCTCTCAGCATAAGAACGCTTCCAAAAGGCGCAAAATGACTGTTGAATATTTTCATACTAAACTTTGGCAAAGACAATGTCATCGCTTGGATATTTTTTGCCGATAGTGTGTGAGTTATTAGTCTTATTATATAAAAGGTAATTAAATAATTATGTTTTAGCCTCGAAAATTTTAGCCTTTACAAAATTATTCTACAGTCCGCCTATACTTATCTTTTTTAAGTTTTGTTTAGGCACTTATTTAGATAATAAGTTATTTATTTTTTAATTGTAATTTGTTAATAACTTATTTTAGAAAATTTTACTGATAGTACGTATTACTCTACTTAATTATATTGAACTTATCATACTTAATTGTTTTTTGTTAAATGTAAAATTAAACGAATTTTTAATTCTCTTATTACAGTTGTATTATTTTTACTAGATTGTGATATGGCATGATGTAACTGCAACACAAAACGTAACGTAAAAAATATTATGATTGTAAAGGCAATTTCCCGCGTTTTTGAACTATCAACTGTCATTATAATGGCAAAATTATTTGCCGAGTTTCTGTGTGGAAATAAAATTTCTTTTTTATACGATTGTATACACTTCATTTTAACTTGAATCCGAATAATTACTAATTGCAAATAAACGATAAGCACCCACACATGGCTAAAGTAAAATTGGGTAGTTATGTAAACCTCAATAGACTATAAATGTTTACCTAATTATTATTAGTCGTGAATTTCAAAATCTTTTGCCCCCGCGACTTCGTCCGCGTGGAATTAGATTTTGGGGTAGAATTTTCAAAAACTGTGACATACCTACTTTTTTATTTTTAACTGAAAGCTCAAATACCAACTTTAATGGAAACAGCTTGAAAAATGACGGAGTTTCATATAAACTTCCATCCCCTATTTAAACCCCTTAGGGGTGGAGTTTCCAATAATTAATCCTTTCTTAGTGTGCGCCTACGTCATAAAAGGAACCAACTGTAAAAATTTCAAGTTTCTAACTTTAGTAGTTTAGGCTGTGCGTTGATATCTCAGTCAGTCAGTCAGTCAGTCAGGACTTTGAATTTTATATATATAGATTTACTGTAGTAGGTATAATTTGTTGTTTACAGTTGATATACTAGGTATATACACGTAAATTCCTCCTTTACAGCTAATCAACTTTAGCTTTACAATAATAAAAAATTTACAGGATATAAAATTTAAAAAAAAACCTACAACTACTGCCTGTCTGAATTAAGTGTCTATAAGATCAGTAATAGCGTGTCTATAAGATCAGTAGCGTAGCCTTTTCTGAGAACCGAGCTGGTTCGGGGTTTGATGGGTTACTGATCTATCTAAGAACTTGATCTGATCTAAATCGGTGCAATAAGTCGCATCAAAATTGGACCAGTACTTTTTCAGGGACATAATTATGAACGCAAAAACAAGCAAACAAACCTCTTATTAAACCTTATACCTCCTTAGACAGCCGCTCTTAGCAAGATCTACTATTATACTTATTTTTAGCTATAAAGTAAACTATAATTAGTTTTAAGGAACTGTAGGGTTAGTCTAAGTCTTAATTCGATTGATCGTATAAGAATTCGATGACGTTAGCGTCAAAGTAAAATGAACCATAACAGCATTGAATTAGAGCATGTAAGAAGAGATTAATGTAAAACTTGTGTAATACGTTCGTTTATATCTAATCTATTTATATATAATCGCGCACACACACACACACACACACACACACACACACACACACATACACACACACACACATACACACACACACACATATTGTTATAAATATCTATAAATTCATGCAATTGTAATCCTATTTGGCCTTATTTTAGTATTAATATTTAATTGTAAATTGTATTGTGTATGTATCGCTGTTGATTACAATAAAATAAAATAAATAAATAAATAAATATACGACATGCTCGAAAGTTAAATCGGTTGTACTAAGTGTACGACTTTAAAGTAATTTAAAATTAAGTACTTACTTATTTATATTACTTTGACGCTAATGTTATCGAATTCTTATACCATCAATCGAATCAAAACTTAGACTAGCCCTATTGTATTATTATAGTGAATAAACGATGAGGTAGACACAGGAAAATTTTATGTTTCTTGTTCAAGCTAATCTTTGTTAAGACTTTAGATATTAATCATTTGATAAATAACTCAATTGAGAAGTTGGCGTCACACAGTCATAATTACTAAAGTAGTGAATACAACATAATACCTATTAAACTAATCGTTCACTGCAAGTTGGCCGCTAACTCGCGTCACGCGTCCCCGCACCGTCACGGCCAACTTGGAGTGAACGGGTGCCTATAATATATTGTCCAGATATATCTATACTGTTAGGGCTGCCACACTCAAATTGCGTGCAGCAATGTTTTCAAGATATTTTTTTCTAGACCAAATTACCTCGGTGCCTGAAAACAAAAGGTTTTTTATTCGATGGCAAGATAGTCCTTGACTGCGATCTCACCTGGTGGTAAGTGATGATGCAGTCTAAGATGGTAGCGGGCTAACTTGGAAGGGAATGTAGATACAACCCATACCCCTAATCGGTTTCCACATGCCAATGTGCCGGTCAAACGACAACGGTTCAATACAAAAGGTAGGACGTTGGTTGTCAGTGACATATCCATAAGGTTCAGAGATTTAATATGTACCTATTTAATGTCGGTGCAACTATGGGCCCGTAAAGAAAAGTTAGGGACACCAACTGCCAATGGTGAAAAGCTACTGGGAATTTAAGTTACCGACGTGATCTTGACGTAATGTGAAATTGAAGCGGCCAAGGGCTGGCAAATCATTCGGAGACACAAAGGTCCCAAGGTGCAAGGTGTAATGGCAAATCGCGCCAGAAAACGCAGTGTCAGGAGACCCGTACTTTAGATAGGTACACTGCAGTCGGTGGATACAAGCGGCTTAAAGTTAAAAAAAAAGTGTCGAGTGGAAATTCCTCCAAAAGAATTTTGTCCAGCTGTAGGCCTCTATCGGTTGACGTCGACTACGAACAATGAGAAAAATTATCATAGGGTTTTCACTTTTAACAAAACGTTGAATTATTCCAGTTTTTCCAACGTGCTGTAAGTTCTGTTAGTCATCTTTTGTATGGCTGCCCGCCTTCATAAAGCTGTGTATTCACCATAGATGTGCGAGGTAGCTAGGCGGTGCGAAGATGCGTAGAGAAGCTATGAAATGGTGTGTATCGATCCACCAACTTAGTTGTTCAGGTGACAGTTGGTAACGCTTTCAGCTATTTGTTTACTTTTTAAGACAGTTAAGAGAAAAATAACTACGTGTACGATTTGTCTTGTGGGAGGCTTTGGCCGTGCTAGTTACCACCCTACCATCCGATTTAGCGTTCCGGCACGATGGCGTGTAGAAACCGATTAGAGGTATGAGTACACTGCCATACCCCTTCCAAGTTAGCCCGCTACTATCTTAGATTGCATCGTCACCTGACGTCAGGTAGTCAAGGACTATCTTGTCATCGAATAAAAAAAACGACTTAAGTACACTAGCCCTTTTCCACTAGCCCTATTTCGATAGAGCTGCGTTACATTACGAAGCTTTGAAAATGAAACAGGTAATCATATTGGTGGAATTTCCTCGCACACCGCCTCACTACCTCACACACCTTTAATGGACACCCAGCCTAATGATCATTCGCATCTCATTCATTCATTAGTTTACATTTTACAACCGATGCGAGTGCGCGTCGTCTCTCAAAACGAGTTTATTTACAATTACAAAATCATTGTACCTATTTACATGATACTTCATTTCCGAGTGAACTTGTTGGTGTAAAATGTTGGCCGATTCCTTCGTTTTCCTTGTAAGTTCCTTTCTTTTATGCGCTTATATCTTTGCTCTTGCATTCAAATTCAAAATTATTTATTTCATGTAGGCCAACTTGTGGCTCTTATGACAAGTCGAAAATCTACCACCGGTTCGGAATGCTGATTCTGCTGAGAAGAGCCGGCAAGAACCTAAGCAGTTGCTCTTTTCAAAACAAAAAAAAGAGTTAATTTTTTTTACTAGATTTCAATTTGTTTTGATCCTCAAATCTGGTCATTTTTAGCGTTATCATTAAGTTTTGATTGGTTAGGGAATGAGTCAACTTATACCTCGATAGATAAGGTATCTTTTACTCCGAAAATATTGGCATAATTTTGGTAAATTAATTATTTAACTATTAGGTTATACATTAGTTAATTAGGTGTAATTAAGACATCAAACGTGTAGTAACATATCAATACTCTATTACTAGTAAGTATATTTTTTTTTATTCGAACAACAAGACAAGGTAGCCTATCACTGCGATCTCACCTGATGGTAAGTGACGATGCAGTCTAAGATGTTAGCGGGCTAACTTGGAAGGGGTATAGAAGTGTAAATTCAACCCATACCCCTAATCGGTTTCTACACACCATCGTGCCGGAATGCTGAATCGCTTGGTGGCACGTCTTTGACGGTAGGGTGGTAACTAGCCACGGCCAAAGCCTCCCACCAAACTATTAAATATTCCGTCTCTACTATTATAAAATGTACCTAATTTGTAATTAGATAAAAGCATAGAAAAGCAAAATTAGAATGAAAGCAATGTCCTAGAAGGAACATGAAAAGTTCAGCTTAACTCAAAATTCACATGGGAATGAATCATACAAAAGCTATAAGGAAAATTCTTTTATACTCAAAAGTTTACATTGTATGGTACTTGAATGACAGTTTCGCAAGAATATAATTATTAACAATTATAATCTAATATATAAAAATGAATCGCTTAATGTGTTGGTAAGCGCATCACGCGTGAACGGCTGGACCGATTTCGCTAATTCTTTTTTTATTGTGTTTGTTATTGTTAGGAGAAGGTTCTTATGAAAGAAAAAATTAAGAAAATTGCGCGGAAAATTAGAAAGTTTAAGAAATATTAACCACCATATTAAATTATTTCTAATGTAACCGCTTTTACAATTCAAACTTTTTTGATGTAACCTTATGGCGTTTGACCAACCATATGCCTTTCCTATATAATTCCGTCTACAAAAACGCGCTCGAATATTACGTCAGTGAACGTCGCGCGGCGACGCGCGGTTCCTTTGACGCGAGTGTCAACCAATCACGTTCGAGGGCAAACCACGCCCACATCCAGAACAAAGATGGAATGGAGTGGCGTTAGTACTATTTTCGTATAAAATCTCATCAAAATTTTATTTGGATGGGACGTGTAAACCAGACTTTTGCATTTATATAAAATAATATAATTGCGGTTGAGCGTGTAATGAATATAAATCAAAGAATATTCACTTATTATGCATGTACGCAACGGATACACGTACAAACATATTTTTGCCATAGTTAATTGAATCACTTAAATTAAAAATATAATGTATTTATTATTAGTTATTTATTACATAACATTGTATATTAATAACTTCCAACTTGACGTTTTATAAAAATAATCACAATTTTTATTTTTATAACTTTTTCAGTGTTTATAATATCTATAGTAGGGATGTTGCGGATGCAGTTTTTTTTTAAAGTTGCGGATGCGGATGCGTATATCCGCAGCATCCCTATCTATCTGTATGTACGTAATACGTACATACAGATTAGGGACGTACGTACGACGTATACATACAAACATACATACATAGTTAAATACATACAAACAAACATAGGTACAGTACACAGTTTTCGCAACTAGCAACATCCACATCCGCATGACCATCCGCATTGATTATTGCGGATGCAGATGCGGATGTCCAACTCAATGCGGAATATCCGCAACTTACCTAATCTATAGGTACGTAATACGTACGACGTATACATACAAACATAGTTATATAGTTAAATACATGCAAACACGTATACATAGTAAAATACATACATAATCATAATTCATACGCGGATAAAAAGTTTTACTTCGAAAAAAATAACACGACTCCATTCTTTTTGTAATGCAATTGTACGACATTTTAGTAGCACATTTTTTATCATAGCAAAATTAAAAAATACCCAGCTTATGCTGTAAATTAAATAAGAAAACGATATACTTACAAGTGAAATGTTATTTCATCTCTTTTTTGATGGATTTCCGAACGTTTTTTGCATGATTTGACTGCAAACGACGGCTTTTTTAACGATCAAAAATACGAGCGATACGTTGAAGCGCGTGCGGCCGACTGATAACAAAGACAAGAGACTTTTGCAAATTCTATTGTCTTTTTGAGCGCGTTTTTTTTCTTCTAAGGGCCTATCCTTATATATCGATGCGTTTGACATAACATTGACAGAATGCGTGCTGCCAATTTCGTCAAAGAGGATGTAAAAAAACTTAAGACAGGACAACGTCTGTCGGGTCCGCTAGTTTATAATAGTAGTAAGGTAATGGTGACAATAAATATACTTACTTAATAGAAATTAAACAATTTTTTATTCAAATAAACTTTCACAAAGTGTTTTCGAATTACCAAAACTTAAAACTTAAACTGCATGGATTCTTAATAATACAATAAACATGCATGCTGCATGGTAAAGATTGCTCTGTTAGCAATAAGGCCGCCTTTGCATGCGTTTTAATTTGTGGAATGTGGATCTTATTCTTTTCTATTTCTTTTGTCCAAAGTTTTTATATGTATCAACCTTTTTTACAATCACCATCTCACAATATCAGACACTTAATTTTGAGGAACACGTAAGTCCAATTACGTAGCACGAAACAACGATTTTGCTTTCATCCTTGCAAAAAATACGATATAGGTACCACTGGTTCGGAACGGCATTCCAAATCAGTAGTAGATTCATTTGGAGATTCGAAAGCACTTTGTAAAAGTTTATTTGAATAGAAAATTATTCTATTCTATTCTATTCAAAGGATACCAAGACATACCTACGAGTACCTACTCACAAGCTATAGATAAGACCATTTTCACTAGCCATACCTAGATCTTCCCCTAAATAGGAGTTTGTTTACGTAGATAGACACACACATACATATAAACTTTCGCCTTTATAATATTAGTGTGAAGTATGATGTGATGTGATGTGAAGTGTGATAGATATGCCCAAGTTCAAAAACTGCTAATAACTCACTTAAAAAAAGACGTGTGGCACTCTGGGACTGCCGCGGTAAAGCTATTGCATAGCATTTTTTATCAACGCCATCTAGCGGTGAGAGGAGTCCCGTGACAGGTTATTTTCGTTACGGAATTTCTGGATTCGGTCTCCACGCTCAAGGCCCGCGATAGAAGCTATGCAATAGCTTAAAAATATATTTCCAATTGCAATCCATAAAGCAATTTAGATAATGAAATCAAAATGCCAAAGCCGGCAGCAGCCGCCTACCTATTTTAATATAATTTATGGGAGATCAGAATTGTATCGTGAGAAATCAAATATCACCCACACTGTATATAAATATAGTAATATGAGTATATGCGTATATTATTTGATTTTATGATCATTATTTTATACGAAATTACTAATACAACGAGAATACAACAATACTTACCTATAAGTTTTGTTATAAGTAAAATTAATATAAATAATAATGTAAATTTTAGTATTAATAATAAAGTTAATAGTCTTATAAATATACAAATTACTACCGTCGGAAATTTCGAAGACTAATATAAAATAGACATCTATTTATCCCGGAAAATTATAGAATTCTTGCGGAAATTAAGAAAATCCAAGACTGATGGACATTAATCCACGCGTACAAATTCACGGGCATAAGCTAGTATTATAAATATAAAAGTGTGTCTCCTTGTTGGTTTGTCCTTCAATCATACAGCAACGGAGCAAAAAGGATGGACGTGATTTTTGCGTGGCTATAAAATTATTAAGGACCTGGAGAATGACATAATCTATCGGTAAAGTACATAAAGTCTGCTACGGTCTTTGGCTATGCGTCATGCTCGTGAACGGGTGCCACCAACGGGAATGGGTCTGCTTTTGCCTGCCTGTGTTAACATGTGTTGGATTGTATTTATTTGTATTTGTATTGTATTTATTTTTACCTGTATTGTACTCAGGAAAATTCATCGTGGAAGCACTGAATACATAGCATAGTTACAATAACAATTGTAAAATCTTTATTTTTTTTGAAAAGAGCAACCGCCGAGTTTCTTGCTGGCTCTTCTCGGCAGGAAAGGCATTCCGAACCAGTGGTAGATTCATTGACGATTCAAAAGTGCTTGTAAAAGTTTATTTGAATAAAAAATATTTCTATTTCTATTTCTATTTCTATGGTTTATTTTAATTGGAAAAATATTCCTTTTATGGTTAAGGTAATATTAAATTGCTGAAGATCGTGATCGATTTAATAGACGTGACTAATAATGTAATATAACTTAAATACCCTATATCTTCATACCTTGTGGTCATAATATTATTAATTTATTACTAAGTTTTGCCCGCATCTTCGTCCGAGTTAGAACTTAAAATTCCCGCGGAAAACCTTATTTTCCGAGAAAAAGCTAATGTATTTAACCTCTAGGTCCTATAATATATCTATGCCAAAGTTCACTTCGATGCGTTGCTCCGTAGCTGCTAGATTAAAGAAAAAAAAAACAAAGAAAAACCCCACTTTCGCATTTATAATATTAATAGCAGTGAGTTACAGATTCCTAGAGATGGAAAACCGAATATAGTATCTGACGTTTTTTTTTTCAACAGGTTATCACTTACATTTCGTACAGCTCAGCGGCTTCGACCACACACTCTCGTAAGTAGCAAAAGTTATTTTATCGTAATTCATAAGTGATTTAATCCGTCCTCTATTTTTGATATAAAAACAACATTACACTTAGCACAAAAAAATAAGAGTGAGAGAGATTGTGACTTAATGCTCTGTCGCTTTGTTGGCCGCTGTGATGTTTCGAGACCGTAGCATCCACAAAACATTACTCTCTAACGAGATAATTCTCTCATCGTCGATTTTGAATTATGTCACTCTTGTCGCAAAAGAGCGAAGGGTATAAGGCTATTACTATGCCTCCCCTGTCCGTCTATCTGCCTGTTAGCAGGCTGTAAACTGTTGTAGGTAGGAAGATACTTGAACTGTTCACAGAATATGTATTTCTACATTGCATATTGTAACAACAAATAATAAAACAAAATAATAAAAGGGGGACTTAAAATGATTTTTCTTGACTTGACTTTTTTTTTGACTTGAAATGGGAAATGTGATTTTTCCGGCGTTTTTTGCTGATCTTCGGCTGTTCTCCACAAGTTGACTCGATGAAATGAATAATTTCTGGATTTTTTGAATCACTGTAGAGTGTAGAGCAGCAGGGCTCGTTTCACGCAACTTTTTGAATTACGAGTATATCTTAGAATATTTTTTTTTTTATATTCTCAAGATTCCCGCGCCGAGATTTCACCGAGGATCTCGCTGGTTTCGGAGTTTTAATATGAACTTAAAAATTTATTCGGTCATTTCCTTTAAGTGTAGATTAACATTAACACTTTAATAAATAAAAAAAAAAAACAAAAAAAATCGAATATTACTTTAATTCTTTTCTATCACCATCACTTTTCTAATTTCAGCGAAAGATGAAAGTCCCATCAAGTTTCCGGGTCCTGTTCACTACGCCTTCGATGATAAAGTACACGCCTCGTGCAAAGACCTGACCTTCTGCACCATCAAACCAGCCGACTATCCTGAAGACAAATTCAACAAAATGTTTAAGGGCTATGTAAGTACCTATACCTTACCCGTACCTACTCCGTATATTATACTAGCGTAGCTGTAAAATTAAAAAAATTGTAAAAAATTGACGCATATTATATCCTAATCGTAGAAAATAACCACGTCGAAAGTTCTTACTTAAAACGATTCAAAAGATTGTACTTCTATAATGCTCACCTGTTAACTTCACGAAAGAAATGAATAGATCATCTATGCACGTACGCGTTTTTTTTTTTTAGGTTCTACTCTAGTTCTACTAAAGTTTGATTTGCTTCGCAAATTAATTATTTGTTTGCTTCGCAAATGATTTTGTCATTATTTATTTTAAAAAGTTACATTTTCATTTGTTCAACATTAATCTAAGGTTCAACGCTATATTTTTCAGAAATCATTGCCTCAACCGACTTTGATCGAAGACTTGACACCTGAAGATAATCGACAAGGGAATCCTGATGATGAAAATGATTGCCAAAGTATAGTGACTGTAAGTTCTGTCTTTCTCTACTTAAAAAAACCTTAGTTAAAGTACCAGTGTAAGTAATGGCGAACGGGCGAAATTTATTTATTTATTTATTTATTAAGAGGCACACAAAACAGGTTGCAACTAGAAATTGCACAAAATATAAATAAGTACATACAGCTTATCGAGAACCAAGAAACAACCCCTAATATGTGTACACAGCATTATAATATAAATAAATTAACTAACGAGTCAGAAAATTATAACATAAAATTAGTACCTAAATGAATGACATAAAATATTGACGTGGTCTATATTGTGGTGGTGGAATAAAAATACAAAAATAAAAAACAACGTAAGTAAACAAAGAAAAAAAAAACATAAAAGAACTTATACATAAAATAAAATATGAAAACAGAAAATTTTTTTGTAACTGTGCCGTTTTCGTTGAAATTGTAGAAACCCTGAGGTTATGGGGCGATTATGCTAAATCCTTTTAGCATACTCGTCTTTTTTAGGATATCTGTTATCCCGTTTCATGTGCTGAGATCTATAGAGCGTTCTCTGATTTAGCTCAGACTCAAGATAAGAGTTAAAATGAGAAACAAATATGCGCTGACATAAATCTGTCTCGTTCTATCTGTGTCTTGTCTCTGAGCAGAATGAGAGTACGGTCTATACTCTATAGATTTCAGCCATAGAGTCCAATCAGTCAACATACAAGTTTGGCGATTCAGCGGGGTAACGCAGCCAGCCTTCTGGGCACATTTCCTCGTTCCACTGGTTTAGACGATAATTTTTATATTTATTAGTAGATAAAAGCTACCTAGCTAAAGTTACATATATATATTTAGGATAAAATTTTATAGGTAGTATGTCACAGAATACCTAATCTATTTTATGTTTTACGAAATAAATAAGTATATAAATATAAAAAAATATCTGATTTTAGTTAAGGAGAATTTCATTTTATAATAATATTTATGTTATTGAAATGGAAATGAATTAAAGAGAATTCATTTTAATCGCGTAAGAAAAGGTCAAAGGTCACCTAAGATATTATATTTTTCTCTATCTTCTTGGGTTTAAGATTGTCCCACTAAACTATAATATACTGTTCCATGTAGATAAACAACTATTAATTAAGTTTAAGATCTTGGTGCACTATAGATTATCCTTGTAACTATACTATACCTATGCCACTACACTGACAATATTATTTCTTAATAAAGTTGATGCGGAAATAGTTTCCAAGGTCATCAAGAAGCCGTACATACTATAGTATCACTAGGTACACAATATACATAACCAAACTACACTTGCAGCACTCCGAACACCTCCCCCCCCCCTTCCCCTAAATGCTGCTTAATTGCGGCAAAGTGGCATCATTGCTACAGCCTCGGTTGTAGACTTTTGAGTGATTGGCTGAATGTATGGCGTTTCTGCTGAAACGATACATATTTTTAAAGATTTTAACCAATGGAGCGAGAGAATCTAACAAGAGATGATTGTGATCGTTACAATGTTGCAATCATTTTTAGACAATCCAACGGCTGCATACTTAGTCCAGTCATTTCGTCCGAAAAAAAGGCAAATAAAAGAAAATGAATTTGCGCTTCTAATTTTTTAATATGTTGTAGGGGATACCTAGAAAAGCTTAACTTGAGATTGTCGACCAAGCTTTCCTAGGAGCTTTCGCCGCCATGTTGAAAAAAGGGGTAAAATTTGTTTTTCGGCAATAACTCGGCTATCCGATGAGATTTCGAAAATTTTTGTAGGACACTTTTTGTAGCTTTCTTTGTGCTCTACAATAACGCCTGAATCATTTTTAGCGTATCATGCATCGTTATCGAGATATCGATCGATAAAGTCAAAAATTTAGGACACAATTTTTGTTTTTTGCTTTTTTTTTTCTTTGGGTCTTAATAAATATGAAAAATTGTGGAATTCAAACTTGTAGAGCATATTCAGACCTACAATTTCCTTCTTGGATTTTTTTATGTTGGACAAAAATTACGATCTCCAGCGCGCCGCAAAGTCGGTGAATCCACGCTCAGCGTCGAGCACGCTCAAGTTAGTATATCGTATCGTGTTGAGTTTTTGCTGTGCGTAGTGTAAATCACAAACATATAAGAGTAAGCAGACCTAACATAATTTTCACAACTACATCTAAACGAATAAATAATATCTTCGCTTGCTTCTCTCCAACAAAAAATATATGATTCTATCTCTTTTACTTCTGTTGTTGCAACACTTACGCACTCATAGACATAATTGAGCTTGAGGCAATTCGTAAGCTACAAATAAGAGCAGTATGGTGCAATATGTCAATTTGTCAAAAACAACAACATAACCTGCGAGTTGTTTATTCTTTTAAATTTGCTTTAAAATCGAGTCTAAAGAATCAAAAATTCTGAAATAAAATGGTGAAGTGTTGTGCACCTCTGTGTGGCAATTCTCCGTATAGGAAAACACCTGCAATTACTTTTCATCGGTAAGTTTTGATGTGCTATAGACTCGTAATTTGGTTATATGCTTACTGTGTGATTATTAATAATCGTTCGGCATTTTAGAAGCAGTCCCTAATTATTATATACGCAAAACTCGTAGACAGTTATAGTAATTTTGGTTCTAGTATATTCCTGTTGCAATATTTATCAATTAATTAATATCAGGATCTTGTTTGTCGTTTCATATACTTGTACAATTTGACAGGGCCGTATTCAGGCGCAAGTTTTGTTTAGTGGGTATATTTTGATTAAATAATTAGTCTGTTTTTGCCTGCCTGTTTTAAGATGTATTGGATTGTATTAATTTTTATTTGTATTGTATTGGACTTAGGAAAATTAATCGTGGAAGCAATACATAGCATAGTTTCATTAAATATTGTAAAATTTTTACTTTTTTTTGAAAAGAGCGACCGCCGAGTTTCTTGCTGGCTCTTCTCGGCGGGAAAGGCATTCCGAACCAGTGGTAGATTCATTGACGATTCAAAAGTGCTTGTGAAAGTTTATTTGAAATAAAATATTTCTATTTCTATTTCTATAAAAGTAAGGATAAATTATTTTTCAGCTTTCCAAAGGATGAAAATATAAAAAATGCCTGGTAGATGCAGACGAATAAAAAAAATTGGCAGCACAAAACATCGAGTGTGCTATGTTCTGAACATTTTGAAGCACATTTAGTGGATTGCAGTGGTTTTCGTACCGTCCTTACTTCTAATGCAATCCCAATGATTTTTGATTCATCATTACAAGTAAGTTTCTAGTTGTTCTTATATTTAGGTACCAACCCAAAACATCTTGCCATTTAAACGTAAATATTGACAGCTATACCCATACATATATAGCTGTGTACCTATTTGTATTACCTATTAAATTGTTAATACTAGACAACTGATAATTTATTACTCTTGTTTTCAGCATATGTCTACATCATCAGTAAAAGGTCCAGTAGAAAGAAAAGCTGCTGGAGATCAAGTTTTGATGGACTTGCAAAATTTACAGCCTAGTAATACTATTAATAAAGAGTATAGAGTAATACTATTCCTTATTACGTTATTGAAAAGACTGAGACATATGGTTTATTTTGTTATTTTTATAAGTTTAAAATGTGTAATACTATTCTAATAAGGTTATTGAAATGAGTGATACAGGCTGAATAGAATGTAAGAGTTAATTAAACTACTGTTGATGTTATCGTATTGTCAATGTTTGTATTTCTAAAAGATATTAGAGAAAAAGTTGCTTTTTGATTTTGTTTTATTTATCTAATAGATATATCTTTTGGGTAGATTTTGTAAATCATGTTTTGTTTTGATTTTATTAAATATTATTTTGTAACATTATTACTCGTTTGATTACAAAACCGCGAAACTTAGCACATTAGAATCCATTTTCATAATTAAGAATTAATTTATAGAATTAAGTTTACAGAATGTAAAATAAGGGTTTAACCTACAATTTGATGGCAACTTTCCGTAGTTTCCATATTATTTCAAATTACAGATATTAAATACTCTCCAGTCCCTTCAACCTCGCTGAACCTCGCTTTTCGAAGTCCGGCTCTGTTTACTGTCAATGTGTGCGTGAGATTTGTATGTAGGCGTAATTGGAACGCCAATTTTTTCTTATGTTAGGTCTGCTTACTCTTATATGTTTGTGGTGTAAATCGAGGGTTCCGATATTCTGGGCAAAAATTTCGATATCTAGTTGGCTGTAAACTCGTTATAACGGAGTGCCCGCATAGAGCGTCGGTCATCGGTGGAATTATTCAAACAAGAAAAGGTCGATCCGGAGGTTCTCACTTGCGCGGGAGAGCAATTCCTTATCGCCCTATATGGTGGTGATAAGCACGAGAAGTCCATAAATATTTTGCGATTCCATCGCTTCGCAAAATCAATGACAGCGAATAAAGTGAATCACCTCTCACTACTCCCGCCAACCAAAAGCGCTGTGCGTCAACACATTTTCCGGACGTATCTCCAAGTTCAAACCTGGCTCGGATTTTTCAAGGATCCACAAGGATGGGGTTGGCGACAGACCAATCGAGGGCTCGAACCAATCACCAGCACCGCCGAACCCGCTCCGCCTGAACTATTAAAGCTCATTTCCTGTAAGTGTAAAGGAAATTGTGAGGCCGCCTGTGGGTGCAGAAAAGCGGGAATCAGTTGCTCCGTTATTTGCATGCACTGCAGTGGACAAACATGCAGTAACGTCGCCAGAGTCGACATTTTGCTTGACGACGACGACGATGTCTGTAACGATGATGATGACGATGCTCTCATCGAATCAGCATCATTTCCAACGTTTCAACAGACACAACAACTCGAAAAGTTTTCGGAGGACGAAGATCATCAGCCTGGACCATCCAAGCGAAAAAAGACATGAAAAAAGTCCATCGTTCGTGTCTCGAGTGCAGAAAAAAATATTTTTCTTTCCGTTTATTTTGTTTTCTTTATTTTGTATTGTAAAAAAATAATATTTTTTACTGCACAAACAAATTATTTGTTTAATAAATTACTATTGTGTGATCCTTAATTTGTTGCTCTATGTACTTATTTTTTATCCCATCAATTTCCTGAACAATTTCCCATTCGATTCGACATCCAGACACAACCGAGCGAGCAGCTCGCTCGACGTTGAGTGTGGATTCACCGACTTTGCGGCGCGCTGGAGATCGTAATTTTTGTCCAACATAAAAAAATCCAAGAAGGAAATTGTAGGTCTGAATATGCTCTACAAGTTTGAATTCCACAATTTTTCATATTTATTAAGACCCAAAGAAAAAAAAAGCAAAAAACAAAAATTGTGTCCTAAATTTTTGACTTTATCGATCGATATCTCGATAACGATGCATGATACGCTAAAAATGATTCAGGCGTTATTGTAGAGCACAAAGAAAGCTACAAAAAGTGTCCTACAAAAATTTTCGAAATCTCATCGGATAGCCGAGTTATTGCCGAAAAACAAATTTTACCCCTTTTTTCAACATGGCGGCGAAAGCTCCTAGGAAAGCTTGGTCGACAATCTCAAGTTAAGCTTTTCTAGGTATCCCCTACAACATATTAAAAAATTAGAAGCGCAAATTCATTTTCTTTTTTGAATGTACGTAATGACTGGACTAACTGGGAAAATAGTTTTTAAATTAATCTTACATTTTATTAATTATAATCGTAAATGAATAAATAAACAATTCGTGCATATTTAAAATAATGAAACAAAGAAAGAAACATTTATTTTATAAATTGTGGTATACCTATTCGCGCTTCGCGGTTACGCAGCGCGGTCTCTCATGCTTCTCTTCAAGCATCTGCGCGCCTCGTCGCGTCTCGGTGCGAGCTCACCCTAAGTGCAAAACTGAGTTGCCTCGAAAAGCAGAGGTTCTTAAAATAGCATGTATTTTTTTAAATTGTAAACATACACTCAGGGCCATTGTGTTGCTTAATTTCAGTACGAGCCCTTGTACACTGTGCGACAGAAAAGGGACGAACCTTGGCGCACGGTGGTCCAAGCGCCTGGACAAGATTTCGTGCAACGCGTGCGGTTGGAGAGATGCTCGTAAGTTGCGCTTACAGTACCCGGCAGGTTATATAATATTATGTATATTACACCTATTACGTTTTGAGTTTGCACCAAATAAAGAAGAAATTGGGCAGTCTTGGATTTGTAGAGTGTCGTCTCTGTCACTTATCGTACTAATGTTATAAATGCGAAAGTGTGTCTGTTTGTTGGTTTGTCCTTCAATCGCGCTACAATAGATCTACGGATCGACGTGATTTTTTGTATGAGTATATCAATTGTCGATGAGAGTGACATAGGCTACTTTTTGTCCCGAAAAAATACATCAAAAAGTTCCTGCGAGATTTTAAAAACTAAATCCACGGGGACAAAGACGCGGGCATCGGCTGCTAATTTTTTTTTTTTTTTTCAGAGAACCAGACGGAAAATGCTTCACCAACTTGCCCCAGTCACCGGAGTTCGAGACGTTCTGCAAACAGAAAGTGGTCACGTGGGAGATACTAGTCGCCAAAGGTGACAACGATACCGAGAAAATTCCAGCGGAGCTGCCCATATGCTGTTCCTGCCACTACCGGACTGTCGCCTTCGCCAAATTCGGAATACCAGAAAATAATATCAAGAACTAGTTATATTAATTTAACTTACTATTTTTATTTTTTATCAACCTCCCTGGCGCTAGTGAGCGCTGTGTTCTTACCCTAATGATAGAGGTTAAAACGAGACACAAATATGCTCTGACATAAATCTGTCTCGTTTTAACTCTGTCTTGAGTCTGAGCTGAGTGAGAGGTATTCTTGTGCGAGGTTTTGACGACCTCCCTGGCGTGGTGAGCGCTGTGGTCTTATAACTGGGAGGTCTTGGGTTCGATTCCCCGTGGGGGCAATTAGGGAATTTATATAATTTCTGAATTGTCTCTGGTCTGGTGGGAGGCTTTGGCCGTGGCTAACTACCACTCTACCGTCGAAGACGTACCGCCAAGCGATTTAGCTGGTTTAGGTTTAGATTTTCCGGTACGATGGTAGAAACCGATTATAGGTATAGGTTGAATGTACAATTGTATACTGCCATACCTATTCCAAGTTATCCCGCTACCACCTTAGACTGCATCGTCACTTATCTATTTTGTCATCGAATAAATAAAAATTAATTATAGCGTGATATACGAAAGTGCCACTGTGATTTCCAATCCAATCAATGCCAGCCATGTTCTCTTTTGAGTGACGTTTGCCAAGACGATGTCTCCACTGAAGATCGGGCGTGCCTAAATAGAAACGATGAAACCGATGCGAGACACTAGCCCAACTTCAACATACGTGTACAAACTACAATTATTTTATATTTTATAGTGGCGTTTGAAGTCGATTTTTTAAAAAGTATTTTTTATATTTGTTTTGCTCATTAGTAAATAAAATAATATGATGCCGAATAGAAATTAAGGATATGTATTTGCTATGAACTATGCATGGCTAAAATTGTGCTTTCTGAAAGCAAATGCACAAGTCACTATAAAAAATATCCAAATCGCTTCAAGTGTGCTTATAAAATTTGAAGAGTTCCCTCGATTTCTCCAGGATCCCATCATCAGATCCTGACCTGATGGCCATTAAACCGCCTGGAAAGTATACCCTTTCAAACAAAAAAATAATTTTTCGGTCCAAGTGTCTTCAAGTAATTGGGGAACATACATTAAAAAAAAAAGATCTCGACGAATTGAGATCCTCCTTTTTTGAAGTCGGTTACAACGAATAGGTACTGTCTACATTTCCGCAATGCTTGAAATATGATGAATTACTTATGTATTTTATTTATACTTACATATGGCACGTGTGCTCCCGTCCGTACCTATTACGTTGAGGCTAGGAAGCGGAAACTATAATTATTTATAAGACTTATACTAATATTGAAAAAAAAAAATACCCAGCTGAAGAAAAATGTATACTACCACCTCGAAAAAAGAAGCATTCAAAACGAATCTTTTCTCGAGGGGATTCTTTTAATTATAAGTCAATGACCTTCTGTGTATTGTGATAAGTAGATAAAATACAAATATACTTACATATTTTAATAGGCTTGAGCCTTTTATTTTACCCACTTGCTACTTACTTACTTAATACTTAGCCACTTACTACAACACTCCACTTAGGTACATACGAGTACTACCTTACCAGCCCCCCGATTCAGACCCTTCCGATAACTTATTTATCGATCGATTCGGTTTGTTACCCTACGATAACATATATTTTCAATTCGTAAATGCTCTTGTAATCGAATGTATCTTGTCGATGTCGATAACGTAGTCGATACCGAATCGTATCCTCAAACCAAACGCTCTGAATCACACGACAATTTTTTTTTATACGAGATCGATATCTAACCGTATCGACACGGTATGTTATCGAACAGGTCTGAATCGCCCCCCCTGGTGCAGATTCGAATATGTAGCTGGTCGCAACTCCAGAACCTTGGGACCACAACGACCCCGTGCCCCGCTCATGTCCACTTCAGCTTCTTGACTCTAATGCAGAAATCTATAGACCGCACTCTCACTCGGCTCAGACTCACGACAGAGTTAGAACGAGACAGATTTATGTCAGAGCATATTTGTGTCTCGTTTTAACCTCTATCTTGTCTGAGCTGAGTCAGACCACGCTCTATAGATCTCAGCCTTATACTGAGCTGAGTTAGAGCACACTCTATTTTTTTTAAACGTATATTAGCCAAGCTGAACTTGACTTATATTCTGCTCTCCTCTCCAAATAAACGAAAAGCTTGTCCTAGGAGGGGGTACGAGTACGACAATAGTGCAACGGGTGGGATAGATCTCAGCATAAGGTTGAGATCTATAGAGTGTGCTCTGACTCAGCTCAGACTCAAGATAAAGGTTAAAACGAGACACAAATATGTTCTGACATAAATCTGTCTCGTTTTAATTCTGTCTTGAGTCTGAGCTGAGTGAGAGCCTAAGTCTAAGTCGGAAACTTTAGTTACTCTACGGATCTCATTTTCGATCTCGTAGAGATATTCCGAGCGTTGCTCTCTCTCCATCAAACAAGCTAACAAAGATACTTTTGGATTTATAATATTACTAGTTGATTCCCGCGACTACGTTCGCGTGCATTAAGGTTTTTTAATTCCCTCGGTAAAATGTAGCCTATGTTTTAATCCTGCATATGAGCTATCTCCATTACAAATTACAGCCAAATCGGTTCATTTGTTGTAGCGTGAAGGAGTAACAAACATACACACAAACACACACACACACATACAAACTTTCGCTTTTATAGTGTGATGTGACTAGCTGTTGCCCTCAACTTCGTCCGCGTCAATTTCTGTTATTACGATCGCGATTAAGAAGTTTTTAAAAGAAATATTTTAAATATGGATAATTTTCCCCGTTTTTGCAACATTTTTCACTAATGCTTCGCTCCTATTGGTCGCAGCGTGATGTTATATAGCCTAAAGCCTTCCTCGATAAATGGACTATCCATCACAAAAAGAATTTTTCAATTCGAACCAGTAGTTCCTGAGATTAGCGCGTTCAAACAAACAAACTCTTCAGCTTTATAATACTAGTATAGATATAGGAATAAGGATAAAAATAATAATACCTATCTACCGACTAGACAAGTTATACTCGACTTCTCGAGTGGGGTGAAAGTGCGAAATGTTTTTATCTTGCAACCTGTTTGACTCTCGCTATCTACTTTATAGTGGCTTTAACTACTTTGTTTGTCCAGCGGTATGTTTGACTGCGGATAACGAGATAACTGGGTTTGATTCCGAGAATGGAGTTGTCCTTCAATCACGCATCAACAAAGCGACAGACTAATGATTTTTATACGACTGCCCGAAAAAAGGAGCAGATAAGTATATTGTTTTCCGGATTCATGTATGTATATCTGTGAGTTCGTATATTCCACCATAACTTCTATCCGCCTGAACCGATTTTGATGAACGAGGTAACGTTAGGATCTTTAGCTTATTCCAGGTGGCATAATATGCTAGTAAAATTAAAAAAAATTGATGGGGTGACCATGGTCCCGCATTAAAGACTAAAATTGAAAAAAAATTTGGAAATAAGATTGAGTAGGTATATAATATACATCTAGAAAAGGAGGAGTAGATTCCAAAAATATAAAACATTATAGTTCAATATCCAGTAATTCACAAAAAAATAATCATTTAAAAATGTGAATAAGATTCCAAAGGTAATGAGTATATATCGATGTAATGAGTTGACTGTGTAAGTGTGTAGTATTTAACTTTTTAGTTCGTTTTTTGGCTGGGCAGTCGTGTTTTTTAATTTTTTTAATTATAGCTTGTTACATGGTTACAGTTGAGGATTTGGAAAACAACATAAACTGTTTTTATACCAAAGAAACGAAGGGTTCCTGCGGGTTTTTAAAGCAAAAACTCCACGCGGACGAAGTCGCGGGCAACACCTAGTATTTTTTATAAATTAGATGCATTCAGAAGAAATAGGACTAATTATAAGTACCTATAATAAGGGAATTTCAAATTGTGTGACTAACATCGTAGGTAATTTCAAAATGAGCGGAACAAAAATGCGTGTAAAATCGATTAAACATAATAGAAAGTCATTAACTACTGCAAAAAAATACATCTTTAGTAATATAAAATACATTTATAAATGAAGTACTTACAGTCAACACTCATTCTAGTACATACCTACCACACATTAGTAGATGCATACGGTTCTAAGCATAATCTCTGTGTAGGTATATTTCAACATAAACACTAATAGATACGCTTTAAATACTGATCTTTAAATAAATAATCTATGATTAACACTGGGCAGGCTAATTCATTTTTTTTTATATTTTTTATTTAAAGAAAATTTTCAATTTTTAATATGTAATTTAATTTATAGTTTTAACTTTTTTTTTCCTCTTCAATTTATGAATTGATTGAAATAATTATGATATGCAATTAAAATTTTACCATAAAACTTATTATCAAATTACCTACCTAACCTACCTTAATATTAATTAAAGGTGCCAATAATCCTGGCTGCATTTCCGCGCCGGATAGCCGCGCTAATACTTTGCGCAAAAAGAAGCAGCCTTTCTAAGAATAAGACATGGCCTGGATTCTTCACTGCATTCTTTGGGTTTCACTGGTAAGTCCACAGTGCTAGTGCGTTATTACCTAGATTAAATATATACCTAAATACATATTTAATCTAGGTAAGTATATAAGTATAATCAAGGCTTGATGGTCACTACAATAATATATCGCACCTTTAGAATTAAAGTGCTATATGTAATGTACATGTGTAATTTAGTATGTATAGTTCTTGCAATTCACGAGGGCGCGTGTGCTTTACTTGTGGTTACGTCGTTTACATGCACATTGTGTAAGTGTGCGTGCGTGCCTGTCAGTAGCCTAGATGGGAGCGGTCAGACGCGAGCAAGCTCTCGCTCACACTTATACAGATACGACACACACATAACCATTAGCCACGTGCCCTCGTGAGTTGAAAGAACTATATAAATAGAGTTAAATTAGTTTTTATACAATCATATGTTTTACATTGCAAAAAAGTGGAACAAAATTCCGTTCAAAACTGATTGAACTCGGTCTTGCACATTTACATACACGTTGAGCATTTAATAAATGCTTAGACTTGGCACGTTTCAGCCGATAAACGCATTTTGAATGACGTAAAAGGCTCTATATTACAATCAATACAAAAATACCTTATCACTAGCGTTGCCAGACATCCCGTATTTCCCGGGACATCCCGTATTTTAGGCATAATTTAAAATGTCCCGGCGGGACAGGCTATGTCCCGTATTTGAACTGTACTTCGTTTTTCATTATGAAATCGATCCAAGTATTCACACGCAAAATTCGTAAAAAAGCGAGTTGATGACCGTTTAAAATTACGATTATAATTGTATAGATTTTTGCAGATATGTTAAAACGAATAAAAATATGTTTAAACTGACTCGATGCTCAGAAAAATATAAAAAAAAGACACTAAATAATTTTGTTTTTATTTGTCCCGGGTAAAAAACTGAAATCCCGTATTTTTTACCCATTTAACCATTTGTCCCTTATAGTCTGAAAAAAAATCTGGCAACCCTACTTATCACGTACCTGTCATTTTAATTCGAGTCATACAACGGATGTACCGTGTACGTCATCTTGTGTACGTACGTCATCAATTAAAATGCCCCCAAGTTAGCTTGACCTCCGAAAATGTCTGTGATGATGTAAACAATATAAAGTGAATGTAACATTTATTTACTTTGCATCGATTGCAAGAAAGGAAGTTTTCTTCGTCCGCGTTAGGGTGTGAACAAGCCAAGGATGCCTCACTGCGATACCTCGCGGTCGCGGTCTAGCTCGCTACCTCGATGCCACCTCCATGTAAAACAAATAAAACAAATGTATGCAAACAGACGAGCGCGAACATGTCGAAGATACCTCGCTGTACCGCGATGTATCGCATTGAGGTATCCTTCGGCATGTTTGCACTCGTCTGTTTGCATACATTTGTTTTACATGGAGGTGACATCGAGGTAGCGAGCTAAACCGCGACCGCGAGGTATCGCAGTGAGGCATCTTTGGCATATTTTTACCCTTAAATCGCCGTCAAGGGGATGTTTGAGTTTGGGTTTTTAAAACTCAACTTGTTGCAATTCGTAAGCGCTTTTGTAAGTCAGAATCGAAGAAATAAACAATACAATAAAACAACTACGGGGCGAAGTCGAGAGCAATATCTAATCTTATATTAATTGTAGAGATAACATGCACTGAAAATTCCAAATTATTTTAATTAAGTGTTGAACTATTGAACCAAAGTTAGTTTGCGAGGGGTTATCGTTGGGTCAGAAAATATATTGTGATGTCGCCTCATGCAGAAACAGGGTCTATATCTAAAATCTACATAGTTTAGAGACAGTTTGGTTTTTCCGCCTGGTTTTCACTTGATTAAATAGCTTATACATAATATAAGATAATATTACCTATACTAGATATCATAATTATCATGCATACTTAATTTTCGAAATTAATGTACAGGCAACTTTTCCAATTTTTCTTTCTATAAAACCCTATTTCGGATTAGTAAAAATATTTTCTAACAACATGTAGCTAAATCTGTCTACTTTTTAGGTCCTACCTTTATTAGTAGCGGTTAGTTGGCGCTTCTAAGCGAATTTTCGCTGAAAACAAATGAAGAGTTTCTGCGGTGTTCCAAGCTTTTCAGCGAGCTGGTTTATAACGTAAACTAGATGATGCCCGCGTCTTCGTAGTACGCGTGGAATGAGATTTTTAATTCCCGCGGGAACTCACTTATTTTCCGGGATACAAAGTAGCCTATTGTGTGTTATTCCAGTCTATAATCTATCTCCGTGTCTTTCAGCCAAATAGGTTCAGTAGTTGCGGCGTGATTGAGTAACAAACATACATCCATCCATCCAAACTTTCGTATCTATACAAATAAATAAAATTGAAGTGTCTGTTTGTAATATCAAAAGAACAGCTTTTTACTAACTGCATACGAAAGTAAATACGGTACTTATACCAAGAAAACAATTTTTAAAATTTTTGTCTGTCTGTCTGTCTGTCTGTTTGTTGCCGCTAATCTCGGGAACGTCTGGACCGATTTTGACGGGATTTTCACTGGTAGATAGCTGATATTATCGGGCAAAATATAGGCTACTTTTTTAACCGACTTTCGAAAAAGGAGGAGAAGGAGTTGTGTCTTTCTACCTCTGTATATCGTTATCCACGTGATTTCTTAACCGATTTGCGTGAATCTTTTTTTAATCGACATAAAAACTTTGCGAGATCGTCCCATGAAAACTTGGGTTTCCAACTCCTCAATCCTGATGCTACAGGGATACTGCTCCCCTAAACTGTGGGGATTTAGGAACTGTTGATTATGAATAGTTATTGTAGGGAACAAAAAAAGACTACATCGTTAAATTCCAAGACCCAACTCTTCAATCCTGATGCTGAAGGGTTTCTGCCAACCTAAACTGTGGTGATTTAGGAACGCGGACGAAGTCGCGGGCGTCCGCTAGTTTATAATATTATAGTAGGATAGTAGGATTAGAAAGATAGAAAAGGTTTCGCAATGTGACCCACGCAAGAGATTTTACGTTGTTTGATGGTTTTTCCTAACTCGGTGGTCTTCTGCATGCGGTCAAGGATCTCAGCATTAGATACCTTGGCCGTCCAGTTGGTCGGGGCATCCTACGATATGACCACATCTCATACCTTTGTATGGAGGTGTCGAATCGCTACCCACGCTAACCTACAGTTTACACAGAAACACATTCAAATCCGAAACTCAAGGCATGCCAGTCTCCAGGGAAAGTGAACGCACTGACCTATCGGGAGGACATGTTCATAAGTCACAAAGGATTTTAATGAATGCTATATTCGGCTTCAAAAGTTATAAGGAACTATCGATATTAATTGCCCAATGGACTTGAGAATCGGGAAACAAAACAGTCATATTATTATGTCAACATCCAAAATTTATTGAGCCACCCCGCCCCTTTTAGCCCCTCCATCGAAGACGGTAAAGGATGTGTCATAATCAAAAGTACAGGTCTAGGTAAACTGGTCGGTGTTAATGGCATACAATTTAGCCTTTGCCGGCTTGAGGTAGTCGCTATCGACTTAACCAGTTGTCATTTTGCCCCAGAAGTAAACGCTTGTGTAATGTCAAGACTGAGTTCGATTATACGTCTCACGTTATAATGTAAATACCTAAGTGGAGTGGGAAAATGATTTTAATATAGTGATTGAGTATTTACTGAGGTGTATGTGGACGGAATATGGTAATAAACCAATAAGACATGGCCTGGATTCTTCACTGCATTCTTTGGGTTTCACTGGTAAGTCCAGAGTGCTAGTGCGTTATTACCTAGATTAAATATATACCTAAGTACATATGAAAACACACAATACTGACTTTTCAAACTTATATGCGTTTTAAGTATTTAAATCTCGTGTTTTAGCGGTGAAGGAAAAATTGTGAGGAAACCTGCACGCCTGAGCGTTTTCCATAGTGTTCGCAAAGTTGTGTGAAGTCTACCAATCTGCGGATTGTGATCATGAATTGTGATGCGATGATTGTGAGTGTGGTGGACTACTCATTCGAGAAGAGTGCTCTCTTCTGTCTTCTGCTTAGTACCTAGTGGATCAGCGAAACCTTAAGATGAATAATATTGACAATAACATACTCGTATAATCGTTGGCCCCTACGTAACTAAATAATCGAAAGTGAAATATGACGATCTTTTTCATCAGGGGCCGTCGACAGACGAAAATGCCAATATGAACTTCATAACTTGTAAGTCTTTTGATATCAAAACTCTACCAGCTATTTTCAATAGGATTCTTAACAATATTGCATATTATGTTCTATGAAAAGTCTGTTTGGTAGTTACCTTGGTTCGATCATCGATACCACCTAGGAAAATGTAGGATGCTTGGGAAAATCTTGATGATTGAGTTTGGTTAATTTCATAAAATCGGTTAAAATCATAACTCTTCTTTTTTTTGTCTATCATAGGCAGGAAAGATAGAGATCCTCTGTTTATTCTGGCCAATTCTGTTGTACCTACTTTTAATCTAAAGCGAAATCATAACAATTAGACAGTGATATTTATTTATTAGGTAGTTAGTTACATTTTGATAATGATTTCTAATAATAATAGGTAGGAAAGTGTAAAGCTCCAAACGAAGTTATTAGCGTACCTATTAGTTATTTGATTAGTACATAGTACCTAAGTAAATAGATAGATAAAGTTAGCTAGTGTTATTAAATAAATTCATAATAAATACCGCATAATAAGCAGTTTATTAATAAATAAACGTGCATTAGGGTCAGCGCAGATAGAACTGTCAATGTCGCGAGCAGTTCCTTGTATCTTTATCCAGTTCAAATGGCAATTCCATTTGAACAATGATTATTATTGACAGTGAAAATTCTACTAAACTATATATCTTAAGACTTCTTCTCTTCTTCTTCGTACAGGGCTGGTTTCCACACTTAGACCAGTCATTGGTTTGTTGTGTGTGATGCACCAATCCTTCCGATGTTTTTACTCCAACCATCCCAGCTCTCTCCAGAAGTCTAGCAGGCCGCCCAGGTTGCCAAGGACTTCTCGAAGTGATGCTGGGGATCCGAGATGGTTTTTGCGTTGCTCTGCTACGCCCGTGCATCCTAGGAGCACGTGCGCCGGTGTTTCATCTGCCTCCATGCAGGCCCTGCATTGAGGACTGTCGGTGACACCTATAATGAAGAGGTGTTTGTTTAGTGGGCTGTGCCCTGTTATAATTCCCACCACCTTCCTGAGTTTACCTCTATCCAGGCGGAGTAGTTTGTTAGTTAGGTGTTTGTCTAAATTAGGAAAGGCCTCCCTGGTCTGTCTGCAGTCTGTCGCAGTTGACCATAATAGGGACTGTTCTTTGAATGTTAGTTCATGCACCCAGGTTTTATACTCACTGAAGGGGATTGGAACAATAGGTTCCGGCCCTGCTACCTTCAGTGTTGTAGCCTTACGTGCTAGTTCATCCGCTGCCTCGTTTCCTGGGTCACCCTCATGCCCCCTGATCCACCTTAAGGTGATATCATTGAAGGTAGAGAGTGTCTCCAGCGCCTTGTGACAGTCTAGTATGAGTTTGGAAGTTGTCGAGGGACTGGCCAAAGCTTTGAGGACGGCTTGGCTGTCTGAGTTAATGTTTATTTTAAAGTTTGTTACCTTTCTGTTGATTATAGCTATCGCTGCAGTTGTGATGCCGACACACTCTGCTTGGAAAACAGAGTTATCCTTACCAAGTGTGTAACTTATCCTCATGTTGAGTTCTTGGCAGTAGGCTCCAGCGCCTGTGCCAGATTTAGTTTTCGATCCATCCGTGTATACTTCTATTGTGTTCTGGTCTGCTTTCGGATTCTTGTCTCCTTTTGCGTTTATTTTGTAGTTTCTCTCTAGTGTATATTGTTTGCTGGATTTGTCGCAGTTCCATTCCAGTCGTGGTTCTTTTTTGAACCCTTGTACTAGTATTTTGGTATGTGATGTGTTGTGCCCTTTCCACACGCCCGAGGTTTTTAGCCTCAGGGCAGAAAGTGTTGCTTCTTCTTTAATGTATAAGTGTAGGGGCGGAATTCCTAGTATTACTTCTAGGGCTTGCGTAGGTGTTGTATTCATGCAACCAGTAATGGCTAGACATGCTTGTCTCTGAAATTTCTGTAGTTCTTGCTGGGCAGTTATAAGGAGCGTTCTCGGCCACCAGACCAAAGCGGCATACGTAAGTGAGCTTCTTACTACTGCTAGGTATAACCATTTCATGATCTTTGGTTTTATACCCCAAGTTTTCCCCAGCATGCGTTTGCATTGGTTTAGAATAATGGTCGACTTTTTTATCTTGTCTTCTAGGTGCCTTTTCCAGTTGAGCTTACTGTCTAGGATTACACCGAGGTACTTTACTTCGGTAGACAGTGTAAGTTTTGTGTTAGCTAAAATTGGTGGTTTGCCAAGTTCGGTTTTCCTTTTGTTTGTAAACAGGACCATCTCTGTTTTCTTTGGATTGACCGTTAGTTCATTTTCTTTGCACCATCTCTCGATTAGTTGCAAAGCTCGTTGTACAATTTCATAAAGTGTCCGTTCTAGTTTGCCACTGATGAGAATTGTGATATCATCAGCATAGCCAATTGTGTAAAATCCGGCTTTGTTTAGTTTCTTTATTAGGTCATCGACTACGAGATTCCACAGGATCGGTGATAGCACACCTCCCTGTGGACATCCTCTTGCCACTATACCTTTTGTAGTTCCATTTAAATCAATGTGTGTTATTCTATGCTCTAGAAGTGCTCTTATCCAGCTGCGTAGTGTACCCGGTACGTTGTATCGATCTAGGGCTTTGTCTATGCTATCAAATGTTGTTTTATCAAAGGCGCCTTCAATGTCAATGAAAATGCCTAAAGTTGATGTACTGTTTTCAAGACCATGTTCGATCTTTGCTACAACAGAGTGCAAAGCTGTTTCCGTTGATTTTCCTGTGTTGTAAGCATGTTGGTTTGGGTGTAGAGGTATGTGTTTTAGACATCCGTCCCTTAGAAATCGGTCGGCCAATCTTTCGAGCGACTTCAGAAGGAAGGATGTGAGGCTAATTGGTCTAAAGGATTTCGGTGAAGTGTAGTCACTTTTGCCTGGTTTCGGTAGGAAAACAACTTTGACTTCCCTCCAGGCTTTTGGGATATACTTATGTGCAATACAGGCCTTGTATATCGGTTCTAGCCATGGTGTTAGTTGGGTTATTCCCCATTGTAGAAGCGCGGGGAAGATACCATCTATCCCACTTGATTTAAATGGGTGGAAGGTATCAATTGCCCATGTTATTCTATCTGATGTGATTATTTTGTTCGCTAGATCCCAGTCATCTTCCGATGGGTGGGTGTTGTAGTTGTTAATCCAGTCTGGTGAACTGACTATTCTACAGCCTTGGAAGTGTGTTTCGATTAATGTTTCGCAGACTTCTTTGTCATCTTTTGTGTAGGTTCCATCAGCTTTCTTCAGCGAGCCGAGTGAGTGTGTATTGTCGTTTGCTAGAATCTTACGAATGCGAGCAGCATTGTCATTCGATTCTATGCTTGTACAAAACCTTTGCCAGGAGTTTCTGCTCTTCTGTCTGACGCGTTTATTGTATTTGTGTTGGGCTTCTTTAAACTTATCCCAATCAAGTTCTTGTCTGGTGTTTCTGGCTCTATTGAAAAGCTTCCTGAGGTTTTTCCTCATTCTTTCCAGATCTGGGCCCCACCAGCTGTTTTTCGGTGTTTGCTTGGTGTTGGATTTTGTTAAAGGACAAGCTTGTTCATAACATTTGTTCATTTGCTTTGTTAAATCTGTAACTCTGTGTTCTATTGTGTCGGTGTCGATGACATCATGTGGTTTTATTGTGCCGATTTCTTTGCTCAGCAGAGTTTTGTATTTCGTTTTGTCGGTTTTTCTAGGATTTCTCTTTGGTATGTGTGGGGTTTTTGTAAGGTCTAGCTTGTAGCAAATCCGTCTGTGGTCGGAGAGCGAAGGCTCGTCACTCACATGCCAGTTTTTTACCTGGTCTACGATTTTGGATGTTGCTAGAGTTAGGTCGATAATGGTTTGATACCTGCTTGAAACGAAGGTAGGTTCGTTTCCTCTGTTTATGATAGTCAGGTTAGTTGTTAGTAAGTAAGAAACTAATGTCTCACCTCTGTTGTTATTGGTTGGGCTCCCCCATAGGGTGTGGTGTGCGTTGCTGTCGACAGAGATAATTAGGTCTGTGTCGTTGTCCTCACAGTGCAGCGTGAGGTCCACTAAGGCTTTTGTTGGTAGTTGGTCTTCAATAGGCATGTAGACTGAGGCTAGCACCAGTGGTTTTGGCGGCCCCCCCATGCCGTGTTGTATTCCGTTTTTTATTTTTACTGCTGTTAGGTCTCTGGAACAGTATTGTGTTAGTAGTGACGCTGTTATACAGCGTGGTATGTAAATACATGTTCTTGGCGGTTCGTCGTTACTGTATGAAAAAATCTTACCATTACAGCTTCCGTATCCGCATATGTTGTTGCCCCTGACCCACGGCTCTTGGATCAGTGCGATGGTCTCGGCTTCAACCTCCAGATGTCTGCGTAGTGTGGCCGTGGCGAGATGTTTGTGCTGGAGGTTGGTCTGTACGATATTTATTACGGAGCCGCCTTTTCCGCTGAGGGTTGGTCAGCAGGGGCAGTTCCGTCTGTAGCGTTAGGTCTCGCCTCTTTCTCTCGAGGTTGTGGTTGGTCCTCTCGAGAGTCCGTCAGCACTGCCTCGATGTTATCTAGGACAGTGCTCACGGAGGGCTCTGGTGTTTTGGGGTGCTGGCCGGTCGGTTCGTCCACATCCATGTTCACATTCCCAACAGGCTCATCACGGTCTTCAGGCGCTGAGTTTTGTCCGGGCGGTACATCACTCAGTCCTTCACGCGTGAAGAACCTGATGTAGATTGTGCCCGTGGAGTAGGCAATTTTCCTACCGCGCGCCAGGATTGTTGGCAGCTCATCCTTCGGTATTCCCAGAATTAGGAACACGCCCGGAGGGCTGCTGGATGTTTTTTGGTAGCTGAACAGAGTCCACCGCGACACGTCGTACCACGGGTTTTGGAATGATAGGACTTGATGTAGTTGTCCTATCTCCCCATCGTAGTCGGGCACGTAGAGCCCCGACCTTATCCTAACTGGTATTTCGGTCTGACGTATCACAGTGAGCCCCGTTCCGTCTCTAGGTGGTGTGAGTTTGGGTACCACGGCTTTAAGCCAGTTTAAGGCTTTTTCGTCGTGGCACCATATCTTTAGTACACCCTCACTGAGGAAGGCCTTACCCTCAAACGCCGGGGCGTATCGGGTTTGGCCTGGTGCCAGAGGTTCGATACAGGCTGCGAAAATCGCCTTCTGTATCTGCGCCTGTATGGCATCCGCCTCAGTTTGGGTTAGGTCTAGTCTGGGTGTTGTGGTCACCGCCACACTCAGATGCGACTGAGCTGCTCTAGAATAGGAGCCCGTCGCCTCATGAGTTGGTCGGTTGTCCGTCCGTGCACGTTTGTGTCCCCCTCTGGGTGAAATCGTATCGTCGAGTCTGTCTCTTTTTTTGCCTGGTTGGCTCGACGTCGATTCGGGGTTTTTGGTTTTGTCCCTATTTCTTTTCCTCGCACGTGGGTGTACCCTCGTGTTAGGTAGGTTATGGGCGTTGGTTTTTGGTATGTCCTTCTCTAATGTTGGTGTTGTTGTTGTAGTTGTTTGGGGTCGAGCGGTGTTGGAAACCCCAGGGCCCGTTGCGCCCCGCGTCCGGATTGGGTTCCCGTCGGGGTCGATATGACCACCAGTGTTCGCCCTGTCCTTGACTGCGGTTTGCCCAGCCCCAGCGGTGGTGGTGCTCGACTCCCTTGAGGTTTGTGGGTCTCGGTCAGGGCCCGGTCTCTGCCCGCCCGCATCATCGCTGGCGGAGCGACCCGAGGTCGCATTGGTGTCCACGTTCGGGTTGCCGCCCTGTTGTGACGGCTGCCCTTCGCTTCCACCTTTGCTTCCCCCGGCCGACCGGGGATCTTAAGACCTATTAAGACTATTCGAATAATACTTACCTATTGAATCGATTCGATGCAGTCGATAATCGACGTCAAAAGCAAGTCGAGGAATTTATTTAAAACTGTTTGGCTGGAGCCTTTATAATTCGCTAAGCTTCATAATATTTTAATCCTATTAGTACATAATATACGCCTATAGGTACTTAGTTGCGTTCGTAAACAAGTTTTTTTTAATCTCGAGATTATGTGGGCCATAAGTCGGCAAAAAATTTGGAATCAAACAATAAAATTATTTTATCAAACCGTAACCAAACAATAGGTAATAAAAGTTTATGTTATGCTTAAAATAATTAAATTTATACCTACCTATCTTGTGAGTGAACCCATATTATTAGCAAGAGAAAATCCAAATGACCCCTAAGAGAGGCTATCGGCTCTACACTGGCTAGTGCTCTGAAAAGGTAGGTATCTGAACTGATACCACATTTATCCTTTTCTCTTTTTACACTTCAATTCGTATGAACAATCAAACTATCATTAGTTATCCAAGTATTATTTAATCAATTACACTCATCTATATTAAACCGCAGGGCAATATTTATTCGATTAGGGCGCGACTGATATCGCAACCCATCAATCAAATACAACGACCTAGACGCGGGAGCATCCAATAGCCGAATGAGTCTCTGGGAGAGACTGAGTTAATAACTTTTTTTTTTTCGGATTGTGTATGCTGCTGGCCCTACTGGCCGTTACAGCGTCACCGGACTGGAGGGCGAGCGCGAAGCGTCGCCGAGTTAATAACGTCAAACCCGCTGTATTTATATCCACGGCGCCAGACGGGCGCCTTAGACGTCGTCACTAAAGTCAAATATCGATTTTATCAAACTACCTTCAATACATTAAAATTGTTTATCTTTACTATTTCAATATTTCGCTAACACTAATTTCTTCCACACCTTTCATCCACACCTGGATGTCGTGGATTCTTCCACTTCCGATTATGCCAATTCCGGTCCAACGTTTCAGCATTGAAAGTGGTCACCGCACGCAGACAAAAAAAAAACGCTAGTGTAAGCGCCAGTGATAATTTCCGCGCGTAATTTACAGTAGATCAGTCGCTGGCCTTATGACTACATGACTACTAAGTAGTTACGAGTCGTTTACTTAAAAAGATTCTTCAAGATATTTTAAGATTTTCCTATGATTTGTAGGTAATATTATAGCAAGGATTTGCTATTTTAGTGATTAGAAGATAGGGCAAAAAATCTAAAATAAGAATTCAATATACCTAATGACATTTCATGAATGATAATTAATTAATTATATTTCTAACTAGTTAATTATATTTCTAATAGATAGTTACTAATGTAATAATTAATTAAGTATATGATTTAATTAAGACTACGTGAGTATCTACCTAAAGAGAATCAAACCTTCTGAAGTCCGTGGAAAATTTCTACCTATTTTGGTAGAATTATCCCGAGAGGATATATCTAATACATAAAGCAAAGTATTAATATAGTAGTTTTTACCCGCAAATTAGTCCGCAAAGTGTGAGATTATCTAAAATCTCGCAGGTATCCTATGTTTCTCCGCTATAAAAAGCTTACATCACTCTATCTCGATCGCGTGTCGATTCTCTAAAAATGATTGCACCAGTGTAACGATCGTAATGGCCGCTGATTGGCTGAATTTATGGCGTTCTTGCTGCATTGATGCATTTTAACCAATAGCGGGAGAGTGCCAACCAATCAGATGTCATTACGATCGTTACACAGGTCCTCAACGATCGACGTTATTTTTTGCATTTAAAGATCGTTGTAAAAGTGCAGAGTTAGTGTATTAGTGCTTGTGTTACTACACAAGAACATAGTGAACTCATAGTGGACTCATTAGAAAAAACTAAGGACAGTTATTGGACTGTAAATTAGATATAGAAATTAATAATAAGTAGAAGTAATATTACTTATTAGCCCACAGGCTAGATGGTAGTATAAAATAAAGCCACCATCACATAATACTTTATAGTAGGAGGGAAAAAAATACCGTTGTATAAATATTGGTCTCTGTTCATTTATTTACTCATTTGATACGATCGCGAGCACGTAACATTATTTGAAGGAAGAAAGTTGTTCGTTACTTTTACTTTTATTGTTTGAACGACAGTGAAACTGTTTTATGATGTTTTTATTAATTCATTTCTGCCTCTACTACGGCGAAGCAAAGGAAAAATAAAGTTACCAGTCTATGCATTTGTACAACTGTTTTTTTTTTGTAATACAAAAAGTATAGTAATATTTTAAAAAACATCTAATGAATACGAGTTTTTAATAATCCTATTCCTATTTTAATATTATAAATAAGAAAGTTTGGATGTTTGTTACTCAATCACGCCGCAACGACTAAACCGATTTGGTTGAAATTAGGCACAGAGATAGATTATAGTCAGGAATAACACGTAGGCTACCTTTTATCTCGGAAAATAAGAGAGTTCAAAGAGCTTAATCCACGCGAACGAAGTCGCGGGCATCATCTAGTACATTATACATATATTTAGGGGCTACAGTCTGGGCTTACCGACAATAAACAAAGAAACAATCTCTAAGGTGAAGTTTACTTATTTTGACCTTTTCGTTATAAATACATAGTTAGTATTTTATCGGCCAGCGAATGATGTCAGCCGCTAATAAATAATTACATTAAGATTTATGAACGTTTAACGTCTTGGACATTACTGCTTTAATTACCGCGTCCAATTATAACGTAAGATAACAGTTGCTGGCAGTTTTTCTTGATAAAGGTACCTACTTATAAAAAAAAAATACTACCCATGCTGTATATATCCAACTAGCTGATGGCTGCGATTTCGTCCGCGTGGTTTTAGTTTTTGAAATCCCGCGGGAACTCTTTGATTTTCCGGGATAAAAAGTAGCCTATGTCACTCTCCAGGTCCTCGTCTATATCCATGCAAAAAATCACGTCGATCCGTAGCTCTATTGCAGCGTTATTGAAGGACAAACCAACAAACAAACAACCCAACAAACAAACACACTTTCGCATTTATAATATTACTAGATGATACCCGCGACTTCGTTCGCGTGGATTGAAGATTTTATTCCCGCGACAACTCCCTTATTTTCCGGTATAAAAAAGTAGCCTATGTGCTATTCCAGACTATAGTCTATCTCTGTACTCAATTTCAGCCAAATCGGTTTAGTCATTGCGACGTGACTCAATAATAAGTTTGTTACTCAATAACAAACATACGAAAAGCATTTATAATATTATAGTTAGATTAATCAGAGGCGGCTCTAGCCCATGTAGCGCCCGTGTGCAATCAATATCTTGGCGCCCTCTAGTAGACGCGCGGTCAAAATGGAATACTTACAATACAAGAATACCGTTTGACTTAAAGTTGAAATGAAGACTGAAACGTCGCAGGTTCGAATCCCACCCGTTGCACTATTGTCGTACCCACTCCTAACACAAGTTTTCACTTATTTGGAGGGGAGAGGAGAACATCAGTCAAGTATCTTGGCTGATATTCTTTTAAAAAAAAAAAGTTATATTTTCACCAGTAAAAGAAAATTCCAGTGCAAAAATGGTGCAATTTTAAATGATGTCGGGAAGCAAGCAAGCGCGGCTCGGCGCGGCGCCCCCTAACACCCTGCGCCCGTGTGCGTTGCACACCCTGCACCATAGGTAAAGCCGGCACTGGGATTAATAGTATTTTCGTTGACAGTTTCAGATATCGTCGCACGCCACTGAGATAGCGTTGGGCCGCTCCGTGCGGGAGGGCGACAGGGCCGCCAACCTGAAGACCAACGGTTCGTACAAAATCCTGAATAGACTTGTGAAGCCTTTTGTCAATAAACGAGGTTCGTATAGGACGAGAACGATCTCGGGGCCGGAGTGTTGACTAACATCCTAATCTATACTAATATTATAAAGCTGAAGAGTTTGTTTGAACGTGCTAATCTCTGGAACTATCAGTTGGATTTGAAAAATTCTTTTTGTGTCTTATCAGATACAAAAAGAATTTTCCTATAACCTTCTTCAAGAATTGGGCTATCGCCCAATTCTTGAGACGATCGACGTATTTTTTATTAGAATGAAATTAGTGTAGTTGACGACAAGTATCCGTACAGTTCAAAAACTCCTGAATTAACAAACATAAGTATCTACTCGTAATTACTTCTAATTCACGAATATTTAATATGTTAACCTTTATACCAAAGCTAAAAATAAAGCCAAGTGCGAGTCCGACCCGCACACGAAAGGTTCCGTACCATCGAACAAGATTGAACACATTGACTTATCCACAGATTTAGAGATATACCTACTCTCTAAATCTGTGGACTTATCTATGTATTACTTCGTATTGAACATCAGTTATTATTAAGAGAGCAAAAACAACACTTGTTTGTTTAGCTTTATTTTTTTTATTATCTACTGTTATATAGAAATACACATTCTGTGAAAATTTTAAGCGTCTACCTGTTACGGTTCATGAGATACAGTCCGCTGACAGACAGACAGACGGACGGACAGTGGAAGCTTAGTTATAGGGCCCCATTGGCACCCTTTGGGTACGGTACCCAAAAAACAGCGTTAAACTAACTCTGAGAATGTTTTTTTTAGTATAAAGATAATATTCTTTGAAGAAAAAAAAAAAGGTACAAAGATCTTTTAGTAACGATTAGCAACTCTGAACGCCGCAATTAATGTACCTATAAGTATTATTTTGCGTTGTAGCTCTGGCTATTAATAATTTTAACTCGCCTTAGCTGTTATTATCTGACGTATGCGCAATTAATGTAAACATAAATCTGTACAAAAGATTAATTTCTGACAGTTCGAACAATAGACTACTCCGGTCAGTGGTCACGCTCAACCCGGACGTTTAGCAGACGCAGTGACGACAGGAACTTTCACAACTTTTAAAGTCGACTATTTATATTAATAAAAATTACTGCCATATGCAAAGATAAGGTTGGTTTTGTAGATATTCTATATATATAAAATTCCAAGTCCTGACTGACTGACTGACTGACTGACTGACTGACTGACTGACTGACTGACTGAGATATCAACGCACAGCCTAAACTACTGAAGTTAGAAACTCGAAATTTTTACAATTGGTTCCTTTTATGACGTAGGTGCACACTAAGAAAGGATTATTGGAAATTCCACCCCTAAGGGGTTTAAATAGGGGATGGAAGTTTATATGAAACTCCATCATTTTTCAAGCTGTTTCCATCAAAGTTGGTATTTGAGCTATCAGTTAAAAATAAAGAAGTACGTGTGTCACAGTTTTTGAAAATTCTACCCCAAAACCTAATTCCACGCGGACGAAGTCGCGGGGGCAAAAGTTAGTCTAAATATACAACGTGTAACAAAAGTGTGGGTGAACCCTGAAGGAGGACAATGTGCTCATGAAACTGAACAACTTTCCCCAAGTAACATACATAGGTCGAAATATGAAAAAAAAATGTGGACCTCCCATACAAAATTGACGATCCGCTGATTGATAAAAACACAAATATGCTCCGACATAAATCTGTCTCGTTTTATCTCTATCTTGAGTCTGAGCAGAGTGAAAGTGGTCTATAGATTTCAGCCAACTGCCGGCCGCAATCAGAGACACCCATTTAATTAAATCTATTATATAAAAATAAGTCGGGTTTTCCTTCCTGACGCTATAACTCCAGAACGCACGAACCGATTTCCACGCTTTTGCATTCGTTGAAAAGGTCTCGGGCTCCGTGAGGTTTATAGCAAAGAAAATTCAGGAAAAATTTCAACAGAAAAGCGGGAAAATCTTTTTTCACATACAGCGCCAACCAAAACGAAGCCATCTGGTGGCGAAACGGAGTTCGCCGGGTTTGCTAGTATTATCTAATTATTTAATGAGTAATTAGTTAATAATCTCATCACTGAGAGTAAGTCTTAATGAGAGTGAGAATGAACTCTTTAAGAGATCCTAATGATTAATGAGGTACCTAATGATTTGTGATTCTCTACTCAATGATGGCTAAATAGCATTCTCTCACGATCACGTGATCAAGGTGCGGACTGTAAACTTACCTAGGTTTGGTAGGACGGTTTGATACCCACCCCTTTGTTTTATTGTCGTCCCGAAAGCTTTATGCTTCATAAAGGGGAGAGGAGATAACATTTGTCATGTTCAGCATGGCTAACATTCTTTAAAAAAAACCCCAGTAAAAGCCTGCTAAGACTAAAGCTAAACGGTATTTACTACAGCTAGTGAAAAATTCAAATTATTAAAATAAGTACACCTAGACGTTTGTTTAATGAATAATGACAAATTGAAGCTGGTTTTTATTCTCATGGCTCGTTTAAATTACCGTACTATTTGCCGAATAACTCGTTGAATCAACATTCATCGACGTCATATGCGCACTGAACCTAATTAGGCACGTCGAAATTAAACTTAACTTGTCTCTAAGGCCGAAATCTATAGACCACACTCATGCTAAAATCTATAGACTCACTCAGCTCAGACTCAAGACAGAGTTATAATGAGACATAACTGCCTCGTTGGTCTAGTCACTAGTGGATGACGAGGTCCCGGGTTCGATTCCCTGTCGGGCCAAAAATGTATTGGGTTTTCTGTTAAGAAATTTTCAGTACCAGCCCGGAGTTAGGTAGTCGGTGGTGAGTCACCCCCGTGCCTCGGAGAGCACGTAAAGCCGTCGGTCCTGCGCCTGATCTTTCCGGTCGTGTCGGATTTTCCATCACATCGGACTATGCGAGTGAGGGAGCAGAGAGTGCACCTGTGTTTGCGCACACCCTTGTGCACTATTCTCCCGCGCAGATGGCTTATCTCTGTGGAGATTGGCCGCCGTGGCTGGATTCGGTTGGGAGTACATTATAACGAGACAGATTTATGTCGGAGCATATTTGTCTCGTTTTACCTCTATAGATCTCAGCATCACTCCGCTCAGACTCAAGACAAAGATAGAACAAGAATGATTTATGTCAGAGCCTATTTGTGTCTCGTTTTAACGCTTATCTTGAGTCCGAGCTAAGTCAGAGCAGGCTCTATAGATCTCAGCATTTGAGTATCGACAACTCGGCGCGTTGCGGCGTCACTGGGTTGCTTCTACGCCGTCCTACTTATATAGTGTTCACGAATGAACATAAGAGTTTTCTTCGTTGCGGTTTTGTATTTGTTCACATTAGTAATTTAGTAGTTTAGTAGATAAAAATAAAACTCATTTGTTAGCCGCCATTCCTTTCTTTTTAATTCCCAAAGAGTATACAAACAGCAGCGCTATTCAGTAAAATACAAACTCACTTCGAAAGCAAACTCACTTCGTCAATCACGGAATAGTATATAAAGACTAGAACAGTTATGACACTTGTCCTAATACAAAATAAGAGCGAATGCCTATTCATTCTCAGTCATCTTGTTCTGTGTTATCAATTTGACATAATTGACGAGTGAATTCGCTTTCGAAGTGAGTTTTATTTTAGTGAATAGCCCTACAGAAGTGAAAAATAGTGATGTGACATTTCACAATAGTGCCGACAAATAGTGATGTGACGCCGTCGCGCGGTAACATATAGTAAAACCTGGCATACATTTTACACCGAGTCCATCTATTCCTTGTTAAAAATGGATGTGAAAAGTTTCTTAGAATTTATTTGGTGGCGGCAAATTACCGTACTATTTGCCGAATAATTCACTGAATCAACATAGGCATTGACGTCAAATGTGTACTCTGAACCTAATTAGGCACATCGAAATTAAACTAAGTTGTCTCTGAGCGTCGACACACGGTGCGTTGCGACGTCATTACTTACATTATATTTATTTTAATTCTTTTAGTATAGGCCGCGTTTTTATCCGACTTTCAAGAAAGGAGGAGGTTCTCAATTCCTCAGAATCTTTTTTTTTAAATTATTATTTTTTATGTATGTTCCCCGATTACTAGAAAACCTCTGGACTGATTTGGAAAATTTTTGTTTTGTTTGAAAGGGTGTACTTCTCAAGTGGTTCCATTATCATCAGGTCAGGATCAGACGATGGGATCCTGGAGAAATCGAGGGAACTCTTCAAATTTTATAGGCCCAATTGATATACTTTGTAGTGGCGTTTGCAGACGGTTTTGAAAAAGATTTTTTACGTTTATATTATTTTTCAGTGGAGGACAGGTTCGTGTTCCCCGGCGAGTACCAGAAGCGTGAGGTGCTCGAGAAGCTAGTGATCCCTGACAAATGCAAGGAAATCGGCATATGCGATGACGTCCCCAACTATCCCGAGGAACTCGTTACCAACTTGATTTATGAAGTAAGTGCGTAGTTTTTGCGCTTAGGGCCTTTGCGCACCACGTTTTTTAAGCGCGCCGTTGACGTCCCAAGTAACAATTTCTTGTCCTATAGCAGCCCATAGAACGTTTCCTCTAACACCACTTAAGCACTGTAAAAGCAATAAGAAGGTCGTATAACGCTGATTTGGCGCAGTTATATCTCTATTTAGAGACATAGCGAAACTATAGCAGTTGTGCTTGGGACTTTTTTTTTCTATAAATTTGATATATTGGTGCCTTGTATGACAATTTGTTGACATACGAGGCACAATAAAGCTTTTATAGTTCTTTTTTATTCTGTAGCAGCGTTCGTAATTCCATTATAGTGCTATTATACTCTATAGAAAAGTACGTGATTCTTTTACTACGCTTTTTATTTTAATTTTTCACGGCAAGGTGGTCTACGTGTGTTTATACAAAAACAAAAAAATAAAAGGGATAAGGATTCCATCTTGCTGAGTTTAATGTCATCTTTTATTTAGACATGGATAAATTCGACCAATACTATAAAAACCACTTGGAACCAAAGTTTTACTGATAGAATAGCATTAGTTTTACTTATTATTTTCAATGCGCCCTAAATTAATTGAGTTTTTTAATTAAAATATTAATAAAAATAAATAAAATTAACCGTAGTTTCTGCTACACAACCAAAAAGCTAATTTGGTTCTCTTTTAGGTTAACTATAGCACAAGTGACAAAAAATCTGCCGCCATTGACGTAAAATTAGGGTTCCTTATGACTAGTCTTGTCCCACATACTTAATTTTTGAATACATTTTTGTATCCAAGGAAGAAATAAAATAGGTAGGTAGGTAATCGTTGCTCATGATTGGTTTTCTTTCTCAGGTACTTATAATAAATATGCCCCTAGTAATGGATATTGATAAATTTCTAAAATCACATCACATCACATCACACTATCACACTATCACACTAATATTATAAAGCCGAAAGTTTGTATGTGTGTGTGTGTGTGTGTGTGTGTGTATGTTTGTTACTCTTTCACGCAAAAACTACTCGACCGATTTGGCTGAAATTTAAAATGGAGATAGATTATACCTTGGATTAAAACATAGGCTACTTTTTATCCCGGAAAATCAAAGAGTTCCCACGGGATTTTAAAAACTAAATTCACGCGGACGAAGTCGCGGGCATCGTCTAGTTTGTTCTATAAAGGAAATAAAGGAATTAGCTATATATCGCTGTTGTCTTAAAACAGAACAACCAAAACCATAATAGAAAACTTTGGTCATGTAATAGAGTCATGGTGACTTCTTCTTCAATGAGACTATAATAAACCCAACAAAGATAATTAAAACACTTTTTATTGTTATAAAAATGTCCCGAAAATCGTTTATAAAGCAAAACCGCTCTATAACAGTGTTGTTATGAGTAATTATGTACCATGTACTATAGCAGTGTTTTGTGGGACCACAATAGCGTCAAATTATTGTATTGTTGTGTCCTTCATCACTGCTAAAACGCCATACTTATAGCAGTTACCAGAAAAACTTTATAGTACTAATGGGGTACATAATAGTGAATTCAAACGCTGTTATACATTAATATAGCGCTATATTGTCTAAATTCAAGGTTTTTATAGAACTTGCCTATAACGGCTCTACAAAACGGTTTTGTAAACCTTTACATCCCCTGCTAAAAGGATAGTTTGGCTATATAAGCTTATAGAGCAAAAAAGTCATAGCAAATGCTTTTATATAACGGGTGGTTATCGCTACAACCTTTACACGATGTTAACTCAACCTTTTCGTGATGAATTCTTAAATTATAGTACCAAAATGTTACTTGGGGTGCGTTTGTAGCGATACAGACGCGATGCAAACGCGCTTATGTATCGATACAAACGCGCTGGCATATTGCGTTTTTAAGCAGAACCTCGTTCTTTACTACGTCGAAAGGCACCATTTTTTTTTTGTTTCAAAGACGTGCGGTGCACCAAATTGCTCGAAGTCGCGGGCATCTGCTAGTTAATAATTGAATTACTTTTATTATTTTAAAAATTATATCCCATTGTGATTGTTTCAGCTAGCGAGAGAGAACAAGACAAGGTTCAATAAGGATGTCTTGGAGATCCCGCAGATAGCTCAAAGAATAGGCCCGGAGGATGACAATATTGAGCTCTGTGACACTGAAGAAAGGGTAAGCAATAGAAAAGATCTAGACCTAGCCCGCACCAGAGGCGTAACTACAGGGTGGCATGACGGCAAAATGCCACGGGCCCCAGCCGGCAGGGGCCCCTGGTCAGAGAGGGCCGGAAGCTCAAGATGATCATAACATTTATAGCCATTCCTGTGACTACGGCTAGTGCCGAGCGATCATTTTCAAAATAAAAATTGATATAAACTAAACTCTTTGGGACAAGAAAGGTTACGCACAGTGGTAAATTTACCAAATGGCTGATTTGACTGGAGCCTAGGGCAGCAGATTTTAGGGGCGGCGAATTTGGGGCCAAAATTTTTATTTATGTCTTACAGAAATTAAAAAGCCTTTGTAATAATAATGTAATAAAAATTATTTGTAATACCTAAATGTCATTAGGTCCACAAACACATTTTAAAATAACCCCAATAACAATAACTAAATAGTTGGTAGGGCCGACTTTACCTACGATACCGAGTGTGCGGCGCATACAAGCGTAGTGTCTCAAGCGCCAAAAGTACAGGACTAGATATGGTGTAGTGCAGAATAAAAAATTTCGCGCTCACTTCGTTCGTGAAAATGTCACTTTTATGTTGCTATTGTAGGTACCAAGAATAGACTACTAAGTGCCGTAATGTAATCACAAAAAATTTCGTCGCTTTTACGTTGCTATTGTAGGTGCCAAGAATGGACTACTAAGTACCGTAATGCAATCATAAAAAATTTCACGCTCGCTTCGCTCGCGAAAATGTCATTTTTATGTTGCTATTGTAAATGCCAAGAATGGACTACTAAGTGCCGTAATGCAATCATAAAAAATTTCGTTCTCGCTTCGCTCGCGAAAATGTCGCTTTTACGTTGCTATTGTAGGTACCAAGAATGAACTACTAAGTACCGGAATGTATTCATAAAAAATTTCGCGCTCGTTTCGCTCGCGAAAATGTCACTTTTATGTTGCTATTGTAGGTGCCAAGAATATACTACTAAGTGCCGTAATGTAATCACAAAAAATTTCGTCGCTTTTACGTTGCTATTGTAGGTGCCAAGAATGGACTACTAAGTACCGTAATGCAATCATAAAAAATTTCACGCTCGCTTCGCTCGCGAAAATGACATTTTTATGTTGCTATTGTAAATGCCAAGAATGGACTACTAAGTGCAGTAATGCAATCATAAAAAATTTCGCGCTCGCTTCGCTCGCGAAAATATCGCTTTTACGTTGCTATTGTAGGTGCTAAGAACGGACTACTAAGTGCCGTAATATTACTTTACGGCACTTAGTATAAATACAATACGCTCCGACTTAAAGGTTATTAGAAAATCAAGTAATTGTAATTGCGTTTGTATGTACCTACTTCACGTAGTGATTTATGAAAAAATAAAAAATACTATCTCATTGGGTGAGCTTCTTTATATTGGGGGAGGGAGGGCCCCATCCGATGAATTTGCCACGGGCCTCAAACGGTATAGTTACGCCTCTGGCCCGCACTGCGAAAAAAAAGCGCGAATTATTTTCACGCGGTAAAAAAGTCTGTTGTTTGTTACTTTCACGCGGTTTTTAAATCGCAAGTGCGGATATCTCCATATGATTGCAAGTGTTGCGAAAAAATTATCGCGCGGATTTTATTCGCAGTGCGGGCTAGCGCTTACTCTTATAAAAATAAAAACAATTATCAAACATTTATATTACAAAACTTAGGTACTGAAAATAAACATATTTAAAAAAATCAAAAACCCGACTGCGTAAAAATTGAATTTTTAATTAAAAATGAAAGAGAAAAATCAAGTCCTCCCTAACCGCCGAGACCGATTGGAAAGATTTGAACCGATCCAGATTTTTAATGAGTCCCGTCTGTGACATTCAACCATACGTACATACATTCATGATTAATAAATTCAAATCAAGAGTGAATAGGCATCTTCTAGGCACGCGCGTTCCATCTTTGGCCGCATCTTCACTTACCATCAGGTGTGATCGCAGCCAAGCGCTAGTCTATAGGTACAACGTGTAACAAAATTGTGAGTTAACCCTGAAGGAGGTGAATGGGCTCATGAAACTGAACAACTTTCCCCAAGGAACATAGGTCAAAATATGAAAAAAAAAATTTTACCTCCCATAGTAAATCAATCAGCTGATCGTCAATTTTGTATTGGAGGTCCACATTTTTTTTTTTAACATTTCGACCTATGTTCCCTGGGGAAAGTTGTTCAGTTTCATGAGCACATTCACCTCCTTCAGGGTTAACTCACACTTTTCTTACACCTTGTATGTTTAAAAAAAATAAAGAAAAAAAAAACGTTTGTCGTCTATTTCAGTCGTTTGCCCCACGGGCGGCCATGGACGCAAACAGCGAGTGGCATCTGATAGCCAATGACAAGATCAAGCCGCTGCAAACGTTTCGCGTCGAAATATGCAAGTAAGTTGGATTTATTATTTACTAGCGACTTCGTTCGCGTGGTTTAAGGTTTTTTAATTCTAAATTGAACTCCTATTTTCCGGGATAGAAAGTAGCCTATATGTTATCCCCGACTATAATCTATCTCTATGCCAAATTTCAGCCAAATCAGTTCAGTCGTAGTGGCATGATTGAGTAACAAATATCCCTCCATCCATCCATCCATTTATCCATCCATCTAAACTTTCGCATTTATAATATTACTAGCTTTAACCCGCGGCTTCGCTCACGTTAGGTTCGATTTTTTAACCCCCTATTTAACCCTCTTGGGATTGAAATTTTCCAAAATCCTTTCTTAGCGGATGTCTGCGTCCTAACAGCTACCTGTATGCCAAATTTCAGCTCGATCGGTCCAGTGGTTAGAGCTGTGCGTTGATAGATCAGTCAGTCAGTCAGTCAGTCAATCAGTCAGTCAGTCAGTCAGTCACCTTTGCCTTTTATATATTTAGATAGAAAAATAATATTAATAGGATATGGATTTAAGTTTTTTACCCGACTGCGCGATGGAGGGTATTATGTTTATCAGTCTAAGTATGTATGTCACACTTTGGAGACCAAACGCGTGGGCCGATTTTGATGGTTCTTCAATCGATTCGTTAATCTTGGGAGTGTCACCAAAGACATGACAGTAATCAAAGTTCAATATGGCATCCACCAGACGCCATATTGTGAAAAAGAGAAAATGAAAGTTGACGAGCGAAGTGGGGTATCATTGATTAGGTATTTGAAAATCATTGTTAGGTTCCTCTTATCGTTTTTCATTTAATGACAATTTAAAGTTGGTTACCAATTCTCGCGTAATTTTTGAATTGACTCCCTCAATAAAATTGCGAAATCTAAATATATAAAAGGCAAAGGTGACTGACTGACTGACTGACTGACTGACTGACTGACTGACTGACTGACTGACTGAAGGCAAAGGTGACTGACTGACTGACTGACTGATCTATCAACGCACAGCTCAAACCACTGGACGGATCAGGCTGAAATTTTGCATGTAGATAGCTATTATAACGTAGGTGTCCGCTAAGAAAGGATTTTTGAAAATTCAACCCCTAAAGGGATAGGGGTTTGAAAAATCGAACATACCGTGAGCGAAGACGTGGGGAAAAGCTAGTTTACTTATATTATTTATCCTAACTAAAAAGTATAAAATAAAAATATTAAATTAAAAAATCATAAACCCGACTGCTTTATTGGGAAAATTTGAACCGATCTAGACTTTTAATAGCTCCCGACTGTTTAAGTCAATATTATTTGACAGTATTCAAGATTAAGTGGACTTGCTTTTTCCTTTTCATCAGTGTTTATTTACGCTTTCGGGGTTTTGTTTTTTTAAATTTAATATTATTGAACGAGCGAAGCGAGTTCTCTGAGTCAACTAGGGCGCTTGTCTGTACTGGACAGAGAAGTGTGTACGTCCAAATGTCTGTCAGAGCCCTTCTGAATTACTGAACGTAATTAATTTAAATATAATATGCAAACTGATGGCCTTCAGCCGAACATTGTATAAAAAAATATAAAAAGCTTTATTTCAGGGGGGGCTCTCATAGAAGCGTGTTTGAAGTAAAATTTTGTTTGTTGCGTTACATAGACTTGCGATATATCTTTTTAAAGACGACTTTAAACAGAGTACAAAAATTTTTTTATTTATTTTTCCCTTAAAATTGATGAAATGGGGGGCTTTCAAAGTGGAGATTTTAATTTGAGCCATATGTCAAGAATGACAAGATATTAGAACTTGAAACTTAGTGGTAAATTCAGTTATATCTTGTACTTGAACAACAAATACTAAAATTAGATAAATATTATAAAGAAACGAAATTATTTAACTTTTAAGTGGAGATTTAATTTGAGCCATATGTCAAAAAGTATTGCATATTAGAACCTGAAACTTTGTTGAAAATTCAGTTATATCCTGTACTTGAACAACAAATACTAAAATTAGATAAATATTATAAAGAAACGAAATTATTTAATTTTTAATGCTAATAGCTTCACAATAATGCTAATAGATGGCGCTGTATCAGTAAAACAGTTTTGCGTCAACTATTATTATTTTTTATTGCGTCTAATGTTAAAAGTTAATTATTACAATATATAATTAAAACTATCTTTGGGAATTAAAACTATCTTTTGGGAATTATGGGATACCGCGAGTTCGGGGTTCGGGGCGAACCACTAGTTTTAATTAGTTGACACAGTCCAGTCAGTTGATACTAAATTATTACTATTTGTTTTTCAGAGGAAAAGATTTACCATGTTCGCCGATAGCGTACTTTCAAAATGGATATAAGGCGACATGCGTCCAAAAATTTGTGCTAAGAAATATGATTGCCCTAGACAACAACAAACAAGCGGTCGAAAAGGCCTTCCAAGTGCCCAGCTGCTGCTCTTGCCTCGCAAGACAGAATTGACTGTAGTGACAAGTTGCGGGTTCCGGCTCGAAGGACCAAGCCTGTTTCATATTGTATTATAATAAATTATGAAAAACACATGATGTTTTTAATTGTATCAGCCGTGACTTTACGTTGGCAAAAAAATGTTGTATCCGGCACGAAGGACCAACTCTGTATCATATTGTATTATAATAAATAACTTTAAAGAATTTACTTGTACCATTATTTAAACGCCTACATTTTACTACTTCGTGTAGCTGTGTCGTTCAAAGAATCAAATACATATAATTATCATAACAAAATTATGTGATTTAGTTAGACGTGAATTAGTCAAGTATTATTCTTTAATAATATAAACGTAAAAATTCTTTTTACAAAACCGACTTCAAACGCCACTACAAAGTATATCAATTGTGCCTATAAAATTTGAAAAGTTCCCTCAATTTCTTCAGGATCCCATCTCAGATCCTGACCTGATGACAATGGGACCACTTGGGAAGTATACCTTTTCAAACAAAAAAGGAATTTTCCAAACCGGTCCAGGCGTCTTCCAGTAATCGGGGAACATACATAAAAATTAAAAAAAATTAAAAAAAGGCAAAAAAGATTCCGATGAATTGTGAGCCTCCTCCTTTTTGGAAGTCGGTTAAAAATAAATATTAGCTTCTTGCTTTTATAATATTTGGATTGAAAAGTAATTAAATAAAGTACCTACCCTAATTTACTTCACTAATTTATTTTAAATCCTTCCCTAATTTATGCATTCATTAATTACCTTGATTTTTACACAATTATGTTACGGTTCAAATATGTCGGTTATTTTAGCAGTGATTAAAATCTGTTGCGTAATTCCATGTTAATAACGCATAAATTAATTAATAGATATAAAACTAGAATTCTGGTGCTTATCAATCGTTAATAATAACGACCATTATTTGATTACTAGCTGATACCCGCGACTTCGTTCGCGTGGATTGAGGTTCTTTATTCCCGCGGGAATTCTCTTATTTCCCGGGATAAAAAGTAGCCTATGTCCTATTGCAGACTGTTATATATCTCTGTGCCAAATTTCAGCCAAATCGGTTCAGTCGTTGCGATGTGATTGAGTGACAAACATACAAACTTTCGCATTTATAATACTAGCTGATAATAGGACTAGTAAATTCATACTGCTTTGCTTACTCTAGACCACCTTTTTCAGTTGATTGTGTTGGATACAGTCTACCACTAAGTTAGTCCGATTTAAATTTGGAAAAGAAATTCCACCTATAAGGGAAGTCGCCATGGTTCAGCCGATTCTATCACGCACAACTTTGTCAGTACAAAGTCGGATAACCCAGTGGTTATCCGATTTGATGACTTTTTTCATATTGAATAGGGTTTTATCCCACTGAAAGAGTTGCTAGTGGTTTTAACAATCTCAAATGAACGCAGCACCGCGGGCAAAAACCAGCACGTATATTTAGTAGGAAAAAGTTATTATCGTTACATTACTGATAAAAGTTATATATATAAACATATTTCACCAGAATTGTGCGGCTACTGTTGTATTTTCCTGCAAAATGTTAAATTTTCAGAAATTTGTTGTGATATTAATTTTACTGGTGAGTTTTGTTTTTGTTATAAGTTTTACGTGTGTATCTGTGTATGTATGTGTCTGTCTGTTCCTTCGTAGCTCCCTAACGAGTGGAGCAATTTCGATGCGGGTTTTTTGTTTCATAGCTAACATAATCGAGGTGGATCTGAGCTATAAATTATGAAAATCTGCTTAGACGTTTGAAGATCATCAGCTCATTTGATATTGTAACGAACTTTCATTAGTGTGATTGATTTGAAAGCCTCAATAGCACAACGGTTAAAGGACTGAAAACTGAAAGTTGGTATTTGAGCTTTCAGTTTAAAATAAAAAAGTACGTGTGTCACAGTTTTTGAAAATTCCACCCCAAAATCTAATACCACGCGGACGAAGTCGCGGAGGCAAAAGCTAGTGTTAGATAAATGATGACAGAGGATCGAGGAGTAAGTTCTGATGATGGAGTAAAAAACTGGATAACAGGATGTCAGGTACCTATATCGAACCCGGAGGTGTATTGAATTTTCAATTTACATTTGTTACTTAGATATTTAGCCGCAGCGGGCTGACTTATCTCAAAACTTTATAAAAAGCACGGTCCAAATTGAACCATCAACTTTCAGACGATAGCGCGTTCCTATGAAGCTGACTTGGCGATTCCAGTGAAGAATTCGAAATTGAAAACAAACTTGCACTCAAACAAGAAAGGTTGGATTGTTTTATTTTTCTATCCATCCATTTGAGAAATCATTGTTAAAAAGGGCAATTTATATCAGCAAGAAACAAAAATGTTTTTACTATTTTAAATAATATTATCCAGAATTCAAAGTTTGGAGCATCAGCGAAAGGTTGCCTGTCTGTCGGTATTTTACAGAATATATTTTGGAGAGTGTGCTCAGGAATTTTTTAACTTGGTTCCACCGTCACAGAATAGGTCTGCACCCCTACGTGGTTGAAATCCCAAGGACGCGCACCAGTGCCGTAAATAGCCTTTTCTGCGCCCTGTGCGAGTTTCTATAACTGCGCCCCGCGCGAGCTTCTTAACTGCGCCCTTGTTGTTTTTTAGATATTAAAGGTACCCTAGCTAGAGCAATGCTATGTATACGCCTACTTTATTTCATTCAGGGTGATAAAATAAAGCACAAGGACCTTGGGTGGGCGCAGCGATCTGGCCATTTTTGCGCTCCCCAGAGTCTACGCCCTGTGCCTGGGCACCGGTGGCACCGCCCTGCACTGACGCGCACTAATTGCTTTGCTTCCTCGTTCCTGATACGCACCGCTAAGAATGCCCTTCCAACTTCCGTTTTTCCCTATAACTACAATTTGGGTACCTTCAAATCAAGAGTGAATAGGCATTTTCTAGGCAAGCGCGTTCCATCTTAGGCTGCATCTTCACTTACCATCAGGTGTGATCGCAGCACTAGCCTATATATTTAAAAAAAAATCTCCATATTTTAAGAAAAATCTTGGAACTATTTTTACGCTAGTTTACAGAATATCCAAGCTATTATTTTTTCCAGAACAAGTATTTCTTCCAATCGAGTCTATCAAAAACTTTAATCTCATCATTCCAAAAAAGTGTAAAGAACTGGGTATTTGTGAACACGTTCCTAACTATCCTCAGCAAATAGTTTGGATGATAATTAAGAAAGTAAGTATTTCTCAACCGTAGAAGTTACCTAGTGATATCTATCTATACTTATAATAAAACTGTAACGGGACGAATTCTTAATTCTTCTTCGTTACTCAATCACGTCGCAACACTCGCAACGACTGAACCGATTTGGCTGAAATTTGGCACAGAGATAGATTATAGTCTGGAATAGGACATACTTTTTATCCCGGGAAATAAGAGAGTTCCCGCGGGAATCCAAAAATCCTCAATTCACGCGTGCGAAGCAGCGGGCATCAGCTAGTAGTTTTTTAAATCTTTGAATGCAGTTTTTATTTTCGTTATAATCGACGCCATGTTTTTACAGCTGTTAAGGCGAAACATAACACTCAATACAGATGTAGAACAATGGGAAGATTACACAGATTTCTTAGAGAAGCCTTCAAGTACACACGATCTTGACGAGTACGAAGATCTTTGCAAGAGTAAACCTAAGGTATTTTTTTTAAATTAAAATAATTGGGTACATACCTACCTACTCATATCATGTCAGCTTCCTTCTTCCATAGAATGGATTTCGCAAGGACTTAGGTGATTTTCGCCCGATAATGAAGTAAATATCTAGGTAGGTATGTACTTAGTTTAACTTTCAACGTGGATTTAGGGTTCTAAATCGCGGGAACTCGGTATTTCTTTTTTTTTTTTTTTTTTAAAGATAAAGATATTTTTATTTGCTCGAATAAGGGTACAAGGTAGATGTTATAAGTAATGTCATTTTCAAACATATTCTGCCATTCCGGCGTGCAAATTTTATACAAAAATTAAATTATCAATAAATTAAAATCAAAATCAAAAATTTAGTTAGTAAAAATTTTAAATTAAAATTAAAGAGAAAAATTATTAATATATGATGTCAATTGAACAACTCTGCTAAAATTATAATAATATACATGCAATGTCATACTGATTATATACCTAATGTCTGCCCTATTCTATTATTGTTATTATGTACACAATGACATTAAAATTTTTATCTTGAATAAATTCATTAACTGTATAGTAGCACTTATTTAATAATATTTTATATAGTTTGCACTTAAAATGTTTAGTATTAAGATTTTTCATGCGGTCTGGTATCTTATTATAAAGGCTAACAGCCATGCAGTAAATATTTTTTTTAAATAAATTAATTCTTTGTCTTGGTACGACGAGCTTATTTTCATATCTATTGCTCCTTGTAATCGTGTCAGCTATACGTGGAAAATAGTCCCTATGCTTATGGACAAATACTGAGACTTCTAGTATGTATAGACTTGGAAGAGGCAAAATTTTAGTATCCTTAAAGAGTGGCCTGCAAGATTGTAAGGGTTCAGCTCCACAAATCGCCCGGATGCATTTCTTTTGAATGCGGAAAACTTTCAAAACATCAACAGTATTACCCCATAGGATTAGACCGTAACGTAAGAGAGAGGATACGTATCCATGGTATGCACAGAGATATTATATATATCTAGATAGATTCCTAGAATAAAAAGTATTCTATGTTCGTCTAGAATACAAACTATCTCTTACCCGGGTTTCGTCAAAATCTGTTCGGAGGTTGAATCGCAAAAACGTTACAAATGAGTTTCAAATAGACAGACGGAAACAGGTTTAAAAAAATGTTTCATGACGACGGCAGACCGCAGGAAGGATCAATTATGTTCCGCCATAACTCCTACACTAATGAGCCGATTTTGAGGAATGAGGTTTCAATCAATTTCTTAATATGTTCCGGATGACGTAGGCTACAATATGATTATTATTATTATTTTATTATTTATTATTATTAATCTTATAGTTCATACATACATAAGTGCTACATTCAGTGCAGCAAAAACCACAGACATGGTTGACATAAGCTACGATATGATGGATGACTTAGACTACGATGTGATGGATGACGTAGGCTACGCTATGATGGATGACGTAGGCTACGATATGATGGATGACTTAGACTACGATATGATGGATGACTTAGACTACGATATGATGGATGACGTAGGCTACGATATGATAGATGACTTAGACTACGATATGATGGTGGACTTAGACTACGATATGATGGATGACGTAGGCTACGATATGATGGATGACTTAGACTACGATATGATGGATGACTTAGACTACGATATGATGGATGACTTAGACTACGATATGATGGATGACTTAGACTACGATATGATGGATGACGTAGGCTACGATATGATGGATGACTTAGACTACGATATGATGGATGACTTAGTCTACGATATGATGGATGACGTAGGCTACGATATGATGGATGACGTAGGCTACGATATGATGGATGACTTAGACTACGATATGATGGATGACTTAGACTACGATATGATGGATGACTTAGACTACGATATGATGGATGACGTAGGCTACGATATGATGGATGACTTAGACTACGATATGATGGATGACTTAGACTACGATATGGGTACTAGGGGTATGGGTTGAATTGACACTGCTGTACCCCTTCCAATTTAGCCCGCTACCATCTTAGACTGCATCGTCATAACTTACCATCAGGTGAGATCGCAGTCAAGGGCTATCTTGTCAACGAATTAAAAAAAATAGTTTGATCCAATGCGGAGTTAGTTAAGCTAGTTTAAGTTGGTTAACTAGGCTTAAATTGAAGGATAAGAGTTTAAATGTCAGACGCACTTTGATCTAAAAACACATGCACCGTGTGTACAAGCGGTTTGATTGACGCAAGCCCTGTGACGTCACAGGACATATTGACGTCATCTGCTCAAGAATTTCAAGATAAACTAGTTCAGAAAATACTTTGCAATAATAGGGAAATTACCTTAAAGTTGGTCCACAAATTACCTTGTTGTGCCAAATTAAAACTTAGTAGGTACATATACTTAGGTATGGTCTCTCGTAATAATAGGATAAAATAGAATATTTTTAAAATAGGATAAAATAGAAAACACAAGAGAAAAATAGTACAAATAGTATAAAAAATAAAATATAGCATCGCGTGTACTTTTTGACATATTTTGGTTTAAACTGAATCTTAAAATAGTGTACAATAAGGGTTATTTTAATTTTACTCGGTCACTGGTTTGATTTCATTTCAAAATTCAAATTTCAAATAAAATCAAATCAGTCGGCGTTTGACCGCCTTTATGAGTGGAAGCTGCTCCGGTTGCAAACAAATAAACCTACTAGGATCCCCGATATCGCTGATCACACTCCCTCTATATTAGATCTTTTCCTTACCACTCACCCTACCGGCTACTCTGTTAGTGTCGATGATCCACTCGGAACATCTGATCACTGCCTGGTTCAGACTTCCGTGCAACTTCCATCTACTGTTCGCACGCGTGATACCGGTAGCCGTAGAGTATGGCACTACAAATCAGCTGATTGGGATGGGCTGCGTGAATTCTACGCCTCGTACCCCTGGTCACAGCTTTGTTTTTCTAATAATGACCCCAGCCTTTGTGCTGAGGCTGTTGCTGACGCCATACTCCAGGGTATGGAATGTTATATTCCCAACTCTCTTAAACCCTCCGGGGAGCGCGCTCAGAAGTGGTTCAACGGGATCTGTAATAGGGCCGCTAATCTCAAGCGTACCTGCTACCGTTCCTGGTCCACAGCACAAAGCAATAAAGACCCAAATGCTGCTAATTTAAAGAAAAACTTTAATGCTGCCTCCAGAGCCTACAAAAATGCCATCGCCAGGGCAAAATTTGAGCACATCAACAGAATTGGGCAGAGACTAGTCGCATTGCCTTCTGGCTCCCGTGCATTCTGGTCCCTATCGAAGGCCATACAAGGCAATTTCTGCCGTTCTCCATTTCCGCCTTTACGCAAACCAGACAATACTTTGGCTCACACTGCCAAAGAGAAGGCTGAAATTCTGAGCACCCTCTTTGCTGCCAACTCAACGCTTGATGACGGCGGGAGAACACCGCCTACCATCCATCGGTGTCCATATTCTCTTAGCGATATACGCTTCACTCAGAGCGCTGTGCGTAAAACTCTTCTCTCTCTCGACGTCAACAAGGCGAGTGGGCCCGACGGTATTCCTGCGGTTGTGCTGAAGACGTGTGCTCCGGAGTTAACACCCGTCTTAACGCGTCTGTTTCGGTAATCTTACTCCTCTAGTATTGTTCCGTCTTCATGGAAGACTGCCCTGGTTCATCCAATCCCGAAAAAAGGCAATCATTCGGATCCCTCGAATTACAGGCCTATCGCGATTACCTCTTTACTGTCTAAAGTCATGGAGCAAATAATTAACACCCAGCTGCTGAGTTACCTTGAGGAGCACCAGCTCATCAGCGATCGCCAATATGGCTTCCGTCACGGCCGATCTGCTGGTGATCTTCTTGTATACCTCACGCATCGTTGGGCGGATGCTATCGACAGTAAGGGAGAAGCCCTTGCGGTTAGCCTTGATATCGCAAAAGCCTTTGATCGGGTTTGGCATAGGGCCCTTCTATCGAAACTACCATCCTACGGACTCCCCGTGCTGCTTTGTAATTGGGTCGCTAGCTTTCTTGATGGGCGCAGCATCAAAGTCGCTGTCGATGGCTTTTGCTCTGACCCTAAGCCCATCAATGCAGGCGTTCCACAGGGCTCAGTGTTATCGCCTACACTGTTCATTCTGCATATCAATGACATGTTGCATAACAGCAACATCCATTGTTATGCAGATGACAGTACTGGTGATGCCCTTTACAAAGGAAATGCACAATTATCCCGCGCAATGCTAGAGGAGAGTAGAGCCAAACTTGTGTCTGACATTGAGGCTTCCCTTGAAAAAGTGTCAGTATGGGGTTCACAAAATCTTGTCCATTTCAATCCCTCAAAAACACAAGTTTGTGCGTTCACCGCCAAAAAGACCCCCTTCACCACACCTCTTCTCTTCCAGAACACCCCCCTAGCCCCTTCCAACAGCATTGGGATTCTTGGTGTCTGCATTTCGAACGACGTCCAGTTCCGGGATCACTTGGAAGGAAAAGCTAAATTAGCTTCGAAAAAGCTTGGGGTGCTCAACAGAGCAAAACGGTACTTTGCGCCCGAGCATAGGCTCCTACTCTATAAAGCGCAAGTCCGTCCGCATATGGAGTACTGCTCTCACCTTTGGGCTGGAGCACCCCAATACCAACTCCTTCCATTTGACCGGATTCAAAAACGGGCAGTTCGGCTTGTGGGCAATCCCAAATTAACCAACCCGCTGGAAAGCCTGGAGCACCGCAGAGATGTTAGCTCTCTTTGCGTCTTCTACCGGCTATATAATGGGGAGTGTTCTGAAGAGCTTTTTGACCTTATTCCACCGTCTCTCTTTTACAACCGCACCGCTCGCCACCGAACACAATTTCACCCTCACCACCTGGGTGCCTGGAGCACTTCGACCATCCGATGTTCCAGATCTTTTTTTCCACGCACTTTGAAACTGTGGAACCAACTTCCTGCGACGGTGTTTCCACTGAATTACAACATGGGGTTATTCAAGGGGCGGACCAACAAATTCCTGAAAGGCCGGCAACGCACTGGTGGTGCCTCTGGTGCTACAAGTGTTCATGGGCGGCGGTAATCACTTAACATCAGGTGACCCGCCTGCTCGTTTGCTCGCTAAAAGTATAAAAAAAAAAAAAAAAAAAAAAAAAAAAAAATTCTGTCGTCAAAAAAGATCGTAGGAACACGAAATAGTTGAGCAAACGAAATTAACACTTTATATAACAGAATCTGCATTTCGAACCGGTGGTAGATTTATGACGTGTCATAAGACCTACAAGGTAGCCTACATGAAATAAATAAAATTTGAATTTGAATATATTTTGATGAAAAGAAAGGTAACAAACTAAGTACTTCAATATATCACACACACACACGCGCACACACACACACACACACACACACTTTCGGCTTTATAATATTAGTGTGACTAGCTGATGCCCGCGACTTCGTCCGCGTGGATTTAGTTTTTAAAATCTCGCGGGAACTCTTTGTTTTTCCGGGATAAAAAGTAGCCTATGTCACTCTCCCGGTCCTCAACTATACCCTTGCAAAAATCACGTCAGTCCGTTGCACCGTTGCTACGTGATTGAAGGACAAACCAACAAACAAACACACGTTCGAATTTAAAATATTAGTAAGGATTACTTGGGATAAGGAAGTAAACTAAACTGACAGTCTCTAAATCCTCACAGTTTAGGTAGGCACTACCCTGCAGCATCAGGATTGAAGAGCCAGGACCTAGAGCTCCACGACGTAGTCTATGCTTGATACCTACAATATGAATTCTCAAGCGAAATACTAGTCGTAGGTGCAATATAATTATATTCAATTCTAATTGTTTAGGTACATAATATGATACGCGCTGAGCGCGGACTTCGCTTTACATCGATGCGTAGGGATGATGAAATCGCATTGCCCGCCGCGCGCCGGCGCCGATGATCGAGCGATAGCGATTTCTTCGAGCGGTTCCATTAATCATGATTAAGATTACTTTTTTAATCATGATTATTTTAATCATGATTAATTTAATCTGATTAAAATTAATCAGATTAATTAATTGATTAAAAAATTAATCGATTAATGCCAACACTCCTACGATATGATGGATGACTTAGGCTACGATATGATGGATGACTTAGACTACGATATGATGGATGACTTAGACTACGATATGATGGATGACTTAGACTACGATATGATGGATGACTTAGACTACGATATGATGGATGACTTAGACTAAGATATGATGGATGACGTAGGCTACGATATGATGGATGACGTAGGCTACGATATGATGGATGACTTAGACTATGATATGATGGATGACTTAGACTACGATATGATGGATGACGTAAGCTACAATATTATGACGGATGCTGTTTTCTGTAGTTTGGTTATAGTTTTTATTTATTTTTTTGTCTTTTTCAGTTATATTTTCCGCAAGCCGCACGAGATTACAACAATAGATGGAATTTGATCCTGAATTCTGCAAAGGCGCCTCAGAACTTCATCGGAGAACAGTGCGAGTAAGTTATTTTTAAGTGGCACTTAACTTCAATGCATATATCAATAGGTATATCTACTCTATATTTCAAATCGTTATTAATATTTTTAAATAGATTTATAACTAAATGATGCCCACAAATCAATTCAATTCCCGCAGGGATTCTTTAATTTTCCGGAATAATATGTAGTTTTTGTGTTAATTTTGTTGTTATTTGTTTAATCCTGGGTGTGAGCTATCTCCATTCCAAATTACAGCCAAATCGATTCATTCGTTGTGGTGTGAAAGTGTAATTCCCAGGCTTCCTATTATCCTTGAAAAATAGAGGGTTCCCATTGGATTTTTCTCGTCGTTTCTGATTTAAGTGGGGATTACTCAAGGTAACCTACATATCCCGGGTGATATCACCCAAGTGATCCAAGTGGATTATATCAGCTACTATTAAGTACACTGCATCAAAATATCATCTCGATCTTTTTTTTAACCTTAAACTTCTAAAAAAGGAGGAGGTTCTCAATTCGTCGGAATCTTTTTTCGATTCCTCGAAGACGCCTGGACCGATTTGGAAATTTATTATTTTTGTTTGAAAGGGTTTACTTCCCAGGTGGTCCCATTGTCATCAGGGCAGGATCTGATGATGGGATCCTGGAGAAATCGAGGGAACTCTTCAAATTTTATATGCACAATTAATATATTTTGTAGTAGAATTTTTACATAGTTTATATTATTTCCAAATAAGTCAACAATTCTTCTTGCAGACCTAAATATCCAGATTGTTCCAAGATGGCACACTTCTCGAAAGCCTTCTACCATGGGGCGTGCGTGCAAAAGTATATGAAGAGAGTGATGTATGGACTCAATAATGAGCTTGATGGAGTGGTTAAAACACTATTCGAGGTGCCCAGCTGCTGTGCCTGTATGGCAAGGCGAACATCACAGAACCATTAAAATAGACGTCATATTAACCAGAACTCGCTGACCTCTATATTTAATCTATGATTAACACTGGACTTGCTGTTGAATTTTTTTTGATCCACCTTTTTTTTGGAGCACCTTCAAAATTCCTACTAGCTCTCCAGCTACACGGGACGTCATTAATGACGTCAAACTTATCACCAAGCTCCTATTACCCCGTATGATGCTTGTAAGTTTCTAAGCAAATAAGAACTTATTGTCGATCTCTTGCGTAGGTACGCTACCACCGTTATCGTTTATGGAATTCCAGGAATATTCAAAACGATTATTTATTATTATGTACTTACGTCAAAGAGTTCTGCGGGCAGTTTAGTTTATGTGACTTTTACCGTTACATATAACATATGTGACTTTTACCGTTACATATAACATTATTATGTTATATGTAACGGTAAAAGTCACATTTATTTGGTTTTTGCTATCGAAAAATTACGCATGCCAAAAAATACGAATCTAATAATAAAAAATAATAATTATAATCCTTATTCTTACTTTTTGTTTTTTTATTTTATCACTTAATGCACAATATTTTGACAAATGAAAACGACGGCATTGTGAGGCGATGCCCTACCTTTAAATAACAATGCCCTGCCCTAAAAATTCAAAAAACTAAGATAAATTATTATAATTAAATTGGTTGTTCAAACTTTTCCGAACAAACATATAATAATTCTTTGTTCTGTTTCTGGCATTTGAAGCACCATCACATGAAGCGATGGGTCTATTTAATTATAATGTGATGCAGAGGGGATTCCCCGTACCATAGATTGCAATATGGGCTATATTACAATGTATGGTAATGTATATGTTACGGGGAATCCCCTTTTAAACTAAAATAAACATAAACTACAGATTGATTATGTATTGTAGTTTGGTTAAGTGAAGTAATTCGGAGCAAATCAATTATTATGATAATTTTTTTATTCGACTCTAGCTACAGCCCTGTGTCCTAGTAGTTAGGACTCGTTAATTTAATTTTTTTTTAATATATAGACTAGCGCTTGGCTGCGATCACACCTGATGGTAAGTGAGGATGTGGCCTAAGATGGAACGCGCTTGCCTAGAAGATGCCTATTCACTCTTGATTTGAAGGAAAATTATAGTTAGAGGGAAAAACGGAAGCCGGAAGGGCATTCCAACTTTTTACAACATTTAATTACTCGTCCTTCAAAATAGGCAGTAGGTATACAGAATCAAAGAATTTCATTCACTTAATGAGAACATCTCCGTTATATGATGAGGAAAATTGTCCTCATGATCCCATCCATATAACACACATTTCAGAACATTTTAGGGCATTAGCAAATATTAGTGTATTCATTAATAACGTGACTTCGTGTGCTGTCACCATGTCAGGAAAATCTAATTATTTAACTTTAATTAAATTTATTTTAACAGATCTTGTGGTGAGTATTCAATTAATTGACTACCTACACTTACAGCATTGTTTCTCAACCTGGCGGTTACGACCGTTGATTGAAATTATTTACACACCCCAATAATTTTATAGTGGAGGGGTTGCAAAATTTTTTACTTAATGTTTTTGGCTTTTTGATAAAAAAAATAAAAATGGGTAAGAAATGATGAACCTAGTTTTAAGAAATATAAAAAAAATTGAGTTTAGGTAGGTATATTTTTTTGTTCAATATTATTCCTCAGATATTATTACTGGCTTAATATTTTTTCCAGATTGTAGCCCAATTCCTTCAAGTGCACGCAAGTGGTGAGTAGATATATTATAATCTATTCTTAATAGATTGGACTATAGATATGTAGTGATGTACACTTTTGACCTATACCACTCTATAATTTCACCTTACTCACTTTCAAGGGAAGCTGAAAGAAATTTCTTTTTTTTAGAGATAAGCTTCACCTATGTCTACTTCTTCTAATATATGTTTTTGTATTGTAATTTGTATACGTACATAAAAAATAAAAATATTTTTGTATTTTTTTTTTGTAGTAACATAATTTATTTGATTACTAGTTGATGCCCGCGACTTCGTTCGCGTGGTTTAAGGTTGATTCTCATGTGTTATTCCAGACTATAATCTATCTCTGTGCCAAACTTCAACCAGATCGGTTTAGTCGTTGCGGCGTGATTGAGTAACGTTTGTTACTCAATAACGCTGTCCGTACGTCAAAACTTTCGTATAATAGGACTAGTAGGATAAGGATTCGAAGAATAATGATTAATAATAAGAATTATTAATAAGCCCAAAATAATTATTTAGGCTTCTGCGTTCAAATTTAAGTTTGCTCTATATTATTATGCAGGCGTTCTCCGTAAAGTGTAATACAACAAACTCTACGGTTTGTTGTAGTTCAATGAAGAAAATAGTAAAAAGTCCCGACCCGACTTCAAAAAATGTTATATAACATACGTCATATTGATTTTGAACGTATAAAACGTAACCCATGTCACCAGATCGTATTATTTTATTATAGTTTAAAATAAAATGTATTTTGAATTTTATTTTTAGGGCCCGTAGTCCTTTTGTCCTTGGAGGACGATATTATATTACCAGGGGAAGCCCCGACGGTACCTCAGGATTGCCAAAAAGTTGGAATGTGCGAAAATGTGGAAAACTATCCAACGAACCTCGTTACGATGATAATGAATAAGGTACGAAAGAGAAAATATTGAATTTAATCAACGAACTCTAATAAATTCACTACCTGACTTCCCTGAATTTTTAGTTAAAAATATTGGGTATTATTTTTATATTAAACTAGCTTTAACCCGCGGCTTCGCTCACGTTAGGTTCGATTTTGTAACCCCCTATTTAACCCTCTTGGGGTTGAAATTTTCCAAAATCCTTTCTTAGCGGATGTCTACGTCCTAACAGCTACCTGTATGCCAAATTTCAGCTCGATCGGTCCAGTGGTTAGAGCTGTGCGTTGATAGATCAGTCAGTCAGTCAGTCAGTCAGTCAGTCACCTTTGCCTTTTATATATTTAGATTGGTAGGTAAGTAGGTATATCCTTACTGCTGGTTAGCTTAAAGGGTCGCAGGAGGGAGCATTCGAGCGAGGATTAGAGGGATTCTCAGTTCATTTCTTATTTGTTTTATTACTTTTACCGAAGACAGTAGTGAATTATTCATATTAGTTAACTGGTAAAAGTGATGATACTCATAATTTTTATCACATTTACTACATCATGAGGTAATTATTAATAATTATTGGCTATTATTAATAATTACCTCATTCAACATATTTAACGTAATATTATACATTTATATCATAAAAACATGATATAATTCTATTCAAAATTAATCTTATTATACCTTATACAATTTTCAGCTCAGCTTGAAAAACATCACAAGGTTCACCAATGACAAATTGCATGACAGTGTATATTCTAACGATCTCGGGGAGATACAAGATTTGTGTGAAACCAAAGAAGAGAGGGTAAGAAAGCGTACACTAATAATAAAAATAATAGGTAAAGTACATACCTAGTAATAAAATCAAGGTACCAACTTGCAAGTTTAGTTACGGTTGTGGGATTGTCTAAAATCATTTTTATCAGTGTATCGGTCGCCTCTGATTGGCTGAATTTATGGCGTGTTTGCTGCGTCAATGCATTTTAACCAATAGGAGAGAGTGCCAGAGAGGGCATTTCGATCGTCAAAATGGCAAACTGAAATATTGCGACAACGATCGCATCGATCATTTTATTTGACAATTCCGTTAGTTACCCTGTGAATCTGATACACTGTAATTAGGAAAAACTGATTTTGAAAACATTTAACAGTTCGATGAGGTTTTAGGTTTATATTAGTTTTAATTTTAGAAATAATAATTATTAATAGTTTTAATTTAAGAAATAGTTTCGTTATACTAATATAAATTTTAGTTTTATTTAATTTATTAATTTAAAATGTATATTATTTAACAGTTCGTTTTTATTTTTGTTTTAGTTGTTCGAACATCACTTCGAAATTTTCGTTAGGAAGTATTAAGTTTGTTGATACCAAACGGTATCAACAAACCAGAACCTAGAATCAGGCTACAAGAAATCGAATAAACGACTCTATTTATACTACTACTATACTATTACTCGTACTATAAATACTCGTATTTTTCAGATCTTATTCCCACGAGCCGCAAAAGACCAGTACAACAACTGGCAGTTCATCCTGAATATGCAGGGAAGCCATTTTCAAAGCTTTCGTGTTCATGAATGTCTGTAAGTTTAAAAAAATATAAACAATATTTGTCATCAAGAATCAACATCATTCCACATACTCAGTCCACGGCTAACCAGTGGGCAATGGGCATAGGCAAAAGTTGTTTTTTTAATCAATGACTAAGCCATTGATCATGAACTCTCGTGGTCGTAAGTAGGGAATGCAATCTCGATCTCGCGAGATCTCGTTTTCGCGAGATCTCGGCCTTTTTTAGCGAGATTAATCTCGGCCGAAAAAAGGGCGAGATCTCGCGAGATTAACGAGATTGCACTCGAGCATAAAAAAGTCTTATTCGAAGCACGGACTGACACTGACGGAGTTGCGACCTGTCGGTTTCGTTCGGTGCGCGAATAATTTTTAAATTACTAAAAGATTTGCGTTTTATATTAGAAGAGAAGACTGGTTGTTTCTTTCATTTGTTATTTTAAATTCAAAATTTATTTATTTCATGTAGGCCAACTTGTAGCTCTTATGACACGTCATAAATCTACCACCGGTTCGGAATGCAGATTCTGCTGAGAAGAAACGGCAAGAAACTCAGCAGTTGCTTTTCAAAAAATAAAAAATAAAATTTTTTACAATAGGTAACCAAACTGTGCTATGTATACACTGCCCTCGTAATTGAAAACACAGTAACTTAAAGGTAACTTCTATATTTTAACTTACTTTGTTTTCAATTACGAGGGCAGTAGGTATAGTGTTTCCACAGTGATTTGATTGATACGTACGTCAAAGTTTACTACTTAGAAGTTTATTAAAAAATTATAGACAATTTGATTCATAAAAGTCTATTGAAAAAATTCGTGAAAATAAATATTATCTTATAATATTTATAATTTTTATTATTTTTTTTCTAATTTATTCAAATATTGTGATTATTTGCAAAAAAAAACACACATAACTGCCAATCTCGCGAGATTTGCATTCCCTAGTGGTAAGTGACTGTGCAGTCGAAGATGTTAGCCTGGAAGGATGGTAGCTAAACTGGAAGGGGTACTCGTAGTATTTACATACCTGCTATTCGTAAAGAGGTATGTTATTATTAAGGTTTCCGAGGTCGCGAGTTTTTTTTGAATGTTTCTTTCTAAAGACTCTTCTTATTTCACTCTATTTTTATTTTGTTTAATTTTTTCACAAAAAAAAAGTCTGTAAGATACGCGGTGTGAAAAATTAAAGAACCTTGTAGATGAAAAGGTATAATTCTATAAAACACACACGTAACATAATACAAGAAACAAAAGAAATACAAAAATGGGTTCAACCGAGAGACTATGATATCAATAATGCGCTGCGTGTGCGCATGCACGCCGTTAGACGCGGACGATAGCGGACTGCCGACGCGCGAGGCGCGAGCGCCGTGCGCGCGGCGGGCGGCGGGTGACAGAGGGGTGAGGTCGCTGCGCGGGGAATCGCCTACCGTTGCCATGGTAACGGTCGAAGGCGCTGTTACTACGCGCAATTTTGGAGATCCTCTTACACACTCCCCCTTTTGACCTGTCTAAGTGCCCTCACGACAGGACAAACAAACAAACAGGTTAGGCGGAAAAATTGCGCGGTCGACCACGTCGCCTCTTAGGGCGGACAGGTTCCGACCGATCGTCACCCGCATGCTTCTCCTCGGGTTTACCACATTGAGCGAATACATAAGCGGTGGGACTCACCTTCGGCGCAATGATGCTAGCCACTCCCGGATCAGCTAACTGAGACTTACGTTCGGCTGCCTTGAGCGGACGACTGGCATATGCTATGGCGCGCTCCTCGCAAGCTGTCTCCCCCTGGAGTAAAGCAGTATCGAGAGCATAGCTGCTAGCCTCAGTCCTCGAAAGTCGTCGTCTGAAGGGTTGGCTACAATCTGGTTGGTTAAGAGCCGGCGCAGAGGTAAGTAATCGCTTAAGCTCTTTAAAAGCTTGGCCTTGGGCTTCTCCCCAGATCCATGCTTGATTCTTTCGAGTAAGCATCCTTAAGGGTTGTGCGATTTTCGCGAAACCTGGAACGAACTTACGAAACCACGAACAATTCTGTAAGAAGCTCTTGATATGCTTCACAGTTGTTGGTTGGTTCATGTCTTGTATGGCACGTACCTTAGCCCTCTTAGCGGGACTGAGCCGATAGGGCGGCACTGCAAATGGTAAGTGATCACCGGTGTGATGAGCATGTTTGACAAAAGGAGTGGGTCTCTTACCTTTTTTGGTGACGTCGTCATGCTGGACACTCAGGCATGGGAGATCAGTACGCTCAGCTGGTGACAGATTAGGGCCCTCGTCCACTCTAAGCACATTCGCGGAAGAATACCCGACGAAACTGCGAGAGGATTCACACCGAAGCGGATAAACAGCGTGAGGACGATCGGCCGTGAACCAGCTGTTCGAATCTACATTAATTACTAATCGCGCTTTACGTATAAAATCTATGCCAAGAAGTGTATCATTGCTACGCGAATGGGTGAAGATGACAAAAGTGATAGGTACCACTTGGTCACTCTGTGCTAATTTAACCTGTACGTCCGCAAGTTTAACCTTAAGGGTACGCACGACTCCATCCGCAAGCCTTACTGTCATTTCACTATTTCGGAAAGGGTGACGTTTATTTCGCAACCAAGTGTAAAGCCTAAAGCCAGCAATGCTACGCTTTGCGGCGGTGTCAATGATACCGGTACCATGGCAACCACTAATCACGATATCCATAATCGGACGATCACCGATACTCGATCCCTTGTCACCCGACGCCGAAATGGTAGATGCAACTACCGAGTCCGTTTGTACAGTCTGAGATACACACTTATCATCTAAAACATTGTCTCTGAGAGACAAACATTCATAGGCATACAGATTATTGTTATTCTTTGACATAACTGATCTATGACCAAAAGTAGACAAAATAATTGTTCTTAGGTCTACGAACAACACTACGCGATTGATCACTTTTACGATTATTTTCGAAACGATCATCACTATAAACATCGCACGAACTAAAAGAATTGCACCGCTCACAGTCTGACCGAACGAAACCAAGTTGTTTGCATCGGTAACACGACAACGGAGAATTATTATTATTAACGGATGCACTCTTTTGTTTTAATCGTTCACAAGTGTCTCGTTTATGTCCGACTCGTCTGCAATATACACAAAAACTTTTACCTTTCGTGCTGGTAGTTAAGTTTACCGCACGCAAGTCCGTAGGTATTTGTTGTGTAGACGTTGACGCCGGCGATGAAGCGACGTCGAAGCGCGACGTTCCCGCACACGCGACGTCGAAGCGTGGCGATGTCGAACGCGGGACGTCGAAGCACGGCGATTCCGTACCCGAAGCGTCGCTCGCTCGTGCCGAAGAGGCACGCGTGTTAACGCGCGCTGCAGCTGGCTTTTGCACCGACTGGGTATCGCGAAATATGCCGTCGACTTTAGACGTTTCACTTTGCACAACGGTAGAAACTTCAGCTAAGGACTCTTCTATGTACCTAGCCTTTTCATACAGTTCGTCAACACTACTAAACTTGTTTCGTGCGACGCGCTCACGTATTCTTTTACGAAGAAGTCCGTATATCATATCGAGCTGCATTCTTTCATCAACTGCATATGGTAGCTGTGCGAACTTCGCGCGTAAGCGGGCGATGAAAATTTCCGCGCGCTCGTTTCCTTGCTCTACCGCGAAAATTTCTCGAAATATTTTATGCGGGGGGCGCGGGACGCCATACATGCCGCGAAGTTTCGAGATAGCGTCGTCCCATGACGTAATCGAACTTTTAATGCCCCTGTACCATACAGCTGCTTCTCCTTCTAGTAGCATAGGCAACCCCTTCAGCGCGTGATCATCCGATATATTCACGCATTCTTTGAAGATTCTCACGGAGTCGATGAACGCTTCAAGAATTTCCGGGTTCTCAGAAGAGCCTGATCCACTAAACCTTGCTGAGCACTTAGCAAAGTTGCCGGGAGCCTGTACAGTCGTTGACAGGGTTGGTGATGGGGAGGTAAGAAGATCAGTCTGGTTGACGCGCGAGGCCAGAAAAGTTTCCACCAACTGTCTGTTGGCATCAGCTTGAGCCTGAGCGAAGGAAGCCAACAAAGACGCGATGCGCTCCTCCATTCCCTCATGATGAGTCTCGCTAGCGGCGGCGACGCGAGGCATTTTGAAAAATGCCGGTTACGACGCGACGCGATCACACACACACAGTCTTAGCACAATATACTATATAGTTCTCGGGCCACGAGTTGAGGCGCCAATGTAAGATACGCGGTGTGAAAATTAAAGAACCTTGTAGATGAAATGAAAAAAAAGGTATAATTCTATAAAACACACACGTAACATAATACAATAAAATAAAGAAAGACAAAAAAATGGGTTACACCGAGAAAACATATACAATAATGCGCTGCGTGTGCGCATGCACGCCATGAGACGCGGACTATAGCGGACTGCCGACGCGCGAGGCGCGAGCGCCGTGCGCGCGGCGGGCGGCGGGTGACAGAGGGGAGAGGCGGACGCGCGGGGAATCGCCTACCGTTGCCATGGTAACGGTCGAAGGCGCTGTTGCTACGCGCAATTTTGGAGATCCTCTTACAAGTCTATAATCTTTTCTCTATGATTTCTTTTCGCTCGTATTTTATAATCTATCACACGTAAATGTGGTGTACAATAAAGTATTCATTTCATTTCATCTATCAGAGTTTGATATTAGTACGACATATCCTCCAAAGCCTAATAAGCCCAATGGTTAAAGGTGCGGACTGAAAGCGGAATGGTCGCAGGTTCGAATCCCACCCATTGCTCTATTGTCGTACCCACTCCTAGCACAAGCTTTCCGCTTATTTGGAGGGGATAGGAGGATATTAGTCATCTTCAGCTTGGCTAATATTCTTTTTAAATAAAAAAATAAAAAAAATATCTACCTACCTACTTCTTTAAGTAGGTACCTAAATTACTGCATAACTCTACATGAATTTAGACTTGTCACGTCTTATTTGCGTTTATTTTATTTCTGGTGCATAATTAACCTCAAACTTTTTTTCAGCGAAGTTCGAGAAACATCTTGTTCCAACGCTGCCTACGTTACCGACACTGATTACAGCTTAGTATGCAATCAAAAATATGTCACAAGAAAAATGGTCTACCTGAATCTAGAGAAGAGGGTCGTTGAATCAGGCTATTTTCTAGTGCCTAGCTGCTGTTTGTGCTATTTAGAACCTACGTGAAAATAAATTAAAAGTAAAAAACTTTTTTAAATTATATGACTAAAAAGTAAAAAATTAATTTAAAGTAAAAAACTTTTAAAAACAAGCTTTTATTTAAATGCACTAAAAAGAATAAAATAAACTTTTCTTTTAAAACTTTTACTATCAACTTGTAACGTCATTACACAATTTTTATGATATAAAAGCTTGTCGCGAGGTTTAAGTTTATAATTGTATTTACTTAAAATTAATCAAATCAAGTTATTTAATTTACTTGTTTATTTACACATATATTACTTAGGTAGATACTTCTAACTTTATAGTTTAAGTATTCCCTATTTCTAAATTTTGGAATTAAAATTCCATATTCCATGGCGATAAAAATAATTAATTAATTGCATAGGTTTTATCGCCCTATTTTACCTAAATATTTTCGGAAGGCATCTTACTAATATTATAAAATATGCTAAAGTTTGTGTGAATTTGATGGAGAGTTGGATGTTTGTTATCCTTTCGTTATTCCCGCGGGAATACAAGAGAGAAGACACTTATTAGTAAAAATAATTATACTTTATTTTAATAAATGAATGCTAAGTATTATATTTTTTTTGGTTTTATTAAATCATGTATTCCACCCCATATGCAACAAACATTATATACGAGTATGTATTAAAATACAATTTTCCTAAATAGAAGACGAGAGGGTAGGTACACTTTATTTAATAGTCAATTGTGTTGACTTACTATTTTGTTTAAAAGTATTCAAGTAGGTAGTTAATTAATTTTGTAAAAAAGGCCGGTGATTTGGGCCGTTAAAACATCTTGCATCTCGCTCTTGAATGTACTCCTCCCATAAATGTTGATTGAAATAGCATTCTATCAGCACGATCTTGAGATACTTAAGAAGTAAAGAATTAAAAAATTACTAAGTATATAATATAGCTACTCGTGCTGATTCATTGACTGACTGACTGACTGACTCATTGATCACCTCTCCTGTAAAATTTTGTATGAAACAAATTTTTTTCACTTATGGTTTCGGATAGAGAACAGAAATTCATTCAAAACAAAAATATGGAGAAAGCTGATAATTAAATAAAAAAAGTCACTCGAAGTCGAAACCTCATCCAATTGGCAGAAAGCTGAAAAAAACCTTCAAAATGGCGGATTCAAGATGGTGGCCATACAAATTTCATTGGTGTCTATCTCGGAGACTAAAAGATAGAAGAGTGGTTTTTTGGAAAAAGATGAGCAAAACCCGAAGGTCTACTTGACGAATAGAAAATAAAATTCAAGATGAGCGAAAAATGCCTCTTATCAACCCTCCTCCTTTCCAATGGTTTCGTAATTTGTATAGAGGACAAAAATACATTTGGAGAAAAAATATGGCGGATTCAAGATGGTGGCCATACAAATTTTTAAAAAGATGATAAAGACTCAAAGGTCTACTTGGTGAACAGAAAAACCGCGGTTCGCTTTAGTAGCTTCATACGTTTATCCTTCCTTCCTCATGGACTTTGGTAGGTAGGTACAAAGACTTTCCCGTTACTATCAATCTAGTTACCTATATGCTGTTATTTAATTAATATTAAAGCCTAATAATAACGAATTATTACCAACCTAAATAAAGCATACCTAGGTAAACAACAAGCTATTATGAAACAAAATTATGTACTTACTTACTTACCTACCTCTTAAAAGTCAATCCACGAATATTATAATGTTTAATTTTTCCGTTGTTATATCTTTCCGATGGCATTTTCGAATTTCAATTTTCATAATTAGGCCACAGGTTTAATACTTATTTACATATTAAGTAGGTACTAGCTGATACCCGCGACTTCGTCTACGTGGAAAAAGTTTAGAGTGACTTACTATTCTACTATCCGCTAGAAGTTAATATGTTCTCTATCTCCGATAACATTCAGTAAATCTTCATCAAAATTAGAGAAAACATTTATAATAGTACACAGTTTATAATAAAAAAAAGAATTATCAAATTCAGTTTAGATTTAACGAAGTTATGGAGCAAAATCAACAAAAACTTTCATCCCTTATCTCGGATAAAAAAAAATTGTTTTGGGCTCAGTATCGATAATAAAGCATAATCCGATTAAAATTTTTAAAATATATTTATTTAATGTACAGAATTCGTCCCGTTACAGTTTTATTAAAAGTATAAAGATTAGGGTTGCCAGACGTCCCGTATTTCCCGGGACATCCCGTATTTTAGGCATAGTTTAAAATGTCCCGGCGGGACTGACTCTGTCCCGTATTTGAACCGTACGTCGTTTTTCATTATGAAATCGATCTAAGTATTCACACACGCAACGTTCGTAAAACGTACTCGTCTCGCTACTAACTTGCACTCGCAGCCCGCATCGACCAATGACAGTGTTAGTTGACACTAACACTGTTGTTTTAGCATTGTCATTCTGACGAATGACAATGTTAAAACTGACTCGATCCCAGCTCAATCCTCGGAAAAATATAAAAAATAATTTGTCAATTATAATAAATAATTTGTAATTTTTATTTGTCCCGGGTAAAAAACTGAAATCCCGTATTTTTTTGCCCATTTAACCATTTGTCCCTTATAGGCTGAAAAAAAATATGGCAAACCTAATAAAGATAGTAGATAGGTACTCAGCCATCACACTGCTGTCGTAATTTATTGCGGTTAATTAAATGTTACCCGAGAAATAAGCAATAAGCTGCATTCAACGCTGCATTCGGAGGATAACCATGGCTCTGTCAAGTGCCATTGTTGCTACGTTTCTAATAATTATTGTAAGTTGTTCATTATTAATAATGTGTTAACAAAAATTTTACACAGTAGGTACGTCATAATGTTGAAGATAACTAACAAAGATGCCCGCAATTTTCTTTCAATGTTCCCCGCCCGGGGAACTGTTTCTGTTTAGCGGTTTATTATAGGTACGTAGAAAGTTAACAAACACACACAAAGTTTTTATTTTCGCACACTTAATTACAATTTAATCTAAATATATAAAAGGCAAAGGTGACTGACTGACTGACTGACTGACTGACTGACTGATCTATCAACGCACAGCTCTAACCACTGGACCGATCGAGCTGAAATTTAGCATACAGGTAGCTATTAGGACGTAGGCATCCGTTAAGAAAGAATTTTTGAAAATTTCAACCCCAAAAGGGTTAAATAGGGGGTGAAAGTTTGTATGAAAGTCCGTCATTTTTCAAGTTATATCCATGAAACTTTGTATTTAGGCTTTCAAATAAAAATAAAGAAACACGTGTTTCACAGATTTTGAAAAATCCACCCCCAGAGGCATCAAATAGGGGATGAATGTTAGTATGAAGTAAAATAGGGGTTTAAAAAATCGAACCTAACGTGAGCGAAGCCGCGGGTTAAAGCTAGTAATAAATAATTATATTACACTGGATTTAATTTATTTTTATGGAAAAGGAAAATATTATGCTAAGGAACAATAATTGAATTCATATTTGTATAATATTATGGTAATGTACCTACCTACTTGACAGTTAGTAGATAACTACAGGTCATATACTTAGGAAAACTTAGGTTCCGTACAAGATTTTTAACATCAGCTGTATTATTAAGATCGAGTAAAAACAAGTTTATTGTATGGAGATCAGATGTCTGAGACTTCGTTCAGGTGGGTTAAGATTTTTGAATTCCCGCGGGAACTCTTTTATTTTCTGGGATAAAAAGTAGCCTATGTGTTATTCCAAGCTAAATCTATTTCTGTGCCAAATTTCAGCCAAATGAGTTCAGTCGTTGCGGCGTGATTGAGTAACAAACATCCATCCATCCATCCATCCATCCATCCAAACTTTTGCATTTATAATATTAATAGGATTATTTGTTGTTAAGCGGCAATAGAAATACCTACACATTCTATGAAAAATTTAAATATCGAGTTTACAGTTTATGAGATAGGTACAGGGTACAGCCCGCTGACAGTGGAGATGCAGTAGGGGAGACCGGGGATGGTTGACTAGGTTTTTACTAAATGGTACATATATTTTTTGTTTTAATATTTATAGAAAAGAAAACCATGTTAATTGATAGGAAATATATTAACCTAATAAAAATACTTAATATCTAGTTCCTAATTTAGTAAAATAGTGATAATTTAATGCATTTTCCAAAACAAGAAATCTTAGTCAACCTACCCCTGGTCCGGGGTAGGTAGACCATACACCAGGGGTAGGTTGACTTATGTATCAATAAGAGTCGAATTATGGGAAGGAGCAAATAATTAAACATTTTTTTAATATAATTGAGCCTTTTATTAAAAAAAAAACTTCAGTCAGCTGATCATCCATTTCTTAAAATGTTTTTAAAAAAATTACCAAAAAATAATCTTATTTTTAACATTTTTTAATTTAACTCTTCGTTTAATACCTATTGTAAATCCTAGTCAGACATAATTTCTATAACAAAAATTACAGGTTTTTGTCGGAACTTAATAACAATGTAGTTCTACTTGTTGTATCAAATATAAACTAACGTAGTTTGTAACGTAATGATGTACCTCTCAACAGGCTCGTTGCTGAGGTCGGATTGATAGAGAAGGATGACGTTTTAAAAAGGAGTCCAACCAATCTTCACCAACTAACAATTGTCCTCCAAGAATCAGGCATAGCTTCGTTTTTTTTTGCGAACTCATATGCTAATTTTCAAGTATCATATGGTGTCAATCCCTAATAAATATCAGCTGCCTTCTTTATATAATTGGCTAAAGCTTCCTCTTCTATATTAGTAAAAATTTGTCTATTTCATAATATATGCAACTGTGTCCAGGGTTAATTTTGGTGACGTTTTGATTTTTCTTTTGATTTGACCACGTAACGATGTTATATTTTTATTTATCAGGAGTGTTGCACTGTTTTAATGTGGCATTAATGCTTTTTTCGTCAAAAATTACAGTATGACAAGCTCTTTCTAAAACATCTATCGCTCTTTCAGTTATACATATAATTTATCCATGTCGTTCAGTAGTTTTTTATAGGTCCTCATTGTTCTGCAACAACAAAATTACTATAAATATTTAAAAGTCCAATAAAAGGTTAACTAAAACCACCAAAACAACCATTTTTGATTGGTTGACTGATTAGTCAACCAGCCCCGGAAAAAATTAGTCAACCAGCCCCAACTGCTATTTTTTAGTTTGATCGCATGGCTAGCCTAAACACTAACAGTGACTTAAAAAATAAGATACGAAATATGATAAATATGCACCCATCAAACGTTGGGACTAACATAAAAATGGTTCACATAAAATTTGTAGGCACCAGATCAAAAAGTGTAAGAAATCAAAATATTACTTACGTGGTTAAAAAATTAAAAACCTATCACTGCTCGATAACGGCGCACGACTGCGTTGCGGCGCTCCAGACACCTGAGCGGGACGCAGAGTGTAATACTCGGCTGTATTCGGATGATTCAATTCGTACACTGTCGACGAGTTTTTGGCAGTTAGTCTACCTACCCCTATAGTCAACCATCCCCGGTCTCCCCTAGGTTCCCGTTAGCACTCTTTAGGTACAGAACCCTAAAACGACAAATTTTTTATAATGAATTTAAAGAAAGCTAAGTATTTCTTAACATAGCTATTTCTAAAATAAATATCTGCCAAGGCAGATTTAGATTAGGTTCCTACTACTTATATGACTTTGAACCGATAAAATTTGATATTTTGAAAGGTTTTCTATGAATAGTACGGTCACTTTTCAAATTATTATAGATTCTCCGTAACCCTGCGTTCAGTAAGGTCTATAATGCTATATCAAGGCATTTGTTACGTTATAAAAATTTCATGCATCGTTTTATCAAAAAAAAGTATTAATGACTTTTTTATACAAATATTAGTAATAAAACTCATTTCCTAAATTCAAGTTTGATACATTAGCATCATTGCCCTTGTAAAAGTGACAATTAATTATCAAATATATTATATTTGTTATTTGAAATTTAAATATACAAAATAAATGGCAATGGCAAGCTTAATCATAATTCTAATGGTGAAGTTCATATTGTGCATTGAATCATAATGATGCTGCTAGCATCCACAGTCAAAAACAGTCAAAAGGAGGTGGATCTAATCTGTGTGGATGAGCTGCGGTGATGCATGGTGTTTCTGTAGCATTTTACATCGATGTTCTGCAGCAAAATTCCGACAACCTGAGTTCAAGATAATGCGCCGAGCTACTATTCCATGGTTCAATCTGCACCGTGGCAGTCATCTCGTTCAATAGCCCGCTCGATCTGCTGATTTGAAACTGAAAATTTATGGGGCTTAATGATTCAAAGCTGGGACTGTCAGAATCAAAGAAATCCTCAAACTCTTAGATCACATTGCACTGGGGTATGAGATGATATCACAGATGATATGAACTAACTTATCGCCTTGTCGCGTTTATACGAGAGAGTCTACGTGTTGTCATAGCAGCGAATGGAAGCTAATTAAGCTAATTATTTATTTATACTAATATTGTTTAGTTTCTCAATAATAAAATTAAGAAATAAAGATTCTTTGAAATTTCATTAGATTATTACTTCCGTTTTCATATATTGGTAGCTCGTATCCTGTGCTCGTGTCTATATGAGATAATATCTATTTATTAAAATTACTAGCTTTTGCCCGTAACTTCGTCCGCGTGAAGTTAGGATTCTAAAATTCCCATGGGAAACTTCTATTTTTCCGGGATAAATGTCGCTATCCAAATCCTCAACTATATCCATGCAAAAAATCATGTGGATCTATTGCTCCGTAGCTGTGTGATGGAAGGACAAACCAACAACGAACAAACAAACACTCACATTATTTTATTACATTAGTAAGGATTTTTTGTTCCCAAAAAAGGTTTTCTACATCTAACCTATTTAGCAGTCACCTACTAAAGAGACCGCTAAAGGACTGTATAAGCACCGCTACATGTTGAAAAGTCTATGATCTATGGCTAATCAAATCACATATCGACCTTCTGACACAGATGTGTGCATGCAATTATGAATCTTAAGGTGGTAAACATTTTTTGTCCGCGACTGTACATTACTGCCGCGGCCAGCAAAAGAGGCATTGATGGACGAACGTGTACATTCGTTAGTCCATCAATGCCTAGTTGTGGCCAAGGCTTGTATAGTATTTTTCTCAAATATTGCGCGGAAATTAAAGCCTTCTATTTGCAACAAGATTTGCAAGCTAGTTCGAAACTTAAATAAAACCTTTGATAAGTTACCTCCTTGGTTGCCATGGCTGCTAATCTATACTATAATATTATAAAGCTGAACAGTTTGTTTGTTTGAACGCGCTAATCTCAGGAACTACTGGTTCGAATTGAAAAATTATTTTTGTGTTAGATAGTCCATTTATCGAGGAAGGCTTTAGGCTATATAACATCACGCTGCGACCAATAGGAGCGAAGCATCAGTGAAAAATGTTGCAGAAACGGGGAAAATTTTCCATATTTAAAATATATTCTTTTAAAAACTTCTTAATCGTTATCATAATAACAGAAATTGACGCGAACGAAGTCGTGGGCAACAGCTAGTTTTAAATAACACGACAGATATACTACTTAGTAAACTCTTTATTTGGCCGCTAAGCCGGCCCAAAATGCTAATTGCAATTTCGATTTATCTCGAAGAAGGTTGTCAAAATAATGCTCACATTTCCAAGCGTGTTTGATAAAAAGCTATTTTTTATTACATTACCTATTCTTTTTTCAGGCGTGTCTACTGCAAGTGATTGCTTACGACGTGTGTGAGGAAACTGGAATTTGTGAGCATGTTGATAATTACCCTACAGAGTTAGTAAGAGGCTTGATCCAAGAGGTAGGTACATACGTACATATTATGTATTTCCGTTCCTTTGTATGCAGTACAACTAATTATAGTAATGTAAAACAGCCAGGCTGATTCTTTGCGCTAAAACATTTTTGATGACCTAATCTGCTAATTTTATCTGCTAGGAGGCTTGTCGAGTCATTAATGTTGTGTGTTTAGTGTTTATTATTACTGTATATGTTCTACTACCATTAGTTTTTCTTATTTCATACTAGCTTTTGCCCGCGACTTCGTCCGCGTGAGTTAGGTTACAGTTTTTCTGGGGCAAAAGGCTCTTCTTGGCCTCAACTATGCTACGACATATTATACATAAAAAGTTCATCGAAATCAGTCAGTTCGTACTCGATATATCTAATCTCATCGAAAATGCCGTTCCATAATGTACTTAACTACTTATAAGAAAACTAATTTTCTCCGTATTTTTTTTTTTTCAATTTTTAATAGTTATTCTGCTATTTGGGACGGAGACAAAAATACAACAAATCAAAAACCATCTCCAGAAAATCGGTCCAGCCGATCTAGAGTTATAAGTGTTCGAACAAACCCGACTTTGTTTTAAATATATTAAGATTTAATACCATTGATTTCAGCTCAAGAGCAAAAACACGTTGTTCAATAACGATAAAGTTGATAATTTTAATAGGTTATATCTATATTCTGAAAGACCTCGAATTTTACCGATTATTACTGATATAACGCGCAGCGGTGCCTATCCCAAAGGCATCAGAAAAGAGCTATGTGAATTCAAAGTGCAGGTACCTATACTATACCTAACCTTCCTAAACTGCGAGTGCCGTGTAATTATTTTCTGTACTGGCACTGATAAATAGTTATGTTTTAAGCTATTGCATAGCTTCTATCGCGGGCCTTGAGCGTGGAGACCGAATCCAGAAATTCCGTAACGAAAATAACCTGACACGGGGCTCCTCTCACCGCTAGATGGCGTTGATAAAAAATGCTATGCAATAGCTTTACCGCGGCAGTCCCCGAGTGACACACGTCTTTTTATTTTAATATTTGTTGGTTATTGTGATGAATTATTTCATCATTTCAGAGCACAGTACGTATGGTCGCGGACAGAAAATGTTTATCAGTTTTCAAAGTAGATTCTATATCACATTGCGTGCAGTAAGGTCTATAACGCTGTAGAATATCGAAAGCATATCGACTTTCAGGCATAGACGTGGGCATGTAATTATGAATCTTAAGGTGGTAAACATTTTCTGTCCCCGACCGTACCTATTTGGGAAAACCCATAATTTATTTTTCACTTAGGAGATAAATTCCTAGGTATTTTAAAGATTGATCTGACTTTTTTATTAGAAAGATGACGACTTAAATCTTTGAAACATAACTAGTTACCGTATTTTTTATTAGTGTTAACCTACACTTAAAGGAAATATCCTAATCCTAATAGATTTATAAACACATTTCAAAAATTCCGAGGCCGGCGGGATTCGAACCCACATCTCTCTGGGAATCGCGCCCGAGCGTGTTAACCGTTACACTACGGCCAAATTGAACCACACGTCAGCCACGAAATTAGTGATATGTATCTACTTTTTCAGTCTTGTATATGTAAATTCAATGTATACTTGTGATTTTGTGAACCAATTTCTGACACAATTTACTTTAGTTAACACGTCTGTCTGTGTATTCGCAGTCCCAGGCTCCTTTGACAGCGAAAAATGAAAATGGAATAATGCATTTCATTGTGAATGATGAACGTGATCCCGTACAGACATTTAATGTTGCAACTTGCAAGTAAGTTTTACAGATGGACATTAATTTAGTATCTTTACTACATACATACAAGTTAACTTTGTATCACAGTTTTGTATACATAATTATATTAATTTGTTTTCTAATATTTTATTTCAATTTTCCCGGGGTCACATGGTTTCCGACAACAAAGACCTAACTTTTTTCAACTAATTTAATGGCTCTGGGTTCTAATCATTTTGAGCCTACGCAAGACCTAATAAATAAAAGGGACAAAATAACCGAGAAAGCCCAAGCAGAGCACAGAGAGAGAGAAATAAAGTACCTACTTATGTTACATTGGCGATTGTCAATATTTATATAACAGAAGTGAAGTCACTGAATTATAATAATTTACAAGCAAGACTTTGGTACCTACTAATATCGTATTAACATCTTCTTAATCAACTGATAGACCTCCACTGCTGGACATAGGTCTCTTGCGTGGACCTCCACAGGCCTCGGTCTTGCGCCGCCTGAATCCAGCGACTCCTTGCGACTCGTTTGATGTCGTCGGTCCACCTAGTGGGGGGTCTGCCAACACGCTTCCCGGTGCGGGGTCGCCACTCCAGTACCTTGGGACCCCATCGACCATCAGCTCTTCGAATGTGCCCGCCCATTTCCACTTTAGTTTCGCGACTCGCAGAGCTATGTCAGTAACTTCAGTTCTCCTACGTATTATTTATTTCGTATTAACATAATATTATGTATTGCAAAACAAATTCACTTTTTTGTTTTATTCTAGTTCTAGAGAAGCAAAATGCACCAATTCACTTGGATTTATACCAAACTACAAGGGAATTTGTATCCAGAATTGGGCGCTACGTGAAATGATTTATCTCGATGATAAAAATCAAAGTGCAATAGGCTATTTCCAAGTACCCATATGTTGTTCTTGTAAGCTAGTTCGTATTAATGAATTGCATTAGGTACCTACAATAATAATTATTGTAAAATAAAGATTAATATTTATAATTTGATATTCATTAGTAAGTAGATTGTTCATTAAGAGACTAAAACGAGCCCCAGCACTGGTAGCATGGGCAGGAGATAGAAGTTTTATCCCCCGATTTTATCCACTGACAGGGGATAAAATTATCTTTTCCCTATGCTAAAGCATGGCGACAGAGGAGTAGGCGATGTATATTTGTATAAGTATATCCACTGAGTGTTATTTCCACCGCTTTGTGCCCATGCTCGACGGGTGGATAAAGCTAAGCGAGGGGATAAACGTTTTATCTTTTTCCCGGGGATAAAATTTCTCCCGCCCATGCTACCAGGGCAGGAAAGGATATTCAAAATGTTTTTTAAGCTATCCAATGTATGAATGGGCTCGTTTTAGTCTCGAGTTAAACATCAGCTTTTCACTTCGATTGTGAGAAAATACGTAACTATAGGTACTTAGTTAAGTAGAAAATAAAAAAAAAACCGATAAGTATTTTAAGAAAAATAAAAAATTGACAAGTTACTATTAGAAGTTTGATTTTATTTTCACTTGATGACAGTCCAAAATCCTAGTTACGTTCAACCTTCGATCACAGAAGAAAAAATAAGGATTCAGTACTTCATACTTCAACAATTATTCAAATGCTTCATTGTTCTTGACTTATGTTATCGTGACACATGCTGTCCCGACTCCCGGCTCAAAACTACAGATAGCGGCTTTTTAATTTTATAATTAAATTATTAAATATTTTTTATTGCATTTCATGACTATGTAAATCTTATGCGTTCTGACACGTAATTCACGTTTATGTTCATTTTATAGTCTCCTAATGCCAGTAAAAATTTAACTTCAAAATTTTCAATAATTAATGTAATTCAATAATGCGCATTAAAATTTAAGCAAGTGTACTTTAAAATAAAACATATTATTTACAACTTTGTAATTCAGCACCGCATTATACCCATCCAAAGTTTTTACTTATAATATTCAGTATAATAGCACTATATTATTTTTAGTATATTAAAATAAATGAAAAAAAAATGAAATATTTTTTATTTTACACTAATCCAACTAAAAATAGAACATCAAATAAAAAGCATAATAAGAATAATTTGATGGTCTCCAACCCGGATCTTTCGTAAAAAGTACAGCATTAATCCACTTTCTCGCCTCTGCAGATTGAGGAAATCTAAAGGAAAATCATACTAACTATTGAAAACTTAGCTCTTTTATTATTTTCGTCCTCCTAACAATGCGGTTAACAGCGAAAAAAATATATATAAAATATATATATAATCAAAAAATTTCAAAAAATCATTTATTAATATTTATTCTGGTATTATATTGTTGACTTTATTCAAACTGTTCACTTATCTAAAAGAAGACTTTGCAAATCGTTTTTAAGGATGAGTAAATATATAATAATTCTAAAGAAGCCGTCTCCACTTTTATCAACCTAGCTGGCAAAATGATCTTACTAAGTAAGTGCACTCGGTGGTTACACAAATCGGACTGACATGCGGTATCCTTATTTATTTTCTGTGATCGAAGCGTTCAACGTACGTAATGTACGTACCTACAATTCAATATTTTGTAATACCGTGAAATTCTTGAGATTTCGTGACAATAGGTACCGACTACGGTTGCAAAATTACGTAATTTTACCGAAAAAGCTAGTAAAATACGGATATTTTACGGTAATTTATATATATTACGGTAAAATTACCGGCTACGTATGTATGCTGAAAAGTATAGCGGGGGGTGAGACGAGCGTGTAGTTGAAACATACTTACGTACTGCGAGTCGCGCGGCGCGACTCGCACGATGCGACGTTGCCGTTTAGTGCAGTTTGCCTTTATGTTTTGCGCTGTTGCCATTCCGACTGAACAGTGAGCATTCGGCAAGCCGATCGGCGATCAGTTGAATTGTTTTGACTGACTGCACTATACGTGCATTTAGTAAATTATGCTACGAAATCAAGCAAAAGTGTGGGTCACAATAGTTTTGTTATAGTCTGATTTTTAATTGCGTGGAATTCTGACGTATCTTAATGTTACCAGAGATTAAAAAAATCCCACAAAAAAGATAATAAAAAACTTATATAAATAAAAATCAATTGCCACACATAGATATTTATGACAAACGCCTGACAGATCGTTTGGGGTAAAATCGAACTACAGGTGGTAATACTGTTTTTCATACAAATAACTCGCTCTGTTTATAAAATGACAACTGTCAGAATTCTACCGAATTAAAAATCAGACTATAGTAAGAGTTAAATCGTATTTTACCCAATTTTACCGTAATTTACGTAATTTATTTATATTTTACGTAAAATATGGTAAATTACCGAATTTTACGAAAGTAATATTACCGCTTTACATCCCTAGTACCGACTTTTTTTTTCTTGATGCTCTTTTCATATAAAGGAGGTGTTTTTCTGTTTGCAAAACTGATTTTTGGTCTGAAAAATCAGTTTTGCATCCAATACAGAGCACTTTTTTATATCTGCCCCCTGATTCTGTAACTCGGTACCTATCAAAAAATGAAAGCCACTGACATATATTTTTTATCTATTGAAGGTTGACTAATAATATAAGTCATGCTTTGCTACTAACTGACTCTTTGAGCTGTGTACAAGCTCTTAAAGATAGCCCATTCCGTAGTAGGTTGAGAATTCCTGTTATTTTCAGGATCAGGGAGGTGTTGTATTCATGCCGACAGAAAGGTTTAAACGTTGTCTTGGCCTGGATCCCTGGTCATTCTGGTATAAGTGGAAATGAGACTGCCGATGCTTGTGCCAAACTTGCGGTTGAATCTGGTACTTTGTCCCACTATATAAATTATCCTCAAGACCTCCGTTCCCTAGCGAAAACAGACATGGAGAGCTCTTGGAACTCATTTTATACAGAATCGATTTCTATAAAGGGCAAGCACTATGTTTCTGTCCAACCTGATATACCTCGACGACCTTGGTTCTTCTTTCATAAAAAATCGGTTCGCTGGATAATCTCTTCTATTAGTCGTCTTCGAATTGGTCACGCCTGCACCGCTGTTCATTTATTCAAATTAAGAGTGCGTGATCATTCCCTATGTGAGTGTGGTCTGGACGAAGGATCAGCCTCTCATATACTATTCTCCTGTCCCAAACTCCCCTATAAATTATATGATGTCCTTCCTTTAAAAGTTTCCCGTCCCTTAAACGTTTCATGTGTGTTAATGTTAGTTTTTACTCCCTATGTTAAGTATTTATGTAAGTTTTTTAAAATTAACAAACTTAAATTATAATTTTTACATGTAATTAAAATTCCAAGGAATCAAAATTCCTTGGAATTTTTTTTTTTTTTTGTGTGTGTTATCGTGTTTGTGACTAACAATAATTATATTATTCTAACCCCTTCTATTACAGATTAATAAAAACCGGCACTTTTTTACCGGCCAATCTCCTTTGTGCCTCTTTCAAACTACTTGACATTGGCGAAGTGCATTGTGCTGGCTTGGCACTGGAAAAAGCCATTCACCAAAGGAAAGAAGAAAGAAGACTATAAAATAGTAAATGACATATTTTCTCTTCAATGGATAAAAAATGCCTATCGCCGTTGATAGGCACTGAGTTACAGAATCAGCCCCCTGGTCCAATTTCACAATCTGGTGGGCAACAAAGTTATTAAGAAATTCCAAGATCTCTAAAAAACTTCAATCTACGCGAATAATAGGTACGTGATAGAGTACCTATGTAATTATTATTACATACTACGTATTCATAAATAAGTACCTACTTGATTATCGTTTCACTCCTTATCGATGTCGATAGGTTTGAAGCACACTCCCTATTGGGCGGCCATTTTTTGCGGCATTTTTCTGTAGGTATGCAGTATGCACCTTAGTTTTATAAGTAGAGTGCCTCCAAGTATTTGGCACAAGTATTTGGTACCTCCGGCTCCATGCTGTAAGTACCTATAAATTCAATTTGTCTGTGTCTGTGGCTTTTGTTGTTTTGGTCATGTTGTAACGGAGTGATTACATTCCGTTACATTCTCCATACAAGTCAGCGTTGCCAGAAGGTTACTTTTGTAACCTTTTAGGTGATTTTCAACTCCGTCCGGTTACTTCTAGGTTACACTATTCAAAAGGTAACTTTTGGGTGATTTTTCGGATCTTGTAGAATTAATTCTTAATATTTTGTATAAATATAAAACCAACGTGAAACGGAACGCAAATTGAAGCAAGGCAAAACTTACAGTATAAACCACAAGTATAAACCTACATACCTATTATAGGTAGGTACTCTCTCTGTGGTTTTGCAACTTCGTGTACCCACAAACATATGTACCTAATGGGCAATGTTCACGTCTACAAATTAATATACCTAATATTAGTTCACGTCGTTCTCTTTCACACTCGTTTCGTCTCGACCAATTTCAGGTGTTTTGAATAAGTAACTAGCAAAATGCAACTTAAAATGGAAAATACAACTACATTATCGTATATATTTGTGTAAGTTATTACAACTTTTAATACATTTCTATTAGAAAAAAATTAGAGGTTATTTTTTACACTAAAAGGTTACTTTTTTAATTATTTTAGGTAACTTTTGACATGACCGTGCTGGCAACACTGATACAAGTTATTCTGTGACATTCTCTTGGGTTGTTTTGGTTGTTATATTACTTTTCAATTTTCAAATGAAAACCTGGAATTATAAAGAACACCTAGAAGGAAAATAAAATGCTCAGAAGATTTAATGACAAATATCTTTTTACGTTGTATTTGTCAATTATTCGGCCCTGTTTCGTATTAGCTCAAATGAATATGTCTTCAGGCAGTTTGGAAGCCGGTAAATAATACAAAATTATAATTTTAATTAAATAAGTCTGTTACAACTGGGGCAGTTCCTGTTTTAGTTGTATCAACATAAGAATTGATAGATATTGGAGCCCCAAGGTGCTGAAATTGTGATCTCTCACTGGAAAGTGTTCTTGGACAAGTTGCATTGACATTGCATTGCAGAAAAGGTGCAAGACAGTGGCATTTGGAAGTCTGCACGAGACCCACATACACTAGTGCTAGATTTTATCAGTTGTAACTAACCCCTAAGATGTAGAAAGCTTTTCCCTTGTCTGTATTATTGCCAGCTTTAATTTGAGGTATTTGAAGGGATTCAAGGCAAGAGTAAATAGGAATCTTCTTGGCAAGCACACTCCAACCTATACCTCATCAGCACTTCCCATTATTTATTATCATAAAATTCTAACCTATTTCTCAATTAAAAAAAATATTATTTTGTGGTTCAAACCCCTAGTAAAAGGAACAGAGAAGCGACAACAACATACGATGTAGATACCTACTATATTATAATGTAGTTTGTTAATATTTTTCAGATAAATACTCTGTGGCTTATGTCACTGTTCCCAATAAGGATGTAGGTAAAACCATTGGACATGGCTTAGTGAAGAACAAGCTGGCTGCCTGCGTCAACATTGTGCCTGAAGTTACATCCATTTATGAGTGGAAGGGTGAAATCAATGAAGACAGTGAGGTAAATGAAATGAAATGAATACACTTTATTGTACACCACATTACACAGAAACAAAAGATAAAATGAACTTTAAATAAATTAAAGGAATGCGAGCACAAATGGCGGCCTTATTGCTAAGAAGCGATCTCTTCCAGGCAACCATGATGTATGGTGGATATGATTATAGGAATGAAACTGAGGGTGCACACATTATTCATATAGAGAATAGTGATAATACTGAGTATAAAGAGTTGGAGAAGCTTTTTTTTTTAAAAAAATCCTTTGTTTAAAACTTTTTTGCTAATATCACATGGTTAGAATTAGTGATGCAAAGAAATATGAATATGAATATTCGTATCATGCATATTAAAAGCAAACTAAGTATTTAAAACTGAATCCAAGACAAATTATGGTTTTGCTGTGCACTCTGTATTCAAACACACACAAAAGAGAGAATATTAGCCAAGCTGAACTTTACTTATATTCTCCTCTCCCCTCCAAATAAGAGAAAAGCTCGTGCTAGAAGTGGGTTTGACAATAGTGCAATGGGTGGGGCTCGAACCTGCGATCTTGCAGTTTTCAGTCCACAGCTTTAACCATTGAGCTATTGAGGCTTCAAATTATTTCCTTGTTGAATTATTCCTATTCATATTATTTGAACAACTTTTCTATTCTATTCTACAGTCCATTCTACAAAATGTTCTTCCAAAGGAAATTGCTCTTGTGACCTTCATTAGCCAAATCTTTCCTTAGAGTTGCGATCGTTTTACATGCTGGATTAGCTCTTTCAGTGGTATGATGTGCTAAAATGTCTGATATTGTGAACTTAGAAGTGAAAAAATGCAATAAAGCTGTCTAAATAAATAAATAAATAATAAAACAAAATCATTAAAAATGATGTTCTACGATAGAGTTGTTCTAATAAAAAAAATATATAACGCTTAGTAGTTGCCCACCAGCATGTAAACCTTCCCTCTAAAGCTGAACGTCTTCGCTTCTAGCTAGCATTGACCAATGAGGTGCGAGTATTTTGTTCCCTAGGAGTTCAACCCATGGAATAGACTATAGTGTGATTTTAACATATTATTTGAATAGGTAAACAAGTTTCTGAAATTGTTTATGATTTTTTTAAAAATTCCAGGCTCTACTAATGATAAAGACGCGCACATCCCAAGTGGACAAGCTAACGGAATATGTGAGATCCGTGCATCCTTATGAGGTGTGTGAAGTGATATCATTGCCCATCAAGAATGGAAACCCACCATATTTAAAGTGGATTGGTGATACTGTGCCAGAACAGTATTAGAGTGTTGTGTTGTTTTTATGATACGCTTGTGATATAATAGTAATGTTTAAACATTTTCCTCTAAAATCAATGCCATTGCTTCTTAAATTAATTATTATTAATTTTAACTAAATGTTTAAGCTTAAGTCTGACTGCCTGATGGCCAAAATAATACTCTGCATTTATAAATAACATAGGTTTTAGGATATGCAGAGTGTTTTGAGATTTCTTTCAATTCCTTTTGATGATTTTTAAATATGTATATCAGTAGTTAAAATGTAATTAAAAAATAAAATTATTCTATGTGTAGGTAAAAAATAATATCAATATAGTCGAGGGCATTTGGGAATTTATAATTTCTGAATTTTGGGAGGCCTTGGCCGTTACCACCCTACCGTCAAAGACGTGCCGCCAAGCGATCTAGTGTTCCGATTCAGGGTTGAATGTACACTGTCATACCCCTTCCAAGTTAGACCGTTACCATCTTAGACTGCATTGTCACATCATCAAGTGAGATCGCAGTCAAGGACTATCTTATGAAAAAAAGCTTTCTGCTTAAACAACATGACAGAAGAATATTAAGCTTGGCTAATATTCTAAAAAAAATCATCATTACATTTACATAAAAATCCTAATGATCCCTTTGAGAAGCAGAAGATGACTTCTAAAGATTACAATGGATAAAGTGTTATGAATAGGTAAATTTTTTCTAAAAAGGTTACTCTTATCAAAGAGTGCTGATGTTTGTTTTTAAAAAATTGCATATATTAATAGCTATAGACCACTGATAGGAATATTTCTGTATTGCCTAGTAATTTTAAGAACTATACAATGAATTATTTTCAGGGTTTTTAGATGTTGCATAATTGTAATTAGATACTTACCTATATTTCTAAAATTAAAACATACACAAATTTTAACAGCTGTTATTTTATACTTAATTAGCTGCACATAATAAGTTGTACCTATTTAAGTACATTTTATAACATTTTTAATAAAATACTAGAATAAATATAACTAACTATTGTACCTAATAGAACCTAATTAATTACACCTACTTACAGTATGGTGCAAAAAATACCGGCTGAATTTGCTTTAAATTACTATCATTATAATTATCCTACTTAAACTAGCACTTTCAAAAGATGAATTAATAAGATTAATACATTCATTTGATCATAATCAACCTGCTCAGTAGTGAGCAGCTACATAATATATAACATAATTTGCACTATACACAGATGTAGCTTTTTGTATAGATCCAGAAATCAAAGTATTATTAACAATAAATGTCTTTAACTTGGATTTTTCTTTTTCAATTTTAATTCTAACATAAGCAGTTTTGTTCTTATTTTACTTTGTTTTAATTCTTCTTGTTTTATTTTGAGTTCCTCTTTTTTAATTAGCATGTTGATGTCGTATAATCTTTTTGCTTCTCGTCTCTCATCGCTAGCATGCTCTTGAGTTTCGAGAAGTTCGAGTGAAGATATAGGGATTTCTGAGCGCCTTCTTGGTGTCACCATTTCTTTTGGGGTACAATTTCCGTCCTCTACTCTTTGATTTTTGGAAGCAGGAGATTGTATTGCTACCCGAGTATAGTTACTCCAATCGGGATCTACAACAGCGACAGGCACTGGGTTGCGGACTAGCACAGGCGGTTCAACCTCAATAACATCAACATGTGGCATGTTTTGTAATTCCAGTGTATCCATCTCCTCCTTAACCTCTGAATCAGTACTTTGACTATCTAGACTATCGGCAGCTCCGGTATATGCGTTATCATTCTCAAGGTGGTCATGCAAATCAACTCTACTACAACTAAGTTCTATTAGACTTAAGATGCGATTATAAATTGGATCATCTGTCTTGTCTTTCGGAGGTTCCCCACCTGTAAAAAATAAGAGTAGTAGCTGCATTTGTGTTCTGTTTTTGTCACTTAGCACATTTAATACTTTGTTTACATAGTAATATTATAGATATGTATATATAACTTATTTGCAAGAATTACACTCGGTAATGGCATATAGAGAAAATAAAAATTTGCCACAGCTATCCACTATAATATAACAATACAATAAATGTTCATCTGATTGCTAGGAATTCAAACTTGACACACACAATAAAAACACTTTGCTCTCTTGTGGAACAAAATATATAGGTAACCATTTTGCCTATATGATTAAATTGATGTAGAAAAGTGAAGTAACATACCAGTTTGAATGAAACGCATCCTTTTTTTGGCTTCTTCCTTCTTTACCGTCTTTTTCAAACTCTCCCACTGAGCTTTGAGGTTTTCTCCAGTTCTGTGAGTATATATAGTTTGCGAATTATACTCATCACTTATGAGTTTCCATTCTGCATTTTTCCTTCTTATTGTTACTGTGTCCGTTTTTTTATTTTCGACGATAGAGAAATGCCGTTGCACTATTTCTAGCAGCAGATTTTTTTCCGGAGCCAGCCAGTTAGGGCTCCGCTTCCTCTTTTCAGCCATATCACAATTTGAAGAACTCGCAGATAAAATAATACCAGACTCAAGGATTCAGCTATAATGTATTAATAATTAAGAACTGAAAAATGAAAATTAAATTAGATTTTGTTTACAATTTTGACATTTAGTAAATTTCAGCGTAGGTACTAGTTTATATTAAGGGGCCCGTAAACGGTCAAACATGTTTGTCAAACGTAAAATTTTTATGTGTTTGTCAAACAAACTACGGGTTTGGCAAACGGAAATGGGTGCAGTTTGATCGTGTGCGCTGGTGTTTGATGTCATTCGACCATTTAGCCAAGACTTGGCAAGCGCACGCATTTCCCACTGCCGAAGTACATGTACAAACGTACGTGTTAACTTGTAAGTGTGACAGCTTTTGAGTTAGTGTGCGTTCATAGAGACATTAAGTTTTTTACAAGAGTGTGCGGAAGTGAGTAAATGTGTGCTGTACGTAGGCTGTACGTGACTACCTCACCTCCCGCAGAAAGTGGTAGAATATAATATTTAGTACTAAGTCTGCGTAAAGGCTCGTCCCCGCTAATGGTCGAAGCCTTGTTCAAACAAAACCGTAACAAAAACGTAAAATTTGACAAACATGTTTGATCGTGTACGGGCCCCATTACTATTAGTGCTCACAGATTACTATTAATAGTGATATTATACCTAATCTGTGGTTGGGAACCACAGAACCACAGCAACATTATAATAAACGCGTGATACACCTACTAGTAGATGGCATGCTAGGTGCTGGCAAGCTGGCATGCTAGGTACTGGCAATTATATCAAGCAAAAATCAACAAAAATAAGTACAAAAATTAAAAAGATCTTAGCAGATCGTTGAGAGTTGCGATTAACTAGCAACACGTTACGATTTGCGCTTCAAATTGATCCATAATAAACATTTGTGTTAGTGACAGCTAATCCAGTGTTAATCATAGATTAATTATAGAGATCAGTGCCGGAGAACCCGTTTTTATAACCAACTAGCTGACCCCCGCGACTTCGTCCGCGTATAGACTTAGATTGAAGAGCTAGGACCTAAAGCTCCATGATGTAGTTTATACTTGATACTTCTATTATCAAATGCCGAAACTAATACAAAAGAAACGCGAGTTTCGGAACGCGACATTAAACTCCTCCAACTATGTATTCTGTGCTCCAACGCACACACGCACATTGTTTTGATAGATATGATCTTTGACGTTAGGAACACACCTATATTGCTTAGACAACAGTGAGTGCTTGTAATTTAATATGAACTTTATATCATAGCAATAAAGCTCAAATTGACTACGTTTTAGTTTCAAATCATTTGTATGGGAAAAAGAAAAGGGCTATTTTTAGGGTTTTTCAAGCAATAATTCTAATTTTTCTCGCCGTAAAAACCATCCTTGAACTTCAACGAACATTTTAAAAAAAGATTTGGCCAAATTGGTCCAGGCGGTGTTGAGTTATGCGCTTACAAACACATTTTGCGATTCATTTTTATATTATAAGATTTTTCGTAGTCAGGTTCTAGTTTTGAATTTGTTTCTGTTCTCCAGATGACTACAACAAGGAGTCGGTGCAGCTTATCGCTGTTTCTCATCTAGATTAAGAGTTGCTAAGATTCCCACACTTCATTGGCAAAGTAAACCACGCCCTCTGGGTGCAAGTGCGCGCCATAATTATAAATTGTTAATGAATAGTAAAGTTGGGAAAAACGGCAGGCTGAAATCACATCTGTGCGCATCGATCGATGCGTATAGATGTGACTTCAGTCTTATAATCATAAGCCTTGCACTTTTTTATAAATGACTTTTACACACGCGATCAAGGTCGAAAGCAAAACAAAAATTATATCCATTATCCAACTAGATCATGCTCGCGACTTCATTCGAGTGAATTAAGATTTTTCAATTCCTGTGGGAAGTCTTCAGTTTTCCTGGACTAAATGTAGCCTATATCCTGGGTAGGAGTTATAACTACATTTGAAATTTGGAATGGACGTAGCTCATACCCAGGATTAACACATGGGCTGCATTTTATCCCGGAAAATTAAAGAGTTCCCACGGGAATCAAAAAACCTTGAGCCACGGGGATGAAGGTGCGGACATCATTTAGTCTATCTATACAAATAAATATAATTGAAGGGTCTGTTTGTATTATCAAAATAACAGCTTTTTACTAAATGCATATGGAAATCAATACGGTTCTTATAACAAAAAACCATTTTTTTGTAATTTTTGTCTGTCTGTCTGTCTGTTTGTTCCGGCTAATCTTGGCTAGACCGATTTGGACGGAACATTCACTGGTAGATAGCTGATGTTATCGAAAATAACTTAGGCTACTTTTTAACAGACTTTCGAGAACGGAAAAGAAAGAATTGTGTTTTTCTACCTATGTATATCTCCTTGATTTCTAGACCGATTTGCGTGAATCTTTTTTTAAATCGATATAGAAACGTTGCGCTATGGTCCTATAAAAACTTCGGGTTCCAACTCCTGATGATGCAGGGGTACTGCCCACGTTTTAGGAACTATGGATTATTAATAGATAGGTACCAAGTAAAGACTACATCGATTTGTGGTATCCCACAAAATTGGCATTTTAGGTTTTGTGCACTATATCATTTGTTTTTATCTATTTTATGTGTTCGTTGAAAAAAAATAGAAACAGCGTTCTTTAATATACTCTCAAGATGTAAACGGCCTAAACCATTGTATTAACCTTCACAACAATTAACGCTTCACGTAAGCGTTTTGGGGGTACAACAACTTACGTAGGAGGTATCGACATAGTTGAACTCCAGGACCTAACTCCTCAATCCTGATGCTGCAAGGAACTGCACTCCTAAACCGTGGTGATTTGGGAAGTGCCGAATGTGTCGTTATAGAACTATAGACTGAAATCTAATCAATGATGAATTATTGAAATCCAGATACTGCTCTCAACTCTTACCCTGATCACAGAATACCCAATCGTACAAAAAGCTTTAAATACTTTACGAGAATAAAAATCCACGAAAATCAAAGAGTTCCCGCGGCATTTTAAAAACTAAATCCACGCGAACGAAGTCACGGACATCAGCTTGTTTTTCATAAAATAAATAATTATAGTTTTTTATTTAACATTGATTTCCTAAGATATTTTTTGTAACCGACGAAAAAAAGGTGGTCCTCAATTCGTTGCGTATTTTTTTTTTGTCTAAAAACAATTATTCTAAAATTACTTCTAGTTTCTCTATAAGCGCCATCAACTCATCTAAGGTCAAGCACAATTTATAGTTTTTTTTAATCTTTGCAAGTGAAAAATTTAATAACTTCCTTATAATTACTAGCTGATGACCGCGACTTCTTTTCGCTTTGATTTTCCGGGATAAAAAGTGGCTTATGTCACTCTCCAGGTCCTCAACTATACACATGCAAGCTCTGTTGCAGCGTTATTCAAGGACAAACCAACAAAGAAACACACTTTCGCATATATAATATTAGTAAGGGTAGTAAGGATGCTAATATTAACTTATTATGTAGGTACTATCCGTAAAATTAAAGAATGGTTTTAGAAATGGCGGCTCATTATGCCGGTACTGTTAGCATACACGGGATCTATAGCGAGCGATAATCTGCTAATAATCAATAAATTATAATATACTAGTAAATAATATAAACGTTATATATATTTTTTAATTCAAATAATGTAATCATTTTTGGTTTTATTTAAGAACTAGATGATGCCCGCGACTTCGTCCGCGCGGATAAAGGTTTTTTGATTCCCGCGGGAACTCTTTAATTTTCCGGGATAAAAAGTAGCATATGTTTTAATCCTGGGAATGAGCTATCTCCATTCCAAATTTCAGCCAAATCGGTTCATGCGTTGTGGCGCAAAGGAGTAACAAACATACACACATACACACACATATACACACACACATACACGTACAAACTTTCACCTTTATAATATTAGTGTGTTGTGATTAAAATAATCTTGTAAAATTATGTTGTACACGCTGTTGATTACCAATAAATAAATAAATAAAGACGGTCATTTTATCAGTTTATTGTTGTTGTCCGTACCGGCGAGTGTGAGTATAGATAGCGACAGTGTGCGAGTGAGAGGTGAACAGAAGCGACGCCGTTTATAAAACCATTCTTTAATTGTACGAGTGTAAGTATCTTGTTGTAAAAATAAATACAGGAAATGAATTAAACGGAATATTAAGTTACAGTTTTTAATATAACATTTTAAAATAGGTTTTATAAGTATTTACATAATCTCATACATAATTACATAATTTAAAAAAAAATTATTATAAATAAAAAATAAGAAATAATATTAGAATAGGCTAACTTAAAATTGTTTTTTTTTTTCATTAACAATCTATTTTTCTTTACCTATCTTATGAGAAAATGCGGAGAGACTTTTGAAAATTAGGTATTTGAGAAAGCTATCGATAGACTTTCTTATTCGCGGGTTGTTATTCCCTCGGCTGGATCATGCGTCATGCTCGTGAACTGGTGCCACCAACGGGAATGGGTCTGCTTTCTGTCTACTCGTCTTAACATGCATTGGATTGTATTTATTTGTATTTGTATTGTATTGGACTTAGGAAACTTCATCGTGGAAGCACTGTATAGGTACATAGCATAGTTTAATTACCTATAGTAATTTTTTTTTTTTTAAAGAGCAACCGTCGAGTTTATTGCTGGCTCTTCTCGGCAGGAAAGGCATTCCGAACCAGTGGTAAATTAATTGACGATTCAAAAGCGCTTGTAAAGGTTTATTTGAATAAAAAATATTTCTATTTCTATTTCTATTTGAGTGGGTAATGTCCAGTGGTGTGCACACAGGCTAGGCATAATGCGGAAAAATGATATAAAATGGAGAAAATCGCCAGTACGAGTTATAAAAACTTAAGGGTAGGCTTTTTATAATTTGTACAATGCCTACCCTTAAGTTTTTTTAAAATTCGCACCGAAGATTTTTCCATTTTGTATCATCTGCCTACCCTGTAGTACATCCTGTGCACGCCACTGGTAATGTCACACGCTGCGGTGTTGTGCCACTTGTATCCAGCGGCTCTCTGCGACTCTTCTGATGTCGTCGGTCAACTTACTAGGCATTACTTCGCTTTCCGATGCAAGGTCCCCATTCCAACACCTTGGGAAATAAACAAATACATATTTCTATATTATATATATAAAATTCAAAGTCCTGACTGACTGACTGACTGACTGACTGAGATATCAACGCACAGCCTAAACTACTGAAGTTAGAAACTTGAAATTTTTACAGTTGGTTCCTTTTATGACGTAGGCGCACACTAAGAAAGGATTATTGGAAATTCCACCCCTAAGGGGTTTAAATAGGGGATGGAAGTTTATATGAAACTCCGTCATCTTTCAAGCTGTTTCCATCAAAGTTGGTATTTGAGCTTTCAGTTAAAAATAAAAAAGTACGTGTGTCACAGTTTTTGAAAGTTCCACCCCAAAATCTAATTCCACGCGGACGAGGTCGCGGGGGCAAAAGCTAGTTTTTATTTAAATCTATCAACCTGCTTATGCTACATTCCGCCATCTTGCTACTTTTTAGGGTTCCGTACCCAAAGGGTGCCACTGGAAAATTATTATGCTTCCGCTGCCCGTCTGTCAGTCTGCGGGCTGTATCTCATGAACCGAATAGCTCTTGCAATTCACGACGGCGCGTGGCTCATGGTTGTGTGTGGCGTATCTGTATAAGTGTGAGCGAGAGCTTGCTCGCGCCTGACCGCTCCCATCTAGGCTCCTGACAGGCACGTACACGCAATGTGCATGTGCACGACGTAACCACAAGTAAAGCTCACGCGCCCTCGTGAATTGCAAGAACTATAACAGGTGGATACTTGTTTTCTCTAAATCTTAATGACAATTCGCATAAATCAATTGAATCGTTTGGGTTTTCAAAAATTCTGCGGGAAACGTTTGTTGTCCGAAATAAAAAGTAGGTAAAATATTAATCTCACTCCAGCACTAGTAGCATGGGCGGGAGAAATTTTATCCCCGGGAAAAGGATAAAACGTTTATCCCCTCGCTTAGCTTTATCCAACCGTCGAGCATGGGCACAACGGTGGAAATAACACACAGTGGATATACTTACAGAAATATACATCGCCTTCTCCTCTGTCGCCATGCTTTAGCATAGGAAAAAGATAATTTTATCCCCTGTTAGTGGATAAAATCGGGGGATAAAACTTTTATCTCCTGCCCATGCTACCAATGCAGGTCCTACAGGTACTATACCCATATAAACAATCAGGTCACTCCGTAACTTAGTTGCTGTGGGAATGAAGATATCAATATCGAAGATGAGACCAACTGTGATTGATTATATACTATCTTAGAAATATTTGCTACCACTTATTTAATGAAGATAAATTTTTCCATTCCTCTTTTTTAATAGGTATAGATACAAGTAAAACTGAAAACGCAATAGAATTTAAAATATAAGCACTCGGAAAGGTACCTATATGTTTGAAATAACTAGATGCGAGTACGAACTTTTAAAGTTTTAAAAGGCGTATTGTTCACGCGAGCCAAAGCGAGTCCGAGCTACGAGTATATTGTTGGCGTTCGCATAGGTTCCGATATTTCCTTTTCCTCTATTGTCCGTAGCCGTTCTGTAGAATCTGTAGTCTGTAGCTCTCTACAAGTTTCGTAGCGCGCAGTGACGCACGCAGAGGGCGTCGTAGCTACTGAAAACATTGACCCCTGGAACCTCCGCATTCTCCACCGAATGTCGAGTCGAGACGACCACGTTTATTTTGCGATTGCAACACCGATCCGAACGTAGCGACGAATGAGCGCGCCGCAAAATCTCGGGCCAATCGGATCCGAACAGTGTTACGACAACAGAAATCCGTCACAGACGTAACTAGCAGTCCGCGCGAGCCGTGCGAGTTTGCGATACCGATATGTACGTTGCAGCGGTTTAATAAAATAAATGTGACAGGTGATACAGAATAATAGCACCTATACTTACGTATAAGAAACGGCATTCGATCGAAGCGGTTCCGGGAGAGAAGCAGGAGTTCGGAGTTGAGACGCGCGGCATCGGGCTCCGGTCGATCGCAGCAGCTGCGGGCGGCAGGCGGCAGGCGGAGGCTCTCTCAGGAGGCGGCCGCTCGAGGGTCGGAGCTGGCGGTGGCGCTGGGTCGGAGCGAAGGTCTCGCGCGGGGCGGCATGGGCGCGCGGTAGCGGGCGCGCGCGTGCGCGGATCGATCGCGCGGCATCGAGCGCAGGGCAGGCGGTAGGGCGCGCGCGGGCTCGGCTCAGTCGCGCGCGGGCCGGCGTGCGAGCCGCGCGTCGCTGCACGTGCATGGCGCGACTGTCTGGATGCCTCGCGCCCTCGGGGAATGGCTTCGTCCGAGGAAGAGGCGACAACCGCGCCGAATAATGAAGATGACTGCCTCAGCGTGCGAAAATGGTGGTGCTTCCTGCTGTCGTCGATCTTCACGTTCCTCGCGGGGCTCATGGTGGTGCTGGTGTGGCGCGCGTGCGCCTTCGTGTGCTGCCGCCGCGAGCCCGAGCTGTCGCCCAACGACCCCAAGCAGAAGGAGCAGAAAGCGGCGCGCCAGGGCAAACAGGAGTTCGAGGGCACCTTCATGACCGAGGCCAAGGACTGGGCCGGCGAGCTCATCTCCGGCCAGACCACCACCGGACGAATACTGGTGAGTGGTACCAGCACGCGCACAGCCGCACGCACGCTCGTGTCTGTCGGTCGGTGTAATAGCCGGCCGACAGACACGAGCTCCAGTTACTGGGCCCTGAAAGACTTACATTATGTACAATATTGAACTTTTGTCAATTTTTAATTGCATGGCCAATCAGGGCCCAACCGTGTTCGGAAAGATATTCAAAGAAAGGATACAACTACTGTAACGTAACAAACATCAAACCCTCGATTGTTACATTGAATAGCACTTTGAAATCTTAAAACAATTCCTCATCTACACATTTTAAATGTTTTTAAATGCTAATAATTCTAAAAAATACCTACTATGGCTATCGTTAACACCCATAATAATTTTATTAGGTAGAACGAATTAGTTTTCAAATTACCCGCAATTGCGGTTAAAATAAACAATATGACGTATGTTTTATGTATGAGAGTAAGTTTTTAACACATTTAATTTAATTAGTCGATAAACTTTACCACTAATATGCCTGTCGATACTCTAATTAATTAGGCTATTCTACAAGAAATTCTTGAGGCATACCAATCGGTATTCGATACGCACGTTTTATAATGGCAGTGACCTAAGATTGACCCAATTTATTTAGGTATTTTGGTCAATATTTTCTGCATTTTTTTGTCTTCATTCTTTTTTTTCATAATCTATTTTTAGATGGAGTTACAAAACGTCAATATTTTTCAAAGAACTCAATAAATACTTCATAAGTATAAATTAAAAACAAGGTACTGTACATTATATAAGTACACTAAATTATGGGCAATTGTTAGGAAGATAACACGTTTATCTAATTTTCAATGAGCTTACTGATGGCACAATTATGTAAGAGTTACAAGGCTTTTAATATTGTATCTACCCTATTGTAGATCCGTACAGTGACGTCATACGTTATTGATTCCCTAGGACTTGCCAATCTGTCAATCTTTATGAAATCAGTTATTCAGCGATTAGTTTCTCCATTTGTCTACCTTTTGTTTGTGAACTGAAGCATTTCGAATTTAGATTAAAATTAATTCAGTCTAAATTGCTTGTAGTTTATGCGTTGAGTATTAAACCATGCAAACTCTTTAAATATCAAAAGAGACATACAAATTGTTGAATTACATATTTTATATGTATAGGACACAACTGCACATCCTTAGTCTTTTTAATTTTTTAAAACATACTTACCTACCTAATCTAAATATATAAAAGGCAAAGATGACTGACTGACTGACTGACTGACTGACTGATTGACTGACTGATTGACTGACTGATTGACTGACTGACTGATCTATTAACGCAGAGCTCAAACCACTGGACGGATCAGGCTGAAATTTTGCATGTAGATAGCTATTATAACGTAGGTGTCCGCTAAGAAAGGATTTTTGAAAATTCAACCCCTAAGAGCATAAAATAGGGGGTTGAAAAATCGAACTTAACGTGAGCGAAGCCACGGGGAAAAGCTAGTTTTTATTTAAAACTTTTAAAGTACCTAACTCGTTTTCTTTTATCAATTTATAATTAATAACTGAATAGGTCATTCAAATCATAATGGTATAACAGGTATTTATCTCCTTTTTAATTATTTAGTGGTTTAGTGGTTTTGATTTAGGTTTAAGACTCATCAACTACGTGTTTAGAATAGTCGTATGCTTGAGGTTTATACACCAGCTGGAAAATGAAAGGATTTTCCTTTAACAGGTGATTTTCAGCAAACATAGCCTTTTTAGCCATAGAAATAGAAATAGAAATAGAAATAGAAATAGAAATATTTTTTATTCAAATAAACTTTTTACAAGCACTTTTGAATCGTCAATGAATCTACCACTGGTTCGGAATGCCTTTCCTGCCGAGAAGAGCCAGTAAGAAACTCGGCGGTTGCTCTTTTCAAAAAATATAAAAAATTTACAATTGTTATTGAACACAGGATAGTTATTACTGTCTTATGAATCACTGGAGCGAATTATATCCACGCTTTTTTATCATTTACATAGTCTTCAACTGTATAATATGCTTTTTTCATGAGAGCAGATTTAATTGATTTCTTAAACTTGTGTAGAGGCAAGTCTAAGATTGACTGTGGAATTTTATTGTAAAACGTCACGCCCATTCTCACAAATGTCTTTTGGACCCTCTTGAGGCGCAGCCCAGGAAACATGAGCCTATTTGGATTTCTACTTGGTCTATCGGACAAATCACTCTTTTTTTTGTAACTCAAAATGTTTTGTCTGACAAATATTATGTTGTTATAAATATATTGTGAAGCTACTGTAAGAATGCCTATCTCTTTAAATCTTTCTCGAAGGGAATCCCGCGGCCTCAAATTATAGATTGCGCGGATTGCCCTCTTCTGCAAAACAAAAATTTTTCCAATATCGGCTGCCTTACCCCATACTAAGATACCGTATGACATAATACTATGGAAATATGCAAAATAAACAATTTTTGCAGTTTCTATGTCAGTCAACTGTCGAATCTTCCTAACAGCGTAAGCAGCAGAGCTAAGTTTGCCAGCAGCATACCAGTTAAGCTTTCAATTAAAAAAATTATCATTCAAATCGGCCATCCAAAGGGATGGCTTTTTGTATCAGTCGTATCTTGTCATCGAGTAAAAAAAAATCTAAGGAGTGCTATGATACGACCGATAGATATACCTCCTTTTGGCGGTTAAAAAGGTATTGCAATGCATACTTCAACAAGTTTCACGATTATTATTTGAAAATACACCAACAGAGAGTACACAAAACTATGTTAACTTGAAAAAAATATAAAAAATCCTTATACAACAGCTGCCAAAAGGAAAAATATGTACCTACATATATAAATATTCTTTACAATATTAGCAATAGAAAATTATTATCATAAAGTTCCTGTTCTCATATTATTATATTCACGAGATTTTGGCACACCAATGCTTTCACGACTGGGCCGATGCTTCTAAACGAGTAGGTACAATTTGTAGAACCTGTAGATTGAACTTTAGTAAATGTTATAGGCACCATAAACTTGGCATTCAGTTACTCGCAGAGTTCAATAAGTATTTCTATCGGTAATACTGCTTCTAAAACTGACATTTGACGGGGCCAACCCCGTTTTAGGATTTGTAGTAATCCTAACAGATTTATCCTATTTATCAGCTCACATGTCGTCAACCTATAGACATCACTCCTAATACCTACTGAGAATTATTTATTGACAGAAAACCCAGTACATTAATCGTCTCGACCCAGGAAGCGAACTCGAGACCTCGTCACCCGCAGTTGAACCATTAGGCCTAGGAAGTTAACAGTTAGTCCTACGAAGTAGCTGTTAACTGCCTTACCTAACTGTTAACACTTCAGCTTCGCAACACGATGAGCTATATACCCTCAACCCCGCACCGAAATGTCTCGACCAAACCAAACTAAACCTCTAGTTTTACCGGAAAATGATTCAAATTTTCTTATACTAGTCTTGTGTTTAGAACAAAAGACGTTTTGCCTGACCTACTTCGGACCTGTACTGTTATCTAGGATAAAAATAATTCAGAAACAGTCCCTACCTTTACCTAGAGAACTGTTTTGTAACAATGGCTAATACACATAGTATTTATACCAGAACACATTACTTTTAGATTTGTTTATAATTTTAGACTAGCTGATGTCCGCGACTTCGTTCGCGTGGAATTAGTTTTCAAAATCCCGCGGGAACTATAATTTTTTTTTCGGGAAAAAAAGTAGCCTATGTTGTGATCCGAGATAATCTATCTTCTTTTTAAATTTCAGCCAAATCGGTCCAATACTTTTTGAGCCAATTCGTTACAAATACTTTCTCTTTGTAATATTAGTATATTTTAGATTCATTTTAGAATTTTTTGTGCTCCAGCAAAAGAGAACGACAAATAACTTATTTACATGAAGCGATTCGTTAGCCAGGTCCCGTGCCACGTGAGCACGTGATGCTAGGGGACGATTCACACTTAATCGGTATCATAGAAAATCAATGTTACGGATATCTGGATACTAGAGATTAGTTGTAAAGTCTCACGCAGTTTTTTTAAGGTTAAAACTGTACTACTTAAATCTCACCTAGTGTCACCACTGGTTCTACGTCACTTAAATTGACCATAATGGCTTGGAATTGCAGTCAAATAAAATTATATCGTACCTACCTGACCAATTTTTGAAATAAGAAACAAAACTATCTTTATGATAAAAGCTCAATGTAGTTCGTTAAATTAGAATCCTGACCCCTGAAATTGGAAAGCCCGTATCTTAGAGACTAGGGCTATTCCCGAACGATACGTTGAACAAAGATCGTACCTGTCTCTATTGATCATTTCTAATAAAAAAGAATAAGGTTCATTGTCTCCGTTACTCATTATAACTAAAAATAAACGCTAAGATAAGGAATCTTTGTTATTTTCATCACATTACATAAAAACACGCGCTTCCGTCGGCGCCGACGCGCCGTTCAATTGTGAAGCGTCCCTATAGACCCTGACCCAATTCCTTTATCGATGTGCCACCCCCTGGTTCAAGTACGTTCGCTTTCCCCCATTCAACCGATGTGCCTAGTTTTATTGGATATCGGCAATTGTAAAGGTATTTTCGTCTTGATGTATGTGATTATTTTGTTTGTTCTTTATGTTTTTGATTTTACCTATTTCGTCCTGATTTAGTAAAAGTATTTTTCTTTTTTCATAATTTGTTTTCAACAGTAGTTGACTATCATTCGATACCGTTATTCGTTACTACCAGTATAATAATATGGGTAATTTTTTTGTCCGTCTAACTTTTACCTATTTACCTTATTCCCGGCTCTGAGCAGTACCCTAAGCACGAATATTTTAACTTTCGAATAGTAAAGGTAAAGTTAACGTTAGGGTGAAATTTTTATATAAAATTTCTTACTTATAATGTGTTGACATAGTCAAACTTTATATAATTTATGAATATTTCCCATTAAATTCACTTTTCTTTCAAAATAAAAAAAATTACGTCATCGACGTCAAAGATTTTGATACACAGACTAGCTTTTGCCCCCGCGACTTCGTCCGCGTGGAATTAGATTTTGGGGTAGAATTTTCAAAAACTGTGACACACGTACTTTTTTATTTTTAACTGAAAGCTCAAATACCAACTTTGATGGAAACAGCTTGAAAAATGACGGAGTTTCATATAAACTTCCATCCCCTATTTAAACCCCTTAGGGGTGGAATTTCCAATAATCCTTTCTTAATGTGCGCCTACGTCATAAAAGGAACCAACTGTAAAAACTTCAAGTTTCTAACTTCAGTAGTTTAGGCACGCACACGTTGATATCTCAGTCAGTCAGTCAGTCAGTCTGTCAGGACTTTGAATTTTATATATATAGATAGAAAATTTTTAAATAAGTACTTACAGGTTTTGATTTGGTAAACTTGGATTACTTTATGTTTACACCCATGATAGGTACATGATAACTGTGATAACTTTATGAGGAAATCCATTTGAATATTTTTTCCCAATAATTAACAATTTAAACTATGCATTGCCTACTTATTTACTTGAATTGAAAGATGTTTCAAGGTTAACCGGTCCATATGTTTATATTATTATGCAGCAAAAACAGTAGGTAATCTAACAGGTTGTTTCGAGTATGCACTATAAGCAAAAAAGCGATAACTTGTGAACTTTGAATGTCTAGGTCAGTTTCAACGTCAGGACTTTCCACCTTTTTTCTTTTTTTTTTATTCGATGACAAGATAGTTCTTGACTGCGATCTCACCTGATAGTAAGTGACGATGCAGTTTAAGACGGTAGCGGGCTAACTTAGAAGGGGTATGGCAGTGTAGTTTCAACCTATACCCCTAATCGGTTTCTACACGCCAACGTGCCGGAACGCTGAATCGCTTGGCGGCACGTCTTTGACAGTAGGGTAGTAACTAGCCACGGCAAAAGCCTCCCACCAGACAACCTAAGGATTAAACAGGATTATTCATGTTAAACAATAAAGTAGGTAACTTATAACAATTCCCAAGTTTTTTAGAGAATATTATAGCCGTCGTAAATGATAATTATTATAACAAATCGCAGAAAACGTTTCGGGGCGCTTACGACGTTCTAGAGTTTGGATTTTTACTTGCAGCACGGTTTCAAAGTAGTACTCTGCGTAGCGCGCCGCTTACGCCTTTTTGCACAAAATCACTTGTTTACCTTTCAAAACAGCTAAGGAAAAATAGATTATACCTACATATACGATGGCATGACCCCGTAGTAGTGATTTTGGACTCGGGAAGTATTTGTAATTTGTTTGAACTAACCTGAACCCATGTTCTTGGCAACGCTTCCCGTTTGGCCGCGAGACGCTTCCACTTTCATCGAAATAAGATTTTACACTTCATTGATAGATATTTACTGCAACTTGCGCCAAATAGCAAATCAGAGATAATTCCTAAATTGTTGCAGCAGGTGTTTTGTGCCAGACATAACCTATTTAGTACGAAACTTGTGATTATAAAATAGGTACTTATTTATTAAAAACAACATTCATAATTCCAGTAAAAACAAACTTAAAATAATATAAAACTAAATTCTAAATTATAATAATATTATATCTATAACTATTTCTAAAATTAAAACTATTAATAATAATAATAATTATTTCTAAAATTAAAACTAATATAAACCTAAAACCTCATCGATTATAAAATTGCAACAATCTCAATTATTCTTGTGATTGACTGTTTGTTTTTAATTCAAGACAAGATAGCCTTTGACTGAAATCTTATTTCACCGGATTTTAAGTGAGAATGTAGTCTAAGATAGTAGCTGGCTACGAAGGAATATGGCAGCTTTTAAACCTACCCCTAAGCGGTTTCAACACGCTATTGCGCAACACGCTATCGCGTTTCTACACGCTATTGCGTTTCTACACGTTGTCGCGCAGGAACGCTAAATCTCTTGGTGGTACGGTACATCTTAGACGACAGGGTGGTAACTAGCCACGGCCAAAGATTTACGCTATTCTTGATTCAATAATATGCGTTATCACTTACTTTGACGGTGACCAGCGTAATGTACCATGGGCTTAAACCTTTCTCTCTTTCATAAAATAATAATATAATCGTAAAAATTTATTTTTACAAAACCAACTTCAAACGCCACTACAAAGGATATTAATTTTGCCTATAAAATTTTAATAGTTCCCTCGATTTCTCCAGGATCCCATCATCATATCCTGACCTGATGACAATGGGACCACTTGGGAAGTATACCCTTTCAAACAAAAAAAGAATTTTCCAAATCGGTCCAGGTGTCTTCGAGTAATCGGGGAACATACATAAAAAAGATTCCGATCAATTGAGAAACTCCATTTTTTTGGAAGTCGATTAAAAAAATGAATGAAAATGTCACGTCAGAGACTAATTTAAGAACCTCATCCTTCCGAAGTCGAGTAAACAGAAGCTTGAATTAATTATTATGCAGAAAAGTAAAGAAAATTGAAAAACGCCAAATTAAAAGAGGAATACAGCAAAATGTTTTAAAAGCACGAACGAACTAAAAGCGCTCCTCATTTCTTTAAGTAATCCGCGACGAGTGGTATCGCGTGATCGCGGCGTTTATATCAAAGTAAAAGACTAACAATACCTTTGTGTACAAACACCCAGACTTTCATTTTCTTATTACGAAAATCGATTACGTTGACAGCGATTTATGTCTTAACTTTTCTCCTTCCATAATGATTTTCAAACTTTGGCGTTAGATACACAAGAACTTTGTAGTGGCGTTTGAAGTCGATTTTGTAAAAAAATAATTTTTACGTATATTATGTTAAAATTAGTTATTATAGTATGCCTACCTACCGTGTGCTTTACAATTTTTAGTTCGTAGAATACACAGTTATTCAAAGAATAGCGATTTCAATTCACGAAACGAAATAAACGTTATACCTACTTAAACCCCACTCGTTGCACTTTTGTCGTACCTACTCCTAGAAAAAACTTTCCACTTATTTGGAGGGGATAGGAGGATATTAGTCAACTTCAGCTTGGCTAATATTCTTTTAAAAAACAAAAATAATAAAATAAGAGGCAAGGCTATATTGTGCCTATAGAATTTGAAGATTTCCCTCGATTTTTCCAGGATTCCATCATCAGATCCTGACCTAATAATAAAATGAGACCACCTGGGAAGTATACCCTTTCAAACAAAAAAAGAATTTTCCAAATCGGTCCAGGCGTATTCGAGTAATCGGGGAACATTCGTAAAAAAAAGATTCCTACGGGAATCAAAAAACATTAGTCCATGAGGACGAAGTCGCGGGCATCGTTTAGTTAAAAATAAGTTTAAGAAGTTCTAGAAAGATCCATTTAAATATTCGATGAGGGTATATAGTGTTTCCGCATTTACAATTTTATCTGGGAAAGTGGATCAGGCTATTTTCGTACAACTTACTTCGGTCAGACATTTTCTGAAGGCTATATCTGGAATTGTGGTTTTGGAAGAGAACTCTTGAAATCAATTTCCACATTTACTTAGGTGGTTTTATCATGATTTGAAGCAGATTTGATGCAATACGTACCTAGATAATATGATTATGGATCGCACATTTATTTTTTCTTTTGAATATAACTAGCTTTTGCTCCCGCGACTTAGTCCGCGTGGAATTAGATTTTGGGGTGGAATTTTCAAAAACTGTGACACACGTACTTCTTTATTTTTAACTGAAAGCTCAAATACCAACTTTGATGGAAACACCTTGAAAAATGACGGAGTTTCATATAAACTTCCATCCCCTATTTAAACCCCTTAGGGGTGGAATTTCTAATAATCCTTTCTTAGTGTGTGCCTACGTCATAAAAGGAACCAACTGTAAAAATTTCAAGTTTCTAACTTCAGTAGTTTAGGCTGTGCGTTGATATCTCAGTCAGTCAGTCAGGACTTTGAATTTTATATATAAGTATATAGATTTTTTTAAGGCTGAAATCTATAGATCGCAATCTCGCTCAAGACAGAATTAAAACGAGACAGATTTATGTCTGAGTACATTTGTGTCTCGCTTTAGCTCTATCTTAAGTCTGAGTTGAGTCAGAGCACGCTCTATAGATCTCAGCATCAGTGTACTAGCTTTTACACGCGGCTTAGTCCGCGTGGAGTTAGAGCGACCCCAGATATGGGTAAAATTTCAAGGCCGACTATCGAACAACTAAATAACGTAATTCCAGAATTTAGTTGGCCAACTTGTATCGTGTTGGAATTTTGATTCCGATACCATCAATGTCCAATGATATAGTTAGACGATTTAGTTGGATAGATGTGCGGACCATAATAAATCACTATACCTGTAAGTATACTCTGCGATTTAAATGTCCAACTTCAAATTGTAAGTCTGCGGGTACTCTGAAGTTTTGGGATGAAACGTCCTAAGTCAATTCATGGAAAGATATGACTTATTTTCCGTTTAACGAGTGCCTACAATCATTAGATCTGGCATGTTAGCGTCACTAATTAGATATTAGTTAGTTCGAATGCGCTGCTCAAAGAGAAATTCAAGGATGCATGAACGCTTCGCATCTAATTAGTTTGACAAAAAGAGCAGAGCGACGACATCGTTCTATGACCCGCTATGAAGCAAAGAACTGTTATTTTTCGAGATTTTAAGCCAAAAACCAGATTTTCAACCAAAACCTGATTACTTAAAGTATCTTTAGTTTGATTTTCCGGGATAAAAAGTAGCTTATGTCACTCTCCCGACCCTCAACTATACCGTTGGTTATATCCTTCAAGACTCTACCCATGCAAAAAATCACGTCGATCCGTTGCTTTGTTGCGGCGTGATTGAAAGACAAACTAACAAACCAACAAATAAACACACTTTTGCATTTATAATATTAACTAGCTTTTGCCACCGCGACTTCGTCCGCGTGGAATTAGGTTTTGGGGTGTAATTTTCAAAAACTGTGACACACGTACTTCTTTATTTTTAACTGAAAGCTCAAATACCAACTTTGATGGAAACAGCTTGAAAAATGACGGAGTTTCATACAAACTTCCATCCCCTATTTAAACCCCTTAGGGGTGGAATTTCCAATAATCCTTTCTTAGTGTGCGCCTACGTCATAAAAGGAACCAACTGTAAAAATTTCAAGTTTCTCACTTCAGTAGTTTAGGCTGTGCGTTGATATCTCAGTCAGTCAGTCAGTCAGGACTTTGAATTTTATATATATAGATAAAGATAGTTAGAACAGATTTCTCTATGAGACCTGTATATTTTGTGCCTAAAGATAGACAATACCAGATCTGTTTGACCCAGGTTTGACCCAAACAGAATCATCCAGAGCGATTTCTAAAATGGGATTCATAATTTAATATTTATATACCTATCTGGAGCTCTGTCTGGTAAATTGAGTGACCTTTCGGAATGGGCATCCCGCTATTTCCGTAGACGCCGGTTTAGGAAGGCGATGTTGCAAACTGGGGCTTTAGGAAGGCTATTTTTGCGTTTATATTTAACAGGTTTCGATTGAATAACTTTCGGGATGTACAACATTTATTTGTGTCTTTTGATTTTGTATTGCTATTTTATGAGCCACGAGCCGATGCCCATTACATCGTTCGCGTATAATGCAGATTGAGGTTTCTTGATTCCCATGGGAACTCTCTTATTTTCCGGGATAAAAGTAGCCTATGTGTTATTCCAGACTATAATCTATCTCTGCGCTTTTCAGCTAAACTGGTTTAGTCGTTGCGGTGTGAATGAATAACAAACATCCATCCATCCACCCAAACTTTCGCATCTTAATATATAAAACAAAGTCGGGTTTTTTCGAACACTTATAACTCTAGAACGACTTGACCTGGATAAATCCAGAAGCTTGTATAAATATACATTACGAGCTAAGTAAAAGAAATCATTCACGAACATAAGAGATCCGAATCGGAAGCAATCCTTATGAAAGGCCCTACACTCGATCACGACTCTGAATTTATTTTAAAGGCAACCCTAATTTATCTTCGGAGGCCCGATTTTATCGGCTCTAAATGCAAACTCAGACAAAAGAGCCCTGACCCATGATCCGTATACTCTACACTACTAAACATTCCAGAAAAATCTCATATGTAATATCGGAAATATGGTAGGTACCTACTGTAATTTTGCTTTATTGGAATGGGTTTTTGCTTTCTTAAGATTTCGACGTTACCTACTGATATTTTCAAGATTGCTTAGGTTTTATGAATTGTACATTATGTAGGTAATGTTTTTCTGACCGATTTTTTTACTCTGGTTTACACCAAATCGTGACATAGTGTAACTCGTGTAACACACGAATCACACAAAAGTAATAATGTGACTCGTTGAAAACTTACCAATTTTGGTCAAAATATTACAATCTTGACGGAGACTAGCCAACTATGCAGGAGATATTTTAGTGCGTCAGCGTGTGTGCACCCTTATAGACTATAATGAAATGCCATTCCAATACGACGGTCGACCGGGGAAAGATAAGGCGCAGAACCGACGGCTTTCCGTGCTCTCTGAGGCACGGGGGTCTAACACTGTTATTTTACTAATTTCCAGCTGCTACTGAAATTTTTTTTGATAAATACGTTTTTGGTCTAATCTGAGACTCGAACCTGTGAACTCAGATCCACTAAACCAAAGAGACAGCTAAGATATAGGTAGATTACGTGGTTTGATTGAAAAATCATCAACAATTAATAATGGAGGAAATTTTAAAAACATAAAATATTACCAGATTTTAATAACATTGAATTTTCCTTTAGTTGATTTAGCAAATTGTTATCCACGAATCGGTACTTATTTGGTAAAATAATATAACCTATTATTACTATCTAGGCGGTATAAAGTATAGTCTCTAAGAATTTTCCTACGTAGATAGGTACACTTCCATATAGTAAAGTAAACAAATTATGTTTGTTTCCTTATATGTAAAAGATATAAATATGCGGGTAATTTAATCAAATTTATTCATCATTTGATTTCTCGCTTATAATTCAAACTGTATTATACCGTGTTCCACAGATTAACTAGGTATGTAATCACTAGGTAGGTATATCTAAATACTGCCTACTTCCCCTAAAGCCTCGGAAATCCCTTGTAAGATGGGTTCTGAATGTCTGTAAAGAGCTCGGCCGTTTCTCCTCTGAGTTACGTATTAAGACACTTGTTTGGATGTTGAATGCAGTATCTTGAAAGACCCTGAGTATTCAATGATGCATACAATTTTTTTGCATACATTGTACAGACGTACTTTTAATTTTTCTTTATATGCCTAAAAATAATTTTATATTCACTCGACCATAATTAATAAAAAATATTTTATAATACCCTTCTTCATTGCATAAGGGATAATCTTGCCTTCACTACGTAAAATGGCAATTCGTCTTAAATTTTAAGCTAAAAAGTCCGCAGCGCAGAATTTAAACCCTTTATCTTTACACTACCGTGTATTTACAGAATTTGCATGGGAATAACTTACAAACATTTCATACAAACTTCCATCCCTTATTCAAGCTCCTTGGGGTCGAAGTTCCAAAAACTGTGAAACACATGTTTTTTTCATTTTAACTGAAAGCCCAAATAACTATTGTATCCCCTATTTAACCTCCTTTGCGGTGGAATTTCTAAAAATCGTGAAACAGGCTTTTTTCATTTTTAACCGAAAACCTAAATATCAATTTGATCATAGACGAAACTTGAAAACTGGAGAATTTTCATATAAACTGTCAGCACCCACTTCACCTCCTAAGGAGTTTAATTTCAAAAAATCGCTACATCACAAAAGAAACTATTATCAAAATCTCATATTTATAGCTTCAGAAATTACAGTTCAGTGTTGAAGAGTCGATCAAGACAAGTTATATATTATGTTACGTAGGTATATAAAAATATACCTACATAATATACGCATAGAGTCCCCGTCTAACTACCTTTAACACTGAATAAGGAAGGTTTATATTTAGGCAGTCTTGAAACTCTAACAAGAATATCATATTTTACTTCTCACTCCAACGAATTAATTCTTTCGCTTCTATAAGCTCTCACTAAATAAATACTTTTCCGATACGCTCCAGTTTATTCGACAGCTGAACGCAACAGTCCCACTATCGACGCAAGAATGCTATACCTATCCACGTATCTAAAAGATAATCGATACGCCACTTACATAAAAGTGAGAAATGGGTCACAGCTACTCATGCTTTAGAGAATTCAAAAGAATAAAGGAGGTACCAGCTGAAATAAATTATTTGCGCTCAGTGCCATATGAAAACTCATTATTCTCGTTACCCCTTCTGGCTTACTAGCTTTGTATTTATATAAATTGTATTCAGAATGAAATTAATATAAAATACTACTGATTATTCTGCGTCACGGAAGACGTTGTCCACTAAACACTTGAATCGTTCTACGTAATAGAAGTAGAGAATGATTAATGAAGAGATGGATGGATGATGAATACATTGGAGTAAGAGTGGATAGATAGCTAACGGCTAACGACTTAGAAACTAATTTATTTATTCATTTCAATTACTATACATATATACTTACAGGATAACCCAAAACGTATACATGCTAAATTTAATCTTAAAAATCTAATTACACTCAATATAAATGAAGTAATAATTATATTAAACAAATTCAAAAATAAAAATAAAATAATATTAATAATTACAGATAAAATCTATTTACTTACTTATTTAAATATAAAATTATGTTTTTAATGAAAGCTGCTTCATTATCAAAAATGAAAGAAGATCTGCTGCACCGACCCCACTATACCATACACCCATATTCTTTGCAACGAATTGTATGTTTAAATTTTTTTTTCAAGTCATTAAAAAAATAACTTGTTGATCGATTAAGTAGGTAAAGATTTTATTTTCAACCCAAAGCTTTCAATTTGGCAGCCCGAATAAGAGTAGAAATCTCGAGGTAAAATACGCAAAATCCTGTAATTGAATACCTACTTAACATCGTTTTCTATCTAAATATCTCTGCTCTGTATAATTTTCAAAAGCCGCAACGCTTTGCAGCCACGATTCCCCCGTAATACCTACTCAGCAGTTTATAAGACAAAAACCCAAGACGGTTGGGGCGAGCCTAATCTCTAAATAGGTCAATGGGTGGAGTCCTATCGATTGCTACCACTTGTGCGGTTCGCAGGAACGTTGTTAGACTGCGGTCACGTAGTGAGCGGTAGCGGATCATTTTGCTTGGTAGTATCATGATATTTAACCCCCGACATAACAAGAGGGGTGTTAAAAGTTTGACGTGTGTATCTGTGTCGGTCTCTTCCCTCGTAGTTCCCTCTCCCTAACAAATGGACCGATTTAGATGTGGTTTATTCTGTTTGAAAGCTAAAGTGATCGAGGTAACTCTTAACTATTATTATTATTTGGTGCACTGTTATTCCGGATTATTTAGTAGGTCTTGAGCTGATGCTACAGCATCAAGGAGTCTTCAAGATACCAACCCCTCGGCAAGTTATATCGGCTGCGGATATCTATACTATTATAATAAAGAGAGAGCGCTAATTTTGTGAGTTTGTATGTATGTCCGGAGCAAACTTTGGAACCACCGCACCTATTTCAAAAATTCTTTCACCATTTGAAAGGTACATTATTCCAGATGGTTATAGGCTATATTTTATGCAGATAAATGTATTATGGCTAGATTTTATGTGCAAATTTGGTCGGAATTTTTTTTGACTCTTAAACGTTTTCAAGGCGTGCGCTGGGTCATACACTGTTTTTGGATGAAAATTATGTATGGGTGAAATGTTCCTCTCAAAGAGTTCTAAAAAAAATTCCGCGACAAAATATGTCTATCTTCCAAGAATAACTTACAGTAACCATTTCTACCTTTCAAATTTTGGTTAAAAATAATGAATTATTTTCGAAGCTTTTTTTACCGATATGATGTCAATCTATATCTAAATAAATGCGTTTATTATCTTAAGTATTTAATTTAGAACATATTTGCCCTTTACACTATACAATTTTAATTAATATCTTAGGAGTTATAGGAAAATGAATATTTTCGCGCGGCAAAATAATAAAATGGTGCCGGCCAGCGCGGCGGTGCATGGTGGCGGGTTTCGGTGCGGAAAGTTCCAGTGGTTCCTGTGGTGATCTTATTTACAACCGTCTCCTATTAGAAGCTCTGTGCAATCAGTTCCGTAAAAACAAATATTTAATTTTTCAACCCGGACGAAGTCGGCGCGGGCTTCTAGTAGTGTTATAAAGAGACCATTCTAATGAGCACAGTCATTAGAATGGTCTCAATGAGTAGGCTACTTTTTATCCCGGAAAATCGGAAAATCAATCGAACTAAATCCACGCGAGCGAAGCCGCAGGTATCAACTAGTTTATAATATCAGTGTAATAGTAAGATTTCTATGTTTTCTGGTAAGTTACTAAATAAATAAACAAATAAAAAAAATAACAAATGACTAAATGCAATGTAGGTACTTTGTAAAGTTCGATCCGCTACGAAATCCGCTTTCAGCGTAGCTATATCCGATGTCTACGAAATACGCTACAAGCAAAGGGATTGAAACATTTAAGCTTTACCCGAGCGTATAGGTACAACGTATCCCTCGCCTTTGTTGTTATGTACTTCTTCAGAGAAGAAGACTTTGTTGACCCCGATTAGCGTTTCTAATAGTACATGGCTCTACGGACTAAACTGTGCTACAGTTGCCACAATGTAAGATTAGGTTAGGCTACGAATCGACATGATTTTTGGTTGCATGGATATATTTGAGAGTGGATAGTGAAATAGGATGCTTTTTAACCGACTTCCAAAAAGGAGGAGGTTATCAATTCGGCCGGTATCTTTTTTTTTTTTTTTTCTATGTATGCCCACCGATTACTCCGAGGTTTCTGGACCAATTCACGAGATTTTTTTTAATCGACAGAGGAAGCTCGCGAAATGGTCCCATAAAAATTTTTACCTTCAACTCCTCAAGCCTGATGCTGCAGGGGTATTTCCCCCCTAAATTATGGGACTTTAGGAACCGTCGTTTACGAATTGGTATGCTTGGCCTAAGCATATACTAGATCATAGAGCTCCAGGTCCTACTCTTCAATCCTGATGCTGCAGGGTACTGCCCACCTAAATTATAGCGATGTAGGAACTGCTAATCATGAATTGTTATTGTATGTAATAAGCATATACTACTCCATCGAGGTATAGGTTCTAGCTCCTCAATCCTGATGCTGCAGGGTACTGCCCACTTAAACTGTGAGGATTCAGGAACTTTCGCTTGCGAATTGATATTGTTAGTATCAAGCATATTCTACATCGTGAAATTCAAGGTCCTCGCTCTTCAATACTGATGCTGCAGGGGTACTGCCTACCTAAACTGTGAGGATTTAGGAACTGTCGTTTACGAATTGATATTGTTGGTACCAAGCATATACTACATCATAGTGCTCAAGGTTCTAGCTCCTCAATCCTGATGCTGCAGAGTTGAAGGAATTACGAACTGACGCTTTCGAATTGATATTGTTGGTACTAACCATGGACTACATCATGGAGCTCCTAGTCCTTGCTCTTGTGTATTGTTAATAAGTACTGTAGGTACCAAGTGTAGAACTACATTAGTACTGTAGCGTTGGAGGGAGGGGAGAAAGAGAGCAGGAACAAGCTACACTAAAAAGCTTAAAATAAAAATTCTTTTCAAAAAACCGACTTCAAACGCCACTACAAAGTATAAAAATAATTTTATTTTGTACACGTTTGTTGAAGTCGGGCGGGCTTAACTAGAAACGATGAAATCGATGCGCGACGCTTATCTTATGGCACGTTTATTGAAATCGGGCGAGCATCGCGTATCGGTTTCATCGTTTCTATTTAAGCCGCCCGACTTCAACAAACGTGTACAAAATAAAATTATTTTTATACTTTGTAGTGGCGTTAGAAGTCGGTTTTTTTAAAAGAATTTTTATTATTCCGGAAAATCAAAAAGTTCCCATGGGTTTTTAAAAACTAAATCCACGCGGCATCAGCTAGTTACAATATAAAAACATTACTTACTTAATTCAGTTTCTGTGAGTTAATCTATGTTCAAACCATTCAATTCTTCAAGAGATTTATATCCCGTTGAACAATTGGGATAAAAAGTGTTGTTATTTTAAAGATTTAACTTTTTGGGTGTACCAACGTCAATGAGACGATCTTAGATGCTCATGCGTCTCTTGTATCAAAGTGAAGATCTTATGTAACTAGGATTGTGTCCTACTTTACCCTTTATTTACATTGTCAATAGTCGTAAAACTTAGTTCGCCGACATAAAACTTTTATGGATTATTTTACTTCTTCGTAAAATTTTTATGGGGGTAGTGTCTCCAACATTTGAGGTTTTATTAATGAAATACTTAAGATGTCGAGGAGATCTCAGGATTGCGTCTCACAACGCGACGTTTATGCTTTTCTTTTTATCTCAATTTTTAACGGACTATCGTCCTGTTGAGCTTGAGATCTATAGAGCTTTGTCTTGCTTTGACTTGGCTCGAACTCAAGAGTTGCAGCAAGAATCTCTCTCTCTCGTTTTATCTCTGTCTTAAATCTGAGCAGAATGAGAGTGCGGTCTATAGATTTCAGCCTTAGACACGGACATGCCAGCCCCATCGTAACCTTACTTTTTTAAATTTTTCTAGTGGAACGTAACAGAAACAACTGAAACACCAGTCTTTCTGCCGGACTTCAGCGTTTTCCGTCTTTGTGGCGCCCCCTATATATACCTATGGAACCAGGGGGGCGATTCAGACCTGTTCGATAACATACCGTGTCAATACGGTTAGATATCGATCTCATATAAAAAAAAATTGTCATGTGATTCAGAGCGTTTGGTTTGAGGATACGATTCGGTATCGACTACGTTATCGACATCGACAAGATACATTCGATTACAAGAGCATTTACGAATTGAAAATATATGTTATCGTACGGTAACAAACCGAATCGATCGATAAATAAGTTATCGGAAGGGTCTGAATCGGGGGAGCAGGTTGAGCCGGGGGACCGTTCGTCATTATGAAACTCATGATGTGCCAGGTGGACCTTACCTGGATATTATTTATTTTACTATACACCAAAAGCTGTCTTCTTATGAAAAGAAACGACCGTTCTACGTCATAGTTGTACGTTTGGCATTATATTATACTACAGTTTTTCCTTGGCTTGGCGCCATATCAGCTGTCCACACGCGTCCACTCACGATCGTATTATAATGCGTGTTTATTTATAAAATATTTGTTTTGAATCATAATCACACTGTCATAGGTGCACGTGACTTCTCCAGAACACCAATATAGATAGGTAACATTTTCGAATTCTATTCATATTCTTATTACGTTTGCTATTTGAGTCCAACATATTAGCCAAGCTGAACTTGAATTATTTTCCTCTCCCCTCCAAGCGAAAAGCTTGTGCTAGGAGTGGGTACGACAATAGTGCAACGGGTGAGGCTCGAACCTGCGACCTTTCAGTTTTCAGTCCGCACCTTTAGCCGTTGGTCCTCAATTTCGATTTCGACAAAATTGGGCAAGGAAATAACTTACTCCCTCAATTGTGTCTTTCACATAGGATACTTTTAATCTGAAAATATCTAGCAGTTTATAAAATCTAAATCCACGCGGATAAAGTCGCGGGCATCAAAAAAAAAAAAAAAAAAGGTGACTGACTGACTGTGATCTATCAATGCACAGCTCAAACCACTGCGGATCAGGCTCAAATTTGGCATAGGTACAAATAGGTAAAATAGAGGTTTGAAAAATCGAACGTAACGTGAGCCAAGCCGCTGGCAAAAGCTGGTTTCCACATGAATAATGCTTCAGCCTCCTGATTCTGTAACTCAGTGCCTATCAAAAAATGAAAGCCACTGACATATATTTTTTATCCATTGAAGGTTTACCTACTATGAAATAGTAGGTACACCTGACATTTCTCTTCAAACCTTCAATGGATAAAAAAGTGATAGGTACTGATTACTGAGTTACGGAATCAGTCCCCAGATCTCATTTCGGAACGAATGTTGACGTAATGTCTCCGACGGCATATTGATGAACTAATGGCTTAATTCTGTGTGAGATTACCTCGTCACGGCACTCCGTTGCCGGTGAAGACACGCTCGCTAGGTTTCCTCTCATTAACAGATTAATACCGGCGCTAGGTGTCAATTATCCCACTAAGGGGACCATTAGACTATCAATCTATCAGGGCAGAACGGGAATCACTAGCCAAGCTACGATCGGATGAAATGGTCTGAGATCTAAGTATAGAGCGAGTTCGGACTCAAGTGTTAAAACGAAACACAAAGCTCCGACATAAGTCTGTCTCGTTTTATCTCTGTCTTGAGTCTGAGCAGAGTGAGAGTCCGGTCTATAGATTTCAGCCTGAGTCTACTTGGGTGAATTTGCAAAATTCACGCATTCATGCATTTTATTAAGTACTAGACGATGCCCGCGACTTCGCGTGGATAAAGGTTTTTAATTCCCGCGGGAACTCTTTAATTTTCCGGGATAAAATGTAGCCTAATCCTGGGTATGAGCTATCTCGATTCCAAATTTCAGCCGAATCGGTTCATTCGTTGTGGAGTGAAGGAGTAAAAAACATACATACACACACATACACGTACAAACTTTCACCTTTATAATATTAGTGTGATAGCGTGATGTAAATCCCAAAGCCGAACATACATAACAAAATAGGTTTTAAAAATTTGCAAAAAATTTTAACCTTTCAAAGGCTTGCCAGGTAAAAGTATTAATATTTAATTTACCTATTACCGAAATAAAAAACAATTATTATTAGCCTTTTTTCTTGTTAGCCTTTTTTCTTGCAAATATTTTTCTGTACTAAAACTGGATGTATAATTTGGGGTACCTATGAGTACAAACTTCTAAGAGGGCGAGGTTGTATCGGAGTGAATTACTATTAATCTTCAAATCATTTACGATACAACCCTTCTCTTGGTATTTGAGCTTACCCACATTAACAGTAACTCATCTTTAATTGAGGTTAGTCTTGATTAATTATTATTAGAGTCTAATTAATGACTAATTTTGTGCCACTTGAATCATTACTCTAATTTATTAGAATCACTGGGTACTCTAAGTAATTAGAGTAGGTATCGGTTAAGTTTTAATAGTACCTAAGTGCCTTACTTAATGAATTGATTGATCAATCAGAACGATAGGTAATTAATAATTACACAATGCAATCGTAATAAGCGATTAGTTTCGTCAGTTTGTCTTGGAAGTGATTGCAAAATTTAAAAAAGTAACAAGTGTAAATTGAAAATTAAAAACACCTGACATATGACATAAAAAAAATGTGTAATTCGCCATTTTAAGGTGGCGACCATCTTGAATTTGAAATTTATCACAGTTTATATTATTCAACTAGTCAAGCCCGTTCATTTAATACCCATATTGAAGGAGTTGTGAAAAAATATGTAATCCGCCATTTTGTGGCGGCGGCCATCTTGAACCGATTTTCATCAAACATAGTTAAAAACATTCCCGACTAATTCACCCTTTCAAACAAAAAAACAAAATCAAAATCGTTTCATTCGTGCAGCTGCTACGATGCCACAGACACGAACACACACACACACACACACACACGTCAAACTAATAACTCCCCGTCTAACTTTTGCGTTTGGGGTTAAAAACTAAAATAGTCTTCTTAATAATCGGCAACTCATTGGCATCTCCTATCCTGCAGATGTTTATAGATGTCGGTAATCTTAATCTTTGGCTACTTACCCTTTTAAGTAGTGGGGTTACATCTTACTGGGGTTATTCCAGGAACTCCCGGGAGTAGATAAATAATCAAAGCACTTGACATTAAGTGCTCCGCTTTCTTGGTAGCTAACTATTTTTAACCGACTTCAAAAAAGGAGGAAGTTCTCAATTCGTTGGAATCTTTTTTAAAATTTATGTATGTTCCCCGTAACTCGAAGACGCCTGGATCGATTTGGAAAATTCTTTTTTCGTTTGAAAGGTTATCCCAGGTGATCCCATGGTCATCAGGTCAGGATCTGATGATGTCATCATGGAGAAATCGAGGGAACTCTTCAAATTTTTTAGGCACGCTTGATATACTTTGTAGTGGCGTTTGAAGGCGTTTTTTTAAAATAATTATTATTTCGATTATATTCCTGAAAATTAGTCCTGGTTGTACACATGTGGATGCAGTGGTAGGTAGGTATTTCGTCAAATAAAATTAATACTTTCAAAGTAGATACCTTCAAGGTTTATTTTAACACCAACAAAGTCTTACCGCTAAGGTTGGTTATATATTCAAAGCCGCCAACAGATTTTTCACCATCATATTCAGCCCAATGAAAAATTTTCGATAAATTCCATTCCACAGTAATCTCTTTGAAAAACAGCTGCAAGAATTCAATTTTAATAACTAAGTATTAATTCTAAAATAAAACCTAGATATAAGGAATGCGATATTTTATAGCCGATGCTTCCGATCTACCACGAACCAATCTTGCGGTACACCACTTTTTACTATCAACATCAAAATTTAGAACGGAATCATTATAAAATCTGTGCTATCGTGTATTTATTGTAAACAATCGAGTCTTCACTCCACATGCCACATCCCAATCCTATGCAATGTTCGGAACCTAAAACCTATAAAGAAAATCATGCCTCGGCCCCAAATTAGATCTAGGTAATGCTTGATATCTATAGAGCGTGCTCTGACTTAGCTTGGACTCAAGATAAGAGTTAAAACGAGACACAAATATGCTCTGACATAAATCTGTCTCGCTTTAATTCTGTCTTGAGTCTGAGCTGAGTGAGAGTGCGGTCTATAGATCTCAGCATAAGTCTACGGTATCCGATTTATGTTCAGTCGATGCAAAATGTTCTATCATAATTTTTTTATCAACAGAATTACCCATACTTCCAACAGAATGCCACTAGCATCTTCCACCACCACCAGAATCTTCCTTTTTCTGTAAAATTGATTTTAGACGGCTTTACTTGCTTACCGAGGTAAAACACCAGGTCTTAAACACCGCTTACTTCCTAACACCGCGTTATTGCTGGGAATTTCTCGCCAGAAAGACCAACCAAAAATACTTTTTTGGCCCGAGAATCACCTCAGGGTCTCGTGATGCGCAATCGACCACGCGAACTACTAGACCAACAAAGCAGTTAGTTACAACTTACAACGTATCCGGAACACTGAAAACACTATGTTTAGTAGTGAGACTCGAAGTATCGCAATCCATTAATCCTAGTATTATGATCCAAACATCAAAAGACTATTAAATTCAGTATTCACCAATCTTTCACCAGCACCATTTTAGCCGAGTCGATGAAGTAAACATCGCTAATCAATCACGGCAAACAAGGCCGCAGATTGACGGCAGTCGCCGGTTCGCGTGTTTTTCCACACTAATGTAACCCCATCATTTATTGATTATGGGGTAGGGCTGGTCGAAATGCCGCTACATTAGAATAATAAGCAAAACGTGGATTCGCCATAGAGGGGAATGATTCGGTAATAGACATGGCTGAGCCTGGTATTATAGACAAAGTTGGTTTGCGTTTGCATATAAATAAAGGTCACACAAATATATCTCAAGAAAATAACTTTCTGCATGCGGAAAATATGCAGAAAACAGACTGTCACCTCATGGCTCTTTATGGAAAAATCCTGAATGAGAAAATTTGAGTAGTCTCTTCATCAAAAGAGTCAAAGACAAAACACCTGTGAATTTAAAATTGACCACCAAACTTCGAAGAAAGAAAGGTTGATTTACAATCTGAAAAAGAGTCTTAGGCTGAAATCTATAAACCAAAACAGTTAAAACGCGACAGATTTATGAATTTTTGCAGTTTCTTACATAAATAGGGCTAGTAAACTTTGTATGTAGGTGATGTAGTTTGTATGGTCATCAATATTAGGTAGGTATACCTACTATATTATAATTTCAATTAAATTAAAAAATAAGTAAATAATACGACAAGAAGAACTGTACACGCTATATTAAATAAAAGGCGGGGAATAACTACAGGTACTCGAGTGCTGACTACTACAGTCACTTCAGCATTTTATTCGCGTAACCTCATTAAAGAACACAACGCACTGAGCTTTCCATTCAGCGCTCCTATTATACTCAATGAGACTCTCTCCCCACTAACTAAAAATTGTAATCACGTCGCCGTCGTGGTCTGAATGGTACCTATTTCTCGCATAGTGATAAATGTTGTACGATTTTAAATAGACATTATCTAAGCAAAGCACGCTTCTTCTTCTCAAGACTCAATTAGACAAGTAGAGTTTCACGAATGCAAGCGACAGTGAATTCAGTTTCTTTCTAGGCAATAATAATATACAATGTAGATAATTGATTGTATGGTCTAAGAATTATAATACATCAGTGTAATCATTAGTGTAATAGTTTTTGAAGAAATGACAGAGACAGTCCAAGTTATCTGCACGGAAGGATGGTCGTATCGTAAAGCGAGGTTTATGACGTCACGCGTACATTTTCCCATCTGGGCGACATAAATAAATAATTATAGTGAACTCTAGTTAGTCGATTATATTACATATTAAAAACTTGGCCATATATACCTAACACCATCGCTTAAAGCAGTATCATTTCTATATTGTTTTGACATGTCATACAATGTCATCAATATACGACATCTCAAAACAATAGTGAAAGAATACTTTATAACTTTTTAAAGTAGCAACTTTTAAAAGTAAAATTTTAACCATTCTGTGTTCAATTAAATCAGGAAGATAGTCACAAAATAATAGGCCCTAAGTAAAATAGGATCAGAAACTTCTACCCTGAGGAGTAAACACGTCAAAGTCAAGGACTGTTATTGAAGGAAAATAATTATAAAAGCACCGAGTAAACACTTTAATTAAAGTTTATCGTGGTTTGCGGTGAAACATCAATTCAATTAAATACTGACTGAAAAACAATATTCAGAATATATTGCTTGTATTATTTGGTGGCAACAAAATAATTTATGGATCATTTTCATTTTATATCCATTGACCTATATTAAGTATGTTCGATATTGGCTCGTTAAAACACAATAGCTGCGTTATGGATAGCATTGCGATCGTCGCAATCATTGTTCTTTGACTGGATGTATGGTAATGGCAATAACTGAATTTTTAACTGGATAACAGCAAGTCTATAATGCCTCAATAGGTCAGTAGATAAAGGTTCGGGACTGCAAACTGATAGATCGAACGATCGATTGCACTAAGTCGTATCCACTCTTTAAATAATCCAATAAATATTGTCTGGTTAATATTCTTTGATTCTTTCTTTCTTTGATAAAAAATTGTAAGTAAAATATGTAAACAAAGGAAAAATCATTCTTTACAACCAATTTACAACACTAGAAACTAATTGTATTACACATGAAAATGAATTTAAATTGTTGGTTTGATTCAAATATTTAAACCGCAGTTAGACGCACAGACGGACGGCCTAGGCGAAACGTATAATTACTTTTTATTTTAAATCAAGAGTGAAAAGGCTTCTTCTAGGCAAGCGCACTATATTAAGTTCTTCTTCCCTTACCATCAACTAAGATTACAGTTAAGCCCTAGTCTAAATAAAATACGAAAATACTACGAATCCCTAAATATTACGGACTAAGGCAACATAAATTGAGCGCCCAAAGCGACACATAATCGATGTGAAAATAGGACGCGACACGTGGGAATTCTTTATTCCTTTGTAAATAACACTTTAGATGCTAAAGCGCGGTCTAGATTTCCCTAGCCATCAGCTAACCAAGTATCCCAGCTCTTATTACAAGTGGGGTAGGCAGTTGAGAAAAGAGTTACTTAAACATTTCTGACGTAAAAACGTGGGTATTTTTCCTATTCGTACATATTATGTTACTTTTATAAAGATACTTGTACAAATTACCGCCAAATTGTATACTATTTATTGTACTACTAGCTCATTGTGTCTATTCTAATATTATGTGTGGTATGCAATAAAAGTATATTCATTCATTTATACTTTACTTATCCGAATAGCATAATATATCTAAACTAGCTTTAACCCGCGGCTTTGCTCACGTTAGGTTCGATTTTTTAACCCCCTATTTAACCCTCTTGGGGTTGAAATTTTCCAAAATCCTTTCTTAGCGGATGTCTACGTCCTAACAGCTACCTGTATGCCTTTCAGCTCAATCGGTCCAGTGGTTAGAGCTGTGCGTTGATAGATCAGTCAGTCAGTCAGTCAGTCAGTCAGTCAGCCAGTCAGTCAGTCAGTCAGTCAGTCAGTCAGTCAGTCAGTCAGTCACCTTTGCCTTTTATACATTTAGATGAAATTTTAAAATATAAAAAAAAATCCAGACTTATTACGTATGTTCTTTGTGTGCAGACGTGGACCGGGAAATATAAAAGGCCGTATAAAAGTTAGATAAATGTCGATACTTTCATTATACGTTAGCTATGGGAGTAACAGTTCCAATTTACGTCCCAATCCGGATCACTGACAACTATCGACGCGCTAAAAATGTTTGGACATTCTCTATTGAATTTATATTTTTGCATCCGGTGTACATTCACATTAAATGTCACCGGTTATTGGTACGGCATATTTTAAAATGGCAGACAAATACAATTGAATAAAAGCACGCAACGATACTTTGGCATTACTTACAAGTGCGTTTGTCAAGTGGAAGGCTTTGACCGTGGGTTTTTTTTCCTTCCTGACCTTCGATGGCGTGTAGAAACTGATAAGAAGTATGAGTTGAATTTATGCTGTCATACCCATCGAACTATAACGCTTAGAGCGCAATAGTCGATGTGGTGATAAACCTTTTTTAAAAAACTTTAAAGGATTTGCAAGGTCGGGCAGAGGGCTAAAGTAAGTCGCAAAGTCTGGAAAGAGAATCCCACCTAGTGAGAGATACCTTTTGGTGGTAAAAAGATATATCAGTGGAAGCGCCCTGAGCCCATAACCTGATGTAAAGAGTCGTTTTTAACGCAGCGGAATTTATCTTTATTGAAACCCCTTCAAACTGGCATTATTTAATTTTTACAATTTTTTGTACATCTATCAAAGATACTATTCTATAACGCACTTTAAAACAACTACCTATACCCATTGAAAAATTGCATCAATCCGTTGAATTGCTGGGTGAATTTTCACATGTATAATATTAGTAGGAAAAAGATGTGGTCGGTGTTTATTACTTGTGTTACAATTTAACGTAGTAAAAAATGCGAGCAATTTGGTTAGGACATGTAAAATCCGAGCTCGGAAAACCTGTGAAACAATGTTGACATTTTATCAAAAGCTGCGCGTTGCATATCAGCGTGTTTAAACTGCATGTCGGGTTAAATAGCACGCGAAAATTGTTTACCCATTCGATACTAGGATTACCTATACCTACTACAGCGAAATCCCCTTAATCCTATCAAGTTTAGCATCATTTCCTGCATACACCTAAGCCGATTGACGTCGGTCCCTGCAGTTTGATGCATGTTTTCATACATTTTGCAAGACTTCGTCCCTAATGCCAGTTATCACCAACGTTCCCTAACTTTTACGGGATACCTTAACTAAGTCAGGTGACGCTTTCAGTTAATTTTGTTTTTACAAACCTCTAGGGAACATCTAAAGGTGGAAATGACATTGGGTAAGGGATTGTATTTAGAGGTTACCTACGTAAACAAACTCTACTACTACTTAGGGGCATAAATGTTATACTATTCCTTCTCCTCTCAACCCATCATCGGCCCACTACTGGGTGCAAATCTCTCGAATGAGAGGACCATATTCCACCACGCTATCCACTAAATTGGCAAACTTCACTCACCTTTGAGACCTCGCATACTAGTTTCCTCACACTGTTTTCCTTCGACGTTACAGCTTTCTAAGCAAGTCATATTTAATCGCATATACTCGTAACTACGTAAAGTCAAAGATGCGTGTGTGGAATCTGCTAAATGCCCTTAACTCCAAGTTTGTGACCTTCAAATCGTACATGGTTTTGGTTATTTATTACGTAATCAAAGGGTTAAATCCCGTGCCTTCCGGCAAAACTGGAAAATTTTCCCGAAAGAGTTAAGATAACTTGTTTTATAAACATATTTCGCAAAATATCTCCTTTTCATCGACGGTAAAAGCTAATACTTAGGTATTTTATTACCAGTTCTTGACATAATTCGCCTTTGTTCGCGAGTGTTTGTCCACCACTTTCCTTTATTCTGTATTTTTATTGTGAAAATGGAAAAACTGTATATAAACAGACGTTTCTCTTTGTCCTTTCAAAGTAAGGATTTGCGTAGTGTTGCCGTTTGTATCGTTTGTTGTGAACTAGTGAGCAGTGAAAAGGGAATTCCTCTGTTGAAATAAACCCTTTGTTGCGTACACACTAATCACTGGACACAATGTGAACACTGAACGAACATGTTCACTGTTCTGTCCTTTAGAAAACAATTCTGCAAGTTCGTTAACGGTTTTCTTCGTATTAGCCATGCTGAGCTTAATATTCTCCTCTCATTTGTAAATAACCGAAGCTTTTGTTAGGAACGGATACGACAATAGTGCAACGTCGGTGGTTGATCCGTTGTCCTTCCAGTTTTTAGTCCGCACCTTTAACTATTGGGCCATTGAGGAAATGATTTCATTTCAGTCAGTGACAAGACAGCTGCGATCGATGGTGGTAAATGACGATGGAAGCAGGGTAACTTGAAAAGGGTACCTAATACCGAACCGAACCGAACCGATGGTAGAGTCATAAGAGCTACAAGTTGGTCTACATGAAATAAACTAGTGGTTCGCCCCGAACTGAGACCTCGCGATATCCCATAATTCCCAAAAGTTTTAATTATATATTGTAATAATTAACTTTTAACATTAGACGTAATAAAAAAAATAATAGTTGACATAAAACTGTTTTACTGACACAGCGCCATCTATTAGCATTATAGTGAAGCTATTAGCTTCACAATAATGCTAATAGATGGCGCATTAAAATTAAATAATTCGTTTCTTTATAACATTTATCTAATTTTAGTATTTGTTGTTCAAGTACAGGATATAACTGAATTTTCAACCAAGTTTCACGTTCTAATATTCAGTAATTCAGAAGTTATAGGGCTCTGACAGACATTTAGACGGACACACTTCTCTGTCTAGTAGGCAAGCGCCCTAGTTGATTCAGAGAACTCGCTTCGCTCGTTCAATAATTTTAAATTGAATTAATAGGTATGACGAACTATAGATAAAGATTTCAAAATGCACATACTATTATTCGTCTTTCCAGAAAAACGTAGGTACCTAGAGGTAGACAAAAGTACGGAGTCACTGAATATTGCAAGACATCCTGTCTTGTCTGAAATGAATGAATATTTTATCTCGCCGACTCCGACGTTGCAAGAATTGTCTTGTTAATAATTTGCAAGTGTCAACTCGATTTACAGAAGTCAGCAATCGCAACTTATAGACAATGATTGCTCATCGTCTCTTTGGTCCGATGACCAAAAAAAGACCGTAAAGTGAAAAAAACCTAATTTTGAGTTGTGAGCAAAAAACGTGGGAAGTGATGTCTCTGGGAAACCTAAGGTTTAATAGCGTAGTAGATTTAAGTACTTAACGTTTTTAAGGCTTGTATGTACTTGCAAAAAGCAAGGCTATGAGCGTTTGACCGTGTTTTAGTGTATTTATTAAGTTAACCGTATTTAAGTATTGGAAAATTAAGAAAATGATGTAGTTAAACGGCTTCCGGGTATGTAGTCTTTGTATCGCTGTTACTATAAATGATAACATTACGAACTCTAGACAGATCAATAGGAAAAAAATAACCTTTTTCTCTAAGCCAAATTCCACAAAGATCAGTTCAACTGATTTCAGATTTATATGGTCCAACTATATAAATCGGAAATCTTCTACCTGCCAGTGAAAATCCTTCAAGGTCGGTTCAGGCAAAAATAATAATTATAACGTGTCTTCAAGGGTTGTTGCATCGTTGAGAGAACCATAGGTATATGAACAGATTTGAATGTTGAAAGTATATATATATGAACTTATTAAGAATCAGTTATATTTAATCACAGATAGACACTTTCCTGCATGCAACTAGATAGAAAAAGCTGACTTTTTTCTACAAATGTTGTGTCACGTGGAGCAGAAAGGCATTTCGAAAATACATAAATATTGATTATTTATTTATTTCCAGCTTGGACTTAGTAGAGGAGGTCTTCGAATTGAGTGGGTCTGGGTACATATTATCAGGTCTGCCTATTGCTGAAATCTTCCAGCCTAAAGCATTTGATCATCGTTTAATGGATTTGCGAATCATAAAATATCATTGTTGACTTTACTGCGAATGTAGGTCACTAATAAACAATAAACATTTTGGTATGTCTAGACGTTATATATTAATCAATACCTACCAACTAGGAAAGGAATTAAACGACCTTGTTCGTCCTTCACCTTTTTACGATCTCACCGCAAGAACCTTGAAGTTTTGCACCTCCACAGAACAATTTATTATTTATATGATATTCCTTGAAGCGCTTTTTATGGTAGGTATGCGTGACGAATATTGAGAATTGGATGGTTAGGGTGGATGCCAAAATATGCCGAAGAAGCTAAAACATGTTCAGCACTAAACAGGTCAGATTCATTATTTATTTGATGACACTAATTTTATAACGTTATCGCTAGTTCTTTTTTTAATGGTCAGGTGCCTTTATGGCATGCTGTAGGGTGGTCCGTCGTACGAATACTATTCAGCAACCTAAGCACGAACATTTTAACTTTCGAATAGTAATGGTTAAGTTAACGCCAATGTATGAAAATGACAGGAGCGATCCTGTCATTCTCATACAAAGTTTCTTGCTGGCGTTAACTTTACATTTACTATTCGAAAGTTAAAATGTTCGTGCTTAGACTTACAGGAACTATGAACTTCACGTGGACAATTTCGCGGGTAAAAGAAAGTATTAAAATAAATTAATTAATTAAATTAAAAATTACTTTGTTGGTATGTTTTTCAATCACTCCGTTAAAAAGCTACGGATAAAAACCGATTTAAGGCCTTCTATTGATGGTAGGCAGAGAGGTTCATAAAGGCACCGTTAGGTATACTTATTGATATATTTCTGCACAAGAACTTCTTTCTGTGCGTTATATTTTCAACATTCCAAGGTAACACACAAGGCTCAGTACTTTGCATTCAATAGATATACAGCAGGTATAACCCATAATTTGTACTAAAAGCAGAGAAAAGTTATGATTGCTCGAAACCATCCATGAAACGCTGTCACGCTATCGCCATTAGCGAACGAAATGTGTCTTTATCGTCTTTATGTCTTCCGAATCCTCGCATAATTTGCTTGCGTGTCTATTTCCGAGGTCATTGGCTGTAAATCGACTCGCAAACCTTTTTGGGTTAGAACTACGGGAATAAGGACTTCCACTTGCCATTATAAGATTAAATCCCTATAATCGGCAGACAGCACTGCATTAGGTAATACTAAGTTGAAATTTATACTGAACTAGCGGACGCCCGCGACTTCGCCCGCTTCTTTAATTCAAAATCAACAGTTCCTAAATCCCCACAGTTTAGGTGGGCAGAACCCCTGCAGCATCAGGATTGAGGGGCTGGGTCCTGGAATCCAACGATATAGTCTTTACTAGGTACCTACATTAACTATTCATAATCGACAGTTCCTAAATCCCCACAGTTTAAATGGGCAGAACCCTGCAATATCAGGATTGAGAAGTTGGAACTCGAAGTTTTAATAGGAGCATCTTGCAAAGTTTTTGTATCGATTAAAAGATTCACGCAAATCGGTTCACATACCTAATTAATACAATCTTCATAAAGATGGATTCGGATCGTACGCGAGTATGACTCGCACTTGGCTGATAATTGCTTATAAAACACTTCATTATTATAGTATAACGCTTTGGTCCTCCGTGACACGTGCTTGCTAAACTTTTCAATCGTATAATGGCTTCTTTCCAAGACACAGGTGCGTTACCTATTTAATTTTTCATATCCGGAATTTCTCCAGTTGTTTACTCGTGTCTTTCTTCACTGACTTATACGCGACGAATACACCAGTAATTAGGTTAAACAAACTATACCATTTTAACTTTAAATTTTGTAGAAAACTCTTAATAACTATGCGCCCACTTGCTTTCCGAATATATTATCTCTATGACAAGGGTTTGGTTCTGCCCTACTTTATTCTTGATTTGCTATACTATCACTAGGTTTTACCCGCGGCTTCACTCACGCTTTTACCCCCTTAGAGCTTCTTTCTTAGTGGATACCTAGCTATTACCTACGTTATAATAGTTCTTCTGTGATCGCCGCTATTAGCCTAAGCACGAACATTTGAACTTTCGAATAGTAAAGGTGAAGTTAACGCCAATATATGAAAATGACAGGAGCACTCCTGTCATTCTCATACAAAATTTCTTGCTGGCGTTAACTTTACCTTTACTATTCGAAAGTTAAAATGTTCGTGCTTAGGCTATACAGTATGCCAAATAATATTCGTGCTTAGGCTAGGTACAGTATGCCAAATGTCCGATCCGTCCAGCGGTCAGAGCTATACGTTGATAGATTAGTCAGTCAGTCTTTGTATTTTATATACTTATTTAGAAGATTATACATCATCCTCGAAATTAAAATGTTATAAATACCTAACTTTGTCATTTAAACTTTACAGCATTTAACATTAAAGCTTAAGATCTACCTCGAGCACTCGACATTCATCCGCCCACAAAGGCACTGCTCGCTGAGCATTCATAAAGAATGTTATTGCGCATCGCATTTCTATAGCATCTCAGTAAAAGTCTGCCATCTTTTATACATTTACAGACGATCCAACCGTTCTAGCAAGCCTCAATAGCCCAACGGTTAAACGTGCGGACTGAAAAACTGAAAGGTCGCAGGTTCGAACTCCACCCGTTGCACTATTGTCGTACCCACTTCTAGCACAAGCTTGCCGCTTATTTGGAGGGAATAGGAGGTTATTAGTCGACTTCAGCTTGGCTAATATTCTTAAAAAAAATCTGGTTGGACCCTGTTGGTTGCAGCCAGGGTCCAACCAGATTTTTTTTAAGAAGGTCTAACCAGGTCTTTACCTTCTCCTTTTTTGGATTTTCAAAAAAGGAGAAGGTTCTCAATTTGTCGGAATCTTTTTATTTTTTATTACTCCCCCCGATTACTCGAAGACGCCTGGACCGATTTAGAAAATTCTTTTTTTGTTTGAAAGGGTATAATTTCCAGGTGGTCCCATTGTTATCAGATCAGGATCTGATGATGGGATCCTGGAGAAATCGAGGGAAATCTTCAAATTTTAGTGGCATAATTGATATACTTTGTAGTGGCGTTTGAAGTCTGTTTTGTAAAAAGAATTTTTACGTTTATATTATCTATTCGTATACCATCCATCGCGTAGGTAAATTAAAGTGAAATTACATAAGTCAGGACGATCAAACCAGAATCGGCTGCCACGGGAGTTAAATGTACCATTTCCGTAGCATCTCATTCAGATAGGTAGGTACATATATGTTTCTATAGATATACCCTTTTCCCTACATATCTTGTGCACAGCCTTCACAAAGTCTTAATTACTTCCCTCATAAGATAAGTGCACTTGAAAATGAATGTTTAGAAACCTGAAGTGATCTAGAGATGTTGGATTTGCATGCACTTATAACATATTACCTACTGAAGGGGTTTTCTTCTATAATAAAGTATCGACTTGGTTTCTTTGATTACTTTGTTGTCTTGCTACTCTTGCGGCAAAAATAACCGAATCTGAAATGTACCTATTGATTGAAGGTCAATAACTTTATATATCTTTATAATAGTAGTGTTCAAAAATTAACAAACAGATTGCAATCTCAAAGCGTCTTATGATTTACTAGATGATGCCCGCGACTTCGTTGGCGTCGATTGAGGTTTTTTGGATTTGGATAGATTAAAAGTAGCCCATGTGCTTCCAGTCTATAATTTATTTATGTGCCAAATTTCAACCAAAACGGTTCAGACGTTGTGGCGTGATGGAGTAACAAAATACATCCAAACATTTATACTTAATAGGATAGATATAATATAATAGGATATCTGGCGTATTAAAATCTGCAGATTTTGGATTATTTATTTCGGCCGTTAGAATAGGTACTCACTCATTTATCTAAGAAGCCATTGGGAGATTGGTATCAGCTGAAAAGTTTCGGCCATCTCCGAAAATCTCCATTGGATCGTACAATAGCCTTTACAGTAGAAAACAAATTCGGAGATTGAAAACCTCCTTTTTCGTCGGTTAATAATGCCATGTCATTGTTATATTGAATTGACAACTTCCTAATCATTTTCTTTTGAAATTATTTGGTGTATTTCATCTGAGTTTGGTTCCAACAGGTTCCAACAGGTTCCAACGTACGTAGTACATTTACATCGATGGTTCCAACATAGCTATGAGTAGGCATACCTAACAGAAAACTACTTTTTTGGAATCGGTTAAAAAACAATTAATGCACAAGAGTTAGCCGTTAGCGAAAACAAATTAATCGTCGTGAATCATTGTCATGTAAACAGTTAAACATATTTTAGCCTCCGAACCTCTACGATAAAAGTAGAAAAGTAAACGCCATTAAACCCGTCTTTACTCTTTAATGGCTGAATAACGGCTAAATTTATTTCAAGTAGGTAGTACCCTCATTTTAACGTACGTATTTAATATACGTTAAAAAATAGTGATAGTGGTATTGTAGGAAGTAGACACTGCAAAGCTCATTTAGGTAGATAGTAAGTACAGATTTTCACTAACTACAATTTTTTAGATTAAATACCAGATTAAGTACGTTATTAGAAGCATCCATTAGTCAGCTAACGAAAATTAGATTTTGTCTAGATAGGGTTAAACTTTAGCGACATAGTTTACCAATCCAGACCTTACTGAGCTTGATTGTGTAAGACACAGTCCAAAAACCGGAGTTAAAACTCTTTAACTTATCACTAAAGCCGCCTCCACTCGCCCCTTTTAGCGGCCCCTGATCTCATATCTCAATATATCAATCAATTTAACCACAGCACGATAGACAAACCACCGTCTGAACGTGAGGGTAATTGTCGAAAATATCAAAGTATAGTACTTTGATATTTTCGATAATTACCCTCACTAATCAATAATTAATTAATTAATTAATTACACTCATCTAAATCTACCGGCAATATTTATTCTAGTAGGGCCAATGATTAGGGCGCGATTGCTTTCGCAACCCCTCAATCAAACACAACAAAAGTATTTGTATAAAATATGCGATTGTTTAAGAGTTTTGAAGTGAGATGCCTCGGCATAAGTGCTGTCGATTTTATCTGTAACAATCACGATACCTTATAAATCCTTATTCCTTAAGCATGCGAAATGTGATTTTTAGACGATCCCCCTGCAGTTTATCATATCTGTCGCTAATATAACGTTTAAATAACTTACATTTGCGGCCTATTTACGTCGAATGCGGTGCAGGGGAAAATTTATTTTTAAATATGTGCTCCAACCGTAAATAAGGTTGTCATTTGTTTGCAGGAGATTATCGACGTGCGGCGATGTCGCGCGCTGTGACACGCGGTGTAAATATAGGCGGATAAATATAGCGCACTCACATGGACCGTGGCATGGTCTCCGGTTTTGATTATAAAACATTCAGTGTAAGAGAATTCCTCTTCCATTGACTTTACGAAGTTTTAACGACCCCTTATTGCCACTTCCTCAGTCCTTGGGTGCTGTGGGATTGTCGAAAAAATGATGGCTGCACTGGTACCATCGCAATAACCTCTGATTTGCTGACTACTCCCGCGTTATTAGTTTTTGTTCAACAAGATAGCAAAGTTCATTTTTGTTGCGAGTGCCTAATTTTAACCCCGAGTAGGCGAAGGATTCTAAGTTAGATTTCTGAGTGTAGTGAGGAATTCAAAGGCACAAGAAACAAAAACTTTCCAATCGTGTGATACATACAACTTTTCACCTCACTAGTAGTAGGTAGATAGTAGCTAGTTTTTAAGATTATAATGTACAGAAATGTTTAAGAGTGTACAGAATAAATAAATAGTTTAAAAAGGGCGCCTTTGCTGTCTAAAACCAGTGAGCAAAAGTCGTTTTAGCTCACTCAGTGAAAAAGAGTGTTGAACTTTTCTTGAGACAACACTTTTTCTTACTGCGTGAGCAAAAACGACTTTTGCTCACTGGTTTTAGACAGCAAAAACGCACTTTTTGAGTTAGTGAGGTAAAAAAGTGATTTACTTTGATGCATAAAAGTTGCCTGTGGAAGGTTGCCGGCATTTTACAATTAAACCGGTTTAATCTATTATTTCATATGAAATCATCAATGATCTTACGTATAAAAGGTCATTGGAAATCATAGATTAATTACGACACGTTATGTAGGTACTCAGTAGTTCGGAGTGTCAAAAATAAAAGTCCAAAAAAAACCTTCAGTACTATCTGTAACGTACCTACTTTTTGTGATGCAGTAGAAAAAAGTATTCGTGTAAACGAATGAACATTCTGCAGTGTCTTCTGTAGAGCTTTTCCTTTTGAGTTTTGACAATAGGTTTAAATTAGGCGCGTTTGGGGCGTTCAGCGCGATTGGACAAAGAGCTTGGATTGTATCCAGAGCTTGGAACAATAAGGGTGGGGCTGAGCCTCTGTAAACGTTCTTTAGGCTCAATATCACAGGTCCGGGTCGCGTTTTCCCACTGCTTCACACACAGAAAGTGATATGGCAACATGTCTGGCGGCTCCAAGCTGTCATAGAAATATGGAACTACCTACATATTTGAGCTTTTGTGTTAGGTTTTTTCCCGCGGAAATCCAACAGGAATATTTGCTAGATAAAAGATTGTATCAGTCTCGCATTCCCTTGCAAAAATCACATCAATCCGTTGCTTTATTTCTTCGTTAAAGGACAAACCAACAAACACACAAACTTTCCTATTTTTATCCGTCTACGGCAAGGCTAAAAGGGTTATGATTTTAGCAGTCTATGTAAGTATGTATGTGACCTTTTACGAATGTTTCACCGCATCGGATAAACTACTGAGCCTATTTTGATGATGTGTCAATCGATTCGATATGCCACGGTAACCACGACGGATTTTAAATCCAATTTTGCGTAATCGGGTCACAGTTTTTAAAATTTTCCTCGTTAATATTAATATGGACTCCGAGGTGCTAATTTTTAAAAAAAAAAAGAATATTAGCCAAGCTGAAATTGACTAATATTCTCCTCTCCCCTCCAAATAAGCGGAAAGCTTGTGTTAGGAGTGGGTACGACAATAGTGCAATAGGTAGGGTTTGAACCTGGGACTTTTCAGTTTTCAGTCCGCACCTTTAACCGTTAATTGAGGCTATTTGGATCCAAACTAGAGACCCTTTGGTCCACAGAAGCCTACATTAGCACAGCACAGCCATAAATACTACCCGCTACGATTTTATTTGGAAGCCATCCAAATAGGCATCACCTGCAGCTGTGGAGAATGAATCGCACGATGAAACCTACATGAATATGAATTTATTAAAAATTCCAACCCATTGAAAGTATTGTCCTTCACGAATTCACGAGCCAAGGTATTTGCAAAATGAGAATTTCCGTGTGAGTTTTAATTTAAACCTAAATAGTAACTAAATGAATAATTATAAAATAAAGTATGTATCTACCGGTAATATGGTTGCCGTTGTTTCGAAAAGTGCAATGAACTTGGGTTTTGGGCCTCACAGACTTTTATATATATCAGAAATCAGCATTTGCTACCTAGATACCTACTTAAATTACCTACTACTAAAACTTACTTAACTGAATCTAAAACCCCCCTTTGGATGGACAATCTAATTCTTTGGCCGAAGGATCCCCGATAGACTTGAAGCCTTTTTGAAAGTTCTTCAAAATGTGCTCGAGCCTTTGGACCCCACGGCCCAGGTTCTCTATTCTCCAGTGTCTACACCAAAAGATACGAAATATGAAACTACAATCGAAGTTTTCCTTGCGTCTCTTAATTATTTTCTTTAAATTAAATCGAGTGATTTTTAGCAAGCGCCCTTCATCCAGGCGCTCGGCGTACGTCCGACAATCGGTGACCAACTTTTGTCGGTAAAAAATGAAACATTTATATATGTAGATCGTAATTGTCAATAAAACATCGAGTTCAGGCATGTACTGATTTATTCTATTGATCTATTCTCTATGGATCATGGAACATTTGATATCTACCTATACTAGATTATAAATGTTATTACCTACCTGACAGTAATATTGCTAGGCACACGTCCTACAAAAAGTCGGTCAAAAATTTTGTAGGACGTGTTTTTTTTTTTTCAAGTTTCAAATGCTATATTAAAAATTACTTCAACAGCAGAAGCTTTTAAACATTACGCGTAGTCTTTAGATTAAGGTATAAATATTCTAAGGCGTTGTCCTATTTCTTACTAGTTTCTTATACTGTTCTAAGATAAAGGGTCTTATGAGAATAAATCCGGCTCAAAGGATCAGTGTTTTACCTTTTCGTATTTCTTTCAATAAGTGCTGGGTTTTAGGCTACATTTTATCCTGTTGTTAACAGATCTACTTAACCGATCTTAATGAAATACGTACAGAGATAACTTCCGTTCCGGAGACGCATAAAGACTACTTCTTACCTCGGAAAAGCAGAGTTCCAACTGGATTTTTCCAAAAGCTACAAAAGCTGGCAACATATTTTAGTCTGCTCTGTTAAGTCTGGCTATTTCTACTTCCAACAAAACCCCACAGTATAATTATTTTATTAGTCGTTATTTTCTGACACAGTTCGTTTGTGAAACGCAACTCAGCCGTAAATATTGGCTTGATCGAAGCGCCAAATAAGTTCCACTTGGACCCCATCCAAATAGGCTTCAGAGACAGTCTGTGAGAAAGAATTCGTATTTCATACAATAGAACCTATTCATTCATTCATTCATCTCGACCCATCGGTGGCCCACTTGTGGGCACAGGTCTCCTCTCGAGTTTACGTATTTTAAGCAGTTTTTAAGTTTTTTGACACTGTCTTTTTTGTGTTGTAAGATTACTTCGCATATTTTTTGTATTGTAATACTAAGTTTTGGTAATAGGTTAACATGTAGGTAGAAAAAAATTTGGAACATAATTATATACATACCACTTTTGCCTTTTGCCACGCGTCTTCGTTCACGTTTTAAGTTCGATTTTTCAAACCCTTATTTTACCCCTTTAGTGGTTGAACTTTCAAAAATCCTTAGCGAATGCCTACGTCATAATAGCTGTATGCCTTTCAGCCCGATCCGTCCAGTGATAAGAGCTGAGTGTTGATAGATAAGTCATCTGTCAGTCACCTTTTCCTTTTACGAGTATATACGTATATTCATACATCCTACATAGCCTACTAAAATCACAACCCTTCCTCCTAGCTTTGCGTAGTCGGTAGAAAAATACTTAGATAGAAATTCCAACGCTAACTTATATAGGCGTTAACTTAGATTGAGTATTAAGGCTATGAAAGTGGAACAAACACGAGGACAGGTGCGAGCGTCACTGAGTTCCGACGCGGTTACCTGATATACTATTAATCTCCTAATGGAAGAGGTCAAGGAAGTTGAAAACCTACATGCGCTTAAACATATCTTTTTACATTGCAAATAGCTACATGAATTACGATACAGTTGATAGTGTTTGCAGAACCGCCGCTACGTGGACTGACGATGTCAAACCAGTCGCACTGGACTGTGTGAAAGTCCATGCAACAGACCTTGTCCAGCTATGGATATAAAGAAAAAAAAGAAGACAGTTGGCGTAAATTAAAGGGGACTCTAATAATATACGCATTTTAGATCTATTTGAGTATTTAGGTGATAAGAACTGAAAATACTACCTAAGTATATATACATGATCTACCAATTACGTTAAGTTAAGACTCTGAAAACCTTCGCAGTGTTTTTTTTTATTTTTATTTAGTTAATGGTTTCAATAATATAGAAGATGGAAGCGGGCTAACTTTAAAGGGGGTTTGGCAAATCTTTTTATTAAATCTATACCCCGTTTCCACGAATTTTTTTTTTATTTTCCAAAATTCATTTTAATATACATAATACTGCCGTCCACAACCTATAACGCCGTTAACTACCAAGACCATATTTCCTAATAAAAACCCAAATTTAAATGTTTTTGGGTTTATATTAGGAAATATGGTCTTGGTAGTTAACGGCATTATAGCTTGTGGACGGCAGAATATATTATAATTTTGTCACAAGACAGTGGTGTTTTTCGTACGTATTAAAATAAACAGAGTTAGTACTGACTAAATACTAAAGTATGCGTACGGTTGGGTTTATTAATTATGAAAGGCACGGAACGATGTTTGTTTGACCGATAAAATTTATTCGATAATTTTATTACACATCCCTGCGTTTTATTGCCCATTTATAAATATTCGCGGACGGGCAATATTTTGGTAAATGGGTAAATGGTAAATAGAATAGGGTTGGACCATATACTTCTAGTAAAAGGTACGATTTTATGGGTTGTACCTTGTACCTATTCAGTAAAATAACTTCACTACTCACTACGGTTACTAAACGTTTCATACAAAGTTTTCTTCCGAGCTGGTTCTGAGTCATGATACTTATACTATTTTTTTATTTGGTTTGGTCTCATAGATTTTCCTCGTGAAACACTCGTTAAATTGTAACGTAGGTTATAAGTGTACGTATTCATTAAATTGCCCGCGGAAATGTTATTTCACGTTCAGTGCCCGCGGAGTTTTGTTGATTTTGTTGCAATTAATACGCTACTTGACTTTAAAATGTTACGGTTTCGAAATTAAATGTGTTTCAACGTTTTTACATTTTCAGCTTGAAAAAGATATAATTAGTTTAATATACACCTAATCCCACGCTTCGTAAGAGACACTACTTCGAAAATTGTATTGGTTGGCTTAAGTTCACTTACCTACCTATGCCAGACAATACAATTTCCAAAATGCACCTACATTAGAATTACCGAAAGTAGCTTATAAACCTAATCAAAAACTGCCCTAAAAGACACTACTCCAGCTTGTATAAACTACATCACATTTGCCAGGATATCCGAAATTAGTTTGTAAACCTAATCGCATAGATACCGCCCTGAGAGACACTACTCAAGGCTTTACTGGCTGGCATAACAGGCATCACATATGCCAGAATATCTGCTAACGTACCTACTACCAAAGCAAAGTTTTGTGTAGGATTCATTTAGCTAGTAAAATACTTACCTACTCAAAACTTTCTTCATTACGCAGTGTAACAAAGATTTTAGCTATTTTCTTTCTACCATGAATTGCCTGAATGGGCGAGGTAAGCACTTTTAATAATATTATTATTACCGGCAACCTAGGATTTTCAAGGCTAAAGTTTCTGTTATAATCATCTAATGTAAGAGTAATATCCACTACCTAATTTACATAGTTTGGTAGGAAATCAATAGCTAAATTCTACATCTTGTTCCAACGTATTTTCAACATCAGAAGTGGGATAACTGAACACCACGATGCAATTTGATAATAGGTACTATGTGTAAACTATATAGGTCGGGAGGCACAGAGTGCAATTCAAATCAAAGAGTTTGCAATCAAATATAAAAATCATGAATAAACTCGATCTGAATAGCCAATGACGTTGAATGAGAGCGGACCGGGCCCTTTCATCTTTACTCGGTCCAACGAATTTATATATCCGATTGAATTGTACTTACATGTTTGAGACTTTTCTAATTAGGAATTTGCTTTTTTTTATATTTTTAACGAGCAGGCGGGTTACCTAGATGTTAAGTGATTACCGCCGCCCATTTGTAGCACCTGAGGCACCACCAATGCCTTGCCGGCCTTTTAGGAAATGAATTTATAATTGCTTAATAATTTTACTTTGATACTTTTTGCGAGATTCGGGGTCGGAATCTAGACCTTTAACTTCTAGGAGTAACGTGTTTTAATGGTAAAGGAAAACATCGCAAGGATGAACCATGCCTGAGAATTCTAAATAATTTTTCAAATGTTTGACGATGGCCTAATCGCTTCTCAGTCTAAAAGGAGACCTGTGTCTTATGACGTGTGACCTGATGAATTTAGATGACGGATTGATTTATTGGTTCGCTTGATAAAGAAGAATGGTATCTTTAAAAGGTTTACTACTACCATATTTTGCATCTAATAAATAAATGTCAAGAGAAAACCCTTGCTACTTCTTAGACAAGTTTACAAGTTTAACTCGATAGGTCATCAAAGAAAAAGGTTGCTTACTCGACATAAAATGACGACTGATCGCAAGTCGTCAGCCCTTTTAAGTCAAGGCTACAACCTTGCAAGATGGCGTGCTATGGATCTGCATAATTGGATTCCTTTAATTGGATTGCGTCGTGCATGCGTACTGAGCTTAATCTAATAACCATACACATGATGGGAATGTTTAATTTTATTGTTTTGAAATAGCTTATTGGAGATATCGGAAGATTTGAGAATCAATTTAGTTTACAGATCACAATCTATTACGGTCCGTCCATACGATCGCTAAACTGTAGTGATTCGAATTCTATTACTTATTGTTATAGTTCTTTTTTTACCCCAAACAATTGGTAGATTTACAATAGATTTACATGAGCATCAAAAATGTGTAGAAACTCATTTAATAAGTGGAGGTATTAAGACTAAATGAATTTTTAAGGACAATGTTGCATGAACATGATAGGGTAATAAAAAAATTAAATAATTTATTATATTATATTGACAACCTATAGTCCAGTCAATAGAGCTTTACCATTTTGAGGTGGAAAGCTGAAACCAACGCGATTAATGTAAGTGTTACCACAATATAGTTCAAAAATTCAGGCCGCTGAGCAATAATTACAAGAAAGAAGTACCTACAAGTGATCTTTTTGCTACATTTCGTTTTGAAAAAATCAACTGTTAAGTTTCTTGCCAGCTCTTCTCAACAGAATCTGCTTTCCGAACCGATAATAAAATCTTGACTTGTCATAAGAGTCACAAAGTGTCCTATATGAAATAAATAATTTTGAATTTTTTGAATTTCACAACCTCAATGTGCCTTTCAAATATCTATAAACAGCTGCATAATACATATAATGATTATATAGATGTCCTAATTGGGATTCGGTCGTTGAGTAAATCCTTGATTAAAATATTTATTCTGCAGTATCCTAGAGAACTAAACAATGCACTTTGTAAACTCCTCTGGGGAACAATATTTCTTTTTCTCTAGAATCCGGATGTGCAATAAATAACTGACTAAAGTACCTGGGAGTACCGCCTTCAGGCGGAAATTTAAATAGATAATGCAGAAACAAAGCTGAATTATTTCCACTAGTGTGCTGTTTTAATAATTAGGAATTTTATAATATGTAGGATTGTAGGAACAGTTAAACATTTGTACTTCATCGCAAAACTATTTTAATATATGTAGTGGAAACTCGCATCATTTCATTCATTTTAAAATTTCCTCTTTAAGATTTCGAGTTTATCTAGATTTATCTATTTCACCTCGGCTCACCATTTATCATTGAAGCTTTTCAAGTAGGTATATCGAGATACATTTACCAGATCCCATAAACTAAGATAATAGAAGTTCTCAGAGTTAACCTGTCGTCGCTGATTCATCAGGAATTCTGGTTGCCTTTCTAAGCCTACTATTTTTATCTAAATATATAAAAGGCAAAGGTGACTAACTGACTGACTGACTGATCTATCAACGCACAGCTGAAACTACTGGATGGATCAGGCTGAAATTTTGCACGTAGATAGCTATTATAACGTAGGTGTCCGCTAAGAAAGGATTTTTGAAAATTCAACCCCTAAAGGGATAAAATAGGGGTTGGAATCATCGAACTTAACGTGAGCGAAGCCGCGGGGTAAAGTTAGTTAATAATAATTTTGTAATTCTTTTCCTATAAGTAACAAAAATGGCATTTCTACTTTAGTTTTCGCTAGGTAAAGTGGCACAATATTATTTTAGTCACAATTATGAGAAACTGGAACAACTTCCGTCTCAATACAAATGCCACAGCGAGTTGTTTTCGAAAAGTTTTCCAATAGCAAATCGAAAAACAAGTAGGTTAACCCAATCTGATTTGGTTTTACGGTGTACGTAACAAGTATGCCTGATATTTTGCGATCTGGTAAATAATAAGAGAATTTGACCTATACATACTTCTTTAAAAATATTGATGTTTTGGTTTTTAGTAAAGAGTTTTAGATTTTTTTTACGTTTTCATAATTATAAATATCCAAAAAGATCCAAACTAAAGAAAGCCTTACTTAGTATTTAGAAAAACAAACTAAGTATTGTATATCACGTAATTTGGTAATATTAATATATATATAGCTACTCGTGCTGATTCACTGACTCACTCATTGATCACCTCTCCTGTAAAATTTTGTATGGAAAAATTTTTTTTCACTCACAGTTTCGTATAGAGGACAAAAATTCATTCGGAGGAAAAATATGGAGAGAGCTGATGATTGAGGATTTCGGAGACGGGTGAGGAGCACCGGCCAGGGTATCGAAGATAGGTGGGGGGTGTTCGACCAAATGTCACTCGAAACCTCATCCAATTGGCAAAGAGCCGAAAAAAAACTCGAAAATGGCGGATTCAAGATGGCGGCCATACATGTTTGAGTCTATCTCAGAGAGTATAAGAGATGGAAGAGTGGTTTCTTGGAAAAAGATGATCAGGACCTGAAGGTCTACTTGATGAATAGAAAAAAATTCAAGATGGCGGAATTTATTTTTTTCCATACAAAATACATGCAAGACTTTAATTGGTTCTTTTTCAAAATTTCTGATGGTTTCGTAGAGAGGACAAAAATTCATTCGGAGGAAAAATATGGAGAGAGCTGATGGTTAAGGATTTCGGAGACGGGTGAGGAACACGGCCAGGATATAGAAGATAGGTGGGGGGTGTTCAAACAAATGCCACTCGAAACTTCATCCAATTGGCAGAGAGCTGAAAAAAACTCCAAAATGGCGGATTCAAGATGTCGGCCATACAGATTTCGTCGGTGTCTATCTCGAAGACTATAAAAGATAGAAGAATGGTTTCTTGGAAAAAGATGATCAAGACCCGAAGGTCTACTTGATGAATAGAAAAAAATTCAAGATGGCGGAATTTATTTTTCATATAAAATGTATGTAGATACGGTTCTTTTTCGAAATTTCTGATGGTTTCGTAGAGAGGACAAAATTTCATTCAGAGGAAAAATATGGAGAGAGCTGATAGTTGAGGATTTCGGAGACGGGTGAGGAGCACCGCCAGTGTATTGAAGATAGATAGAGAGTGTTCAAACAAAAGTCACTCGAAATCTTATCCAATTGGCAGTGAGCTGAAAAAAAATCAAAAATGGCGGATTCAAGATGGCGGCCATACAAATTTACTTAGAGAGTGTACAAGATGGAAGAGTGGTTTCTTGGAAAAAGATGATCAAGACCCGAACATCTACTTGGTGAACAGAAAACACGCGGTTCGCTTTAGCGAGCCGCGCACCCACGCGCCCTACTAGTTTTAACTATTTGTTGAAATGTGTTGTTTCCTTGAATGTTTATGAAGATTTCTCGGTTTAATGTGTTTTCATCATTGTAGCTATAAAACCTCTGTATAACCTGATTGTAAAAATCCATACATCATACATTGAAGCCGGTCTGATATGGTTTCTCTATCTCAGAATCCGATGTGCTTCTCTCGCTATGAACGGAACTAGCAAAGGTCTGCTCGTCATTCAGATTAGTCTGTACAGCAATTTTTTTTATTGGTCATTGTTATCATCATCCTTACAACCACACCTTCGATCAACCACCTGATCTACTCAAGTATCTACATATTTCTTTCCCATTTGCTTCTATTCATGACTTCTTTCTTAGTTATATATTTTTATCTCAATCAATAAATATTTTAAATGATATAAGAATACGTCACTCGATTTTTTAAATGAGACGGACTTTTTTTGTAAAAAATAAAAAATAAACCAAATATTCAATATTCAAATAAGTAAGTGTTTGCAAAAAATTTACAAAAAACCCAACGGTGTCTATAAAAAAGTACCTACACCAAAGACGGCTTCATTCATAAAAAAAACTACAATTGAGCATTCATTGTGCCAACTTAAAATGTCTACGAGAGAAAAAAGTTAGCAACTGCCCCCACTTAGTGAAGTACCGCCCACTTGGCAACTCTCCGATACCATCTTAGCTAATGGCCGCAAAAAGTCTACGGTCCCTCCGTATTTTCATTTGCAATAAATCAAGTATTCGCTGCGACAAATTGGTAAAAAACACCTCTTGATTTATAGCCGTAATTTTTTCATTAAAATGTGCTTCGTGGTTCTTGAATAAAAATTTTATGGATTTTTTTTTGTTTTGAATACGTTGTGGTTACAAATCGTTATTACTTTCTACTATGATCATATTCGTCTAATTTAGAGATTCGAATTATACTGGTTATTTTCCGGGATAAAAAGCCGGTATAGATTATAGTCTGGAACAGCCTATGTGTTCTTCCAGACTAATATAATATATTCTGTGCTAAATTTCAGCCAAATCGGTTCAGTATTTGAGGCGTGATTGAATAACATCCACCCATCCATCCAAACTTTCGCATTTATAATATTAGTACGATATTTTATTTAATATTGTTTTTTTATTTATTGAGATAATGTCATTCGCGAGCGTGGTAAAAAAGCTATAAGATATAATACTCATAGATACAAACAATTTACCGTGGTAGACAAGCATAGTTTGTAAATTACTCATAGACTACACTTTGCCTACATGATTCAAGACAAACGAAAGTGCATTGGCCTTTGATGACTTAATAAATAATTGTATGCGTAGATATAACTACATCATAGATACTGATGTCATCCAAATTATGAGTAAGGTACTTCATGTTGTTGATAGGTAATTTTAATGTATCTTAGTTACAGCTGTGAGCTGATTAGTGCTAAATTGTGAGGAAGGCTTCGCTTTGCCGACTTTATCAACCATAAAGTTTTCAGTAGGACAAAGTCCAGTTACCAAGTCTTGTTGGGATTTCCGCGGGACCTTTCTTCACTGGGAATAAATGAAAAGCACTACCTACTTAAGACTAATATGTTAATTATAAAAAAAAAATATGTTTTCATGTTTAAAAGTATAAATCAACGCCAACTTAACTTACTAGTTACGCTACTCAAAAGCTAAGCACATTACATCAAATTATATGCTGCTAGCGGCCCGCTCCGGCTTCGCACGGGTATAAAATATATAGCCTATGTCATTCACTGTTAATTGATGTTATTATACATATAAACCTTCCTCTTCAATCACTCTATCTATTAAAAAAAACCGCATCAAAATCCGTTGCGTAGTTTTAAAGATTTAAGCATACATAGGGACAGAGAAAGCGACTTTGTTTTATACTATGTAGTGATTATTCGCTTTGAGTGCTCGAAGGATTATTCTTCAAGCAAAAACGTTTAAGTGTTAGTAAATAATAAATTCATTGGGCTTTACAAATCTAGTTCAGGACCAGAAAATATATAAGGTGATCTATCAAAGTGATGTGAGCTCAAGCAATTTATTGAGAGCAAATATAAAAAATACCTGCCATTGAGAAGCTAAATTCATAAAAAATTTCGTCAAATAACCGACCGGTCAAGAGTGACTGACATTGACGGATTGATTTTATCCTCATTCCTCACCCATCCGCCATTATCGCCACGACCTAGATTGTGATTAAATTTGAAAAAAGTTTGGCAGGGGCAAGAATTTTTTACAAAAATATTAAATAGCAGGTTTAAATAAAACGTTACAACAAAACTTAAGCCTAATGTAATTACTAAACAAATCGTGCCCGCGTGGAATGGTGCCAAAAATACTGGTTGCATTTCATATTTTGGACAGCCAGGCTAATCTTTTGTATAAAAAATGAAGCCAGACTTTCTGATTCTTCAAATAAGGTGGAGATAAGGCAGTTAAGTGCGGAGGAATGTCTTGTAAAGTTGAGAAATTTTAAAATTGTCGGAAGAAAGAAGGGAGATACCCTTATCCATTGACACCAAAAATGATTTTGATATCAAAATATGACAAAATATATCTTCTGTTAATTCAGTCTCTGTTTCAAGAAATCATAGGACTAAGAGCCTAAGAGGCTGTAGGAAAAACCGCTAATATGTGACCACAACCCTGCAGTAATTTTAGAACATTACATCAACCACCTAACCTTATTGGATGAAATCATGTGCCCTTGACGCACGGGTTCGCGAAGTGAATATTAAGTGTTCTTTATTAATATTAATTATTACCAATGCAATGCATGCAACTGTATACTAATTGAACCATTTTATTTGTACTACCTGCTAGTCTCCACTTCTTCCGTGTGGATTTATTAAAAGGTTCCTTCAAACAAATTAGCACCAATATACTTATTTTACCCCTTTAGAGACCAACTTTTGAAAAACCTTCTTTAGTGCACCTCTAGGCTGCTAAGGAATATTTCTTCAAAACAAACAAGAGTCGCGAAACTTAAGTAGAAATGGGTGGGGCACAAAGTGCGAAGAATTGATGGTCGTTGGGGTCCCAAGGCACTGGAGTGTCAGGGTGGAGATCCCCCACTAGATGGACTGACGACAAGCGAGTTGCTGGATTCAGGTGGCGAAAGACCGCACGTGAATTCCCGTAGGGTAATAACAAGGCAGGTCCAAAGCCTCCCACCCAGACCAGACCAGAGACACTCAAAAATAGGCGGGGTCATTGGGTATTAATTTCCACATTCCACCGCAAGGAATCGAACCCAAGAACTCTCGGCTCCCACTTACCGGACAGCGGTCACCATTACACCAGGGACATCGTAAGAAGGTCCCTGTGGGTGACCCTAACATTTTTTAAAAAATATTTAAAGCGAGCAAACGAGCAGGCGGGTCACCTGTGTTAAGTGATTACCGCCGCCCATGAACATTTGTAGCACCTGAGGCACCACGAATGCGTTGCCGGTTTTTCAGGAATTTGTTGGTCCGTTCCTTGAATTACCCCATGTTGTAATTTAGTGGGAACACCGTGAATGTATTAGGTATTCCATCCACTCATGATTTGTATTGCTGACAGACCTTGTAGTAAATGCGTAATTGGAATTATTATAACGAAGGTTGAAAACTGTGGCCAAATGCCAGAACGCCAGCTCCTAAATTATTTACTCGATACAATCTTCCTGATATCACGTCGCCATAACGCTAATTAAAAACACGATCATGATCATTTAATGAATACCTATCATCTTCATTTACATAGCATCTCAAGTTACGAGTAATTCTTTAGAATTGAATATTATCTATTTTACTTGCAGTCATAGGTAGGTAATTTTATGTGTCACTGCTTTGTTAACTATCCAAAAATAATAACAACGCCTAGGATACACAGTCATTCTGCAAACCACGAATACTAAACCAAGACGTTAATCTTGATAATTTTATTATGGTTTGATGCGATCATAATATGAATCACTCTCGTCTCTGAACAAGAGTCGTTATTTCAGGATTTGAATAGCCATCGGCAATAAAAATCGTATCTAGGTGTCTGCAATGAATATTACAATATTAAAAAGTAATTATAAATTATTATGTCTGTCTCCGATATTAGAAAAAATTGCGTCAGTGTTAGTATTAGATATGATGCATTAACATCCTTATTAATAAATGCGAGTGTTTTTTTGGTTTGTCTTCAATAACGCAGTAACAGAGCAACGGATCGACGTAATTTTTTGTATTGAGAGTGACATAGGCTATCTTTTTCGCGGAAAAACGGAGGATTCCTGTGAGATTTTTAAAACTTAGTTACCTACTCCACGCGGACGAAGTTGCGGGCAAAATTCTTCGTAGATTCTGTTCTGTTCTGGAAGATTTCTACATCGATGTCCGATTATATTTATTTGCGCTCCATTTCTTTATACAAGTTGGTTAACCGTATCACAATTATATCTAAAAGTAGGTTCGTAAAGAAGCTAGGTCGAATTTCTCGCAATAGAAGAGAATAGGGGGATAGGGGAGAGGGAGGGTTTGTAAATTGTGCTGAAGCTAAGCCGTTTGTTCAAAAGCGAGCCGGTGAGCCCCGAATTCCTCCTCTCGTAAAATTAATTTATCGACATTCCAAAAGTGTAGCTACAGTACTATGTAATACATTTTTGAAAATCTCATGAGAAAGAAATATTCATGACACTCTTAATGTTAAAATCAGTTAATATTCCAAATTATCTTACCGAATATCTTTTCCCTTTTCCAGGTAGTGTTGGTGTTCATTCTGAGTATAGCATCGCTCATCATCTACTTCATCGACGCGTCCAGGTAACACCCATTCCTTTAACTAGATTAGTTGCAAAATGTAGTTACTATATTAATTATAAAATATCTTGTAATGCTGAATTCATAAGGAATACGTGAGTCCCACAAATCAATGTGATATCAAATGTTTTGCTGGATATAGTAAATGTTAGCTTCTGTATCTGGGCTTGTGCTGATAGTAGTCAAGATACTAACATATCTATTTCGAAATTCTGCTAAGTATTGTAACCATACTCCTCAGTAGCCTTTGCTATTTCTAAATATATTTATGGTCGCTAAAGAATTTTGTAAGTCTAGGCTATCTAAGTGCCGTATCACAAGTGATTTGAAAGTCACTTGCTGTCGTCTACTTTGATCTTAAAATCTATATCTACACCTGTATGAAGGCCTAGACAAGAAAATGGTCAGTCATTAACAATAAGTTACTTATATTTACTGCAAGAGAATATCTAAAGTTGGATTACAAAAACAAAGTTGTATAAAAAAATTGCACCTTGGCTAGGCCTGCAGGTCCTTTTAATTTGTCTTGGTAATGTGTTGAAGAACATAATAAATGCACTTGTACAGCTGTGGTAGCAACTATGTGTAATATTTGACCTACTAGAGGTTCTATTTCTGTGTATTGTGTTACGGCCCTTAAATCTCTCTTGACTAGTGTCCGCTAGCCCTCAACTACAGCTGGTATCTGTATTAGAAGCTTACCCGTATGTTGGAGTGTATATTTGTATTGCTTTTGTGTCTTCTCCTTGTAAACATATTCTTATTTGTTTCTAGCGAGGAGGTGGAGCGATGCCAGAAATGGAGTGACAATATTACTCAGCAAATCGACCTTGCCTTTAACATATTTTTTATGGTCTACTTTTTTATACGAGTAAGTATAAATGGTGACTTGTGGAATGTGAGCAGGTTCTTAAATATTGTTTTACAGCTGTAAGCCACTTGGCGGTGTTACAGTTGTTTTAAATTTTTTATAGTTACCATTTTCCTTAAAATACTGTTAGGCCGATTTTTGCATTACACTAACCACATGGGGGAGGGTCTTTTATATATTTCAAGTATAATCTTGAAAGCCTAATTAATCTTAAAGGTTTTAACATGGAACTACAGTTCGATGTCTTTTAAGTATGATCTTTAAAATCGGTCACCAAAGCGCTGCATTTTGTCGTAGGTTATTACATTTTTTTAATCAGATGTATCCACTTGTTTTCTTTTGCAGTTTATAGCAGCTAGTGACAAACTATGGTTCATGCTCGAGATGTATTCATTTGTAGATTATTTCACGATACCCCCATCCTTTGTATCAATATACCTGGATAGAACGTGGATAGGTGAGTCTTTTTGAATACTGTTATATAATGAGATTTAACGTGAGGTCAGTGGGTCGAAAATCAAAACACACAATACACGTCAGACGGACGACATCGTGTCCTATTTATAATTTTTTTATAATGTATTTCGTATAACTCACACTATTCGAATGCGGTTTTTTGCCTGCCATCATTCTGTCGCCATTATATTATACATGCTGAGATTTTTAGAGCGTGCTCTAACTTAGATCAGACTTAAGATAGAGTTAAAATGAGACACAAATAGGCTCTGACATGTCTCGTTCTTACTCTGTCTTGAGTCTGGACGGAGTGACAGTGCGGTCTATAGATTTCCGCCTAAGTAAACTGGTGGCAGAGTGGTGCCAGATAAAGGTTGTGCATGTTTTAGTATTTTATTTACTACATAATTTTTGCTTAAGTTACAGTAGTGTAGTTTCGGTTTCGGGCATTCGCGATATTATCAGGTTCTGTTACCTATTTATTCGATGATTTCAATGCAATTTTTTTTTTTTCTCTTAAATCAACGTCATGGTTACTGTTATAAACTCCAATCTGTAAAGATTTTCGCCTCACTGACCACTCATCACCTTATAAACGTCTTTTGTTACAGTTGTCATGTTTTCTTATACACCTACCCTCATTTTTGTTTTCCGCAGGGCTAAGGTTTCTTCGAGCTCTACGCTTAATGACCGTGCCTGATATTTTGCAGTACCTCAATATATTAAAGACATCGAGCTCAATTCGTTTGGCGCAATTAGTTTCTATCTTTATATCAGTGTGGCTTACGGCGGCCGGTATCATTCATTTAGTAAGTTGTCATTTTCCGTATTGCTTCAAACAATTTCCAATATATAGTAATAGTCAATAGAACTATTTCATGAGAAAAAAACTAAAACTAATACTAATCTAACTTTAGCCAAAGAATAAGTTTGACCATAGACAGGGAACCTAATAAGCGTTCTCTAGACATCTGCGTTTCAACCTGACCATTATTAGCTTTGATGATCGCTATCATTAGGTAGGCAAGATTGTGGCTAAGCGTAATTCTATTTTGCACAAAAGACACAAAACCTATGATCCTTTGGGTAGCTGGATAAACCTTACGGTAGTAAGTAATTACTATATGTTTATGGGAGAAACTAACAAGTTAAGTTGGTGGTCTTAGTTCTAAATTACCGCCCACCAAGGACGTTGACGTTGGTCAACTTCTTTCCAATATCACACATTCCTTCATAACAATAAATTGACTTGTTTCAGTTGGAAAATTCTGGTGATCCATTGGAGTTTGACAATGCGCAATCATTGTCGTATTGGACCTGTGTGTACTTTCTGATAGTCACCATGTCCACTGTAGGTTACGGTGATGTTTTCTGTCACACTGTGCTTGGCAGAACATTTTTGGTTTTTTTTCTTCTCGTCGGCTTGGTAAGTTTCATTCCCATATAAGTCTACTAACGTTAACAATATCTATTCTAATCAAACTTAAATTCACTACTATCTCTCAAAGTTCAAAGCAAGGAAGGGCAAGTAAGAGTATTTTAATGCAAATATCTTATTTATATCGCTTCGAATATTTCGATATGTCAGTCTGTGCCGAAACGAGGGTACTTAGAAGACTTTAAGACGCTGCGCGTCGCGCTTGCTACTCCTTGTATAGAGCCGTATTAAATAACAAAGCAAAAGGAAATATAACGATTCTTTCCATATTAAGATTACCATAATAATTCACATGGGACTTGGTAGAGATCTGTACTTACTGGTTTAACGCACAGCTCGTTGAATGACCGTAAGCCTGTTAGTGCACTCACTAGAGCATGTCCGACCCGGCCGGGAGAGGACGGCCGGCCGCCGCTCGGTCACCGATCCGGTCGCCGTTCTATGTGCAACCTTCTAACGCTTTCCAAGGAGCATCTATCGTACGAGACGAGCTTCCCTTCGATCGATGATTTATTGCATGGATGTTTTCTTTTTCTTTTGCTTTGTTACGTGATTACCACCGACGTGCTGCCAGGGGATCCGTCTCGCAGCGCGCCATACACGCCGCGCCGCGTCGAGCGCGCACCCCGCAGGCGCCCCGTAGCGCCGAAGCGCGCCCCGCAGCGCGCCGGGCCCGCGCCGCGTCCCCCCCTCCCCCTCGCGTGCATGCGCACCTGTGCCTGGCTGTGTTCAGTTGCTCACATCACGGTAGACACACACCCGTTCCTTTTCTTTTATTTTCGCTCCGCTATCGGCCTCACTTCTCCGACACCTAGCGATACCGAGACTCGAGGCGGGCCCCGTCGTGTGCCTGCGCCCACGACGGTGTCCGCGCGCAGACTCGCCTCCGACCGACACCGTGGTCTGTTGCAGGCGATGTTCGCTAGTAGCATTCCCGAAATTATAGAGCTGGTAGGAAGTAGGTCCAAGTACAGTGGCGAGCTGAAGCGCGAACACGGAAAAAGGTATCAGATTGATGTATAAGTCGACGAGAGCCGCAGCGAGTCCCCGCGCCGCGCGCGCGCTGGCTCGCTGCCCTCTCCCTCACCGCAGCTTGCTCAGTGCCGTCAGATGTATTGCGTCATCTACTCGCGCACACCCGCTCGCCGCGCGCGGGGAGCCAGGCTCGCGCCGCGCCGGCGCCACGCCGCTCCCCGGGCGGAGTGGCGCGGGCGCGGCGCGAGCCGAGCGAGCCGTCGCCCGGCCGGCCCGTGTGCGCGCACTACCATGCGTCTAGACTAGCACGGCGATACCGTTTCTTTTTAAGTTCTGTTCATCGATAGCTAGCGCCAGCCTGCATGCCCCCGTCCCCCACGCTTGCACTAGCGCTAGGTAGCTCGGCACGGCACCTCCCGCACCTCACTCGACAGTCGACACAGCCTTGCGCGCGCGGGTCGCGGCCGGCGGGGCGGGGCGGGCGGGGCGGTCGCTCACTCGCGTGTTGTGTGTATAGGCTGTGTTCGCCAGCTGGATCCCCGAGATCACGGAGCTGGCGGCGCAGCGCAACAAATACGGCGGCCGGTACAACAAGGACGTCCGCCGCAGGTACCCTGCTCTCACGCCCCCGCTCCGAGGGCCTCCTCTCACGGTTTCGATGACTTGGTTGATTGAATGCGGAGTTTGCTAATGAAATTTATTAATCCTTCACTAGAATCGGTCTCTCGGTGCCGTGGCGCATGCTCGAAGAGTTAGCTCCCGGCGGCCGCGCCCCTCTCCCGTAGAGAGACAGGCGCGCGGTCGACCGACGCACTACTACATGCCTTTTTCGTAAATCACTCGAGACACCATGAGCTTTTTAATCCTTCTAACGAGACTAGATCAGGAGAGAGCCGATGTAACGTTGTGTAATGCTGTCGATGACGTAGTGTTTGGTTTGTTCGCTTGCACACGATGCCTGTGCCACGCTGTAGCGCTAGCTCCGGCACTCAGTCCCGCGACACACACAGCCAGTGCCGCGCCCGCCCCGAGCGGCCGGCGCTCGCCTCGGCTCCGCTCGCGCCGCGCCGCTCCGCGCGAGCCGAGCCGCGGCGAGCTCCGGCCGCCGAGCCACGAGACTTGAATGTGAATGTCTTGTTTTGTCTGTCGGCGTTTAGGCGATATTTGCCAGTTGTATCCCAGAGATAATTGACTTAATCGGCACTAGACCCAAGTATGGCGGCACCCTCAAGAATGAGCGGGGACGCAGGTGAGCCGCTGTCTTCACTCCGTCCGTTGAATGTGTTCCGTGTTGTATCTATATCTTCCTTTTCCTCTCTTAGCACGCTTCTGTGTTCTCACTTTATCTTTGCGGGACGCGAGTCTCGCTTATTGTCTATGTTTTGAGTCGGTATTGATTGTAATTATTATCTATGAATATTGGTATTGATTCAGTTGATAGTATATACCAGCAGATAGTGGCTAGTGTAATCGCTCGTGTCATAGGTAGGTACTGTTTATTTCTGTTAGTGTACGTATGTATGGTAACGTAAGCGTAGTGGGCGAGTCAATGTTGAGTGGTATGTAGTGTCGCGCCCGCAGCCCACGTGCAGGCCGCATGCGGGGGCGGACGCCTAGACTCCGCGCTTCCTGTCCCCTGACCCGACTCCCGCCTGCACGTCTATGTACTGTACGAGTAATGTTGACCCTCTTTATCATATTTTGTAATATGTAATGTACTTTTGACTCGACTCCTCGGTTGTTTAGTGTATGTATTTATAACGTAAACATTCATAGAGCGTGGCAAGGCTGTGTGCATTGAGGACATTATTATGCCAACTTAGTTTAGTTCTCGGCATACCATCCGTAAATGACTTCATCTTAGCCAAGAGATTACACGAATCATTCATACAGAATTTTGAATTAATAATTTTGAAAATTATTTGCGAATTTATGCAGCCATATCTAATGATGTAGAGATTTGTTACGTTTTATGATCAAAATGAATTCAGTTCCTTTGCCACACCTTAGATGAATACATAGATTGCATGATGTATTTAGTTGGCAACTTGTTTGGTCTAATTTTATTTATTTTCAACTACTAAACTCTCTTCAGTGTTTGGTGCGCTTTTAACGATTGCTACTCTTTGCTCTTTTGTATGTTTATATGAGTTGACTCACCGACCTCCATTATATCTATACATACACACCCACACCTGATAATCACATGCCGTGCCTAACTTACCCCTTTGATTGAACTTATAAAGAATTGAGTCTCGAGCATATATATAAATCCATCTGTAATTGTTGAAAACATACATTAAATGTTTTTATTTCTTTTAAGAACTGTACTGAGAGGCAAACTATATCGCGTGTGTTTTCGCGCATCCTGTAAATATTATATTTTAACGTTCAATTACTATCTGAAGACAATTACAAATGTATCTAGTTCGATAAATCAATTCAATTTGGATCAAACTGTAAAAGTGTTATGAATTAGTTGCATTTTAATATTGTCTTTAGACCAAACTTTGACATTCACCTTGAAGTCACAATATCCTTGATTTAGAAAAAAGATATCAAAGGTATATTTTGACCATAAATTATACCTACATACGAATCCGCCCTATTATGCAAGCTGTATGCTTTGGATCTACAAAAATGTTGCGATAGTCCCTTAATCGTTTTGTAAAACATTTTATTTTGTTCATAATATTGTTTTATTTTTGTGTTTAGTGCGGTAGATAGATGCATATTATCCTGTACGAAACTGAGATTGTTCATTTCTTTGTGACAATAGTGTTGTTCTTTTGTCTCAATAATATTTTATTTTTGTATTGTAACTGATTCAACTTTAACTATATTGTTCGATATAATGCTACCACAAATTAATGAACAAAGCTGATTGCGATTTATGGAAATTCAAACAGCAAAGTCTTCATTCTTCTAAATCTTATTAGATTATGTTTTTTGTAATATACTTACTTGTTGTAAATTAGATTGGATTTTTAGTATGAATTAATATACTTAATTGGAATTTAATGAAGGCATTGTTAAAATTTTGTTGTAGTTGTATCACGCTTAAATCATTTATAGTTTTGTTTAACATCTGGTGTGACTTCGTTTTGTCTAATTTGAACATTTTAAATTCTAGGGAGGTCCCGGACGTTAGACAAATCTTCGAATTGCTGTACTTCTTCCTTCCTCTCTTTATTGTCAGAACTATGCTTTTGTGTAACTTTGCTTTTACAATTATAATTAATAAATTAAAGCAGTAAATAAAGACACTTGAGCTTTGGAAACTTTAAAATTTTCGGCTATTTTTTTTTTCTAATAAAATTTTGCAAACTATCAAAGTACTAATAAAGAAAGGCTATTTCTGAAGAATAAATTCGCTTTATCTGCTTCTTCAATTATTTTCATAAATTAATTCATAGTAGATGAATTCGGATAAACTGTGCGAATAGATGATATAATATTTTTGTACGATTTCAGGCATATAGTCGTATGTGGACATATAACGTACGAATCAGTGAGCCATTTCTTAAAAGACTTCCTACATGAAGACCGAGAGGATGTGGACGTTGAGGTTGTTTTTTTACACAGGTAATATGACCGACCTTACGCAATTAAGTCTTTAAAACCTGAGACAGACAAATGCGGTGCGCCCACAAAGAATAACATGATTAAAATAAGCATGTAATTTTTTAACTTTTTGCTTGGCGCTATTTAAATAATCCGGGAACTTCACGTCAATTTTGTTGCCGTCATTATTCCGATATAGGATTTTTTGGAGAGAGGATTTGCATTTGGTTTGAGATTTACTAAAATCGATGACCCATTTTCCAAAGTTACCCAAGCCTACTTCACACAGTCCAGAAATTGTAAGCGTATGCGCGCGCGTTTAATGTGACATGCAGTTTCCGTCAAGCATTGTCTGTCTTATGAGTTTTTTTTTTAAGTTTTGAACAATTTTATATTTTATAATATGGAATAAAGCTTACATGTCGATATAACATTTGGACGGGAGTGTGAGCGTGCAGTCACGTGATGAACGGCGCTTTCAGAAAGGAGCCTGACCTAGAGCTGGAAGGCCTCCTGAAGCGCCACTACACCACGGTGGAGTTTTTTCAGGGTACAATGATGAATGCCGTCGACCTTGAGCGAGTCAAGGTTAGCGTAACCGAATAGCGCTGGCAGTTAGTTATCGCACGGCCCTACTTTATATCATTGATGCGCGTCCGATCGAACCAGTATTTTTATTCATTTATGTGCATAAGTCGGAACTTTTCTTATGCTGTTTCATAGTCACAGTAGGATTTATCACTTTGGTAATTTGATCTTGTGGTTCCTTTAATGCAATCATTGCTTCACGGTGGGGCCGGCCGCCCGGCCCGCCCGGCCCGCCTCCGGCCCCACCGCACGCGTATTTTGGTACTACCTAGAGTGCATGGTAACGCGGTCCGCGCCGGCTCTGGTCCCTAGCTAACTGAGCGTTGATGGCAGGAAACCGCCCGACCTGGAGCTCGAGGGCCTGTTCAAGAGACACTTTACCACTGTGGAATTCTTTCAAGGCACCATTATGAATCCAATCGACCTACAGAGGGTGAAAGTAAGTAGCACTGCATAATCCGCGATGTGATCTTTGGGCGTGGTGTCAGTTTGAGGCTGTGCAGACTGTCTTTCCTAGACGTTCTCGTAGGGCGATGCTCATTGCTCGTTCCGTACCCTCGCAGACGAGACGGCGCTCTGCCGTCGGATCGATGTACAGTTCCCTTCTGTGCCATGAGTGGGCTGTGTGTGTGCCTCGCTATGTGTGTCGCTCCCCGCGACCCGACGCGGCTCCATGTCTGTTGTACCTAAACTGGGTGTTGTGTGCGCGTTTGCCCACTGTGTGTACTCTAAACAATCGATATTAACTGCTGTACAACTTGCATTTACTTTCCAAACAGTGCTAACTAACTAACGAAACAAATTGGCATTAATGGTTGCCGTTGAAAGAGTTTCCTTTACAAAATTGGCTTTTATTCAGTAGATCGAAGTACAGATGTCGATTGTCGGTATTGTCGAGTGTTTACGGTAAGTCGTAGATGCACGGCTTGGTTGCGGAGTGGAACGCCACTTGCAGTTGCATGTCACGTATAGAACCATCTGCTTCTTCTTAATGAACGATAAGTGCGCTGTTTAAATACAAATTAACTCTAGTGTAACATTAACTTGAAAAGTCTGAAACCAAGATCTTATCTTGATTTGTACTAAAAATTAACTTTTTGAACAAGCGAAGCGAGGTGTTCGAGTCTGTTTGGTGAATTTGCACTTATCGCCAGTGTTTGATGACTTATGAATTAATAAAAATAATTGCTTCACAAAATTATGTAAAACTGTGGACCTTATGGCTGAAAAACTAAATAAAGTTATGAAAAACTTTGTTTTAAGTGGCGCCCATAAAGCAAATGGGGGCAATAATTTTTCACTTTACATAGCTTCTTGGACTAATATTGAAAACAACTTAAACTACAAATAATTTTTTCGTAAATTTTAGCCTAATTCAAAAATGGCTTAACATCAAAAGCTGATGCTTATGTGAGAATGTGTCATTAATGTTGTAGTAAAACAGTAGAAATAACTTTAATGAGACGTCTTGAAGTTACTAAACCAGACACATTTAAATGGTTGGCGTTACACCAGGGCTGTTAAACATCGCACTTGTCATTTATATGTATGTTTTGTATTGTTTGTTTATGGTTATAAGTTCATGTAAGTACTATAAGCTTTAAAATTGTAGATACATGATCTGACTAACAACCTAGCCTGTAAGTTCCTATGTATTTAATATTTTTAGCAACTACATGGATTAAAAAGTATTCTGTCTGATATACGAGTAGATCCGCTCAATTTCTGAAATCAAACCGACGCACATTATTTAGTTTAGCTCAGACTATTTAGCTGTGCGAAATTCGAGAAGTATGCGATAATTTATAAATTAATTTGTCAAACAATCCGTCGCGATTTCTGCAAATGGAGCAAATTGAACAGCGTGCTGTAATTAATGGTAATTATTTCCATAAGGGGGGATAACCAAAGGACATTCAAGAAGATATTGTCAGTACTTTAGGGGATTCCGCTGTCATATTCATCACTCAAAAAATGGATAGCTAAATTCAATCGTGCTAGGGAGAAAGTGAAAGATTCTTCTCTGGAAGGCCTTCAACCGCCCTTATTTATTTATGTACAGAACCTTACTATGCTTACAGCTTAATGCCAAGTCGCATCGATAAAGTCAAAGCAGCAGTAGACACCTATTTTGATTCTAAGTAAAAATCATTCTTTCTCACTAAACTTGATGATGATTACGAAGGAAGAATTTTCCTGTTGAGGCCGAATACTTTTAAATCCACCGCGTAGATCTTGGTCTTCTTTTTCTTTACCAAAGCTAGATAATTAAGATTGCATGACCCAATAAAATCTTATCCTGTAACTTGAAATCTGTTAGCTACTTCAATATCTACCCGAGTATTAAAATAATCTATCCCATCGCAGTTCGTTACAGAAAAATACTAATTATATACCTTATCACAGTCTTCCACTGGGGAGAATGTCTTTCTAACTATGGTTTTAAATTTGAATAAAAAAAAAATTTAAAAGGTGCCGTAACGACTTTATACAGACGATGCTGATTACCTACTTGTTATTAATAAAATTCAAAATTTAATTTCTCTTGAAATGTCAGTTTTCACCATAAAAGAAACTGCCGAAGTTAAGTTAGTTACATAACCCTAGGGAGCAACTAAAGGTGAAAATTATGTTAGGTAAGGGTTTGCATTTTAGGCCGCCCTATGTCTCTCTTAACATTAAGGGACTCCTACTTAGGGGATGACGTAGTAATGGTTGATAAAATTGGGTAACTCAAATGCATTGAACCACTAACACAGATTTTTCCTGGTTGATGAGACGAAAGTACGCAAATACCTTAGTTAAAAAAAATGGTAGGTTAACCAAAGAATTGGGCTACAGATACTTCAATCTCGAAAAGACAAGGAAAGATTTATAACTATTACTCATATTTAGGTCCACGAAGCTGACGCGTGTCTGGTCCTGGCCAACAAATACTGCCAAGACCCTGACGCTGAGGATGCGGCGAACATAATGAGAGTGATATCGATTAAGAACTACTCCGACGACATCAGGGTTATCATACAATTGATGCAGTATCACAACAAGGTCAGTCAAAGGTCACTAAAAACTTCTAGCGAGTGATGTAAAATGTTCTTGCGTCTCGTAAGACTCAATAGACACTGCAAAGATACGGATGCTGAAGATATGGCGGACATAATGGGGTCTCCATTAAGAACTCCTCTGACGACATCAGGGTTATCATACAACTGATGCGGTTCCATTCCGCGTCTCGTAAGACAAACAAAAATAATAAAATATAGATCCGGATGCTGAAGATATGCATATGACCGACATGATGAGGGGTTTATCTATTGTGAACTACTTCGACGAGATCTGGGTTATATTTAACAAAATGCTGACATACATAACTGATGTAAGAAGTCTCTCTTGTTCACTCTCTGACTTGGTTGGATTCAGTAACTATGGTCGTCAACTATTCGAAAAATTTTTCGCTGATGTTCTCGCTAAGTATTCTAAGAACTGTATTTGATTAACTTTTTTGTTTTTTCGAATTCTAGGCCTACCTACTAAACATTCCATCCTGGGACTGGAAACAGGGAGATGACGTCATTTGTTTAGCTGAGCTGAAGTTGGGTTTTATCGCGCAATCCTGTCTGGCACCTGGTTTCTCCACTATGATGGCCAACCTTTTCGCTATGAGAAGTTTCAAAACGGTCAGCTTTCTTTCAGTAACTTTTAGTTTGTAAGAATTTAAAAACACCTTTACTAATGAACATGTTCTGTTAATGCCTGCCAATATTTGTGGTAAGATTGGCAAATTGCGCAATGAATTTTTAATTACTATAAAAAAATTCGTGAAAAAAAGTACAGCTTAAAAACTCTCAATAAATTTTCGTTTCTTCAATGTAAGTTTTTGCAGCTAAAACTAAATAAAGCAAGGCAGCACTTACTTAGTAGGTACTTATTAATAATTCCAATGCGGCTTGAAAGATTTTGCCAAAAAAATAGTTGTCACAATATACCTTAACATTCAGAGACGATAAGGCTACAATCAAAAGTTCTATAAATTCCAATAATGTTCTTCGTCCGTCTGATGTCTAACAAAACCTATGCGGCATTTTCGCAGTCACGGAAAAAGGCTAAATGGACATATGACTACAAAAGAGGTACCGGAATGGAGATGTACACCGACACTCTCGGTCCAAGTTTTATTGGAATGCTGTACAAACATGCAGCGGAGTAAGTGGATAAAGAAACGCTTACAGGCTGTGAAGCAACGTCAATTGAACTTTTGTACCGGTTCAATCACAACCCATAACGTGGCCTACGAAAAACGTCACTAACTGAAAACATTGTACACATACTCGTAGCTTCGTTTTTTTGCAAGCTTACGGCCCCTGCAAGTTGCAACCCACAGGCCAAACCATCAGCCGATAGTCCTAGTAATATCGGATCGAGATTTTTACTTCTCTAAGGGTTTCCCATCTAAATCTAGTTCCTATCTGAATTGTTGGTCAGTAAGATTGTAATTTGCGGGGGCTCTTACGATCTCTACTTACTTAGGTCCATTTCTAGACATAGTTATAGCACCAAATAATTATAGCAGTCCAGACAAACAGTCTAGGCGTCTAGAATACAGTACTAATATAGAAGCTAAATGCCCGCTGAATGAATGATTACGTCAGTGGTGTAACAATGTTTTATTTAGTTGGGCAACAAACAAACATTACTCGTGCCTATGTCCCATGATATTTAATTTGTAACCAATAATTGTTTTGAAGCTACCCCATAAATAAAATACATCTTTCCTTGGATTTTAAGACATCAAACTATTATGCGCTCTACGAAAAAACATATCATATCCTGTCACTCTCTAGGCCCATAACGATGCAAAAATTCACGTCAATCCATAGCTCTGTTGCAGTGCGATTAAAAGACAAGCTACGCACGCAGATTCTTTTTAGATTCTGATTTCGACCATCGCATAACTTCCTGAATTTAAACGGCCCACTTATTTTTCGGTTATAGCATATTTCCAGAAACCTTACCATTGTTACGTCATTGGTGTTACCTACCAGGCATTATAGGACCTTTAACCAGGACTGATTGGCTGTGACTAACATGGCACGAGCTTCAGCATTTCTCATTGGTTGATTGCAGTCCCCAGACACTCAGGCTTGGCAGAACGATTACCTACAAGGCACAGGCTGTGAGATGTACACGGAAACTCTGTCGACTTCCTTTACGGGAATGACCTTTTCACAAGCTAGCGAGTAAGATTAATGAATCTACATTGCTTTCCTACTAATTTCTTTTATTAAGGACTAGCTAATAAGCAGCATCGTTTGTGTGGATTTAGGTTTTTAAAAATCCTTTGAGAACTCTTTGATTTTTTAATTTAAAAATATAATATAACCATTTCTCGAATGCAATATATCTGTGTGCCAAGTTTCGTCAAGATTGATAAAGGAATAAGCCGTGTTAAGGTAACAAACATAGAGACCCACCACTTTCGCATTCATAATTAATATGTTATTAATATATGTTGCCTGGCAGAGAAGTGATAAGGTCATCGTTTGTATACAATACTGCATGTACAATATTAACTCTGTACATATTATGTACGCAATAAAGCTGTTTAAATGAGAGACTTTTCTATAGTTGTTTGTAATGGACAATTTTATTTAAAAGCCGTTACGTTAAAGCATTGTATAAAATATAAAAACATATACCTATATATGCGTCTTCTCTGTCCTTTATATAAACTCTTTTATTTTACTAACATGACAAATATATTTGGTTTTCGATTATGTTCAATAACCGTTTTGATATAACCTCTATCTTTTTAGTTTATTTGAATAATCCTTAGGATGTAATGGCAGGTGTTTATTAATCCATTAGCTGTAGACAGCATCGGCATGCCCACGCTGACACGGTTTCGGCGTCGTGTAAACACTTTTTCCCGCCATTCAAGCGGCAGTGACTGGATCAATAAAAACCTACATTAACAGCTAGAGTAGAGCTAAAGTAAAGTTGTTAAAAATTGAACGCATTTAAATTAAATGTGTCAGGTTGTCTTTGACACGAATGTAATAAAAATGCGTTCAATTTTTAACAAAAGTAATATGGTACTTGCAGGTTATGTTTTACGAAATTGAAGTTGCTCCTGTTGGCGATCGAAATCAAAGGCGAGGAGGGGGCGGACAGCAAGATTTCAATAAACCCGCGCAACGCGAAGATACATGCGAACACACAAGGTTTCTTCATTGCACAATCCGCGGATGAGGTTAAAAGGTAAAACAATTGTACCTTTGTACTATTATTATATCTACTTCTTATCAGAATTTCGGGATTCAAATTCTTTACTTATTTTACTCGTAAGTAGGTCAACTTTTGTGGCTTTTGTCAAGGGCAATATCGGATAGCAGATCCTGCTAAGAGTCATTGAAGTCAGCAGATACTTCATTAAGAGATTAATTTTGTTACAACTTCGATTTAGCAAAAGTGTTTTTACACATTATTTCATTATCTTTGTTAATGGAGTGTCTAATTCGCAAAAAGTGAACCGAAACCGCAACATCTGGGCCTGCTCTATTCATAGGTATATATTTGGTTATCATTTCGTTTTCAGAGCTTGGTTTTATTGCAAAGCATGTCACGAAGATATCAAAGACGAAACACTCATCAAAAAATGCAAATGTAAAAATTGTAAGTTTCATTTAAGTATTTTACTTACTGGTATTTTACTAATTGTGTACTTAATAATCTATTGTTTTACTGTTTTCAAAGAGACCCCTGACAGGTTTATAAACCTTTTTGTATAATTTGTAAGTAAAATAAAACTGTTTAATTAATTTGTTAAAACAATATTCTGTGACATTCTTTCTGGGACTCTCTTAACATCACTTGCTGTCTATGACCACGAAACACTTTTTCTGTTAAAGTCTTGTTGTTAATGTGTATCTATCGATGTCACTTGTGTTACACGTAGGAACATGTAAAGCGCAATGTTAACGCCACGCCATGTGTTCTTGTATCTGTGAAACACTAATGATATATTCGGCTAAACTTTTAGTGACCGCGCACCAGCGGAAGGTCGGAGCCGACATAGGTAACTTGCACCACACAATAAGCATACAGATTGACGTTTTTCAATTTATTTTCGTGTCTATATGATTTTGAGTTGCTTTAGTGGTGTTGCGTCCGTACTTCACTGACTGGATCGGCTGCAAGCCATTCTCGATCCGTGCTCGTTCACACCCTATATTTAGCGATCATTGTGTTTGTCTGCTCGCTCGTGAATGGATACGCCCGACTCAATAAAGCACTTTGACACTTCACTTATGCCTCTTGAAACGTTTCTCGCTCTGCTCAGATTTGTTTCCAATCAGAGCGTTCCAGTGCATCATTCAATATCGTACGAATATCACAAGTGCGTAGCAAAATTTGCTTAGTTTCACGGTTTAGCCAAATCTTGAAAAGCACACTTTTACTATGTTACATATTCCAATCAAGGCGTAGATATAAATTGATATGATGCACTCCGAAGCCCGCCGAGGCGTTACTGCATGAAACTAAAGTAGAGTTGAAACTCGCAACGCAATTTGCACTTTCATTTATTCCCGAACACTTAGATTAAAACACTATCTAAAATGCAAATCCATGAAAGCATGTCTCAGAAAATCAGAGTGATTCGAGGACGCTAAAATTTTCATAGGGAGTGAGCTTTGAAACGATACAAAGGCTTCATAGGACAGTTCAGGCTTGTCTGTGCTAATGACAGTGACTAACGCACGGTCGAGAGATCCGGTCGCTACTCATTCATCAAACGCATTTAGTAGAATCAATTTCATAATTGAAGCCTCATTAATGAATTCAATGTTGCATATTGTTACAATTCTAAATTTGGTTCTACTAAGTTCAAGCATCAATTCCCGATCAGTCGAACAGGAGCGTGCCTTCGTATGTCAGTGTTTACATTTTTACAGATGTCGGAATGATGATGATGCAGACGGGGATGGTGAAACAAAGTAATACATATCGAAGTGTCGATGGTACGGAACGTATTGATTTGCCAAAATACCGTACCTCACAATACTAGTTTTTTTGCATTGACTAACAATCGCTCAAAACTATTATAAAATTGGGCTAAAGTATGCTAATTCACCGAAGAACAATTAAATACACGCAAATAGAAAGCGGCAATGCTACATCACGAATGTTAACTGAGATAATATTATTGCTTAACAGTAATAGAACAATAAGAACCTTCCAAATTAGAGACACTATAGATTACGCTTTTGGATACCAATCACCTGTACCTAACCCTTTTCTGATAACAAATTAATCGCGCTCTTTATGGATATTGGTTACCAAAAGCAGCTGTACACCTTTGCCCACGTAATGAGTCAAACTATATTTATATAAAGGTCCAAGCTTTGCATCTCTGTCTGCAATGTATATCTATTGTCTGCCTTATTCCTGTTCCCATTTCAGTTTATAAACAGGATGTAATTGGTTTAATGTAACGAGTATAAACCTTTGTTTCTCGATCCAGTGGCTACATTCAGGAAAGGCGTACGGGCCGTCCAGATGGTTGGCCGGGCAAGTACGTAACTCAAGCATACGTTTCCGTGTAAATGTCGATGTCGTGTACGACGATGGTGTCGTTGGTCGCACGCACCGGTTATAGCAATACAGTGTCCTGTTATCATTGTCTTGTATACGTTATCTATGTGCATTTTATACAGCAGTTAGATGTTCCGCCTCTCTATTAGCCTTAAACATAGAGGGACATATTTTGTGATGTCGTTTTATTTTGTCTTGTTATTGTTAATATTAAATCTTATATTAACAGGCATTTATTCTAGGAGTATCTTTGATCCTTAATTTTCTGCATTGATTATACAAATAGCCCCTCTGAAATTGATGTTGTATCGTTATAGATTGAGATTACGTGCTTATAATTTATTACGATGAAATTTTCTAATTCTTATTCATTATATAGGGAAAGTATAATTTAAAATTAGATGGCCCCGCCTCAATAGAAATGCAACTTGCAAGGACCTTGCAGTGGTCGATCAATGCCTCAGATTCCGTCGATTATTTGGTATACGCTACTGTACATCGTGTAAGATATCAGAATTTCACTAGAGCTCAAACTCATTAATCCTAGAATGGTAGGGCACTCGGTGCCATCTCCTGGTTATCACATATTAAAATCTCATTCCATTTTCCACACACATTAGTCATTTTCATATCTTAAAAACAATTTAAATTAGTAACTGAATTCAACTGTAGTGTAGTCTTAACCACACAGCGCTTGTCAAATGTTACATGTTGTTTGTTTTAGTCGTACTCGTATGTAGTGTGTTGCATGTGTATGTTTTTATTGATATTAAACTCTAATATGTAATCTAATACGAATTTAAATTGGTGTTTTATAAAATTGTTTCTTCCGTCTTCTGATACATCAGTTTCACCTTTAACACCTAAATCTGCTAGATATTTGTTTCCTAAAAATCTATAAATTACAAAATTTTTCTCATAATTTGACTTCTCTTCCAATTCTTTGTTATTAATATATTTTCTGTAAAAGTAAATTTTTCAAAAAGTTTCTTGTAAAAATCAACTCCTTTTTTAATTGATCAGCTATTATTTAATATCTTGTAAGTATGTTGTCATAATATGCATAATCTACTTTATTTTTAAACATTATTGGTTTGAATTTTAAATTCTTAGTCCAACTGAACTTTAAATAGGTGATCAATTAAAAATTTTGCATCCATTTCCAAAAGAAGGTGAAACCGTATGATCTCTGTTTATACTGTATATAAATGTGTATCATCAAAATGTCATACAACTTTGATACATTATGCGATGTGTAGGTCGTTTCATTGAGTGGTGTATTGGAATGCGAACTGTGCTGATGTTTTGCAGATGACCACCATCCTCCCCCCACCTTCACGCCGCCAGAGTTGCCCAAGAAGGTCCATGTTCGAGGTACTTCTCAGGCTCAAAGGATTGAGTGATTTTATTATTTTCTTTTTATTTCATCGGCCCACACATAACAGCCAGACTTGCTTACCCATAGGTTTATGAAAGTAAAAAAAAAGTTAAACGCACTTAGATGCTTCACCACGCCTTTTCATAGCGAGCACAATGGATGGAGAACAAAACTGAGAACGACCATCGGAAGGTCTACTTTTGCTTCCATCGAGCATGACCCCGGCATAGACTATCGATATCAGCCGAATACTGGAATTGCACCTTGTTAAAGCTTCCTCAAATATTGACGGTCGTTTGACGTTTGTTGTAAGTACAAAATTCCAAAAACGCGTCAATTATAATTTTATGTCCCCTTAAATTTTAAGATGCTTTTCAGTGTTCGGGGGTATATATAACTGTCGCTTTGCGAGCGAAATCTTCCTGTGCAAAGAGTTTTAGGTCTCTTAAAGTTGAACACTTTTACCACGATTTCAATTGCAATATATTGTTTGTTTGCATCGCATTTTCTGTTTGAAGAAATTGCAATTCCGAATTGGAAAAGTTTCATTGATCTATGCTTCTTGGTTAACTCTACAGCGGATATTTTCATCATATTTTTCTGGTTTGTATCCTAAAGCCTTGCAGACCTCTCTCATGACTTTGCATCTTACTGTTTCTTTTATATATTGTATCTGTGATCCATATACTGAATGTTCTGTAAAAAGCTTCTGTTGTAGAATTTTGAAAGTACTCTTTCAATTTCAAATGTTAAACGTTTAATTTTATACTTGAATTCACACCAGTTAATGTACAATAATTTTTGTTTAAATGATTTAAGTTAAACTAACTTAGGATTATATTATAATCGGTATCAATTATTGTTCAAGGTGAAATCGCTCGGGAAAGAGGAGAAGATATCAGTTGTGAGTATCGAGATTTTACTCATTTTAATCACTATTTTTATTTCGCTGCGCACCGAAAAAAGCAATTCCCAAAAATTATTCTTATCAGATAACATTCTCTAACAAAAGTTACGCTTACGCTGCAGTTTGCTGGATGATATTTACACTCTTAAAACGTTAAAAACTTTGCAAACGTTAACAAATATTTTCAAAATAACCAAATGGTTTTTAAAAGTAAAATCTACAAGTGTCCGAGATTAACTAAAGGCTTTTTATTCAACTTCCAGTGATAAACCGGAATCACCGAAGCGGGGCACCGACCGCCCTGCTCTCACCTATGGCCAACCAGTTGATGAACACCACAACCACCAGGCAGGTTAACAAGGTGAAGCCAAACGTGAACAGAGCACCGCCCGATACGTAAGTGATCCATTGGTTATTCATTTGTCCGCTACACAGCCATTTATACCCCTAATGTTTTTTTTTTCATGTAGCAATCCCCATTTGGCACATTTGATAGTTGCAAGACATGAATTGGAAAGTTTCTTAAATAAAAAATAATAATATCTACTCACTCAATCGATTTAATCTGATAAATCAATTTATATCCCTGTGTAAATGTCTACCTATACTTATAGATATATAAAAATAATTATATGAATGCTTATAAAAATATTAATATGAAATTAAACAGAAAACTCGTAATTTGACAGCGAAATGTTAGATATCGTGCTTAGAATGCATTTTAATTGTTTGATAATCGTGATTATGGAAATTCTTCCCATTTGATAAGACTTTAGCACCACACTGTCAATGATGACTGAATGCGACAAATTCAATCCTAGAAATCTCAATAAGGTTCCGGGTATGGTACCGGCATAACCTATGTCGCTGAGTTTTAGCAACTAAGTCATGACAGCACATAATTATCTATAGCGGCCAAAGGAAAGTAAGTTAAATTGTAACATTATGCAATAACGTCTGCTATTTTACAATAACACGCACTGATGTTTTACTAGACGTCATTCTCTTTTACCAGTTGTCTAACTATTGATAATTTTGTGGCAGAGGTAGAATTTGTTTTCAAATATATTCACTTCTACTGTATATAATGAAAGTGTCCGCATTGAAAAAATTGGTTATTTATAATTTATCGCCACTGCAGTATACGACTTAACGTGTCGCCATCGCATTGCAATCGTCTACGCCTTAGTCCACTTTGAGTTCAGTTCAATCATTATGCAATTTAGACACTCGCAGTAGAACTGTATCCAAATTGCATTTTGCAGTCGGCAATTCAAAGGCAGTCTATAAGTCTAGATACTATGAAAAATCAAGTTTGCTGCAAGAGAGCTGTTTCAGTAATAGCCCAGCTTATTTGTTGAATTAAAGGTTGCGCAATTAAATGCGTGTTGATAAAGTATAAGGCATCAATGATAATATTCATTGTCAAAGGCAGAAGACTAATTTTCGAGGTAAAAAAAAACTTCGATATAAATCTGTCTTAATTGCAACTATTTTTGTATCGAAAATAAAAACAATGCCTACTAACATGATAGGTTTGCGAGATGTAAGTATAATAAATGTAGGTTTTTAAACTAGATTAACAGGAAATAAAATAACCTAAATAGTCAAATTATTCTGATGGTTATTTGAATTGAGTACGCACCGATGAATTCTAAATTGATTGAATGAATGCATAAATGTTGCTATAGATTTAAAGGTACCCAGTAATTTATTTCTTGTACCTAATTGTACGGTAATATGTATTTACAATGAGCGCCGCATCATTGCGGCAGGATAATGTTCATGTACCTTCATTTTGCCAATATAATTATAATTATATTTTAGTGTAATGCTAAATGCATTGTAGAGGTAAGAGGCACTGGAAATGCTCCTTCTATTGCTAGGAGTATAATAATTACAAAACTAACACTATTAGAAACTTTATAACTAAGATCCTACTAGTAATTTTTGCCACATTCACTGGCTAAAAATGACCTTATAATTTTCTATGGAATGTCATGAAGCTGCGCACATGAATAATGTAACAGCATCATATTTTCATACAAAATGGAAGGTTATTTTTTGTCATCGTGACAAAATGTCATCAGTGGGCGCCTTACCTGACACGCCTCTAAATTACCCAACTTATTTGACGGAAGTTAGACGTTAATTTTGGCATTAGTTAAATCTATGATTGAGATCTGATTGACATATTGATAATACATATATTATTTTGATGAATTTTATGGATTTGAAAATATTATCCTGACACGCAAACTGATACTCGTCTCATGTCATCAGTTTTATCGTGATCAAAAATGGAACCGTATCCTTAGTACGGGTTTGTGCTAGCTCGAAAACTTTAATCGTCTTCACTTTAACGTCAAAGTAAAATATGGCACTTAAAATTCTTGTTTTAAATCTTACATTCTATACTACCGATTTTATTTTACAAAGTTTTCGCTAGCGCATTTGCTGTAGATGTACCTAACTCGACATCGACTTTTGTTCCCAAAAACTCGTACACAGGGTGGGTACTGATGTCAAACTCAGCGTAAAGCCTCCGTCTAAAACTCAAAACAACCCTGTATAAACTCCGTTTATTATGTCAAGTTAATATTATTGTTGCTTTTTACAAGCATTTGATGTCTGCTGTTAGCACGAAGTGCACTATGTATGCACGGCACAACGTTATCTATGTCTATCTCTGTCTAATATTTTGTCTCACTTCCACGACTCCTTTATACAATGGAGACGAACTCTGGCCCTGTTTGCAGGAATACGCAAGAGCAAGATACGAATTACCAAGCCTATCATCTAGCCTACGAAGTGAAAAAACTCATGTAATTTCATAAAATTATATATATCACCTAGATATTTTTCTGGTCTGTAGTTTGGTTATGCAGTCAGTGATGTATTTTCGTTCTGTTTTTAGTGAGAATGAACCTATGTGTAGTGCGTAGAACTTAGTACCTACCTTTTTATTTATATTTTTGTCTAAGACCCTACTACCACTTACATTTAATTTTCAACAGTGATATAAAATCAACTTTTTTGGCGTGACCGTTAATCGCGAATTTTACATTAAAATATTTTTTTGTGATTTTTGTCACTGTGACAATAGTAACAAGTGGGGTCCTAGTTATATTTTAGTAGGTATGTGGTAGATATTTTAATTTTTACTTATCTAATAATTTTTGCACTAAGATTAAGCACGACACTGTTAAAAGTTTCATCAAATTATAGGTAGTTTAGGATAAAAATATAGAAAACATGGCATAATTATAACACAATATATTGAAAGAAGGTAAGATTTAAATTAAATTTTAAATGCGTAACAACTGCGAATAATGCCATTTTTTTCTATATTCTGATTTGTGCTGTTGATGTGCGACTGTCGGGAATGGATTAAAGAGAAGCCTTTGAGTATTTTTCAAATACTCACAGGCTTCAGTTAATTATAATACAGCTAATTTTGTTGTATATAAAACTTTACCTAACTCGACATGAATAAGAGTAGTGGCATCCTTAGCAAACTACTCAATAAATACCATCCTCTAAAAGAGCGTCCTAATTTTTAGTCTTGTTTTGATAGTTTAGTCTTGTATACCTACGATTAGTTTTATTTACAACAGAATTATTGTTACCATTGCAATTGCTTGATTGTTAAGTGTACCTACCTAGTTCATGTTGCATATCAAAGTAATGCCACAGTAGATATAATAATATGTTCCTAGTCTACTTAAGTAGATATCATTTTTGCACATGTAATTATAAAAAATGCATTTCTTATGTCTACATTTCCAATTATTGTTTACAATGCATTATGCAATTATTATATGATTTGCTTGTAATATCGTTTGAACTATTTTATACTTTTTCTATTTATTATTTTGACGAATAATACTCCAAGTTATAAGTACCTTAAAATACCTAAATATTTACGCGTGTGCTTATAGTGGCTAGTTGTTCAGTATAGATTAATGTGTGATAGTAATAAAAACTCTTGGAGAATTAATTCTGCGGACAATCTTTTTTTGTTCCAAATTGACCCATTACTTGATTATGTGAGACGCTAAAACAATCAACGCCAATGAACTGTAATTATTCGACATGCAAATGAAATATGCACATGATAAAAATAATATACTTAATTTTTTTATCTACGCACACTGTACAAGTCGCACTAGAGCGTAGAGTATACCTTTTTGCCGGATTACTCGTCACTGGAGTTAGCAACCAATGTCAGTAGGCTTAGTCTAAGTTTTAATTCGATTGATCGAGTAACAATTCGATGACATTAGCGTCAAAACAAAATGAACCTTAATTGTATTGACTTAAAATTACAAATTCAACCGATGTTATTTTTATTTTATTTATTTTTTATGTACATATAAATATTTACAAAAGAAGATATATTATAAGAAGTATACATAGGTTAGTGTTAATTTGAAGTGTATCGAGTAAGAATGCATACACGAAATTGAGCTCTAATTTATTGCAGTTATGGTTCATTTTACTTTCACCGTAATGTCATCGAATTCTAATACGATCAATCGAATTAAAACTTAGACTAAGCATACAGAACTGTGTACTGGAAAATAAATATCACAACGGGCGTTTTAAAAAGTTCATGGATCTTAGTGTATCTTTTCAAGTCTACGTTAACTATGCGTGAATCTGTCATTTAGTACGGAAAGTAAAGGGACGAACATTTTTTCCATCCCTTTTCCATTCATAGTAATTGACAGTTCGGCGAACAGTTTACATAAACTTGAAAGTTACACTAATTAAAGTAAATAAAGTAAAAAAACCCCTGTAGATAAAATTAACTTTTTCCAATAACCCTAACTAAGCGTCAAGAAATTGTATGAAATGACATTTGCTGTCGAACAATTTCACGATGATACTTAGCGTAAACCTCAAAAACATATATTGTCCAAGCCACCGAATTTCCCCTTCAAACACAAATCCTGAACTAAATTAAATTGGCTAGGCAGTTTTAAAAGTAGTATTATACTTTTCATTCAAAAACCTTGTGAAAAGAATGACACAAACCAAAAAGCTCCAAAGTCAGACTAAATAATATAATGCCAACGCAAGTGACGAGTCCTGTGAACGCAAAAAATTACACTCGCAGCTCTGATGGCAGTATCGCCTAAGTGATGTATTTAAAAGTATCGTTTTATGATCCAGGCCAACGAGTAGAAGTAGTGGGGGTAACCAGAATAGTAACGGAGTCAGTCTGCCAGCGGGCCTGGCGGACGACCAGTCGAAGGACTTCGACTTTGAAAAGACTGAAATGAAGTACGACTCCACCGGAATGTTCCATTGGAGTCCAGCGAGGAATCTAGAGGATTGTATATTAGTACGTATTGAATTGATGTGACTCGTTGTTTTCTCTGCTCTTAGGCGGAAAGAGTAAGTCAGTCAGATAATGCGTATCAGGAACGACTGTGCGTGCGCGTGTGTATGCGTGCGTGAATGCATGCGGGCGTGCATACGTGCGTATTTAGATACTTATTAAGCAAAAGATTAAAATATATTCAAATCAAAATGTACCTAATTTTCGCCAGTCAACCATTTTGTATGATCAAACAAAACTTAACAATAAATTAACAATGTTTTTTTCCACTTACCCTCTTCAGGACAGAAATCAAGCGGCGATGACAGTGCTCAACGGCCACGTGGTAGTTTGTCTCTTCGCTGACCCAGACTCGCCTTTGATAGGGCTGAGGAACCTGGTGATGCCTCTGAGAGCATCCAACTTCCATTATCACGAGCTGAAGCATGTGGTGATCGTGGGTAGCGTGGACTATATCCGGCGGGAGTGGAAGATGTTGCAGAATCTACCGAAGATATCTGTGTTGAATGTAAGTATTTCGTTAGCGTAAGTTAGTAAAGGCATTCAAATTAAACTCGGATAACGTGATTAGACTAATGTAAAGCCTAAACTTAGCTTGCCCCCGCTTGGCCGGAAAGAGCACATATGGGTATGTAATATGCAGGTACCTATATGAGCTCTTTCCGGCCAAGGAGGGGAGTGCCACATGGCACTCTCTGGTTCTGCCAAAATAAATGGTTAATACCCTAACACGAAGTAAACTTCTGCTTATTTGCGTTCATAAATTGATTCAAACAATGCCAAAAAATTCTTATAACAACAAAAACTTTGTACTAAAGGAGGACCGTCAACATTTTGGTTTTCAGTAACTAAACGCCTTTACTCGTAGCACTATTGAGGGTCTCTTTTCTGCTAACTTTAGAACTTTCCACTGATTCGTTACATATTTAACAGGGTTCACCGCTAAGCCGGGCCGACTTGCGTGCAGTGAATGTAAACTTATGCGACATGTGCTGCATCCTGTCAGCGAAGGTGCCATCCAACGATGACCCGACGCTGGCCGACAAGGAAGCTATCTTGGCTTCGTTGAACATCAAGGCTATGACGTTTGACGATACCATCGGAGTGTTGAGTGCTGGTGTGACGAACGGAGCGACCACGCAGCCGCCTCCCGGGGGAAACCCCGCGCCGGTGCTTCTGCAGAGGCGAGGGTCGGTGTACGGTGCCAATGTGCCTATGATTACGGGTGAGTATCTGAATTAACAAGCTATAACCTTGTAGGCAGGTTGCGTGCGTCACTGAACCAATGACTGTTGAAGTCGCATCGTCGTTATTGCATGGTTACTATTGCATGCTGGATTGGATACCATGTAGGCGCGTACCAATAAGCGAAGCAGGGGACAGCTTGTAGACGAGTTGACGACATAAATTTTATTTAGTTATTTATTCTTTTTTGCACCACAGACAGAAAAGAAAGTAAACTTAACAAAATGTCAGTACAAAAAGCGAAAAAGCGATAAAAAGCGGTCTCTCCCAGACAAGCTTATGGCTAAGAAAAACAAAACATAAGAAGACAGCAGAAGGTGTTGCAATAATAATTATGTCTAAATAGACGACAATTTTACGTTTCCAATGTTTTACCGTGTGTTTTAATTCCAGAATGTTCTTTGGTAATTGCTCGAACATCGCCACAATACTGATCTTGGCATTTCTTCCGATCCAGAGCTAGTAAACGACAGTAACGTCCAGTTTCTGGACCAGGACGACGACGACGACCCCGACACGGAGCTGTACCTCACGCAGCCTTTCGCGTGCGGCACCGCCTTCGCCGTCAGCGTGCTAGACTCCCTCATGTCTACTGTGAGTCCATTTCTTTTTGGACCCAGCGAAGTGAGGAGTTTAAATCGACTTGGGTGAATTTGCATTCGTTCGACTGTCTTTCTGAATTTTTGTCAGAGCCTCCTGAACTAATGAATATAATTATGTATATACTTTACAAATCGCCCGTTTGCTACAACAGTTATATATATATTTCTCAAAATCCCGATTTTTTCAAAAAATGTGCTACAGATTTTCAAAATCTTAGTTTTTGATTTTATCTTTGGATAGATTGAAGTACGAAGAAATTTGAATAAAAATGTTTAATAGGTAATGATTTATACTATCCGTGTGTTTTCTCTCGGGACAAAGTCCGGATCTTAAGCTTCCGCGGCGACAGGTCCAACGCGTAGAAGCTTCATGAGAGAGTTGATCTAAAATGGGCGATGAATACATGATGAAGTAGTTTAAAATATATATTTAATATTTCTTTTATGCCATCTTCTCCCATAGTTTTCCTACTAGGTAAGATTATGTATGTTGCAGACATACTTCAACCAGAATGCGCTAACGCTGATCCGTTCGCTGATCACGGGCGGAGCCACGCCCGAGCTAGAGTTGATCCTCGCCGAGGGAGCTGGTCTCCGAGGGGGGTACTCCACGCCCGAAAGTTTGGCAAACAGGTATGACTTGGCTTTTCATGACGTTCCCTCAAATATAGTTGAGCGAAGCAACGGCTGGATCATGCGTCATGCTCGTGAACGGGTGCCACCAACGGGAATGGGTCTGCTTTCTGTCTACTAGTCTTAACATGCTTTGGATTGTATTTATTTGTATTTGTATGGTATTTATTGTATTGGACTTAGGTAACTTCATCGTGGAAGCACTGTATACATAGCATAGTTTAATTACCTATTGTAATTTTTTTTTTTTTGAAAAGAGCAACCGCCGAGTTTATTGCTGGCTCTTCTCGGCAGGAAAGGCATTCCGAACCAGTGGTAGATTGATTGACTATTCAAAAGCGCTTGTAAAAGCTTGAATAAAAAATATTTCTATTTCATTCTTCTCAGATTAAATAAATGATCACTTAAAAAAGTTTGAGTAAAAAATAAATCTCTTGTGCCAGGGATCGGTGTAGAGTGGGCCAGATTTCCCTATACGACGGTCCACTGGCGCAATTCGGCGAGGCCGGTAAATACGGAGACCTGTTTGTGGCGGCTCTCAGGACGTACGGCATGCTGTGTATCGGCCTGTACCGGTTCCGTGACACCTCGTCCTCCTGCGACGCGAGCAGCAAACGTTACGTCATCACCAACCCGCCCGATGACTTCTGCTTGCTGCCCACTGACCAGGTGAATCAACTTCTTCACTTCTTTAGTGAATTTTTATAATGGTGCAAAGCTCATTCTGTTGCACAAAATTTTTAATCGCTTTTATGTAGCTCTAAATGCTTTCGTTTTCTATAGGAAATATTTTAGTGTTCATTCTAAAACTCTTACCAGAGTTGTTGTCATCACGACGTGAAGTATGTAACATCTTTAACCCCATTACGTGATGCGTCTTCGTCATGCAACAGTCTGGTACACTCGAGGCATGGATCGCCCTTTGGTCTATACTACTTACTATATCATTCGCAAACTGTCTGGACAGTAGATCAAGAACTCCCTCCACAAACTACTCGCACTCTTAGTCACTGTTCTTTAGGAGGAGGAGAGGTGCTATAGTACTTTTACTTAATTTCTAAAGGACTAGCTGATACCTGCTGGTATACTGTTACATTTTCGAGTGTATTTTGGATGGATTGCAATTTGAATCCAGTTATAATCTGCGATTTTGTAGTCTAAATGCACTTCGTCTGTCTGAAGAAGTTTACTACAGCATTTAAACGCATAATAACGTATCCGGCAGGTGTTCGTGCTGATGCAATTCGACCCGGGTGTGGAGTACCGTTCGCACCGGCGCGCAGCGGCGGGCGGCAAAGACGACGCGTCCTGACTATTGCTGTGCAGCGCCCTCACCGACGGGCCCTACTCCTACATCTAGGGCGGGCCCGTCGCCGCGACCCGACACGCCCTACGTCTGCCCCACCAGCCCCTAACAGCCCCAGACCGCTCCTAATACCGCCCCTTATCTTCGATACCCGAAAACTCCTGCCCTTTTGTAAGCCGACCGGGATAGTGATGAGTAGGAAACTTAATCGAGACCAGCCCTCAAGTCCTGTAATTTTCGTGACAGTTGCTAGTTTGTCGCAGTAAACAACCCTATAAGTATTTTTTAATCACTTATGATATAACTTTCACGTCAAAAGAAAAACCATTTTCTAGGCATGCGCATATTACCATAACGCGAATAAGTCATCACTTAAGGTCGGTTACGATTGCGTGAAAATGGACGATGACACGACTAAATCGCAACTGTCATAAAAATAACAGAGTAATCTTTCCTCCTGTGTCATCATAGAATTGAGAATCGCTGCCACTTCCAAGTTCTACTCAACACTAGATCTAAGACCGATATAAGCCATGCTCGCGGACCCTAGCACGAAATAATATGCAGTTTTATTATCTTTTTACACTTATACCGAGTACGGTTGGTTTTTCATGATTTTAATTACTTTATTACCTTTATTTTCTTTATATTTATTCTTTATACTAACCGCTCTCTATTCTATATCTTCTATTTATTTACTATAACTTTAAATATCGAAAATCGTTTTGGAAAACCAATATTATTTAGTTATGCTAAATACCTTATACCATATTAATTCGCGGTAGGATCCGATGTGTTTATCTCCTCTACCTGATGAAAACACCTAAATCGGACCCCTCTATTTTTAATTTTTATTTTGGTTTCGATCGGACACTGCACTGCAAAACTTTCACTCACTTCCAGCACATGTTAGAAGATTCTAGAAGATCCGTGTTGCTTCGTTGTTGTGTTCGTATTACGGATAACAAAACAGTATTCTGGAACAGTCAAAATTACACCGGATTATTATTATACGTGTAAATAAAATATACACTGAACACTTTATAGTGTGTATATACAGGGTGGCAATATCATAGATAGAAAAGCTTTCGGTGTTTCAATATAATTAGTCGTGAATGTAGATTGTGCCATGTCAGATTATAGCAAAAACGTAAACGTAAGGAAGAATCTTGGACCTTGTATATACTCACCTATGAAAGGAACACTGCACACAAACACAAAAGTGAGGGTAGGCATACTTTAACGGATAGGTTTATTACTTGGACTATGTAACCAATTAAATGCTCAATGTAAAAGAGAACCTTTTAAACTTTTAATTGCAAGACCGGTTTTAACAGGACGACCTATTAATATAAGGTATTGCATATTATTATTTGTCTATCGTTTAGATTGTCCATTCCTTATCCAGTAGACTATTTTCGTACTCACGGTTAAGGTTATTTTTTAAATTTATAATACGTAGATTATTTTAAGCATTTATATTACCATTGTCGACTGATCAAAGTTTAACTTACATCACCACATACATTACATTAATTTACAATACCTTTTGTCACAACTAAATAAAGTTTATATCACATTGAATTGGACACCTATTTTAAGGTACCTAATTGTAGTACTGACGCATTTCGCCAGGTTTTTAAATCAATTTTCGTGCAAAGTCTCCATATGGACATTAAGTTACCCTGTCTTTTGGTCTATACTGCTGTTTCCACTTAGGAAGTCAAACGTTTGGTTCCATAGTGCCCACTAGTCCCAAATTGGGCACCAAATTACGAAAGTTTGTACGAATATCGAGGGTAGTTTTTCAGCAATACTCTTTCGATATTAACGCTTTTCCGCATCATATTCAAGGTTTCGGTAACGCTGCACGGCACACATTTGGTGCACTTAAATAGTTAAAATCTTGCAAGAGCGTCAGTACTATAGATTATATTTGTTATCGCTTTTCAAATATTGCACGGTATGGTAGTACGCAATTATGTTTTCCATTTGCTCACTCCTGTTTCATATTTAGTTCTTTATATTCTTTAATATTTTAATGTAATCGTAGAGTAGTTGACTAGGTGATTGCTTTATATTTTCTGTGTTTAGGTATCCGGTACTTGGCTTAACGCTATCTGCACAGAAAGTATCAACTTTTACCTTAACTTCTATTGAACCACACCATTATAGTATTTTTTGTTTATTATTTTTTTATAAATAAATCTTTAGAAAATCTTTTCGTTTTCTTTTTGGTTCTTTATTTCCCAAACTAGGGCGGGGGATTGTCAAAGTGGACGTGATTTGCGGCGCTGCACATTAAAAAAATGAGAACTGAAACAAATTATTTAAAGAAACTACTACAAATTGCCATTGCGAGTATGTTCAAAGATCCAATGGGTTATACGTGGAAAGAGTGCAAAGTGTAATTTTGCTGTAAATGTGTGATATAATTTGAAATCGTCGTTGTTACTATGTGGCTTTTGAAGCCTGCAATGTAATTAGAGTTAATTCCGGGTGCTTTGACGATTGTGGACACTTCATAGTTTATTGTATTAGATAAGAAAACTTTAATCAACTGCACTGGAAACTAAATTCTAATTTGATAATTACACTCATCACAAAGGGCAGTTAATTAGAGTTAGTTTTTTTACTACTTAGTCTGATTCGCCTCACGCGACTAGTGGCTCATACATATAGCATCATCTAGTGAACGAACGTAATGCAATAATTTATTACTAAACCAACTTACAAGATGTTTGATAAAGATAAATAAGGGTGGAGATATACTTGCAACACGTTATTCAATCGGATGCCACGCAACCTATGTTGAGATCAACATTACGTCAGTCGTAGTGCAGTAATGCTAGACGTGCACCGATTGGTCAGATTGCGTTGCAATACCTACATGACAATTCAGTAATGTCTGTAGAGTATAGAAATACGTCACTACTAACAATCGGTTTGTAGTAAACATGTGTCGCTCGTCAGATCGAGTGGCGTGTTGTTAGTATGTTTCCGTCCTAATTAATTAGAGTAATAGGAATCGCAATATAATGCTAAGCGCGTTTGCACGCTAAATACTCCACGTTAGCCGTTAACGAATAAAATACCTCAAATCGTAGATTTTGTTTTAAAGTTAAAAAAAATTTATGTTGTTATTTGTCAAACATCCTGTATAAATCTGAGATCTATCGGGTTTCGTGAAGATTTCGTTCCGGGATTTCAAGGATCAAGATAATGTACACTCAGCTTCTGGTATTAACCCTACCGATTCAGTAAACTTATCTTTAGCTGATTGTATATACCTGTCTCCGGGAACTACTGAATTTGATCGAAATAATTAACTAATAGCTATACCGTCGTATAAGAAAAAAATGAAGCGCAAAATACGAAAAACATAAGCGGAAACATTTGGAGTAATATTATTTTTAAAGGAGCATTCACAATGGTACTTAAAACGCTCTGTGAACGCCGAAAAATTCGAAAATTCGAACCATATTCTTGGTCAGTTGCCTATTGTTTTTAACCAAGGAAGTGTTCTAAAGATTGCTTAAAAGACATTATAACAATGACTACGACTACTATGACTTTGTGTTTAATTAAAGACCAAGTGTAAACGAGAAATTAAATTGTAATTATGTGATAAACCGCTTTTCATCAAGTTTGAGATTTTAGATTACTATAAATAGGTTCATCATTAAAATAGGATAGGCAAAACCGGCCTTATACGTAGGTTAGCGAAACCAATTTTTTCTGTGTACCAACTTAAAATACGGTCCAAAGAAAAGTGCGTCACTAATTCGTAAAGGAATTGAGTGCAAACATACTGCCATATTTTTGTAAAGTTTCTTAGACCACGCAAAAGATTCAATTTAAAGTACAAAATGCTTGCGAGCGCTGAAGATTCTTGGGCAAAATGTGATGTCCCTTATTATATTATGTAAAAAGTATAAAAACTGTTAAAGGTGAAAATTGTACTGTTCAAACACTCCCTAACCGTTATTTTACTTTATCAATAACAATTTAAACAAACTACCTGAGATACAATTAAAACATTTACATGAAATATCTTTAGGGTCGGTTAACATAAAAAAACTTATTACTACTTGTTTTGATATGTTTATTGAAAGGAAACGATCAGAGCATTTCATAATAACATAAATTGTGCTTGTAGAAAAAAATTTTGGAATAATTTATAATAACGATGGTCTCTACGTACAGATTTGCAGCCTTTTGAACCAAAATTGTGTTTCTTACTCGTTTCGAATTTGCTTTTCGGATCTATTTACTTTCACTGAAATAAATTTGCACATAGCTTTTAAGATACACAAGGTAATATCAAATTGTAATATGAAGCCAAAATTATGTACCTAATAAATGAACTTGCGAAACCTATAAATTCATACTAATATCATGAACGCAGCTAAATGGATTGGCAAATTATGAATTAAATAATATGTAAATTTGCGAAATTATAGTAGGTAATAAATACAAAATAAAAACTTTATCGATCGTAAAATTTTATAAAAAATGAGATGGTTGTGCACGATAGTTATAAATGAATCAAAGTAATCGTTCTGTCCAAAGGTAACTCTTATCTATGTTTAATATCTTGAATTTCTATATGAATGCCAAGCAATATTTTGGTTCTTGCCAAACCCAAAGTCAGGCTGGTCAAAGACGAAGGGCACGACCGCGTCAAATAACACTTAAGACAAAATAATTTAGTTTTCATTGGATTCGTAGAGTCATGCATGCCACAGGTGCCCGTAGACGCCAAACTGTTTCAACTAATAGAGTACTGCCATCAGCTCCGCTCGAAATTCTATTCAACATTTAACTAGTTTGTTGTAAATAGTTAAAATGTAATTTCGTATGTTACGTAAGAGTTTCTCAAATACACACTTCTATGCATTAAAAAATAGAAGCTACGGCTGCTTTAAAGTTTATATTCGATACTGTCGTGTGTAGTTTGTTGTGAATTAGGCTTCTATGTCACTGTATGCTAGTTAGGTATAGTGTTCGGACGTCTCATTGTAAAAATGTAAAATACACGCTAATAGGTATTTTGAACTAATTATGAATGTTAATAATTAAGGGTAATTACTAAAATGACGATTTTTCCTTTAATATTTTTATACAGCATTACAAAATATTTATCGCAATTAAAAGTTTATAGAGGTGGTTCAGTGTGCAATTTTAAATAGTGTCTAATTGTATAATCGCCTTAATGAGAGAGAATATAGCTGAGTTCTTCTGCGTGTGGGTGCTTGAGGTCTAATGTTATGTCACGTTGCGACTTGCGACTTGCGCGGTGTGCGATGTGCATGCTCCCTAACACGACTGACGTCACACGTCTGTCTGGTTAACGCGTGAGGTAAACTTGTCCGATCCGATTTGTTATAAATATCTAAATATTTTAGAACGAATTTAGAACACTCTAAAATTTTGTTAACTCTTGAAATTTTTTATCCCTTTATGTACTTTATCTCTTAACTACGAATCGCTTGACTTTAAACACCATATCAATAGATGCCTTGGATACACCAATAACAGAGTTTTAATGACTAGTATAGTGTAGATAAATATAAAAATAAAATTATTAGATACCCCTATTTGTTATTGGACGAATTTGTTTTAAAATTTTGACACTAGAATATATTACAGGAATAATATTAAGACACTAAAAGTCGACACAAATCGGATCTTAGAATGCGTGATCAAAGTGAAAATGGGAATTAAATTTAGTTAAAATTGACAGTTAAGCCCCCGACACTAACTAAAAAAGAAACAGTAGTGACACCTAGCGCGGTTGTGATCGATTTATCTAGCTTCATTCCGAATTGATAAATAATATTAATAAAATTAATAACGTAACACAACGAAATTACAAACATCAGGGTAGCCATTGCCGTAATGCTTTTAATAATTGTCTCCGAATTCAATTTCAGCTTCAATTGGTTTATTAGGTACATTTATATAGTTAATTTTACCTTATACACTCCTTATCCTTACTATAATATTATAAATGCGAAAGTGTGTTTGTTTGTTGGTTTCTTGGTTTGTCCTTCAATAACGCTGCAACAGACCTACAAATCGATGTGATTTTTTGCATGGGTATAGTTGAGGACCTGGAGAGTGACATTGGCTTCTTTTTATCCCGGAAAATCAAAGAGTTCCCGCGGGATTTTAAAACTAAATCCACGCGGACGAAGTCGAGGGCATCAGCTAGTATAATATATACTAGAAACACAGAATTCAGAATGTACTCTTCTCATTGGAGAGGAGACTTGTGCCCAGTATTGGGCCAGTGATGGTTTACTATATTTTTTTTAATTAACTAGAATTTTGCACCTATAAAATATATCCAGTGTGTTCATACACATCCTACGAGTGACATCGTCTTCCCCCAAACACTTACAAACATGGTGCGAATACAAACATTACGAATGTTTAAAACCACGTACCTACGTCCTCTATTTTTTAACGAGCCCCCTGCCTAAAGCCCTAAGTTAGACCCTTGCCTAACTTCTTGACAAAGTTTCATAAGCTAAAACGTTGTGTACCATTCACATCTAACGGAGCATATCCGACCACTGTGGAGTACAATTATCGACGATGCAATAAAAAAATTTAATTGTAAGATTGACCTTTAAATTGTAATTTTCTTTTTTTTTTTTAAATAATTGTAGCCAAGCTGAACTTGACTTACAGTCTCCTCTCCCCTCCAAATAAGCGGAATACTTGTGCTAGGAGTGGGTACGACAATAGTGCAACGGGTGGGTTTCGACTTTCGAACCTGCGACCTTTCAGTTTTAAGTCTGCCCCTGGGCAAAAGGATTCAAAATTTAATTGTGCCAAATGCATAATATATTTCGCGGAATGCGCAAGTAACGTCAAATACATGTTATCAATTTTCTTTATTGCAAAATCAATGCGATCTGATGCGTTCTTAAGATGCCAGTCCTTACTGTACTTGTTAGGTAACCAGTAACATTTTCAAAAAAAAAAAAAAACTTTCCAAGAATTTCTTTGCGACTTTTTATTTGTGTCGGGGGTGGAAGAATAACAAATACAAAAATGCCAGAGTAACTTAGTAAGTTACATTTATTTTACCTACACGATGTCCCGTGCACACGCACAAAAAATAACAGTAGAGACAAAAAAAAAGCAGAATCTAATTTAAAAAAACCGGTGGTGTGTTATTTATTGATAGTGCTGCGGTTACATGACTTACTCCCACGAAAATTTAAATCGAAATTAAAAACGCCCCTGACATTACCAACTTTTGATCGGCCGATTTCATTGGTTGCTGTCACATAACTACGAAAATTTAGAAAAGTGCGCAATTTTCAAAAAAAAAAATTTGATTAATTTCCTGGCACATCTACTTACTTTAGGTTCAAACAGCTGGGTTTATTTCAAAAACCAGCGCACAGTTTTGTATGCATGTACACGAATTTAATTCAGGGATACATTATGTGTCTGCATAGCGTAACAAGCACATACAAATATTTAAGTCTTGTATTCACTAAGCAACAATTGATACACGTCCACATCACGCGACGCTCAACATGTTTGGCATCGATACATAACAGCGTGTAACGTTACTTGTGACAACCCTACATGTTGAACAGCATTGGCAACAAATGCCACGCAACATGGTGAACAATTTGTTGCCCAACATGTTGTGCGACAACCAGAAACATTAAGGCGTTAAGAAGCGTGAATGAGTTTGACGCCTTTACAGGGCGACGGAGCAGGCACGCTCGCGCAGATTTAGGTGAATTTCGGGGAAAAAATTACTTTACTCGAATGTAATACGGAATAAAAATAAAACTCTCAAGTAAAAATATTACTATTTTCAAGACCTTTTTTTGTGTGCAAGAATTAATTAAAAAGCTTGTGTCGTTTTGGAGAACATTTGCAAATTATGACAAAAATAGCTACTCTTTGGTGATTATTTTCACCAATTGAAATTACTGAATGGAAAAACCGTCTTGTTTCATCAGAACAGAGTGTCGGATGAATGTCGACGTTGTCAATGCTAACTTCCTCATCTAGCAACGTCACGCGGTGTTCTCTAGCTTTGCCAAACATATTGAGGCTCAAATGTTGCGCCTCATTTGTTGCTTAGTTGATACATAGCTTTAATATTTATTTTGTCCGTGACACCATTATGCATTACTGAATGAAGATGTTCTCTACATTTTCACAAATTCGCTTTATGAAATTGGTTCGATTCAAAGTTGCGATAGTTTCAAACTCGGCCTGTCTAAAGTCTGTAGTGTGTAGGGGTCCTAAATGCCTATTCGCAAATTGTAATGATACCTATATTCCATTCCACGAAACAAGCTCCCTAAGGAAATTTCCCTTGTGCGCTCATTGGTTAATGTGCGTGACCTTCGTTAGCTAAATAATTTCTAGGATCGTCTTACATGCCAGTTTTTCTCAGTAGATTTATAGCTCTTACAGAGATTGGTAGTGCGTGTTAGTGAAAAAATATTTAATAAAATGTCTAATACTGTGTAATTTAAAGTGAGAAAACGTAATAAATAACCATCAACAGAAAAAACTGTCTGTATAAATTCAAAATAAAAAATGATGTTCTATGAAAAAAATTGTGTTTATAAAAAAATATAATGCATAGTAGCCCACCAGCATGTAAACCTTCCCTTTAAAGCGGAGTGTCTTCGCTTATCTCTAGCCGCGCGCATCGACCAATGAGGTGCAAGTATTTTGTTCCCTAGGGGTTCGACTCGTGGAATGGACTATAGTTACATGTTCTGTGTGCATTGAATTGGAAACTAGAATTAACAACATTGTTGACTATTGCTAATAGCTTGAGGTTGTTAACGTTTTTAGAAACAGAATGATGAATTTTTTATGTGTTATATAATATACGTACTTAAAATATAAAAAAATCTTAACGCTCTATATTAACGATACTATGTACGCTAGACCCTTTTTTGTAAGCAAATGCCATCTTGTCGTGTTGTTATAACTTATAACGCATAGTCCTCTCTTAATTAAAACGTAGAATCAAATATATAATGATGGCTGTGAGGTAAATATTGTAATTATTTAAATTTATATTGTGTAAATGAAAATATTAAAAATAGTAAGGAAATATTTCGCTATATTAACGCACCGGTCAGAAACTGTTACTTGCTCTGTATCGGCACTGGCTTACGGTATACCCGCATTGCGTCAGGTTAAAAGAACCCTGGCCTTTCACCTGCGAAGCGTGTTTCTTATCTGTGTATTTGGTGGAACGAAATGAGGTGCAATGACAGGGACGTCAACCTTTCGCAGAAAGTGCAGAGCTCTTTTCACCTGACGCAATGTGTATTTAGAATTAGGCGTCCACAAAATAAACTAGACTGCCTAATGTTATTATGGTCGATAAAACCTAAGGCAATATTTAGCCACTTATGAATCTTAGATGTTAAGTAATAATATATTAAATGCTTTATGTACGTTTAATATCATAAAATAATAATTATTATAATCTACACGTATCACCAGTGTCGAGACAGATCAATAAATAAGTCCAATTAAATTGTCCATAGACACTCTGGACCGCCATTATACATCGCGGGTTGCCACATTGTTACGTTCGAGCTCATTGCTTTGGGTTACGATCATTTACAAATTTTATTTCATGGCCTGAAATATAAGAACCTTTTAAAAAAACTTTCGTTTTGATTTCAATGAACAACAATTATCTCATGGCAGCCCAGGAACTCAAGCTCACAGCTTTCTTCGCAGTTGCTCAAATTTCTCATAATCTAACTCCATAATAATATCACCGCTTTTAGAAAACCATTTATAAGATTAAAATCACAATTTATGCGGTTGGATACTAAACGAGACGCTTAAAGGTCGGCACCTACTTGTGCAGCAAGGCTCAAGCTCAGCACACAGCTCAACATTCATCGATGTCAACATTCAATTGTGGGCTTAGTCGCCTTCGGTGGGTACTGTCGAAATGACTAAGTGTCAGTCGTTTTACGAAACTCACACTAGCTCTATCTTAATAATGTACATCAATGACAAAAAGAGTTGCCATCTTAGGTTTTTGGTCCCCAGGGCGGCAAGATGGAAAGTGGCCTCCTTTTAGACCCTAATTTAAAGTTTATTTAAATTACTTATTTTAAGTATCTTGTCTAATTAGACAAGATAAATGTACGAAAAATAAGTATAAGTACTTAAGTAAGACACTAATGCTCTTTTCTTGTCATTGTTAAATGTATCTTCAGTACGTAGGTACAGAACACGAGAGCTAGGTTAACTACATAGATAACGAGCTTGCTTGCTTTGCTTGAGCAGTGCGGCGTTAATTAGTGTTGACCTTAATGAAGGATTTTACGAGTTTCCATTTCTCACATTAATTCTCTCTCACATAAAACCAAGTATATATAATTTTTAAAGCCAAACTTGTCATTTAAAACGGAAACTTGTATAATCCCTTAGACCAATTTGCTGGCACTATAAAATCGAAAGGCGACGAACAATATTATCGTTTTTATAGTGACAGTATAACTAGAGACCTGATTAGCGAGTCGAATATTGTGTATTGTCGTTCTAACGTAATATTACATACTGTAAATCTTAATTAATAGTGCTGTTTGGTTATCTTTGTATTTTCGAAAATAGCGTTTTCGTGGTCCAAAAAACTGAAAACTTCTTTTGGATCACGAAAACACTCATCTGACGCATTCAATTGTGTTGCCACTAACTCACCGCACAACTTAATGAAAACCACCGAATTTATGTCGCGGTCAAGTAAGTGAATGGCGACCTTTACCGACTACAAACCTCAACAATAAAAAAAGTAACGTCTATTCATTTTAGAACTAGTTTCAAATCTTATCAATTTGACAGAGTTCCAAAACAAAAACTGTCAAACGCCAAATTCAGTCATTAAGTAGACCGATAGTTGCTTTATATATTAGTAATATTTAAATCTTAACTCTTTTCGAACATACAAAGATAGCACCGAGATTATTAAATAAGATTGTAAGCGTTGACACTTGTACAATAGCAACACTTCCCATACAAACTGCCAAATTAAATAAAATTATAGCTCTTACAGCATAAGAAATAGATTATATAATATTAATTAAAATGATTCTAATTCGGTTGTACACAAAACTTAACTAAATTGACGGCACGAGCACGATATGTACATAGTTTTCGAAATTTCATTCTGAAACCAGCGGTGTTAAAACTTTGTAAAATTAATATATACCTATCGACAGGTAAAATATCCAAACGAAATCCATAAGTTTTTGAGATTGTAGTAGTGTGCATTACTAAGAATATACCTACATCTCTAAAAGTATTCATTTTCAAGTAAAGTGTTTGATATATTGTTCTGATTCGATTAAACCTACACAAAGTACATATTTAACTAAATTGTCAGAAGGTCAGTAATTACAAATTAGGTATGTACTAAAATTATGCCGTCCTTTGTGAAAACACTGTAACTACATTGTTAAAAAAGGATGGCAATACTATTAATTAAATATTTGCCAACTTGAAACAGTGAAATGATTGAACAGTTTTGTTTTATAACTTTCAACTTTAACGCTGCGAAATCAAGGTGATCTTTATAAACTATTGTGCACCCTAAAGCACTAAAGCTGAAACCTGTAGACTGTAGAGCGTTCTTGAGAGCGACTTAAGGCTGGCATTACTCTGTCATATTTATATGATCCTACTTATATAGTTCATAGAAATATGAGAAATAAATGACAATATAATAGCAACTTATGAGTCATACATTTCTCATATTTCTATGAACTATAGAAGTAGGATCATATGAATATGATAATGTAATAGCAGACTAAGACAGCTTGAACGAGCAACGTGAAAGCAAGATTATATAGATTTCAGACTTTAGATCCTTTACATAGATATAGAGTAGTGTTATTAGTTTAGTTTACGATTTGTGTAGAACCGAATAAAACCCGAATATTAAAACCGTTTCGTAAAATTTAAGCACACCTTGAATTTTGATTGAATTTTTTCGGCATTTCGTTCATAGAGCAAATGTCAAAAAACCATCAATGAACATTACTGAAGTGCGCTCAAATAAGTGAAGTTTACGGCTGAAACCTATAGATGGCACTCTCACTCTACGCAGACTCAAGATATAGTTAAAACGAGACAGATTTATGTCAGGCACTGATCTATGATTAACCCTGCATTTCCTGACACAAATGACAATTTAATTATGGATCAATTTGAAGCGCCACATTTAACATACGAGTGTCTACTAAAATTGCGAATGGCGCACCAACCTCTATAATTAGGTAATCTATGATTTCATACGACATAAATAAAGAGGTTGGTTATGAAATCATAAGATTAGTTATAGAGGTTGGTGCGCCATTTGCAATATTATTATTAGTTCCAGAGACAATCATATCTATGCTTACAACGCCAAGATGGCCAGTGTTATTCATAAATTAAGTGGTCAAGACATATTTTTTCTTCGTTTTAACTGTCACATATCCGAGGCAATTGAGAGGAAGCTCTGTAGATTTCAGCCTAAGTATTCGTCGTTAGTTCCATCGGCTTCAAATTATTTTGTAGACGGAAATGTTGCTGTGTGCACTTAAGACCATAGACTATGCGAAATGCCTAGACAAGAATCGCAAGAATAATCGGAAAAATACTTCTTACGTCAAGCACGTAGCTTTGTATTCCGCAATCAGTTTTTTATAAGGCCTGAGACGCATCTATTATACATTTTATATGTTAGCCGAAGATTAACCGGTATCCATCACGATGCAAAACACTTTTTCGTGAAAGGAGACAATCTGGTGATTAAATTTAAAAAAAAATGAATTATTCTTAAAATGGACAGATATCAGAAAAATTCAGGTTTAAGAGAAGACGATGGCGAATTACAAGGCTGCGTACTCCGGACGCATTAGCAACGCTTTTCTTGTCTATATTTTTCTTTGATTAGGGCGCGATGTCACTGCAAGCGTAGTATAGTTTGAGGCTGAGTAGACAATGGCTAACTAAGGGTGTAAACAGAAGGTACAGAGCAATAACAGACAAAATGAAACCAATCAGTAGATTAGTCTACAAACCATGTACCGTATCCCATTTTGCTGCAACGTGTGTACCGCACGCATTTGCCGCAAAATGGCGCAAAATGTATAGCGTACGCAATTTGCCGCAATGGATAACGTTTACGTGCGAATCATTGCGTGGACGGCCGGTTTACTTTCCGTCAGTCGCAAACTATAATCAATTTTTTCTCGGCTGATTGAACGGTAAACAAATCATAGGAGAAAAGGCTTGTTCACATTTTTATAATCAGCTACGGAAAAATTGTACATCGCTCAGTGACATCGTACCTTGCCGAAGGCCACGAAATTAACGTTCGAAGCGAACTCGCTCTGTGCAAGAGTAAACAACGAGCATCAAAAACGAATGAATTAAACTCATACGTTAAAGGCTACGAAAAAGCAGTTCAATTTGCAGCTCTTTTTCATAGTCAAAGTATGAACACAATTCATTAGTTTTTGACGCTTGAGCGTTTAGTATCATGGCCGCCGGGTTAGTCTGTGAAGTAAAGCGAATCGAATCGACTGCACAACACGTGGTATAATGTAATATTACCCCGACTGTACGACATAATTGTATTACCACAGAAAACAAAATATTTAATATTGTTGATGTTGATTGTTAATAAAATGCAAATAATGTAAATATCAAAATAAATTCTGTATTTGTATTTGAATGTGTGGTTTTATTGATCCATTCCTAAATTAGTTAGTCGCTTTTTTTATTAAAGTGTTAACCTACACTTAAAGGAAATATCCCAATAAATTTTTGAATACAAATCAAAAATTCTGAGGCCGGCGGGATTCGAATCCACACCTCTCGGGAATCGCGCGCTGTTTGTGTTGACCAGATTACACTACGGCCAAGTCGAACAACAAGTCATCTACGAAATTAGTCTTATGTATGCCTGGGATCGAGTCCTTTAAAATTTTTACTACATTGTATTACTACATTGGGCTATAAATAAATTTATTTAAGTCGATAATTTAAGTAAGAAATAAATTATTATTAATAATTAATTTTAATAAATTGTTTAAATTATTTAAAATATTTAAATAGGTACTAAAAGACGAAATCTGCACTGTAAGAGGTAGATACCATTAAAAAGGATATAATACAAAATAAAATATTGAACAATATTACAATAACACAATAATATAATTAATGACTATTGTGATAAAAATAATAACTATTTTACAAGGATATGTTTATGTACAATAAATTAAAATAACATTATAATAATTTTCGAATACACCTCACACCCAACCTTTTGGGATGAATCAGCAAGAAAGTATAAAAAAAATTATGAAATCAATATTACATTGACATAAAAAGTACACTGTTCACAAATCAAAATAACATAAATCCTTTTAACACATGTAACTATGAGTCCTAGATCCTGGGATACAACCCTGGACCCAGAACTCTTAACACAAGACAAGAGATAATCTTGTAAAATTGTGTTGTAAATGCTGTTGATTATCAATAAATAAATAAATAAATAAAAAAAGACTATTCCAGTTTTAAACTGAATTGACAGATTTATATGTACTGTACAGGAAAGCACTATAGCATTATTTTAACACCTGTAAATTAAGTTTTAAAAAAAAAAGAAAGTTTGTAAATTGACAATATTATCTACATTCGCAGGCACTAAAAGAATTTTGTCAATGAAAAAAAAAATAATATCAAAAAACTAACTTTTGCATGCAGCTTGCAATTAAGTTCGATTTTTCAAACCCCTTATTTACTGCTGGAGGTTGAAGTTTCAAAAATTCTTTCTTAGTGAATGCCCGTGTCGTAACAGCTATCCGTATGCCCAGCTCAATCAGTCCAGTGATTCGAGTTATGCGTTAATAGATCAGTCAGTCAGTCAGTCACCATTTCCTTTTATATATTTAAAGAAGATTACAAGCATTAATTTCTTAAATAGTTTCTAGTCAATATTTAAAAATAAAAAACAAACTTACCAAGATCTTGAATTGACAAAAAAAAGATTTAACAACACTCAAAAAAAAAGTAATGCAGTGGAACTGTCAATGTTTGGCTTTCTCTGAATTGATTTTTGAAGTTCCTTTTCTAGATTTAGTAAGCTTTCTAGCAGAACCATTGGTTACCTTTCTCTTTTCTTCTTCCAAGAGTAAAGGAGGCAGAGATACTTTTCTTATTTGAAAATGTTGCATTCCATTACCTAACTTACAGTCATTTTGTGACTCTGGTGTGTATAAAGGCTCTAGTCTGGCTAATTCTCTATGCCTCGCCGTTAAAACTCTTGCATTAACGATTTTACTATCAATCTTACTATCAGGCCTTAAATAATTCCTAGTATCCAATGAGACAAAAGATTTAGCACTGTTTCGTTCATAAACAGACGATTCTGGTCTATTCCTCATCCATTTTGATGATGCTAAATCTGATCGAAGTATAGACTGATTAGTTTTTTTCTTATATATCGGGCTTCGTATTTGTATTGGAGTAATATGTAGTAAGGAACAAAATGTATCGGGCAATTCAATTCCTTCTTGAAACTTGAATGACACTTTTTCACGAGACAGTTTTGGTTCGTGAATTTCATCAGTAACCGAGATTCTGGTCAACTTTGGTTCCCGAATTTCATCAGTAATGGATATTCTTGGAGAGTTTTGTGGTGTGACATCTGTACTGCTTTGCGATAGTCTGTCCTCACTCTCACTAAATTGTTCATAGTCACTGTAATGCATTGCAATAACCTCTTCGTGATCAATTTGTCGATAACATAATCTTTTTTCAGGTAAGGGTACAGCTTTGCCAATGACCCTGAAAGATTTAAGTGAAATTGTATGAATGAATATCAAATACAAGTTGTTTTATTACATAACTAGTTGATTCCCGTGACTTTGTTTGGGTGGATCGAGGTTTTTTTGGATTCCCGTGAGAACTTTTATTTTCCAGGATAAAAAGTAGCCTATGTGCTATTCCAGTCTATGATCTATCTTTGTGCTAAGTTTCAGCCAAATCGGTTCATTCGTTGCGGAGTGATTGAGTAACAAACATCCATACATCCAAACGTTTGCATTTATAATATTAATAGGATAATAGGATTAATGATTGATGAACATTTTACAAACTAATCGCACTTGAACGGACAATACCTATAGTGACACTATTAAGTGCATGTTTACCTAAGCTGTGGATGTAATTCTTTCCACTGCCTGCATTCCTCGAGCATCTGTGGCCGCGTACACTTCTCCCCGTCTTCATCATACAAAGTCCTTTCGATCCTCGCCCACTCTTCTGCCAAGCTCTTTGTAGCTTCTGCTGTATTCCGTCGGAATGCCGACCCAGAGCTGCTATCACTTTCTTCACTGTGAAAGTCTGGAGTACCTAAAACATACTTAAAATTATAAATCTGAAACCTTAAAAACCTTCATCAGTGGTTTAACATAAGCTCTAGGTCACTGTTTAGGAGCACAGAGAAAGTCCAACTAGCCTTAATAGTTGCCAACTTCCACAAAGTTATGGCACTAGAAGAAAATTAGCTCAAGGTTTTAAAAACTTTTGTCCGTCTGATTGTAGGTACAGGCTAAGCTTGAAAATAGCAGAACAGATTTTGAAATGTTCAGGCTGATAGAGGAAGTGCCATCCAAGATTTTAGCATTATATATAAAAATAGAATTCTCTAAGATTCCATAGACTTTTTTTTTTATGACCAGTCAGAAAAAGTTATTTGATGGGTTGGACAGTGATTAAAGAGATTTCCTCTTGCCCATGCCCAAACCTTATCCCTCTTTTGCCAGCTAAATACGAATTTCGGTGAAATTAACCCTCTAATTTTCAAAATTTAATTTCTGAGAAACTACTAGGCATAGCTGAGTTTGGTTTGCAGAGAATAGAATATTACCTGCTTCACTTTCTGAGAAAAAGTCGGAAAAGGGTGTGCTCGCCCGTTCCAAGCTTTCCGCGCTATATGATGGTATCTTATAGGAAAATATTATATTCCTGTTCAAATTACCACCATTTTCTGACAGCGCTGGTAGCTCTTGTCCAGAACGATACCCACACTTCTGCTGATTTATTTGCGGCAAATAATCAATAAATTTACTAATATTTCTCTCGCGAGCTGATGAGATGTAATTTCGAGCCGACATAATACGTCTTATTAACTACACTTAATTTCTTCAGCTTCCATGCTATATGCTCACTTTTTAAACAATATCACCTAAAATGTTTGTTATAAACAGTACAATATTTAAACTTTGCTTGAAAAGGAAATAATTTGAATTTCTAAAAGATCAACAAAAAATCAGACAACAAACTTTGACGTTTGACTTTAAGGGGGACCACACACGGTCAAACATGTTTGTCAAATACGTATTTGTCAAATTATTTGATGGGCAGCGGTCGTGTTTGACGTGTTTGTCAAACAAACTACGTGTTTAGCAAACGGAAACGGACGGAGTTCGAACGATGTTTGATCATGTGCGCTGGTGTTTGATGACCTTGTTCAAGCAAAACCGTAACAAAAACGTAAAATTTAACAAACATGTTTGACCGTGTGTAGGCCCCATTAGGCATAGACAAGTGTAGAGAAGGATGTGTACCAAGAGAATTTAATCACTTCGTTTTAAGAGGCGGAACTTCATGCAATTTTTTTTCGAGCCATCCCAACTTTTTTTAGACAACTTCATAAAAAAAACAATACTACCAACCAATGTAAAGAAGAAAGAATTGTCAAAGCTAAGGATGTAATGTATCGATAAATACGTCTTATCAATGTTTAAGTTTTATCGATATCGACAAAAACAGTGATGTACGACGAAATCTATTGTTCAAAGGTCAAATTCAAATAAAACAAGGATCAATTTCAGTCTAGTATTTATTCATTTTTAATCATAATTACAACTAGTTGTTAAAACAAAATTAGTTATTTTAAACAGATTTTTTCTTTCTAAGAGTTTTTTAATACAATGTGTCTTTTTATCTGTTAAATAAAGTGTCACTGCACTCTCCTTTTTATCCCATTCGATACGATAGAGGATAATAATTAAAATAATCGTAGGTAGGCACTCTAATAGCTTGATACCATTAGAAAAAGCAAGAACTTTTCAGTACTTTTATTATTCATGCTGAAAACTTCACATTTTTTATGATCTTCTAAGATGGAAGATGGATGGATTGACGAACTGATGGTTGTACAAACGGATGGTCTGTGGTAACCAACGGATCCTACCAAAAAGGGACTCGATTATTAATAATAGAGTCCCTTTTTGGTAGGGTCCGTTGGTTACCCTTCGGGTATGGAACCCTAAAAATAGACCAATTAGCGATTAGGTAGGTAGCGTGCTATTTCAGAAGCAAGGTACTCTTTTCGTACCACACGTGCTCATTGTATGCTACTAAGTAGCATAATATGCTCGAAATTAGCATGTTTTTGTGCTACTATATAGCACGTGTATTCCACGCTTTATAGTGGATCCACGGCAACACAGACTCAGGAAATAGGAATATATATTTTATGTTGGTTATTCATCTATGTTGTTCCATATATTTTGTAAAGTCGAGTCTGTGAAGTCGATTTTCTTTTTTCCGACAATTTTTGAGATATTTTCTTGTTTTAATAAATAATAAAAAATTATTGCTTCATTTGAAAAAGCAGTAATTTATAAAATGTCCCTAATGGCAACTAGAAGCGGCGATTCGAGCCAGGACGAGGTGAGTCTAAACTAATACCTAAATTAAAAAAATTTGAAATATCGGCCCGTGATAACCATTAATGTTTTTAACAATATTGTTAATATTTATATCAATGATTATTTATTATCACGTCTTTTAATAGTTGTCTACTGTGCTTATAGTGTTAGAACTAAACTTATGAAAAATAGATTCAATTTCAGAATTATCATTACTTATTTCATAAAACTTCATTACTTTTTTTTTGATACCTGAGTAATGTTAGTGTTTAAATTGTTGATGGAATTGTTTTGAACTAGGCTTGGGTAACTAATCCATAATCTTGAGATATTGAGATATATGTCATAAAATACATTGATGCATAAAATGGATAAGTAAGAGTAACTCTGAGGTCCGAGTAATGAGTGCAGAGAGCTTGAAATAGGAGATTTTACAGGTATATGGCAAAGCGCGAGCGTATGATCACACCAACTTCACAGTAGAGTGGAGACTCGACTATCTGGACCTCAGTTATACAGATTCACAATTATCCATAAAACTGCACCAAATATCTTTGTAGTTTTATCCCGAATCCCGGTATATAATAATATACCATTTTTATCCCCACAACTGTTGCCCTGCCGACTACCACCCGAACTCCCCTTGGACCCTCCCGCACTCCCCCCTTCAAATAAACGAAGTAACAGTGAATTTGAAACATTAAATTGTTCATTTAGTAATTCAAAAAATTAATTGTTTAGAAATGCTGGAAAATGTCCAGCATTTCCATAAGCATTAGATGTTTTTTCTTTCCATGTGTTACACCGAATAACAGTGAGTTCTATCGAAAAAAGGTATATCCGTAACAACTGGGTTAAAATACTTACTTTTTTTCCAAAGAAACTATTGATGCCGTTCACATATATCCAACAAGTGCCAGGCAAGCAGATCCGGGCAAAACTTACCCTGGCTTTCAATTACTGGCTGAAAGTGAGTGATGAGAAACTTCGCGCCATTGGTGAAATTGTACAGATGTTGCACAATTCCAGCTTACTGTAAGTAGCACTACCAATCTATACTAATATTATAAATCTGAAGACTTTGTTTGTTTGAACGCGCTAATCTCAGAAACTACTGGTGAACCAATTCGAAAATTGAAAAATTCTTTTTGTGTTGGATAGTCCATTTATCGAGAAAGGCTTTAGGCTATATAATATCATGCTGCAACCAATAGGAGCGAAGCATCAGTGAAAAATGTTGCAAAAAAAAGGGAAAATTATCCATATTTAAAATATATTCTTTTAAAAACTTAATCGCGATCATAATACCTAACAGAAATTGACGCGGATGAAGTCATGGGCAACAGCTAGTGTTTTTATAATAACGATCGAATCGATCGATCGATCGATCAAAAGGCCAGGCCCCTCCTTTCCATTGGGCACTTTGGGCAAGTACCCTGGGTGGGCCCTATCCTAATCTTTATAAAAAATAAAATAAAATAAAAATAGCCTTTATTTCAGTCTACCAGTTTACATTTTCGTTGTTTGCCTTAACCTAAGAAATCCCTAAGGACTGAGTGCCTCTCGGCAAAGGCCTCCTCCAGCTCTCTCCAATGATTACGATCCTGTGCTACCCTTCTCCAGAATGGACCAGCTGTAAGCTTCAGCTCGTCCTCCCAACGTCTAAGCTGTCTGCCCTTTTTTCTTTTTCCATCCCGTGGGTACCACTGTGTTATGAGGGTACTCCACTTATCTTGGGCATCTCGAAGCATGTGACCTGTCCACCTCCACTTCAGCTGATCCATTCTAGCCAGGATGTCTGTAACCCCAGTTCTTTTCCTTATGTCCGAACTCCTAATTCTGTCCCTTCTCTTTACTCCCACCATGCTCCGTTCCATTGCTCTCTGACATCTTTCGAAACTGTCCCTATGTGCCTTATTTAGTGCCCAAGTTTCGCAAGCATATGTTATGGTCGGGAGAATGCAGGTATTGAATACTTTTTTCTTCAAGTTTAAGCTCAGATCCTTACTTTTAAAAATTTCCTTTAATCCCCAGTACTTCTTCCAGCCTAAGGTTATTCTTTTGTTTACTTCCTTGGTTGTCTGATCTTCCGGAGAGATTATTTGTCCCAGATACGTATATTCTGGTACATATTCTAATACCTTTCCTTTTACTGTAATTTGTGTAGCTACGCTGATTACATTGGTCATTACTTTTGTTTTGCTTTCATTTATTTCCAAACCAGCATAGCCACTTTCAGTTGCCAGTTCTTGTATCATTTGTTCCAATTTTGTTGGTGATTCCTCAAATAATGCTATATCGTCCGCGAATCTGAGATGATGCAGCCTGCGACCATTTATTTTTAAACCTTTTTCATCCCAGTTTAAGTTTCGGAAGATACTTTCTAATACAGATGAAAACAATTTAGGGGACAGCGGGTCTCCCTGTCTGACGCCTCTGCTTATTGGGAAAGCGTTTCCCAGCTCTTCTAGTTGTATCCGTGCCTTGCTATTTGAGTATATATTTTTAATTATATTTATATATGTATTGCTGATTCCTTGTTGTTGCAGACTAGTCCATATTCGGCTGTGGAAAACGCTATCAAACGCTTTCGCAAAATCGATGAATGCTATGTACAAAGGTTTATTATATTCGTTGTACTTTTCTAACAGTTGTTTGACTGTATGAATGTGGTCTATTGTAGAGAAGTTCTTACGGAAACCCGCCTGTTCAGTTGGTTGGTTCTCGTCTAGCTTCTTCTCTATTCTACCGAGGATGACTTTCGCAAAAACCTTATACACGTTGGACATTAGGCTAATAGGCCTGTAATTGCTTATATCATCCTTTGCCCCTTTCTTATAAATCAAAATAATGTGCGATTCCCCCCATTGACCGGGTATAAATCCTGTTGTTAATATTCCATTAAAAATTGAGGTGAGTGCAGGGGCTACTTCATCCATCGTACCTTTTAAGAGTTCATTGCAAATCTTATCCGGACCTGGAGCTTTCTCAATTTTCTGGCTATTGATTGCATTTTTAATCTCGCTAATTAAGAAATCAGGTTCAGTGTTGGAATTTTGAATCGTCTGTCCGAGATCCCTATTTGGGCAGTTCTTTGATGAATAAAGCTCACTGTAAAAGTTTGTAGCTACCTTATATATTTCTTTTCTTTGAGTTATATTTTTGCTGTTTTTCTTTAACCTCGGTATCCACTCCTTCCCAGTCTCCTTTAATTCTTTTAAAGCTTTTCTTACTCCTCCTGTCTTTTTGATATGGTACTCTAGTCTCTCAAGCCTCTTATTTTTCCTATCCTGTCTCATACTCTGTCTAATGTTTTTACTAATCTCTGCAATCTTGCGGAGATTATCTTTCTTATCTGGTTTTGATATTAGAATCTTCCTTTCTTCAATCAGATTCTTAGTTGCCATACTTAGGTATCTGGTTTTGGAGGTTTTCTTCTTTGATGTTACTTGTTTTAGCGCCTTCTCTATTGTGTTATATTTGGTTTCAACATCTGGCGATTTGTATGTGGTATGTTGAATTGACTCCTGTAGGGTTTTAATTGTCTCTTCAGTGATGGTTTCATTTAATTTGTGGTTTGTGTTTCGTGCGATATTCTTTCTAGACGTTCTAGGCCTTCTAAGATTTACTTCTCCTCTTACCATACGATGATTTGTATTAAAGTTTAATTTCTGTATGACAGTTGTGTTTGTGAAAGCCTTATGGTAGTTGCTTATGATATAGTCAATTTCGTTTTTGAATTTCCCGTCAGGGGATATCCATGTCCATTTGCTCTTGGTATTCTTCTTGAAAATGCTGTTTAGAAGCGTCAATTTATTTTCTTGTAGGAATTGTATCAGTTTCTGACCATTTTTGCTTCTTTTTCCATACCCATGTTTACCTAGAACAAATTCTTCAGTGTTAAGCTTTTCACCTACTTGGGCATTTAAGTCTCCCATTATTACCAGATGCTTATTTTGATGTTCTCTTAATATTTCGGATAAATCATCATAAAATTCATTTATTTGAGTTTGTTCTGCCTGTTCTGTGGGTGCATACACTTGTACTATCATCCAGTCTTTTTTGTAACTCGGAATGCTTAGTATTACTGAGGCTATCCTTTCTGAAATTCCTATGAACTCCTTGATGTTATCTTTTAATTTCTTTTTAATGAGGAAACCAACCCCTTTTTGACCAACAGTTTCTCCCTTGTGGAACATTACGAAATCGTCTCGTTCCTCTATTGCCTCCCCTACTCTTCGCATTTCACTGATGCCAATAACATCCCAATTTATGTCTTGCAATGCTAACAACAATTCCTGTAAACTTTCCTCGGTTCTAAGGGTTCGTGTATTAAGTGTTGCTATGTATAGAACTTTTTTAGTGGATTTATTATTTTCCTTTGACATAGGTGCAGTGTAGTCATGGTGTTTCTTATAATTGTATTTTGTTTTGGTTTTGTTATAAATTGTTACTGGAGGGTTTTGGTCTTTAGGCACACCCGCGGTGACCAGCCGTGTTGGGGGCCTTAATGTTTGTTTGTTATTTTTGTTTTCATGTAGTTTTGGTGTCTGTGATTTGGAGTTTAGTTGCTATTGTTCATTATTATTTGTGTTTCCTCTATTATTTTTGTGTTGAGCTAATTTGGCTTGTTTCGTTGCTGGCTTTGGAATATTTTGCTGTGATGGTGGTGAAAAATCTTGCTTTCTTTTTTCTCTCTGTGTTGTAGGGCGTTCCTTTACAATCAGTTTGTTGTAATTTATATAAGCGATGTTTCCCTTTTTTCTTTCTTCAATTAGTTTATCTTTGAGTGCTTTTCGTTCTTCGATAATTTCTTTCGGGTAATCTTCAGTTATGTTAATGTTTAATTCCTTCAACGTCTTTTTGTTTTTTAAAATTTCGTTTCTTTTGCGCACTGTAGTTAATCTTAACAGGATAGGACTCGATTTGCGATCACCTAGCTTCCTTATGTATTCAATCTCCTTGACTTCCAACTCAATCCTAATCTTTACCTTAATGTAAATAATCATAGGTTTTTTATAAGATTGAATGTTAAGAGTTACTTTTCCGAATCATATCATAATTATCTATTTATTTTTGTTGATTGTAGAAATAAGAATAATAAGAAGAAGAAATACAAAATAATTGTAGAATCATGTTAGTTTTTTGCTTATCTACATATTATAATAACAATAATAAAATTAAAATAAAATAAATAAAATTATTACATATCTTAATCTTAAGATAATAATTATTTACATAATAATAATAATCATTCGTAATGTAACCTAAATATAATAATTATTATTATAATTGTTTCCTATTTGTTAGATTTTATTTATTGTTTCCAAATTGTTAGATTTACGTGAGCCTATCCGCGGGCAATAGTTAGTTTCAACATAATTTTTTTTAGGTAGATAATTTTATTGTATTCATAAAAAAAAATAATGAACATCTTCATTCTTTGCTACTACAGAGTAGACGACATAGAAGATAACTCAATCTTGCGGCGAGGCATTCCAGTGGCGCACTCTATTTATGGAATCGCCAGTACCATCAATGCAGCGAACTTTGTCGTCATCATTGCGTTGGACAGGACCCTGCAGCTCGGTCATCCTATGGTAACTCCTTCCTAGCATTCCTAGTTATATAACCCAGAGTAGATGACATAAAAGATGATAATTCGCGAAGCAATACCAGAAGAGCACTGTATTTATGGAATACCTGTACCTGTGTGGCACTGTATTTATGGAATACCTGTACCTGTGTGGCACTGTATTTATGGAATACCTGTACCTGTCTGGCACTGTATTTATGGAATGGCCAGTACCATCATTGCGTTGGACAGGATCCTGTAACTCGGTCATCCTATGGTAACTCCTTCCTAGCATTCCTAGTTATATAACCCAGAGTAGATTTTTTTTTTTTTTTTTTTTTTTTTTTTTTCTTTTATATATCCATCTGCCATCGGCTTCTCCAGCCATTATCAGATATTGGGGTGTGTCAGCTGTAGGTGATTAAAGGGGGAATTTCAATAAATGTCCCTATCCTTGAGAGCTATGTTGGAGCTCATCTCCCATCCAGCTCCAGTATGTGCCATCTTTTGAGGCGTTTTGTGTCTCCTTCCTTATCAAGCAATCTCTGTGCCAGTGTGTTAGGATGTTTCTGCAGTCTAAGCTTGTATCTCTTACTGTATTTATTCACTTCTGCTTTGACTGTTGGCATTTCAAGGTATTCATGAATTTCGTCATTGCGAGAAAACCAGGGTGCGTCAGAGATTGCTCTTAGTACAATGCTTTGAAACCGTTGGAGTATTTCGAGGTTAGAATTACATGTTGATCCCCAGAGTTCTATACCATAAGTCCAGATTGGTTTGATTATGGTCTTGTAGACTAGCAGTTTATTGTTAAGAGATAGTGGTGATTGCCGTCCTATAAGCCAATACCAGCTTTTATATTGGAAGTTTAATTCTTTACGTTTTGATTTTATGTGGTTTGCCCAAGTGAGTCTCCTGTCCAGGTGGAGGCCTAGATATTTGACTGTGGTTTCAGTTGGTAATTCTTGGCCTTCCATTGTAACTGATGGACAATTGCCTTTACGTAAGGTAAATGTGATGTGTTTGGACCCAGAGTAGATGACATAAAAGATTCGATGTGACGAGGCAATACCAGAGGGGCACTGTATTTATGGAATGGCCAGTACCATTGATGAGGCAAGCTTTGTCGTTGAATTCTTGTTAGAATATTTTTTTATTAAAATAAACTTTTACAAGCATTTTTGAATCGTCAATGAATCTACCACTGGTTCGGAATGCCTTTCCTGCCGAGAAGAGCCAGCAAAAAACTCGGCGGTTGCTCTTTAAAAAAAAAAAAAAAATTACAATAGTTAATGAAACTATGCTATGTATACAGTGCTTCCACGATGAAGTTTCCTAAGTCCAATACAATACAACTTTAACCGTTGAGCTATTGAGGATTGTTTAATGTTCGGCCACCGTCCCTCCCTCCCGCCCCCCTCCCTGACGACCTCCCTGGCGCTATGGTGAGCGCTTTGGTCTTATAACTGGGAGGTCTCGGGTTCGATTCCCGGCGGAGGCAATTTAGGAATTTATTATTTCTAAATTGTCTCTGGTCTAGTCTGGTGGGAGGCTTTGGCCGTGGCTAGTTACTACCCTACCGTCAAAGACGTGCCGCCAAGCGATTAAGCGTTCCGGCACGATGGCGTGTAGAAACCGATTAGGGGTATGGGTTGAATTTACACTGCTATACCCCTTCCAAGTTAGTCCGCTACCATCTTAGACTGCATCGTCACTTACCATCAGGTGAGATCGCAGTCACGGGCTATCTTGTCATCGAATAAAATAAAAAAGAAATCGAGGTTAGATCGGACATAGTGTCCGACTGAGTGTCAGTACGTCTGTTGCAGGCCACGACGGTGTACACGGAGCAATTGCTGGAGCTGCACCGCGGGCAGGGCATCGAGATCTACTGGCGGGACAACTTCCAGTGCCCCACCGAGCAGGAGTACAGCGACATGACCATGAAAAGTATGTTCCCCTTTCACCACTGACCTCTATATTTAATCTACACGGAAAAAAGTGTCTAGAGATTTTGTTCAGTTAAGAAAACATATTGTTTTAAACATATTTCCTTAAGTCAAAGTAAAACGTCTTAAAGTATAATTATGTTAAATTGAATTGAATCCAGTACTCATCAATGTAAATATTTTGTAATCTTCTATGTAATTTGAGATAAACAGAGTTCAGGACGAAACATCCTTACATTAGGTTTACGAATCGATTGTCTTATATATTTTTTAAATAAGCGATCATTAGAACGAAGTGAATCACAATCTATATTCAAAATTTTATTATATTCAATAAATCGCCAGTATTATTTTGATTGAATCTATTTTTTTATTTACTTAAATAAATATTACTTTGAAATTCAAAGTAATATAATATCTTAACTGAGGAAAATGTACTGCATGCGTAATATATGCGAATATTTGCTTGTATTAAAGAATCCTTTTTTACCGTGTATGATTAACATCGGAATTAATGCTGTACTGGACCTACTTGATTGATGCTATATTTTTTTTAATCCGAAATAGACTTGCGCTTGACCACAATCAATACTGAATAGCACTGATGAGGTCTAGGTCGGAACGTGCATGCCTAGAAGATGCCTATTCACTCTTGCCTTGAAGGTACGTCTTGAAGGTGCTCGTATGTCATAAGAGGCACTTCAAATTGATCCATAGTTTAGGCTGTCATTTGTAAAGGGACGGTAATCCAGTGTTAATCATAGATTTAATATAGAGGTCAGTGCCTTCTACCTTCATTAAAAATAATAACACTTTGAAGTAGTGTCTTTGTTTCGATTTGGATATTTATCTCTTCCATCGCCGTCTCACATTCCTAACAGTTCGTTCAATTTCGGCGCATGCTAGAAACTAGTAAAACTAGTAAAAAAATGTGAATTTGTTGTATGTTGTAGAAACGGGAGGGCTGTTCATGTTGGCGATCCGTCTGATGCAACTGTTCAGCGAAAACAAGTCCGACTTTAGCAAACTGTCGTCGATCCTGGGGCTGTACTTCCAGATACGCGATGACTATTGCAACCTTTGTTTACAAGAGGTAAGGAGCGGCTAGAAATGACTCTAAACACGAGAGCGTGTATCATGGTAAATTTTCAGATACAGATTTGATTTTTACAGCAATAGATTCTTCTTCTTATTCTTCTTGGTCTTCGTCTTCTTCTTCTTCTAGCTTACCATCAAGTTTGCATGATGTTTAGGAATTCGAAAAAAGGATCGATACCTGAGTAGAATAGAATGGAATAGAAATACTTTTTATTCAAATAAACTTTTACAAGTGCTTTTGAATCGTCGATGGATCTACCACTGGTTCGGAATGCCCTTCCTGCCGAGAAGAGCCAGCAATAAACTCGGCGGTTGCTCCTTTCAAAAAAAAAAAAAATTTTTACAATAGGTAACAAAACTATGCTATGTATACAGGGTTTCCACAATGAAGTTTCAAAAATGCAAAACAATCCAATACATGTTAAGACAGGCAGACAAAAGCAGACCCATTCCCGAGTAGTATCGCTACTTTTGCTTCGATACCTAGGAAAGCTCCAGAAAGCTGTACCACTCCATCGAGAGTTTAACGCTATACATCAGAAAGAATCTTTTCGAATCCCTAATCATCATGCAAACTTGACGGCAAGCTTGATCATATGTGCCTATGTGGCCTCCTTAAGAAGCACTGATTTGACATGCAATGTAGTATTTTAGTAGTATATATTTTATATATTTTGTAATATGTTTAAGTACGACCTATATTTTATAAACTTTGCAGGATGTGACTGCCTATAATTGAAACTACTTGTTTTTCACTACCTTACTTTTATCTATGTTTAAGTCTAGTTTACATGTAATTTTATTGGTTGTCCAAATAATAAATAAATTGTCTTTGATCTGTGCCAGTACTCGGAGAACAAGAGCTTTTGTGAGGACCTCACGGAGGGCAAGTTCAGCTTCCCCATCATCCACGCGATACAGAACCAGAAGGGCGACAACCAAGTGCTTCGTATCCTTTTGTATTCATAATCCTTGTTTTTAAAAGGCTAGGAACAAATCGGCGGCGCGTGTATTGTGAGTTGTGCGTGTATTGAGATATTCAAATTGTATTTATCTAGGGACCTGGATAATATATGTTTTCAAAATAGTTTTGTGAAATCCAGATCACGAGATAAATACAATTTGAATCCAAATAATCGCCTATTATGATGGAAATATTCTCCAATTACAAATTATTTTGGTAATACGTTTGTATGGGCAATTCATCCTCCGCTGGCCTCTTAAATCCAACCACTTTAAACAAGTGTAAATGTAAAGCTTAAATCATTTCCGATATTTGGAATCAGCGTGCAGAGTTGGGCATCATATATGGACGAATAGATTGTTATCTTGATAATTATTCGAATACTTCATTCGTGAATAAATTATTCGTGATTTTTGCGTTATTTTAAATAATTTTTGAAAACTCGTTTAAGTATATCACCTTCATCTTCATTACGTGTACAAAATAAAAAAATAAAAAAACATTTATTTCGACCATATAAGATCATATTTTGGTTTGTAAAGTAATACACCGTAAAACTACTACCAAATTGTGGAATCATCTCCCTTCGACAGTGTTCCCACTTAATTACAATATGGGGTTATTCAAGGGGCGAACCAATAAGTTCCAGAAAAGCCGGCAACTCATCGGTGGTGCCTCTGGTACTACAGGTGTTCATGGGCGGCGGTAATCACTTTACATCAGGTGACCCGCCAGCTCGTTTGTCCGCTATTCATATAAAAAAAAAAATTGATACTATTATAGTAACCTAATCTAAAACTAAAACTTGACACTTTTTGAATGTATGTACACAAACTTAACCAAGTAGCTTAACCCCACGTACCTTAACTCCACGTTCAGACATTCTCAGACAAAGAACTCGGGATGTGGAAGTGAAGCGGTACTGTATCTCTTTGCTGGAGAAGTTCGGCAGCTTCCAGTACACGAGGGAACGATTGCAACAGCTAGATGACGAGGCGAGAGCCGAGGTAACATCTATACTCTATCCACCGAGTCAAGTTAATACGGAAAACATAGACTTGTTTGTGATTGGTCAGCGATAACCGTTAATGCATTGTACAGACTACGTGTATATTTTAGTCTGATCGTGGTACCCGTACTGTGCAGACGCGCTCATATTTTATTGTTATTGTTCCGTGACCTGGCGTGTACTTTGGACTGTTGGTGCATTCATTGTGACTTGGCTTGTGTATTGTTGTGAACTGTTGAACATAGTTAAGCAACACAAAAAGCGATACGAAGCACGTGCTGTAGATGAAATGGCAAAAGCTAAAAATAAAACTGTTTTAAGACTTCCGCCGTATCACCCATAGAATTAATTTGGGCTCAAGTTAAAGGTAAAGTTGCCGCTGAAAACACAACTTACAAAATGGCGGAATTAAGAAACCTTTTGAATAACGCGATTCAAAATATTAATGCCCAAAAGTGGCAAAATTGTATCAAACATGTACAAGAAATAATAGAGCCAAAAATGAACGCAATGGATAGGAATGTAGAAATAATGACTGACAACTTCATAATAAATGTAGAAAACGATAGCAGTGATACGTCGTCGGATAGTAATTAATATATTTTTAACCCCCGACGCAAAAAGAGAGGGGTTTTTACTTTTTAGAGATTATTTTTATGTCGGGGGTTTTTTTGAATTATAATAATTACGTAAATTATAATGAAAATAAATGATGTAAATATTTTATTACTCTTGTTTTTTTTCCTTCACATTAAATACATTAATTTAATAAAAGCTTTTTTTTATTTATTTTAAGAAACTTCTACTAGCCCAATTTTTCACCTACTTATTATATTACAAAGGCAAGTGTAGTCGTGGGAAGAAAGCTATTTTTTATTTAAGAGTAGCGCAGTGTGTACGTACATTCAGAATGGTTTACGCCCACTGACTTTTTTTGTCTCTGTCATTTGTATGGGATTACGTGACAGAGAGAGCGCTATATTAACTTGACTCGGTGGATAGAGTATATACAAATAAATAAATTTGAAGTGTCTGTTTGTAATATGAAAGTAACAGCTTTTTACTAAATGCATATGTATAAGTAAATACGGTAATTATAAAAAAAAAAAGTTAAAATTTTTGTCTGTCTGTGTGTCCGTCTGTCTATCTGTTTGTTTGGTGCTGCTAACCTCGGAAATGGCTGGACCGATTTTGACGGGACTTTCACTAGTAGATAGCTGAGGTTATCGGGAGTATTATATAGGCTTTTTTAAGCGACTTTCAAAAAAGGAGTTTTCTACCTATGTATATCGATATCTCCGTGATTTCTAAACCGATTTGCGTGAATCTTTTTTAAATGGATACAAAATCTTTGTGAGATGCTGACATAAAAAATCGGCAGGGTTATTACGTATCTCGCGACAGGTTCGCGACAGGCGTAAATCGCGCAATCGTTGCTGTCAAACGACAGCAATCACTACGCGATCGATTGCAAGATGTCATTAAAATTCGTATTACGCAAGCCAATCGCACGTCTATTGCTCGCCTATTGCAAAATATACTTTTCTTTAGAGATGCTTGATGGAGAAGAAAGGAAGTCCAAATACTTCGAGAGGGTTTTACCACAGACCACAACACAAAACAAATAAAAAATATAACAATTCAACCGCTGACGACGATAAAAACTGTGTATTTTGTTTACATCTATTGCCGTCCTATCGCGAGTGGCGCTAGTATCGACACGTGAGCAATAGACGTGCGATTGGCTTCCGTAATACGATTTTTAGTGACATTTTGCGACCGATCGCTGTCGCGTTGCTATTGCTGTTGCTGTTGCAAATTTTTACGTAATCAGGGTGCGGGTTCTAATTCCTCAATCCTGATGCTGCAGGGGTACTGCCCACCTAAACTGTGGGGGTTTAGGAACTGTCGATTGTGAATTGAAATATTATTTTTATTGCTACAAAAGCAGAGTATGCAGTGTAAGAATTTTTTCTTGCACTGCACAGTCTGTTGTTGCCAAAATAAGAAATAATGTTGTTTTCGTGTTCAGTGAAGTATTTTCTATTCTATTCTATTTTATTTATAGGTTAAACCCTTAATTTAATTCATTTTCAGGTCAAACGTCTAGGAGGTAATCCACATTTAGAAGAATTACTTGATGAACTTCTGAGTTGGAGACGAGACACCAAAAAGCTTAACAACGAACAGTAAATGACCATTCGTGGAGATTTGACTTTACTTAAAATTGTTTTGGGTTATTTTTAGACTTTTGGGTCCGACTTGGTTTTGGTATTAAGGCCCATCACACATACGATAGTCTTGAAGCGTCTGCGATTGGATCACTTTTTGTAAGTTATAATGGAGAATTTGAACAGGGCCCCAAGTCTGCTATTTTACATGTCATAGACATGAACCCCAATACAATTACAATTCAATTATCATTGGTCCAAAATTTCGTAGTCTACTAAATTCACAATGGTCGTTCGATTTCTTAAAATTGAATTGTAATTCAATGATACCTCGGAATTGCCATTAGCTTAAAAAGCGTTTGCCGAAATGAGTTTCAAAAAAAACTACATATTAAAAACGTTTATTTAGGCTAGATTCAAAGCTAGATGTGTCAGTGGCAAACCATCGGAAAACAATTGTGACGCCATTGAATTAGTAGACTACCAAAATTGCTAAAAGTAGCAATTGGAATGTCATTGATAGACAATTGATCTACAATTGCAATAGCAGACTTGGGCCCCTGGTAAAAGGGCATCTAAGTATGGAAATTAACAGTATACATTCATATACAGCTCTATTACCCTTCCATCTCAAGTTGGCCGCTACCTCGTCTCGCGCTTCCCCGCACCGCACCTCAAGTCAGACCCGCTTAGTACAGATAGCAACGTACCGCTCGCAATTGTCACTACCAAATTTTTTCAAAGTTTTGTTATTGTCACGTTTTAAATGTTTTTGTTAACTTTAAATTAGTTATTTATTTTTGTTTGTTTACTATTGTTAGTGTATCGTCTTCTACGATGACTAAACAAGGAAAAGTATTGCATAGCGCAGACTATTTATTACTTTAATAATGATTTTTTTTAAGCGGATAAAAATAAAAAATACTTAATAAAAATTTAAGACTTTCCAGATGTCATTGCCATGAATAGAATTGCCAGAGAAGAAAACTTCCGTCATATTTGTGCTTGCAGTAAAAAATACAACTATTTTCTTGTCAACGGTACGGTATGACGTCATTTTGTAATGGTCGATGACGGCCATCTTGAAATGGAAGGGTATAGACAATGACGTGGTTCGCGTTGTTGTGTTTTCAAGGAACCGAAAATTTTGGGTCGTGGGAATCGCGAAAAAAAATTAAAAGTTTCGGTTCCTTGAATTAAAAAAAAAGGAATCTGTGCTTAAAGAACGTGAATGTGATGTGGCTTTAACAACTTTATATAGTCCGAATTATTTTATCGCTTGGAAGTAATTTGGCTAGTAATGACATACGTTATCCACCATACGAACAATATCTTATATTTTTTCTTTTTGGAACGAAGTTCCTTATCGCGCGTTGTGAAAGGGGGGCTAGACGGAAAAAATTCTTACGAAAAGTTGTCACGACACTTTTTGCTATAGTAACTAAGCTATTGTAAGCTGTGCGGCGTCGCATATTTCTCTGTCTGTCTCTTTCTCTCTTATAGAAAGCAAGCCAGATATTTTCATTTCTATTTCGCATTGAACTTCGTTCCATCCGGGTGTCCCTTGACACCTCTCAAGTTTTTTTTTGTATGAGTGATAGTGGGTGGTTGGATTAATATTGGTACCAAAGTAGAAGTGGAATATAAAATATTTGTTGCGAAGCTTTAAAAACCCCTTAATATTTATTGTTATAAAATTTACTTAAAAAAATTGATTAGTACTTATAAATATTGGCTTAGCTTTGGTTCGATTTTATTATTCAATTTATTATTCGATTTTCGAAAATCGAACGATCAAATCGTTAAGGTAGTGCTTGCAATTCACGAGGGCGCATGGCTCATGGTTGTGTGTGTATCGTATCTGTGTAAGTGTGAGCGAGAGCTTGCTCGCGCCTGACCGCTCCCACCTAGGCTCCTGACAGGCACACACACTTACGCAATGTGCATGTACACGACGTAACCACAAGTAAAGCTCACGCGCCCTCGTGAATTACAAGAACTATAATAAACACTAATGAGTTAAAACATTAATTTTAAAGAATATTGTAAACTAGTCAATGATTGCTACAAAAAATAGTAAATAATTTACTATGTTTATTTTTGTTAATGTGTAATTAGGCCTCGGAAATTTTCGAAATTTAAGCAATCTCAGTTTTGTATTTTTGTTGTTCCTAAAAACTAATATAACACTATGTTATTTCTATTATTAGGAATAGGTACTTAGTAATGTTAATGTGAAATTATAATTTTTAACTGCCTTTGCCTATACTCGTATATTTTAAGGCTAGAATTACACATGTAAGTTGCTTACGGAAGTGACTTCCCTATGTAACTTTTTTTTCTTTTTTTCCATAGGCACACGCTTGACCACTATCACACCTGATGAAAAGTGATGATGTGGTTTAAGGTGTAACGCGTTTGCCTAGAAGTTGCCTATTCACTCTTGTTTTAAAGATACCCAAATTGTACATGTCAGGAAACACAGATCTTGGAAGAGCATTTCAGACCCTAGCCGTGCGAATCAGGAATGAAGACTTAAGACCCAAGACACGGAGCTGCCCGCGAAATTCAAATTTAATTTGTTTTTTCGCCATTTATAAACGAATACGACAAAGTTGGCTTATGGTATTCAAATTGCGCCAATGGCAGTATCATCTTCACAGGTTTATATACTAATCTTTACGTGAAAGTATCCAGTTTAAGAAATTAGTCAAAATAATGACTAATTTTTGAGTAGCTCACGTCAAACTCATTCAATTCTTAAACTGGATACTTTCACGTAAAGATTAGTATATAAACCTGTGAAGATGATACTGCCATTGACGCAATTTGAATACCATAAGCCTACTTTGTCGTATTAGTTTATAAATTGCGAAAAACCAAATTAAATTTGAATTTCGCGGGCAGACCCGTGTCTTGGGCCTTAAAGCGCTTGGTGCGCGTAGATGGAATATCAACGACATAGGGACAATATACGACTGTTTATATTGCGTTAGTTGTTTTTTTTAAATTAAATATCCATTATTGTAATGGATAAAGCGGCTTCCTCTAACGTGGTGGTCGGAGTCGTTTTTTGATTTTAAATTTTTTTATAGTGCTGTTTAATGTAAATGTTTTTTTTTTTAAACATTTCGTTAGTTACTGATGTAAGTGACTTACGCGAGTAAAACTTACTAGTGTAATTATTGCAACCTTACTTTTATTAACGTAAATGTGTTTAAGTATAACATTCCGATTCGCCTTAGGGCTTAGTACGACTTTGTTCGATAACGTTGATAGATTTCGTTTATCGAAATATTTTAGTGCCACAGTAGAGTAATACATCAAAACTAACTGCATGCATACCACCATGCATAACCTAACCTAAACCCCCTTATTAAAACAATGGGATTTAGGTTTTTACACTGTAATTACAGTATTTCTCAAAATCTGCCATCGTTTTCCACATGCGCGAACTCTTACCTACTACATAGTAGGTAAGAACTATCACAAAACACATGTTTTGTGATAGTTCTTGCAATTCACGAGGGCGCGTGGCCCATGGTAGTGTGTGTGTCGTATCTGCATAAGTGTGAGCGAGAGCTTACTCACGCCTGCCCGCTCCCACCTAGGCACGTAAGTGTGCGTGCCTGTCAGGAGACAGGCACGCACACTTACGCAATGGGCATGTACACGACGTAACCACAAGTAAAGCTCACGCGCCCTCGTGAATTGCAAGAACTATATCTTTTTTCAAAGAGTTCGGCCGAAAGAAACAAAATGTTATTAAGGGTGCTCGCAGCGTCCAGTTACAGCGACCAACTGGTCGTATAGTTATCGGCAAACTTCTTGAGAAAATGACCTTGAGTGTTTCACAAGTTTTAGGTCTCATTTGTGGTAAGTACGCGCGGAGTATAGTATCGGGCGCGTGATTGGTAGATCAGTCGACCCTTGTTACCCGCGCCGTGTTCAAATGCTCAAGAAGTTTGCCACCAATTGGGTATTTGACTGAATGTCCAAATGTGGATATTTATTAGTTACAATCGAAAATGTAACGTGTAAGAATAATATGTGCAAAAGCAGAAAATAAATCAGTCACAAAACAAATAAGTTTTAAGCTGTTTTACTCTGCGACTGTATCCGTCTCTTTCTAAAACGAAATTTTGTATGGAGAGTGTATGCAAGCTACTCAAATGTAACGTCATGTTGCAATAGCGCTCTCTTTTTCTAACATGAAACTTAAAAACTATGTTTTTGAGACTAGCTAAGATATTAAAAAAGGTAAAATTACATTGTGGTATAATATTAAATATTAAAACTTTCATTTAAATTATGTAAAAAAAAAATCAAATACCCAATTATGCGAAGCAAACTTTGTGCAAATGAATGTCCACTTAAAGTATGAGTTTCTGCGAACAATATTTTAATCATTTGTGTTTGAACGGCGACGCATACATTGAGAAAAATCATGATGATGATGATGATGTTTGGAAGTTATTACTACATATTAACTTATTTGTATTCTGTATGAAACAATTATATTATTATCTTATATTAAGCCCGCAATGTACTTAGAGTATATAACTGACATTTATAACTAGTTTTAATTATTAAATTTAATTAATTAGTAGCCGGTCTAGCACCAAACTTTGACAGCTACAATGCGCTAATCGCACCCTTAAATGAAGCGATTTGCTCAGTTTCTCATTCACACCACTAAAATCAAAAGAGTCACTTAAGAGTAGTGGGGTGGGTAATATCGCTATTTCTGAATATCGATAATAAAACTATATATCGATATTTGACATCGGATTTTGAAACACTATATTTTCTGAAACTATTTATTGACAAATAACCTATAAGCATAATACATATAAATCGTTACAAAAATCGTTATATTCCAGTATGCCATTTTTTGACGAAGTGAATTTAAAAAAAAATAGTATTCTATTTTATTTTATTCTTAGACTAGAAAAACATTTGAAAAAAAAAACAGTAAAAAATAATAAATTTGAAGCAAAATAATTAAGAGCGCCTACGCCAATAAGGCTTGAATTATTTATCGCTCTGGGCGTAAATACACTAGGTGTATGGAAACTTTTTTTTTTTCCCTTCTTTCAACTTCAAAATATTTTAATGTATTTCCACTACAGGCCTGGTCCCTATATTCAATCTCTTTGTAATCTGTCGATAAGGTACTACAAACCTTGTTATGTGTCAAAAGTTGTATGTACTTTTTTCGCAGGTAATCGACAGATTACAAATAGATTCAATGAATACCGATAGGTACCGGGTGTATTTATTATCGGTGAAATTTTAAAATGAAATGAAATGAAATTTTAGAATGAATGAAATGAAATGAAACATAAAAATAAAATAAAATCTATCTATGTAGTTGTGAAAATTTTGTCAATATGTCAGCGTTTGCGATTGTCGCAATGTAGTTATCACAGGTTCGGTGCTACGGCACCGGAGGGTTTTCTAGTGCATAATATTTAAAAAAAAATATGATACCACAGAGTACCGGTGCATGCTTAAAAGTAATATTAAGAGAACTACGCTACTTTTTAGCTTCAGCTTTTTAGCTTTTACTTTTTTAAAGGGTTCAAGGATCGCTACACTTTTCGACCGTTCCGTCCAAACTGCAATGTTACCAATTCTACTGATTCAGTAGGTATTATAGGCCCGATGCTTTTAAATACCGTTATTTAATGGTATCGTTATTTCTTAAAGACATCTTTTAAATATTAAGATAACGTTGTTTTGCAAATACCACTATAGGAATGTTTGTTACGAACTGTCGCAAGGTGTAGCGGCTTCTTTATTCTTAAATCCGGTTGTTGCATCATTGAAATTATATTTTTTATTATGATTTTCCTTTGTTTATTTTTTTCTTACCTCTGTCTTAAGTAGTTATTAGATAATAAAAGTCTTCCAAATATTATTGACAATACCTTTTTGCTGCCTAAGTAGATGATAAATATAAAATTACAATCAATGTGATCATGACAGCTGCAGTTGTTAACGCAATCGCTATTAACCATAGACGTATTACTGAAGCATGTTAAAGTCAAAAGTCATTTATCGCATTATACATTGCCTCTTCGGGCGTGTAACATACATACATACATACAGGAAAATATAAATTAACAATGTCTGAGTCTAAAATTACATGTAAAATTTAAAAATATCTAAGTTGAAAAAATTCATTAATATTATAAAATGTCGCGTAATTTATTTATAAATTGATTTATATTATTACATTTCCTGCTCAGGTAACTTATTGTATATCTTAATCGCCATCACACTTGCTCAAGAATGAGGTTTTGTGAGTGGGATATCGGAATAATCTTTACAGCGTTTTCGATTAATGCATGATGCATACACGAAGTTGCGACACATTTTAATGTTTAAATATGCATTTTTCGAGCCTTGGTAACTATCAAAATGATATTATATTTTTCCCTAGACAATATTAACGTCTCTCTATGTAGGTACATTTGTATAGAGAAATAGCCGACTCGCGCAGCCTTAAGCACCACATTGTAACAGTCAAATTGGCTGTATTAAAGTGAAAGCGCTTCTGGGAACTAAGTTTATCTTAGCTCAGTATTTTTATATTTAGCTCGCATAGCTAAATATATGAACTAAAGCTAATCAAGATTAACTTTGTTGGCCGTGTGGCGTACGTTTAGAACCTAATACGACATCAGCTTAGGAGAAATTCCTTTTATTTATGATGGATCCCAGAGATTATTATCAATTTTCCTTATTTGACTTGAAAGTTAAACGAATAGCAGAAAACGTCTTTTAGATACCGCTGTAAGCGACGCGCTTTGTGTTTTATGGGCTCTCCTAAGGGCCTTTACGCACTGCATCCGATTCGAATCCGAAACAATTCTGCCCCCCGATTCAGACCCTTCCGATAACTTATTTATCGATCGGTTCGGTTTGTTACCGTAAGATAACATATATTTTCAATTCGTAAATGCTCTTGTAATCGAATGTATCTTGTCGATGTCGATAACGTAGTCGATACCGAATCGTATCCTCAAACCAAACGCTCTGAATCACACGACAAAAATTTTTTATGCGAGATCGATATCTAACCGTATCGACCCGTATGTTATCGAACAGGTCTGAATCGCCCCCCAGATCTAGAAAACTCGGATCGAATCCGGATGTCGATTTTACACTGCGTCCGTTTCGATGGTTGCTCGGTGGATCGCGCCACCACCACCACCTGGACAATCGGCCTGGATTTAGATTGAACGCAGTGCGCGAGGCGTTCATAAAAGCAGCTAGTATCTAATGTGGTTAATTTTAATCGAATTAGAGATATTCTCAGATTCGGAAAACGAAATTCGAATACTGAACGATGGATTCGATACGGTCACATAAAGAGACGTCCTGACGACCATATATGGTGAAGCAATTGCCCTTGACTTGCCAGTGATGAAACGTTCGCGTGGAAGACCACCCAAGACGGAAAAGACTTTAAAAATGCTCAAACCTGGCAAAAAACCGTGCTCTATGGAAGAGGAGGTTAAGGAAGGCCGACCCCAAATAGTTTTTAGGGTACGATAAGGCTGACATACGTCTTAACGTAAAAGCCTTCCAATAAAAAAATAAAAAAAAGACGTGTGGCACTCGGGGACTGCCGCGGTAAAGCTATTGCATAGCATTTTTTATCAACGCCATCTAGCGGCTCACCGTAGAGGAGTCCCGTGTCAGTTTATTTTCGTTACGGAATTTCTGGATTCGGTCTCCACGCTGGCCCGCGATAGAATATAGATAGCTATAGATAGCTATATATAGATAGCTATGCAATAGCTTAAAATATATCTAGGGTCTATGGGTGGTCATACTGTGTACATCTAGGTAGGTACTAACCCAGAATCAAGACGACATACAATTTCAAGTTTGACAACTAAATCGCAGAGTATAGTTACATTAGTATATTCTGCCTCTGCCTCTTACTCTGCATTAGTAAACACCACTAGATTCGGTCTCCACGCTGGCCCGCGATAGAAGCTATGCAATAGTTTAAAAAAAAAGTAAATGGGAAAAGGTCTAGGGTGAAGAAGAAGAAGGAAAACAAAATTCGGATCTAGTGCGCAACCCTTCGTACAAATAAGTAGTATGTACCTACTACGACTACTTCGGATCGAGAATTCTCGGATTCGCATCGCATGCAGTGCAGAAAGAGCCTTAAGCTGTAGGTACTCTCGCGAATCTTTTACGACCGCGTTCATGAGGTCATAATAGGTATACTTAAACAAAATAATGATGTGAGCAAGATGTGAATTATTACACTTTGTATGACAGGTTTCTGAATTCGCAGTAAAGAGTTCCCATAGAAATGTCTATATTCTCACCCGCGTCCGCAGCGGTTGCGAAAACAATAATTTTTTTTTAACGCGTATTTTTTTTTTGTTTTATTTTAGAACCTCGTTATGACTGTGTTACTTACCTACACCATTAGGTATAATATGCAATTAGATATTCCATGGAACTAACTGGGAGCAACACACATGTAGGTACCTACCTAATTTCAAATTATAGCAAAACTACGTTTGTATGAGAACTTGCGTTTACTTCTCGAGGGAAAATTGTTAGGTAGGTAGGTATATCTACTTATTCCTGTATTTATTGTATGTATCGTTAACGCAATTTTATAATGAGTATACTTAGATACATTAGGTCGCTTCGATAGGAAGTCAATTAGGTAGTAGGTAGGTACTTAAGTTGGGCTGATTGTTAAAAAAGGCGTAACGCTCACCAACGGTTTAGAGTGGAGCCGAGGCTTTTTTTGAAATCTATTCAAATTATTTAGATACTTCGTGGCGGCGATTCAAAGCCAAGCATGCTCCTAGTTTGTTTTAATTAAGTAGGTATAGCAATTTCAACAGAAGGTAGGTGGAGTTTTTGAGTTGATTCCTTAAAAGATCTTGCGCCTTCGCCCTTATGTATTCGACCTTAGTAGTTCTTGTAGTTCACGACGGTACGCGGCTCATGGTTGTGTGTGTCGTATCTATATAAGTGGGAGCGAGAGCTTGCTCGCGTCTGACAGGCACACACACGCAATGTGCATGTACACGACAACCACAAGTAAAGCTCACGAACCCTCGTGAATTGCAAGAACTTTAAGTATTCTTATAGGAAGTGTTTTTGGATTTAGGTACTTAGTTGAAATACGAATTATACAGGAGTGAGTTTTGATTTAGTATAGTAATTATGTAGTTGAAATAAAGCATTTTGTAAACTAATACAGTCAGAAATAAAAGAGGTCAACTCGTATAAACCAACATGAATGTTTATTTCGATATTCACAAGATTATCTATACACAATAATACACGTATTAATGATTCTACCACCAGAATGCAGATTCTGCTGAGAAGAGCCGGCAAGAAACTCAGCAGTTGCTCTTTTTAACTATAAAACTATACAGCGTGTAATGGAAGGGGGGTATCAACCCTGACGGAGGTGAATGTGGTCATGAAACTGAACAACTTTCTCCAAAGAACATAGGTCGAAATATGAAAAAAAAATTTGGACCTCCCATAGTAAATCAATCAGCTGGTCATCAATTTTGTAAGGGAGGTCCAAATTTTTTTTTCCTTGGGGAAAGTTTTTCAGTTTCATGAGCACATTCACCTCTTTCAGGGTTGATACCCCCCTTCCGTTACACCTAGTATTCTTACCTACCAACCTAATACGTAATCCTCGAATTGTCCCGGACATGGAATGCTAGTATCGGGCAACCCTACATAAGTCATACCGAAGTTTCAGCTAACTACTCTAAAGCTTCGCAGTGAAAGTTAATATTAAGTACCCACTACTTTCACATTAGTTGCTTATTACAACCGACGTCTTAAATGCTGTCTGCTTACATACAGAGGTAAGTTTATCGATAAAAAATACTAGTGCTTAGATAATAACCACATGATTGATCGTTAATTTAACTTTGTTAAAACTTAAATTCAAAGTAGATAGGATTTAAAAGTCTTGACAATTAGTTAACCGTGTGGTAATACGTCTTTTCATTAATATAATTGTATAAATTGGTAGATTATTCCTTTGTCTGATTTATTTTGATTCATTTTAATCTGATCAAACACATGTGAGAACAATTAAAACATTGAGTTAGGAATTAGGGTACCGTAATTGAAATGGCGGCGAACTATACCGTATAACATTACGTATTAAAAAAAATATGTAGGTACTTACCTAATTCACCATTTTGTGGTGATGGCCATCTTGGATTTGAAATTTATCATAGAGCAGGTAAGTAGGTATAGTATTCTACTAGTCAAGCCCTTTCATTTGATACCCATATTGACAGAGTTGTGGAAAAATATGTATTCCGCCATTTTGTGGCGGCGGCCATCTTGGACTGATTTTCATTAAACATAGCTCCCGACTAATTCACTTTTCAAACAAAATCAAAATCGGTTCATCCGTTCGGCTGCTACGATGTCACAGACAAACACACACAGACACGTCAAACTTATAACATCGTCGTTTTTGAGTCGGGGATTAAAAAATGATTGCATCAATGTAACGATCGCAATGATTGGCTGAATTTATGGCGTTGTTGCTGTAGGTATAGCAAATCAGAGGTTATTGTGATCATTACACTGATTGAAATAAATTTTAGAGAATACCATTACGATTGTCACACTAGTGTGGGTATCGCTATGACCAGTAGGGCTAACATGCGCACCACGAGAAAATTTTGTCTACACTTTACTCGTGAATTTCTGTAGAGATTCACATAGAGACTTCGTAGTCTCCACACGTACACGTTTACTCGTGTAAACGTGTAGACAAAACTTTCTCGTGGCGCGCATGTTAGCCCTACAGGTCTGCGGTGGAGAAGCTCGATAAGATCTGGAAGGACAGAGGGATCACGAACCCCTCTAAGTTTGGGTGAGTCCACCAGGATCCTCTGACCCGATCCCCCCGTGAACTGTTCATCAGGATCCCCTTTAAATAAAAGTAAGTGAAGTCACACTGGGTATTTTTACTTATTTAAAAAAAGGTTCGACTTATGAGGCGCCTTGTGTTTCCAATCTTCCTCTACGGGACTGAAACCTTGTCCCTTAGACTGCAAGACCGCCGCAAAATGCGGCGTTGTGGTGTTGGAGGCGACCCCTGAAGATTCCTTGGACGGCTTTCAGAAGCAACAATTCCATCTTGAAAGAACTGAAGATAAAAGAAAGGCTATCGACTGTGCAATTACGAATTCTGAAGTTCTTTGGCCACATCTCCAGAAATGAAGGATGGATGCAGCGGTTGGTAGTGCAGGGCCAGAAAATTACGTTGCCATGTTAGGGTTCGTAGAAAAAAAATACCACAGATAAGTGGTATCTCTACTCTTGACGTAACGAGACGAATATGTGCTACCATGTCCACAAAGAGAATGTAATCACTCGCATGTCCATATAGACATACTATAGAGATAGCACGAGAAAAGGGGTAGACAAAGCTTTCTCGATATCTGCAAGTTAGCCCTACAGGTGGAGCGGAAAAGAGCGAAAGGACGCTCCCCCCGCGATGGACGGATTTAATCAAAGCGGTGACCCAGACAACTGGGCCCCAAGTCTGCTATTTTACATGTCATTGTCATTGATCCGCAATACAATTACAATACAATTATCATTGGTCCAAAATTTCGTAGTCAACTAAATTCACAATGGTCGTTTGATTTCTTATAATTGGATTGTAATTCAATCATACCTCGGTATTGCCATTAGCTTAAAAAGCGTTTGCCGAAATGAGTTTAAAAAAAAACTACATATTAATAGTACATTATGGTACAAGTGTAAAAGTTGGTGATTACCGCTGAGGCGCTATTGAGACCCGAGCCGTTAGGTGAGGGTCTTAAGGTAGCCGAGGACGGTAATCATCAATATACACGTGTATCATACGACGTTTTTCAACACACTTGCGAAGAAAATAATACTAAAATAGTACATTATGGTACAAAACAGTGAAAACGAGTTGTGAAAATTTTTTCGCAATGGCGGGAAAAATTAATGTTGTTCTTTTGTTCGCCCTCTTGAGATGCTCTTGAGGGCAGGCAAAGATCGACGACCATACAGCCTATTCAGGTGTTTATTTGATTTAATCAGTTTTCCGGAATGCGCGCGCACCTTTAATGGCCATAGACTAAAAGAATGAGGTTTCTTTTTTTTTGGCTTTTCTCTTATAGCCTCGTACAAAAATTTCCAGTTTTCTTTATTACAGAAAAAACAAAAGTTATAGTTACAGTTTTATTTATTAAATACGTACAAGTTGAAATTATCTATTTAAATACGAAGTTGTATGAAATGAGCAAGCAATAGGTATCCTAGCAATAGGTAGGATTTTTTTTGTAATAGAAACTTTTTTAAGAACAAAGCAACTCAACCAATAAAATTAAAAAAATAATTCTATAACTCACATTGTGAATAATAGTAATCAAAAGTCACAGTTTGAGTTAAAGGTGTCATTGTGTGCCTAATTGCGGTGAACCGGGAGCCATTTTATGAGCAAGTGTGTTGAAAAAACGTTTATTTAAGCTAGATTCAAAGCTAGATGTGTCAGTGGCAAACCATCGGAAAACAATTGTGACGCCATTGAATTAGTAGACTACCAAAATTGCTAAAAGTAGCAATTGGGATGTCATTGATAGGCAATGTAACTACAATTGCAATAGCAGACTTGGGCCCCTGGTGGAGTATTCCCGCAATGCTATAAACCGCCAAAGAATTTTTGGAATAGGTGTAGTGGTTCCAAAGATTAGGTAGGTATACCTACTCTCCACATACACAAACACATATTTGCGCTCTCTCATTATTATATTAAGAAAAGAAGTATAGATATTATCTTAGTAATTAAGATATTGTCTACAATCCACTAAATAGGTAAAGAAGTATAGATAATATTATCTTAATTATAATCCACTAAAAATATATAGGTACCTACCAGCTAGCGCGGTGAAATAAATTAAGTACAAGTTTTTTTTATTAAATAGAAAAACAACTGAATTAAGAACTAAATATTTTATTGAATAGGTAGGTACATTACTTTATTATATGAACTAGCGACCCGTCCCGACTTCATCTGGGTTGAACAATTAGAAATGTTGGTTAATTTATTTATTTTAAAACTTCACGCTTTTCTGAGGTTGGAGAATAAATTGATTCTCAGCATTTCCTAACATAGAGAGACCAACATAGTAATATAAATGTACCTGGGTCGTTCTACTTTTCTACCGACAATGAAACGACGTTTTTCTGTTTTTTTGGTTTTTGAACTATCTATAATTGTGTTTTATGTGTGGGATTTAAAAAAAACTGCATCTGTGTTTTCATTAGTACTAATTAAAGTTTCCTTCCTAGCTAATATTGATTCTTTTTTAATGTTGGTTTTTGAAAAAATAATGTGACAAAGTGGCCTTTTTCTGTAGAGACCACATTTCAGTTTACCACTCTGTCACGGCATTATACGGAAAACGAACGTATAAAATATGCTGGTTAGAGAACATGAAAAATGACATAATATTAATAGATAAGAAAAATATGGACGTTTATTCGAACCGAATAAAAAACCGTTTATATTAGTACTCAAACGAGATGCCATAATAAGAAGAAAGACAGACTATTGTCGGTAGAAAAGAAGAACGACCCACCTACCTAATTTTCAATGAGTAGGTTAAGCAATCTTCCCTTAATTCAAGTATGAGCCAACTTATCTGCCGCTAATCCTGTAAGGTACCTAGGTATTTTTAATTACTTACATTATTTCGTAGCGTTTTTACTTGGAGTCTAGTTCCATTACACAGATAAGGTGGACAATACTATTGGAATACTGACTTTAATTTTTAGGGTATGAAGGAAAAGACCTGAAAATAGAAAAGAAAGAAAAAGCATTTTTTTAAGAAATTGTGCCACAAATCACGATACACTAAAAGTCAAGAGAATTAAAGAATTCATGCGGGTAGTTTTAATGAATAGCGTCTTCTATATCTAACGATATTATCGAATAGATAGCATGCGTTTTTACCCTTTGTACCTACTTAGGTACCTATATGCCGATGTGGACTATTTTTAGAACTTATCAAGAGGAACAATTTATACATACATATATTATTATTTATTTTTAATTTCGTGCAACTTATTATCGCAGCGCACGCCGTTGATGCTCTCAAGAGGCACTATTTTTTTCTAGCTTCTTTAGCTAATTTGCGCATAATGTAAACCCATAATAGATATATGTATCTACATAATAATAAAAGTATCTGGAATAATGTATCTTTGTGAAAGAATTTTGCCCTCCACATATACAAACTCACAAAATTTGCGCTCTCTCTTTATAATATTATTATATTAATATAAATTAACCATAAGAGATAATATGTTAAATAAGTACAAGCAACTAAATTTAATTTAAAAATAAATTTAAATATAAATTATGATTTGAATAACAATAGAATGCACCCCCAAGGTCAAAACAACAACAAGTCAAAGATCATCGAAATAAAACTACGACCTACATACCGTAAAGTCATTTCTTTTTAAAAAATTAAACCATTTAAGCAAAATATCCTGTAAAACCCATAGTTCGTGTTAATAAATTCAAAACGATTTATTTAATGTAGGCTAAGTCGTTGCTCTTTTGAAAAGTCAAGAATCTAACACAGGTTCAAAAATCTGATTCTGCTAAGAAGAGCCAGCAAGAATTTCAGCAGTTGCTCTTTTCAAAACAAAAATGTTACAATATATGGCGGATAGCTGAAGCAAAGCCAAATGCTTCAAAGCGAGAAATTCACTATGATAGGTATGTGTGTATATACCTCGACAAGAAAAATATATTAAAACTAGCTTTTGCTCGCGGCTTCGCTCACGTTAAATTCGATTTTTAAACCCCTATATTACGCCCTTAGGGGTTGAATTTTCCAAAATTCTTTCTTAGCGGATGCCTGCGTCATAATAGCTGCCTGGATGAAAAATTTCAGCCCGATCCGTCCAGTGATTAGGGCTGTGCTTTGATAGATCAGTCAGTCAGTCAGTCAGTCAATCAGTCAGTCAATCAGTCAGTCAATCAGTCATCTTTGCCTTTTATATATTTAGATTAGATAAGACTTATAGCTAAAGGAATCTAATTACATATTATACAAATCATGCCCGCATGGAATGGTGTCAAGAATACTGGCTGCATTTCCGTGCTCCAGCACGGCGCACTAGCTTGGCGCAAAAGATCAGCCTGGCTGTGGAAAACCATCTTTTGCGCCAAGCTAGTCCTTCTGTCACCAAATGAGGCAATTAACCGCACTGAAATGTCTCGTAAAAAATTTTTTTTGGACTCCCACATTTTTTTGGACTCTCCACAGCTAACGGAACAAATATGTAAGTAACTCTCGATCAGAAAGACGTACTAGTGCCGAGTTTTGTGGCGGGTATCATCAAGTAATCAATAAAAATAAAAATAATAAAATTGGAAGCGAAGACCGACATTTTAAAGGTCCAAGGTATTAATTAAATGCCAATGGCCATGACTGCGTGATATTATGGTATTTGCGTGAATATTATTGCAAAAAATAATCATTTTATGATGAAAAGTACGTAAAGATGTATACTTTCTATAATATGGAACCCTACATTGCACGTGGCCCGACACGCACTTGGCCGTTTATTTGATTCCTAATGATTGTCATTAATAGATAAGTAATAATTCGTTATTTTAATAGGTTATTACGTTGGCTGATGAGTGGCGACTAGGAAATTCAACCTCGCAACTGCAGTCCCGCTTTTGCGGGATCTCGCATGTATTTTGCTGGATCAGTGATGCGGAATTATCCACGCGGGATAGAATAATTGCAGTTACTGACTGGCAATCTCTTGCGGAACTTTCACCAACTACTTAACGCTTTAAAACATCTGCCGTCACAAGTGTGTCACAGTGCAAGACAGGCACTCGTTCGTTCAACCTTTGCGCATCCATTTGCTAATCTGTTTAATTGTTCTTGTTCGTTTTTCCTTTATTTCAGATTTTTCAGTTTCAGTTACCATTTCAGTTAGAAATTCTTTCATTCAAATCAGTTCTGTAGTTTTCACGTGATAAGCGCACAGACAGGCAGACAGACAGACAGACAAACAAAAAATTCAAAAAAAATTGTTTTGGGCTCGGTATCTATCGATTATTATCATAAAGCATCCTTCAATTAAAATTTTCAAAATAGGTATATTTAATGTACAGAATTCGTCCCGTTACAGTTTTATTATAAGTATATGTAGATTGAAGATAGAAGATAATACAAAAATTATTACGATCATTTGCGGTCCCGCAAGTCCCACGGATCCACGGGTCTTGCGGAACTGAGATTTCAATGCGGGATTAGATTCTCTAGTGGTGACGTAAAAGTAATTAGTCTTCCTTTTTAGGTAGATAATAATTAGGTATATAAAAGTCGCGTCGTACAATTTTTAGAGGCATTTCGTGTTCGCGCCACAGTTGCAAATAAGTTGTTGTTGCAGAAATAAATGTAATAAATTCTAATTTAAAATAAAGAGTGTAATTTTTTTATTTTGAAGTTATGGATAACGGATCACATTGCGAAAATAGCGAATTATATTTAGAAAAAGTAAGTGCTTGTTATTTTTATTAAACCTATGTCACTCTCCAGGTCGTCAACTATACCCATGCATGAAACACATCGAAGCTCTGTTGCAGCCTTGTTGCAGCGTTATTGAAGGACAAACCAAAAAAACTAACAAATAAACATACTTTCGCATTAATATAATATTAGTAAGAAAGTGAGGAAAGGGTTGAAAGTGCGGTCTATAGATTTCAGTCTAAGTCTAAGGATTTCAGCCTTAGACTCAGGCTCTCGTACCGTACTCTCACTCTGCTCAGACTTAAGACAGAATTAAAACGAGACAGATTTATGTCAGAGCATATTTGTGTCTCGTTTTAACCTCTATCTTTAGTCTGAGCTGAGTCAGAGCACACTCTATAGATCTCAGCATTAGACTTACCATCAGGTGAGGTCGCAGAACTTTTTTTGATGTTATCCAAATTCAAATTCAATAGTACATTATTGCAAAGGCAGGGAAGTAGGCAATTGAAGGTCGAGTATGAGTTTGAAGGCCGAGCCGTAGGCGAGGACTTCACTAAATACGAGACAGGCAATTGCCATTTCCCGCCGAGGCATATACATATAGTGCTTTTCTCAAAAGAATGCAGGGAAATAAAACACTTTTTATATTATACATCCAAATCCATCCGCCATTTTGGTTTAAATCTGGTGGAGTAGGTACAATTAATCTCCATTTCACTCTCTGAACCGTTGGAACTCATTTTGATTATTATTAAATTTATATTTATTAAGTAGGTATGTACTATCCGTAAAATTAAAGAATGGTTTTAGAAATGGCGGCTCATTATGCCGGTACTGTCAGCATACACGGGATCTATAGCGAGCGACAATCTGTTAATAATCAATAAATTATAATATACTAGAAAATAATATAAACGTTATATATATTTTTTAATTCAAATAATGTAATCATTTTTGGTTTTATTTAAGAACTAGATGATGCCCGCGACTTCGTCCGCGCGGATAAAGGTTTTTTGATTCCCGCGGGAACTCTTTAATTTTCCGGGATAAAAAGTAGCATATGTTTTAATCCTGGGAATGAGCTATCTCCATTCCAAATTTCAGCCAAATCGGTTCATGCGTTGTGGCGCAAAGGAGTAACAAAGATACACACATACACACACATATACACCCACACATACACGTTCAAACTTTCACCTTTATAATATTAGTGTGTTGTGATTAAAATAATCTTGTAAAATTATGTTGTACACGCTGTTGATTACCAATAAATAAATAAATAAAGACGGTCATTTTATCAGTTTATTGTTGTTGTCCGTACCGGGGAGTGTGAGTATAGATAGCGACAGTGTGCGAGTGAGAGGTGAACAGAAGCGACGCCATTTTCAAAACCATTCTTTAATTGTACGAGTAGTAAATAAAAAATCAAGACGAATTTTCAGCTTTACCGCCAATTTTTTTTTATTATCTGTGCCGACAGGCAAACGCATTTATGGCTATACAGCCTTCTTCTTCTTAATGTGCCGTCTCCTTGCGAAGGTTGGCAATCATTACGGCGATTTGAACTTTTGAGACCGCTGCTCTAAATAATGCCTTTGTGCTCTTCCCGAACCATTGGCGCAAGTTTTTCAGCCACGATATCCTTCTGCGGCCAGGCCTCCTTCTACCTGCCACTTTCCCCTGCATGATCAGTTGAAGGAGTTCATATTTTCTGGTGTTACGCATCACGTGCCCAAAATACTCCAATTTCCTCTTCTTAACGGTTGTAAGTATCTCTGTGACCTTCCCCATTCTTTGTAACACAGTGCTATTTCGTACGCGGTCTCTCCAAGAAATTCGTAGCATACGTCTGTACACCCACATCTCGAACGCTTCCAGTTTTTTAGACATCGTTTCTGTCAGCGTCCAAGCTTCTACACCATAGAGAAGTACAGAAAAAATATAGCACCGCGCTATGCGTGTTCTGAGAGAGATGTTTAGGTTTCGGTCACAGAGAACTTTTTTCATTCTTGAAAAGGCGTTGCGAGCTTGCTCTATTCTGCATCTTATTTCAAGGCTGTGATCTCCTGTGTCGTCAACCATTGTGCCTAGATATTTAAATTTGGTAACCTGTTCAAGACTCTGACCATTTAAGGATAAAGACGTGTTAAGCTCAGGTGTTCGGCTTATTACCATGTACTTCGTCTTTTTGATATTGATATTAATACCATATTCGACACTAACGGAAGCTACTGAATCGACTAACCTTTGAAGGCCCGCAAGACTATCGGCGATTAGTATCGTATCGTCTGCGTATCTAATGTTGTTCAACACAACGTGGCTATACAGCCACGTAAACGCAATTTGTACTAAGCAAAGAGACTATGGTATGCCAAGAATGACAAGAGATCCGATCAAAGAGTATTTAGTAACCCCAGCACGCCATTTCATACTGTTGTATGAAACGGCATTATTGTTTTTTTTAAATATTGCAGGAGCTTTGTACTGATGACAAAGCTCCTGCAATATTTAAAAAAAAAAACAAAAACTGTTTCGCGGAGCGTTGTAATGTTCCAAATTCAAAAAACGCTCCTGCAATGGATTTGATTTTCTTTGTCCGACAATTCGATACTTCGCGTGTTCTTTTTTCGAAAATAATGACAACATTTCCATGCATGTTTGAGAAAAAGTTATTTATTTCATGGAGGCCAACTTGTAGCTCTTATGACATCTACCACCGGTTCGGAATGCAGATTCTGCTGAGAAGAGCCGGTAAGAAACTCAGCAGTTGCTCTTTTCAAAAAAAATTTTTTTTTTCAATAGGTAACAAAGCTATGCTATGTATACAGTGCTTCCACAATAAAGCTTCAAAAATGCATACGTAGGTACACAGAATCCAATGCATGTCAAGACGGGCAGTCAAAGCAGACCTATTCCCGTTGGTGGCACCCGTTCACGAGCATGACGCATGATCCAGCCGTTGCTTCGCTCAACCATATTTGAGGGAACGTAACAACCCGCACCACAGGACACCACCACAGAAATGTTTAAAGAGAGCATGACATACTCAAAACCTGCTTTCGTTACCAGGAGCTGCTGGCGCCGTACACTCACCTCGTGCAGGTCCGCGGGAAGCAGCTGCGCGTCAAGATAGCCCTCGCCTTCAACCACTGGCTGCGCTTGCCCCAGGACAGGCTGCGCCACATCGTCGACACTGTGTACATGTTACACCAAGGGAGTCTGCTGTGAGTTGAGTTACCCACACTTAGACTGCACTGGGTTTGTCAACCTGGCTCTATACACTTACCTGTAGTAGCTGCCCATGAAGTCATTGCTTTCAGCCAATAGCGGACACTGTGCACTTGTTGCACCGAGGGAGTCTACTGCGAGTTTAGTTACCCACACGTAGACTGCAATGGGTTTGACAACCTGAATCTATACACTTACCTGTAGTAGCTGCTCATGAAGTCGTTGCCTTCAGCCAATAGCAGCGATTGAGCCAGGACAGGCTGCGCCACATCAGGCTGCGCCACATCGTCGACACTGTGACTGTGCACATGTTGTAAAAAGGAACTCTCTGCTGTATGTTATCCCTACCTAGACTGGTCTGGTTTGATAACCTGGCTATGTACCTACAATTATCTGCAATAGTTGCACGTGAAGCACTTTCCTTCAACCACTGGCTGCGTTTGCTGCGCCACATCGTCGGCATTGTGCATATGAGTTACACAAGTTAAACAACCTGTAACCTGCAGTAGCTGCTCAAGTAGCTCTTGTCTTCAACCTCAGACTGCGCTTGTCTCAAGACAACGGGCGACAGGTTGCGATATATCGTCGGATGCGCTACATCGCGATCGCCGTTCACATATCTTATGACCTCCATTTGAAAGAATGTACCTTCGTTGCTGCCATGAATTTGATTTGATAAAGCCTCCCACCATACCAAATGCAATTAGAATGGTGGGATATTCTACAAAAACTTATATAATGATCCCAAGAAGACGTTATAATATGTACTTCTCTGTATTCAAGGGTCGACGACATCCAGGACAACTCCCGAGTGCGACGTGGTCTGCCGGCCGCCCACTGCGTGTATGGGCTGCCCCTCACCATCAATACATCTATGCACGTTGTGTTCCTGGTGTTGCAACGAATTTTGAAATTAGGTCCTAAGGTATTTTTTTATTCGATAACAAGTTAACGCTTGACGTTGACGTTTTTTTTATAATAAGTAGCGAGCAAACGAGCAGGTGGGTCACCTGTGTGTCACAGTTTAAAATTTATTACTACAATTTCGACCTCTGATTGCTGCCGCCCATAAACATTTCGAGCACCAAAGAGACCACCGTCCATCTTTTTCATCATTGAGTAATTCAGGAGTAATTAGGATAGAAAATAAGTTTTGGGAAACGTATTTAACATTTCCACACTAAATAAGCGACAGATTTCCGGACTGTTAACGTTATAGTACGTTTATCTCACGAAGTTACGGGCGCTTTACTTGTGGTTACGTCGTGTACATGCACATTGCGTAAGTGTGCGTGCCTGCCAGGAACCTAAGCGCGAGCAAGCTCTCGCTCACACTTATACAGATAAGACACACACACAACCATGTGCCATGTGCCCTCGTAAATTGAAAGAACTATAACTTGAAAAATTACCTTCTAAAGCCGAACTCACACAGTCCTGTCAATTTTACTTCTATTTTATGTACCTTGGTACTTTTCAGAAAGCGAAATAGCAGTTTTTTACTTGTCAAATCACTATACCTTTTCAGATTGTAATCGATTTGTAAAATCGTCTTGTGTTCTTCAATTAAATGTCCACTTGTTTCAGGCTGCAGAAATATTTGGTGATGAGTTCTTAGAGGTGATTCGTGGTCAGGGCATCGACATTTATTGGAGGGATAATTTCATCTGTCCTGCCGAAGAGGAATATAAAAATATGCTGAAACAAAGTTAGTTCTGAAACTAATTTCAGTATTTGAAGACTTAGAGCGCCTTGCCGCCTTCCTATTAGAATAATGTAAAGTAATGAAGCGCTGCAGTGGCAATATCTCTATTTATAACTGCCTCCTTGGTCTAGTGGTTAGCAATTTGAACTGCAGATGACGAGGTCCCGGGTTTGATTCCCGGGTAACAGTGCTAGCCCGGAATTAGGATGTTGGCGGTAACTCCCGTGCCTCGGAGAGCACGTAAAGCTGTCGGTCCTGCGCCTGATCTCTCTACGGTCGTGTCGGATTTCCGTCCCATCGGACTATGAGAGTAAGGCAATAGAGAGTGCACCTGTGTTTGTGCACACTGTATAATATCTCCCGCGCAGATGGCTAGTCTCTGTGGAGATTGACTTATCTCCACAGAGACTAGCCAGACGTAGTGGCCATATTATAGATCTTGGATCTATAATATGGCCACTATGTTACACGCGCACATCACTGTGCGCTTCGACCGCGCTTCTAGATAATAGTTACATCAAAATCAGTAGTGGCGGGCCCAGCGCACCACAATGGCGCCACTGCAGCGCTTAATTACACCTCTAATTTGAAGGCGCAACCTTCGGGGTTTTTAACAACTATTTCCATCCAAAAAATCACGTCGATCCTTAGCTCTTTTACGGTGTGATTGAAGGACAAACCAACAAACAAACACTTTCGCATTATAATGATTATACTTTATTAATATTAAAAATCCAAATAACGTAGAGTTAAGACTACTGCACGAATCGGATTGTTTGGCAGCTGTTAGGAGTTAGGACGTAGGCATTCGCTAAGAAAGGATTTTTGAAAATTCAATCCCTAAGCCGTGGGCAAAGGTAAGCTAGTATTAATCACATCACACTAATATTATAAAGGCGAAAGTTTGTATGTGTATGTGTTTGTTTGTGTGTGTGCACACACATACACATACAAACTTTCGCCTTTATAATATTAGTGTGATGTGATTAATACTAGCTTACCTTTGTTTATGTTTGTTACTCCTTTACGCCGCAACGCATGAACCTATTTGGCTGAAATTTGGAATGGAGATAGCTCATTCCCAGGATTAAAACATAGGCTACTTTTTATCCCGGTTAATTAATGAATTCCTGCAGGAATCAAAAAACCTTGACCCACGCGGACGAAGTCGCGGGCATCATCTAGTATAGTAATATAAGTAAGGATATACGAAAGTGTGTTTGTTTGATGGTTTGTCCTTCAATTACGCTGCTATAGGTAAAGAGCGAGTTCGACCTGATATTTTGCATGGGTATAGTTAAGAACCTACCTGGAGAGTAGGATAGGCTACTTTTTATTTTGAAAATCAGAGTTCCTACGGGATTTCAAAATCTAAATCCACACGCACGAAGCCGCGAACATCAGCTAGTCTTTGTGTAATTCTCTTTGCAGAAACCGGTCACATGTTCTTACTGACAGTACGCCTGTGCCAGCTGTTTAGTGCGTACAAGCGTGACCTGAGCAACCTCGTGCTGCTCTTGGGGCTATACTTCCAAATCAGGGACGATTACTGTAACGTCAGCCATCAAGAGGTATCTCTAACTACAACGTGTAATAAAAGAGTGAAATAACTAGGGTTGCCAGACGTCCCGTATTTCCCGGGACATCCCGTATTTTAGGCATAGTTTAAAATGTCCCGGCGGGACTCACTCTGTCCCGTATTTGAACCGTACTTCGTTTTTCATTATGATATCGATCCAAGTATTCATACACGCAACGTTCGTAAAAAAGCGAGTTGATTACCGTTTTTAATTACGATTATAATTGTATTGATTTTTACAGATATTTTAAAACGAATAAAAATATATTAAAACTTGATCCTCGAAAAAATATCAAAAAAAATAAATTACACTAAATAATTTTGTTTCTTTATTTGTCCCGGGTAAAAAACTGAAATCCCGTATTTTTTTACCTATTTAACCATCTGTCCCTTATAGGCTGAAAAAAAATCTGGCAACTCTAGAAATAACCCTGAAAAATGTGGACCTCCCATACAAAATTGACGATTGATTGACTATGCCAGGTAAAAATTTTTTTTTTTCACATTTCGACCTATGGTCCTTGGGAAAAGTTGTTCAGTTTCATGAGCACATTCACCTCCTTCAGGGTTATTTCACACTTTTGTTACACGTTGTATAATTTCGCGATCTACCTCACCTGTGAGGTTAGTATAAGATTTAACACGATTGATCGTATTCGTATACCTACTATGACATTAGCGTCAAAGTAAAATGGACCTTAACTGTATTGATTTAAAGTCACAAATTCAGTACAACTGATTTTAGATTGGGGCATATCCATATCTGTAAAAGTATAAGACTGCATGCACGAAATTGAGCTCTAATTCAGTCTTGCTATGGTTCATTTTACTTTAACGCTAATGTCATAGTTTTTTTTTTTTTTAAAAAAAAGAATATCAGCCAAGCTGAACTTGACTGGTGTTCTCCTCTCCCCTCCAAATAAGTGAAAACTTGTGTTAGGAGTGGGTACGACAATAATGCAACTGGTGGGATTCGAACCTGAGACTTTTCAGTTTTCAGTCCGCACCTTTAACCGTTAGGCTATTGAGGCTTAGTATACGAATTGGATCAATTGAATTAAATCTTATACTAACCCCGCAGAATTTAAGTGACATCAGCACACGGCACCGCGTAAGGCCGCAGAGGCTTGTGAAGCGGATCTTACGTCGCGTCGTATGGACTTGTATGCAATCCGTTACATCCGATTCTATACGTCATTGTACCCGTACGCGTAATCTATTAACGCTCGCCTTTGACTGTAGGGCGGTAACTAGCCACGCCCAAACCCCCACTATAGATCTGAGATGGTTAAAAAATTACAAATTCCCAATCGCCCTGCCTGAACCAAACCCCAGACCTTATATTCTGCTAACTTACGGTACATATTCCCAATTACTCGATGCTTTTATCCCATCACTACGTTTCACACGTCAGACAGCGGACTATAGTCTATACTATTGTCTTTCTGATGTATATCGTTGGTTGTCTCTTTCGATGGAGTGGTACAGCTTTCTGGGGTTTTCCTAGGTATCGAAACAATAGTATCGCTACTACTCAGCTATCAATGCTTTTTTCGAATCCCTAAGCATCATGCAAACTTGATCGTATGTGGCTTCCTTTAAAAATAACAGCTCTCACTGCGCATCATTTCCTAGGCTATTAGCCCTGCATTTTCCTTCTTCTATAACAACCGATAGACATCCATAGTTGAACAAAGATAGAGATGTAAGAGTACATGAACTTCTACAAGCACCGTTGGCACCCTTTTGGTACGGGAATCTAAAAAAGAAGGAAACAAATTGCAATAATACGAATTTTAACTTGCAGGGCCTAGAAGAGTGGCCGGGCTTAGAAGACAAGCAGGTAAATTATACATATTTTAACTGACTTAAGTCCACTTGCACCGACCCCCAGATCGGTGCAAGACGGCCTAAATAAATAATAAAAGGAAAAGGTGACTGACTGACTGACTGACCTATCAACTCAGAGCTCAAATCACTGGACGGATCGGACTGAAATTTGGCATACAGATAACTATTATGATCATCCGAGTACAGATAACGTAAGCTAAGCCGCGGGAAAAAGCATTCTAATAAATATCTCTTCCAGGCCCGTAAAGACTCCAGTTTTTGCGAAGACATTACTGAGGGCAAATTCAGTTTGCCGATCATACATGCGATGAAGACACCGGAAAGAGATCAAATATTAAGTATCCTTTTGAAAGTATTATCGCCAGAAAGCGATCCGTTACGAAGCAATTAGCTTTAAGTGCTAAATGCCAAAAACTTTAAGTGCTAAACGTAGTGCTAAACGTTGGAAATTGTCATTAACGAAATCATCAGAAAGACGTTGTCATTTCTCAAGAGATGTGCATTATTTTTAACCAAATCAATGTTTTCTTGTCGACAATCATGTCGACCAAGCGGCATATATTCAATGATGTCTCTGTGATCAATAGGGTAAAAACCGGCAGCGATCACCGTATGGTAAGAGGCACATTGAATATCAACGTGAAGCTGGAACGGGCCAGACTGGTGAAGTCAACTCTCCGACCTACTCGTGCTCATATCCAAAACCCCGAAAACTTCCAACTCGAACTGCGGAACCGATTCGATTGCCTAGCAGATTGCGTTTCTGTGGACGATCTTAACAACAGGTTTGTGGAAACTGTCCATACTGTGGGGTCTAAGTTCTTTAAGACCCATTGCAGGAAAAGAACCAAAAAGTTCTCTGACCACACACTCAAACTAATGGAAGAGAGACAAGAGATGAGACTTCAGTCGTCGGCAGACGCGGATGCCTATCGGCAAATTAATAGGCAGATCTCTAAGGCTCAAACCCGCGACCTTCGTATCTTTAATACCGAGTGTATTAAAGATACCATCGAGCGGAACCGAGGCTCCAAAGTGTTCGCGAGAGATCTGTCTATCGGACAGAGCCAGCTGACGCGGCTGAAAACTGACGACGGTCGTCTCGTTTCTTCTCGTCCTGAGGTTTTGGGAGTGGTCGAGAAGTTCTATGGACAGTTATATACCACGACACAGAAACCTGTTGAAGATTTGGCCAAAGACCCTAGAGCCAAACTGACCCGACACTATACCGAAGATATCCCGGACGTCAGCCTATACGAGATTAGTATGGCTCTCAAACAACACAAGAACAACAAGGCGCCAGGTGATGACGGAATCACGGCGGAACTCCTGAAAGCGGGTGGAAAACCGGTTTTAAAGATCTTTCAGCGATTGTTCAATTCCGTCATTCACGAGGGTACAACGCCGGAAGCATGGCACAGGAGCGTGGTGGTTCTGTTCTTCAAAAAAGGTGATAACACCTTGTTGAAGAATTATAGACCCATCTCGCTGCTGAGTCATGTTTATAAGTTGTTCTCGAGAGTCATTACGAATCGTCTCGCCCGTAGGTTCGACGACTTCCAGCCTCCCGAACAAGCCGGTTTCCGAAAAGGCTTTAGCACCATAGACCACATTCATACGCTGCGGCAGGTTATACAGAAGACGGAAGAGTATAACAGGCCACTTTGCTTAGCGTTTGTGGACTATGAGAAAGCCTTCGATTCGGTGGAAACCTGGGCTGTATTGAGGTCGCTGCAGAGATGCCGTATTGACTACCGGTACATTCAAGTGTTGAAGTGTTTGTACGAAAACGCCACTATGTCAGTACGTATACAGGACCAGACTACAAGGCCAATCCAATTGCAGCGTGGAGTGCGGCAGGGAGACGTAATCTCCCCGAAGCTCTTTACCGCTGCGTTGGAGGACGTCTTTAAGCTTCTGGATTGGAACGGACTTGGCATCAACATAAACGGCGAGTACATCACTCACCTTCGATTTGCCGATGACATAGTCATTATGGCAGAGACTCTGGGAGACCTCAATACAATGCTCAATGACCTCAGCAGGGTTTCTCAACAGGTGGGCCTTAAAATGAACATGAGCAAGACGAAAATCATGTCTAATGCTCATGCTCCGCTCCACCCAGTAATCGTGGAGAACTCTGCACTCGAAATTGTAGACGAGTATATATACCTGGGACACACAGTCCAGCTAGGTAGGTCCAATTTCGAGAAAGAGATCAACCGCCGAATCCAACTCGGCTGGGCAGCGTTCGGGAAGCTTAGAGATGTCTTTTCGTCCAAAATTCCTCAGTGCCTGAAGACAAAAGTCTTCGAACAGTGCGTGTTGCCAGTGATTACTTACGGATCCGAAACATGGTCGCTAACTATGGGCCTCATAAGAAGGCTCAGGATCACTCAGCGGGCGATGGAGAGAGCTATGCTCGGAGTATCCCTGCGAGATCAATTCAGAAATGAGGAGATCCGTAGGAGAACCAAAGTCACCGACATAGCTCTGCGGGTTGCGAAACTGAAGTGGAAATGGGCGGGGCACATAGTTCGAAGAGCTGATGGTCGATGGGGTCCCAAGGTGCTGGAGTGGCGACCTCGCACCGGGAAGCGCAGTGTTGGCAGACCCCCCACTAGGTGGACAGACGACATCAAGCGAGTCGCAGGGAGCCGCTGGATTCAGGCGGCGCAAGACCGAGGCTTGTGGAGGTCCATGCAGGAGACTTATGTCCAGCAGTGGACGTCCATTAGTTGAAGAAGAAGAAGAAGAAGAATGTTTTCTTTAAAAGTAGAGATTCCTTTTTTAGGGTTCCGAAAAAAAAATGGAACCCTTATAGGCTCACTCCGCTCACGACGTTGTCCGTCTGTCTTTCTGTGTGTCAAGGCCCTTCTCTTCTTTCTTCTCTTCTTTTGTATACTGAATACAAAGATTGCTGTGAAAATTTCAAGTTTCTAGTTTAACTCAAGTAAAAGTTACAGAGAGCTTTCAAAGCGATTTTGTATATAATAATTCTAGTGACGTCACTCATCAAATCTAAGGCACTTTACGATGTGCTACCATCTTGAAGGGAGGTTTTGTAGCACAAAGGAAACCCATCGAGCTTGGGCTCGTTTGATTTATCTTGACAATTGCTCTGCTCCTAGATGATATCCAGGGTCTGATGATGGAGCCGGAAGGTGGCTATGGGAATTCTGTTTTAAAATGACGTAACCCCATCGAGTTTGGGCTCGTTGATTCGTCTTGATAAGGACTCCGGTTTTAGATTATATCCAGGTTTTGATGATGGATCCGGATTGCGGATATGGGAACTTTGTAATAAAACGACGCAACCTCATCGAATTTGAGCTCGTTTGATTAGTCTTAAGAAGTACTCTGATCCTAGATAATATCCAGGGTCTCATAATGGAACCAGAAGACGGCTATAGGAACTCTGCAGTAAAACTGCACACTGGTCATGTAGTAATCTCGTAAGTTTATAATCCTGACATGGAAAAGAAACCGCAGTGAGCGAGTCTGACTCCACTTGGCCTCATATTTTAGAAGTGCTTTCAAAAGACATTTAATTTCGAAGTCGTACCTAAGACCATGTTATTTCAATTCTCATTAAGTAGGTACCTAGATGCGTTATATAGATTCCTGAACTTTTCAAAGATATTCTACGGCAAAGAACTGAAGATGTGGAGCTGAAGAAATACTGCGTGTCTCTTCTGGAGAAAGCTGGCAGCTTGCAGTACACGCGTGGTGTGCTGGAGGACTTGGACCGATCTGCCAGGGCTGAGGTATGTAGGCCGAGTATAACCAGCTCAATAGAATGGAACAGAATTGTATTCAAATAAACTTTTAAAAAGGTGCTTTTGTATCATGTAAATGAGAAATCCAAGTAGGTTCGTACTAAAAATCGATTTTTAGAATGGGCATGACGGCATGGCTTAAAAACTATTATATACAACGTGTATTGAAACTCCGAAATAATACTGAAGGAGGTGAATGTGCTCATAAAACTGAACACCTTTCCTTAAGGAACCTAGGTCGAAATATGAAAAAAAAAAAAAATTTCCTGCCATAGTAAATCAATCAGTCAATTTTGTATGGGAGGTCCAAATTTTTTTTTTCACATTTTGACCTATGTTCCTTGGGGAAAGTTGTTCAGTTTCATGAGCACATTCACCTCCTTCAGTATTATTTCGGAGTTTCAATACACGTTGTATACTTACCTAATAAATACCACATTTTTCCATTTTTGATTCTAGACTTGCCAAATGTCTAGAAGGAATCCAGTAAGTCGATTCTTAAAAATGATTGCATCAGTGTAATGATCGCAATGGCCTCTTATTGGCTGAATTTATGGCGTTCCTACTGCATCAATGCATTTTAGCCAATAGCGGGAGGGTACCTACCAGCCAATCAGAGGTAATTGCGATTTTTGGAGAATCGACACCAGATATATCCATATCTGGATTCCTTCTTGACATTTCCTCGACTGATTTACCTATTATTTGATAATATAATATTATCACGCTTTCATCGTTGTGTGCGTGTGTGCTTAACTGCTTAGCACGCACACTGTGACACATACAGGAATCAGTATAACTACAATACATAAGGATATTAAATTCTAGAATAAATTATTTATAGAAGGTATCAGGGTATTCGGTTAAATTTAACCACATTCGTAAGCTGTTATCCTAGGTCAGGCGTAAAGTACGACAATTTGCATTTATAAATAAATATTTCATTAAAAATAAGGATATATGTAGCAGGAAAATTGTTTCTGACCTTTGGCAACGCGTATAAATCTCATAATCAAAACCTCACGGACGCAATAGTACATTGTTACCTTAGGGATGAAAGTAACTTATTTAGTCCCGAGACGGGGTTTGGCGCCCGAGCGTAGCGAGGGGGCCTATAGTTCGAGGGACTAAATAAGTCTTTATCCCGAGGTAAACACTGTGCTTTTCATTACGAATATAAGGAAAGTCAAAATAAAAATAGAAATTAGCTAAAGAAAATTGAGTGAACTTTATTTTGTCTATGAATCAGTTGTCTTTACTTTATGAATAAAGTCTATCTTTCTTCTTGTCTATGGATGCACTCGGGTATGTCGTGTTTCATTTGAATTCCAATAAAAATGTGACAACTAGTTTTTTTTAATTATTTGACAGCTGTCAGTTGAAAACGATTCTCCCTAGGGCTGAAAAGTATTACTTTCAACCCGCTTCTCAGGCAACTTCAGACCTACTTTCCGTGTATGAGTAATGAAAAATATATACTTTTACATCTTGCTGTTACCACCTTCATCTATCCTATTGTAGTCAATATTGACCATTCGAAGAGATTCTTCTTCGAAAGAATTCTTCGTCGAAGATACATTTTATATATGTACTTAGTTAGTTATTTTAGTAGAAGTTTTAATGAATGGATGTTTGTTACTCAATCAAGCCGCAACGACTGAACCGATTTGGCACATATAGATTATATTCTGGAATAACACATACGTTACTTTTCATCCCAGAAAATAAAGAGACTTCCCGCGAGAATTGAAAAACTCTCACGCGAACGAAGTCGCAGGCATCAGCTAGTATTAAAATATATTTTATTTACTCATCTCAAATTGTAAAGTCCAAAATGGTGGCTTTAACGCTTTTTGAATAGCACTTTTTTTAATACATAGACTATCTAAAAATTAAGATCTAAAGCAGTCAGTCTCATTTGCAAAATTGACGGCAAACTTGATCGTATGTGGCCTCCCTAACGTTATTGTTATAAGTTGGGAACGTTATGTGTGAAACGTGAGAAATCCTAATTTTTATACGACTGCCTGAAAAAAGGAGTAAGTATATTGTTTTCAGGGTTCATGTATGTCTGTGAGTTTCTATAGTCCACCATAACTTCTATACGCCTGAACCGATTTTGATGAATGAGGTATCGTTAGAATCCTTAGCTTATTCCGGGTGGCATAGGCTAGTAATATTAAAAAAAAATGATGGGGTGACCATGGTCCCGCATTAAAGACTAAAGTTGAAAAAAATAATCGAAAATAAGATTAAGGATATAATCATTATCTAGAAAATGATAAGTAGATTCCAAAAATATATATTTTCAATATCCACTGATTGTCAAAAAAATATCATATCATATCATGTGAATAAGATTTCAAAGGTAATGACTGTAGTATTTAACTTTTAAGCTATTGCATAGCTTCTATCGTGGGCCAGCGTGGAGACCGAATCCAGAAATTCCGTAATGAAAATAACCTGACACGGGACTCCTCTACGGTGAGCCGCTAGATGGCGTTGATAAAAAATGCTATGCAATAGCTTTACCGCGGCAGTCCCCGAGTGCCACACGTCTTTTAGTTCGTTTTTTGGTTTTTAATTTTTTTAATTATAGCTTGTACCAATTTTATATTTCAGGTGGCTCGCCTCGGCGGCAACCCGGACATGGAGGCTGTTTTGGATGAGCTTATGTCTTGGAAATATCAAGACAGAAACCCTGAAGTGAATTGAGCGCGCAATGTTGACTACTTGGCAGGATGTCGCTCGCACAGTGGGACGTAGTATAGTTATGGAAGCACTTTCAAAAGAACTTTTTATAAAGTTAATTGGAATAAAAAACTATTTATTATACTATTCTATTCCATTCTATTCCATCTTAGTACATTATATTCTGTTTAAAAGGGATACAACTAGGTTTGCCAGATTTTTTCCCATACAAACTACCATCACCTATTTTACCAATCTCAAGGGGTATGTTTGTAAAACGCCTTATATAGATTTTTATGATTTAAAACTAATAAACTAAATGCTGATTTTCATGTATCTGACTTCAAAAACATATAACTTTCAAACCTCCGTTTCACCCCCTTAGGGATGAATTTTCATAATATAATTCATAAAATTTTCATAATAGAATTCATAAAAATGTCTTAGCTGACGTTTACGCTCTAGAGCGAGGCTGTTTGTAGGCTTTATAGTTCTTGAGATTTCGTGATTAGTCAGTGAGTGGTAACTCGCTTACATAATAATCCTACTAATATTAGCATAGCAGGGGTTCCCAAAGTTTTTTATCACGCTTCCCTTCTGAAAGTATAAGATGTGCGATAAAAAAAACTTTGAAAGCCCCTGCTTTAGCGTGAGCGATCGTAGAAAGAGATGACACAATTGTAATAGATATATGCATATGGCTAGGGCGGCAGGTATTCAAAAGACGTTCTAATTTATTAAGCAGTTCCTCATTCAAATCCATGTAACAAGTGTCACCATAGTCCAGAATGGGTAGTAGTAGGTAAGCTAGGTAGCTAAGTACACTTAGGTGTTAATTGGCAAAAAATGTTTTAAGCGAAACATGTAGGGTGAAGGGTGAACTGCCCCAAAAGGTATTATATTGTAATAATTTTAATAAAGAATTTTACATCACGAGTGCGATTAAAATATTGACATCCCAGTTGGCTACGCACTTGTGCAATAAAGCAACTAACTATTTTTCATAAGTGGCGGTCTTGGCGCCACTAACGATTTTTAGATTTGCCGTTACCGGCTCATAATTAAAAAACATTTATTAAACTATTACACATTTAATGAATTTCTTAACGACATGATCATCGGAGCAATCGACTTTGTCCACAAGATAGTGTAATAACTTAGCAACACATTAATATAGTAGGTAACAACCAACATTTTGTTTGATAATTTAAGCGTAAAAATTCTTTCTACAAAACCGACTTCAAACGCCACATAAAGTACCTATATCAATTGTGCCAATAAAAATTTAAGAGTTCCCTCTAAAAAAAAACTACACTTGTTATTCATAAAAACGTTTATTTAATTGAATGGAATTAAATCTACAGAGTTGACAAAAATGTGACAAAAGTTGTCAAAAATTCTAAGCTGTTGAGCTTGTAAAATACCTACCAAATTGCTCATACGCCCTTGAGCGACGCATTTCTTAATCGCTTAATTTTTTTTTATAATATGTATTCCATTTAGGTATAATACATATAATATAAGAGCACGATCTGCATTGTCATTATTGTGCTGGATTCTTATTATTCACGCGCACGTATAAGTACTTACTTCTGTTACATATTTCGTCCAAGATTACATATATATTTCTTAATAATATTAATATAATATTTTATTTTTATATTATTAATTTATTTACAAGTTAGTGCCCGCGATTTCGCCCTCATAGGCTGGATACCATGCCACAAGAAATTACCAACAAAGAATTTAAATTGGAAAAGGTAAGTTCAATTTTCTCGATATGCTTCTCTCCCATATACTTCATGATATCCTTTTGCGGGTTGCGAAACTGGAGTGGAAATGGGCGGGGCACATAAGTAGTTCGAAGAGCTGATGGTCGATGGGGTCCCAAGGTGCTGGAGTGGCGACCCCGCACCGGGAAGCGCAGTGTTGGCAAACCTCCCACTAGGTTGACCGACGACATCAAACGAGTCGCAGGGAGCCGCTGGATTCTGGTTTGAAGATTATCAGCTCATTTCTTACTTGATTAAATGGTCTTACAAACTTTCACTGGTGCGATAAATTTTTTTCGTATTTTTTTTTATTAAATTTTTTTACTGCTATCGTCACTTACCATCAGGTGATTGTAAGTGACGATGCAGTCTAAGACGGTAGCGGGCTAACTTGGAAGGAGTATGGCAGTGTACATTCAACCCATACTTACCTCTAATCGGTTTCTACACGCCATCGTGCCGGAACGCTAAATCGCTTGACGGCAAGTCTTTGACGGTACGGTGGTAACTAGCTACGGCCTAAGCCTCCCACCAGACCAGACTAGAGACAATTCAGAAATTATAAATTCCCAAATAGTCCCCCCAGGGAATCGAATCCAAGATCTCCCAGTTATAAGACCACAGCGCTCACCACTGCGCCAGGGAGGTCGTATTATTTCCAAAGTATGATACCTAACCTTGGGCTGATGCTGCAGCATCAAGTAGTCTGCGGGATACTTGACTCCTCAGCAACTTACATATAGTACATAGTCCGGCCATAGAATCATGTTGGGGGTGTTTTTTAATTTACACTTGTTCTATTTTATTTTTACTATGAGATAGGCTTGCACTTAACGAAAATCAATGATGGAAAGCATTGACGACGTCAGTGGCTTGCATATAGGGTAGGCATTAAGCCGGCAGATGATATAAAATGTAGAAAATCTCTCCTTATATTATAATTTGAACAATTTGGCTTTCTATAATTTGTAGGTACAATGCCTACCCTTAAGTTTTTATAACACATTTACTGCACATTTTTTCCATTTTATATAATCTGCCTACCCTGTTGTACATCCTGTGTACGCCACTGGATGAGGTCTAGGTTGGAACGCGCTTGCCTAGAAAATGTCTATTCACTCTTGTCTAGTACTCAAGTTATAAATGGTCTGAACGATGAACGGTGCACCGTCTAATTTGACCCTAAACCCAAATTAGACGGTGCACCGTTCAACGTTAAATTTTGGGATGAACGTTGCACAATACCTTGAACCTGGTGTTTAGACGGTTCATTTTTGAAGCCTCGAAAATGAAAGCAAAAATCCCGAAAAGTGAACCGCACGGCCAGTTCAGTCCCATACAAATTTCCATAGCCTTACAAAATCTTTTCCACTATGATGCATGACAATTTTTACAGACATCTCTATATCTACATTAGGTACCTATATGTAGTATGAAGTATTTATAGATCTACAGTAATCTATGATTCTTCTGATGGCTGACGCCCAATCGACGCCATTATTATTGTATTTGGTTTTTTTAGTTTAATTTTCATATATTTCTGTCCCAGAATAGCAATTGTTATTTCAATTTATTGAAATATAGTGCAAGTGTTATGTGCCCGTTATAATAATTCGCGTAAGGACGCTTTTTTTTTATAAGTTTCCACAGTGTGAGAAAAGACAAAGTTTTATGGTTTATATTATAAAAGTGTTTAGGATCTTATGTGTTTACCAGTGTGTTGTAATTTGAAAAACGTTTCGTGAAACAAATTATTAAAAATATGACGTCTTAATTGGTGTAGGGTGTATCTAATAAACAAAATTAGAACATATAAGTATATATTAGACAAGATCATAAAGACTTACCTGAAATTCCAAAAATGTGTATAACAAAAGCGATAGGTATTATGTTATTTCAAAGTGAATTAAACAAATATTTTTAAAAAATTTGTTTCTTTATTTCCTATTTTTTATAAATTATAACCTATAATTATTATTATGGGCAAGGATGGCAATAGGTAGATACCTACGGTACATACCTGTGGTAGATACCTATGGTACATACCTATGGTAGATACCTTCATAACAAAAATAAAAATCCATAGACAAAAATAGAAAAAAAAAATTGTTATTACGCCATTGGTTACAGCAGTTTTCCAAAATGATACATTAGCCAATCATGGGCCTTGATTTCGCGGGTTTAAAATTTGTAGGGCACTGAGCCATCTGATACGTAGTATCATAGTAATCTGTGGTGAACCGTCTAATTTGGGCTTTAGCAGTTCGTTTAAAAAACGTTGAAACTAGTGGTTCGCCCCGAACTGAGACCTCGCAATATCCCATAATTCCCAAAAGTTTTAATTATATATTGTAATAATTAACTTTTAACATTAGACGCAATAAAAAAAATAATAGTTGACACAAAACTGTTTAACTGACACAGCGCCATCTATTAGCATTATTGTGAAGCTATCATTTAAAATTAAATAATTTCGTTTCTTTATAACATTTATCTAATTTTAGTATTTGTTGTTCAAGTACAGGATATAACTGAATTTTCAACCAAGTTTCACGTTCTAATATACAGTAATTCAGAAGTTATAGGGCTCTGACAGACATTTGGACGTACACACTTCTCTGTCCAGTACAGACAAGCGCCCTAGTTGACTCAGAGGACTCGCTTCGCTCGTTCAATAAAGCGTTTCGTGTGAGTAGGTTGAATTTCAACCACGCAAGGGCGCCATCGCTCACGATTTCTCGAAGTTTAAGCAAAGATTCCGTTTTTCAGGAGATCCTTGCTCCTTACACCCACCTGCTGCAGATCAGAGGTAAGCAGTTACGTGTAAAGATCGCTCTAGCGTTCAACCACTGGCTAAGGCTGCCCGAGGAGAGACTCCATCAGGTCGTGGACATTGTGGCCCAACTCCACGTTGGAACCCTATTGTGAGTCAATTTATTTATATTTATATTCATATCTGTCGTGGTTTAGAGGCCAAATAAATTACATAGTAAACTCATATCTGTCGTGTAATTTAAAAATGGAACGATCTTTTACTTCGAAACATGGCAACCAAGGAGGTAACTTATCAAAGGTTTTATTTAAATTTCGTACTGTCTTGCAAATAGAAAGCTGTTTTTTGAAAAATATAAAATGAATAAACACTTTAACGCGGAATAGTACATTGTTACCTTAGGGATGAAAGTAACTTATTTAGTCCCGAGACGGGGTTTGGCGCCCGAGCGTAGCGAGGGGGCCTATAGTTCGAGGGACTAAATAAGTCTTTATCCCGAGGTAAACACTGTGCTTTTCATTACGAATATAAGGAAAGTCAAAATAAAAATAGAAATTAGCTAAAGAAAATTGAGTGAACTTTGGAGGGCTATGCATTTAGCTTTTTAATAGTCAAGTATTGTCTATGATTGTCTATGAATGTCTATGAATCAGTTGTCTTTACTTTATGAATAAAGTCTATCTTTCTTCTTGTCTATGGATGCACTCGGGTATGTCGTGTTTCATTTGAATTCCAATAAAAATGTGACAACTAGTTTTTTTTAATTATTTGACAGCTGTCAGTTGAAAACGATTCTCCCTAGGGCTGAAAAGTATTACTTTCAACCCGCTTCTCAGGCAACTTCAGACCTACTTTCCGTGTATGAGTAATGAAAAAAAATATTTATTGTGGATCGTAGGATGTCATTGATTTTGAAAAGTAAATTGTATTTCTCAAAACGAGTTCAAGTGATGACAATAAGTGTGACGAACTTACATTAACGCCACCTGAAATTCAAGAGGCGGCAAGAGCCGTACCTAAAACAAAACTTGTTACCGCCAAAATCGAAAGAAAAATATTTGAAAACCTATGAAAATTTTGTTCAATGAAAGTTAGTTTTAATTCCTCCACATTATTTGAGAAAAGTACTATACAAGTCTTGGCCACAACTAGACATTTTTTTTTTTAATTTCTTTTAAGTTCTTTGAAGACAAGAGATTCTGATATCTTTTTGAGCGCATTTTTCCCCTCTAGAGGCTTATCCATATACATCGATTTATCAGCGACATTATTATTTTTATACCTCTTACCTATTTGGTAAATCGTTAATCGAATGTTTTCAAGGTTCGACGATATACAAGACAACGCTGATCAACGGCGAGCGATACCGGCAGCCCATAGGGTTTTTGGAATACCCCTTACCATCAATGCCGCAGTTCACGTCCTTTTCTTGGTTATGGAGAAAGTTGTGAAATTACACCCCAAGGTAGGACAGTTTCACTGAACATAAAAAAATACGTTTCTACGTCATATTACTTTAAACGAATTCTTACGTCATGTAACATACGAATTCATGTTGGTAAATCTTAAGACTTGTAAATAAAACTTAGGATTTAACAATATATGGAGGCTATCTAATAGAAGGTACCAAGTAAAGACTACATCGTTGAATTCCAGGACCCAATTCCTCAATCCTGATGCTGCACGGGTTCTGCCCACCTAAACTGTGGGGATTTAGTAACTGTCGATTGTGAATTGAAGAAGCGTCCGCGTCTGCTTCTTCAAATTCACAATAATTAAACAATAATAGCAATCATGAGCATTAAGAAAAAGCAGAATCACTTATAAGTATACTTAAGTAATTATTTATTTAATGATGAAGCCTTTTTTTCTGGTTGGTCTGGTGGGAGTCTCTGTCCCTGGCTAGTTACCACCCCACCGTCAAAGACGTGCCGCCAAGCGATTTAGCGTTCCGGCACGATGGCGTGTAGAAACCGATTAGGGGTATGGATTGAATGTACATGCTGTACCCCTTCTAAGTTATCGCGCTACCATCTTAGACTGCATCGTCACTTACCACCAGGCGAGATCGTTAATGAAATCGCGAACATTAGGTAAATTATATTATAGAAGTCGGTTTTTTTTTTAATTCGATGTCAAGATAGCCCTTGACACCGATCTCACTTGATGGTAAGCGACGATGCAGTCTAAGATGGTAGCGGGCTAACTAGGAAGGGATATAGCAGTGTAAAGTCGGTGCGCCATTTGCAATAATTTAGTTCCAGAGACACTCGCATCTACTTAGTACTTACAGAGCCAAAATGGCGCCAATCAAGTAGGTCCAAGTAACAGCAGCAAGTCCAGTGTTAATCAGGTCAGTGTGAGGGGGATAGATTTATTCACTGTCCTTCTTCTGTGAAAATCTTGGTAGAGTGGTCGTGGTCATCACGTAGTGACGTTTGCAGCGGCAGATGTGACTCGCCACAGGAGCATTCGCCACTTCTCCCTGCTACCGACAGCCTGGTACACTTGTGCAATGGATCGCCGACAGCATTCATTTCATTTTCAATTGTTTTAGGCTGCAGAAATATATGCCGAAGAGTTCCTTGAGGCTCTCCGCGGGCAAGGCTCCGATTTATACTGGCGTGACAATTTTATCTGCCCCACTGAGGAGGATTACAAAAACATGACCCAGCGCAGTTAGTTTTGCACTTCATAACATAATATTTTAAGTCAGATTTCACCCACGCGATCATGACCTTCCGTGACTAAGCGATGAAATAAAACATGTCCAAAACCTCGTATCAAACACGACAGATGCTAGCATATTGCGCGGAATAGGTAATAAGCGCCAAATATGTATTCTAATAACACGCAATATTCATTTAAAAAATAAATGGCTGTATCGTCCTTACTAATATGTATAGGAATTTTATATAGAAATTTCGGTCTGTAATATGCACCACATTGAAAATAAATGCAAATTGGTTAAAAATTAGACTTAACTTCGTGATTTTATTTTATAGAATCATTTTATGTTTCTACTCAGTATCGTCCCTTGGAATCATGACGTAACTTTTGCCTGTTTTTTTTTGGGATAGTTTAAAACTTGATTGATACTCTAGAACTTGAACTGTCTATGAAGATTTACATTACACGCGCTCTGAATATCAACATTTTGACAATCAACTATCCTGGGGCCCAAGTCTGCTATTGCAATTGTAGTTACATTGCCTATCAATGACATCCCAATTGCTACTTTTAGCAATTTTGGTAGTCTACTAATTCAATGGCGTCACAATTGTTTTCCGATGGTTTGCCACTGACACATTTAGCTTTGAATCTAGCTTAAATAAACGTTTTTAATATGTAGTTTTTTTGAAACTCATTTCGGCAAACGCTTTTTAAGCTAATAGCAATACCGAGGTATGATTGAATTACAATCCAATTATAAGAAATCAAACGACCATTGTGAATTTAGTAGACTACGAAATTTTGGACCAATGATAATTGTATTGTAATTGTATTGCGGATCAATGACAATGACATGTAAAATAGCAGACTTGGGGCCCTGCATGTCGATTTCGTAAAAATTATTGCATCAGTGTAACTATCACAATGGCATCTGATTGGCCGAATTTATGGCATTATTGCTGCATCAATGCATTTTAACCAATAACGGGAGGGTACCAACCAATCAGAGGCCATTGCGATCGTTAGGCGCTGTCTCCACGAGTGAGAGAATCGCGACGATAATATCGCCGTGCCACGTATTTCTATATACTCTCTATGAACGCGTCTCCACACGGCGATGCGACGAATGACAATGTGCGCGCGTAACGTCGTCGTATCGCTACCAAGGAACATAATACTCTGACGAGATCGCCACGGTATCGCCGCTACTGGTGGCGCGCTCGCCGCAGAACGTGGCGAACTCGCGAGTGCGCTGTCAAAAGCACAACGCATCGAAAGAAATACGGCGATTCCGTTACGAGTCGTCGCGGACACGCTGTGATTCCGTCACGAGTCGTGACGATATGCTGGCGGAATAATCGCTCGTTCGTGGAGATGACCCGACGATAGAAGCGCGGACTCGTCGCGATTCTCTCGCTCGTGGAGACAGCGCCTTCTTCTTCATCAACTAATGGACGTCCACTGCTGGACATAAGTCTCCTGCATGGACCTCCACAAGCCTCGGTCTTGCGCCGCCTGAATCCAGCGGCTCCCTGCGACTCGTTTGATGTCGTCTGTCCACCTAGTGGGGGGTCTGCCAACACTGAGCTTCCCGGTGCGGGGTCGCCACTCCAGCACCTTGGGACCCCATCGACCATCAGCTCTTCGAACTATGTGCCCCGCCCATTTCCACTTCAGTTTCGCCACTCGCAGAGCTATGTCGGTGACTTTGGTTCTCCTACGGATCTCCTCATTTCTGATTTGATCTCGCAGGGATACTCCGAGCATAGCTCTCTCCATCGTCCGCTAAGTGATCCTGAGCCTTCTTATGAGGCCCATAGTTAGCGACCATGTTTCGGATCCGTAAGTCGTCACTGGCAACACGCACTGTTCGAAGACTTTAGTCTTCAGGCACTGAGGAATTTTGGACAGCGCCTTACGCTGATGCAATCGTTTTTACGGAATCGACATGCTGTTTGTTGTTCTTCGCAGAAACCGGTAGGATGTTCACGCTAGGTGTACGATTGTGTCAACTGTTCAGCGACTATAAAACTGATCTGTGCCAGTTGGCCCTACTCCTCGGACTATACTTCCAGATTAGAGATGACTACTGCAATTTGATACAGCAGGAGGTAAACAGTGCAATTACTTTCAATTCAAGCCTCAATAGCCCAATGGTTACAGGTGCGGACTGAAAACTGAAAGGTCGCAGGATCAAACCTCACCCGTTGCACTATGGTCGTACCCACTCCTAACACAAGTTTTCACTCATTTGGAGGGGAGAGGAGAACATCAGTTAAATTCAGCTTGGCTGATATTCTTTAAAAAGAAAGTGACGTCATACTAGTACCGTTGACAAAAAAATATTTTTTGTTTGTAACCACGACTGTGACGGAAGTTTTCTTTTCTGGCTATGCTTTTCATGGCAATGACGTCTTGAATGTCGAAGGGCGTAATTTTTAATTTATTATTTTTCTCCTCTTCAAAGAAAGTCATTAGATACTTAATGTATCAGGAACCCTCAGTGCACCAGTATGATTCTCACTTGAGCAGTTTCTGAGGGATTTTTAAAGAACCTAAAAAGAAGCGAACGAAATCGCGGGCATTAGATAATGTCTATATATTAGGTACTTATAATATTTTCTACATTTTACCTTTTGTGACACTTGTCATAATTTCTTCCACTGTGCGACAGGGCAAAAAATTTGGTCAGAAGTAATACTATGTATATGTCCTTATATTTTGTATGTATTGTAGGTACGTGTTGTATGGACAACACGTACCTACCTACAATACGTTTAGTCAGTATTAGTATTAGTAGTAGTTTATATTTGATTCAATTTTTGATTGTTTTTAAAGGAGCTAGAAGAATGGCCGGGAGTAGAAGATACTATGCAGGTAAATCAATACCTAACCTACCAAATACAAAAACCTAATTGATTGAAGAGTTACTCTCTTACCTATATTACACATTAAAGACTTCATAGAAGAGGCAGAACCCTTTTTTCACGTTAGCCATGTACTTAGTAATGTAAATTAAGTGTGAGGGTAGTATGGTGCACTTTATGTTGCCCTACCCTCACATTTAATTTCACTCTTATCACCCATGGTTACCTGGTAGAGATTGCACTGAGTGTAAGCAATAAGGCCGCCTTTGCATACGTAATTTTAAGATGGATTCAATTTTGTTTCTTTCTTGTGTGCAATAAAGTTTTTATCTATCTATCTATGTTAGGTAAGTATCCGAAGAAGAACTTACAGTTTTTACAGTAAAGACACTGTTTATTGGTAAAGGCAATAAGTATAAGGCAAGCAGTGCACAGGCAAGGGTATTTGGGCAAGGGCAAGGGTAATAGGAAATTCAACCCTTAAGGGAGTAAAATAAGGGTTTGAAAAATCACACTTAACGTGAGCGAAGCCGCGGGCTAATGCTTCAGTATGGGTGCTTGCCTAAAAAAAATGAATTTTGAATTAAACTACGTATAGCAATAATTTGTATGATCTTTTTCGGCCTCAATCCTTTTTTACTAGACGCCAGTAATTGTGTGTGATGTTTGAATTTTTCTCTTAGAAGACACAGAAGAGCTCCAGTTACTGCGAAGATCTGACCGAGGGGAAGTTCAGTTTACCGATTATTCATGCGATGAACACGCCACAAAGAGAACCGATATTGAGTATCCTTTTAAAGCCCTATCATATTACAAGCAGTCGTACCTATCTATTCTCTTTTTATGATCGCTAAGGCAGGGGTTCCCAACGGTTTTTTTATCACACTTCTCTACTACAGGGTGAGCATGGGCAGGAGATAAAAATTTTATCTCCGATTTTATCCACTGACAAGAGATAAAAAATTTCTTCTCCCTATGCTAAAGCATGGCGACAGGGGAAAAGTGAAGTATATTCCTATAAGTAGGTATATCCACTGTGGATTTATAATAATAACTGATAAGACGACATCGTTTAAATACCGGTAAGTAGCTACCTACTTACATATACAATTTTGAATATCTCTTATGTTGAGAAAATATTAGCTAGATATAATTAAGATTAATTATAATTTTGCATATTATTTTGGCTCTTACACCCGCGTACAAAATAAATAGATATAAAGCCAAAGATTTAAATAATAAACATAAATATATATATATATATATATATATATATATAAAAGTAAACTTACATATACTCTACACAAATAAATACTTGTAGCGGGCGGAGGATTACGCCCCGGCAGGGGAGACCACACGGCCGGGGGTCAGGGCGACAGGCTGAGAAACCGACGGACTATCCTAGCCGAGTCTAGCAGCACCGCTTTCTGCATCTTATATATTTTACTCATTATTATAACAACTTTGGGGCCGTTCAAGTATTAGGTACGTAAGCACTATGGGGGGGGTAGGGAGGTCTTTGTTTTGCTTATTTTGGATGACATGGGGGGCAGGGGAGTCTAGATGATGATTACGTCATCGGTAGTTATTTACTTTTTTACACGAATGGCAACCCTCACATTGTCTATGCTTGAAAACGAAACGCATTTTCGGGGATTCCCGCAAATAATGATATAAATAAATTATAATATAAAAAAATACATTTATAATTGAAAAATGTTTACGTAAGCATGGGGGGAGGGGGTAAGAGCTTTGCTTACTTTTGCTGACAAGAGTGATGGGGGGGTAAATAATTGTAATAAATCTGCTTACTTAATACTTGAACGGCCCCTTTCACAATACAACAATTATTTTTCTGAACGATACAAAGATATCCTACGTCAAAGAACTCATGACGTAGTATTGAAGCAGTATTGCGTGTCTCTTCTGGAGAAAGCCGGCAGTTTGCAGTACACGCGAGAAGTACTCGACGACCTGGATCGACGCGCAAGAGTTGAGGTACTTATTAGATTTTTTCATCATGTTCATCATCATTTTAACCCATCACGCGGTCCACTACTGGGCAAGTATCGCGCAAAGGGTGGATTGGCAATACCTTTGTGAAGATTTTTTTAAAAGAATATTAGCCAAGGTGAACTTGACTTATATTCTCCTCTCCCCTCTAAATAAGCGGAAAGCTTGCGCTAGGAGTGGGTACGACAATAGTGTAACGGGTGAGGCTCGAACCTGCGACCTTTCAGTTTTCAGGCCGCACCTTTAACCGTTGGGCTATTGAGGCTTCTAAAATTATTCTAAGGATTCGCCCCAATAAACCGTCTATTAAACGTTATACAACAATCTGAAAAGCCCTGACATTGACATCTTCCATGACAGTTAAATAAACTGTCATGGAAGATGTCAATGTCATGTTTCATGGAATGGGGCATGGGGCGCATGGGGCGAGGATGCTAGAGCCTTTTTTAAGGATCTGTCATCCCGTCTCATAGAGTCCACTGGTGACCGGAGGGCTGGAAGTTACCTCGTCAGCATATAAGTTTGGCCATTCAGCGGGGTAACGCAGCCAGCGTACTGGGCACTTTTCCTCGTTCCAGTGGTTTAGATGATATTTTTTATATTTAGCTTTTATTTTTGATATTTACGTTTTACTTTTAATTTAGAATTTAGTTTTATATTAAGTACATTAAGTAATATTATTACATATTTTAATTGGTTTAGTTTCAAGAAAAAGGTAAATAAACTAATATTTATGTAATCCAAATTAATTTATACTCATTATTGTAATCTATTACGCCTTGACATTATAATATTCATTTAAATATGTATCTATTCTTCTTTTGCATCGATGTACCTACTTTTGGCAATAACAATTTATACATAGTTTCTTTAGCATAGTTTTTTGAACTCGCTGTTGGTGTACCTAATAAATAAACAAATAAATCATACATTATTGAAAGGAGTTTAAAATAACAGTTTGACGGCATAAATAACTGTTATAAACGGCATAACTACCTTTATAGGTACTAAACACTTAAAGCACTAAACTACTTAAAGCACTTAAGCACTTTAGCGCACTTTTGATTGTACTTACGTATAAAATAAACTAAATAACCGGTCAAATGCGAGTCGGACTCGCTTACGAAGGGTTCCGTACCAAAAAAGCGAAAATAACAAGTTTCTAGATGAGGAGCCCCCGGATCATAAGATACAGCCCGCTGACAGACAGACGGACGGTCAGGCGAAGGCTTAGTAATAGGGTCCCTTCGGATACGGAACCCTAAAAATTACTTAGACCTCATATTATTGCATACTTTATCTTGAGTGGATCCTTGATGTGAACAAGTATTTTTATCATTATGAGGTTTCTTAAAAAGGTTTTTGAAAATGTGTCACGGAAACCGTTACGATCGATCGACATTTTTATCCTTGTTCTTATTTTGTTTCAGATTGCCCGTTTAGGTGGTAACCCACAAATGGAGGCTTGTCTCGATGAGCTACTGACTTGGAAGGAATAAAAGAAACGACAAAAGGAATTTAGCCTATTGTGTAGAGGATGAAACGAGGAAATCAAATTGGATATTTGACTTGTCAAAATGTGCATATTCATTAATGGAATATAATAAGTCGACCAACAAAATTTATTTTTTGGCATCAAAACCTATCTTCTAATTTAATAACTCAGCAACGGGAAAATGATGAAGCTTCTAATATACTAACTCGGCTTCTTCACAATGGCCACAAAATATTCCAAAGAAAGCATCAAATAAAGAGCCACTATTTTTATTATTGTCCACTGCCACTGCACGATTTGGTGCGAGTGAGATGGATACGACTGGCCATTTGCACGATTTCGTTGGTGCGAGTGAGACGGATGCGACTGGCAATTTGCACGATCTCGTTGGTTATGGCTATTTGCACCAATCAGAGAGCGCCATTCAAAACATGCATTTGTTTTTTTTTTTGTTGTTAGTGTGTTAATATTGCAATTATTTTTGTATAATTTTTTCTTTAAACTAAAGTTAGGTTAGGTTAGGGTTATACATCAGATTCTCTCGGGGCATGGCTGCTTCGGGAGATATCTGTGCAAGGTTGCGAGACGAGAGCCCACGGAGGTGTGCCACGAGTGCGGCCATGCGGAAGACTCGGCACAGCACACGCTGGAGTCGTGTGTTGAGTGGTCGACCCAGCGCGCCGCACTCGTGACAGAAGTGGGGCCCGACCTTTCGCTGCCCGCCGTCGTCGCCGCCATGGTGAGCAGCGAAGGGCCTTGGAATGCCGTCGCCTCCTTCGCCGAGGAGGTGATGACGCAGAAGGAGGCGGCGGAGAGGCTACGGGAGGCGGACGTAACCGCAGACCCTCTCCGTCGCCGCAGGACGGGACGCGGACGCAGGCGTCGTGCGCATGACCGACATCTGCCTCCGTAACGGGAGCTCCGGGCGGCTGATCCATTGTTGGCTACGGGCATCAGTGGATTGGTTGCCCGTTCACTTTGGCGGTAGACACGAGCAGCGAGGGCAGAATGTCCAAGGGGGAGGGTCCGCCTTGACGGACGTCGCTGGCTGGGTTGCGGATGATTACGCAAGTGTTCCCGTAACCCAGTCATCAGGCGATGCGCAGGAGCGCCGCTGGGTTTTAGTGGGTATTTTGGAGTGCCAATGAGTCCCACATACCCTCTCGGAAACATTGTAGTTAAACTGCCTTGTTTCCGAGAGGGATGCCTAAAAGCATTTCCCAGCGATAAAAAAAAAAAAAAAAAAAAGGTTAGGGTTATACATGAATATTCAGGTGCCCGGCCGAAGGCCGGGCACTTAGGTTCTGTTGGGATCGTAAACCTACCTAAAACTAAAAAAAAAGTTGAAAAAAAAAATTGATTTTTTTTTCAAAAATGTTATAATGTTATGTGTAGGTATTTATCTTGAGTTAAATTTAAAAACAATCATTTTTTTAATTTCATTTTATCAAAAAAAAAAAAACGTTTTTTTATTTAGTTAGAAACATTTCTTTATTTCATTTTTCTCACAAAAAAAAAATTAAAAATGTGGTTGAAGATTTGGTGTATTATTTGATGCTAATATTTAAGTATTTTAGGAGTTCACGGTTTGAAGCTAAGTTATAAATATAGATGCTAAAATTATATTTTTTAGAGGCTCACTAGTTGAAGCTGACTTAGTAATTTAGAAGCCAATAATGGTATTAAATAGAAGCTCGTTTAATTACATGCCTTCATTAATTACAATCGAAATTTTAACAATATGTAAGAATAGGTAACAGTTGTAACAAAAAATTCAAATTCAAAATTTATTTATTTCATGTAGGCCAACTTGTAGCTCTTATGACACGTCATAAATCTACCACCGGTTCGGAATGCAGATTCTGCTGAGGAGAGCCGGCAAGAAACTCAGCAGTTGCTCTTTTCAAAAAAAAATTACAATAGGTAACAAAACTAAGCTATGTATACAACCCAACTAACAAAATGGTCTTAATATAAGTCATATAAGAATTGTGTAAACGTTTTCGAAAAACTGAATGGCATGAAAATAAGGCTTACAAACGCTTATACAACGCGATTTTGGCGCAGTTACTATTTCTATAAAGTCGTATAGCTGTCATTCAAAAGTCATAAGCGAGAACGTAGTAGTGTTGTAATATTATCATTGGTATGAGTATTTAGTCGTATAGTTATCAAAGCATTCATAGCGCAGACGTTTTTCGGACCAATGAATCTATTTGATGCAGTATTGAAGCGCTTTCAATTATAAGTAATAGAATTTAACTATTAATAAATTCTGCATGGGTGCAGACTATATTTTTATACTTTTATACTATAAGTGTAATCAAATTATTTACAAGTTTGAAATGGGATGTGTTTATGTTTAAGTTTGGAAAACTTAATGCGAATATTACTTTAGGGATCAACTTTTTAGGTTTATTAATAAATTTTAAATGCCCCCTTCATTTATTGTGTATTTAATTATTATTTTTTAAATAAAAAATAAATTATTATATGTCATAATGCCATTATGACTTACGAAATACTTATATACCATGAATACTGCTGTGTTAAGAGTTAAAACTCCCTTCATCGTGCCATTATAAGTTACAAAATACTTGTATACGATGAATACTGCTGTGTTAAGAGTTATAAACTCTTAAAGAACATGGCGTTCCTTCATTACGAACCTATCAGAGTTCCCTAAATCAATTTAGTAAACCGTTATTTGTCATTCCAAAAAATAGTTTTTTACATTTTAGAGACCATAAGTTTTTTGGGAATGCGGCAAAAAACATATTTTGTCAACGTGGAAAAATGACATAATTGTCGGTTTCCAACTTTATCCGGGGACTAGGGGCCGTTGTGTTGTGTCGTTAACCATGGGAGGTATGGCCATAATGACTTGATTGACATGATTAAGGTTTCTTTAATTACAGGGATAAAATGTAGCCTATGTGCTAATCCTGGGTATGAGCTATCTCCATTCCAAATTTCAGCCAAATCGGTTCATTCGTGTTGACATCGATTTTCAACAGAAAAAAAAAGATACCGGCCGAATTGATAACCTCCTCCTTTTTGGAAGTCGGTTAAAAAATAGGTACGGAACCATAACTCTCTGTCGCGTTTATTGGGCTTGGCTGGTTTACATTACTGCGAATATATTTAAAATGTCATGTTCACATGCATAGTCTTATAGCAGCGTTATTAAGGTTGTAATACCAGCCAAAATGTCCCGCCTAAAACGTTTGTATGACTGTGTATTTTCTACGATTAAATTGCTTTATAGCTATTTCATACAGACGTTTGTACAACGACTTTTATTACCTAATTGCATTGAAACTTAAATGCAATATACATGATGCCTGTACAACGTCACATTTTAAAACTTGCTAATATACGACACCTATGTGACGAAATAATCATAAAAGCTTAAAATCTTATGACCATTTTGTTAGTTGGGAATGTACACACAATCCAACGCATGTCAACAAGGGCAGAAAAAGCAGACCCCTTCCCGTTGGTGGCAGTATATGTATAAAAAAAATTGTCAGAATACCCTATTGTTATTTTACTTTGTACATGTCTAGATAAATCTACAATCCAAAGGAATATGTAGGTTAAATAAAATTGTTTAAATAAAAATAAATATGATATGAACAGCAATGAACAGCCTAATGACTTTTCTTATTAAATTAATGATCCAAATGCATTCATTTCATTAAGGTAAACAGGGCATGACTAAATTCGATCAATTTTACTATTGTATAAAGCCTCAATAGCCCAACGGTTAAAGGCGCGGACTGAAACTGAAAGGTCGCAGGTTCGATCCCCACCCGTTGCACTATTGTCGTACACACTGCTCACACAAGCTTTCCGCTTATTTGGGGGGAAGAGGAGAACATAAATCAAGTCTAACTTGACAACATTCATGTTAAAAAAAAAAAAGAAAAGATAAGAACTTTCCACACGATTGTATTAGTATCAGCTTTTGAGTACCTATGTATATAAGTTACTAGCTGATGCCCGCGACTTCGTTCGCGTGGAATTAGTTTTCAAAATCCCGCGGGAACTATAGTTTTTTTTCTATCTTCATTTTAAATTTCAGCCAAATCGTTAGGTACAAAATAATGTCGTTTTTGAGCCAATTCTTTACAAACGTACCTAAGTACTTACATACAAATCTTTCCTCTTTACAATTGACCCAGCGAAGTGAGGTCTCTGAGTCTACTTGAGTGAATTTGCACTTGTCCGTCCGTCCGTCCGTCCGTCCGTCCGTCCGTCCGTCCGGCCGTCCGGCCGTCCATCTGTCAGAGCCTTATAACTTCTGAATTACTGAACGTAATTACTTCAAATATAATATGTAAACTGATGGCCTTCAGCCGAATATTGCATAAAAAAATATAAAAAGCTTTATTTCAGGGGGGCTCTCATAGAAGCGTGTGTGAAGTAAAATATTCTAGTATTAAGTATAGATATATAACCAACTTACCAACCAATCCGAGGCGATTGCATTCGTCATACTGTAGCAATTCATTATTTTAGAACCGCACAGCAGTCGAATGAGGAAAACAATAGTAAAAACCTATTCAGGTAACTGCTAAGCACCGTAACCTCTTAAATAAAAGACTTTAGCCTTTAACAGTGCATTTTAATACGTTTATAATTTATATGCAACGCATCAGTCATTCGAGTCGCTCTTCCGATAGTAATAATTGAACAGTGTGTGGTATTAAAATTTTACAATATAATAAAATAAAAATAGTAGGCAATATGACTGAAAAAAAAGTGTACAGTGATTTTTATTTCGAAAAAGTAAGTTAATTCCAAATCTTCTATACATATACTTATAGCAAGGGCATCTAAATTAAAAATTTTATCTACACTAGGTACTATTATAAAGAGGAAAGATTTGTATTTTTGTGTGTATGTTTGTAATTAATAAACTCGAAAACTACTGGACCGATGTGGCTGAAATTTAAAATGAAGATAGATTATAACCTTGGATTAAAACATAGGCTACTTTTTATCCCGAAAAGCCCCCGCTCCCGCTATAGCTCCCGCGGGATCTTGAAAACTAATTCCACGCGAACGAAGTCGCGAGCATCAGCTAGTTTTTAATAAACAACCTTTTATAGTAGCTGACTACCTTCATCATAAGATCCTGGATAAGATCTAGAACCAGACTCCAGAATAAATTCAAAATTCAAAATTTATTTATTTCATGTAGGCTACCCTGTAGCACTTATGATAAGTCACAAATCTACCACCGGTTCGGAATGCAGATTCTGCTGAGAAGAACCGACAAGAAACTCAGCAGTTGCTCTTTTCAAAAAATAAAATAAACTAATTTTACAATAAGTAATAAAACTAAGCTAAGTATACAGTGCTTCCACAGTGAAGCTTCAAAAATACAATACATATAATCTAACACATGTCAGCATGGGAAGTCAAAGCAGACCCATTCCCGTTGGCGGCACCCGTTCACGAGTACGACGCATGACCCAGCCATTGCTTCGCTCAACCATATTTCAGGGAACGTAACAACCCGCACCACACGACACCACCACAGAAATGTTTAAGTGAGCATGACAGTACTTTTACAAGTACTATCGAAAGTAGTATCGAATTTGGGCTCGATAACGTCGTTTTATTAGTTTTCAGGCCAACTTCCGGTTCCATCATCAGATCAGCTCCATGTCACAATAATATTGCATTGTCATCCGATTGATTGGTAGATTTATGACGTGTCATAAGAGCTACAAGTTAGCCTACATGAAATAAATTAATTTTGAATTTTGAATTTTTTTGAATTTTACATAAGCTCAACTGGAAACTGGAAAGTGGTTCTAGTTGAGCTTGACCTTACATTATTATGTACCTACATCGCAAGTTAAATAAAAAACTTGTGTTAATTGACCGAGTGACGCACGTCTATCGACGCAAGTTGCCTAAAACAAAGGAGTTAGAAACTTTACATTAGGTTAAAAATTTGCATTAGGTTCCTTTTGTAATGTAGGTATAACCCACTAAGAAAGGATTTTTGAAATTCCACTCCTCAGGAGTTTAAATAGGGGGTGAAAGTTTGCATGAACCTCCGTCATCTTTCAAGTTATATTTGTCGCAGGGATGTAATCAAACCCGTGATATAGTAATTTCACTAGTGAAATTATAATTACAGGAAACTTACAGGACTTTTTCAATCGCCTCCATTTCTTACAATTTCACGGGCTCATTCCAGTGGCACTATAATTTCACTTGACTCCCGCGTGATATTACAAGCTACTTCCATGTTATAGTTCTTGCAATCCACAAGGGGGCGTGGCTCATGGTTGTGTGTGTGTCGTATCTATATAAGTGTGAGCTTGCTCGCGACTGACCGCTCCCACCTAGGCTCCTGACAGGCACTTATACGCAATGTGCATATACACGACGTAACCACAAGTAAAGGTCAAACGTCCTTGTGAATTGCAAGAAATATACAAGGCAGTATTATTTTGACGACCTCCCTGGCGCAGTGGTGAGCTCTGTGGTCTTATAACTGGGAGGTCTCGGGTTCGATTCCCGGCGTGGGCAGTTTAGGAATTTATAATTTCTAAATTGTCTCTGGTCTGGTCTGGTGGGAGGCTTTAGCCGTGGCTAGTTACCACCCTATACCGTCAAAGACGTGCCGCCAAGCGATTTAGCGTTCCGGCACGATGGCGTGTAGAAACCGATAAGGGGTATGGGTTGAACTAGGGTTGAATTTACACTGCTATACCCCTTCCAAGTTAGCCGACTACTATCTTAGACTGCATCGTTACTTACCATCAGGTGAGATCGCAGTCAAGGGTTATCTTGTCATTGAATAAAATAAAAAAAAAACCTTAATGCCACTTGATGTTAAAGTTGATTTAATACTCAAAGTGCAAGGCCGTTACATTGTGAGACGGTCAATGATTGGTCCGTTTTCAATGTAGCCAAGTTTTGCAATCATAGAGTTAAAAAGCAATAGACAGATTTTCGTTTGTTTCCTAAAAACGAAATGCAAACGTCCCGACTTCACGCCACGTCCGATCTGAATCCGAGCCAATCGTTCAGGTTTTTTTTATTCGATGACTAGCGGCCCGCTCCGGCTTTGCACGGGTATTCACTGAAAAAATGATTAAAACCGATCCAGTAGTTTTGATTTATTCATTTCTGCCCGCGGAACGCACGCGTTTGTCGTAAAAAGTAAATGACAAAAAAATGTTAATGTGGGATATCCATAAGAGATAGACATATACCATAGGGGAGTTTTCTGTAGACCTTTTCAATGTGTACAATACTTAGTACATTATTTTGATAAATCTCGTAGGGTTCAGCCTGCGTTTGCAATGTAAGCGGAAAAAATGTAATTATTTAGTATAAGATAGTCCTTGACTGCGATCTCACCTGACGATAAGTGACGATACAGTCTAAGATGGTAGCGGGCTAACTTGGAAAGGGCATACCCCTAATCGGTTTCTACACACCATCGTGCCGGAACAGTAAATCGCTTGGCGGCACGTCTTTGACGGTACGGTGGTAACTAGCCACGGCCAAAGCCTCCCAGAACCGGTACCACTACTGGTACCGGACAGTCCGGTAGTGGTGGCGATGCAATTCCCCAAACATCTGTCAGTATAAAACCGAGATCCGGGTTCTATCCCAGTTTGGTAGATCTGAATTATCTCGAATTGGGTTGGGACGCAGTGTATAAAGGCCCTTTATCTCGTTGTCAGGAACTCTTGTCGCCGTACCACCACATCCAGCAAGTGAAGGGGAAGCACCTGCGAGTTAAGATCATCCTCGCGTTCAACCACTGGCTCAAAGTGCCCGACGAGAACCTACAATATACCCTCGATGCTTTGGGTCTTCTCCATAACGCAGGCTTACTGTATGTCATTATTTTTATAATCTCGTCCACCCGACCGAATCCAGTTAGGGCTCTCAACCTCCTCCGAGATTAGCCATGTAAGCCCTCTATATTCCCTCACTCTCATAGTCCGATGGGACGAAAATCCGACATGGGCACTCTCTGGGAGCGACACATCACCAACTCTGGGATGGGACCTATATGGAATTTCTTGGCAGAAAAACATAATAAAGCTCGAACCCGAGCGGGGAATTGAACTCGGGACCTCGTCAGTTGAACATGCCAACCGCTGGACCAACGAGGCAGATTTTATATTACCACTATCTTTTGCGCGCGACTTCGTCCGCGTCAATTTCTGTCATTATGATCACGATTAAGAAGTTTTTAAAAGAATATATTTTAAACATGGATAATAATTTTCCCCGTTTTTGCAATATTTTTCACTGATGCTTCGCTCCTATTGGTCGCAACGTGATGTTATATAGCCTAAAGCCTTCCTCGATAAATGGACCATCCAACACAAAAAGAATTTTTCAATTCGAACCAGTATTTCCTGAGATTAGCGCTTTCAAACAAACAAACTCTTCAGCTTTATAATATCAGTATACATACTAGAGTGCAATAGAGGTGACTTCCGAAATTACGATAACGGTCAAGAAATTGCTTCTATTCATACCTCTACCAGCGTATGTACTAATGTAGGTATACCTATTTATATTTTGCAGTAACTAATCAATTCTTGAACTATTTTTATTGTTGTTTATATTGAATTTTTGCACGCCATTGTATGGCCATTTGTTATATAATTATATTTCATTTACTACCCTTCCACGTCAAGTTGGCCGCTATCTCGCCCCACAGTACAGATAGCAACGTACCGCTCGCGATTGTCACTGCCTTTCAGTTTTGTTATTGTTAAGTTTTGCGTGTTACTATTGTTAGCGTACCTATTGATTACTTTAATTAATGACTTTTTTTCGAACGAAAAAAATAAGAAATTAGAGGAGTCCCGTGTCAGGTTATTTTCGTTACGGAATTTCTGGATTCGGTCTCCACGCTCAAGGCCCGCGATAGAAGCTATGCAATAGCTTAAAAATACAATTATTATTTTGTTGTCAACGGTTCGGTATGACGCATTTTGTAACGGTCGACGACGGCCAACTTGACGTGGAATATGTACATACCCTCATTTGTGCAAATAAAGTATTGAGCTGAATTGAATTTAGAATCGACGATATTCAAGATGACTCGCTAGTAAGGCGGGGGTTGCCAGCAGCACACTGTGTTTATGGTCTACCCTTAACAATAAACGCATCTCTGCATCTCTGTGCTTTGGCTTTGGAAAAAGTTATGAATATTAGCCCTAAGGTAACATATTCAGGTTTTGATTTTTTTTAAATTTTATTTATAACAAGATAGCCCTTGACTGCGTCTCACCTGATGGTTAGTGACGATGTAGTCTAAGATGGTAGAGGCCTTGGAAGGTGAAAAGTGAAAATGAAACCCTAAAACATCTCATGAATTAATTTTTGATTGCATCTAAAAAAATAATCTATACAAATAAATAAAATTGAAGTGTATAGTTATTTTGTAATGTTAAAATAACAAACTACTTTTTACCCAATGCATATTAAGAAAGTTTATACGGTACTTGCAACAAAAAAAATTTTAAATGTCTGCCTGTCTGTCTGACTTTAAAAAAGGTCTCATAGTAGTAGATGTAAATGCGAAAGTGTTTTTTTGTTCTTCAATCACGCAGTAACGGAAAAATGGATCTACCGACGTGATTTTTGGAATGATGGCTAACTTGGAAGGGGTATAGCAGTGTACTCATACCCCTAATCTGTTTCTACACGCAAACGTGCCGGAACGCTAAATCACTTGGCGACACGTGTCTTTGACGGTAACTAGCCACGGCCAAACCATACCAGACCAGAGACAATTTAGAATTATAAATTCCTAAATTGTCTACGCCTGGAATCGAACCTGATATTTCCCAGCTATAATATCACAGCGCCAGGGAAGTCGTCAAAATCTTTTCGTCTATAAAAATTTTTTTTAGGCAGTAAAAATATATTCAGAGAATATTCTCGATGTTATTCGTGGACAGGGTCTTGAAGTGTACTGGCGGGATAACTTCATATGCCCAACTGAAGAAGAATTTAAAGATATGGTCCAACGAAGTAAGTATACCTACCTACTTAATTTTGATAATTAAATGAACTCCTTTAATTTTCAAAATTAAGTTAAAAATAACAATAATTAGGTATTATTGTTATTTTTTAACTTATACATATAAATATTATATTAAACTTGGTGTGGGTACGTATTTTAGATACCTATATTATTAGATGTTATCTTCCGTCTCAAGCATTACAGCATTATATGTACACGCTATCTTTTTTCAAGATCATTTAAATAATCATATTGTGAAACAAAATTTAACTAGTTACTTAATTACTATTTTTTACTTTAATTAGATAGATTAGAAAGAGAATAGAATAATCTAAACGTGTTAGCATTTTTTTGCTGTTTTAATTAAAAACTTACCTAAGTAATAATTCTTTTTATTCTTAGATAGGTATTTCTTTCAGAAACGGCGTCTTCATACGTAATGGCTGTCCGTACACTTCAACTGTTTAGTGAAGACCAGACGGACTACACCGAGTTCATTAAACTTCTCGGGCTTTACTATCAAATACGAGATGACTACTGCAACCTCAGCCAACAAGAGGTTATTATTATTAGGTACTTAGAAGTCGTAAAGCGCTGACATCTTAGGTCTTACGTGGTTTGAAATCCAACCTCACGAAACGACTAGTTCATTTATTTAAAGTCTATAACAAAGTGATGCGAGAACAGATAAGAACGATGATCCCGCAGAAGTAGGTATAAACTATAAACTGTGTTGCGATGAGTTAAAGACTATTAAGCTATTGGCATAGCTTCTATCGCGGGCCTTGAGCGTGGAGACCGAATCCAGAAATTCCGTAACGAAAATAACCTAAGACCCCACGGACACGGACTCCTCTCACCGCTAGATGGCGTTGATAAAAAATGCTATGCAATAGCTTTACCGCGGCAGTCCCCGAGTGCCACACGTCTTTTTTTTTATTTTTTACTTAGTTCAATGTTTCTGAAACGAACCGTTAAGATGTGGAATGGCGTTCGAGCGTCCATGTTTCCACCTACCTTCAAGGCAAGAGTGTATTGTCTAAGCAAGCATGCTCTAACCTAGATTTCATCAGTCCTTAAAATCACAATAAAAGAAGTTTCATATCTCTCTGGATTTCAAACGATCTCACGCGATTCGTTGACAGCCACTGGAATCGGGATGTTCCGAATATATTATTTTGTAAAGTGATTTTTACCAACTTTTAGGTCTTTTCATTTTATTATTCACGTTGTTCGTTTTAAATTTCAGGCCCTAGATGAATGGCCGAGCGCCGATAATATAAAGGTCGGTAATATAAAATTACGGTAATGCATAATTTATGTACCTACATAGGTATCTCTAGGTATTTAAGTGAACAGGTGTAGGACAGTTGCAATCTGACATTTTGAGTAGGTAGGTATATGCGTTTAACCAATTAAATATCGCATAGGTAATTATTGCTTCAACGGTGAAGCAAAATATAGTGAGGAAACTTGCAAGCCTGACTCCTGAGAGTTCATCATGTTCTCGAAAGTATCAATCGAAGGTATCAATTTGCATTGAGCCTGCGTGGTGGACTTTGGCCTAGGTATGCCCTGTTCTGAAAGACCTGCGCGGATAGGAACTTTGGCACCCTTTGAACCAAAATTTTGATCTGTTTGTTCCAGGCGAGCAAGGCTACTTTTTGCGAAGATCTGACGGAGGGGAAGTTCTCTTTACCAATCATTCATGCACTCCAAACATCAGAGGGTGGACAAATAATGAGTATCCTTTTCAAAAATATTTTTTTATATATTTACCTTCCATAGTAAATCAATAAGCTGATCGTCAATTTTGTATGGGAGGTAGACATTTTTTTCACATTTCGACCTATGTTCCTTGGGGAAAGTTGTTCAGTTTCATGAGCACATTCACCTCCTTCAGTAGGTATTATTTCGGAGTTTCATTACACGTTGTATATAAGAAAGATGGATGGGGTCTGTGAAAGAGGATATGCGTGTAAGAAGAGTGGATAATGAGTTGACGCAGTGTACATTCAACCCATACCTACCTCTAATCGGTTTCTCCATTGTGTCGGAACGCTAACTCGCTTAGCGGCACGTCTTTGACGGTAGGTTCGGTAAGTAGCCACGGCCAAAGCCTCCCACCAGACCAGACCAGAGACAATTTAGAAATTATAAATTTCCCCCGTTCACCACGCAACAAGTAGGTAACACTCACGCGCGCTCGTGAATTGCATGAACTTGTAACAGGAAATTATCTATCCTTAACAAAACAAAGATATTCTGCGTCAGCGCACTCGTAACGTAGAAGTGAAGAAATACTGCCTGTCGCTGCTGGAGAAGGTCGGCAGCTTGCAGTACACGCGTGACGTGCTGCAGGGCCTCGACAGTGCAGCACGAGCACAGGTAAAAGGCTTTCTGCGTCACAAAAAGTTGGATCAAGTTTCGCAGCTTTTACACAACGCTGCTCTCTCGATCACTTATAGGTACTTAGGTACCTAAATACTTTGACAAATTCAGACTTAGGTACAATTTCAAACTGGGCGAATAACACTAATACAAACATCACCATTAAGGCTCATATTACACTATATAGGATCCTATGTCGTACCATAGACTGTATTCTGTATAGATCATCATATATATTTCCTACTTATTCCATGTATGACAATCTATGGTACGACATAGGATCCTATATACAGGGCGTCCCACGGTTATGCCACATGGAGGGGATGTACTTTAAATATTGTAGACAGAACAGTTTACTGAAAGAAGACTTCATTTTAATTTAAAAAACAATTTAAACTGCATTCATAGATTTTTAAATAATTTTCATAGATTTTTAAATAAATTTCATTTTTCTGAACAAAATTTTACATCAAAGGCTAAAATTCATGGTCTTCCTTTTATTTCTCATGCTATGTTATTTAACAAAAAATAATCCTTATGATGAAGCCTTCCGATCGGTATGATAAAGATACAGGTTAATTTTTTTTCTCGTATAGCGGGTTCGAGTCCCGGTTCAACCAGGCAATTATTTAAAAATCTATGAATGCAGTTTAAATTGTTTTTTAAATTAAAATGAAGTCTTCTTTCAGCAAAATGTTCCATCTACAATATTTAAGGTACTTCCCCTCCATGCGGCATAGCCGTGGGACACCCTGTATAGTATAGTGTAATATGTCCCTTAGTCGCTGGCTATTAGTATACTCTGCGATTTAAACTTGAAAATGTAAGTCGTCCTAATTCCGGGCTAGTACCAACCTATGTACACAGTATGACCACCCAAAGACCCTAGATATATTTTTTTAATCTATAGCATTATTTAATTTTAAGTGTTTCTTGCAGCTGGCACAGTTTGGCGAAAACCCAAAAATGGAAGCTGTGCTCGACGATTTGTTATCTTGGAAGGACCAGAAAGCATTCACTGCTTTGTAGCTATTTATTTAGTACTAAATGATGCCCGCGACTGTCCACATGAATTAAGGTTCATAAGCTATCTCCATTCCAAATAGCCAAATCGGTCGTGGTTTTGGTGTAAAGGAATAACAGACATCCAAACTTTCATATTAGATTAATTAGTTTTGCCAATGTTTCTTTTTTCTACACAAATATGTATATTTTTTAATTTTTATACAATTTGGAATTTAAATTAAGGGTGAATAGGAATCTTCAAGTTCGCTCTATCTTAGGCTGCAAGTTCCCTTAACATTAGGTGTAATGGTAAAGTAAATATACGAACAAAATAGTTTGACGAAGGAAAAATTTTTTAGAAATCAAATAAAATAAATGTAAAAATTTGAAAGTGCTTTATTTATTTTTTTGTCACAAACTACATAACTGCGACCCTACTCTCAAGTTTTTGGACCAAAATGTTCCATACATAATAAAATTACATCGACATAAATAAAATCTATTACATTATTACTTAATAAAAAATTATAATTTATATTAATTTTTAAATTTCATTGCTCGGTACAAAGAAAAAATACATTAAGAATCTAAAAAAAAGTCATATACAAATAATCTCTCTTAAATTGAAACTAAAATGAAAAAAAAACAAAGCAATATTTAATTTTCTTTTAATGGAAACACAGGAGGTTTATCACATTGTTATGGACACTCTAGTCTCCCATTCCTCGGTATATTCACAATCAAATATACATAAAGTTACAATTTAAAAGGTAAGCAAATATTTATTTCAAGAAAGCAAAAGGTTACATTACTGTTAGCTAGAAGACGTTTAGACCTGGCAATAACAAAACTACTTATGATTTTTTATAATGAGTGGCTCATGCTTGCGTAAAATAATTCACAGCTGATGAAGACGTAAACAATTCACGGTACACGTAGACGTTAAAATAATTATTCTAACGTAAAATATTTCACAGCTCACGTGGACGTAAAATATATCACAGCTGACGTTGAAGTAAAGTACCTTACTCTAACGCAGACGTAAAATATTTGACAGCTCATGATTACGTAAAATATTTCACAGTTTATGAAAACGTAAAAAAATTACGGTACTCTTAGACTTTTAAATAATTGTCAGCTTATATGTCCATAAAATATTTTACGGCGTAAAATACTTGACAACTCATGATTACGTAAAATATTCCACAGCTCATGAAGACGTAATTCACGGTACACGTAGATGTTAAATCGCAACTTACATGTAAAACATTTTACAACTCACGGAGAGATAAAACATATCACAACTCAAGTGAATGTAAAATATTTCACAACTCTTTTTTTCGGTTTTATTTCACAAGTACGCGTTTTCACCACACATGTCGAAGTGAAAAATTTCACAGCTCACGTAGACGAAAAAACACATCGTGTGCTTAAGAATATTTTGTAACTCGGGTAGATGTAAAAATATTTTAGAGTAGGTAAATTTTATTACACCTGTCTATAGTCTTCAGACGCAGTGTATAAAAGCGTTCAACGTAATCCTATAGCACCGCAAAAAACCTAGTGCTTTATTGAAAATGTTAAAAAATTAAAATCCATTGACACAAAACATGACTTCTCTTCAATACAAGGCAGTATTTCGAGTGATGACACTCCTCTATACTTTGTCCACTACACCATATTTTCTATTTGACAGAGTGGTTTAGTGTCGTTCGATACATATTGTCGATAAAAATCGACTGCGACGTCAAATAGAAAAAAGTCAAATGAAACGGTTGTACTTAAGTCAAAATTAATAAAAAAAATATGGGACAAAATAATGTTAGAAATATCTTTTGACACACAATAACTATTCATATAACATGTTAAAATATATAAGGACTTATGATAATAACATTAGTCAGATTTTTTTACTTATATAGAGAAGCCTGTTATGCATTAATGGAATGTGCAGTCTAAACATAATTATTATATTACAATTAATTTATTTTATTTATTTAATGATTAAAATTAATACGATTTCATTAGTACACTAAAATTAGAATTAATATTATATAAACTTACGAATGAATCAGATATGAACAAGATTTATGATTTCATTCCCATTCAGTGTAAAAGAACTCGACATTTATCTGTCCCTTGCAACTAGTGATGGGCCTGCCATCTAGTTGAGTTATCGATACTGTAGGCATGATCTTTCGGTTTCAGAATAAAATCGTAATTCTTGTTGGCGCACAATATTCTTTCATCGAACATACATTATAATCCGTCGATAAGTATCTTTGTAAATGTGTAGTCAATACAGTAAAATAGTAAATTTATTATTAGTCATAATTTTCGCATACACAAGCTGATTACATGTCCCAATATTTGCCATTAGTTAATTTAAACAATGACCATGAATAAACATCACCTTAAGATAATGCGAAAATATACGTTTTATATTAAGCTCATACATTTAGAAAATTATGAGTCATTAAAAAAAACATTGACGTCATTACCTAATTAGCATCAGCAATTCAAGAAGTCTAATTAATAATAAGACAAGGTCACACTGGCTAGACACGTTTAATTAGCAGTTTTTTTTTAACAAGACATTTAAAGAATGAAATATTTGTACAACTCTTTTATTGCCGATATACGTTATAAACTAAACATAATACATTTAATTCACACGAAAACTCATTTATGGATATTCAGATTATAATAGATTAGGCAGTTCTAATGCACCCGCAGACCACAGATTTTCTATCGATAGTTTTGTTAGAGTCAGCCACACGCCTAGTGTGATTACATACTAGCACAGATATTTACTTTAGTTTTACTTTACAGTGAATAAATTGCTTAGGACTATTTTGTGTTGGGCATTACTGAGTTCTATATAAATCTATGATTAACACTGGAGAGGCTGCTGTCCTACCTGGTTTTGGACTTGGTTGACGCCATTTTGGCGCTGTAAGCACTAAACAGATACGAGTGTCTCTGGAACTAATAGGTAATAATGCAAATAGCGCACCAACCTCTAAAACAAATCTATTATTTCATTGTAATTATTGTATGATTTCATAGATTAATAATTATAGACGTCGATGCGCTATTTGCAATATAATTATTAGTTTCAGAGACACTCGTATGTCAAATGTAGCGCTTCAATTAAGCTGTCATTTGTCATAGGGTCAGCAAATCCAGTGCTAACCATAGATTAACTATAGAGATCAGTGGTTTAGTATCGGATTTAAAGTCTGTGGTGTGCGGGTAGGTCGGCTACACAGTGACAAAGAGCGTGACGGAAGTGTCGTGTGGTGTGGTGGCAGTCAGGGGATCCATCCCGCCACGTAGCTGGGGCTGCGCGTGAACTGGCTCAAGCGCCGGATTCGCCCACCTGATGGGTATTACGACCATTTCATTTAGACTATACTATGCCTTTCGAAAGGCATATCGAGCCGTGACCGCTTACCAATCGTATGCGACATTTTTACTTAAATTAAATTTTTTATTACGAACGATATTTTGAACTATACAGGATTAAGGTATGTTGACATTTCCTGGAAATATAACTACTAGCTGTTGCCCGCGACTTCGTCCGCTTCAATTTCTGTTAATATGATCGCAATTAAGAAGTTTTTAAAAGAATATGTTTTAAATTATGGATAATTTTCCCTGTTTTTGCAACATTTTTCACTGATGCTTCCCTCCTATTGGTCGCAGCGTGATGTTATATAGCCTAAAGCCTTCCTCCATAAATGGACTATCCAACACAAAAAAGAATTTTTCAATTTGAACCAGTAGTTCTTGAGATTAGCGCGTTCAAACAAACAAACTCTTTATAATATTATTGTAGTATAGATTAACTTCAACTAGATGTTATTTTCCTAGGAAATATCGACATGCCCTAGTCTTCTATAGTTTAAAATATCGTTTGTAATGAAAAACTCAATTTAAGTAACAATGTCGCTTACGATAAGTCAGCGGTCATGGCTCGATAATTATGTGTATTCGTTATATTTAAAGCATTTAACATCAAATGTTTATAAAACGAGAATATAACCAAATACAATACGGATTTTATAGCAGAATCTATTCTCGAACGAACGAGTACGAATTGTATTTTGCTGTTGTTTTTTATGAGTTTGTGTTTTTTTTTTTTGTAAATAAATTACTTGTTTCAATCAACAATAACCTACTTTTAAGTAACCTCATTTTATATATTTTATACTTTTGTTTTGTTGTTTCTAGTAAATAGATATCAAAATTACTAATGAGTTCAATAGTTTCTATACAACATAAGTAATCGAAAAATAAATGTGTCGAGTTTATAGGCTTATTTCTGATTGTGTATTTGTAAACTGAAGTATTTTTGGTATTACAGTATTTTCAACAGAATTAAAGTTTATTTCGGTATTGGTGTTCAAATATTAGGTAGTTATTTCTAAACTAAACTATAGGGATAAAACAACGAAACCGGGATAGAAAATTTACCGGTAATTTCCTAGGTTGTGTTTTTTGTAAACCGCAATAAAAATAAAAAAACCTGTCGTAATCAGGTGCAATTTGTAAAATAATATCTAATAATAATTAGCAATCGTGATAATATATATCTCTGGACTGTAGTGTAGGGATAATATAGTGCATGGGTCTATTCACTTTCAAACAGCGCGGAAAGGGAAAATGAATGCAAATAATGCAATTTTTCGTGAAAAAAAGAAAAAAAAGTTTTTTTTTTTTTTTGAGATACTCCTGAGTTAGGTATGAGTATCTTATGAGAAATATTATTGCGTATTCTGAAAATTGGTTAATACGTATGTCGCTTGACATAAAAACGAACAACCGTTTAAATGTGACGACAATTTTAAAACGATATCATTTTAGAGCGATTTTCACATATCGGTTTATATTCCATCCTTGTCTTTTTATCTGCGATGCCCAGTTAAAGAGTAGGATGGATATATATATAGATAAATACACACTAGGATTCTGTTTTATACTAAGGCTCCTCTCAGAATAGAAATAATAGTTGGGTTTTTGTTTTAGAACTTTGTTTCGTTTGATTATATTGCTTAAAGTGGGTCGTACTCACCGCGTGTGTCGTTTAGAGGTCTAAGCGCCGCTCTGGCTCCGGCGTTGCTGGCGTACTGTAATACACACACACGCAGTGTCATTGTTTTATATACACACATACATAAAACTGTTAACGATACTGTACACTTCAAAATATGAAAGCCATTTAAGCCCTAACAGACGTAAATTAAATGTTAACTATGTAATTTTTAAAAACATGTATCAAGATTTTGGTCCTTCGAACCGGATTAGTCTTTCTTAATTGTAAGTTTGAAAAAAATCTCGTTACTGGAGTATGCGTTTTAACAGCCAAATTCTTAAAGAGTTAAATGACTGCTACACAAATACACAGATTAAGGCAAACTATTTGTTTATTCGAAAGCTTACTTATCAAGGCTTATTCCCGTTTTGTTTACGGGGTCATTTTTGAAGGCAATATCGTTAACATTTTTCGGGGTTCACTTATTAAAATTACTGTTAAAAGTTGGAATCCATATTATAAAAACACACGGGAAAAGAAAAATTATTATATTATCAAAAATAGTCTCGCAGGTTTTGATTTCATGCTAACGCGTATGACTTGCGCCTTTGCATAGGACGACTTTTCAAGCACAGTTAACGCGTCGAGCGGAACGTAAACTACACGTATACGTATACTTACATGAAATGAACGTGGACAAAATAAAAAAAGACGTGTGGCACTCGGGGACTGCCGCAGTAAAGCTATTGCATAGCACTTTTTATCAACGCCATCTAGCGGCTCACTGCTAGATGGCGTTGATAAAAAATGCGCCATCTAGCGGCTCATCGTAAAGGAGTTCCGTGTCAGGTTATTTTCGTTACGGAATTTCAGGATTCGGTCTTCACGCTGGCCCGCGATAGAAGCTATGCAATAGCTTAAAAACTATCCAATAGATTAAATAGAAGATTGTTTTTTGCTGCCTTGCCACTTTCATGCGTTTTCGAAACGCAATTAATAGTAGTAGCGAAGCTGGTAATTTTTTTTTTTTTTTACGTTTATATTGGCTATACTTTAAAAGGATTTCAAGTATCTAAACACAGTAACCTCAGTGTAAAATAAACCAAAAGCTCATTGTTTTAAAGTCCTTCATTTTAAACCGTTGGCTGTAGACATAATATGGATGATGCCAAGCTTTAAAACAACATAGGACCACTTTACTCTTAACTTTATGGTAGTTCGATACTCGAAATCTATCAACGTTGTCGAGGCGTGCAAACTTGTACTAAAACGTTTGCAGCGCAACAAGTTTCGACTGTGCAAGAAAATCCCGTCACCTGCAAAGGTAGTTAGTGCAATTCAAAAACAATCATTCTTGTAACTAGCATTCAGTTAGTTCGCACACTCATGCGTGAACGTTAGTGAAGATTCGTACACAGAGTAATAATCTTATGACAATATGAAAAATGCACAGACTAAAATATCAGATAGTAGGTCTATCCGCGAGTTCGAGACCGCTTCAGCTCGCCAGAAGGCCTAATAAGCGTCACTGTCGTTTAGCAAAAGCCTTTGGATGCATTTCACTAGGGATAATACGAGGATGCGTAGCTAAAAGTGTGTGTGAAACGGAATTAATTCATTAGTTACCCGTGTTACTACCAGTAGTAACTGAATCACGCAAAGTGAATCATTCACAATTTTTTGTGATTATCATACATATATAATAATTTGTGATTTAGTTATGAATTAAAGATTTATTTAAAAAAAATAGTATACCCCCACCTAATGCTTTAACTACCTTTTTTCTTTTTTTTATTGGATGACAAGATAGTTCTTGACTGCGTTCTAACCTGACGGTAAGTGACGATGGAGTCTAAGATGGTAGTGGGCTAACTTGGAAGGGGTATGACAGTGTACATTGAACCTATATCCCTAATTGGTTTCTACACGCCATCGTGCCGGAAGTCGGAACGCTAAATCGCTTGGCGGCACGTCTTTGCCAATTTATTTTAATTTAAAAGATTATCACAAATAATAATATAATTATACAAGTAATGTTATAATAGATTGTCTATGAACATGCATCGTCAAAATTTTTAGTTCAGTACTGGGCCAGGTCTGCGCACAGATTCAGAAAGTTACCCATCAGACTGGTACCTTAGCTTATCTTATCTTTTTCCACCGAAATTAGAATGAGCTTATCTATGAAACTGAAGCGAACCTACAGGCAGGTTCACACTCACATCTTTTGCATCGCATCCTCGATCTTCCTCAACTGAAATGCGCAGTTTGTGTCCGATTGCCCGCTATAGCTTGTCAGAGCGGGTCATGCGTCTCAATCACACACAGACCTACCCCCTTGGCACCCTAGCTTGACTGATATATTGTGACAATTGCAATCACCTCTAATTGAAGAACACCCTGCGTTGTGTCTAAGCGCCACTAGACAGCTTTGGACCTTAAATGCGAATGAATCGAAGCCCTGCTGAGGAATTGTCTAAAGACATTGCAGCGCAGAGCGACTACGCTTTGAGCGTTGAACCTCATGGCTTTGAAATTAATTAAGAACTGGCGAATAAAACGTTTTTTGGCCTAGGCATACTGGACAAATAAAATTGGATTCTTTACCGGCTGTTTGACGATGAATCTACATATTATCATTACCATTCGATTCTATGTTCCCCGTTCTGCTAAAATCAAATTATTATCAGTTAAAATAAAATTGTCTTAATGATTAACAAAAATATGATATGTTTTGAGTGTATTAAAGAATTAAAGACAGACACTAAATTTTTTTAAACAGTTTAAATTAATGTTATAGAAGTGTATTAACTACGAGTTTAAAAAGTGTATTTTAGGAACGTACCATAACGGTTGCAGTTTCATACATACATTAAAGGTTCTAAATAAAGAACCAAAAAGGGGTATATATTTTATAATAAAAAATGTGTTACATAGATAAAAAACTGCACCGTTAGAATCGTTCAGTACGTTTAGTAAGAGTTCACCATCGCGAAAACATCAATTGTTATCGAGTATTGAAACTTAAAATCTTTAGAGCGTAATGGACCTAAAGGCCTTGTACCAACTAAGGCCGTTACTTTCTGCTGACATGACCGATCTTTATTTCGCCTAGTTTCCGTTTGGTGTGCTTGCTGTAAATGTATGGATAAATTTGAAGCTTAAAACAAGGCTTGCTTAAACGTATTTCGATACTCATAATCTTTCGATGTTTTCGAGGCGCGCAAACTCGTACTAAACTAACAAACAGAGCAGCAAACTACGCTCGAATTGCTCATGCATCTCCCAGATACATAAAAATAGTCCTTATCCAATTCAAATAGAGTTGAAAAACTACATGATAAAAATTACCTGATTGACTGCATATGACTTAGAGAAGATGACTTCATTGATTTAATTAATTACTTATGTCAAAAGTTTTCGTTACCCTATATTTAAAATAGTAACATTTTTTTAGTTATAAGAAAATAAACGAGAAGATTAATGCGCATTGCGTAGAATTTAATTTTCAAAACCAAACGAAGGCAATCCCACCCAAACCTTTTACATTTGAAACTATTCAAGGGCCGATCTCATCAACAAAAATAAGTTTTATCCGAGCATAAAGATATTATGACGGTTTTGGTATGGAAAATCTGCCAAAATGTCATACTTACGCTCGAATAAGAGTTATTTAGGTCGGTGAAAAGCACCCTTAATTGGATAAGGACGAAATTTAACGATCCAAGAGAGCGAAAAATCCGAGCGGCGATTCCCGTTCGGTCTGCGCCGATATCCATATATTAAATTGTAAGTGATGAAACTCAATCGACACTGTAAAAAAAAAGCTTTAATCGAAGCGAAGTTTTGTTATACGCTGCCGTGCCAAGTTGAGGAACCCCGTACAGGGCCTGACCTTTATAGTAATTACTGACTACGAGCCCCCTTTTGAAGGTTGTTAAAGAATCGGAACTGAAGCCGCAGCGTTAGGTCTTTCCGTACTGTAAGGAACAAAATACTGTAACTGTGGGAACACATGTTCTGTTACACAGCCGAATGTCATTGACAAACAACTCCACCGAGATACTGAGCAATTGATCAATCATATGAATTGCGGATGACAATTTGTAATTTTATACCTATTTTTATTAAAATGTTACTCTTGTGTTCTCTCTCTCTTTCTTCCTGCGTCATATTCCTCAAATCTTACCTATATAACATGAATCATTATTCATAGTATAAATCGCAATCGTTTGATATACGCTGTCATAATTAGGCCACACATCCCTCGCTTACCTACACTTGCAAGGAAATTTCCGAAGACATTTTTAAATACGTATCACAAACTGCGGGGTTCGAACCCACATCTCTCATAATCACGCTCTGAGTGTATTGACCTCTACCACTAAGTTCCAACTACCTGTCAGTGCTCAAATATTTTGCCACAAATCAAGTAAATACAGGGAGACATGTTAAAATTAACGAAATAAAAATAGATGTCAAAATTTTTCCTCTATGGAATTAGGTTATGGTAGATTTCATTTCTGAAACATCATGGATCAATTGCTCAACGTCACGATATCTAATTTCTCTAAACACATAAAAAGGGGATAGATAGGGTGTGAGGAGGGGGTAACGCGTGGTGTGCATGTGCGAGTCGTGTGTACTCACGAGTGCGGTTCTGGATTTATATCAGGCGGCGCCGCCTTCACGAACCTGTCTGTTCCATTCGGTAAATCCAATTCATTACCGGTTACCGGTTTATCGGTTATTCTTCTTTCACTTGTGGGCGTGGTGGTCTCAGCGCTTGGCGGTGTGAGGTTAAAGAAGCTACTGTCGACCCCCACTGCGGGCGGTCGACCCCGGGGCAACCGCAAGCTTAGGGACGTAGTAGCCCGCTTTTGCAAACGGCAATCTGACAATATCGATATCATTTTATCGACTATGTCCCCCCACTAAAAGATTCTACACACACACGAAGATTTTTTACAATGGAGCAGAACTATGGAAACTTATCGATAAGTTTTTGTACCACACACAGACTAAAGCAGCTAAAACTAGTACAATACGTAAGGAGTTACCATAAGCAAGTTTTATTACAGTATTTTTCGTTGTAGCATGGTGCGGGTCAAAAGAACGTTACCTAATTTTGTACCCTATTGCTGCAATGATAAGGTTCGAATTACGAAAACCGATTTTCTGAAAAAATAATAGTCTCAATGGATTTTAATGGTGTAAATTTGAACCTTATGATTGGCATAAAAAAGTTAACGACTAAAACAACAAAAAACTGTAAAAGAGAAGCCGATTACGTAATACGTTATACATGCTCTTCTTCTTTCTAAACTTCTTTAGTCTGTGGTACCACAATAGTGCAACGTGGTGATATAATCGAATTAGTGCACTGCATTTCTACTATTTTGTACTAGGGCTACTGATATCGATGTTTTTCCCAATTATAGTGATGTATGTAAGCACTCAAACTTTTAATCGAATATTTTGTATCATGATCGAAATCGATATTAGTCGATTTTTCAATTAGTGTTAGTAAGCGAGGACGCGAAATCGCTATGAGTTATCTACTTGCACCTATTGGTTATCTATGGGATTGGAACGAGATTAAATGTGTTTTTTACTGGCGTGTGTGGCGGAGTCCGGAGCGCCTGCTGTCTCGACCGTGAATTGATAATGTAACTGTTGGATGGCATATTTGACGTTTAATGTGTGTTTTATGACTGATGACATGATATGGGCGAAGCACAGTGTGATTAAATATTGGAAATAAGAAAAATAAGATAAAATTATAAATTGAACATAAGATTTTATGCATAAATTAAATAATAAATATAAAAAGAACGAATATATTTTTTTATGAATTTATCATATTACGTTCGATTTAATATTCAAAGCTAGTAAAATTATCATTATATCAATAAACTGTTCATAATAAACTTTACCTAGATCAACAAATAATAGTTGTATTAAAAAATAGTTGTCCAGTCGGTCGACGGATTGCTCGACAGATTGGGCGATAGAAAACGGCCCGCAGCATCGTGGAGTTCTGCTCATCCATCCGACTGATCGAGCGACTGGTTGAAGTTACTTACTTATCTACTTCAAATGCAGCTGTACACGATGTAAAGGTCTGGCCGAAGCTGTCACTCATGAGGGTTTATCTTAATCTTGTGATCTGCAACTTGACTGATCGGGTGACTAGTCTACGGATACTCACATCTGCCATTGTTGCGAGACAGGGGCTATGCCGAAGTAATATGGGGTTTGTTTGACAAATTGCACGATCTGCATCTCGACTGATCGGGCAATCAGTTGATGGAAACTTACTTGTTGATGTTGCGTTGAATCAGTCATCCGCGTGATTTGAATCTCAACTTATCAAGCAACTAGTCGGACCATACGCACTTATATCGATGTTGCGTTAAAGGTGCTAACTTGACTTGAGGTAGAGGACGCAGAAGCAGCAGATTTTGTTCATCAACAGTGTGGTCTGAAACTAGACTGATCGGGCGACTAGTTGGCAAAAGTCGCTTCTATCGATTCTGAGGTAGATAAAGTAGAAGCAGACCCGTAATAATATGGACTTTTGTTCCACAATCCGAACTAGGTGGTGGAAGTCAGTTGGTGCTGCTTGACAAATGCAATTTGCACTCTAGTTAGACGCTGATTCAAAACAGCATGTTTGTTCCACGATCGCACGATCTGAAACTAGACTAGTCAATCGACTAGTCAGCGGAAGTCATTTCTGTCGATGCTGCGTAGCAGATGACAATCGCATTCGAGTGAGGCTGATTGAAAATAGAATAGAATTTTGTTCCACTTCGCGCGATCTGAAACTAGACTAGTCAATCGACTAGTCGACGGAAGTCACTTCTGTCGATGCTGCATAGCAGATGACAATCGCAGTCGAGTGAGAGGCTGATTGAACATAGCATAGAATTTTGTTCCACTTCGCGCGATCTGAAACTAGACTAGTCAATCGACTAGTCGACGGAAGTCACTTCTGTCGATGCTGCGTAGCAGAGATGTCAACCGCGTTCAAGTGAGCGGCTGATTGAAAATAGAATAGTTTTGTTCCACTTCGCGCGATCTGAAACTAGACTAATCGAGCGACTAGTCGGCGGATACTCACTTCTGTCGATGTTGCGTTGCAGGTGCGAGGCGACGCGATGGCGCGCGTCGCTGTACTCGAGGTGAAGGCCCAGCCGAAGTAGTGTGGGGTTCTGTTCCACCAGCCGTGTGATTTCCATCTCGGTTTTGTTGCCTAGCACTTGCGATCGCTGTTGACAAATTATTTACATTATACACGGTGAAATTTTATGCGCTGTAAAACCTGAAGGAGGTGAATGTGCTCATGAAACTGAACAACTTTCCCCAAGGAACATAGGTCAAAATATGAAAAAAAAAATTGGACCCTCCATACAAGATTGACGATTAGCTGATTGATTTAGTATGGGAGGTCCTAAATTTTTTTTTTCATATTTCGACCTATGTTCCTTGGGGAAAGTTGTTTAGTTTCATGAGCACATTCACCTCCTTCAGGGTTTACAGCAAATAAAATTTCACCGTGTATAGCTTGAAAAGGAAAAAAATATTCACATTTTGAGTAATTTCTTTCACATTCCAATGTTTGTGACAAATGTCGGACAACGTTATGGCAATATCAAGGGTAATCCGAAAGTACAGTAATGTAGAAGTTTACTTTTTTTTTTGTAGCTTTAAATAAAAATAATAATTAAAGTAAAACACAACAGTTAAATATAATATAAAAAATATAAAACATTCAATTTTATCCCTAAAAAAGTTGAGGCCAGCTGGAATATACACTATAAAACTTTGAATCACAATAGAAATGTGTGTGTTTTTAATGTATTTCAACTTTGATATTGACGTCAAATGTTGGATCAAATATTTGAACCAATGTCAAGATTAGATTTTCTTACCTGGTTAGAAGCGCGGAACTCCTCAACAGTATTGGTGGTGAGTAGCGCCTTGACCAGCTGCACCACCCCCGCGGGGCTGATGAAGTTGGTCTCGACGTTGACCACGCGCAAGGAACGGTTGGCCTCCAACGCGTCGGCCAACAGTTGGGCGGTGCGGTCGTTGAGACCAACGTTGACCAGGGACAGTACTTCCAGATGAGTGTTTGTTTTTAACGCTTCGAATAGCTTCTCGAATTTCTCATCGCTTATGTTCTGGAAATATTATTGAAACAGTTTTATTTTAAAAATTTTGCAAAAACAAAAAATTAATGTTAAAATAAAATTTATATTTTAAAAAAAATGAGCGGGCACGACCGTAAGATATCGTTGACGCGCGTTTTAGAAACGTGCGTCGACGGCGCGCTTTTTTATCCTACAGAGCAGTTTGTTGTCCTTTGTATCGATACACACGCGCGTTAGCATCGCGTTTGTATCGCTACAAACGCGCGTCAACGGCGCGTTTAAAAAACGTGGTGTGCAAAGGCCCTAAAGAGTGCGGAGCGTTGTATTAGTGTGTGGAACACATTACGACTGGAGAGCCAATCAGCGCTAGTGTTGAGTAAGACATACAAGAGGCGGTACATTTGTCCCGTACATGACGTCAAAATGTAAGAGCGGCGAGACATTTCAAAATGTACTACTTCATATTTTTTGTCTCTCTCACATATTTTTAAGGCTGATGCGACTCAGTATCCAATGTCTTCAATCCGACTGTAGTGACATCAAAGTCATATTTGTACTCATTACTTCAAATGTAATGGCAAGCTTCAGTACGCCTCGCCTCATTTGAAGTGGGACAATGTACTGGCTCAGTACAAAAAAGAGGATACGCGCTTACGAATGATACGCCCGCCCGCCCCGCGATCCGCTTATCCCCACCAAGGCACCTTATTTTAAACTGTCCCAAACGGTCACAGCTAGACTTTCGTGCCGCTACCTGTACCTGTATGCTATTATACTACTAAAGAATACTTAAATGAAAATATGAAAAAAAAAACATGCGTGGCCATCCGCAGTGTACTCATCAAATAGAATAATTAATATATGTACTACTTATTATATTTTATGTTATAATTTATGTTATTAATAATAATTAATGTACTTACCTACTGCATGTTGTGTTGCTGTGCCCTAACGGGGTTTTCAAATGATGCATTGTTCAAAATTATATTGTGAATATTGTAAATTTGGAAAGCAATAAATAAATAAATACTAAATACTAAATACCTTAATGTTATTCCAATTGAGATCAAGGAAGGTCTGGTCGTTGTCTTTCACCCTGTTGATGGTCTGTTCCGGGTCTGTGTCGTTGGGTGGGTCCATGGGGAAAATCTGGAACACATGAATAAATTATAATTACTTACAAAGTATCTTAAGTCAGGGCATATTCTATAGATCTCAGCATAAGCCTCCGAGTCTCTGTTGTTCCAATCTCATTCACATACCTTTTGTTTGGTAGCCTTCGTGATGCCATCCCAGCCCAGGCCGATGGGCTGGCCCTTGTTGAGCAGCGACGCGTGGTACTGGTCCTGGTTCATCATGGAGTGGAAGCCGAGGATCGCTGTAACAGATGACCTTTCCATATTTTAAAGGGTTCCCTATATACGTATTTTACTGTTAGGACGGTTTCAGATAGACTTTTTTCGGCGTGTATACGCTCGTTTTTGGAAGCGCGTGTAGGCGCATACATATAGGCACGCCCTTTGTCTATATCTATACTAATATTATAAAGCTGAAGAGTTTGTGTGTTTGAACGCGCTAATCTCAGGAACTACTGGATTTTTGTGTTGGATAGTCCATTTATCGAGGAAGGCTTTAGGCTATATAACATCATGCTGCGACCAATAGGAGCGAAGCATCAGTGAGAAGTTGCAAAAACGGGGAAAATTATCCATGTTCGAGGGATTCCGTTGCGTGCGCTGCGTAAACGGTTCAAGTTACCCAAAAAATATGTATGAAAGAATTATTACTCTTTAAATGATCTAAAAAAAATGTCCGCGACAGTATAAACGTCTATTTTTTAAGATTAACTCATTATACCCTTTTTTATGGTAATCAAATTTGGTCAAAAGTAATGCATTTTTGCCAATTATTTGCCAAAGAGTTTTATTAACATAACTTAATCGCGATCATAATAACAGAAATTGACGCGGACGAAGGCGCGGGCAACAGCTAGTGCTATATAAGCGCGATGTTTCTTCGTCGGAATCCATATTGCTACAGTCCGATTCAAACTTTATGACTTCTCAGAACATCGTCCGTTTCGATGCGCAGAATAACATATTAGATATCAGCGGGACGGTTTGAGTTGACTGTACCTGCTCGAACCTTCACTCGTGGCTAACATCCGAGATGTCCTTTTCATCATGGAGCATTTTGAAAGGGATAGCAATACATTTTAGAGCTGTCATTTCAGCAGAGTTAGCACAAATATTTCAAACATTTCAAAAGCAGTAATTTCGAAGAAGTATCTAACCAATTAATAACCAGACTTACAGCGTGATTAGCTGAGTTAAAAAAAAACGTATTCGGGTGACTCAATTATTGAATGACCCATTAAATATATTTCGCAACTACAATTAATAATCTAGAAATGCTAAAAATCATAACACATTGGAACAAGCAAGACAGATATCTTAAAAGATTGTCAAGACAAAGACCATTAATTTCGTAGTACTGGATTGTCGCCAAATAGCCCCGAATTCCCGAGAAACTTTTTAACAAAGGGGCAAATTTTATAACACTTCAACATCGCAAAAATTCTTAATGTAATTATTATGTTCCATTTTTTTTATTTATGCTATTTTGTGGATGTTTTTTATAAGACCGTACGCGTGATGTTTACGAGAATTATTTGCGTGAAATAAAAATACAATAATGTTGTGTACGTTTAAATCGAAAGTGCCTTATGACCGCTGCTGGAGTATTACCATGTTATCTTTATGAAATCCCTAGAATATCTTGATAATACGTTAAATTCCCAGCTTTCAAATCAAAGTTGATACGGAAAATAACTGTTAAATTGGGATCAATCTTCGTTTGTTAGAAATAGAAATATTTTTTATTCAAATAAGCTTTTACCAGCACTTTTGAATTGTCAATGAATCTACCACTGGTTCGGAATGCCTTTCCTGCCGAGAAGAGCCAGCAAGAAACTCGACGGTTGCTCTTTTCAAAAAAATAAATTTTTTACAATCGTTAATGAAACTATGCTATGTATACAGTGCTTCCACGATGAAGTTTCCTAAGTCCAATACTTTTAAGACATGACTGAGACACAAATAAAGTGAAAACACCGTAGAACAGAATACAATAAATTCATGTTAGGATAGTTATTACTGTCTCATGAATCACTGGAGCGAATTAAATCCACGCTTTTTTATCGTTTATATAGTCTTCAATTGTATAATATGCTTTTTCCATGAGAGCTGATTTAATTGATTTCTTAAACTTGTGTAGAGTGTTATAGTAGTTTTATGTGAGTATACTTTTTGTAGAGCTTGAAATGTCGATTTTCTTCTACATTTTAACATGCTACACGTATTGGCGTCGAACCAACTCGTCAAGCCAACTCGATGGACTAACGTAGTCCGAAAAGATAAGAGTTCTGCGATAGAAAGATACAACTTATCTACCTTATAGATAAGTTAGCGCTGTGTGCCCTGAATTGCACTTTATTTGTGGTGACAAGAGCAGCTATTTATTTAAATGATTTTGCCGAATGAATCTTCTGTACCTGTACTATTTCGAGATAAAACATTGCTTCAGCAAATGAGCAAAATATTACCTACTTTTATTATAATATTATTTCTTTTTATTTGTAATTTTCTATTACAGCATTTATTGTTAGATTATGTAAAACATGAATATTGTATAACGAGTACAATGCAAATGGCATGTACGGAAAACCATTTCATTGTTGTAAGAAATCGTCTAATTAAATACAAAAATAAACAGTGCAGATGGAATAAATTACAAGGTGTATAGTCAATTAGAAAACGAAAGGTAAAAAACATGCCGTCAATCATGAATATTCAAGCAACTTTGTTGTATCAAAAAACCATTAAAGTTTTTGTATCAAAATATGCAGCAAAATCAATGCTAGTGGCAACGAAAAGTGTATGCTTCGAAAATTAATGATATAGGGCTACTTTTTATATATCCATCTAAATCTCGGAAGAACCAAGGATTCCCACAGGATTTTTAAAAATCTCTATACTGACGAAGTTACGGGCTTAAATTGGTGACCGATCAATTCACAAAAAACAAATAACAAAGTATCATTCCACAAACAACGTTTAGCAAAATAAATGAATCGTTTATTGATCATTATAAAACTTCTGGTTCCACAAATAATTCGCTTGACAAAACAAATTACTAGACAAATTGTGATTTCATAAAATAATATTTGACAAACAATTGATTTAGTAAAAGAACATGTAGCATATTTTTTTTTTGATACAATGAACTGTTCAAGGCTGTGGCGGGAGCTGCGCTTCGCTATAAATTAAATGGGCTACGCCAGAACCGAAATGGCCAACCCCGACTCCACGTAGTCTTGTCTGCCCTACCCCTAGAGTGTTTTTATGAAGCGCGAAGCCAGAAGCTCGCGAAGGAGGTCCTGAATGAAGCGAGCCTACGAGGCCGAGTGGAGCGAAGGGGGGAGGTGGCGAGCGAAGCGAGCCGGCGACCTCCGTAGCGAAACGAAGGTCGAGTAGGCGAAGCTGAATGAAGGGGCGACGGAGCGAGTCTTCTGGCGTAGCCCATTGCATTTCAAAACGGCCCTGTTTTTGATAACAGCTAGCCGTAATACGGCGGATTTATTATTTCACCAAATTGCAAATTTGGTGAAATAATAAATTTTAAAATGATATTTTAACATCCAGCACATTTGCAAAATAAAACATTTGCGAATAGAATATTTGTAAAATGATCTTTTGTAAAATGATTAGTTTGTGGAATACGACGTTTGTGATTTGATTAGCTTTTAAAACGTTTTTTGTGAAATGATCATTTGTTTAACGTTTTTTGTTAATCATTAGTGAACCGCTTAAATTACTTCCGTAAAATAACGCCTGCTTCCATCCGATATTCGATTAATCGATTTTCGGTTAAACTATTCGTCGCCTTTTATCCAATATTTAAATAAGGAATCGATTTTCGGCTCAACTATTCATTGCCTTTTTCTATCCAATATTCCAATGATGGATTTACGGCTAAATTATTCTTGGCCTTCTTCTATCTAATAATCGAATAATCAATTTTCGGCTAACCTATTCGTCACTTCAGCTATCCAATATTCGAATAATCGAATTTCGGCTAAACTATTCGTTTATATCAAAGGTTAGCTTACCAGCAAGATCGATGATCTCTTCCTGTGTAGCGGTGGTAAGGGCTGATTCATATTCGTCGCCGAGGTCGATGGTGATTTGTTCTTCAGCGTCTCGAACTTTCTCTGGCACGGGCGGTGGGATCCACTGAAAATTGAAAAACATACAATATGTTGTCAATAACAAATTATCCATATAAATACAAAAATGTCTCTATTTGTTGGTTTGTCCTTCAACCACGCTGCAACAGAGCTACTGATCGACGTCAATTTTTAAATGGGTGTAGTTAAGGACCCGGAGAGCAACAGGCTAATTTTTGAAAATCAAAGAGTTAAAACTAAATTCACGCCGACAAAATCACAGGCATCACAGGCTAGCTAAGTATAAAAATAATATATGTACAGCATGTTAGTCCTCGAAAATACTAGGGGCATACAATATGTGTATGCAACTGATATAGAATCCTTGAGCATATAAGGTATTGGAAGCCCTTGCAGTTTTGGGTATAGTTCTTTCATTTCACGAAGGCGCGTGAGCTTTACTTGTGGTTACGTCGTGTACATGCACATTGTGTAAGTGTGCCTGCCTGTCAGGCGCGAGAGCTTGCTCACACTTATACAGATACGACACACACACGACCATGAGCCACGCGCCCTCGCGAATAGGTATGTTAACAATTTTTCGGAATTGCTTTTATTTTGAAGATTGACTCTTGTTTACCATAAAAAAAATATTTTATTTAAATATATTAGTATTTTCGATGAGAAAATATACAAAAATAGAGTAATTTTGAATGTTCCCGCTAAAACACTCCACAACTGTCACGTGACTGACATGGCGTCATTCGTCAAACAAACATTGGTCGCGATTCATGGCATACATACAGTCGTCAGCTTGTTTCGCGATTAGTGACGTCACAAGCTCTTAGCGTTTGCAGTCACGTGACATCAGATGATAAATATAGCATTTAAAATCATTTTTAATAAATTTATTAAGTTATATTAAATTAAAAAATGTGATTTTCGATATTCTAATATTACAAACTGTCATAAAATTAACAGTAAACATTAATTTGTGATTACTGTTAACATCCTTATTGCACGCGCTCTCGTCACAGAATTCAAAAGGACAATGTCACATACCTTCTTCCCCCGTATTACGCCTGCTACATAGGGTTTGACCTCGGGCCGATCCGGTGTTTCTAATGCTTGTTTGTTGATGTGTTCTATGAGTTTCTTGCGGTTCAAGGGACCTGTGGGGCCTTTCTCACACGCATAGTTATTCCTTAGTGAGGGAGGGAGACAGTCATCCTGTAAACAGAGAAATATCCATAAATTCATAGAGTTCTTAGAGTTGGTAAAGATTTTATTCAGTTTTATGATTAATGAACAAGCTGTTTTTAGAAAACCATCCTTACTTTTCCAAATTGCAGTGTTAAAATTATTAACTACTCAATTTACATAGAATTAATTAAGTACATACTATTCAAAACTATACTTAATTATATTTATTAAATGAACTATACTAATAACTATAGTTAATTTAATAAAGAAAATAATGTTTAACATTATTACCACAATAGAAAAGTAACCAATAGTATTTAATGTCATTGACCCACTTTAGTGAGATAAAAACTCTAATAGCTTATTGTTATGCAAATAAAAGACTATTACTCTGACTGCAGTATGAAGCAAGATTTTTATATTATTTTTTTATTGCAACACTACATAGTTCTTGCAATTCACGAGGTCTCGTGAGCTTTACTTGTGGTTAGTGTTGTGCACATGCACATTGCTTAAGTGTGTGTGCCTGTCAAGAGCCTAGGTGGGAGCGGTCAGGCGCGAGCAAGCTCTCGCTCCCACTCGTATAGATACGACACACACACAACCATGAGACACGCGCCCTCATGAATTTCAAGAACTATACCTACTTATTTGATGTAAAGGTCAAATTAAAGGCTCAAATTGATCAGTGCTTTCAGGTCAAAGGAGAATGTTCTAGTTCTTAAATATAATTTTACAACAAGAAGAAAGGATTAGATAAGTACAGTCTAGAACATTTCACACATTCTTATCATGTTTATCGACTTTAAAACTTGATAACATAATATAAGTAGTAATATGTAGTAGATACTTAATAAAATATTATTATTATTATTATCAATTTAACATTCAAATGATTAACTTTAATAGATTAGAAAAATGAATATTTATTGAGAATTAAAGGTATTTATTTATCAGAATATCTATATATATAAAATTCAAAGTCCTGACTGACTGACTGACTGAGATATCAACACACAGCCTAAACTACTGAAGTTAGAAACTTGAAATTTTTACAGTTGGTTCCTTTTATGACGTAGGCGCACACTAAGGAAGGATTTTTGAAAATTCAACCCCTAAGGTGGTAAAACAGGGGATTGAAAAATCGAACTTAACGTGAGCAAAGCCGTGAGCAAAAGCTAGTTATATTTATAAATACATTTATAATAATGCAATGTTACCACTATGGATAACATTATATTGCTAAAGTATGGTTCATATACAATTATAACTGTACATTTAGCTATAAAAGGCAATGTGTAACACATATAAACTAGTTTAAAAAGGTACTTATCTATTACAAAAAACAAATTGCCCAAGAACTATGCTAAAAATGCCCCAAATAAGACCTAGTAAAATGAAATGTATGGTTTAATAGTTTATAGAGCATAAAACTTAAGCCAATTATGCATAATGTATATGCAAACTGGTAGTAGCTACCTACTTCGAAATTTCAATGCAATTTTATAGCTTGTTAGTAATTGAAGACTCCTCGGGAAAAACAATGAATGTCACTTTTTTCGTGAAACTGAGCCTTTACTGCCATCTGTTACTAAAATATAGATCTAAACTATATTTTTTGATAAAGTCAAAGAACATGTTTAAATAGTAATATGTTATTTCAATATTTATACAAAATGAGCATAAAATGAAAAGAAATATAGACATTGAAAAAGTTGTTTTTCTCTTTTTAATCATCTTTTGACATTCATTGTATTTCCCGAGGAGTCTTCAATTACACTTTGACATGATTGTAACAGTTTTAATAGTCATAATTTTTTAGGTTTCCATATCCCAAAGGGTGCCATAGGCCCCACTATTAATAATTCATAAGTCCTCACCGTCTGTCTGTCTGTCTGTCAGCTCAGCAGGCTGTATCTCATGAACGATGATAGGTAAGTTCTTGAAATTTTCACAGAATTTATAATTCTATTGCCTGCTGTACCAACAATTGATGAAAATAGAATAAAAAATGAAGAGGACCTCCATACAATAAACGTGATTTTTTCCGCATGTTTTTTGCTCCAACTTAACAATCGCTGTTTTGATGTTTGCAATTGCGACTCACATTTGGCCAGTTTTATCATTTACTGCTTCATCATCATTTTAAGCTATCTTATTTCCATCTTTTCCTATAATGTTCTCAATCACACACACTTCCAAAATCCGGTCTAGTTCTCAGAATTTCTTGTCAAAAACCTAATACATTTTTTGACCCGACCTGAGAATCAAACCTGGAACCTCATTTTCATTTTCGGCAGTTGAACATGTTAACCACAAGACTAACAAGACAGTCGTATATATGATCTTTAACTGTAATTTTTATAGTTTTTGGCTATAATTTCTTAAAATCAATAACATTTTATGGGATACCATGACCAATTCATAATAGTTACTCGGATACGAGTTAGCAAAAAGGTTAACCATTTATTACAATTTTAACTTCTGAATGTTCAAGGTTGTTCAAACGATCGTGACTTTTTAGCCTTAGCAAGGCGAGATGCAAACATAACATTTAGTTCACACATTGTAATGAAGTTAACCTTCAAAATCTTGTGACTACAAAAATTATCTTTGGTAAATTAGTACTTACTTATGAATGACTAACTAGCTTTGCGATTGTCTTTGGAAGTGTTTTTTTTTTTTTAGATTTTTACATTAATGTAATAAATATACCTACCTAATACTTACAATCCTACACCCTACCTACTTTGAATTGTATGATATTATAGATACCTAAGCAGTAAATAAGGAAACATCACTCTACTAAATACAAAGTTCCCTTCATCCTGTTTGTTAGGTAAATCATAACTGTAAGTGTATGACAACATTTAATTTTTTTCTTGGTATACCAAATACCTATCTGCCATATTTATAATTTGTCATGACTCATGACAATATCTCATATTACTAAAATAAAGCAAATTATAGCATTTATAAAAATTATAGGTGTTAAGATCCTAATAATATTATAAATGCATAAGTGTGTTTCTTTGTTGGTTTGTCCTTCAGTCACACATTAACGGAGCAAAAGGTCAACATGATTTTTGCATGGACATAGTTGAGGACCTGAGAATTTACAAACGAAATCAACGCAAAGTTCAGGGCATCAGCTAGTCATCTGAATATATATAAAAAGAAAAAGTGACCGACTGACTGACTGATATATCAACGCACAGTTCAAATAACTGAACAGACCAGGCTGAAATTCGGCATACACATAGCTATTGTAACGTAGTCATCCGCTAACAAAGGATATTTGAAAATTAAACTACTAAAGGGGTGAAATAAGGGTTTGAAAAATCGAACTTAATGTGAGCGAAGCTGCGGGCAAAAACTAGTGTAATATAATATGAGAATCGGTGCTTACATCTGGGTCCACCTCCTTTGCCAGCATGGTGAGCTCCTCCTGTGTCAACTTGGCCAACAGCTCGTCGACGTCTATTTCGTCATAAGCCGACAACTCTCGTCCGTATAACTTGGCTGGCGTCGTCATGGTCGTCGTCTTCGTCGTGGACGACGTCTGCAACACACAATGCACAACACTTGGTCACTTGCACTTTTCAATTGCACTTGGCAAAGTGCAAAGATCAATAATCGTACAGCCCACCCTTATCTTTTTCGTAACTGTTCAATTTTTTGGTTATTACTTTAGGATATAAGCACTGTAACCACCTAACCGCTTTATCCGTACGTTTGTTCTATGGGTAAATCACTCTAATCAGATAAAACATTCATTTCGAAGTTCTACCACACCCATAACACTGATCGATAAAACATGGTATACAAGCACTTGGTAACCAAAAAGATTTCATGTAATTAGACTTTTAAATGTAACTTTTACTCGATAAATAAAATTAAATTCATACTTTATTAGATTGAGAACAAAATGTAGTCTTGCAAAAGTGGAAATAAATCCAATCTAGCTTCCACGACGAATGACAGATTTGAACTGAATGGAAAAATATGAAGTTGCATGAAAGGGAAGTAGAGCGCGTGATAACAACGTGTGCGACAGAGATAAAAGTACTGCTAGGGAAGGGCATCCAAATTGAAAGAAGAAACATTTTGCGATAGTACCGGTTTCTTATCAAGTTTTCAATTCAATAAAAGGAAGACCGAAGATGAACATTAGTCGAAAAATAATTTTTGATTGTATGTGGCGTTTGAAGTCAGTTTTTCTTCAGTTCAGAATTCAAGCGCCACTATAAAGTAAAATATGCAATTTTAGTTGGTAGAGTAGGTACGTAGGTTCACATCGATGTTTGTAGACGTATGTTGAAGCCGGGCGGGCCTAAATAGAAACGATGAAACCGATGTGTGACGGTAGCCCGACTTCAACATGCCTGTGTAAATTAAAATTGAGCGAGAAGGTTCCTCGAAAGATAAAAATTACCAAAGTAGGTCGTTCGTCGCAATGGCTTTAAAGTTCGGGAAACCAGTAAGATAAAAAGCTTTTCGAACTCAAACATTATTGAGTTCCTAATACCTACACAAAAAGTCTACTTACATGTTATTTTAATTAGAATTGACGTGGTTTTTTCATGGGTAGGAGAAGGCATATAGAAGGTCTGAAAAGTGACACCTACTTACATAAGTTCACTTATAGAAGTAAATAAAATTACATATCGATTTTAATAATTGTTTAAAACTTTAAACTCGCTTTAAAACTGGTTACTTATTTTCAGTCGATATCAAGCTTTCTAACGAATTAGCATAAAAATTATTTACATAACAATAATTATTTAATAAAGACTTTCTTTTTACAAACATAAGAATTGAATGGGATAGTTATTTTAGAATTTTAGAATATATTATCTCATTCATAATTATTACTGATAGCCGAGTTAAATGCAGATAGCCTAGCTAGTGGTTAAGACTTTGGCTCTTTTGGTTGGTTAGGTTCCTTTTTGGGGGATCCGGGGTTTAATCCTGCATATTATGCATCTCTGACTTTTCGGAGTTAGCAATTAAATATGACATGCTTTATCGGTAACGGAAAACATCATGAGTAGGTACCTACCTAAATCTGCACGCCTGAGAAATCTTAATCCGCACATGGCCAACGTAGTGCGCTGTGACCTAAGCCATTCGAGAGGAGTTCTATGCCCAGTAATGGGTCATTGATGGATTTGTACTTGCGTGGAGGTGCTTAATCTAGGTGATGGGATATCTCCCTGGTGCGCCATAATATGGCGTCTAAGCATAGAAACGCAGGCCCTAGATTTATGTTCTCAGCTAACTGTACATAAAATAATACTTACCTTGAAATTATGTATTAATTTGCAGACCAAATTAATACATCATTTCAATTTCAAAAAATGATTGATTAGAAAATACAGTGTTATCTTTGTCTGATATCTATTGAAGTTTCTCATATTAGCATAACCTGATGTACACATTTAGCACTATTTAGCAAGTTAGTGAGTTAACTTCATTAAAGTGAAAGTTGAAGTGATATCATCGACTGTATTTATGCTTGATTTCAGAAGGTATTATAATTTTAAGGGTTCCGTAGTCAAGGATGCTAACAGGACCCTATTACTAAGCTTCCACTGTCCATCTATCTGTCTGTCAGCGAGCTGAATATGAAACATAATAGGTAGATAACTGAAATTTTCACAGAATGTGTATTATCTATTGCCACTATAACAATAAATAAGGAAAATAAAATAAAATTAAAACCAAAGGGGGTAACTTTTACTAAACTGGTGGTAGAGTCATGACGTGTTGTAAGAGATACAAATTGGCCTACATGAAAATATAATTAATTTTGAATTTGAATATCAACTGAAAAAGAGCCAGTGTTGCTTGGGATGATGTAAGAATTTTAACGAAAGTCCAAACGTCCACATCGGTTCTGGCATTTAGAAGTTAGGGTGGAATAAAGTAACTCACATATATACACAAATAGGTACATGAAGCCTGTAATCATTACTTTTTTTTTGGGCTGTCGCTAGTCGTATAAAAAAGTTCGGTGCACTTTAAAAACCTCCTGAAGTTTTTAAAGTTTGACATAAGCAGGTTGTTACATACGTGTTACACAATTTCAAATTGTAAAATATATACTTATTTAGTCCACAATAATTACATAATTTGTTTACGTTTTTCCAATCGATTTTTTTCTTAAAGTTTTTCGATCAAGAACATCGCGTAAAATGATTGATACGATAAACGATTGTTCCTATTGACCACGTTACGCTAGTCAAATCATTGGCGAACCGCCAGTCGGCTATAATTGGTGGTCGGCACACTAGAGACAAACGGTATTCTTAGCTACACTCCCGGCCACTGGCCTTCCGGACGACATAAATGTGAATCAATGTGAATCCGGAACAAAAAAAAATATATTTTTACTGTCGCGATTTAATGCACTTGACCTAGTAAACTAGGGATGTGCATTTTACCGATTCGCACGTCTGAGTCTTTGTCAACGTTGTTTATCGGTCATTTGCTACATATTTGTAATCTGTTTCGTATAATCCATTTGAAATGTCACTGTCATTTTAAAATATTTTTATTTTGGCGGAAAAGTCAATCATTTTAAATTAAATCATTTTATGTAGGTACTCAGTGCTTTAAAACGTGTGTATCTTAACTAGATTTTAAACTGTAAAACAGCTTAAAATAAGAGGTTGTAAAGTTTGCATTTTAGAAATTATGTCCCCATACGGCCCACCCGTTCTAGTGTCGCCTTTGATAAGAGGTGCAAGATATGCATTTTTACTTGCGGGAATAATCTACGGAAGGATGAAACAAGCGGTTTATTCCATTCAAGAGGATGCGTGGAGAGAAGAGGAAGCCCAGAGAAAAATAATAAGAGACAAGGAGATGGCGATATTGAAAGCCAAGATAGCTAAGGAAGAAAAGGAGGCGGTTCGCCTCTTGGAAACTGGGGAGCTTTTTAAATAAAGCAATATTTGTTGTTCGTGTACTTTATTTTACTACTTTACTTTACTTTATTGTACTTGCGAGCTGTAGGCCTAGGCATAGGTACAATCGTTGCACGTTACTACATATTAGCAAGCAAGTGTAAATTAAAAATTTAAAACACCCTCGACATAGGAAATGACCTGATGATCTTCAAACGCCTGAACAGATCTTCACAAATTATATTATGTAGTTAAGACCCACCTGAGTCATATCAGCTTTCATAACCGCATCAAAATCGATCCATTCTTTAGGGAGCTTTCTTTTTCGTCGGGGGTTGCGTTGTTCCTGCATTTATAGGACGGAATAGACGTCTTCTACGCCTAGAGGAGCACAGAGTACCTACTTCGAATAGACTGATATGGAGGAGCGACGTTGTACGGCTTTTGCTATAGGTACAGACTTCTGGTTTGGCGGATTACAGCAAAACAATTTTGATTTTCCTTCAGTATCATGAAATTCCGCAAAGTTACGCCTATTTCTATTCAACATAATATGGAAATAATACTCACGTCTCACGCATATCATAGAAAGTTTACTATGTGAATTCGCAGAGAGTAGATACAGAACTAGAAGTAATGACAAAAACTATAAAGAGCCGCGCACATTAGGCTCGCACCGCAACTCAATAATTACCCCTGCATCGTTTTCATATATTTTCAAATTACTTCAAAAAAGGTGAGAGTTCTGTCTTTAACTCTTTATTGTGTTTGTTACGCGATATGTTATAAGCGAACACGCTGATGATGACCGAGTTAAATGATTCTTTTTTTATTAAATAACTAAAGGTAAAGGCTGATCTGATATAAAGCAGAAAATATTCTATCTCTAATTCTCTAAAGGTGGAAATCTAGAGGATGCATAACGTTTGTCATGGGTTTAAAGTAGCTTGTAGTAATACAGTAAAATCTCCTTATTCGCGCTTCCTTCATTCGCGTTTTCATTATTCGCGGATTAAAAAAATGCGACCCAATTCCTATATTCGCGGCTAGATTTCTCTATTCGCGGATCTAAATTCTAATCGGTACATACATAAGAAGGATTCCAATAGGTATGAAGCCCAATATCCTTTGTAAACGTGTTGTCAAATGGACTAATATTTGAAAAATCTCAGTGAAGGTTTAAGAATGGCAAATGAGCTTTGTGATTTTTTTATGAAAACTGATCCGTCTATAGAACAAAGTCTTATTTTTAAGAGGTAAATTGCTAATGCCACTGCTGAATATCAGTCTGAATTGAAGGAGCTTTTAAAAGCGTCAAGCAAGAAAAAATTACAAAATTCTTTAAACCATTGCCTAAACCTGAAAATAATAATTAATTAATCAAATATGGTCAAAAACTTAAATTAAAATGTTTTTTTTTTTTTTAAATATATATATTTGTTTTTATTTTGTTACCTAGGAACGTATCCCCTATAATCCCATATAAATGATCATTCCATATTCACGGATTCTGTATTCGCGGCATATTTACGGAACGTATCCCCCGCGAATAAAGAGCTTTTACTGTATAACATGCATTATTAAAATTATTAACAAAAAACAACTTTTGTTAATAATTTTAATATTGCATGTTATATTATGAATTATCGTATACCTACTAAAGGCGGGTCACAATGCAAAGATCTGATGGCTCTAGTAGGCTCAGAGACTTTATAATATGTAATTACTAGCTGTTGTCCGCGACTTCGTCCGCGTCAATTTCTATTATTATGATCGCAATTTTTGACTGATGTTTCGCTCCTATTGGTCGCAGTGTGATGTTATATAGCCTAAAGCCTTCCTCGATAAATGGACTATCCAACACAAAAAGAATTTTTCAATTCGAACCAGTAGTTCCTGAGATTAGCGCGATCAAACAAAAAAAACTCTTCAGCTTTATATATTAGCATAGATTAGTATCTACTAGCTGATGCCCGCGACTTCGTTTGCGTGGATTAAGGTTTTTTAATTCTCTTATTTTCCGGGATAAAAGCCTATGTTATTCCAGACTATAAGTAATCTATCTCTGTGCTCAGCCAAATCAGTTCAGTTGTTGCGGCGTGATTCAGTAGGTAAAAAACATCCACACATCCAATCTTTCGCATTTATAATATAAGTAGGATTAGCATATAGATCTGCACTATATCATGAAATAGCTATCCTTCAAGTGAAATAGCGATTAGCTGGCAGTTAATATCATTATTCTGCTAAGGGACACTCACATATGCGACGCAAACTATCACAGGACGGTTCTAATGAAGCTTGTCTGTGGTGTTAAGTTAGTTCCTCATGCAACGACGCGGCTCGTACACGTACGGTGCCTGTATCTAATGTGCGAGAGCATTTATAGTTATTTGCTGGCGACAACTTGATGTGTACGTAAGTACAGCGCTGCTATGGTGTGGAGAAAACTCACTTTTTGCTGCTTTCGCGCGTCCATTCGAAAGTGAACGTGCTCTAAACTCTAAAACATGACAATTATCATGTGTCGTGATTTGAATTTCTATAAAGATTTCTTCAGTGGGTATAGCTGCTAGCTAATTACCTTAGAAATCGTTATCTACCTACTTACGTTGACTTAGAACGTAGATGAAATGCTACGGCCGATGCAACGTTACGCGTTGGGGCCGACGACGACGTAATTATCGCATTAATTTAATTACACTGTCCTTCGTAATATTATAAAGAAAGTGTGCTATGTCTTGGTTAGTCCCTTAATCACGCTATAGCAGAGCTACAGATCAACATCGGACCTAGTGATTTTATCCCGGAAAATAAATGTCTTCCCGCGGGATTTTAAAAACTTAATCCATGCGAACGAAGTCGCAGGCATCAGCTTTACTGCGAAGCGACACGACTTCAACATAGGTACCTACTTGTGCCAAATATCATTGCTTGTAAAAACCATAAAGTTAACATTCCTTACTCATACGGTCTTCTTTCGGTCGATCACCGGTTTCAAACGAGTTCTGCTTAGCATGTTTAACATAATCGACCTAATTTTTATAGACTTTAAAAGTAGCTAACCTTTACCTAACCTACCGGCTACCCATTAGGTACATAGGTTTATGCTGCCTACAAACCGTCATAAATCCAATCCAAATTAAACAACAAAATCCAAGTTAATATAAAACAAGCAAATTAAAAAAAAAACCTGCTAAGTGCAAGTGGGACTCACACACGAAGGCGGTTCCGTACCTTCTTAACCGCAATTTGATATGATCGAGCAAAAAGAAAAAAATCATGTTTCTTGAATTTTTTTTTATTATTTGTTGTTATAGTGGCAATAGAAATATATATTCTGTGATAAGTATCTACCTATCACAGTTCATGAGATACAGCCCGCTAACAGACGGGCGGACATCGGAGGCATAGTAATAGTTTGGGTATAGTTCTTTAAATTCACGAGGATACGCGGCTCATGGTTGTGTGTGTCTCGTATCTATAAAAGTGGGAGCGAGAGCTTAACAGGCACACACACTTACTCAATGTGCACGTACATGACGTAACCACAAGTAAAGCGCCCGTAACTTCGTGAGATAAACGTGCTATAGGGAACCCTACAAAACAAAAACCAGACGTTTAAAATTATCAAAACTCAAATAAATTCGATACACCCACGATTATCTAATGCAAATCCAACGACACCTATGAATAATATTTACGTTATGTTAGTTTTTGTATTAAAATCTGTCAAAACATCAAATTTATTCCTCGGTTAAACATTACTTGGTGGCATTAATAATATTTTTATAGAAGCCCACAAGCCTATTACACCATTTACATAACGTAACAATTTAACATAATATTATTAACTATGTTAAAACTTAAATTCCGTCAAACTGTTTATATTACAGAACGTGACATACCTATTTATATTGTTACATACCTAAATACTTTTGACTTTATTATATTAATACTACCTATAGTTGATGCCAGCGACTTCTTTCGTGTGGATTAAGGTTTTTAATTCCCGCAGGAACTCTCTTTTTTCCTGGTATGAGTGGTATTCCAAAATATAGTCTATCTTTGTGCCCAGCCAAATCGGTTCAGTCGTTACGGCGTGATTAAGTAACAAACATTCATCCATCCATTTATCCCAAGATCCGTCCATACATCCAAATTTTCACATTTAATAGGATTAGTGTGATTCTTAGTACCTTTTGTTAAACGAATGTTAAGCCCTATAGGTACCTAGTGAAAATCAAGATTTTTCCGATAGGCTCTATTTCTGTAACATACTAGAATTCAAAATTGCGCATAATCCAGGAAATCACACAAGGCGGAGTAATGATCTATATATGTATATATAAAATTCAAAGTCCTGACTGACTGACTGAGATATCAACGCACAGCCTAAACTACTGAAGTTAGAAACTTAAAATTTTTACAGTTGGTTCCTTTTATGACGTAGGCGCACACTAAGAAAGAATTATTGAAAATTCCACCCCTAAGGGGTTTAAATAGGGGATGGAAGTTTATATGAAACTCCGTCATTTTTCAAGCTGTTTCCATCAAAGTTGGTATTTGAGCTTTCAGTCAAAAATAAAGAAATACGTGTGTCACAGTTTTTGAAAATTTCACCCCATAATCTAATTCCACGCGGACGAAGTCGCGGGGGCAAAAGCTAGTTTATTCATGAAATTCGGTAAGTCAGTTCGAGAAACTGACTGGCGAGCGCACAGACGCTGCCCACACATATAAAAGCACACACAGAAATATAAAAGCTTATTAGCTTTGTTGATCAGAAAATAAGCTCGGCTTTGCCCACTTTTAAAGCTGTAAAAAAAGGTTTAATCCTTCGGAGGAGGCTGGAGAGGAAGTCGCACGCAAAAGCTGTTAGAGCTACCCGCACTGCTAAAAAAAAATCGCGCGAATTTACTTCGGTAAAACAATCTTGATACAGATTTCACGCGGTGCGTCAACCGCATGTGCGAGTGTCTTTATATGATTGCAAGTGTTACAAAATGCGAAAAAAAAAAATACGCGCGGTTTTTTTTCGCAGTGCGGGCTAGCTGTTAATAAATAAAGTATTGCGGTTGCAGTCACCGTTAGGTACGAGTATTGTACCCGTAGCGTGGAGCTGCGTAATCGATGATCGTTGCACTCGCCGCGCGTGACGGGGTCAACACATTCATAGAGCTACGGCATTTTTTTTTTTTTTAATAAAAGAATATTAGCCAATCTGAAGTTGACTAATATCCCCCTACCCCCTCCAAATAAGCGGAAAGCTTGAGTTAGGAGTGGGTACGACAATGGTGCAACGGATGGGATTCGAACCTGTGACCTTACAGTTTTCAGTCCGCACCTTCAACCGTTGGGCTATTATAGAGGCTATAATATAATTGTCTGACAAGAAACAACTGTGGGGCCTTCCTGGATTAAGCTATTTTTTTTAACTAGTTGATGCCCGCGACTTCGTTCGCGTGGATAGAGATTTTGAATTTCCTCGGAACTGCAATAAATTCTGGGATAAAAAGTGGATTATGTGTTATTCCAAACTATAATCTATCTCTGTGCCAAATTCGAGGCACAGAGATAAATTATAGTCCTCCTCGATCCTGACCTGATGACTATGGAACCACCTGGGAAGTACAACTTAAAAAAAAAAAAAAAAGAATTTTTCAAATCGGTCCACGCGTCTTCGGGTAATCGGGGAACAAACATAAAAAAAAGAAAAAGAAAAAAGATTCCGACGAATTGAGAACCTCCTTTTTTGGAAGTCGGTTAAAAAAGCATTATTTTATCCAGGTGACTGCCTCGATGAGTTATTCTTACAGTGGACCAAAACGCTGTTGCTAAGCGAGTTTTTAACATTAAAACTTTTTCGTGACCACGGGGATCCAAGTCAATGGAACCGGTCGCTTAACTGACGGACAATCTGAAAGTCTGCGCAGTTCATTTCCTTTACCTAATGTGCGAAAAAGAGGGCAATGTTCGTGAGAAGACCGTGATCACACCGTGATATTTATTTATTTATTAGGCATACTAACAATATACATATTATCCATACACACCATAAAAAAAACTGTGATTGTCTAAAATGATGGCTACAGTGCAGTGCAGTGTGGTGATCGCAATAACTACCTCTGATTGGTTGAATGTACGGCGTTCTTACTGCAACAATGCATTTTAGCCAATAGCGAGAGAGTATCGACCGGAGTATCGGGAGAGGTGATTGCAATCGTCGCATTATAACAATCGTTCGACGATCCCACATCTTTTTAGCACGTTATAGTTCTTGCAATTAACGAGGGCGCGTGAGCTTTACTTGTGGTTACCTCGTATACATGCACATTGCGTAAGTGTGCGTGCCTGTCATGAGCCTAGGTGGGAGCGGACAGGCGCGAGTAAGCTCTCGCTCACACTTATACAGATACGACACACACACACGACCATGAACCACGCGCCCTCGTAAATTGCAAGAGCTTTACAACATCGAATTTGATGTGAAGTTTGAATCTACACAAATACTTAAATAGAATCGTAGTCTGTTTGTGCTTTATAACTGCCTCTTACGGTAACGGTAGGTAATTCAAAAATTTGTCTGTCTGTCAAAAGAAGCGTTGACCAATTTTAACATGCGTGCATAAATAAGTACAGTACATAACCGTATTCAAAATCTACGCTCACGCAAGCCATTCAACAAAAACATGAAACGATCAGATAAATCAGTTTTCCGCTACCCGGAAAAAGGCCGTTAATCGATTACATAGCTATTCGCAGTATAATCGATAACAGCACTGCTCAATAAGTCGATTGCAGCGGCATCACTAATCGATTCATCACGTCAATGCTGTACGTTCCTTTTATATAATCAAATGTATTTATACAATTATGTAAATCGATTAGAGCTAATGGTGCAACAGTGCAAGGGTCGTCTTTTAAATAAAAAGTAGGGCGTTCGAATTTATGGATTTGCTAAATCTACCTAACGTGGTGAAGGAAAAATATCGTGAGGAAATCTGATTGCCTGAGATTTCTCTATTATGTTCTGAAAGGAGCGATCCAGATGCAAGATCTCTTTATGATCTGATATTAAGAATTTTTAAACAAAATTAAGAGTAGTTTTAGTTTTAAGAGTGCAATTATTGTAACTTAATTAGGATATTATGGGTCTGGCATAATCTCATTTTATAATGTAGGAGATTTAAAGACCCTGATGTACCTATGGATTTACCTATAGTTGGTATTTTTTGGAAATTACTCTGTATGTAGTTATGTCCTTAGTTATAGTACGTTTATCTCACGAAGTTACGGGCGCTTTACTTGTGGTTACGTCGTGAACATGCAAATTGCGTAAGTGTGCCTGTCAGGCACCTAGGTGGGAGCGGTCAGGCGCGAGCAAGCTCTCCGTCACACTTACACAGATACGACACACACACGTTGCCACGAGGCACGTGGAATGAAAGAACTATACCTGCCTATTATGTTTGTAGCTGTGTTTATACATAATATACTTATTTGTTTGCGTAAAGGTTTACGTTCTTATTGAATGAAAGTGAACCTCTTTGGTATTCCAGTCTTGACCGCTCTCCGAATTGAAAGTCACATTATAAAGGACTTTCACAAAAACTAGATTCACGTCCTTTTTCCTTCTTATTACTTACTAGGTACTTTTACTTCTTAATACGATTAGGTAACCATGTAAAATAATTTAGACAGGACTTAAAGTTAGATTATTTTTAAGCTTTTAAGCTTTTTGGTAGGTATCTACGTCCAATCTTAGGCTCTGGCAATTAAGGCCCAAGACACGGAGCTGCCCGCGAAATTCAAATTTAATTTGGTTTTTCGCCATTTATAAATGAAAAGGACAAAGTAGGCTTATGGTATTCAATTTGCGATAATGGCAGTATCATCTTCACAGGTTTATATACTAATCTTTACGTAAAAGTATCCAATTTAAGAAATTAATCAAAATAATGACTAATTTGTGAGTAGCTCACGTCAAACTCATTATTTTGACTAATTTCTTAAACTGGATACTTTCACGTTAAGATTAGTATATAAACCTGTGAAGATGATACTGCCATTATCGCAATTTGAATACCATAAGCCTACTTTGTCGTATTAGTTTACAAATTGCGAAAAACCAAATTAAATTTGAATTTCGCGGGCAGACCCGTCTCTTGGGCCTTAATTACTTACATCTGTTATAGTTCTTTGATTTCACGAGGGCTCGTGGCTCATGGTTGTGTGTGTGTCATATCTGTATAAGTGTGAGCGAGAGCTTGCTCGCGCCAGACTGCTCCCACCTAAGCTCCTGACAGGCACGCTCACTTACGCAATCTGCATGTATACGATGTAACCACATGTAAAGCGCCCGTAACTTTGTGAGATAAACGTACTTACTATATTTAATGTGAAGTTATGCCATCATGACATTTTCCAAAAAGTTAATTTCTTCTTCTTTATGGCGGATAGAATGTTTTTACTCAATATGTTTTATGTAGTATTCCATTTTGACATTAATTAATATTTTGTAAGTTAGTAAGATTTTATATTGACATCATATTATTTTAATAATTCTGTACATATAAATAAATTATCGGTAAGCCTTTTTACAAATTCTATAGTTAACATTTTTATTTTTTATTTTTTACATTTTATAATTGTAGTTTTTTATTTATTCTATTATTCTTTGTTATTTATCGATAGTTTATTTTAATGACAAAATGAATTGGTTGTACTTAGTTAATTTGACCTATACTATTGCACGCCATACATGGCAATACACTGTTTCGCAAAACATCCTGTAACACCATATCACGTGTATTTTGGCAATAAATAAATTCTAATTCTAATTCTAATTCTTTGTCTCAACCCATCCCCTACTTACTGGCAGTAGCTCTCTTAAAATGAAAAGAATTCACACACACACAACCATAGTTCACACTATAGGTTATGACGACCTCCCTGTCGCAGTGAAGAACGCTGTGGTTTTATAACTGGGAGTTAAATAATTAAATCCTGTTATGGTTCATTTTACTGTGACGACTAACATCATCGAATACGAATACGATCAATCGAATTAAAACTTATACTAACCCTACAGGTACCTATTGGAGATTACAGTTTAACACGTAAACGTACTGTGTAGAATTTTCAACGTAACATTTTGATATTTAAAGGCTGTCAACTTTGTAAATACAATGTGTTGGTCCTACCTCAAAGTTTAATAGTGCCTCTAAATAGGAAACTCAAATATATTCTCAATAACATCTCAATAATAAATCTAAAACTGCTATTTACTTCGCAACAATGTTTTTTTACTGTGGACGTAAACTCTATGAATCAGCGGTGTTTTCTACGGAGGACCAATCCTACTCAATATTATAAATGCGGAAGTTTGGATGGATGGATGGATGGATGGATGGATGGATGGATGTATGTTTGTTACTCAATCACGTCACAACGACTGAACCGATTTGGCTGTTTGGCACAAAGATCTGGAATAACACATAGGCTACTTTTTAACGCGGAAAATATCGCGGTTCCCGCGGAAATTACAAAATCTCTATCCACGTAAACGAATTCGCGTTCATGAACTAGTGTTTAACCGACTTCCAAAAAGGAGGAGGTTATCAATTCGGCCGGTATATTTTTTTTTTTTTTTTTTTTCTATGTATGTCCACCGATTACTCCGGGGTTTCTGGACCGATTCACGCGATTTTTTTTTTAATCGACAGAAGAAGCTCGCGAAATGGTCCCATAAAAATTTTTACCTTCAACTCTTCAAGCCTGACGCTGCAGAGGTACTTTCCCCCTAAATTATGGGGTTTTAGGAACTGTCATTTACGAATTGGTATGCTTGGCCTAAGCATATACTAGATCTTAGAGCTTCAGGTCCTACTCCTCAATCCTGATGCTGCAGGGAACTGCCCACCAAAACTATGAGGTTTTAGGAACTTTCGCTTGCGAATTGATATTATTGGTATTAAGCATAGGGCTACATCGTGGAGCTCAAGGTCCTAGCTCTTCACTCCTGATGCTGCAGGGTACTGCCTACCTAAACTAAGAGGATTTGGGGACTTTCGCTTGCGAATTGATATTGTAAGTATTAAGCATAGGCTACATCATGGAGCTCAAGATCCTAGCTCTTCAATACTGATGCTGCAGGGGTACTGCCTACCTAATCTGTGAGGATTTAGGAACTGTCGCTTACGAATTGATATTGTTGGTACCAAGCATATACTACATATAAAATTCAAGGTTCTAGCTCCTCAATCCTGATGCTGCAGGGTTGGAGGGATTACGAACTGTCGCTTTCGAATTGATATTGTTGGTATCAAACATGGACTACATCATGGACCTCCTGGTCCTAGCTCTTTAGAAATTGTGTGTTGCTAATAAGTACTGTAGGTACCAAGTATAGACTACTTTAGTACCGTAGCGTTGGAGGGAGGGTAGAAAGAGAGCAGGAACAAGCTACACTAAAAAGCTTAAAATAAAAATTCTTTTCAAAAAACCGACTTCAAACGCCACTACAAAGTATAAAAATAATTTTATTTTGTACACGTTTGTTGAAGTCGGGCGGGCTTAACTAGAAACGATGAAATCGATGCGCGACGCTTACCTTATGGTGACATATAAGAGACACGCTTATTGAAATCGGGCGAGCATCGCGTATCGGTTTCATCGTTTCTATTTAAGCCGCCCGACTTCAACAAACGTGTACAAAATAAAATTATTTTTATACTTTGTAGTGGCGTTTGAAGTCGGTTTTTTGAAAAGAATTTTTATTTATATTCATGTAGTACCTAAGTACTTATACGAGGTTTGAGATGCCTGTAGATTTGAGAAGTTCCAATAGCTTCTCCAACAGAGTTTTGTGTTGCAAAAAGTTTTGTTTTGCACAAACGTTTTGCGAAAGCAAAACGTTTTGGTTTTCAAAAATATGAAATGGCGTTAGTATTTTGAAAGTATTTTATTTATTAGTGGTATATCCTTTAGCAGATTCAAATGTGAATAAGTAAAAATTTTCCATATTATAGAGTTAGAAGTAATGCATGTAGATTTCATACTAGGTTTGATAAAGAGTACCTAGTAGGTACCTAGCAGGCTTGATTAGTTAGTTAGCTAGTTAGTTCTTCTAGAGGTAAAATGAGTGAAACGGTCGGGCCAGTTTATTTTCAAGCATTTTCTTGTGGAAGTCTCCTTGACAATGGGAACGGAAGCCCATTGTCATTCACACTTTTGTACACGCTGACATAATGTGGCTCTGCCGATATTACATAGTTTGAGTCTCGGTAATCAGCCAAAACGACAAGTCGACGCTTATGAGTTGAACCACAGATAAAAATTCTTTTTAAAAAACTAATTTCAAGCGCCACTACAAGGTATAAAAATAATTTAAAATTCCAGTAATTCCTGTAACTACTGTTTTAAATGTACTATATAAAAATAAGTCGGATTTTCCTTCCTGACGTTGCATTCGTTGGAAAGGTCTCGGACTCCGTGAGGTTTATAGCAAAGAAAATTCAGGAAAAATTTCAACAATTTAAGAAAGCGGACGTAGTCGCGGGCGTCCGCTAGTTTAATATAATATACCAATGAATACATAAAAGATCAATAGATAGAAATCTGCAAAAAATAAAATGAAATGAATACTTAAGGTATAAGGTAAATCATTTTAATTCTAAAGGTGCGATATGTTTGTTGAAATCGGGTAGGCCTAAGAGTAGAAACGATGAAACCGATGCGCGATGCTCGTCCGACGAACATACCGGCCGAATTTAAAAGCCCCCTAATTTTTTTGAAGTCTGTTAAAAAGATGAATATTACCCAACTTGTCGGTATATATACGTTTATCTCACGAAGTTACGGGCAATTTACTTGTGGTTACGTCGTGTACACGCATATTGCGTAAGTATGCGTGCTTGTCAGTAGCCTAGGTGGGAGCGGTAAGGCGCGAGCAAGCTCTCGCTCACACTTATGCAGATACGATACGACACACACACAACCATGAGCCACGAGCCCTCGTGAAATGAAAGAACTATATCTAACGAATGTAATATCTATTTCGTCCTAGATTTCGCCTCACAGATTAATTATAAGTATGTATTTCTCCTAGGTGGCAGATTCGCTTGGCGATCCAAAGCAATTTGTAAAAGTTGAGATTTGCAAAAACCTAAACCCACGCGGATGCAGTCGCGAACATAAGCTAATAAGATAGTAGGTATTAAAATAGAAATATGACTCTTTTAAAACAGTAGAAGGTCATTTTAATGCATTTATTAGCACTAATTTACCATATCCACCTCCCGATCTCTCGACCTTTGTAGAACCCACACACAACATCTGGGAATAAGGACGTCTCGTGGGAGAGGTAGCTTTATTTTGTTATTCTATTAAAAGTAATAGAAATCTTCCAAACATATAATAGGAAAAGGTGACTGACTGATCTATCAATGCACAGCTCAAATCACTGGACGAATACGGCTGATACAGATAGATATTATGATGTAGGCATCCGCTAAGAGAGGATTTATGTAAAAACTAGTAATATTTATAGTATGACAAAGTATATCTCACTGGTAGAGATAAATAGATAGATAGATAGATAAAAACTTTATTGCACACAAGAAAGAAATAAAAATTAATACCTACAACCAAACCTACAACTTAAAACTACGCATGCAAAGGCAGAGGTAAAGGTAGAGGTGCAGACTGAAAACTGAAAGGTCGACGGTTCGATCCTCAGCCATTGCACTATTGTCGTATTAGACTTTCCGGGATAAAAAGTAGCATATCTTCGGGGATAGTGCAAAACCGCGAATGTACCTTCCATAGGTAAAAACCGCGGATCTACACTAGACCAAGTTTTACAGGGGATAACTTCCCCTTTATTAATTAACTTTATAATAATTTTTATACAGAGAGTATTAATTCATTGTGTTCTATGTATTGATAAAAATAAATATCTTTTAAAGTGATTAATTTAGTCGCTACGACACTTACGCGGTTTTGATTTGACCAAAAACGTATGAAAATGGATTTTAATGTACTAATGCAACTAGCATTAGTACATTAAAATCCATTTTTGAGCGCGGTTTTGCACTATCCCCGACGATATGTCCCTCTCCAGGTCCTCAAATACCCATGCAAAAAAAATAAGGTTGATCCGTAGCTCTTTTGCAGCGTTATTGAAGGACAAACGCACAAACAAATACACTTTCGCATTTATAATATTAATAGCAAGGGTTAATAACTAACTTCAATGTTAAAAAACAGCTTTGGAGCTTGTTTGATTCCATTGCAAAAGTTGCGTTTCTCAAATAAATCCATCACAATGGATAATGGTTACAGAATAAACTAATAAAGTGGACATTCCTAGCCGGCCGCGGTCGAGACCAAGGTCGAGTCCACCCACCGGCCCAACAATAAATATTTTGACTCATTTCCTACCTACCCGTAGAACTAGGCATACTACATGTATTGGAGATAATTCAAATCGTATAACATGCAGGAACTTCAAAGAAAGCTGGGCCGTTTCGACGGAATTTGAGCAACTGTCAGAAAGTGGAAAAAAAGTTAGTCCAGTGTCTGGTTTTGGCAATGGTTAGTTACTACCCAAAGTTACTTACAGCTCAGCGAGTCGCGAAGCTGAAGAGGAATTCGGACACATAGTTCGAAGAAGTGGTGGTCGTTGGGGTCCCAACTCCCAAGGTGTTGATTTGGCGACTATAGATCGCTATTTTTGGATCATTTTAAACTTTTAAAGTCTAATTTTATAAATCGAGGTAAGTACTTCAAGTGGAAACTTTACTGAAAGTACAAATGTACTAAAATTAGGCCACAGACCGTCAACAAACTTCCTACACAGTAGGAACTACGTAGTACTTGCTTTCGATATTTTATGATCGCTCTCAGACTTCCGTAGTTAGAATAGTTTATTATAAGCATAATATTAGAAATTAATTGTTATTATTTGGCAATCGTTGGCAAACTCTGCTGAGAGACGTTTCACAAAAATGACCCTAACTTAAACTTCATGAATATATTATATAAATTAATTTAAAATAGATCAGTTCCGCAATCGTCGTTATAATATAAATAAAGACATAAATAAAAAAGAAATAGCGAACGCAACTCATTACGTTCGAATCGTGGTCGAATTTTCTTTACTACTAGTACAATATACTTACTAAGATATAGATCGTTTTCAGCTCGCAATGTCTAATTAAGAATTATTAATGCGTGCCTATTTCTGGAAAAAACTACGCATACAATATAATTCCCTTGTGAAAGACGAAGAAGAAAAAGAAGCTGGACGTAGCCTTTTTTTAATCCGCTAAGAAAGATATAAGCTGAATTGAAGCTTAAAGAAGATAATATTGTAGAAAAAGTTGAAGATGAAAGCATCTCTAGCATAGGTTAGTAGGTTAGGTAGTTTTGGTAGTTTCGGTAGCAATTGGGAACACTTCACGAAATATGAATTGGTTTTTTGAAGATACCTAGACCAGTATAGCAGGTACCAGAAATTTTACTCATCTGAACATTGTTAGTTGTATTCAGTTTTTGTTACCCGCTCATTACAAGCTTCGATGGCGTCATGCCCTCGACAACTCTTTTATTACTATGATGTTGATGATAAACAAAACGTAAAGATGACCTTTCCGAAAATGAATCATTTCGTTTATTTCGCGCCTTTTCTATTTCCGCAGAACCTTGTATTATTTTGCCCTATTTATAACCGTAGCTTTTATTTGATTTCCAAAAATGTACCTATCTTGCGGGGCGGAGTGGGGCGATCTATTTTAGATGCGAACGAGTGAGTTTTAACAAAGTCGAAACTAAATTTAACTCTGCCAATCGATTCTCGACTTTGATCCTACAATTTTACAGCTCCTTTTATTATCTTCATTAAGATATTTTGATGATGCAGCCATTGTTTTTCTCAAAGCAACAGTTAATGTTATTGAACTGTTGATGGGATATCGTCTAGGCAATTTATTTATTACTTTAGCGCAGTACATCCTAGTGCTGTATTTTTGGCCAATGTCCACATTCTTGTTTGTTTGCCAGTCAAGTTTTTTCATTCAGTCCCGACAAAAGTGTAATAGTTAAAACTTTTTTGCGTGCTGAATATAATTTTGATTCCAGAGTAGAACAACTGCAACTTTGAGAGCAGTATTGTATCACTTCTTTTTCTCTGTTTTGTTAGTAATTATTTTTCATGCCCACATAGCACAATTTACTTCAGCAACGCCGCTAAATATTAGATATATTTTATAAACTTTTTTATCACCATTGACGCTGGGTTTTACGCATCATCCATCTACTAAATACTTCACAAGTGTAGTTTGTCATTCATTTAATAATAAATAATAATCAATCTGAGAACGTAAATACACGTGGACTTCTCGTCCAAAATAATTAGCATTCTAAGGTTTCGACCTTTATGAGACGCATATGAATTGCCATTCCCCAAAACGCAAAGTCCCACATAAATCATATCCAGTATTTTGGCTCAAATGCACATTGTATTTAGTTTGGTTGTCGCAAGCAATTAGCACATTCGTCGGCTGTCATCGACGGCTGTAGAAACGTTTTGATGTTCCACCAAAAATACAATTTCATTCATACAAAAATAAGCCATAATACGCACGCAAAGACGTCAGAATTGCGTGAAGATGCTGGCTACGATTGTCGTGATAAAGATCGTAAAGATGGAACTACGAAATATACTCTTACGAAGACAGTTATAGTCCTTAGTTGAGAGTTACTGAAAGATATTTGGCGTAAAGAGTTAGATGCTAACCGTTTGTTTAGTAATATCAGGTCTAGAGACATTACAGTTCTCTTGAAATCCCAATACCAATATGTTATGCTATAAAGCTGAGTATACACAGATTATGTAGTAAATGATGCTGCAACAATTTCTGCTAAACAGATTGTTAACGTATTTACTATTATTATTTTTTATGAACAAAACTACTCTGTAAAGATGGTCAGCAAAATTGCAAAATTCTTTTAGGAAGTCTTCAAATTTCAAACTTGCTCAATTTATTTATGATCGATACAGAAGTTGAGATACGTTAAAAAGTAGACAAGCAGACACATAGACAGTCACAATTCCACGACTAATAAATTACTATAGATATAAATATTAAACAAAATATTGGATAGAGTCAGGCGTTACTTTGCGGAAGTTCATGATTAACAAAAAAATTGGGTGGGGAGGTCAGCGGTGCTTAGCTTATAACTGCATGTTTGACCATACAGATTTTTTCTGTTTGCGGATTGCAGCAAAATAATTCTAACATTTTTTTGTTCAAAATTTTTAGCAAAACCTAATTCGATCATTGTTCATTGAATTTGAAATACGATGTTGTCAAGTGAATAAATCGATATGACATTGGTAGAGTTCTTGGCAACATTGCAAGCTTTTTGAACAAATGGGGAATGTTGCAAGTTGCAGCTATCATTAACGACAACTAGGTGTTGGTGAATGGGGAATGTTGCAAGTTGCAGCTATCATTAACGACAACTAGGTGTTGGTGAAGATCGCCACTTTTGAACTTGCGGAACTCAGACGTGTGTCAGACAATCGCGCAAGTGGGTTAGCGAGTAACTGCTAATGGTGGAATGTCTTATGTCCGGAGTATTTCTAGCGTTTCCACAAATATAAACAGTGGCGTTTGAGGGCGCCGGTGCGTCGACCCCTTGCTGGAGAGAGGATGATGAGTGCAAGCTTTTACAGTTTTTTTGTCATATTTTTACTTACCTACTTCAATAAAATATAATATTCCTCTCAATGTTTTTTTAACCGACTTCAAAATTTCTCAAAGGTTCTCAATTCGTCGGAATATCTTTTTTAAGCATGTTCCCCGATTACTCGAATCGGTTCAGAAACCCATTTGGAAACTCCTTTTTTTGTTTGAAAGGGTATACTTCTCAGGTGGTCCCATAGTCATTAAGTCTGGATCTGATGATGGGATCCTGAAGAAATTGAGGGAAATCTTTAAATTTTATAGGCACAGTTGATATACTTTGTAGTGGCGTTTAAAGTCGGTTTTGTGAAAATAATTTTTACGTTTATATTATTTGTCATATTTTTACTTACCTACGAGTACTTCAATAAAATATAATATTCCTCTCAATATCTTTTAGAGACTGTAGACTAAACAAAGGATTACCTACTCTACAGTTTTTATGAGCATTAATCATTAAGGTTTCATCTACTAACTTCTACTACACATCTGTAGCTAGAAAGATTTGAATTTTTAGTAGTGGAGTGTCGGACGAATTTCATGGTTTTCCAATTTTTTTATTTTATTAAATCATACATAAATAAAATCTAGTTTTAAAAATAAATCCTAAATATAAAAAATAAAACCGAAAAACATAATACTTATATAAAATATATTTTTAAATTTTTCTATGCGTTTTAAATTTTCGTTAGCTAGCGCTATGAGAAGTAGCTTTTTATTTTTAAATTGGTAGTTCAGTACTGATCTTTGTCGACTTCTTTTGTCCGGTGTGACTTACTAATAATCTCATGTTTGTTTATGCAGAACTTTTAAGAATCTGGGTAGTAAGAAACTCTTTCTGAATAATTAAATTAATAATTAAATGCTTTGAAAATCTTTTCTTGAATTATTAATTTACTTTAGTATTTCATTTCTTATTGCGTTTCTACTTATTTAAAGTAATCTAATTAACTTGTAAATACCAATTAAATATGAGTTGCTAGAACGGTGAAGATATACCTACATCGAAGGCATACCTACATATTTTTATACTTTGTAGTGGCGTTTGAAGTCGGTTTTATGAAAAGAATTTTTAATCTAGGAAATGCTTCTTACTCGTGGATATAAATTAAGTATTTTAGGATTTTTTATTATTAAGGAACTCATTAAATTTCATGTATTTTAGTTATTCTATGTCATTAGATTAAGTGAACTCGCTATTCTTAGATACATAAAAGCTCAAGATTCGTGAGAATGACTTAAAATCGTTTGTAATTTTGTATTTTGTGCATCTTAAACTATAAATGAAAAAAATTTACAGATTCCTATTTCTTTACAACGATAACTGAATATTTATTCTACCTACGAACGTAGATACACGACGATTTTATTATTTATTTTATTTATTTATTTACATAAAGGTTTAATTATAGCTAGCAACAGAAAAACCACCCAGGTCTGTAATATAAGCTAACAAAGAAAAACTAACTAAATCTAGGTACGTTCATTACAAACCATTAATGCTAGTTGAACATGTTGTGTATAAGTTATTATAAGTGACTTAAAAGTTAGGATTTCAGTATTTTCTTAATATTACGAGGATTAATATGGTCCCATACATCAGTGATATAACGATAACGGAATATTTGCTCTACCTACGTATGAGATGACTAATTTAAAGGCGGAATGCACAATTATTTTAAACACCGTTGCTACAATGATTGTTCTAAGAAATGTTACACTGTTACGTAAAGTGGAACAAGCGAATTCAATAAATCATAATAATCCGTGTTTACACTGCTTTTCAAACTTCGTTTGGGAACACAGTGGCTAAATAGGTTTCTATATTCCTAGATGTGTTATTTATTAGTTTAATCGAATGTGGGCGCAGAAAAGAAATAATAATAGTTAACTAGGTTAGCATAGAATCAAATATTTTATTCACGTGCGATTAGCTAGGGTTAGTTTTTTTAGTATGTTCTTCCGAGATCTGTGTTTCCTCATATTTACAATAGAACATACAAAAATAATTGATTTCATATCACAATAATTCCACGACCAAAACATTACTGTAGCCTTAAATACCTGAGAAGATAATTGATAAAAGATTGTAAAGAAACCCTGACCTATATTATCTATATACAGGACTTTGAATTTTATATTATATATATAAAATTCAAAGTCCTGACTGACTAAGATATCAACGCACAGCCTAAACTACTGAAGTTAGAAACTTGAAATTTTTACAGTTGGTTCCTTTTATGACGTAGGCGCACACTAAGGAAGGATTTTTGAAAATTCCACCCCTAAGGGGTTTAAATAAGGGATGGAAGTTTATATGAAACTCCGTCATTTTTCAAGCTGTTTCCATCAAAGTTGGTATTAGAGCTTTCAGTTAAAAATAAAGAAGTACGTGTGTCACAGTTTTTGAAAATTCCACCCCAATACCTAATTCCACGCGGACGAAGTCGCGGGGGCCAAAGCTAGTATGTTATAAGATACAGAAATATGGCAAAGATTCTAAACAGTTTGCAATCCAAGAGATGAAAATCGCAGCTGTAGTGCAAGCAGCTCATTAATTTTATTAATATATTTTATTAACCTATCTATTTCAAACCTATCCTTATTTTACTAAGCAAATCCGTCAATATACTTGTTTCTACAACAAAGGAAGTAAGAAAATGTTGCCATGATACCGTCAGCGGCGCCGTGAATAGAATGTAGAGGAAACATCTGAATCATGGCCACTGAAAGCCCTTCGATTCGGTTATAAATACAAGAAATCGTAAACACAAAGCCAATATATCAGGACCAACATGCCAACGAAAACTGACGTATATAAATGTCAAAAAAGGGATCAAAACTGTTTTCCGAAATAAGCAAAACATCAGAAGACAATAATATGAAAGACTATCGGACCGCCCCGGCTTCGCCCGTGGTACATATATAGCCTTATAGCACTCAAAGATCAAGAACATATCTAACGGTGAAAGATTTTTTGCAATCGGTCCAGTAGTTCCTGAGATTTGCGCGTTCAGACAAAAAAACTCTTCAGCTTTATAATATCAGTATAGATAAAACAAGACAGGCTTACAGCGGGACTGAAGGACAAACAAATCAACAAACAAACACAGTTTCGCATTTATAATAATAATATTAGTAATATAGAAGTAAGGATAGAATTTTAAGACATCGCTAGATTACAAAAAGAAATCATCCAAAGTTCCAAGTAAGTGTCTAAGCTTCTTATAAACAAAATATTGTAATTTGTCACGAAATGAACTTTGGCTTCATCGCTTATAGGAATTTTATCAAAAATTCTAGTGACTGATATTCAGCTGATATTAAAATCAGTTTTCAGTGTTTTCACATATCGACAGGTACTTCAAAGGTACTTCACAACTAACAGTGTTAAGTAGAACTTCAAGACACATGTGAGAACACACAGGGCGTCGAAAACAAAGATTGAATGGACAATAAAGCTTGTGTGTAGGTAAGTTTGCCTTCAAGCAATTCCTTTCTTCCAGCTCAAAGTGTGAGCATTGTTCGTACAAACAAAAGACCATTTAAGTATTTCCAGTAATTTAATTTTAAATGAGTGTGGAGATCGTCATAAATGTTGTTCGAGTCAAAATACCTACACATTTTATTAAGTACTAGTTTTGCCCGCGTCTTCGTTCAGGTTAAATTCGGTTTTTCTATCCCCTTAGGGTTTTCAAATCTTTCTTAGCGGATGCCTACGCTCATTATAGCTTTCTGTATGCATTTAAGTCCGATCCATCCAGTAATTTGAGCCGTGCATTGATAGATCAGTCAGTCAGTCAGTCAATCAGTCAGTCAATGTAGAATGGAGCGGACAATATCAGGAGTGGAAAACATTGGACCTTGGAACAAAATATTATGTAATGAGGAAATCTGTAAGAGTACTAAAGTGGCTGTCATAACTGGAATCTAATGGAATGCTAATCTGGAATGGAAATCGTGTGTTGATAAGCGCAGCTCAGGATGGGAAGGTCGCTCATGTGACAAGCAGCCTGTTAAAACTTCGTCCTGGGTGGATGGATGGATCTACTCTTCGAACCAGTGCTAGAGTCTCGACTTATCAAGAGCCACAAGTTAGCCTACATGAAGTGAATAATTTAAAATATTGAATTTTTCTTTTATTGAGGAAGGCGAAGAACTTATACTAGGTCCTTTTAAAATGGTGGCACGCTTTCTGTAAAGTATGAGACCTTTATTTATTTAATATTAAACCAAAATGAAACAAAACGATCACAAACAAGGAGTTCCATATCAGTCTTTATTTAAAAATTAAGAAACTACATAAATTTCCATAACGCTGTCAAAGATCAAGTATTTATTTTGAAATTGGGTTGCAAGTTGCAACTAGGACGATTCCGTAATTATTATTGGTTATCTTTTTAACCAACTTCCAAAAAGGAGGAGGTTCTCAATTCGTAGGATATTTTGTTTTCAATTTTTTATGTATGTTCCCTGATTACTCGAAGACGCCTGGACCGATTTGGAAAATTATTTTTTTGTTTGAAAGGGAATACTTCCCAAGTAGTCCCATTGTCATCACCAAATCAGGATCTCATGATGGGATCCTGGAGAAATCGAATATACTTTGTTTGCGTTTGAAGTCGGTTTTGTAAAAAAAATTAATGTTTCGGTAACTTGGTGTAAGTAAAAAATAATAAAATAATTAATAACAGTAATGGAAGCAAAATATTGCTAAGTATAAGCAGTAAATCTACAAACAATAAACTATCACAACACGAATACAAATAACACAATGTAGGCATTATTGTTGTTCAAATCAATGCTAATCTTGTCACGATTTTAAAATCTCACGATTTGCATAACCACGTTTTGTCGTATAATGGTGGTTTAATATTTTTTAATAGCTGGGTCCCCACCAGACGATCCATCGCGCTCCGATCGCACGCGGCAGGAGCGCGATCCAAATGTGCAGGCGGTGTGGACGTGCCGCGCGCGATCCATGCGCTCGTATTGGAGCGCGCGCTCCCTGCTGCGCCCGATCCGTTCGTTCCGGATCGCAGTTTAAACAAACTGGATCGGCCTAGTACGATCCACGCTCCACGTTCACGATTTTGGATCGCGGATCGCGGGATCGCCGATCCATTTTGGATCGTCTGGTGGGGACCCAGCTAGATGATAGGCATATGTTAGAACTTGAATACGATTTCACCTAAGTGACTTATCAATTATATGAACTCTCTAAATTGAAGGAAGTGTCCATCGATTAATTATGCGAAAAGAGAAACCGTATTAAGTATAAGGCAACTAATTTCTATAGAGAAAGAAAAATGATTTCAAAGGCATTTGTTTGTTTTTGCTTTTCTCACGAAGTCGTTTAAATGTGAAGGTATATTTACGACCTTTATAGCATATCTCATACACACATATATGTTTTCATAATAATATACAACAGCTAACGATCATTAAAGATGGTCTCACGCTACATTGACACTTTCATGTGGCGTTAAGTGAAAACATTAAAATTATGCGGAACTTTACAATAATTATATACGAATATTAAGATGAAAATACCTAGTTCGAGGAATGGCAGGTACTTTCAAGAAGAATTTTGAATTGGATTCAAAATAATTTGTTGCTTTTCATCTTAAAATTGCTGTTAAGAACGTTTTACGAAGAATTAATGTAGAACCATTCCAGTTTTGAAGAAAAGGTCACTTGATGTCATTTTCTCATCTCCGAACATTTAGGTAGTTAAAAGCTAAATCTGTTGTACACAATTTCTGAGCTAAATTGACAGATTTAAATTTCATGCTATCATATGCTATATGAAAGTACAAGGGTTGTTGCGGATTTTGATCTATCAATTTCATTTGGTTTAGAGATAGTGTACAAAAGCCACTACAGCCCACAGTTGTGTCCATTCTAAAAGTTTTTGAAACAATACCCTGGAATGAGATTATACTGTTGACGACTAACAGCTTAGCATGACTAACTTGCAAAGGCAAGCTTTTAGGTCGTTTAACAGTTAAATTCACTTTAAACTTATCACTGTCTCAACAAAAATGTAGTGTTACAAGATTTTATGAACCTAATAAAACAAATAATTGCAAAGTGTTGATTACAAGAAAAGTAAAAGAGACAAATTTTGTGAAACAGGTGGAAACCGTCCATGAATTAGAAGTATTAAATACGAGCGAACTCAGCATTTCAAATTAGAAATATGGTATTTTTAGAGTTCACGAGACGGTGCGTCAGTTGATTTATAAAAGAGTTGCTGTTGACTTCCACGTATTGCCTTCACCTTGGCGGGACGCTGGTTTGTATCACTTGCATTGACGACGCCCGTGACATCCACCCGAACGGCTAGTCCAAAATAAACACCTTAACAATGATTCCGGCACCTAAATTAGAATATTCGACGTTGAACGCTTGGAAGCGATACAGGATTCCCGGAGATCAAAGCCAGGTAGACTGAAAATTATCGCCGGAATTCAGAGCGCAGTGCTAAATAAACGTTTGTGGCAAAAATATACTTGCAACAGTCACGATCAAGGGCGCATAACCTGGCTCAGGCGTACACAAAGCTAAGGAGCTCGGACTTACGTCTGGATCCACCGACTGTTTCCTCGTCCTCGTGGTGGTCGTTGTGGTAACTGTCTCCACAGTCTCGACCACCTCGTCAACCTCGCCGTCGTCATCGTTATCGCCGCTCCAGCCTCCGAAAAATTCCGTCATGATAAGTAATGATCCTTTAACCACTGATACCACTAATATACGCCAGGATTATGCACACGCGCACAACACACAGGATTTTACACTTCTAACACATTAGAACATTTTTCAAATTGCGTTCTCGTTTTGTCCTCTCAGGTCGTCGAGCCTTACATCCATGTCTGGTGGAAATTCGCAAATGATCGATCAGGTTTAATACTAAAACACGTTTGCACTGCGGAGACGGCTACAGTGGATCTTGTTCAGAAATCTACTGGAAAACTGAAATAACCGCGGCGAACAAAAAGCACCAGCCAAAACATTTCACATGCGCGATTATTATTAGTTGGACGATCTAGCCGAAAGAGCGATGTGTCGCTGTGGCCTCTACAATACGTCCAGGTTGATTCTTTATTGGTGTCCTTCACTGAAGTGTCTTTGGCATTATACTTCTAAAGAATCCTACATCTGAATTTACTACAGCCGAAATTCCTTTTTTTATGTCAACTTTGTTTGCTAATATTATATTTTATTGAGTTCTTCAGCAAAATGGGGAATCCTAAAACCTTGTGATATTATTGTGATAGATTGAAAATTATATCTTAAAAATGGTTTAAATCATGATTAGATTTCGGATTTACATTGATTTTGTCACAATTTTTTCATTCATTTCTCTCAAAAGTTCATAGCTGGCCCACTACACGGTAGAGATCTCTTCTTGACTGACAAGGGTTTAGAACACGGTGATCAATTGCGAATTGGTAAACTTCACACACCTTTGAGAATATTATGGAGAACTTTGCTCCTTCTTCTTTCTTTCCTCTTCTTTCTTTCTTCCTGGAGAAGTTTTCTCATGATGTTTTCCTTCACCGTTAAATTAATTGCTTAAAACGCCCGTAACCCCGCGATTTTACCCTTAAAGAAGGAGGCAAAAGTCTTATCACTGATTTTTTCACAAGTTTGATAAAATATTGGGTCTTATCTTGTATGTGGTCGTCCAAAAGCGGCGTCGGCGTAGGAGTCGACAGCTTCTCCACTTAATATAAATACGCGCCTCTCCTAATACTCCGCGATAAATCTGTACCACATTTCCATAAGGTTTCATGCGACTTAGAATTCTAACCCCTCATTGATAAAGTCCTTAATCGAATGCAACCAGTTATTTAAATTACAAGATTTCCTAGTAACGGTTCAGTGTAACACAAAATTGCATCTTGTTAACTTTGTGCTAGAGCGTATAATGTTTTTGTGACGCTCGAATGTGGGTCATATTATCTGCCATATTTTGGCATTTTTATAAACGATTAAACAGTACGTTTTAAAATCCTACATTACATGTTTACATCAGTTCGCTGTCTAACTATTATAATTTATAATAGATAATCCGGAGAAAGCAAATTTTAAATTTTGATTTTTAGTTCTTTTTTCGTGACAGATTCACTTCACGATTCAACACTTTGTAAAAGTTTATTCGAATAAAAAAACTTATCTACTCTATTCTATTATACTAGTAAAACCCTTACTAATATTATAAATGCGTAAGTGTGTTTGTTTGTTGGTTTGTCCTTCAATAACGCTGCAACTGAGCTACGTATCGACGTGATTTTTTGCATGGGTATAGTTGAGGACCTGAAGAGTGACATAGGCTACTTTTTATCCCGGAAAATCAAAGAGTTCCCGCGAGATTTTAAAAACTAAATCCACGCAGACGAAGTCGCGGGTATCAGCTAGTCTAAATATATAAAAGGCAAAGGTAACTGACTGACTGACTGACTGACTGACTGATCTATCAACGCACAGCTCTAACCACTGGACCGATCGAGCTGAAATTTGGTATACAGGTAGCTGTTAGGACGTAGACATCCGCTAAGAAAGGATTTTGGAAAATTTCAACCCCAAGAGGGTTAAATAGGGGGTTAAAAAATCGAACCTAACGTGAGCGAAGCCGCGGGTTAAAGCTATTAATAAATATAATCGTACTCATGCTTACTCATGAATAATACGTCCTTTAACTAATATTATTTTTGGAACATCACACGAAAGAGAATGTCACAGAGGTTCTATTGTTGATGCCTTTATGGTAGGTCATGGACGTTAGGTACTAAGTATAGAAAGAATTGGTGTTATCATCATCCGAAAGGTTTCAAAGAATGGAAAATTCATCTAGTAAACATCTACTCTGTAGAAATAATAAAAACATCCTATTTTAAGATCTTATTAAGTACCTACGACATTTTGATTTTTAATGTTGGCCTTTGTTCAAATATCTACTGGAGGACATAAATTATTTATTTATAGAGGACATCATAATCCTTACTAATATTATAAATGCGAAAGGGTTTGTTTCTTGGTTTGTCCTTCGATCACGTCGTAACAGAGCTATTAGACGTGATTTTCTGCAAGGGTAGGTATTGTTGAGGACTTTGTGTGTAACTGTGAGATGGATTTTTTTTTATTCCGGATAAACAAAAGCTTCCTGCGTAATTAAAAATCTTAACTACTAATAGTTATGGGAAGTACTATATAGTAAGTTAGTAAGTATATAGTAAGTTAGTAGTCATCTTTGACTGCAGTAACACGCGAGATCGGGTCACTCGCTTAAACACACAAGTATTTTAAGAAAAATTAAACTGACTCCAATGTGTATAAAATAATTGAAAAGGGAAAGTGTCCATATAATAAAAACTACTGAACCGATTTTGATGAAATCTTTACTGTTCCGTAAGTTGGAAGTAAATGCAAGAAAATAAAAAAGAATGATCATAATGCGTGAACAAATATACATACACATGTATATTGTACTGTACATCCATACATATTATGTATATTGTATATAGGGAATGCAATCTCGATCTCGCGAGATCTCGTTTTCGCGAGATCTCGGCCTTTTTTAGCGAGATTGATCTCGGCTGAAAAAAGGGGCGAGATCTCGCGAGATTAACGAGATTGCACTAGAGCATAAAAAAGTCTTATTCGAAGCGCGGACTGACACTGACGGAGTTGCAACCTGTCGGTTTCGTTCGGTGCGCGAATTAATTTTTAAATTACTAAAAGATTTGCGTTTGATATTAGAAGAGAAGACTGGTTGTTTTTCTCATTTGTTATTTCAAATTCAAATTTTATTTATTTCATGTAGGCCAACTTGTAGCTCTTATAAATCTACCACCGGTTCGGAATGCAGATTCTGCTGAGAAGAACCGGCAAGAAACTCAGCAGTTGCTTTTCAAAAAATAAAAAATATTTTTTTATTTTTTAATAGGTAACCAAACTGTGCTATGTATGGTCGCGGACAGAAAATGTTTATCAGTTTTCAAAGTAGATTCTATATCACATTGCGTGCAGTAAGGTCTATAACGCCATAGAATATCAAAAGCATACCGACTGTCAGGTATAGACGTGTGCATGTAATTATGAATCTTAAGGTGGTAAACATTTTCTGTCCGCGACCGTATGTATATACAGTGCTTCCACAGTGATTTGATTGAAACGTACGTCAAAGTTTACTACTTAGAAGTTTATTAAAAAATTATAGACAATTTGATTCATAAAAGTCTATTGAAAAAATTCGTGGAAATATAATACTTTTAATTTTTATTATTATTTTTTTTCTAATTTATTCAAATATTATGATTATTTGCAAAAAAAAAACACACAAAACTGCCAATCTCGCGAGATCTCGAAATTAGCGAGATCTCGCGGTATTGTTATTTACAATCTCGCGAGATCTCGCTTGAGCCCCAATCTCGCGAGATTTGCATTCCCTAATTGTATACTATAAGCGGACACTAATATTTTTACTAAAAAAAGGACATTGATTACAAGTCGGTTAAAAATAAGTACCTAATTACTTGCCTCTTCGAAATTAATGCAAAGTCACACAGCATCGTTTCTGTGGTGTCATTCACCCCACGTGGATGTCAACCAAGATGACTTACCTGTAACCACAATAATTACTTATTTAGTAACCGCAATCTTATATTTTTTGCTGCAACTGTGTATTGTAAACTTATATAAAGCCAGTAAAAGAGAGTGTTAGCCATTCAGAAATCATTGCGATCGTCACAATGTAACTATCAATTAAATTACATTACTCTGCTCAGACTCAAGACTAGCGTTGCCAGACGTCCCGTATTTCCCGGGACATCCCGTATTTTAGGCATTGTTTAAAATGTCCTGGCGGGACGGACTCTGTCCCGTATTTGTACCGTACTTCATTTTTCATTATGAAATCGATCCAAGTATTCACACACGTAACGTTCGTAAAAAAAGCGAGTTGATCACCGTTTTTAATTACGATTATAATTGTATTGATTTTTACAGATATGTTAAAACGAATAAAAATATGTTAAAACAGACTCGATCCTCGGAAAATATTAAAAAAATGACACTAAATAATTTTGTTTTTTTATTTGTCCCGGGTAAAAAACTGGAATCCCGTATTTTTTGCCTATTTAACCATTTGTCCCTTACAGAATGAAAAAAAATCTGGCAACCCTACTCAAGACAGAGTTAAAACGAGACGGATTTATGTCAGAGCATAATTTGTGTCCCGTTTTAACACTTAATTATGAGCTAAGTCAGAGCGCGCTCTATAGATCTCAGCATCAGAGAGACGAATCACGGTCTAGTAGCTCCATAATCTCTCCATAGATAGAAAGAAACAGATACAGTCGCAGTAAAACAGCGTAAGTATAACTTATTTTTTTTGACCGATTTATTTAGTTTTTAAAAATTTTATTCTTACAGATTACATTTTCGATTGTAATTAATATACCAAATAAATAAATACCAAACTGATGCAGCCTTTGTAGAATCGGCCTATAGAACGAGCCGTAGCGCGTAGCTACAAAATTAGTCGGTCAAAAAGTTTTACTTCCAGTTTTTTCGTTCTAAATGGTGGGAGAGAGAAGAAATTTCGTTATTTGTTGTAATCATAAGATACGTTTTATTGGTTTATCACTCGCACCATGCTTCTGCCAAAAAGTTGTAGTCTTTATTTAGGCACCTATTAAAATATAATCTTAAAATCTGCTTCGTGTCTATAACACCCGCTACCCACTTATTTTCATATTTTCACTGTTTGCGCAAAACTAAATCATTTACATTTAAATGCGGCATTGGACAGGTCAATGTCGGCAGGTGTTATGTATTACGGAGTAAACTTTGTTTTTAAGCTCCGAAGCAGCGCAAAAAGAGGGGTGTTACAACTTTGACGTGTGTATCTTTGTATCTGTGAATCTGTGTATCTGTGTATCTGTGTATCTTTGTATCTGTGTATCTGTGTATCTGTGTATCTTTGTATCTGTGTATCTGTGTATCTTTGTATCTTTGTATCTGTGTATCTTTGTATCTGTGTATCTTTGTATCTTTGTATCTGTGTATCTTTGTATCTGTGTATCTTTGTGTCTGTGTATCTTTGTATCTGTGTATCTGCCTGTTTCCTCGTGCGCGTGAGCGCGTGCTTGTGTGTGTGTGTGTTTGTTACTCCTTCACACAAAAAGTACTGGACGTATACTGGATGTTTGGAATGGAGATAGCTCATCTAGGATTAACACATAGGCTACATTTTATCCCGGAAAATTAAAGAGTTCCCGCGGGAATTAAAAAAAAACTTTTTCCACGCTGAACGAAGCCGCGGGCATCATTAAGTAGAAGATAAAGTCTGTAAAATCAATAAACGCAGTGAGAAAATGATCGGCACGCGCTACTGGGTCACATCACATCAATATTAACTAGATCTACACTTCCATGGAAAGTTGTACACGTTTCTATCGATTTCCCGACTATTATTCGGAGCGATTCTGATTTCTGATGTGTTTATTTAACTTTGTTTATTTTCTTTATTTTTCAAATCCTTCCCTAACAGGGGTTTAATTTTCAAAAATTCTCTATTAGCGGATGCCTACGTCGTAATAGCTATCTGTAGGTATGCCAAATTTCAGCCACATCCGTCCAGCGGTCAGCGCCATGCGTTGATAGATCAGTCAGTCAGTCACTGGTCAGTCACCTTTGCCTTTTATATATTTTGAAGATTAAAATTGCAAAACCTGAAATTACATCTACCATGAAATGATTCCGGGACAAATAAGATCACAAACGCTCACCATTTCACCAGCAAAGTCGTCAGTAAGTTTTTCTGTTATTTCTTTATTTACATAACATTATGGCTTTAAACGAAATTTGCATAATTATGACTCAAGTGTTTTTTTTAATCCTACTATTATTATTAATGCAAAAGTTGTATGGATGTATGGATGGATGGATGTTTGTTACTCAATCACGCCGCAACGACATCACCGATTTTACTGCAACTTGGGACAGAGATAAATTATAATCTGGAATAACACATAGGCTACATTTTATCCCGGAAAATTAAAGAGTCCCCGCGGGAATCAACAATCCATAATCCGCGTGTACAAAGACGCGGGCATCGGCTAGTATGTAATGATCAAAACTGTAATTACCTACTTACCTACTACATTAAAATCATACACAATTGAGGAAACACGGCTAGGTGTCGCGATAGGGCCACGCTCGTAAAATCCGAAATGACATTGGGATCCTAAAATAAAACATTCCGTATGATATTATTATTATAGTTAGCTGGCATGTGTACACGAGCGTTTTATTTTTCTTTAAGTAAATTAGGAAAACAAAATCATTCTTCGTCATTTCCTTTGGATTTTTTTGAGGCCTTAATTATTGAGTCGAAATGCTTTTAAAAACACTGCTTTTGTTGTTTTGAACAACTGTATGTATATATATAATTTTTTAATTAAAAGTTTTTGAACATAGGCCAATTCTTTAGAGATAGCTCTCGCTAACAATTTGGAATGATGATAATAGAACGACAGACTGATCATTAAATTTAAAAGTTACTTACACTTTTTAACCGATTTCCAAAAAAGGAGGAAGTTCTCAAATCGTCGGAATCTTTTTTTTCCCCTGATTACTCGAAGACGCCTGGACCGATTTGGAAAATTCGTTTTTTATTTGAAAGGGTATACTTCCCAGGTGGTTGCACTGTCATTAGGTCAGGATCTGATGATGGGATCCTGGAGAAATCGAGGGAACTCTTCAAATTTTAAAGGCACAATTGATATACTGTGTAGTGGCGTTTGAAGTCGGTTTTGTAAAAATAATTTTTACGTTTATATTATACGAGTACATTATACCTACGTCTTGTAAAGTTATGTTTGGTCAAAAGTGAAGGTACAGTGGCCATACTTCGAACAAAAAAATTTGGAACTTTATTTCCCAAACATTTCTCACTAGGCAAATGATTATTGTGCGTAGTCAGCAATCCAAATCTGCAAGACAAAGTTTTTCTTCGAAATGCAGGTAGTCAGTTCGTAGTTCGCGCCAAGAATCTACGCTTTAACTTGTTAGAAGAAAATTAATTTTAATTCTGCGAAACCGTTCATCAGTTTATCACGTGTTGACTATTTACGACAAATAGGAAGTAAATCAAATATGTAATTAGGTACTGGTATAAATCTGTAAATTCACAGTTTAATAACCATACAGTAGAGTATTTTTTTGTAGAGCAAGGAGTGAGGCGGGAAAGCCGAAACTGTGAACCAGCCATGCGGTTGTTTTATTTTGCAGCTTAAAACGTATGTTTGATAAATTGTTAAATAAACCCAAAGTGTATGCTGTTAAATGAATATTATTTCCTTACACAATCACAGTGCAGATCTTAGAGCGATGCCAAACAGTCGAGAGAGCGATGTTGCCTTCAGGTGGCTACATAAAAAATTCGCGGTGCGTTCTTGTTGTTGAATTTTATCATCTGTCCAGACTTCAAAGCTCAAAACGAGTGGAGATTTTTCCCTGAAGTTATTGCCAATACGAACAAGAACCATAACCAAACCATAAAAAAAACTCCATACTTTGACATACGGTTGAAACTTCTATAATGAAAATAAACTGCGCTTCGATGCACTAATAAGAATTCATAAAGTACATAAACATAAAAATTATTTTTAAAAACAGACTTCAAATGTTTGATTTACAAAGTAAATCAAATGTTCCCTCGATTTCTCAGAATACCATCATCAGATCCTAATCTAATGATCAAGGGACCACCTGGGAAGTATACCCTTTCGAACAAAAGAAGAATTTTGCAACGACTTGGGAGCATCCTTCTTTTTTGAAGTCGATTAAAAAATACGCTACGTAACGGCACAACTCCTGGAAGCTAAGGCGTTTCCCATCTGTGTGATTGCTACACTGTGGTACCACGTACGTACAGACGTAGTGCTCTCACAGGGCATGGATGGCGAATGCGAGCTTCAAAGCTTGTGAAGTTGTGACTCATTGGAAGCTGACTTGTTGTTTTCCTTATTGTAATTCTAAAAATACCTACTTTTATAAACAATCTGCGGTTCCCAGCATAACTTACACATATACTACAACAAAGAACATAACTAGTTAAAATTATCGAACGTTGACAGCTAGTGATAGACGTGACATGGCCTGTCTCAATCTTCTCGCGTCGTTATATCTTATTTCTGAGGGTAGTTATTCCTTCCATTAACTACATAATGGTGAGGGTTTTTTGTGATAATAATGCAGTGAGATCCCGGATCCTTCTGCATACCCCTCAACCAAGAGTAGGTACGATTAAAGTTCGGTTCCTACATACGTAGTTGTTGTATTATAATATTTCCCACCTCTATTTTCTTAAGGCCTAGGTATATCCAATCTTCAGAGGTAAAGTGACCTAAGAACAAAATTATCAATTCTGATTCTAAACACCCACATTGTAGGTACGTTTTAAGCGTTGCAATTGCGTATTACTTTTACTTTGGCACCCAATGTTTTGTTATGAGCGTTATGAGTTGGCTAATCCGTTGTTGGCAGGGATTTATGACCACAGAGATTAATTGACTTCAGGGTGTAATAAACTGAAGCTATCGTTGCATTTGTTATCAATGACGTAGGGCGTTGTTGCATCTCATGAAATTGCGCCTATATTTATTTGTGTTAGGGCGGCCCGGCCTAGTTTCGACACCTTATCAAATTAATGAATGAATTATAATTTATCATTGTTGAATCATGTCATGTAGTGACTGAGTTGGTAATTACTTTTTATTTTTAACGCCCGACGGAAAAGGAGGGATGTTATAAGTTTGATGTGTGTGTCTGTGTATCTGTGTGTCTGTCTATTTCCTCGTAGCTCCCTAACGAATGGAACAATTTTGATGCAGTTTTTTCTGTTTGAAAGCTAACGTAATCGAAATGGATCTTAACTATAATGTATGAAGCTCTGCTCAGGCGTTTGAAGATCATCAGCTCATTTCCTACTTGATAAAAGGGTCTTACAAGCACTCACTGTTGTGATTGAATGGAAATATGTTCCCGGGTTCAATTCCGGGGTCGGGCCATAAAATGTATCCATTGGGGTTTTCTGGCAAGAAATTCTCAGTACTAGCCCGGAATTAGGAAGTTGACGGTGAGTCATGCCCGTGCCTCGGAGAGTACGTAAAGCTGTCGATCCTGCGCATGGTCTCTCACCGGTCGTGTCGGATTTCCGTCTCATCGGACTATGAGAGTAAGGGAATAGAGCGTGCACCTGTGTGTGCGCAATACACACTTGTGCACGATAATATCTCCCGCGCAGATAAATGATCTGTGGAGATTGGAGGATAAGGACATTATTACATGGTTAGGTCATAGATTCACATGTTGGGAGTGTTTTCAATTTTCAATTTACACTTGTTTACTACCCATCTGATAGCAATCTCATCAAATAAAAATGCTCTTGTATTATTTTATATGAGGGCAGTCCGACCTAGTTTCGACGCCTAATCAAATTAATGAATGAATTATAATTAATCATTGTTGAATCATGCTTTAGTGACCGAATGAGTCAGTGTGGGTAATAATAATAACTTTTTATTTTTCTAACAGTGATCATGATGTAATGCGTTTTTCTCATCTCATGAAGCTGCTCCTGTCTTTATGTGAATGTTGGCAGTCTGACCTAGTTTCTATAGTTTTTGAAATAGTACCTAAATATTCAATCTCGTTACGATCAAAGTTAAACTTGACCTATTGATATGCAACTTGCTTTAATATTGGATAGAAGCAGCATGTCAATTCCGTAAAAATGATTGCATCAGTCTAACGATCGCAATGGCCTCTGATTGGCTGGTACCGTCCCATTATTGGTTAAAACGCATTGATGCAGCAAGAACGCCATAAATTCAGCCAATCAGAGTCCATTGCAATCGTTACACGGACGCAATCATTTTCACGGGATCGACAAGCTGGCGCACTTTGCGGAATTTTCCATCAAAAATCAAAATAAAATATTTTAATTTCATCATCTGTTACCATTTCTGCATTTATGTAGAGTTTCGACAGTCATTTATTCATGTATCGCACTCATCGGCTTAGTTTTTTATGGCGAAAACCAGCGCTACCTGCCCACATTATATTATGTATTTACCGTTGCAATGCGAGCTTTACTGAGAGTTGAGACTAACCGTGTAAAAACAACAGTTTTTTTTGCACTTTGACGTAGGTGTACAAAGATCCTCTTCGTCATAATGGCAATTGGCGGTAAATTGTATCGCGACAGCAGCTGCGCGCGAGTGACGTATCAGACACGTTTGTATGTGGGTTAATACGGGTGGCGCCATCTAGTCAGCGGGTAATGAACTAGCGAGTACGGGTTCGTGTCGAAGTATGTTGTTCTAATTTTGGTGATTGATTTATTACTGTTATCAAAAATAGCAGGGTTCCGCTAATTAATATAAGCTCATTTATAATATGAAAGCAATGTGAGATACACCGACTTAATAATTTCTTAGCATATTTTTTGAAGTTTAGCCAAAACGATAATTAACACAGCGAAACCCTTTTTTTTCAATTTTCCGAATTAGGCCATTTTTAGCTCCGGCTTGTTAAGGCAGTCTTTTTTCAGGGATTCAACTACTGTGGTGTAATTATCTGAAAATGATAGCTACAATGTGACGATTGCAATCTATACTGATCGGACTTACGATAGAGTTAAGAAGAGACACAAATATTCTCTGACATAAATCTGTCCCGTTTTAACTCTGTCTTGAGTATGAGGTGAGGGCAGAGTGAGAGTGTAATCTTCTTTCAGTCTAAGTATAGTGTATTCCGTATCGTGTCGCGACTCGCGTCGCGTTCTGCAAAATGGAGAAAGAGTAAGAAAAAGTGTCGCAAGTGCCTATAAATCAACCACGTGCCATCGAGTGCCAATAACCTTTCCCGTCCCATCAATCAGCGCATTGACACGCCCCAAGTCGTATTATTTACTAGTAATGTCGTAACATGCATTACTGAAATACATGCCTATGTATCTACATGCACGCATTCACAATAAGCCTATGTTAATTATACTTTAAATATGTAGGCATATTTTCGTGTTCCGGCAAGATGGCGTGTAGATCCGATTAGGGGTATGGGTTGAAGTTGAAGTACACTGCCATACCCGGTCCAAGTTAGCCTGCTACCATCTTAGACTGCATCGTCACTTACCACCAGATGACATCGCAGTCAAGGACTAACTTGCCATCGGATAAAAAAAGAAGGCATTATGAAGACATCCATCCGCTTCTTTGACGTTACTATCGTTCCACCTTAATGGTCCACTTAAAGCGATTAATGTTTAAGATAATACGATTACTATAAAATTATAAGGAGCGAAGCACTGTGTCACAAATCAGGTTTACATTTACAGTCCTTTTAAAGGGCTTTACGAGTTTCTCTGTCGCTCGGTTCTTACACAAATAAATATCATTGTCGGTCGGTAGTTTTTTGGCCGACAACAAATTCGCAATTTTTACGAGCACTCCCGATTTCGGGTTCTTTTTAAAGTTTTATCGCGATCTTTTACTGCCGATGCAGAAAAAAAAATTCACGTGAAATCTCCGTGAGATGCTTCGATGATTTCGAATCCTGAGAAAGATGTGAGAAAATACTTAATATATTTTTGGTCAACAATTCTTGTTACCGCAGTCATTGAAGCAAAATGTCCACTAGCAATATTTGATAAAGTTTCACCAACAAATTCCTGAAAAACCGGCAAAGCATTGGTGGTGCCTCAGGTGCTACAAATGTTCATGGGCGGCGGTAATCACTTAACATCAGGTGACCCGCCTGCTTGTTTGCTCGCTAAAAATATTTTAAAAAAAAAGTTAGCTCTATCAAGTGTCAAGTCTTTTGCACTGTTGTAACGCTCGTAGCAAGTCTATTTCTGCAAGCGAGCTTGATAATAATATATTATGCTAGATATTGCTGGTATGGGCGCTCAACATTAGATCCGTAGATTACTTACTGCCAAAGATATTTCAATGTAAAAAAAAGTCCAATGAATGACCATTTCTGCCGTCCACAAGCTATAATGCCGTTAACTACCAAAACCATATTTCCTATAATATAAACCCTAATTTAAATGCTTTTGGGTTTATATTAGGAAATATGGTCTTGGTAGTTAACGGCATTATAGCTTGTGGACGGCAAATTTATTTTACTTTAAACAGTTTTTACTTCATTAAAGGAAATTCTCGAAAGGAACTTTATCCTATTTCTTTTAAAAATTTTGGCGAGTTTCGAAAAATGTAGCTTAGCATAGACTTGACTTTCGCTTTTTTGGAAATGGAAATGCTTGTGATATCCTCTTTACAGTTTAAAAACTTACTGAGGAATTGTTTGGACATCGAAAGGCAGCTGGAGTAATAAATAAAGCTCCGGGAAAGCTCAAAATTACGTGATTTGGTTAAATTATGGGCCAGTTTACCCACTTTCAGCTAAATATCCGCTTATCCCTTTTTATTGTTATTGCATTTTATTTTTATTTCTGCTTACAAAACCAAAACAAATCAAAATATTTTTTTATTAATTTACGCCTGCGACGTTGTCATAAGGTTTTTAAAAAGCATTTTTTTTATACATAAAGTGATGATGTGGTCTAAGGTGTAACGCGTTTGTCTAGAAGATGCCTATTCACTCTTGTTTTAAAGATACCCAAATTGTACGTGTTAGGAAACACAGATCTTGGAAGAGCATTCCAGACCCTAGCCGTGCGAATCAGGAATGAAGACTTAAAGCGCTTGGTGCGCGTAGGTGGAATATCAACGACGTAGGGATGGAAGCTCACCCTATGTCTTGCAGTGCGGTGGTAAAAAGTTGAAGGGGGGGGGGGGGTGAGCAAGATCGAAGAGCATGTGGGAAATCTTTCTTTTTCTAGATTTAAAAAGCGAAATAAGGAATAGATAAAGAGGATACAGAAAGAGAGGTGCCGCGCGTAAACATCAATTTTATTTGGCAATTAATAAAAGCTGCCACTCACGTTTATTCAGGTCAAAACATTGCAGATACCTACACTAGGGTGGAGCGAATTTTTTTTTATTTCGCAATCATTTTGGAATACCTGTAAAAAGTTGCTCTTCTAACTCACAAATATACACACAAAATTTTATTTGACACTTAATATATTTAGAGGTGCCCCCAACCTCATTAATATTACAGAAATTCGCGAAAATTTGTCAAAAAATACATTCGTATTATTTCCGCAAAATTATATTCTGAATGTTGCCCTGTTAGTTTATGATACAAAAATTTGACCAAGATCAAGAAATACAACTCATATAAGTAGTATTTATAACTTAATGTTGTTGTTAATGTAATCTAGATTGAAATAAAGTTCTTTCGATTTGAATTTATACCTATTATTTTTGTTCATTACAGTAAAATGTCTCAAGTCAAAACTCGACAAACGACGTCCTGTCCCGTGTTTGGTTTGCCAGAGAAGTTACCAGTATCTCAATCGCCTACTTATAATGATGTTTATATATATTATAATATATAAATTTATTTATCAAGCAATCCGCCAACATTTCCGCAAATGGAGAAAATTGAGTAGCGTTCTATGACTAAGTACCTCCATAAGAAGGGTTTATCACCAAAGGCCATTCTTGATGATTTAGTCAGTACATTAGTGGATTCTGCTCTATCATATTCAAGTATCAAATAATGGATAGCATAATTTAAGCGTGGTAGAAAGAGTGTGAACGACGAACCCCGCACTCGAAGGCCTTCAACATCCACTACTGACAAAAATATTGAAAAGGTACTTGATCTAGTTATGTAAAACCGCAGATTAAAAATTAGAGAGATAGCCGAGATTATAGGCATCTCTTATGAATGAATACAAAACATAATAGAAAAACGTATTGAGTTTCCACAAGGTGTCTGCGAGGTGAGTCCCACGGCTGTTTTCAGTCGAACAAAAAAGAACTATTGATTACTTCGCGCGACTGTTTGGAGTTATTTGAAGCTGATCCAGCTGATTTTTGGATTCGCTTTGTTACTATGGATGAAACATGGGTTCATCACAATAAACCAGAAACAAAACAACATTCAAAACAGTGGAGAAGATCCGGTTCACCACCCCCTAAAAAGGCTAAGACGATATGTCGGCAAATAAGGAGATGGCTTCAGTATTCTGGGACTCGAAGGGCGTGATTATGATTGATTACCTTGAAAAAGGTCAGAATATAAACTCTGATTACTATTGCACCTTACTACGTCATTTATGTGAGGAAATAAAAAAAACACGCTCAGAAAAAAAATCTGTTTCATCAAGATAATGCCAGTGTTCACACATCAGAGCGATCAATAGCTAAAATCATAGCTGTGGCTTTGAACTGTTACCGCATCCGCCTTATTCACCTGATCTGGCATCATCTGACTTCTTTCTGTTCCCTAACCTAAAAAAGCACTTAGGAGGTCAGAAATTTTCGACAAACGACGAGGTCAAAGCAGCAGTAGACGCGTATTTTGCCTCTCAGGACAAATTATCTTTTTCTAACGGTATAAACGCTTTGAAGGAGAGGTGGCAGAAGTGCATTCAACTTGATGATGATTACGTAGAAAAGTAAAAATATAATTGATTCTGTATGTGTTTATTTTCTTAGTTAGGCCGAGTACTTTTCAATCCTCCCTCGTATCTTGTTTCTGTGAATAAATAAATTGTTTGAAATGGGTAACAGCTCTTTTAGTTATATTTCCAAGTAATTATAATTATATTCATTTAATGATAGCCCTGAAACTCAGAAAAATATATTCATTGAACAATCTGACAGTGTGATAACGAAATGTAAAAAGTAGTTATATTTACCGATTTTCAATTGTGTTGGGGCACCTCAAAACATTAAAATAGATTAACAAGATTTCGAATGTTTGATTTTCTCATTCAAAGACAACTTTATATCGCTATGCCTTTGAAAAAAAAAGTCTTTTTTTTTCTTTCATATATGATCACTCCACCCTAACCTACACGTCTACAAAATCTAGATTTCTAATTAATTCTGAAATCCACGAACGCAGTTACGGTTAACTAGTCGTAAATAATATAATTAGCATGCCCTGACACATGCAATGGTCACACAAATAGACACACCAAATCTATAACAAGACTAGGTGACGCGCCGCGGCTTCGCACGGCTGGGGAAGGAATGGGAGCTTTGTGAGAGATTTTTTTTTAAATCAATAACAAGATAGTCCTTGACTGCGATCATTATAAACTCCTATAATACACGACGCTGATTTTCAGCTGTGACGTCACGAGTGACGTCACAGCAAAAAAATTGTAACAAAATAACATTTACAAAAGTGACAGAAGCAGCAAAAGTATTAATAATGAAAAACTAATTAAAAATACTAAAATAATTATTTTAAAAAAAACTTAATAAATAAATCATAATATGTTACAATAGATATATATTTAGGTGGTTGTAGATGTTTGAAGTCGGTTTTTTAAAAACAATTTCTATTTATTTTTATTCATTTACGAGAGGATAGGGTAGCTACAAACAAACACACAGAAAAACTGATATCATTTACTCCAATGATATTGTTAGCATGACCTAACATTATGCAACGGCACAGAAATAGACGGACCGATTTTATAAATAGGTTTCGATAGTTATAACTTTCATCATTGAAATGTTTCATCAACGCGATTTATGGGTCATTTAGTCAATTATGTCCCTCATCTGAGACGAGTAAACGATTTTTAACGTTGAATCTGAGGTAAATCATAGGAGCTGTGACAAATTTTGGCAATTTTGGCAATGATACGATAAAATTTATTGTTTGCCTTGCTTTTATGATTTGTGGGGTGCAAAATCTAGGAAGGTACCTAATATGCTGTAAAAAACAAACTAATTATTATTCTGTGTTCTGTCCTTACTTAGTTACAAATATTGTAAATGCGAAAGTGTGCTTGTTTTTTTGGTTTGTTGATTTGTCCTTCAATCACACAACTTAGGGGAGCAACGGAGCAATGTAATTTTTTTGCATAAGTGTGAGGACTTGAAGAGTGACATAAGGTAACTCTTATCGGTGTGAAATAGAGGGTCTCCTTATTTTTCCACCTAACCAAACACCACGCGGACGAAATCACGAGCAAAAACTAGTCTTATTTTTGTATCATTCTTCATAATGATTTTGTTAAAAAAATCGATAGAATCGATCGATATTTATTTTTGTAAAGATCGGGTAACAAGTTCTTATATTCGTACAAAATAGTGCTTGAATCTGCCACAATTTATATCGTGCAAAATAAATAAATTTAAAAAAGTTAGTCTTAAGGCCCAAGACACGGAGCTGCCCGCGAAATTCAAATTTAATTTGGTTTTTCGCCATTTATAAACTAATACGACAGGCTTATGGTATTCAAATTGCGCCAATGGCACTATCATCTTCACAGGTTTCTATACTAATCTTTACGTGAAAGTATCCAGTTTAAGAAATTAATCAAAAAAATGACTAATTTGTGAGTAGCTCACGTCAAACTCATTTACATCCATTTTGTAAGTGTATTCGGAAGCACTTACTCATTTTTAGGAATATAAGTACAGTGACCGGTCTCTGCTGTGAGTCATGTCCCGGGTGTGCATGTAGGTCGGGTGTAAAATTGCTGTAACGACGCGTGTGACGTCATACCCTGCCCGGTACTTGGGGACTAATAACGAAGCCATACGAGCCACTGCGATTAATTCAACATTCAAAGTGTTAGAGAGCCCGTACACGGTCAAACGTGTTTGTCAAACACGTAACATTTTTACGTGTTTGTCAAATTTTTTGATAGTCTGTGGTAGTGTTTGTCAAACAGAAACGGACGGAGTTTGATCGTATGCGCTGGTGTTTTTTTTTTTTATTCAATGACAAGATAGCCCTTGCTATACTGCGATCTCACCTGATGGTAAGTGACGATGCAGTCTAAGATGGTAGCGGGCTAACTTGGAAGGGGTATAGCAGTGTAAATTCAACCCATACCCCTTATCGGTTTCTACACGCCATCGTGCCGGAACGCTAAATCGCTTGGCGGCACGTCTTTGACGGTAGGGTGGTAACTAGCCACGGCCAAAGCCTCCCACCAGACCAGACCAGAGACAATTTGTTTCTCTTGCTGCTTGCTTGCTTGTTGTTGTTGTTGTGTTGTGTTGAGAGAGTTTGATGACCTTGTTCAAACAAAACCGTAACAAAAACGTAAAATTATGTTACGTGTGTGACAAACATGTTTGACCGTGTACGGGCCAGCGATCACAGAAGAAAAGTACGGGCCCTCTTAATTAATTTTTTTTTAAACAAGCTTTTCAAGCAAGTAAACTTGATGGGGTTGCATCGTTTGATTGCAGAGTTACCTTAGCCACCTTCCGGTTCCAGTATGTGATTAGCCCCATGTCACAATAACATTGCATTGCCATCCGATTTACATAAGTTAGGTGCCAGTTCAATCTGTAACTGGGAAGTGGTTCTAATTTAGCTTGCAAGTTTTGATCTAAAATTCTAAACATATTTTTTTTTTGGCTTTTGCTGGTACAATGTTCCCAAATTGCCCCCACCGGGAATCGAACCGGAAGCCTCCCAGTTATAAGATCACAGCGCTCACCACTGCGCCAGGGAGGTTGTATATCGCTGTCGACCCTTATATTTCAGCAGATTTCATCTAATGCTTAATCAAAATCAAGCAAGCTTCATATTGACGAAGGACATTCGTAGTCTAAACTAACAAGTTGTAAAAGCCCAAAAGATTAATTCTTAGGAAACACTCGCTCCATATACAGTTGTTTAAATAGCCAACCTGCTTTGATGTACCTCCTAGATGCATTAAGTTTTGGACCCATTTGTCAAGAGCTGGTCTTTTGCTACTGCAACCTAAATCAACGTTAGCTTCTCACAGATTTAAAACCAACAAATTTAATTTGTGTGACAATATATTTGGATCTGAGAATAATATTTCAAAGGCATTCATTATTTGAATAACAACTGTAAACATATTCCACTAACCTCTAATAGGTCGTTGCTCCAGTTTTATTAATAAAAAAATGTCTACTTTTAATTGAGAAATCTAAAATTCAGTGGAAAGCTATTTCATTGGGCGTACAAAACACGACATGCCTGAATTAACTTCTAGGACATGAATTAAAAAATGTCGTAAGTAATGTATCACACTACACACTATCACACTAATATTATAAAAGCGAGTGTTTGTATGTGTGTGTGTAATTGTGTATGTTTGTTTCTCCTTCACGCCACGACAAATGAACAAATTGGTTGAAATTTGGAATGGAGATAGCTCATACCCAGTATACATAGGATATATTTTATCTCCGAAAATTAAAGAGTTCCCGCGACAAAAATAAAGTACCTTAATCCACTTCTAGGCTTCATCTAGTTTTTCATAATGAAGTATTTTGATTTTCAACGTCTACTACCGGAATAAGTTCTCTCTAGGTTTCATGCATGGACTTTCACAGGTCTCGCTCATGCGCCACCTTTATCCTGTAGCACTTTGCAATTCGTGTAATGTCGTCGGTCCACCTTGTGGGGAGTCTGTCTACATTGCGCTTTTTGGGGCAGGGTCGCCGATCCAGCACTTTGGGACACCAACGATTATCACTTCTTCGAAAAATTATGATTACGGATTTCTAGAATATCCTTACACACTTAAGCAATCAGTCCGGAGTCCGGACTTTATCCCGGAAAATATTTTAAAACGACGGGGAAAAATTCGCGGTAGCAGTCGCAGATATCAGCTAGTGGTATAAGTCATCAGTAGGTAAGTACCTTCCTATTTTTAGTGTGATCGCGTTAAAGGAAGTGCGATCTTCGTCACGAGTGTGTCATTGACCTCTGAGTCAATCGACTGTCAAATTAGAGTCATTTTGTGTGACTGTAATTATTGTGATCACTACATTTGTGTGACTTGTATTTTGAGTTGACTACGGACCGTGCTTTCATAAGGGCAACTAAAATTATAATGAGTTTCTGCCACGCTTTCTTTATTACCTTTCCCCTTATGCGGTCCATCTAAATTGATTTACTCATTAGTCAGTAAGTACTTTAGAATTAGGAATAGAAATAATATATGAAATTATGTATGAAATGAACTAACAGAGCGTGATGGTCACTAAGTGATCAAGCTCTTAAATAAAGAGAAAAAAAAACCAAGGGAAAATGTGGAGAATATAAATCGGCAAGACTCCGCTGGCTCGGGCACCTAGAGAGAACGGGAGAACGGGAACGTGCTGTAAGGAGAGCATACTTGGGTCGCCCAATAGGAAAATGCCCCGTTGGACGACCCAGGTATCGCTGGGTGGACGAAGTGACAGAACACCTGCAAGCCCTCAATACACCCGATTGTCGCGAAGCGGCGCAGGAGAGGCATGAGTGGTAGCTTCTGGTGTCGGAGGCCAAGATACTCTTTGGGTCACTGAACCAGCGAAGTAAGTAGTAAGGGAAAATGTATATAATACGTAGGGTGTTCAGTAAATCTTGTCGTACCACTTATTTTTAAGGGTAGCAGTAAAACTAATTGTATGTTTTTAAAGTGTTATTTTCTACAAAACATTACCAGTTTGTTTTTTTAATCTACGAAGTATAACTTGGTTGCAGTATTTTTTTAATTAATTTAACTTTGGCGTCTTTGATTATCGTGTAATTCCGTAGTACAATTTCAAACGTGGTTTAAGCAAACAAGAATGTATGGATGAGATGATTTCCGTATTTGGTCAAAAAGCACGATCCTCAAGGACTATAGAACACTGGTATTTGCAATTCAAGCGTGGCGAATTTGGGCTCGACGATGATTTTCGTCTAGGCGGACGCTTCGAAGTGACAGTGCCAGAAATGGCAGCTCGTGTGGAAAAAGCAGTATGAAAAAACAGTCATATAACCTACCGGTAATTAGAGCAGCTTTTAAACATTTCTGTAGCTACGTTACACAAAATTGGGACTGAATATTTACATGTAAAAAAGCCTTGTACGCTTTGGGTATCCCTTACGCTAAACGAGCAGCAAAAGCAACGTCACGTCGAACGGTGTAAAATCGTGTTATTTTTTGCCAATGGCAAATCTAAGGACATAGCTTCGATTGTGAATGGTGACGAAACTTAGATGTATTATTACGAGGTACCTACTAAAAACACAAAGCAAGATATTGGTAATTGATTGTGAGGAGCAACCAACTCAACCTCTTCGAAAAAAAAAATTATATTTAATTTCTAAATAAAAGTGGGAGGACTGGATTGATGATTGGTTTAAGGATATGATGAAATGTAGTAATAGTCAATGACATTAGTTTGACAAAATATAATTGTACAACACTACACGACAATAATTATTGAACACCCTACGTATGTTTTTTTATTGTCTTAATATTATAGACAGACTAAGACTACAGAATGTGCACATTTATTTCCAGCAGCTCGAACACAATCAGTGCACTGTATGACATACATTTATTATCTTGATGAAACTGCTGTTTAAATAAATGAAGATAGAAGCGCGAGAAAACAGTTGTCGCCAAAGATATTAAACTACTACAGCACTGGTAGCATGGGCAGGAGATAAACGTTTTATCCCCCGATTTTATCCACTGACAGGGGATAAAATTATCTTTTCCCTATGCTAAAGCATGGCGACAGAGGAGAAGGCGATGTATATTTCTATAAGTATATCCACTGAGTGTTATTTCCACCGCTGTGCCCATGCTCGACGGGTGGATAAAGCTAAGCGAGGGGATAAATTTATCCTTTTCCCGGGGATAAAATTTCTCCCGCCCATGCTACCAGGGCAGGGCGCCCGCGACAAAATCCGCGTGGAATTAGGTTTTGGGTGGAATTTTCAAAAACTGCGACAGATATACTTCTTTATTTTTAATCGAAAGGCAAAATACCGATTTTCACAGGATGTTTGTTTAATGATAATGAAATGACGGACTTTTATAGAAATATTCATCCCCTATTTATCCCCTTTGGAGGTGGAATTTTCAAAATGTGTGCGAAAAACATTACTGCCAACTTTATTTGCGGCCCAAATCTACGCTATCAATAGATTACGAAATCAACGCAACAGCTGAAATAGCTATGGATCTACATATAGCCATATTTGAAAACCTGCGGTAGCGGTATAAGCTACCTTTCTTTCCATATGTATTATGTATGTAGTAAAAAGCTCATTAATCTATACTAATATAATAAAGTGCAAGAGTTTGTTTGTTTGAACGCGCTAATCTCTGGAACTTCCAGTCGGATTTGAAAAATTCTATTCGTATCTGATAACCCAATTCTTGAGGAAGGTTATAGGCTATTAAACACCTCGGTACGGCTCTTAGAAACCGAGCAATAAGAAAGAATAGCGCGGGCGAACAATGCAATGCGGTGCGTCGGTGGTCGAGGGCGGTCACCCGACGAGAACCGAACCGAAGGCTATTTATTAATCCGGAGGATCAAAGCGTTCCCACGGGATTATTAAAAACTAAATCCACGCGGACGAAGTCGCGGGCAACAGCTAGTAGATATATATATATATCTATTATATAGCCTAATACCTACCAATTCAAACCTTATAATGTGTAACGGAGCTTCTACGCACTGTTAGCTAGTGGATATTTTGCCAAGAGGATTAACTGTAGATTTAATCTGCTTTGATCTGATTAGTTAATTATCTTAATTAGTATAAGACGGGACGTTTTAAATGGTTTCTCGTGCCCTGTTTGTTTGGTTTTAGTGTTTTAATTGACTGGCTTTTGCCTGTGACACCGCCTGTATTATTTTTATTATTAAGCCTTTATTTCCTTAATTTATTAACTACTAGTTGATGCCCGCGACTTCGTCCGCGTAAATTTAGTTTTTAAAATCCCGCGGGAACTCTTTGATTTTCCGGGATAAAAAGTAGCCTATGTTTTAATCCAAGGTATAATCTATCTCCATTTTGAATTTCAGCCAAATCGGTCCAGTAGTTTTGGCGTGAAAGAGTAACAAACATACACACACACACACACATACAAACTTTCGGCTTTATAATATTAGTGCGACTACAGTTAAATTATTAAATCTACTATTTACATATTTAATTGCTTTAATTTTAGAATTATATAAGTACCTAAGGATTCGCCCATACAATCCATCATTATTTTAAATCCAAAAGTGTGTTTGTTTGTTGCTCTTTTATTTGTCCTTGAATCACGTATCATTGCAGCCACAGAACGATGAAATTAACGAGTAACGTAGGTTAATTTTTATCCCGGAAAAATAGAGGGTTCCCGCGCGATTTTTAAGAACCTTACTCCACGCGGACAAAGTCGCGAGAATAAACATTTTCATGTAGTGTAAAATGTTGCCAAGACGAGACCATACTATGACTCGCACTGTGAAAAAGTTATCAGATCTCACGTAGGCCTAGCTTCTAACTCTACACGCCCTAAGTCCTAACTCTACAAGGTCTAATTTCACAAACTCCCAAAAAACACAAAGTCAAAATATATGGCTTGGCCGTTTCGTTATTACAAGAACTATTATATAACAGAAAAATAATGAACAGTGGATACATTTTTCACCTTACGAAATGGCAAAAGGCCCTTGCGCTTCGCTTGGCCCGTCTTGGCTATAATTAATTGTTTGTATAAAATTTAGATTTACTGTGTTATTTTGATTGTTATAAGAAGCTAAGTGACTTATTTACTTTATTTAGTTTGATTGGTGTTTTACTATCTGTCAAGAACAATATTTGGGGTTAGAAATATACCTAATATGTACCGTGGCCCGTGGTTATTAAAATTAGTGTTTTCATAAACCAATATCGCTTCTGGATGCTTACTAATATATTATTACGCAATGATGCAACTTGTAACAATGACAAGCTGTGCTGTGAAGTCATCGTATCCTATCCGTACAAAAATGAAAAACGATCGCGCGCTCCGAAATAGCACGGCGCGGCGCGACGCAGCGCCAATGTCGAGGTGATTGTTCAGTGCATGGCTGTTGAGAGCTTGGACAATTATCTAGTATGAGCCGACACTAATATTTTTACTAAAAAATAGGACATTGATTATGATTACACAGAGTAAGGAATTCGTTCATCCGTATAGTAATTAACCACTTAGATCAAAAGTATACAGTTTTTACAATAAGCCCCCTGTACCTGACCACTTGGACGGCGTGTATTTTTTGTAAATATAACTAATAGTAGTTTTTATTTATTTAAGTTTTATTTTGTTGTATGTTCTTACAATAATTTAAAATATTAGAATGTGCGATTAGAGAGGGTATAATAAACGTAAACTGCTGCTCTTAAAACTAATTTAATAACCTCAGCAAGGTTTCTCAACTGAGCAAAAATTCAAGAAGTTTAAACCCGACTACGGAAAATTTGATGTAACACCCGTTATACAGATTTTGTTCATATAAAAATGTACCTAGCCTATGTCACCCGGATTCTAATAACGAATCGATCATTCACCAAAATCGGCTCGGAAGTTTACTCGCTACGTCCAATTCCGAGAAAGAGATCAACCGCCGCCCCAAGAGATCCACAGACCAACCAAAAACTGCCGAATCCAGCTCAATAGCAAGGGCAAGATTTAAGCCCCACGGTTAAAGGTGCGACTGAAAACTGAAAGGTCGCAGGTTCGAACCCCACCCGTTGCACTATTGTCGTACCCACTCCTAGTACAGGCTTTCAGTTTATTTGGAGGGGATAGGAGAATATTAGTCAACTTCAGCTTGGCTAATATTCTTTAAAAAAAAAGAGAGCACACAAAAAACCAGTATTTCAATGCCACTGCCGCAAAGCCAAATTAATGTAATTCGAAGAGCTTATGGTTGTTGTGGTTCCAAGGTGTTGAAGTGGCGGTGTCGCACCGGAAAGCCCAGTGGTAGACTCCCCACTTAGTGAACCGACATTAGACGAGTCACAGGGAAGCGGATACAGGCGACGCAAGACCGAGCCATGTGTAAATTATCAATTTGTGATGATAACCATGCCTCTGAAAATGCCGTTCATTTGCGACAAGAGTGACATAATTCAAAATCGACGATGAGAGAATTCTTTTGTTAGAAAGTAATGTTTTGTGGATGCTGCGGTCTCGAAACAACACAGCGGCCTATAAAGCGACAGAGCATTAAGTCACAATCTCTCTCGCTCTTATTTTTTGTGCTTAGCGTAATGTTGTTTTTATAGCAAAAAGTATAAATGTTCGACACTAAAATTGGTGAATTTTGAGTTATGTCACCCTTGTCGCAAATGAGCGATACGAAATCTATGGTTTTAGCAAATGCTAAATCTTCTTTGTATCTGATCTCTTTTCAACTGGTTTGCCGTCCAATCGAACTATGAGCGGAACCCTCAGTATACGAGACTGACTCGCACTAAGCCGTTTCTTGTTTTCAATAGTTTTGAATGTTTTAAAATTTCTTTTGAAGTAGGTACTCACATGAAAATGTTGAGTGAAAATCTTTGTACCTATCAATATCTTGTGTGACATTGGAAAAAAAGCTTATCGTGTCAAAGAACCTATTAACATGTTTAGAGAATGTTGAGACATGTTGAGATGTTGACATGAATCACTTGGTAGGTAGTTAGTATTTACATTTATCCAGGGTTTACGACTTGTTTACTATAACAGCATACATTTTTCATATAAATATTATATAGGACTTTGCAAGCAGAGCTTTACTCTTCATAATCATCATCTCAAGATATTGCCATCGCATTACTGTTCTTCGCATTAGCGTCAAAGTAAAATGAACTATAAAGACATCGGATTAGAGTTGAATTTCGTGCATGCATTTTTTTACGTTTACGTTTATGGATACGCTTCAAATTGAAATCGGTTGTACTGAATTTGTGACTTTAAATTAATACAGTTAAGCGTTATTTTACTTTGCCTCTAATCTCATCGAATACGAATACGATTTGGTAGAGTTCACACAACTTTAAGAAAATTGTGGAGTAGGTAGCCTATCTGAGGCATACACCTCACGGTTTTCCTTCACCTTTCAAATGATATAAACTAAAAAATTTAATGCCTGAAACGCCCGTAACTCCTGATCTTACCCGTAGATTACTGTTTTTTTTTTTTGCAGAAGAGGATGTGCCTTTGGCAACGAAAATTTTTGGCGGGCAGTCTTGATAATAAATCAAGAATGATTGAAAAATTATTTATGTATTCCGGCGTTGTGAGTGTTGTGACACATAATTTTTCCGGTCTTGATTGCTCATATTGGGTAGCGGGGGAACTTCAGGCAGAAAATATTACTCACGCATCCACACGTACATGTGATAGCTAGTCGACGATTTTAAGATTTTCCCTTCGTAAAAAGAGGTAGGTCCAATAAAGTTATTATAGAGTAACTTGTAAGACATGTGCAAAGGTGGTTCACTTCAAAAAGTAGAGCTTCGGAAAAGCAAATGTAGATCAGCAACCTATTAGGTTCATGATGTAGGTATCCTAAAATAAACACTAAATCATAATGTTATTAGGGACATCGCATAAGAAACGCTTGGCATTTTTGTATGACGGAAGTTTTGATTTATTTCTAGGGTAATGTCTGTAATTAACCTTACATCTGTACTTCTGAACCTTCTGGAGTGTGTCATAGATATAATAAAAAGGAATGGCGATATAATAAAATAGCAGACTTCGTCCGCCTGGATTTGTTTTTATTAAAAATCTTGTCTCTTTGATTTTCAGAGATAAAAAGCGTAATCCTAATCACGTCAATTCGTAGCATGATTGAAGGACAAACCAACAAAAACACACTTTCGTATTTATTATATTAGTAGATATGCTATAGACAAGTTGTACCAGCGTAAACTGAATTAATAACTAGAATGTCGCCATTTTGGCGCTGAATGCTAAATTAAGTTATCATTTGTTTTTATCTATTTTATGTGCTCGTTTAAAAAAAAAAGAGTATTCTTTAACATACTTTCAAGATGTATAAAATTGTATCGTTATTAAAATGACGGCCTAAACCGTTCTATTGACCTTCAAAACAATTAACGCGTCACGTAAGGGTTTTGGAGATACAGCAACTTACATAGGAGGTATCGAAATACTCGTAAACTTTTCGCGGTCCCACATCATGGCACTCTTGCCCGAGCCATGGCACGAGTGCAATCAGAGGCGGCTCTAGCCCATGTAGCGCCCGTGTGCAATCAATATATTGTCACCCTCTAGAAGACGCGCGGCCAAAATGGAATACTTACAATACAAGAATACTGTTTGACTTACAATTATATTTTCGCCAGTGAAAGGCAATTCAGATGCAAAAAATGGTGCAATTTTAAATGATGTCGGGAAGCAAGCAAGCGCGGCTCGGCGCGGCGCCCCCTAACACCCTGCGCCCGTGTGCGTTGCACACCCTGCACCATAGGTAAAGCCGGCACTGAGTGCGATGATGTGGTGTGTTTACGGACCATACGAGTTAGGACCATACAAGGGCATGGCCGGCGCAGTCTGTTCCGCGAATCACGATGTAGCTGCAGAACAACTGTCCGGGAAGGATGCCAAATGTGCGCTTTCGCCTAATTGACGAGCGGTTACATGCCGTTTGATCGCACTCCAGGCGGCTATTAACTCGGGAATAAAACACTCGCCAGATTTACGTTGTTCGCTATAGCTACATTGTCGGTTGTATGGGAAACGGGACAAAGAGTTCGTTCAAATATCGTCGTTGATAATTTAATAATCGGCAGGAAAGGCATTCCGAACCAGTGGTAGATTCATTGACGATTCAAAAGTGCTTGTAAAAGTTTATTTGAATAAAAAATATTTCTATTCTATTCTATTCTATTCTATTCTATTCTATTCTATTCTATTCTATTCTATTCTAATATCATCATCATCGTCATTCATCATCTCTCGAAGCCTCAATAGCTCAACGGTTAAAGGTGCGGACTGAAAACTGATAGGTCGCAGGTTCGAGCCCCACCCGTTGCACTATGTCGTACCCACTTTTTTTTTTTTTAAATATATAGACTAGCGCTTGGCTGCGATCACACCTGATGGTAAGTGAAGATGCGGCCTAAGATGGAGCGCGCTTGCCTAGAAGATGCCTATTCACTCTTGATTTGAAGGTACCCAAATTATAATCCCACTCCTAGCTTTTCGCTTATATGGAGGGGAGAGGAGTATATAAGTCAAATTCAGCTTGGCTTATATTCTTAAAAAAAACACTCAAACAATCCACTGAACAGATTTGAATAGAAACGTATGGTATAGTTTCCAAATGCTGTTATTTATTGATGTCGTCATAAATTTCGTTTGCCCCAATTGAAACCTGCGATTTTACGATTGTGACGGATTTCCGATTCGAAATAAACTTGAGAAACACACTCGATTTATCTGGATGTTTTCTCATGAACGAAAACAGTGGGGTTAGTATAATATTTAACACGATTGGTCGTATTCGTATGACATTAGCGTCAAAGTAAAATGACCCTTAAAAATATTGTTTTAAAGTCAAAAATTCAGTACAACCAATTTTAATTTAGAGCGTATCTGTAAACGTAAAAGTTTAAGAATGCATGCACGAAATTGAGCTCTGATTCAATGTTATTATGGTTCATTTTACTTTGACGCTAATGTCATAGTATACGAACACGATCAATCGAATTAAATCTTATACTAACCCCACAGCACTCTACCAGTGCATCTATAATTTTCTCTGACGTGATTTTACAACTACCGACTTATTTCCGGTTGAAAGGAATGTTGGAAAAATAGATGCTGGATCTACAAGACAACGACAAAATATTCTAAACTGTGCAACAATTTGAATATTTGACCGTTGTTAAAATATTGATATTATTTATTAATTACTAGCTGATGCCCGCGACTACGTCCGCGTGGATTTAGTTTTTAAATCCTGCGGAAACTCTTTCATTTTCCGGGATAAAAATTAACCTATGCTACTCTCCAGGTCTTCAACTATACCCATGTAAAAAAACGTCGATCCGTAGCTCCTTTGCAACGTTATTGAAGGACAAACCAACAAACAAACACACTTTCGCATTTGTAATATTAGTAAGGATTAGTAAGGATAATCGAATATGTTTACATGTTACATTTTCGATTAAAAGTTTGATAAAAATAACATTTGGAAAAACAGAAAATAAATCGGTCAAACAACAAATGAGTTATAAGCTGTTTTATTGCGACTGTATCAGTCTGTTTCTAAAACGTTTTCTATGGAGAGTGTATGGAGCTACTGACTTGTGACGTCACTCGTTAGTAGCGCTCTCTCTGTCTAACATGAAGCTTTACTTCCGACTTCCGAGACTATCGTTTAAGACATTTATAATATGTAAAAAATTCAGTCAAATATTACAGGGCATCCGCAATTAAAACTGGGTATCGATCGTTTTAGTTCAAGACGGCTGTCGGTGTCGTTCAATTTAAAATACTTTGCGGACGACGCCCTAGCACATAAGAATAGGGCGTAGACGTAATTAATCGATCTGTGTTACACATTATTATTAGACAGGTAGACAATCCTTAGAGCTTAGAGAGCGTAGAGCTTACGGCTAAGAAACTCATCACTATAAAGTTTTTGTATAGTTCTTGCAATTGTGGTTATGTCGTGTATATGCACATTGCGTAAGTGTGCGTGCCTGTCAGGAACTAAGGTGGGAGCGGTCAGGCCCGAGCATGCTCTCGCTCACACTTATACAGATACGATACACACACAACCATGAGCCACACACCGTCGTGAATTGTAAGAATTTATAGGTCTTAGCTATAGTAGAATTTTTGAAAGACTGACAGAGTTTAGGGGTTTAGAGTAACTCAAGGCAATGATGATTTGACTTGATGAAAGCTAAATCGACGTGTGGAAGCAAATCCTTGATCTCAATGCGAATTTGTAGACGCAAATCCCAATGCAATTTTCAGACAAATTAGAGTAGGCGCCATTCGAAATTCACTCAAGCTTAGAATACGTCTTGATATAATTACTTCAACATTATTGGATGAACATCCTAAGGGGTCTGATACACGTTCTGGATCAGTCAGTGAGTCATGAATGAGAATGAAAATCATGTAAACATTAGGGTTCTTACCTATTATAGTACCTACTACGGTTTAGCTTTAGAGGTGTCAGCAATGTCTGACCAGTGACTTGTAGTACGTATTCGTATCGTACGTATCTATATGTACAATCGTACATATAGCACATAAATATTACGTATTACGTTACTTAACAACATTATTTTTTGTAAATAGAAACGCTGAAATACGGTTAAAATATTTAAAATATTAATTAGTAACACTGCGTGCCGGCTGCGTAGGTACGTGGAAAAATTAGTATACCATCTCAGTTCACGGGGTTTTATTACATTTTTGGAATAAATTGTTACAGTGTAAAAATTATTGCATTATGACTAGCTAGGTTACTTGGTTTTGATCAAACAATTTTCAGATGATTTTCAGAATAACGTTATGTGGTAAATCAAGTCATATTAATAGAAATTGTCTGTAATTTTGAAAACTTTCACTCTTTTTCATCAATCGAACAGGTAGCAAGGGAACAGAAAAATTCTAATAGGTTGTAGGGTCTAATACAAAAGGTATGAGCATAGTGAACGTATTCCGGTGCGTGTCGGATTTTTGTTCGATAGACAATTTGGTCTAAAACGGACAAAGAAATCCAACATGTAATGGAAGTAATTTTTGACCTCAATGCAGCTTTCAGAACGTTATGCAATTTTAAAAAAGTAAATTGGCGTGCGTTCGTCGTTCGTAATTCAAATTGTCGATCATGTCAAGTCTAGCCGCGGCGATCGGTCCGCGTCAGCTCGCGGAAGCGAAACGTTTCGCCCCAACGCGAAAATGGGACACTGCGGATATAATTAAATGTGGTCGGACAAATCGTTGGCGAGAAATAACGCGCGAATTCGGTCGGCTATGGTACGAAATTGATGTTTAACAGCTTGTCATGTTCAATGGCTTGTCGATAAATCGACTATGGCCAAGATTGGTTAGGAATTTGGCATATTTTTTAGGCTAATATCACAGATACATTCTGCACAACCGACTCTAGGCTACCCGCAGATATAGTTCTTTCAATTCACGAGGGTACGCGGCTCATGGTTGTGTGTGTGTCGTATTTATGTAAGTGGGAGCGAGAGCTTGCTCGTGCCTGACCGCTCCCACCTAGACTCCTGACAGGCACACACACACTTACGTGTAAATGACGTAATCACAATTAAAGTCCGTAGCTTCGTGAGATAAACGTACCAGCTACTATACTATACAAAAATAAAGGCTTATCAATAAAGTAATCAATCATCTCTAGACAACCTTTTACAGGGTTGGCCTGAGAAGATATGTACCAAAATAGTACAAACAGATCACTAATGATGCGAATTCGTCCTTAGATATGTCCATCATTCTGTCTGTTACAAATGATTATTTCGGTATAATTTACTTTTTTAACCGTACTACCATTTATCCCACGTCCATAGTACTTGAGTAGGTATAGGTATAGTTTTAAATAAAGATAAATAAAAAAATATTTCATTGTGAAAACACCGATGTTGTGAAAGGAGCCACAAGGTGTCATATGAAAGAGTATCATTTATTTATCATTTATTTATTTATAGAAGCTGTCGCAGAAAGACTCCCTTTACCACCGAAGTTAGCAGACTTTGAAATTTTCTTTGTATTTGTACTGAATCACGCAAATTATAATGAAGTAGCTAGGTTGGTGATACAACTTACGATGCTCATTTTAAAGTGTATCACGGTCACACATCACTATAAACGAAGCTGCCCTAAATGGATCGCACATTTATCGAAATGGGTCATAGACAAGTTTCACGCGGTATCTGCGTATTATTCCACAAAACACAACGTACTCGTACATACGATACAAAACCCGGTTTTCATTTTTGGCACACATTCTTTGTAGTAAATTTTCCCTTTTTGCGCTTTCTTGTAGATATTTGTAGGTACTTTTTCAAAAACAACAACAATTTTTTCTGATTTAACATATTCTATACTACGTTTATCTCACGAAGTTACGGGCGCTTTACTTATGGTTACATCGTGTACATGTACAATGCGTAAGTGTGTGTGCCTGTCAGGAACCTAGGTGGGAGCGGTCAGGCGCGAGCAAGCTCTCGCTCCCACGAAATACGACACACACACAACCATGAGCCGTGTACCCTCGTGAATTGAAAGAACTATACTCCAATTCTTGAGAGCTACGTCGGCTACTTCTTTGACGAATTACTTCGTTTCGGACTGTCTTTACTTCAAAGAAATTCTTCTCTCCATAGCTCGCTAAGCTATCCTAACTTTGTGGACTAGCCCCACTGTCAGTGTTCACCTTTTTAACCCCCGACGAAAAAAGAGGCTAAAGTGTCTGTCTGTTCCCTCGCAACTCCCTAACGAATGGACCGATTTTGATGCGGAATCTTAGTTATGACACACATTAGTGTGAAGATCTGCTCAGGCGTTTGGAAATCATCAGCTCATTTCCTACTTGATTAAAGGGTTTTACACACTTTCACTGCTGGGATTAATTTGTTTGGTGTAGGTTCTGTTACTTCGGATTATATCTGCTTTATTAACTCACTGCAGATATAGCGTGTTTGGGCTCATTAGAATGGTCTCATTGAGTAGGTGTTAGATAAATGATGATCGAGGATCGAGAAGGATCTGATGATGGAGCAGAAAACTGTAACAGGATGTCAGGCATATTGTACATAGTCATGTTATAGATTCACTAGCTTTTGCCTCCGCGACTTCGTCCGCGTGGAATTAAATCTAATGGAATTGGGGTGGAATTTTCAAAAACTGTGACACACGTACTTCTTTATTTTTAACTGAAAGCTCAATTATTTGATGGAACTTTGATGGAAACAGCTTGAAAATTGACGGAGTTTCATATAAACTTCCATCCCCTATTTAAACCCCTTAGGGGTGGAATTTCCAATAATCCTTTCTTAGTGTGCGCCTACGTAATAAAAGGAACCAACTGTAAAAATTTCAAGTTTCTAACTTCAGTAGTTTAGGCTGTGCGTTGATATCTCAATCAGTCAGTCAGTCAGTCAGTCAGTCAGTCAGTCAGGACTTTGAATTTTATATATATAGATTATAGATTATGTCGGGGATGTCTTTTTTCAATTTACACTTATTGGAACATAAGTCATCACTGGTAGGACGCGTTAAGAAAATTGTTTGGTTTAACGTTTTTATATGGCAGTAAAGGTTTGCTCCCAAAAGAACCGAGTTAGAGAGATATCCTCCGTTAAAAGTAGAAAACATAAACGGTCGATATCATTTGGTTGATTTTATTTTAGTTTTATGACAGTTAGAGAAACACGACGCGACGGTCAGGATGTAGCGGCCTTGCGTCCAGTTAAAATTATTAGCCACGTTGTATCACTGACTGCGATTTCCTCTGAGCCTCAAATGTGACCTATGTTTTTGAACAGGTGAACAAAACTTGCCTTGTCAGCCTTTTTAGCTCTAACAAGCATGTTTTTTTTTTGTTTTTCTTTTCTTTTTTCTTTTTTAAAAAGAATATTAGCCAAGCTGAAGTTGACTAATATCCTCCTATCCCCTCCAAATAAGCAGGAAGCTTGTGCTAGAACTGGGTACAACTATAGTGCAACGGGTGGGGTTTGAACATGTGACCTTTCAGTTTTCAGTCCGCACCTTTAACCGTTGGGCTTTTCGCTTATTTGGAGGGGAGAGGAGAATATAAGTCAAGTTCAGCTTGGCTACTACTTAAAAAAAAACAAAATGCGATTCCATCATCGTTCATCGACCATCACCTCAACTTCTCAACCTCTCAAACCCCAACCCCTCACCGACCCACTTAACTCTCCTTTCAGAAGGAGAAGCGTTTAATCACTTTAAGCAAGTCACCCAATAAATCATCGGTTTAAGAAAAATCATTTTGAAGGCAAACCAAAACGGACCTGACAGGACAATATATGTATACCATACGCTAAGGCTTTCCTAAAAAAAATTTAATGCCATGATGATCCGGCATGATGGCGCGTAGAAACCGATTAGGGGGTATAGGTTGAATCTACACTGCCATACCCCTTCCAAGTCAGCCCGCTACCGTCTTAGACTGCATCGTCACTTACCATCAGGTGAGATCGCAGTCAAGGACTATCTTGTCAACGAATAAAAAAAACATACGCTAAGGCTCTTTTACTGAAAGTGATTGTCACTGCCTTATCTTTAATTTTGAAGACATTGCCCGGTTAATCCCTACAGTTTGTTGACTGTTCTGAAAATAAACTGCAATCACAGTATGTGTTTCATTGTTACATCGAAGTTCATTGTACAATAAATAATTATTGCATTATCTTGTGTTATTCTATTTTAAATAGTATTTGGAAACTATTTAAATTAAATAGCCGGAACAATTAAATATAATCGAAATTCAAGAAAAGTTTGAAGTGTTTGTTTTGAAGAAACAGTTCCGCTTTGGATCAAAACAAATATATGTAATCAAGGTTGTATCTAATTTTATGACTACTATCTATATACTTACCTAACCTATATCTACTTATGACAGCGAAGAACTATGAAAAATCGGGGATAACAACATTGACTATGAAATCTCGGGAAAAATATAACTTATTCGTACACTGAACAGATCCTAAGGTAGTAAGTAGGTTACTGCCCCTGCACTGGTAGCATGGGCAGGAGATAAAAGTTTTATCCCTCGATTTTATCCACTGACAGGGGATAAAATTATCTTTTCCTATGCTAAAGCATGGCGACAGGGAAAGGAAAATTATATCCCTATAAGAATATCCACTGTGGATATTATTTCCACCGTTTTGCTCATGCTCGACGGGTGGATAAAAGAGAGCGAGGGGATACCTACACATTTTATCCTTTCCCCGGGGATAAAATTTCTCCCGCCCATGCTACCAATGCTGGAGCATTGTGATTAAATTATTACTTGAGGTGATTATTAATGCGCTCCTTGAACTGCACATTGTAGTTTTGAGGGAATTTAACGGGTGAAAGTTGGTTCCATAATTTGCAAGCATGAAGTAGAAATGACCTGGAATAACGGTCAGTGAAAGAAGGGAAAGCACCTCTGTGGTGTGAATGAACTTTTTTCTGCAACAAAAGGTTCCCAAAGAGCTTTTTTTTTAAAGAATATTACACTACCAGCTGCACTTGAGTTATATTCTCCTCTCCCCTCCAAATAAGCGAAAAGCTTGTGCTAGGAGTGGGTACGACAATAGTGCAACGGATAGGGGTTGAACCTGCGACCTTTCAGTTTTCAGTCATTTTAAAACCAACGCTGGCTGTGTTCATTAATAAGTCGGCGTTGTAATGAGATGGTGATCACAATGATGATGATTTTAATAATTTTATCACCAGATGATCAGATTTGCTGCGTAACGCACACGTTGGCAAGCATGCGATGGCCAAGTAAACAAACTAATTATTTGGCACCACTGAGCTTTTTCCACTTCGAGATAAAATGTAGATTATTCGTGTACCTAGTCGTCTCCGTTTATTAAGCCTCGTTCACATCGTGAGATTCGTATGTTTAGACTTTAGTCGTAGTAGACAGCTTTATAGCAACCAAACATAAACATAAATATATCTACAAATAGAGACAAAACAGAAAACAAATAGTGCTAGTATGCTATGTGAAATGAGTACAGACAAGCCGCCTATACGTGCACATATGGTACAAGGATAGTGGTATTCGTTTTTTCACACAATAACTGTTTAAGTATAATTCGGGTGGATTTATGGATGGATGGATGGATTTCTCGGATCAATGCATTAACACAGGAGAAAGATGTAGGCATTGAAAACTTTCAATTCCTTATTGAGTCGAGGTAAACAGAGCGGTTTACAGGTGATTATTGTATGTTTACATTCAAGCAAAAATCATACTATCGCACTTCTTTAGCTATATTTAACACGATTTATTCTTTTTTTTAAGTCTTTTTTTTAACGACTCTAAATGTTTTTTTTATTTTACTTTATTCGACAAATCAACAATATTTATGCACAAATGTAAAAACATAAATTTTTATATCCATAATGTCTGTCTGTGACTCTACCTGCGATTCGCAACTCGAAAAACGTCGTTAAGAAATAATAAGCATGTTCTACGTGTGTGCACATTAGATACATACCTAATGCTTTAAAAAATCATCATTGTACACTTTTCAATATTGTGTTCAGCTAAATACAATTATACTGTATCATGGATACGAGAAACAGTCGTCATGTGAATGGGGCTTAACAACGAGCTTCGGAACGGCCAACGCTCTAGAAACAAATTACTGGAACAGAATGCATTTACCAAACTTATCGAGCGTTCGCCTTGAAGATTGCTTGACTCTCATCAATATATGTGCTTCGGTTACTTTGATTCGCAGAGACCTAAACACAAGTGCCACGGACGCACACATTAATGCTCACATTCGTATTGTGAATAAACATCGTAATGTAGCAGATAAACTAGGATGGGAGCCAAGACGAAAATATGCCACGGCGCGTTTTTCCATTGGATTTTGCGCTTTGGAAACGGGCAGTATCTTCACCGACGCCCATTGTTAATCCGCTGGTGGTATGCGATAACGCGATAAGAGGATTTTACTAACTCCCTGACACGTGTGGACGCGACGGTAACATTATCTAATTCCCAGAAATATCTGCAGTTTTTTATGACTGAGCCGGCTGGACGTTCAAAAGAAACGACTGCTGCCTGTTGCATAACTGAGAACGTTGCTTTGTGTAGGTTTCGTTGCTGTTTTTTAGTTTTAACCTATAATCAATGTATTGGGTACCTATAGCTGTGTGTCAGTGAGTATTCTGCGTTGCGTTCGGTTTGTGCTGCACAGTCCCACGTGGATATTGTCCATATCACGGGATAGGTCGATGCACACGCGTCAAGGTGGGCACGGAAATTTTCATTCAAACGCCAGTTCTATTTACATCGCCACATTACAAGTGGCGTATCGCACTTCCTCTAACTGACGTACGGAACCTTCGCGGGTTGGTGAAGTTTGCGATTTCGAAGCCGTTTTAGGTACATCTAGCGGATTTAGCCGGTTTGTGCTCTAATCCGTAGGAATGGGAGGTTTAAAGAGGGTTGTTCTGGAGGTTTGGGTTGGTGTCTTTGCGCTGAGGATGCCGCAGTGTTTACATTCGTGTTCACTGTCAGATGTGTTGTCTGTTATGTGAGCAGGTGTGGCGTTGCGCGTGCGCGGTCTATTTGTGTCGTCGGTTACATAAAACAGTCCTCACCTCCTCTATCTTGAGGCTCTTGCGGACCACCTTGCGGGTGACCGCGCTCTCGTAAGTTTCCTCGATTGTCTCCGCCATGGTTGCAATACGCGAGGTGCGCGGGCGTCGCGCGCGGGAGGTTCGGCGGTACTGAGGACTGTGCGGTTATTTTTAGTTTTCGGCAGCCGGTTGGCGTGAAGCGGGATCGTCCGAATACACTGTTCTCGGGATTTGGGGTTGATGGAACTCGGGATGCTTAAGGTGCGAACGAACTGTGAGTGTCGTGGCGTGTCGTGATGCGACAGAAGGCGAGCAGAGTCACTTGGATCAGCGATCACAGAAGAAAAACTTCTGTGATCGCTGTACTCGGATATACAATGCGCAATTGGAACGTGTCTTACTGGAAGTTATAATATCGGTTCGTCAAAATTTTGACATGGTTTTTCTCACATTGTGTGAAATCGTTCATGCTGGATTCCGCGCTCGCAAGAGACCGGGGTAATACTAGAATTACTTCCCTAATCGTAACGTTGCATGTAAGGGCGCCTTTTGAATTCTACTTCCCTCTTCTTTTTTTAATAATGTTTGTATTCTTTATTCTGTGTTGAGAAATTCTCATTGGAACAATGAAATCACTACGTAATACAATATAGTGAACAGATTACGATTCTTGTTCAAAAATTTTCTTGAAAATATTTGAATGCAGTTTTTTTAAATCGACGTCATGGTTCTTAAGATAAAAATTCTCCTACTCCCCTACTCCCCCTCTTTAATTTCAAGTTTTCGCTATATAACCGCTCGACCGCTCTAAACATAACATCGAATGTGGACTCCAATTGCATATCTACAAGTCATTCTACCGCAACACAACCTAACACAACACGGTAATGCGTTCGCGTCTTAAGGATTTCCATACAGACCAGGTATCAACGTCCAAAACCTTTATTACCCATTTCACACATTCCTCTTGTATTCCCTTAGTACTGCCTAGTGGGCGAAATACAATTAACCTACTTAGATGGTCATTGTACATGCACGGTCATTGACTTCCTAGCTATTGATTTCCTCCGACACTAACTTTGATTGTGTGACCACAGTCAGTACCTATAAAGCGTCCTCGTAAAGCCTTCTTCCTTATGTACTGCGGCATAGCTGTAATGTCTTTTTCTTATTTATCAACCGATAGATGTCCACTGCTGGACACTAGATCTCTTGCATAACTTCCACAGGTCTCGGTCTTGCGCCACCTGTATCCAGTAGCTTCTTGCGACTTGTCCGACCTCGTCGACCTAATACGGGTCTGCCAACACTACTTTCGGTGCGTGGCCATTATTATTTTGGTTCCTCACATGACTGATGACCCAACTAGCGCACAAGCAATATAAGCAGCGACTGTATCGCTTAATTGCTGGATAATAGCTGTTTCAAGGAGTCAGCCCATACTAACGCCCTGAAACAGCTATTATACAGCAATTAAGCGGTATATTAGCTGCTTATATTGCTTGTTGCTAATTGAGTGATGACTCGGCGCTACTAAGCGCGATGCACTCAGTATTAATGCGTGTATAAATCCATTAAAGCCATAGCAAATAAACTCAGCTTTGTTAATTATGATATCTGAACGAACTCTGTTTTACATTGAAACGGACAAAGACCGACGAATATTCAGGGCGGTAGCACATCTCCTCCGCGAACGACGTAGCGGTACGATTTACGAAAGCGATAAATGAATTGTCAATAAATAATCAGCTGTGGGGTTGCCTGAATATGATTGCAATAGTGCAACGATCGCACTGGCTTCTGATTGGCGGAATGGCGTTCTTGCTGTATCAATGCTTACTTTTTAAAAACCTAATGTACCCAATATCAACACCGAATTGCAAAAAAGAATTTTCTTAGAAAGTAAATTGAACCATAACAACATTGAATTATAGCTCAATTTTGTGTAAGCATTCTTATAAGTTAAAAACGCTCCAAATTAAAATCGGTTGCAATGAATTTGCGACTTTAATACTATGTTGTTAAGGTTTATGTTACTTTGACGCTAATGTCAATGAATACGAATACGATCAATCGAATTGTATTAACCCTAAAGGCACTGAAAAACTTACGAATCTGCATTTTCGCAGATTAGTAAGCTTGTATAGATGTGACGACTGACAATAGGTTGAATTTTGAAAACTTACCGAGTAACGATATTCGTACATATTTATGTATTCAGTAGGTAGTTATATTGGCTGGTAATTTTAGAATACTGACGTCCAACAGAAGTTCGAAACCGCAAACAACTACGTTTCGCCGTAAATAAGACCATTTACCTAAAGCTGAAGGCAAATAAACTTGTACAAATTTAGTTATTTGGAAGGAAACATGAATTCAAGTTCATTCAAATATTCCTTATTTTCTGAATCTGCACTCTATTTCGGGAGTATTTTTATCTGTGTACCGTCAATTTCTCCAAAATTTTTAGACTGATTTGCCCCATTCAACTTTTTTTTAAAGAATAGGTTCATTATGCTGCAGTTGTGTTAGAGAGAGGGTATGGCAATAATGCAATGGGTGGGGATTGAACCGTTGACCTATCAGTTTTCAGTCCGCACCTTTAACCGTTGGGCTATTGAGACTTAATTAATGAAAGAAAAAATTAATTAAGTACCTAGACATTTCCCAATCTTTTCTTGGTCAAAAATTATGACGATAAAGTATGCAGAGTAGGGTAAGTGTACCAATAAAGAAACTCAATTTTAAACCAAAATTTGTATTTTCACTTCGTCCTTAAATCTATAACAATATTAAATATGCTTAATGTATACAATTTAATAGATTACTTAGGCGTGGCACTTAGCTATTTTATTATAAAAATTACGTACTTTAAATATTTTATCCAATAACTCGGCCAGTAAATGCCTTCATCACAAAACGAAAATTGTTTAAATATCTAGCCTACAAAAATTTCTAATTATTATATACAGAGTGTAACGAATACTAAACCAATAATTACATAATTTCTATGAAAAGAATTCAATAAAACCAAATATATAATAAAAATATTTTAGTAATGTACGTATATAAATTATTCGATTTGAACTCGAGTAATTCCTCAAAATACGAAAAAGAAACAAAATATATACAACAGTTAAAAATAGCGAATATTGAAATATATTCATTACAACCCTGTATATATGAATGATCTACTAACTCTACCTACCTACACACATTCTTAATCGATTGTCTTTTGTGAGCACAATTTTTTTCAATAAAAATATTACAAAATGTCATACATCCAAATATCTGTGCACCTCGCGTACGCCACTTTTCCCCATACCACGCAGAAATTCATGTCTCTTACGTGCTTTTGAAACAATATTGTCATCACAACTACTTACGCGTATCAGAGATTAGTAAAATGAAATAGATTACTTAACTTTTCGTAAAAATCAAATTACCCCAGAATCATCCTAGATGGCGTTGATAGCAAGTTTGATGAAATCGGAAAAATATAGTATTTTATTGTCCTGGTTCGTTATATTTATTTATTTTTAGCGTCACAATATAAAGCGTTCATAAAAATAGTAAACTTTTTGTGTTTTAAGTGCTATTCGCGAAGATATACAGGGTTAATTGTAAAATGCCAACAAGTTTCTACAAGCAACTTATAACTTTTTTCCATGATAATTATACCATACCATATTATACAATATTTACCAATTACTTCTTTAGATTAACAACCAATTTACCTACCCATATTGATTATTAACATTTATTACGAATAATAACATTGTTTCACTTTATCCCCTACAGCGCAGTGCCGTCACAGTTGCACAGATATTTTTGACGGGTTATACCTACGCAATGGACGTGATGAATCGTGCATTTTGGCAACATTTTTGGCTCCTTCCCCAAAGTAAATGAGACAAGTGACTTTTCATTTCAATAAACAAAATGAAATAGACCACAATTTTTTTAAATAATACAATAAAATAATTTGTTTTTATAGTCTGGACAGTGAGTAGTGTCAATCTAAAGAGCGAAAATTTTAAAAATAGGTATTTACTTGTTGTAATTACTGGATTTAAATTATTATGCTTTAATAATTGCAAAATGAATTATTGAACCAGCATAAATAATCTGCCTTTGAAAAAAAAATACTTTAAAAGGCTTCCTTGAGTTCATTGTGTAGATTTCATAATGTTAATAGTTGTTTCTCCATAGAATATAATTAGTAATTTTATTAAGACAGACATATCTAAATTGTCCAAGTTAGAAACAGTAATGATAAATCGCACAACAGATTGCAAAATCTAAACTTTGCAATGTTAAAACTTTTCAAGATATTGAGATACACGCTGGCCAGACTATAGTTATGAAACGTTACGAAAACTGTAAATACTTTATTTAATTCTGTGAAGTAATTAATAGATAAGCCCTAGCTAAAATGGGTATGAATTAAAAGATTTGAAGGTCGATAGCAATGCTAAATTAACAAAATTATCACAATTCGGGTATAATATTATAACTAGAACATTTTTTTATTATGATGTTACTATTCTAACAATAAGACAGTAATGTTAATGAATAATAATTATATTACTTATGTTGTGTCTTACAGTTAAGTATTGCCATATAACCTATACATTTACCTTAAAAAAAATACATGTTCATTATTGAAATGTTTAAGTTAGGTTTTGATACCGGTATTTACAGGGTATCTGGCAACACTTTTACGTTATAACTAGTGAATAAAATGAGTAATTAAAAAACTTTAATGTTAAATTAGGAACAATATTATACTACTGAGCCAAAAATCGTACGAGACCACTCTACAAACATTTCTACGAGTACAAAGATTATAGTGATGATTTTATTCAATGATTTTACAAAATATAATTAGATACTATGGACTAGACCAACAAATGTTTAATGAAAATTGTATTGTTATAAAAATAATATTATATTTTCACTATAAAATTGTGATTACTTATACATATACAAGTATTAAAAGTATAGCACGGTTCAATGTGACTTTGAATCTAAGTTTATATACCTAAATGATTTACATATTTCGCACACATTGAAAAGAACTTGGAGATTTATTAACAATTTTTGTGTACTCAGCATGTTCACAAAATGGGCAATTTACCCTGCCAATTTCAAGCTGCTGTTAGAATCATTGAATGATAAATGTTTAACAATTGTCAAGTTTTATTTTATTTTTTGTAAAAATGACGAATTTCAGTTACTTACGTACTTTTGAAATTCACACAAAATAATATCAGTCAGCGATTTTAGTGTTTTTTATTTTCCATTTTACCAGCCATATTCAATGACATTAGCGTCAAAGTAAAATAAACCATAACCGCATTGAATTAGAGCTCAATTTCGTGCATGCATTCTTATACGTTCACGTATACGGATACTCTCCAAGTTAAAATCGATTGTACTGAATTTGTCACTTTAAACCAATATTATTAAGGTTCATTTTACATTGACGCTAATGTCATCCAATAAATACGATCAACCGAATTAAATCTTATATTAACCCTACAGGATGCCAATGCTCAAGACTTCTCGCAGTTCTGTTTTAGTACAACCCAATGTGGAACATAAACCTTTAGCTGTGGGGTCGACGCGACCGCGATAGTTCTATGGGTTTAGTGTTTTTGTACGATTACATATTTAATAATAATCACAGGTGTTATTGATACAGACAAGTGCAATAAAAAATAGTGTTTGTAGTTAATATAGTGACTTATTTACTGTGTATTTCTAATTGACGTAAACTTTTTTAACATAAATGCAAATATTTTTACTTTTTATTAAAAGGTGCAGTAAAAATATCATTATTATTTAACTCGTGGTGTAATACTGTTACCGCACTGTATCTGATTCTAATCTGAGAATTCTCAATCCGAAGTAACCGTAATACTACTGATTGGAAGAAGAGTTGCGCACTAGATTGTATTTAGTGTGATTTTTTAAGCTATTGCATAGCTTCTATCGCGGGCCATCGTGGAGACCGAATCCAGAAATTCCGTAACGAAAATAACCTGACACGGGACTCCTCTACGGTGAGCCGCTAGATGGCGTTGATAAAAAATGCTATGCAATAGCTTTACCGCGGCAGTCCCCGAGTGCCACACGTCTTTTTAAATTTAATTTATGTAACATTGACATTCGTAAGTGCTTTTGTAAGTCAGAATCGAAGAAATAAACAATACAATACAATGCAATACAATACGATCCTTTTGCTATCCGAATTTGAAATCGAAATTCGTAAAGCAAAATTCATACAATTAATACTAATGCTAAGTTAGATAGAGAATTTTCGGATTAGGATCGGGTACAGTGTGGGAAGAGCCTTACCAAGAAGTTTTACCGTTAGCACGTCATATTCATACTAATATATGAAGATAGTGCATTTATAACGTAAATGCAAATGTTTTTATTTATGCACGTTTTATTGTAAAAGATAAGTTTGTATATTAATAATATTGGTATTTAACTCGTGTTGGAAAAGGTTGATTTTATATCGGTTATTAACACGTATTTAATACATTTCCTCATAAATTCAAAACTTAAAAGTACCCAAATTACGCACTCTATTACTATTATGTATTTGGTGCAAAATATAAATATAAAAAAAATCCGTGTTATTGGCCGCTTTTCCTCAATTTTGGTGATAAAAGATAAAAAAATCAGCAAATAATTTTATAATTTCGATGTCCTATATTTTAGTCTGTGGTGGAAATAACAAGCGATAGCGGAAGACCAACGTGATTGAGCAGATTCGAAAACGTTTGAATCTTTTACAGTACATTATTAATAATTAATTGTTGTTAAAAAATTAAAAAATATATATATCATTATAACAGGGTTATATCAATTAAAATACCAGCAAGCTCAAATCAAATAAATTTAAAAAAATAGGACGTATACTTTGGTTATATCGTCGAGTGACGTTCAAATGTGGAATTAATTCTGACAGATTTTGTATTGGAAATCTGTCAAAGTATCTTTACGCTCGGTTAAAACTTATTTTACGTTGGTTAAATCGGCCCTATGATAGGTTTTTATTACTGTAAGGTTAGTGATTCTAATTTTTTTATTAGTAAGTATGTTTAGGCTGAAATCTATTAAAAGCGTCTTTCATTCTGCTCAGACTCAAGACAGATGTAAAACGAGATAGATTTATTCCAGGAGATATTTGCATTTCCTCTTAAAGCCCAAGAGACAGGTCTGCCCGCGGAATTCAAATTTAATTTGGTTTTTCGCAATTTGTACACTAATACGACAAAGTAGGCTTATGGTATTTAAATTGCGCCAATGGCAGTATCATCTTCACAGGATACTAATCTCAACGTGAAAGTATCCAGTTTAAGAAATTAGTCAAAATAATGAGTTTGACGTGAGATACTCACAAATTAGTCATTATTTTGATTAATCTCTTAAACTGGATACTTTTACGTAAATATTAGTATATAAACCTGTGAAGATGATACTGCCATTGGCGCAATCTGAATACCATAAGTCTAATTTGTCGTATTAGTTTATAAATGGCGAAAAACCAAATTAAATTTGAATTTCGCGGGCAGCTCCGTGTCTTGGGCCTTAACTCTTTCTCAAGTCCAACCAAATCAGAGAACTAAAGATTTAGCATTAATTACGCCTGCGATAAAGCACCATTTTTTCCCGGATGGTCTAAAAAATGATTTTTAAGTAGATATTTGCTGGTATTTCCTTTATAACCATGGGTAATTTCACATCGATGGAATGGTCGTTATAAGACGACCGATCAAAAAAGTCGTCAACACACATCTTAACATTATACACTCATTAACATAAAAAAGTTCCATCGTTAACTTCGATGGTCAAATGCTATTAACAAGTGAACCAATTTAGTTACTGCCGATTAGGTAGGACCCTATTGAACAGTGTAGTTAGAAAATAAAGTTAGTAACGCTTGTTTATGAAATTAAATAATCTGATGGTTCGATTCGACCAAAACTCGACGTTAACTAAATTAGTTTCACGCTAATACTATAATAGTAGGTTTACGCCACACTTGTAATACGCCACCCGACTCAACGCAACGTGATTTAAAGTCGCTATTATTTTGTAGTAGGTATATTATTACTGAGGATAAGAACATTAATTGTGCATTTGCCAATAGCGAGAGAGGATCAATCAATCAAAGGTGAATGCGATCGTCACATTATGGCAATCATTTTTAAACAATCTTGCAGCTGATTTATGGTCTTTTTCCTATTCGATGACTAGACAGTCATTGACTGCAGCCTCACCTGATGGTAAGTGACGATGCAGTCTAAGATGGTAGCGGGTTAACTTGGAAGGAGTATGGCAATGTACTCATACCCCTAATCGGTTTCTACACGCTATCACCTGTCAAAGACTTGCGTAGGGTAGTGAAAAAAACTTGTTCTTTTGATGCACGTTGATTGTACCGCACGGATCATGAACGTGCTCTTATGTGGAACCACCCTTATAAATCTTTGGAAAATACTACACTCGATGAAAAATAAAATTATTTTGCTACAATCCGCCAAACCAGAAAAACTGTATTTTTTCCTGAGTATCACAGAAATCCGCAAAGTAACGTCTACTTCTATACATTAGGTATTTGTTTAGTTCTTTTAATTCACGAGGTAGCGTGAGCTTTACTTGTGGTTACGTCGTGTACATTCACATTACGTAAGTATGTGTGCCTGTCCGGAGCCTAGGTGGGAGCGGTCAGGCGCGAGCAAGCTCTCGCTCCCACTTACATAGAAACGACACAGATTTGACTATCACGAAGCGCTGAGTCGGGTGGCGTGCTATAAGTGTGTCCGGTTCACACGGACAGCCATTCCAAATTTGAACACTGAATTATTTTTTATCTATATAATTTTTTTTTTTTTTACTTATTAACCTTTGCCTTCGTTAGGTATGGTTATACACACTGTGGCAGGTCTCTGTTTGCTGTCCGCGCCCGCGGGAGGCGCGCCGCGGGACAGTTCGTCTGTGCTGGTTAGCTTGCACTCCACTACCCGGTAGTTGAAGGTCGTTGACCCGTCGGAGAGTGGAGGCACCGAGTTCGGGATGCTCTCGACTTTCGACTCCTCGTTGAACGGCGGATAGCTGGAAAAAAGCAAACATTTTTCTTCTTAAGCAAAAAAAAAATTTTAAACGTAAAAATTCTTCTTACAAAACAGACTTCAAACCCCACTATAAAGTAGGTATGTCAATTGTGCCTATAAAATTGGTAAAGTTCTCTCGATTTCTCCAGGATCCCGTCATTAGATCCTGACCTGATGACAATGGCACCACCTGGGAAGTATGCCCTTTCAAACAAAAAAAGAATTTTCCAAATCTGTCCAGGCGTCTTCGAGTAATCGGGGAACATACATAAAAAATTAAAAAACAAAAAAAGATTCCGATGAATTGAGAACCTCCTCCTTTTTTAGAAGTTGGTTAAAAATACTAAATAACAACTCTGATTATCGTGTCAGAGGAGAGTGGTATACCGAAAAAAAATTTTTTTCTGCGATCATCTTTTACTCGACTGACCAAAAGCTATTTTGAGGTGGGTATTTTAATTTCAATCTATTTATTTACGAAGATTGACAATAAACAAGGTGTCTTTCGCCTTCGAATTATGTGTCCCATCGATTTCTACTCTAACTTTCCAACTCGTTGAGCTATGTCGGTAACTTTGGTTGAAAGAAATCTGTAACTTTGAATCGCCAGAAGCCGATGGATACATGTGGCGCAAGGCCGAGACCTGTGGTAGTCCATGCAAAAGATCATTGACATCTATCGGTTGATAAAGAAGAAGCTAATTTCATACCTCATTGGCGGCGGAGTCGGCGACCGCGACAAAGGGAAGCTGGCCACCTCCCGAGAAATCGCGAGCGATTTGATGGAGCCGAACGTCTGTTCGGGGCTTAACGGTGCTCCCAGAACTGACGCCATTCCACTGGAAATATTGATATAAAACACGGTGCAGACTACTTTTTAGTTAAATAAATATACCGAGTCGCAGATGAACAATTTCATTGGGTGACGATTATCGAATACAACGATTTTGACAAAGAAATGATCGACGATTTATTTGGATAAGATCCGGTAGTCTGATCAGACAATTGGAAACAAAATCTGACGTATAAGTACATTCCCAGCCAGGCGTGCGGGCTACCATGACTCATGAGTAACTATGCCTATTAGTATACTCTGCGATTTAGTTGTCCCACTTGAAATTGAAAGTCTGCGGGTACTCTTTAAGACCTCTGCCTCAAATCTTGCGAGCAGCGGAGCGGCGGCGCGGGCGGTCACCGCTTGACTAGAGTGCACCGCTCGTTGCCCGCCCCTGCACCGCTGTTTTCGAGGGCCGCGCCCGATCTGTTTGATTTTTCACATTAGATCCTGCCGCTCCCGCGCCGCCGCCCGGCCCCACTGCCCACAAGATTCGAGGCAGAAGCCTAAAAGGTGAATGCAGGTAAAGGTACTCACACAACAGAGTCGCTCGGCACCAGGAAGGGTAACGGCGGCGGGCAGGGCGCGTCGGCGCGCGCCGGCGACGCGGGCTCCGTGGAGCGCGGGCAGCGCGGCGCCTCGCCCTCCTCGATCATGCCGAGCCAGCCGCGCAGCCAGCGCCACAGCCCGCCGGGGCTACCTGCAACACATTTATAAATTATGTCTTACTTTGTGGAACTTTTTATTTATTTATTTCTGAGCCGTTAACATATTTTAATATAATAAAATCGTTTTCTTCTTTCTGCCAACTTCAATCAAGATAAGGAATATCGTTAATTCTACTTCTCCTACAGATCTCCTCATTCCTTATTTGATCTCGCAAGGATACTCCGAGCATAGCTCTCTCCATCGCCGTTGAGCCTCCCCGAGCTTTCTTATGAGGCCACAGGTTAGCAGGATCCATAAGTGATAACTTATCACTTATGGATCCGAAACTTATCACTGATAAGTCATCAGAAGTAATGGTCGTTGGGTCCCAAGGTGTTGGAGTGGCGAACCAAAATAATGCGGTCACGCATCGGAAAGCGCAGTGTTAGCAGACCCCCTTTTCCCCCCATTAGGTGAACCGACGACATAAGACGCTCCCTGAGTCGCAAAGCTACATGTGAAAAAGCAACAAATCTCAGTCCAGCTGGGAACGTCTATTGATTGATGATGAAGAAGGGGGATTATAAAGCTTAAATGATACTCACGTGAGAATTTCCTGGTGTTCTGCGGACTGAGCGGGTAGAAGTCCCCGTGTATGGGACAGTGGAAGGCGAGCCGGCGCTGGCGGCGCTGCGCCGCGCGCATCAGCATGCAGAGCCCTATACCTGCGAACGGAACAGTCAATCATCATCACATCATCATCATCACCAACAGCAGCAGTAGCAACAGCAACCCATCGACGGGTCACTACTGAGGAAGGTTATACGCCACAGTCACTAGCTAGCCAAATTAGCACACACCTTTGAGAAAATTATGGAGAAGTTTCCCTTCACCTTTAAAGCATGTCATTGTCATATTTAATTGCTTAAACGCACAACTCTGTAAAGTCAAAGGCGTGCCGTCCTCAGAATAGGTGACCACAGTTGACCTATCTCTATCTAGGCTATCACTGCTGAAAACAATAATAAATATCAAATATAATCAATGTACAAGCAAAGAACCTGCAAATTTCTAATAAAGTAGGACGTTATTCAAACATACAAAGGATAAAAAATAAGGAGGTGTATAAATAATAATATGAACAGGGTTATCCTTCGTCCGGATTTTCTGAGACTTGTTTCGGATAAAGAAGCTTACGGTACTATTTCTGATTTCTGATATCCAAGGTCCTGGATTATTGGTGATATTTCTGATATCCGAGGTATCAGGATCCTGGATTAGGAATTATGTTGATTGAACTTTTATTATTACTGTAAGGCGAATGAAGGTCTTTCTTATATTATTTGGGACTCAAGCCTTATTTCTTAGACCAATTCGCAACTATTAGGTATCTTATTTACTGTAAATGACTTTTTTACGGTGTGCTAGGCTTTACTGCATAGTATCGCTTTTATAGAAGCGAATTTGTCAAGGGAATTTGAACCTACAGTACAATTTCATAAGGAAGATGCACACGGGGCAAAGCACTCGCGAATTTTCTTTGCCGCGTAGTGGGGTCAGTAGTAATTATTTATTCTGTGGTAGAGATTCTATTCTATTATTCGTTTTTGCCCCAACCACAGAATAGAATTTCTTTTCGTCAGTACTTTCTATCTATTGAATAGATAATAGACGATACCATATTTACTAGCTATTGATATTTGAAGGGCATGGGTTCTTCCAGGATAGCGCGCTACCATAGTCGGCATCGAGATCTTCTCAAGAATAAAATTGTTAAGCGAATTTGAACCTACTAGCCAATGTCCTTAAAGCGACAGTCAAGAGGCACGCTCGAGTTTCCTGTGAAGGCGATACTAGTCTGTTTTTTTTTATATCTCGCCGCAACCTCGTTCTGCAATTTTTGCGTATATTTGCCAAGCAAATTTGAACCTACCAGCTAGCGTCATAAGAACTCCAGCGACGATGCACACGGGGCCGAGCACACGCGAGTTTCCCGTGAAGGCGATCCTGGCCGCGTAGTGGTCAGGTTCTTCGTTCTCACCGCAACCTCGATATGAAGCCGCTGGAAACATAAACATTACAGGTGTCGCATTACTGATTTTTTTTTTTATTTCAACGGCACACACACCCACGAACAATGTGTCTCTTAAGACTATTATAAAGAAAGACTAAGATGCGTCAATTGGACAAAATCAAAATCAAAAGGGGTTTGGGTAAAAGTGGCATGATTTTTTTTTCTTGCGGCCACTTATGAAAATTATTTTATTAGAAAGTACACAATAATACATACATTTTATTCTATTAAAGTTTCTTTCTAAAATGTATCGGAGCTGAGATATTTTAACATGAAAAATACATAAAATCATGTTGCCACTTAGGTACTTTGTGTCTATTTTATTTATTATATTTGATGGTTCCCTGTTATTTTTCTTTTAGTCATAAACAACAACAAAGGAGCTTCTAATGAGCCCAAAAACTGAGCGTGATCGCCTCGACCAATCATAGCACAGGATTTGTTTACCTGAGCCGCGCATCAACTCCGGCGCGCCGCGCACCGTACTTCACTCGTCTCTCCGAGTCAGTTGGTGACGAGTGTCGAGTGTTTCTGTTTCTATTGTTTTTAATCACATACCTCGCTTCCGCCTATAACACGCGAGAGCAGTTAGTCGTAGTATTTCTCGACATGGGGAAGGCGTTCGATCGCGTCTGGTACGCCGGTCCACGACGCCACGAGGATGAACCCAGCATGTATTTTAATCACACGACTTAGCTTGCCTTACTGGACTTTGGTCGCAGGCGGTACGGTGGCTTGTAGCGCTGTCAGTGTTAGGATTAGTCATTTACAGTATTGGTTTGGATTCTGCATTTAGTGTCGTTGACTATGTATGGCTTATGTAGTTAGAAAGGAGATTTGTTAGGGTCTTCTTTCGTGGTTGGTGACGGACGGCTATAAGGGGAGGTGGACACCGTAGCTAGGCTAGGCTAGTTAGCCTGGTTGTCTAGTTTAGGCATAGAAATGTTGGCTTCCACGTTAGTTCAGTGACAATTACGATGTACTCTCACTCCTACAAAGTAATCACTAGGACTAATGGTTTGTTAGGTCGTTAGTCTGTCGTTTCTCTCATCATATAGTATCTATAAGTATAAAAAAGTGATTTTAAATATTTTTGTTTATTTTTTAATATTCTATCCATAACGCTATAAATGGCTTCCGGCAGAATAATAGGCAGATATCTAAGACAAAAACTCGCGACCTTCGGAACTTTAATACCGAGTGCATTAAAGATACCATCGAGCGGAACCGAGGCTCCAAAGTGTTCGCGAGAGGTCTGTCGATCGGACAGAGCCAGCTGACGCGACTGAAAACTGACGACGGTCGTCTCGTTTCTTCTCAAGGTGAGGTCTTGGTAGAGCTCGAGAAGTTCTATGGACAGTTATATACCAGAACACAGAAACCTGTTGAAGATTTGGCCAAAGACCCCAGAGCCATACTGACCCGACACTATCCGATGTCCGGAATATACCGAAGATATTCCGGACGTCAGGCTATACGAGATTAGTATGGCTCTCAAACAACTCAAGAACAACAAGGCGCCAGGTGATGACGGAATCACGGCGGAACTCCTGAAAGCGGGTGGAAAACCGTTTCTAAAGACCTTTCAGAGTTTGTTCAATTCCGTCATTCACGAGGGTACAACGCCGAAAGCATGGCAAAGGAGCGTGGTGGTTTTGTTCTTCAAAAAAGGTGATAACACTTTGTTGAAGAATTATAGACCCATCTCGCTGCTGAGCCATGTTTATAAGTTGTTCTCGAGAGTCAATACGAATCGTCTCGCCCGTAGGTTCGACGACTTCCAGCCTCCCGAACAAGCCGGATTTCGAAGAGGCTTTAGCACTATAGACCAAATCATACGCTGCGGCAGGTTAACCAGAAGATAGAAGGATATAACAGGCCACTTTGTTTAGCATTTGTGGACTATGAGAAAGCCTTCGGTTCGTTGGAAACTTGGGCTGTATTGAGGTCGCTGCAGAGATGCCGCATCAACTATTGGTACATTGAAGAGTTGAAGTGCTTGTACGAAAACGCCACTATGTCAGTACTTATACAGGACCAAACTACAAGGCCAATACATTGCAGCGTGGAGTGCGACAGGGAGATGTAATCTCCCCGAAGCTCTTTTCTGCTGCGTTGGAGGACGTCTTTAAGCTACTGGATTGGAATGAACTTGGTATCAACATAAACGACGAGTACATCACTCACCTTCGATTTGCCGATGACATAGTCATTATGGCAGAGACTCTCGGAGACCTTAATACAATGCTCAATGACCTCAGCAGAGTCTCTCAACAGGTGGGCCTGAAAATGAATATGAGCAAGATGAAAATGATGTCTAATGCTCATGTTCCGCTCCACCCAGTAATTGTTGAGAGCTCTGCACTCGAAATTGTAGGCCTGGGACACACAGTCCAGCTAGGTAGATCTAATTTCGAGAAAGGGGTCACCCGCCGAATCCAATTCAGCTGGGCAGCGTTCGGGAAACTTCGAGATGTCTTCTCGTCCAAAATTCTGCAGTGTCTTCAAACAGTGCGTGCTGCCAGTGATGACTTATGGTCGCTGACTATGGGCCTCATAAGAAGGCTCAGGATCACTCAGCGGGCGATGGAGAAAACTATGCTCGGAGTAACCCTGTGAGATCAAATCAGAAATGAGGAGATCCATAGGAGAACCAAAGTCACCGACATAGCTGTGCGAATTGCGAAACTGAAGTAAAAATGGGTGGGGTACATAGTTCGAAGAGCTGATGGTCGATGGGATCCGAAGGTGCTGGAGTGGCGACCCCGCACCGGGAAGTGTAGTGTTGGCAGACCCCCCACTAGGTGGACCGACGACATCAAACGAGTCGCAGGGAGCCGCTGGATTCAGGCGGCGCAAGACCGAGGCTTGTGGAGGTCCATGCAAGAGACCTACGTCCAGCAGTGGACATCGATAAGTTGATAAAGACGAAGAAAAAGAACGCTATAAATAGTTTTAACAATAAAATATATGATAGTTTACTTTAAATTGATGACAAAACTCTCATAATTCTACAACTTCAACATCAGATATCTCAGCTCCGATATCACTTACGGCAAAATTCTTTTTTGATCTGTTATTACTAGTTAATACCCGATGTGATAGCAACAATTAAATTAGTGGCCGCTAAGAAAAAAAATCATGCCACTGGTCCATACAAAGTTACCCAATCCCCTTTATTTATTTCATGTAGGCCAACTTGTAGCTCTTATGACACGTCATAAATCTACCACCGGTTCGGAATGCAGATTCTGTTGAGAAGAGCCGGCAAGAACAAAAGGTAACAAAACTAGACTATACACACAGTGTTTCCACAAAGAAGTTTCAAAAATGCACACCTACCACAACCTAACACATAACAATCTCTTAGTACCTATAAGTATAAGATAGTAATTTAGAAGTTTAGGTTAAATTAAAATTGCTAATTAGTCAACTAAGTTAGGCTAGATTGTAATTGTATTGAGCACCACTTCAGTGAGAAAGGGGGGGGGGGGGGGAGGGTTTAGGCTTGGAGGGTTGGATAATGATCCACGCTGGCCGAGTACGGATTGGTAGACTTTAAGAACATTACGCAGAATTTTCAGGGATACAAGTTTCCTGATGTTTCCTGATAAAACTTATACATAACGATAACAATATATTATGTATATCGCTGCATCAGAACTAAAGAGCCACATCTTAAAATCAAATTTTTTTCACGAGAGCAGATTGAAATTTTTTTGTATTTTTTTTGCTTTTTTGGCTCTCCAACTTACAATGTATGATAATGCCAAAAGGGCGTACGCGTAAATTATTGTGATTTAAAGGCCGATTTTGACGAATGTCTTCGCGTTATGGCCCTATTTTTTAAATAAAAGTGAATTTGGAAAATTTTGAGATGTGGCCCTTTAGTTCTGAAGCAGCGATATGTATATTTAGATAATAATCTTTATCCTTAGGTATTACTTACCTAAACATAAAGGATTTTTGTCTAAATTAATTTCGGCGTCGTCTAGTCTATGTCTACGACCTTAGAGCCGCCTAAAAGGCAATGCCTTCTGAGAAGTTTGATTAATTGATATTGTCTTCTATTTTTAACTTTGTTAGGTCTAATTTTAATTGGCATCTTCACTATGATTCCGACCAACCGCAAAGAGAGGATGCCAATTAGGGTTGCCAGACGTCCCGTATTTCCCGGGACATCCCGTATTTTAGGCATAGTTTAAAATGTCCCGGCGGGACTCACTCTGTCCCGTATTTGAACCGTACTTCGTTTTTCATTATGATATCGATTCAAGTATTCACACACGCAACGTTCGTAAAAAAGCGAGTTGATTACCGTTTTTAATTACGATTATAATTGTATTGATTTTTACAGATATGTTAAAACGAATAAAAATATATTAAAACTGACTTGATCCTCGAAAAAATATCAAAAAAAAATGACACTAAGTAATTTTGTTTCTTTATTTGTCCCGGGTAAAAAACTGAAATCCCATATTTTTTTACCTATTTAACCATTTGTCCCTTATAGGCTGAAAAAAAATCTGGCAACCCCAATGCCAATTACCATAGGGGTCAAATTAAACGCCACTTGGGAGTAGATACCACCCTATTAAGAGTGGGTTTCCGCATATCGGGTGACTTTCGGTACATATTGTGACTAAGTTAAACCAAATAAGATGGAAATAAAAATTGCTACACATAGATTGGTCCTTAATCTCCAAATCTTGGGAGTTGATTTTGTTCAAAATCTCAATTTTTAGTACTATAAAAATTATTTCCCGTCACCTCTTCACACAAAATTCACGATTTTGGGGCGACTTTAGGTACATTTCTTGTATATAATATACCGGTTTTATGTAATTAAAAAATACTATCTGTTAGCAGATATGTTCAACTCAAAATCTTGGAGAGAAAAATATCAAAAATAGTACAAATAGTATAAAAAAAAAATATAGCATCGCGTGTAATTTTTTCACATATTTTGGTTTAAACCGAATCTTAAAATAATGTGCAATAAGGCTTATTTTGATTTTACTCGGTCATTGGTTTGATTTCATTTCAAAATTCAAAATTCAAATATCAATCAGTCGGCGTTTGACCGCCTTTCTGAGTGGAGGCTGCGCTGGTTGTAAGCAGATGCTGGTATCGAAAAACATCGCTGTACGAACACGAAATAGTTCATAGCAAACCAAATTGATACTTTATATATTTTGAAAAGAAAGGTTAAAAACTAAGTACTAGGTACCTATGGTACCTTCAATATAATAGCATTATTTTATTATTTGATAGAATTTCGAAATTTCTTGTAAAGTTATATTCCCCGAATGTAGTACTGACCTGCATGTATACCTCGAAAACTTCTATTGGAACTCCTAGATCTTTAGAGTTAGTTGTATCGAGTTTGGGCTCGTTTTGTAAGTTATGATGAGATCTTACCACTGGACTTGTTGGAGTGACCTGATGGTATCCTTCGAAGACTACTACTGGATCTTCTAGACGGCTACAGCTAGTTAATTCGAGTTTGGGCTCGTTTTGTAAGTAATGATGAGATCTTACCACTGGACTTGTTGGAGTGACTTGGTGGTATACCTCGAAGACTTCTATTGGAACTCCTAGATCTTTACAGCTAGTTATATCGAGTTTGGGCTCGTTTTGTAAGTAATGATGATATCTTACCACTGGACTTGTTGGAGTGACTTGGTGGTATACCTCGAAGACTTCTATTGGAACTCCTAGATCTTTAGAGTTAGTTATATCGAGTTTGGGCTCGTTTTGTAAGTTATGATGAGATCTTACCACTGAACTTGTTGGAGTGACCTGATGGTATACTTCGAAGACTACTACTGGATCTTCTAGACGGCTACAGCTAGTTATATCGAGTTTGGGCTCGTTTTGTAAGTAATGATGAGATCTTACCACTGGACTTGTTGGAGTGACTTGGTGGTATACCTCGAAGACTTCTATTGGAACTCCTAGATCTTTACAGCTAGTTATATCGAGTTTGGGCTCGTTTTGTAAGTTATGATGAGATCTTACCACTGGACTTGTTGGAGTGACCTGATGGTATACTTCGAAGACTACTACTGGATCTTCTAGACGGCTACAGCTAGTTATATCGAGTTTGGGCTCGTTTTGTAAGTTATGATGAGATCTTACCACTGGACTTGTTGGAGTGACTTGGTGGTATACCTCGAAGACTTCTATTGGAACTCCTAGATCTTTACAGCTAGTTATATCGAGTTTGGGCTCGTTTTGTAAGTTATGATGAGATCTTACCACTGAACTTGTTGGAGTGACCTGATGGTATACTTCGAAGACTACTACTGGATCTTCTAGACGGCTACAGCTAGTTATATCGAGTTTGGGCTCGTTTTGTAAGTAATGATGAGATATTACCACTGGACTTGTTGGAGTGACTTGGTGGTATACCTCGAAGACTTCTATTGGAACTCCTAGATCTTTACAGCTAGTTATATCGAATTTGGGCTCGTTTTGTAAGTTATGATGAGATCTTACCACTGGACTTGTTGGAGTGACCTGATGGTATACTTCGAAGACTACTACTGGATCTTCTAGACGGCTACAGCTAGTTATATCGAATTTGGGCTCGTTTTGTAAGTAACGATGAGATCTTACCACTGGACTTGTTGGAGTGACTTGGTGGTATACCTCAAAGACTTCTAATGGAACTCCTAGATCTTTACAGCTAGTTATATCGAGTTTGGGCTCGTTTTGTAAGTTATGATGAGATCTTACCACTGGACTTGTTGGAGTGACCTGATGGTATACCTCGAAGAGTTCTATTGGAACTTCTAGATCTTTAGAGTTAGTTGTATTGAGTTTGGGCTCGTTTTGTAAGTTATGATGATTAGATCTAGGAGTTCCAATAGAAGTCTTCGAGGTATACCATCAGGTCACTCCAACAAGTCCAGTGGTAAGATCTCATCATTACTTACAAAACGAGCCCAAACTCGATATCACTTGCTGTAGCTGTCTAGAAGATCCAGTAGTAGTCTTCGAAGTATACCATCAGGTCACTCCAACAAGTCCAGTGGTAAGATCTCATCATTACTTACAAAACGAGCCCAAACTCGATATAACTAGCTGTAAAGATCTAGGAGTTCCAATAGAAGTCTTCGAGGTATACCACCAAGTCACTCCAACAAGTCCAGTGGTAAAATCTCATCATAACTTACAAAACGAGCCCAAACTCGATAAAACTAGCTGCAGCCGTCTAGAAGATCCAGAAGTAGTCTTCGAAGTATACCATCAGGTCACTCCAACAAGTCCAGTGGTAAGATCTCATCATTACTTACAAAACGAGCCCAAACTCGATATAACTAGCTGTAAAGATCTAGGAGTTCCAATAGAAGTCTTCGAGGTATACCACCAAGTCACTCCAACAAGTCCAGTGGTAAGATCTCATCATAACTTACAAAACGAGCCCAAACTCGATATAACTAGCTGCAGCCGTCTAGAAGATCCAGAAGTAGTCTTCGAAGTATACCATCAGGTCACTCCAACAAGTCCAGTGGTAAGATCTCATCATAACTTACAAAACGAGCCCAAACTCGATATAACTAGCTGTAAAGATCTAGGAGTTCCAATAGAAGTCTTCGAGGTATACCACCAAGTCACTCCAACAAGTCCAGTGGTAAGATCTCATCATAACTTATAAAACGAGCCCAAACTCGATATAACTAGCTGCAGCCGTCTAGAAGATCCAGAAGTAGTCTTCGAAGTATACCATCAGGTCACTCCAACAAGTCCAGTGGTAAGATCTCATCATTACTTACAAAACGAGCCCAAACTCGAATTAACTAGCTATAGCCGTCTAGAAGATCCAGTAGTAGTCTTCGAAGGATACCATCAGGTCACTCCAACAAGTCCAGTGGTAAGATCTCATCATAACTTACAAAACGAGCCCAAACTTGATACAACTAACTCTAAAGATCTAGGAGTTCCAATAGAAGTCTTCGAGGTATACCACCAAGTCACTCCAACAAGTCCAGTGGTAAGATCTCATCATTACTTACAAAACGAGCCCAAACTCGATATAACTAGCTGTAGCTGTCTAGAAGATCCAGTAGTAGTCTTCGAAGTATACCATCAGGTCACTCCAATAAGGCCAGTGGTAAGATCTCATCATAACTTACAAAACGAGCCCAAACTCAATACAACTTACTCTAAAGATCTAGGAGTTCCAATAGAAGTTTTCGAGGTATACATGCAGGTCAGTACTACATTCGGGGAATGTAACTTTGCAAGAAATTTCGTAATTCTATCAAATAATAAAATAATGCTATTATATTGAAGGTACCATAGGTACCTAGTACTTAGTTTCTTCTTTTCAAAATATATTATCAATTTGGTTTGCTCAACTTAGACTTAGATTTAGAATTAAACTTAGACTTAGACTAAGTCTGTGTTCAAATCTAAGCCTAAGTCTAACACTAAGACTAAGTCTTAGACTAAGACTAAGTCTAAGTCTTAGTCTTAGTCTTAGTGTTAGACTTAGGCTTAGACTTAAAGAGACTTAGTCTTAGTCTAATGCATTTCCCAGTGGCTTAAAAAAGTCTAAATCGAAGTCTAAGACTAAGACTAAATCTAAGTCTAACTTAGTGTACAGCAAGTCCGGACGAAAATAAAAAATAAAAAAATAAAACATAAACAATTTATATCCAAGTATCAAAACAAGTTAATTCACTCATTTTTAACGCAGCTTGCCCGCGCCTGTGTGTGCGTGTGAACGGTGCATGTGTAGAAGTGCGTTTTTATACCTACTCTTTGCGAAATCCCGTCCTTAAAGTCTTATTACAGACACCAACACAAAAATACCTACAAGTACAGTTCTTTCAGACTCAGGAGGGCGCGTGGCTCATAGTTGTGTGCGTGTCGTATCTGTATAAGTGTGAGCGAGAACTTGCTCGTGCCTAACCGCTCTCGCACAGGCAAAGGCACGCACACTTACGCAATTTGCATGTATACGACGTAACCACAAGTAAAGCGCCCGTAACTTCGTGAGATAAACGTACCTACTATACGACCCTAACGTAAGCCTAACGTCTAATTTTAATCAAAAACCTGCCATTACCTCTTCAAAGTTAGCCCGCTACCATCTTAGACTGCAACGTTACTTACCATCAGGTGAGATCGCAGTCAAGGAATATCTTGTCATCGAATAAAAAAGTTCCTGCATTTATTTGTTGATTTGTCCCTAAATTACGCTCTTCACGCAACAAAGCTATGAATTGATGCGATTTTTTGTCTAGTTACAGTTCTGGAACTAAAGGCCAATACAGGCTATAATATAGGCTATTTATTCCTACAAACAAATAATTCCCGCGAGATTTATTCCCCGCGGAAAAAGTCGTGGGAAAAATCTAGGTAAATAATATAACCCAAATTAATATGAATCACGATTATCTATAAAAGACTACAAATATGTATTTCCGTCGCGATAAAATAAAGACTAACCTAGATTCAACAACGAGAGTTTGCAGAAAATTCATTGGAAATGCTTTCTGAGGTATATTTTTAGATTGTGGAAAGCTTTTCAGTGTTCATGTCTCTAATTTTAGTTGTTTAACCAGTCGCATTTCCAAAGAAAATGATGCACTGAAAAGCATAATATACGCGACGACTTGAGAACTTCCTGCTTTTATAACCAACCAAAGTAGTAACCGCCGAGTTTATTTATTTATTTTTATTTTTTATGTACATATTAAAATTACAAGACAACATATCTTAGAAGAAGTATACATAGGTGAGAAGCTTATCTCTAAAAAAAGAAATTTCTTCGAGCTTTCCTTGAAAGTGAGTAAGGTGAAATTATAAAGTGGTAAGTATAGGTCAAAAATTAGTGCTGGCTCTTCTCGGCAGGGACGGCATTCCGAATAGAAAAAAGCTAAAGCTTTTCTAGGTATCGAACCAAAAGTATCGATACTACTCAGGTATCGATACTTTTTCCGAACCCCTAAGCGTCATGCAAACTTGACCGTATGTGGTCTCCCTAAGAGGTATCTATAGTCATAATTTACAATCAGATCCTCTATGTTTAGCAAGCTTGCGAAATAATTGTCTTCGCGAACAAAAAGGCAGAAATATTTCAAAGGGAAAAAAGTGAATGGGCAGACGAAGTTATTAGTTCTCAAGATCCACATTTGCTAGGAATAAGAAAATTGCTATCGGATCATTGAACTAGTTCGTACGGATAAAGGGCCTTAAGGCAATATTCCTAACGATCATATTATATTGATGATCGTTTTTAGGATGATTCAAAAAAGGATTTTGCTCTGTCGTAATCGGTTCGGTTATAGTGCGTTCACACGGTTCGATTTTAGTTGATCAACTGCTAACTGCTATTCGAACTGTATGAACAGACGTTCAATCAAATTGAAGCTTTGAAAAAGAATCATTTATTATTGAACAACAATTTAGTGTTGATTATTATTATTGGACTAGAGGCCCGCAACTTCGTCCACGTGAACACACACGCACGCACGCAAGCACGCACACACACACACACGGTCTGTCTGCTATGAGTGACCGATAAACAATACCGTCTACTGCGATCATGATAATATTATCGCTTTTTTTCTAATAAATCAATTTCCGCTATTTTCTTGAGTAGGTCCAAATAGTTATATACATGTCATCGATGTAGATAGTATCTACTAAATTATACATCGATATACATGTAGGTGCATATTTTGTATGAAGCGATGATAGCCTGGTGGTTAAAACTTCGTCCTCCTTGTCTGATGTACCAGGGTTCCATCCGGAGTTATGTTACTGAATTGGTCCATGGCTAAACAATAAGGACTTTTTATAATAAAAAAAGACGTGTGGCACTCGGGGACTGCCGCGGTAAAGCTATTGCATAGCATTTTTTATTAACGCCATCTAGCGGCTCACCGTAGAGGAGTCCCGTGTCAGGTTATTTTCGTTACGGAATTTCTGGATTCGGTCTCCACGCTCAAGGCCCGCGATAGAAGCTATGCAATAGCTTAAAAACTTAAGAACCCTTGATCTAACATAACGTCGATGATTGCACGACCAATATCTTTAACAGTCTCTGCTCCACTCATTCATCACTCATGATTGACGAAATTGACTGATGCAGAACCTAATTACCTAACGTGTAATGGCCCCGTAAGTAGCTCCGTCTATTTGTTCGTTTTCATTTATATCAAGCAGATTTTTGGTGAGTAACGCTTTAGCTTTGTCAATATCTAAACGTCTGTCTGCCTGCCTGTCTGTCTATTTGTATTTTATATTTGTCATTTTTCCGAACAAAACAAGGCATGAAATGGGATCTTTGCCAAATACTTAAGTAGTGAAACTTTTGTTACTTTCTTTTTGTGTATCCATTTGGTAATCTGATTGTATAGGTACACATCTGTCGTCTTCTACCTCTTCAAATATTTGCGGCACGAAAGAGTTTCAACGGACGTTTTTTAGGCTGGTAGAAGATTTTGCTGGTTGGGTGGTAACTCTCTAATCTCTTCCTTAGAGACAAACTGTTCTTGTACACGTTGTTTGTATTATATTTGTATTTTACTTAGGCTAATTTAATAAATAGAATCCTACACGTCTTAATTTTCCAAGTGGCACCACAATGATTAGGAACCTACTGTGACAGGGAAGTCCTCAAAATTATATTTTTAATCCATGAAAAGAAGGTTTAACTGATTTGTCTGTCTCTCTCTCTCTGTGTGTGTGTGTGTGTGTGTTTGTTTGTAATGTGTATGTGTGAAAAAAGATTTGACAGCCGTTTTTCGTTCAAAGGCAAGTTTCATTAGGATGATTCTTAATTATGTTTGATGAAAATTTGTTAAAAGCCGATAAAGGATTATCTCTCTATCAGCTAACTTAAATTTATTTTATTTTTATTTTTTATGTAGGTACTATAAAGAATTACAAGACAAATATATATTAGAAGAAGTAGATATAGGTCAGCCTCTAACTTGAATAAAGCTGGGGTAGAGATGTTTTAATTTTAAATTTCGAACAGTATTTTACCCACCAGTAAGAACACATCCGACGAGCATGAACAGGAATCCGAATATCGGCAGTATGATCTGGCAGTTCGCGGCGACCACCACTCCTGCGACCGCCAAACCGCCCTCCACTTTCTCAACCCTCAACCGCGATATGGCTGGTGGGCATCTTGGCTTGCCCACTGGCGCGCGGACTAGAGGCTCGCCGGGTGGTGACGTCGTCCTGTAAAACATAATAAAACTTTGAGTTAGTGAAGAATTCTCAGAGAGGTTATACACTTTACAGAGGAACTTTTTTTTAATTTTTATTCTCATTATTTGATAAGGGACTTTTAAAGGTGACCTTTATGTCAGCCCCATCGGTACACACAAAATATTACAATTAACTATATACAAAAACAACTACCTATATATACCAATTTGAGAGAACAGAGGAACTTAGTTCTTCTTTAAGAAAACTGGAATACTTTGTCCGAATCTATTAAGAGGACAGCTTATAAGTGCTTCTTTTTAAGCAAGGTATAGAACATTGGTAACTCTGGTTCTCCTGCACTGGCCATACACGATTAAGATTCGGTGTACACCGTCAAGTGTACTGGATGCTCAAATCTACTGCAGACTTGAAGCGGCATCCTACTTCCTGCTATCCTACTAATATTATAAACGAAAGTTTGTAAGTATGGATGGATGGATGTTTGTTACTCTTTCACGTAAAAACTAACTAACGATTTGGCTGAAATTTGGCATAGAGATAGATTGTAGTGTGCATAACACATAGGCTACTTTTTATAATGAAGTTGCAGGCATCAACTGATAAAAGAATATGGTTGAGCGAAGCAATGGCTGGATCATGCGTCATGCTCGTGAACGGGTGCCACCAACGGGAATGGGTCTGCTTTTGCCTGCCTGTGTTAACATGTATTGAATTGTATTTATTTGTATTTGTATTGTATTTATTTTTACTTGTATTGTACTCAGGAAAATTCATCGTGGAAGCACTGAATACATAGCATTGTTTCAATAACAATTGTAAAATTTTTATTTTTTTGAAAAGAGCAACCGCCGAGTTTCTTGCTGGCTCTTCTCGGCAGGAAAGGCATTCCGAACCAGTGGTAGATTCATTGACGATTCAAAAGTGCTTGTAAAAGTTTATTTGAATAAAAAATATTTCTATAATAATCACCAAACGTTTTCTAGCCTAACATTAAACTTGATCGTGTATGGCCAGCACTACGGTACGGTACCAAGTAAAGACTACATCGTTAATTTCCAGGGCCCAGCTCCTCAATCCTGATACTGCAAAGGTTCTGCCCACCTAAACTATGAGGATTTAGGAACTGTCGATTGTGAACTGAAGAAGCAGACGAAATCGTGAGCGCTTGTTAGTATAACAATAATATTGTGTTCACAGGAAGTTACTCAAAATAATAACTGGCTCGCAGACAATGGCACTGACGATTTGGCGTTCAGTTCAGACTTATGAAATCTAGTGAAACGCGGAAACATGGACGTGAACTAAAAACAGTTTTATGAGCATCATTCACTGACCATTTATCGAGTCATTCGGGTCATGACATGTCATGATTATAAAATCATTTGAAGTTTTAGCTTATTGCGAGACCAGGTGAAATATACCTTTGAGTATTAAATGCTCGAAGTTAAATATTCATTAAACAATTTTTTTTATAAAAAGAACATTAGCCAAGCTGAAGTTGACTAATAACCTCCTATCCCCTCCAAATAAGCAGAAGGCTTGTGCCAGGAGTGGGTACGACAATAGTACAACGGGTGTGATTAGAACCTGCGACCTTTCAGTTTTCAGTCCACACCCTTAACCGTTGGGCTATTGAGGCTTAGTTACACAGGATAGGTTCATATTTATCTATTTATTTATTTATTATTTGGCCAACCAACAAAATTACTTGTAAACTGGACTTAAACATAGATAAAAATATGTATAATATACGAGTATAATGAAACACAAGTAATTTCACTTATAGGCCACGTCAGGCAAAATTTATAAATAAGTCGTACGTAAACATTACAAAATACTACAAGTTGTTACGTAAATTGAACTAATAAACTTACAATAGAGACTATAATAATTAAATATCGTGCTTTAAAAAGTATTTATATAAGTAGCCAGTGTGCCCTCTCCCTTAGCCCGGCCTTCAAGGTTCATCTTTACTGAGCGGCTTATGTGCCGCTAGATATTTTCGTTTCTCGCATTGTTTGTGCTGTATTGGCACTTTTACGATTCTTTCGTATTTAGTTATTTCTAGATACTGATTTATTTGTACCTACTGCAAATAAAATCACCGCTTTTGTGTATCTATGGTCGCATTCAGAGAATCATTAACGGTTTTTTAGAGAAGCATTAACGGCGTTCGACGTTAGTAAAATTTGGTTTCATTTAAATTTTTATGTATTTTTACACGCTTTATATTTACTATAATAACGTTCCTAACATTGTGAAAATATATTATCTACTTAGAAACATCTTACCCAGTTGTATGTGTACCTACTTGTGATAAAAAATTTGTAAAAATGTTGAAAGATTAAGTTACTTTTCTTTATTTCAACGGTAAATAATCTTATTTTAAAAATGGTATTTTAAATATGGTCGCGAATTGTGATAAATAAAATCGTTTAAATCCGGGACTGTCCACAAATACCTAACCTTATCTCTAGTAATATAACCTTGCCTCCAGTAATATACCTATCAGTATCTAACCTTACTTCCAGTAATATAATCCACTCAACACTCTTTACTAGCATCTCAACTGAAGCTATTTATTCTATTCTAGGCTTCGTTATATAGGTACTAGGTATGGAGAACGTGTGTGCATTAATAATAATCTTTGTGATATAATTATGACCAGTAAACAAAGAGTGGCATCATAAGAAAGTATTCCCTTCACGCCGCGTGAGGAAACCGCTCACGACGTACCTACCTAATTATAATATTGATTGACAATAGATTTCTTTGTTTTAAATAATTCATTATTTGTCGAACGCGAAGTTCTAGGCTGGCCGTATAAATTCAATCTAGATCTTGTTCCGCAATAAAACCTTTAAATACATTTTTCTGCTTCTTTTCATTTTGTTGTATGATTTCATAGATTAATTTTATTATAGAGGTCACTGCGCCATTTGCAATATTATGAGTTCTAGAGACACTCGAATGTCAAATGATCCATATTTAACCTATATGTATAGGGTTTTATAGGGACAGCAAATCTAGTGTTAATCATAGATTAGAGATCAGCGATCGAGTGATAAAACTGAAATCGATGTACGATGCTTCACAGATTTTTATTAGATCATCGGTCATCCCACAGTTACTGTCTGTTGAACGTCACACTACGCTCACGTTCAGCGTCAGAGGGCGATAAAATTCGTACAAATACACTGAAAAGTTGATTGCGCAAACAAATGAAAATCGTTGTCCCACGATTGATACATAAATTGCTAATTTTACTGTCAATACGCCTACGTAGTACTGGACTGAAATGGCGCAAAATTTTCACTGCCTATATCTCGGTATACCTACTCCTGAATTCAATACAGTTTTTTATATTTTATCCGCCTTTCAAATAGGAATTTCAATATTTGTCATCCCGTCTCGTGGAGTCTACGTCTAGGAGCGCTCCTGTCATTTTCATTCATTGACGTTCACTTTAAGGTACTATTCGAAAATGAAAAGGTTTCTGTTTAGGCTACAGATAACTAAATCAAAATCAAAATTTATTTATTTCATGTAGGCCAACTTGTAGCTCCTATAAAATGTCACAAATCTACCACCGGTTCGGAATGCAGATTCTGCTGAGAAGAGCCGGCAAGAAACTCAGCAGTTGCTCTTTTCAAAAAAATTTTTTTTTACAATTGTTAAAAAAACTAGGCTATGCACACAATGTTTCCACACGGAAGTTTCAAAAATGCACACCTACCACAACCTAACACATGTTAACATAAGTAGACACAAAGCAGACCCATTCCCGTTGGCGGCACCCGTTCACGAGCATGACGCATGATCCAGCCATTGCTTCGCTCAACCATATTTGAGGGAACGTAACAACCCGCACCACACGACACCACCACAGAAATGTTTAAGTGAGCAGGACATACTAGATTAATGACAAATGTTAAACCATTACTTTGAACTATATTTATTCAGGTACATATAATAATATGTAGTAAGATGCCTTTTCACGCCTAGCCGCTATACAGATTTTGATAAAAATTGTATTATGCATTATGAATATAGATGGAACCTTAAGAATGAAATAAGCTATTCGAAGTAGGTACTTAATTAAGCCTCAATAGCCCAACGGTTAAAGTTGCGGACTGAAAACTGAAAGGTCGCAGGTTCAAACCCCACCAGTTGCACTAGTGTCGTAACCACTCCTAGCACAAGCTTCCCGCTTATTTGGAGGGGATAGGAGGATATTAGTCAACTTCAGCTTGGCTAATATACTTTAAAAAAAAATTCTACGAAGACCAAGTTGCGGACACCAAGTAATACCTAGTAGTAACCTTACAAATTAATAAGCCCGCGTTGAAACTTCTTTGAAGTTTGAATACCGCATTCAAAATAACATAAAATGTTTATTACATTGCCCCGTTTTTTTAAATACCTACCCAGTGTAATTACAATTAATTGTAAAAGCCCTTACGTACGTAATTTACGTAACCTAAAGCCTTAAAGGTCAAGTTGAAGGTTGCCTACTGGTACAGTACTCGTATTATAGTTTATGGTAATGCTACGCTTACTTAGATAAAATATTCATATATTATAAAATAATTACTGTTTACTAACGGCCGCACTTAGGGAAATTTAAAAATAATTATAGTTTGTTTTACCATTCATGAAAACTCAGGAATATTCATTAAATTGTATTTAATAAGTCATTGACAAATTAATTATTATCCTCAGCCCTCTAGATACCATTTATTAATAACTAGCTGATGCCCCGTGGATTTAGTTTTTAAAAATATTGTGGGAACTTATAATTTTCCGAAATGAAAGTAACCAGGTCCTCAATCATACGCATACAAAAAAATCACGTCGATCCCTTACTCCGTTGCGACGTGATTGATTGCCACACAAACACACTTTCGCATCCTTACTAATATTATAAATGCGAAAGTGTGTTTGTTTGTTGGTTTGTCCTTCAATCACGCTGCAACAGAGCTACGGATGGACGTGTTTTTTTGCATGGGTGTAGTTGAGGACTTGGAGAGTGACATAGGCTACTTTTTATCCTGGAAAATTAAAAAGTTCCCGAGTTTCGAGTTTCCCGAGTTTTGAGTACTGCCACAGCATAAGGAGAGACATCCTTACTCTGTTATACTCCTAAACCTACTGAAAATAACAAGAATTTCCGTCATTAATATTTCCAAAACATGTGTGTATTTTTTCTGATAAATTAGTACCCATTTATAGTAATTTATCGGTAAAAATGTGATTAATTTGAATATAAATAATTACTCCGGCTTTTTCCTGAGTTTATTTTTACGATACACAAATGTGAGAAACATCGTTAGAAACACTAAAATCACTCATCTCGAGACAGCTGTTTACACCTTTTTTTTTTTTTGCACGCAAAATTGTATTAAAATAGACTACATGGTTACTCTCCCTTCAAGTGGAATAGTACTGTAAAGGTGATCGCATATTACCGCGCCCTGTAAAGTTCCATTCCCAACAAGCACCTATCAGCGCACTGTGTCCTCAGGCTTTCTTATCGAGAAACTTTTTATCTGGTGGGAAGCTTTGGCCGTGGCTAGTTACCACCAAGACGTGCCGCCAAGCGATAATATCTCCTGCGCAGTTGCCAAGTCTTCGTCAACGGAGAATGGACAAAAACAGCGAAAATTATATTAATCTGTCATTTATTCTCATACGCATTTACATTATATTATTTTTAAAATATAATTACAAAAATACAATATACCTATATACATTCTCAAAAAAAATATATAATTAAATGGGTCCAACTTGATGCGGGATGGGACTCAAGCAGCCAGTGGTCAGGGCTCCAGAGTGAGGAACCTCCTCACAATGCGTGCCGTCTCAAGGAGTACCGCAATCTGTATCCTGCCCTTGATCCAAGTAGGTACTAAGCGAAATTTTCCTTTTCGCTATAAGACCATTGACCGAAACGACACAGTTGAATCAACATTCCACACGGCGGTAATCTCGTGGGCAAGGTCTAAATATTTCGATAATTTTTCTTTTTCCGATATATTAATTATTATTATTATTTTATAGAATGAAGTAAACTAAAAAATGAATATTATCGTACGGTGCGTGCGTTTCGTGCCAGCCAGTAGCGTAGGTGTTAATGTGCATTCGACATAGATCTCTTCAGATTTTTAAATAGAAAAGCGTACGAAAATGTTGAGAAACGTGATTTAAAATGTTATTCTATAAACAAAGCAACCGATTCAGTTTGTTTTTATCGTTTGGCGTTTTCTTATTTTCAGTGCTTAAGATTTATGTTATCTCTGTTTTCGTCAATGTTTTTGAAAAGATTTGGATATTAGCTATAGGCTATATTGCATTTTGCAGTTTAGGCATCTATTTGAATTTTGAACCCCTAATTTCGTTAATATTGGTCTACCATTGGTTCGGATTATTGATTCCGATAACTTTTAACTAGAGGCATGGTCCCTTTTAATGTCTTTTATAATAACACCTGTATCATTTTCATGTTCTAATTTATGTATTTTGAAATTTTATTTACTATAAATATTACTCTGAATTGCTTAGTATTATTTATTTTCATTTTATAGCAGAGATGTGAATTACGTATAGCCAAAGGCAGATAATTAATAATATTCATTACTAGCTTTAACCCGCGGCTTCGCTCACGTTAGGTTCGATTTTTTAACCCCCTATTTAACCCTCTTGGGGTTGAAATTTTCCAAAATCCTTTCTTAGCGGATGTCTACATCATAACAGCTACCTGTATACCAAATTTCAGCTCGATCGGTCCAGTGGTTAGAGCTGTGCGTTGATAGATCAGTCAGTCAGTCAGTCAGTCAGTCAGTCAGTCAGTCACCTTTGCCTTTTATATATTTAGATTAGGAAACGGTGAAAAACAATAGAATAGGTTTTTATTTTTTTATTCAGATAAACTTTTATAAAGTGCTTTTGAATCATCAATGAATCTACCACTGGTTATGCGGACGGCCGTTCCAACCGAGGAATACCAGCAAGTAACATAGGCGGCTGTTTTCAATAATTGATAGATAGATACTTATAGAAATCTGCTAACTGTTGTACTTAATCTGGTAGGTAATTAAATTAGGCCGGATCCACCTGACCGGTTTGATTTAATACACAATGACATACGGTTGATATAAAGTACTAGCTTTTGCCCCCGCGACTTCGTCCGCGTGGAATTAGATTTTGGGGTAGAATTTTCAAAAACTGTGACACACGTACTTTTTTATTTTTAACTGAAAGCTCAAATACCAACTTTGATGGAAACAGCTTGAAAAATGACGGAGTTTCATATAAACTGCCATCCCCTATTTAAACCCCTTAGGGGTTGAATTTCCAATAATCCTTTCTTAGTGTGCGCCTACGTCATAAAAGGAATCAACTGTAAAAATTTCAAGTTTCTAACTTCAGTAGTTTAGGCTGTGCGTTGATATCTCAGTCAGTCAGTCAGGACTTTGAATTTTATATATACTATAGATAAACCAAAACGTTCTGGCACGATGACGTGTAAAAACCGATTAGGGGTATAGGTACACTGCCATATCCCTTCCAAGTTAGCCCGCTACAATCCTAGACTGTATCGTCCCTTACCATCAGGTGAGATTACAGTCAAGGACTATCTTGTCATCGATTTAAAAAAAACGCCGCCGGAGCGCGTTTTGTGATCTGAACGCTGCGCCTCGGCGCCACTCGAAAACGAATTTTTAGTAGCACTATGTGGATACTTACAAGTATTGTGTATAGCAGCTTATATTTCCGTTTCCTAACTACATCTAAACATAAAACAAGTAACAATTGAAAATTGAAAACACCCCCGACATGTGAAATTAAAATAATTTTCAAACGGCTGATCAGATTTTCATGAAACATGGTTAAAAACACTCGGGATAAAATTTTCTATGACACAAAAAAAACTAAACGAAAATCGGTTCATCCGTTTGGGAGCTACGATACCACAGACAGATACACAGACACGTTAAGCTTATAACACCCCTCTTTTTGCGTCGGGGTTTAAATAGACGAGCGGATCTGCGTGATTTACCTACAAAGGTAGGAACCAATCTATATATATAAAATTCAAAGTCCTGACTGACTGACTGAGATATCAACGCACAGCCTAAACTACTGAAGTTAGAAACTTGAAATTTTTACAGTTGGTTCCTTTTATGACGTAGGCGCACACTAAGAAAGGGTTATTGGAAATTCCACCCCTAAGGGGTTTAAATAGGGAATGGAAGTTTATATGAAACTCCGTCAGTTTTCAAGCTGTTTCCATCAAAGTTGGTATTTGAGCTTTCAGTTAAAAATAAAGAAGTACGTGTGTCACAGTTTTTGAAAATTCCACCCCAAAATTTAATTCCACGCGGACGAAGTCGCGGGAGCAAAAGCTAGTATACAATATATTATAAGTATATTAGATGTCATAGTATGAAATAACGTCCGCTGACCTGCGCTAAATATGGAGGCGAATACGTCGATAGATAATAAATGTTATGGCAATGCCCATTGTATTATAATTTTATCCCTTTTGTGTTGAGTGAGCCTGTTCCTTGCATTCTAATCAGTTTTATGAGCAAATTCGATTTCATTCATTCATTCATGTCAACCCATTGCCGGCACATCTCTTCTATCGAATGATAGGGATTTTTTTCTTTTTTTAATATCTTAAGCTTTTCTGTTAGAAGAAGAGAGCGCTATTGCAAAATGACGTCATGATTCAGTAGCTCCATACAGTCTATACAAAATTTCGTTTTAAAAAGAGACGCATACAGTCGCAGCAAAACAGCTTAAAACTTATTTGTTTTTGAGCGATTTATTTTCTGTTTTTACTAATGTTATTTTCACATGTTTCATTTTCGATTGGAATTAATGAATAGCCACATTTTGACAACAGACAAATACACAATTGAGACTGTATCAATGATTGATGCAGTTTTTACAAATCTTTTACATAATCGGCCTGCAGTATTTTTTAAATGTCACATTTTAACGTGGGTAGGTTACCAGCTTGTTGCCAGAGATTCCGGAAACGAACAACAATGATGAGCCTTGACAATCGTGACACAAGTGACAGAAGAATAGAAATGGAATCCGCAACGGTGATCATTTTGTCCACGGCCATTGGATCGGAAATTGAACATAATTGTGAATCGATGCCGATCCATGCCTATGCAATCTGATGAGGCGTTCATTCCATTGAGATAATTGGATCTTGGGTGTAACGCAAAATTCACGAAAAAAGTGTCCCGAGATACCCTATACATACGAGTGTACATGTGTATTTTATAAACAAACTAATACATTGTAATTTATGTCTTACACCATTATTATACAGCCTAATTTTGCTTGCAATAATTTACTTCAACTGACGGTCGATTTGAAACCTTTTTCGCGTTTTAGATTTCTTTCGTATCATCTACATATAATAAAGTAATTAGTATTGATAGCAGTCAATAAGTAATAAAAATATGATTGTATGTCGTGAATAATAAAACAATTGTTAGGCCTTAAAGTTCAATTCATTTTGTCGTTGGGCCTACTTTATTAAGTAAAACGTTTCTAATGACAAAAGTGTATTAACTGGCTTTGCTTCAGTTGCCCTCAATAGATTATAATATATAGCGAAATAATAATTTCTATACTAGGTTTATTGATCATGTACATATTGTTATTCTTTTGCTTTGAAATGAGGAACTGTTTGAGTTATAAGATAAGATATATGAGCCACATATTGGCCCATAGTTATATATATGTTACAGTTTATTCATAAATATATCTGACCATATATCAGAATGTACCTAGTGTCTACCATGACATACTGACTAACAGACTTTGATGCTGTGAAATAGATGGCAGTGGTTAAGCTCTTAGTTATTCATAAATCTATCTGTACCCATTAAACAGTAGGTACCTAGTGACATACTGACTAACAGACTTTGATGCTGTGAAGTAGTAGCTATTAGGCTCCTGGTTATTCCTGTCTCAGTGGGAACAATTTGCCGTCATTAGCGGGAGAGCAGACGATACAGAAATAGCCCCGTCCCCCACCAATTGACTGCGTCCTGTACCAATGCACCGTTTACGGTACACCTAGGGCTGCGATACTTATAACTAAAATAGGACAAATACGCATTGAAAAAATTGTAAATAAGATACTAGATACGTAGGAAAACTGGAAGGCTGTCTCAGAATACCTTAAGAATATAATGAAGGAAAAGGAAGAAGGAGAAAAAATAAGAAGAAGAAGAGGATGAGGAAAGGGAGAAGGACAAAAACGATGGAAAGGGCGAACCCCCATCTCGCTGCCCTAAGTGTGCTGACCGTTTACACCACGGCATAAGTACATCTTACTTTCCCATTGATGTAGGTACTATTTCCTTCAAGTATCCTAGTTTAATAAAGGTCTGTTTTTCCTCGCTAAATTCTCTTTATATTTTTATATTAATAAAAAACGACAGTGAATTCTAAAAGGATGTTTACAAAGAACGAAGTTACAGTTCATAATTCTGATTTCACTTTACGCTCAGCGTTACTATCATTTTAATTCATTTTAAAAAATAGAGAGCCTTTTGTGGGAAGTTGATTAATTAAGATTTCAAAGGATTTTTTTAATTTTATTTAATCATGGTGACCTACTTCAACTCCTTTTGTCGTTTTCATTAAGATTTTTAACCGCGGACGCAAAAACGACGGAGTTTTATAAGTTTGACGTGTCTGTGTGTGTGTCTGTTTGTGGCATCGTAGCAGTCGAATGGATGAACCGATTTTGATTTTGTTTTTTTTTTTGTTTGATAGATGAATAAGTTGGGAGTGTTCTCAGCTATGTTTGATGAAAATCGGTCCAAGACGGCCGCGGCCACAAAATGGCGGATTACATATTTTCACAACTCCCTCAATATAGGTATCAAATTAAAGGGCTTGACTAGTAGAATACTATGATAAATTTCAAATCCAAGATGGTCGCCACCACAAAATGGTGACTTAAATTTTCAATTTACTATTTAATGACCTTAGAGTTATTCAAATTCGGTACTTGTCAAAGTACCACTTATAAGACCAAAGTGGTACTATGAACATATAAAAATGTACTCAAAATACACACAGGTAAGATGGCAGTGTGCTCGAACCCTAAAGATAATATCACTTGATATTCCACGTGGCTTCCCAGTGCGGATATTCTCACTTTATTCAATAAACACAGCCATAATCCCGTCATTACGCGAAGTAGGTACATGATACAAGTAGTAGGGCATGATAGTGTGTCATACGTAGGGAACTAGATTACACAATTTTATTTTTAGGTTATATACCAAATACCTATGGTTGAGCGAAGCAATGGCTGGATCATGCGTCATGCTCATGAACGGGTGCCACCAACGGGAATGGGTCTGCTTTGACTGCCCATCTTGACATGCGTTGGATTGGTGTACCTACGTATGTTTTTTTGCATTTTTGAAGCTTTATTGTGGAAGCACTGTATACATAGCATAGCTTTGTAAAAAAAAAAAAATTTTTTTGAAAAGAGCAACTGCTGAGTTTCTTACCGGCTCTTCTCAGCAGAATCTGCATTCCGAACCGGTGGTAGATTTATGACGTGTCATAAGAGCTACAAGTTAGCCTACAACAAAGAGTCACTATCAACGCCATCTAGCGGCTCACCATAGAGGAGTCCCGTGTCAGGTTATTTTCGTTACGGAATTTTTGGATTCAGTCTCCACGCTGGCCCGTGATAGAAGCTATGCAATAGCTTAAAAGATGGTCTGGTGGGAGGCTTTGGCCATAGCTAGTTACCACTCCACAGTCGAAGACGTGCCGCCAAGCGATTTAACGTTCCGGTACGATGGCGTGTAGACACCGATTAGCGGTATGAGTAGAGTGTACACTACCTTACACCTTCCAAGTTAGCCCGCTACCATCTTAGACTACACCGTCACTTACCATCAGGTGAGATTGCAGTAAAGGACTATCCAATAAAAAAAGTAATGTCGTAACTTATAGCAGATTTCGCAAAAATGAACTTCCCAGAGATACGAATAGCGTATTGTGATTGTATCGCAGCGTTACGTGACCTATCTCTCTTTAGTTCGCCTCGTTCAAATATTCATAGCTTCAAGACGGTATATTCATGATTTTGCAAACACGGTAAAATATACAGCTATCTAGAAAGAGTTGAGTTGGAAAAACACTCTGTTCGCGAACTATAATTCTCACAAAGGTTTATGAATCGCATTAAATATCATTTGCGTTCAAAGTGACTCTTTGAAGTTTTATCATTTCGCTTAAGACGGTACTCTAGTCCCAAGGAATTTGAAAAATAGGTATTTGAAGAAAATATCGCCGTCGCGCTGCGCCCGACCAACAGGAGTTATCCATGTGTACGAGTAGTGTATTAGTGTGCGCGAGCCCTCGCCCCTCCCATGCCCGTAACATTCACCCGCCGGCCGCCTGCGGGTGAATAAATATATTTTGAAAATTTGAATCGGATGATGCTTTACTATTGATACTGAGCCCAAAACAATTTTTTTTTTAATTTTTCATCTGTCTGTATCTTGGCCGCGCATCACACTGAAACTACTGGACGGATTTAAATGAAACGTAACATGATTTAAGTTCATACTACGAGGTAAAATATAGGATACTTTTTATCCCGAAATTCAGCACGGTTCCCTTGGGAGAGGGGATGAAAGTGAAAATGTGTATTTCATTGTAATTCATTAACGTGTACTCCGATTTCATTCATTCATTTTTTATTAGAAAGAACATACTGCAATAATTGTTCTGTAATTATTTCAAGGTCGTCAGTTTAGTAGTTCAGAAATTATAGACTTCACAATGCTCGTAATAGGTCCAAATAACTTGAACCCCGTTACGTACAGGAAACTTTGAATGTACGGCTCATTTTAAGCTGGCATAACACACTATCGTAAACCATAATGGATTTTTTACCTATTTTGAACCGACCTTCAAAAAGGAGGAGGTTATCAATTCGGTCGGTATCTTTTTTTTTCTATGTAAGTATGTCCACCGATTACTCCGGGGTTTCTGGACCGATTCACGCGATTTTTTTTAATGGGTCCTTAAAAATTTTTACCTTCAACTCCTCAAACCTGATGCTGCAGGGGTACTTTCTCCCTAAAAGCTTTAGGAACTGTCGTTTACGAATTGGTATGCTTGCTACTAGATCATAGAGCTCCAGGTCATCCTCCTCAATCCTGTAGGGTAATATCATTTTTTTCTAAACTGAATAGTTTGCGCGAGAGACACTTCCAAAGTGGTAAAATGTGTCCCCCCCCCTGTAACTTCTAAAATAAGACAATGATAAAACTAAAAAAAATATATGATGTACATTACCATGCAAACTTCCACCGAAAATTAGTTTGAACGAGATCTAGTAAGTAGTTTTTTTTAATACGTCATAAATCGTAAACCGCAATTGCTGCTACGGAACCCTTCATGGGCGAGTCCGACTCGCACTTGGCCGCTTTTTACTAACTGCATACGAAAGTAAATACGGTACTTATACCAAGACAACAATTTTTAAAATTGTTGTCTGTCTGTCTGTTTGTTGCCACTAATCTCGGGACTGGCTGAACCGATTTTGACGGGACTTTCACTGGTAGATAGCTGATATTATCGGGCATCGTATAGGCTACTTTTTAACCGATTTTCGAAAAAGGAGGAGGAGTTGTGTTTTTCTACCTCTGTATATCGATATCTCCGTAATTTCTTAACCGATTTGCGTGAATCTTTTTTTAATCGACACAAAAACTTTGCGAGATGGTCCCATAAGAACTTCAAGTTTCAACTCTTCAATCCTGATGCTGCAGGGGTACTGCTTCCCTAAACTGTGGGGATTTAGGAATTGTTGATTATTATGAATAGTTATTGTAGGGACCAAGTAAAGACATCGTTAAATTCCAGGATCCAACTCCTCAATCCTGATGCTGAAGGGGTTCTGCCAACCTAAACTGTGGTGATTTAGGAACGCGGATGAAGTCACGGGTATCCGCTAGTAATAAATAAAATAATCATTGTATAGTGTAAATATCGACATCAGAGTACATCACTAGAGTATCGATAAAAATATCGACAATTGTCACTTCCCTATTAGTGTACATGTAAGCCTTACCCTCCCTCACCTCCACCCTACCCCCGTAAAGTACGAAAGGGACAACTGCAGCTCGGGCTGATTTTTACCTACAAAAACCTTGACCAAAAGACGTTTCGTATTCTGCTGTTTCCTTCTTCAAAACTGGACAAATCTCAAATATTCTTATATCAAAATTTAGAGGAAGAGTATATCTATGCTTCTATGTTTTTCTTTTTTGTTAAAAACTTATCAAATTTGTCTGATAGTCGTTTGAACATGGCGGTAAAATCGAGGGTTTTTTTCGGGTTTTTGGATTGTCGTATTTTTTTTAATGATAATGTTTTGGAAAAAAGAAAAACATAGAGGCACGTATTAATTAGACCTAGATTTTTTGGAAAAAAATCATTGCTCTAGAGGCATTATCTACGAAGAAAACAGCAGAATACGTTTGTATGGAGAAAGGCCCACTAGAGTACCCTCTTAATACTTGGATCAAGAGCAGGGTACAGAAGGCGGTACTCCTTGAGACGGCACGTATTGTGAGGTGGTTCCTCACTCTGGAGCCCTGACCACTGGCTATTTGGGTGTTACCCCGCAGCAAGTGGGACCCATTTTATTGTATTATTTTTGAGGATGTTACATAGGTTTATTGTACTTTGTAAACATTTTTTTTTAATGTCATAATGTAAATGTTTGAGAAAATAAACGATAGTTATTATTATTAGTATAATTTATCGTGTATAGTTTCATGCAAAGGAGAATTAGTTTAGACCAATATCAGCAGAGTCAGACCATACTGAATTCAAAAAAAAAGCGAAAAAAGACGTGTGGCACTCGGGGACTGCCGTGGTAAAGCTATTTGTATAGCATTTTTTATCAATGCCATCTAGCGGCTCACCGTAGAGGAGTCCCGTGTCGGTTATTTTCGTTACGGAATTTCTGGATTCGGTCTCCACGCTGGCCCGCGATAGAAGCTATGCAATACTCGTACCTTAAAAACTGCAAATATTTCCTTGTTCTAGCAGTTGCTTCATTTGGCAAGCGATTTAGCAGTTGATCACCAGAAATCGAACCGTGTGAACCCGCTATCAGCTGCTAAATCTCAGTTTAAACTCGAGACTGAGTTAAAACGAGACAGATTTATGTCGGACATATTTGTGCATCTCTTCTTACGTATAGGTCATCCGTGCCAAGTAAAAGTATGCTCTATAGACCTCTGCAATAGACTATTCGTATAATGGCAAGCGATTATAACATCGCCGTAAAAAATAAACCGTCGTGGGTAGGGTTGCCAGGTCTTCAAACCGAAAAGTCGGACAGGCCAGCCAGTTTAGCCGGACATTTGGGTACAAAGGCCGGACACCCTTATTTTTTAGACCTAGCAAAATGGCAATTTTTTTCAAAGCTCGTTTGCGCAAGCGTAGCGATACAAGATGAGGCGAGCGGAGCGGAAACCAACACATGACAAATATATAAAAAAATGGTTAAACTTAAAAAGCCTAGCAAAAGTCGGATAGGCCGGACACCGTCTAATTTGGCCGGACACTCAACCAAAAAGCCTGACCGTGTCCGGCTTTATCCAGACGCCTGGCAACGCTAGTCGTGGGTACATGTAGAGTGCATTTTAAACAGTGCGCGCGGACGAACGGGACCGTACAATGAACCCGCTTTCACTCCGTTCCCACTCCGCTCCGCTCCAGTGCAGCCATCCGTTCCGCTCGCTTTTGTCCGCCATGAACCACTCATTACTCTGTTAAACACAATACAAAAGAAAACTCTCTGTTGAAATTAACCTACATACTACTGAATTACACACGGTTCCCTCCCTTAGAATTGTTTACGATTGCGTCATCGCCATTCTTCTTTGACGACCTCCCTGGCAACAGTGGTGCGCGGTAGTCTTATAACGGGTCTAGACTGACTCTCCAGTCCTCCGTCTTGGGTTCGATTCCCGGTGGGGGCAATTTGGGAATTTATTATTTCCGAACTCTCTCTAGTCTGGTCTGGTGGGAGGCTTTGGCCGTGGCTAGTTATCACTCTCTATTCCCTCACTCTCATAGTCCGATGGGACGGAAATCCGATACGACCGGAGAGAGATCAGGCGCAGCTTTACGTGCTCTCCGACGCACGGGGGTGACTCACCGCCAACCAACCAACTTCCTAACTCCGGGCTGAGAATTCCTTGACCGAAAAACCCTATACATTTTTTTGGCCCGACCCAGGAATCGAACTTGCTAACCACTAAAACAACCCACTCCATAAATGTTGATTGAAATAGCATTCTCTGACGCAAGACCATCCGATAACGAGAAGAGCACTTCTAAGATAATGAAGCTGGCTCACATTCTGCTCCCTGAAATGCAACTTTAATATGCAATTTACAACAATAGCTGGAGCAAGTACTTACCCTTCTATATTAAGTAATGCAAGATATGAAGAAATCTTGGCAATGTACTTACTTATTTTAAACTGATAAAGTCCATTATTTAATAATAATATAAAAAAATATTTTAAAAAAACCGACTTCAAACGCCACTTAAAAGTATAAAATAATTTTAGTTTGTACACGTATGTTGAAGTCGGGCCAGCGTCGCGCATCGGTTTCATCGTTTCTATTTAGGCCCATCCGTCTCACGGGCTAATTCAACAAGTATACCGGCCTAATAGTATTTACGATTTAATAATTTTAGTTTGTACACGTATATTGAAGTCGGACGGGCTTAAAATATAGAAACGATGATACCACTGCGCAACGCTGGCCCGACTTCAACATACGTGTACAAACTAAAATTATTTTATACTTTTAAGTGGCGTTTGAAGTCGGTTTTTTTAAAATATTTTTTTATATTATTATTTTAAGCTTTTTAGTGTAGCTTCATGGAACCAATTCACTAGACCATTTGTTTTGCTCCTTAAAAAAAGTATTAAAATATATTATTCCAAATAGAAATTTAGCATATGTATGTATGCTATGAAGTTTGCATGGTTAAAATCCTACACACACTCTGATCACGAGCGATTTGCTCTTATTCAATGAGGAGTTCCATCCTATATCTCCGAAGATATTCATCAGATCTTCACAAAACTTAAATGGGATCAACCAGACGATAAGTCCTTTTAAATAAAAAAAAATTATTGAAATCGGTTCAGATTTGACAGAGTTATAGAGTAACATCGTCAAAAATTCGGTTAAAAAAAATTTATATTGAAATGCCGAATAGAAAAGCATTATGTATGTATGCTATGAAGAATGCATGGTTAAAATCCGACACACACTCTGATCACGAGCGATTTGCTCTTATTCATTGAGGAGTTCCGTCCTTCATCTCCGAAGATATTCATCAGATCTTCACCAAATTTAAATGGGACCAACCTGACGATACGTCCTTTCAAATAAAAAAATAATTATTAAAATCGGTTCAGATTTGACGGAGTTATGGAGTAACATCGCCAAAAAATAATAATAAAAATAAAAAAAAAAAATAAAAAAAAAAAAAACATACGCGTCGAATTGAGAACCTCCTCTTTTTTTTGAAGTCGGTTAAAAATAGCTTTTGCCCGTAACTTCACACAAATGGATTGAGAGTTCTAAGGCTGAAATGTATAGACCGCACTCTCACTCAGCTCAGACTCAAGACAGAGTTAAAATGAGACAGATTTATGTCAGAGCATATTTGTGTCTCGTTCAATCTTAAGTCTGACCTCAGTCAGAGCACGCTCTATAGATCTAAGCATAAGTCTTAGTAAATCCATACGAAAAATCAAGTCGATCCGTTGCTTTTTTGTGGCGTGATTGATAGGCAAACCAACAAACCAACTAACAACACTTTCGGATAAGATAGTAAGGATTGCCACCCGATGAATTATCGTCGTACCCAAGTCGTACCCACTTTTAACACAAGCTTCCCGACAATTTGGAATAAGTAAGTTTTTTTAAAGAAAATCAGCTTAGCTGAACTTACATAGGTAGGTAACCTAGGCACTTATATAGGTAGGTAGTTCTAGTTCAGCAAGGCTGATATTCGTTAAAAAAAAAAGAAAATACTTCCAAAGTAAAAAAAAATACTTATCTGCAAAGAGACAAAAAATTAAAGGTAGAATTACAGCAAAAAGGTGATTTGTCGATCTTGATAAAAAGGTCAATATCCTCAATGCGCAGTGTAGATTTTGACACGTGCTATTTGGTATTCTGAGCGAGGTGCCAACCCGTAGGTAATTTATTATTTACATTGATTCAGTGAAAGTGTACACCTTCCTACATGATACAGTTTAAATAGTTTTTCTGTTTATTTTTTTGTGCAACGCAAAAAAATATAAAATTGTAAGTAATAAGTATTTAATTGGAGTAAAACCTAAGTAAAACGTTTGAACGGAGAATAGGGTGAGTTGGATAAACTTAAAAACCTAGAGAAGGATATTGCAAAAATACTGACGATTTTAAATGGTGTTTTAAAAGTGACTTGACTTGACCAGATTGGCAGTTCATACATAGCAGAAAAAAATCTTTTCAAAAAACCGACTTCCTACGCCACTACAAAGTATAAAAATAATTTTAGTTTGGCGCCCTTAAAAAGAAACAACGAAACCGATACGCGATGTGCCATCAGAAAAAAAAAGATACAGAACCTCCTCATTTTTGGAAGTCAGTTAAAAAGCATTTTCTATTGTAGAAGCATTCAAGTTACATCAAAAACTTACTCGTTAAAAATCAAATATTTGGTAGCTGGAATTTCCTATTTGCCATTTTAAGCGGGTGAAACTGAAGCCTGTAAAATCCAAGCTAATATTTGCTAGACCTTGAGGCCCTAGTTTGATACAGTGTTTATAAGTAACGATATATCGCTTGCGATAAATGAAAACTGGATTGTGTCTAAAAATGGTTAAATTTTAAAAGAAATCTTAAACTAGCGAGGAGATAGCGCCTTAAATTCTTCACAATTATCTCCGTCTTCTCTTTTTAATCTTCTAAATATATAAAGGAAAAAGGTCACTGACTGACTGATTGATTGAAAGGCTTTTGAATATTTAACCCTTAAGAGGGGTATATAGGGGGTTATAGGGTTCAAAAATCGAATTTAACATGATTGAAGCCTTTAGTTTCCTCATAAATCGACAATCTTATACATATACGCAATGTTTCTAAGTATAAATTAGAAAAAAAAGAGGTGTGGCACTCGGGGACTGCCGCGGTAAAGCTATTGCATAGCATTTTTTATAAACGCCATCTAGCGGCTCACCGCTAGATGGCGTTGATAAAAAATGCGCCATCTAGCGGCTCACCGTAGAGGAGTCCCGTGTCAGGTTATTTTCGTTACGGAATTTCTGGATTCGGTCTCCACGCTCAAGGCCCGCGATAGAAGCAATGCAATAGCTTAAAAATTGACCATTATAATATTAGATAATAATCGGGACATGGAAAATCGTATCGGTACTGCAGTAAGGCTTGGTCGCCGTGTATAAAATATAGTACGCGTAAAACATGAACATGGAACAAAAGCTAGGTCGCGTGTCACTCCCTTACCCTTACACAATACCTACTCGTACTGTAGTTCGCAGTGCGCGCTGGTGTGAAAAGAAATAGGCCACTTTTAGCATTGTACGGTGGAGAATTGGGCCACTGATACTACAAATGAATGCGTCTCTTTAAGGCCTAATTTCACCAACATGACACAATTTACCGGGAGCCGGTCACATTGAAAGATTAAAATTTTTTTTAAGTGAATTGAGACGAACAAAATAACATGGCGTCTGGTGGTCGCCATATTGAATTTTGATTAATGTCATGTCTTTGGTAACACTCCCAAGATTAACACAAATTGATTGACGCAAGAGTCATCAAAATCGGCCCACGCGTTTGGTTTCCAGAGCGTTACATTTTACATACATACATAGACTGATAAACACTACAGCCTCCTTTGCGTCGCGCAGTTGAGTAAAAAGAAGTTCCTAACTCTATTTTCTGAGAGGAGACCTGCGGCCCTGCGCTCAGTAGGTAATAAGCTACAAATAAATAATAAGTAAGGAAATCTAACTGCGTTCAAAAAATGACCCAACAAAAATTGGGTCCTAGTAGGCGGGGATAAAAACCGTGTGTAGCAGTCGGACATTTTTCTTGCACGTCAAATTTTCATACTGTCAGTTCAGCTGTCATAGCAAACATAGCAGCACGCGCGCAAACCAATCCCTGCTTTCGTTCTGAATTTGAACCAATCACCAAGGATGTCTATCTGTAACCTCGGAAGTGATTCGTATTTTGAATCATACGTCCTTTTTTGAGTGGATTTTGTTCTGAATTAGACTTCCTTACTTATTATTTATTCGTAGGTAATAAGCCGTTTATGAGTTACTGATGATGTTACCTATTCAGAAGGCACTTAACTAATATATAGAAACAATTTCCACTCAGACTTTTTAAGTGTTCATTAGTTAAAAGTAAGAGGACCCCTAAAACCATTGTCGGAAACTTCCACAAGATTTCGAAGTTTCGATGAGTTTCCAACTTCGGCTGTGCGAGTACGAACTATTTAATATTGCACTGCAATTCACTAACTTCGCACTGCATTTCAAAGTTTTATTGAGAAACTCATTAATACAGGTTATTGTTAGTGATTTTAAGACGAGGCAATAATATAATATCAAGCAATAAAAATATTGGCTAATTGGCATTTTAAATTACTTTAATAATTAGTTTTTCAGCAATATCAACAAAAAACTAATTAACGCGCGCATTTTATAAAAATTTCATGAAAATTCGTATGAAATAGTGAACTGTGACGTCATAAATATTTGAGGCACTTTAGTAGTTTGATCGATAACTTGAATTTTTTTTTATTTTTTATGTATGTTCCCCGATTACTCGAAGACGCCTAGACCGGTTTGGAATTTTTTTTTTTGGTTGAAAGGGTAATACAGGCGGTTCCATTGACATCAGGTTAGGATCTGATGATGAGATGAGAGAAATCAAGAGAACTCTTTAAATTTTTTAGGCACAATTGATTTACTTTGTAGTGGCGTTTGAAGTCGGTTTTTAAAAAAGACTTGTTACGTTTATGTTTAACCCTGACTTCGTGACGATTAGAGTAAGGTGTCGAGACACGTGAACACGTGTCTTCTAAAAGGATTACACATAGCCCATACTCGTGATCTGTTGTATGAAGAATTTAAATCGCGTCAACCAACACGTGACAATTAATGCGTGAACAAACTCTTTCTTATGTAGGTAGGTGTAACTAATTACTGCTGTATTTGGGGGGCTTTGGGTGTAGCTATGTGCAGTAAAAACCTAGGTGATCTTCGGGCTTGCTGTTCGGGAGGGTCAAGGATTCAATCTCGGGTCCACATCTCTGACTTTAGAAAGATATTATGATATGATTTTTTTTTTTTTGAAAAGAGCAACTGCCGAGCACCTGCCGAGTTTCTTACCGGCTCTTCTCAGCAGAATCTGCATTCCGAACCGGTGGTAGATTTATGATGTGTCATAAGAGTAGGGTTGCCAGATTTTTTTTCAGCCTATAAGGGGCAAATGGTTAAATGGGCAAAAAAATACGGGATTTCAGTTTTTTACCCGGGACAAATAAAAAACAAAATTATTTAGTGTCATTTCTTTTTTATATAATATATATATTTCCGAAGATCGAGTCAGTTTTAACATTGTCATTCTGTCACTAACACTGTCGTTGGTCGATGCGGGCGGCAAGTGTAAGTTACTTCACACTACACAGTCGCTCGAGCCGAGGCGAATCACACAATTAAACCGTACGTTTTACGAACGTTGCGTGTGTGAATACTTAGATCGATTTCATAATGAAAAACGAAGTACGGTTCAAATACGGGACAGAGTCACTCCCGCCGGGACATTTTAAACTATGCCTAAAATACGGGATGTCCCGGGAAATACGAGCCGTCTGGCAACGCTACATAAGAGCTACAAGTTGGCCTGCATGAAATAAACAAATTTTTAATTTGATTTTCAGATTTAAGGACTCTTTCACTAAGTGACTGTTAATTATTGTTAATTGTTAGCTAAGTTTAGCTGTATAGTTTATTATTTTAACGAAGTCGTGGGCATCGGTAAGTATACCTACCACTAGTACTTTAGGTAATCGGCAGCAATTGTCAATGATTATCCTCAATGCTCAGTGTAAACGCTCATCGCGGCGCGCGGACATTTTAATGATTCCGGAAGCGTCCATTAAGGCAGATGAGCCGACATTACGCGTTGATGAGATGCTATTTTTGAATCGGGAATTCTTCTGTCTGCGTCGTAATTCTCATTTCTGTGAATCATGACCCTTTCCATCATCTACGAGGTGAAGGTCTTGAGTCCAGAGGCGGCTCTAGCCCATGTAGCGCCCGTGTGCAATCAATATCTTGTCGCCCTCTAGTAGACACGCAGCCAAAATGGAATATGTACTTACAATACAAGAATACCGTTTGGCTTATTTTATTTTTATTTATTTTATTTTATTTTACAGGAAAACTTACAGCTTATTAGAAAAATAAGAACTAGTTAATAAATACAAAAGAACAATTAAAGCTAATTACAAGTTTTCACAAATAGAAATTACATATGAGAAAGAAAAAAACACTCAACTGGGAGAAGGAAAAATAAAACAGTTATATTTTCACCAGTGAAAGGAAATTCAGGTGCAAAAAATGGTGCAATTTTAAATGATGTCGGGAAGCAAGCAAGCGCGGCTCGGCGCTGCGCCCCCTACAACCCTGCGCCGTGTGCGTTGCACACCCTGCACCATAGGTAAAGCCGGCACTGCTTGATTCTGAGCAGGGTCAGAGTGCGGTCTATAGATTTCAGCCTCAGAGCAAACGAATAACTTTCGTTTGTATGGGGTGCGCTCGAAAGTCACTCCTCTATAATGACTGGATGGCAGGGCCGCAGGGCCAGACGTTAAAAGGTTATTAACCTAAATATCTTGGCGAGTTCTCGCCTTTTTTATCTTCAATTTTTTTATCTCCAACAATTTTTTTCGTAAATGTTGTAACTTTGAAAAAGCTTATTTTCGTGTCAAGGAAAAGGTCATTTATTAAATGATAGGTATTCATCACTTGAAGGAAGACTTTAATGTAAACGAAATTTTCCCGAAGTAAAAGTTGTGGGTTTTCCGTTTTCCCATGCTGCATATGAATACGTCACACGAAAATCTGTTAATACGACCTTTTTTTATTCGATGACAAGATAGCCCTCGACTGCAATCTCACGTGATGGTAAGTGACGACGCAGTCTAACCCTATCCCTAATCGGTTTCTACACGATATCGTGCCGGAATGCGAAATCGTTTGGCGGCACGTCTTTGACCGTAGGGTGGTAACTAGCCACGGCCAAAGCCTGCCACCAGGCCAGACCAGAGACAATTCAGAAACTATAAATTTCCGAATTGCCCCCGCCGGGAATCGAACTCGAGATCTCCTAGTTATAAGACCACAGCGCTCACCACTGCGTCAAGGAGGTTTTTCAAGATAAATTGCACATTTCCCCTAGAATATAAAAGAACATTGTTTACCATTTTAAATCAGAATGTGATTCATTTTAAGTACTTACAAACTCTAACAGACATTTCAAGGCAGTTTAAAGCGTTTCTGAATTGAAAATGCAGGGGTAGCCGCGTGATGTCACGACCCGACCGTGGACTAAGTTCAGGGCTACACGCAAAATGGCTAATTTAAGGAGTCACACGCTGTTAACTGTATCCTAGGCACGCAAGCGTCTTCTCAAATCACCGGGCTAACTCAAAACAAATTGTGATATCTCACCTTTCAACTCAACGCATCGCCACCCACTACTGCACACAGATCTCCTCTTTAATGTGAAGGGTTTAGGGAAGGTTTTTCCTTCACCGTTAAAGCAAGTGACGTTTAATTGCTTAAAACGCACGTCATACGGTATACACACATTACTGATAGTTACTGATAGTTATCCTATCACGTTAACTAAAGTGAACTAACGTTAACGATAGTTCACTTTTTGGCCACGACGCGCGGTTCTCTCAAAAAGATACGGGCTGATTTCAGAACCTTCTTTTTTTGAAGTCGGTTATAAGGAATTCAAATTATAGTCTGATTTTTAATTCCGTGGAATTCTGACGTATCTTAATGTTACCAGAGATTTAAAAAATCCCACAAAAAAGATAATAAATTGAAACTTATACAAATAAAAATCAATGGCCGCACATAGATATATGACAAATGCCTGACAGATAGTTTGGGGTAAAATCGAACTACAGGTGGTAATACTGTTTTTCATACAAATAACTCGCTCTATTTATAAAATGACATCTGTCAGAATTCCACCGAATAAAAAATCAGACTTTAGCTATTTATTTCACGTAGGCCAATGTGTGGTTCTAATCACATGTCTAGACTCTACCGCCGGTTCTGAGAGCAGATTCTGCTGAGAAAAACTGTCAACAAACTGAGCAGTTCTACATGTTGTTCTTGTTCTACATTAAAAAACACAATTGAATCGTACATTATTGAAACGACGCGACGGTGTACAAAAAAAGTAATGCGTGCGGACTATGAGCGGACCGAAATAGAAGTAATGATATAATTTATAGGTAACACACGCGACGTGCATAATTAAATGCAGCACACACGTGCAAACGTGACGTCTTCAATTTTTGCGTTATAAGAAACGGTTAGACAAAGGAATTACGAGTTTTTTATTATACGTCAAGTCCGAACTACAATGAACGCCATCATCCCTTACACGTACCTTCCTAACGATGACAACTAATAATTTCACCTTACTCACTTTCAAGGGAAGCTGGAAGAAATTTCTTTTTTTTAGAGATAAGCTTCATCTACTACTAGAGTCTACTTCTTCTAATATATGGTGTCTTGTAAATCCTTATATGTACTTACATGAAAAAAAAGACGTGTGGCACTCGGGGACTGCCGCGGTAAAGCTATTGCATAGCATTTTTTATCAACGCCATCTAGCGGTGAGTTGATAAAAAATGCGTCATCTAGCGGTTCACTGTAAAGGAGTCCCGTGTCAGGTTATTTTCGTTACGGAATTTCTGGATTCGGTCTCCACGCTGGCCCGCGATAGAAGCTATGTATAAACCAATGGCGCAATAGGACATAGCTACAGATGGGAGATAGGTGGTGCATATAAATTGAAAGAAATACATTTAAATAATAATATCGGTCCTCTCGACCGAATCCGGTTACTGCGACCAATCTCCATAGAGGTTACTGGTTAGCCATCTGCACGGGAAACAATTATAATGCACAAGTGTGTGCACAAACACAGGCGCACTCTCAATTCCCTCACTCTCATAGACCGATTGGAAATCCAACACGACCGGAAAGAGATCAACCGCAGGGCCGACAGCTTTACGTGCTCTTCGAGGCACAGGGGTGGGTCACCACCAACTTCCTAACTCTGGGCTAGTACAAAGCCGAGAATCAAACTTAGGACCTGGAACTTATAAGAATAAAGCGCTCCACGTTATGCCAAGAAGCTTATCGAATGAAAATTGTTAAAGAATTTCATTTCAGTATTTATATGGTAAAGCTTAGCGAATTTCCAATGTCAATGGCAATTTTCCCATAGCTCACAAAGTAAAGAAGCTTCGTAACAAGATGTTATCATGACAGACTGGCCCTGAATTAAATTACTGGATCGGAAAGGCTTTGTTATTAATAGTATCGTCTTAGGCCTTCGGTTTTTTAAATAATACCTATTTATTTGTAAGCGACTAAGTCTCGTAGCATGTCCTCAATGTCGGAGCTAAACTGCCACACTCCATAGACCGCACTCTCACTCCGCTCAGACTCAAGACAGAGTTAAAACGAGACAGATTTATGTAAGAACATATTTGTGTCTCTTTTTGTTCGCTGTCTTGAGTCTGAGTAGAGTGAGAGCGCAGTCTATAGATTTTATCCTAAGTCGCTTAATAAGTATAAGTTCTTGCAATTCACGACGGCGCGTGGCTCATGGTTGTGTGTGTTGTATCTGTATAAGTGTGAGCGAGAGCTTGCTCGCGCCTGACCGCCCCCATCTAGACTCCTGACAGGCCAGCAAACTTGCGCAATGTACACGACATAACCACATGTAAAGCGCCCGTAACTTCGTGAGATAAACGTTCTTATAACAGAAAGATCTTAGTATATCAATAGATTAATAAAGTTCATTCGCATAGAATGTTAGCATTAGTTTATATATATGTATGTATTGTTATTATTGATATAAGGAGATTCACATAGTTATGAACCATCCTTACCAATATTGTTAATGCGAAAGTATGTTTGTTTGGTTCACCACTCACTCGGCAATCAATTTTTGCATGGGTATACTTTAGAACGGAGAGTGACATAGTCGACCTTTTATCTCGAAAAAAAAAAAAAGAGTCCCCCGGGTTTAATAAAAACGACGGCGACGACTCCACACGGACATACCTGTGACTGTGACGTCACATGCCTGTGGCTTTGAATTTGTATGTCCTTGAATTCTATCTTACTTACTTTACCAAGTTAGAATTCAAGGAATGTTCATGAGTGCGGCATTATTATTTGAACACAAATTGTCCGATTTCCGCATCTCATATACCTACCTACCGCATCGTTATCTAAAACGCACTGACCCAATTGCGAATAACAACCTTCAATTACAAGTTTTTCCAAGCACGTCAAACAACGCCGACCACCGGAAAATGGAAATCCTTATCGGCATTCGACCCACTCGTGTTTAGGAGTCGTAAGAAATTGCCCTCGGTGAATAAATCTCCCGTTAAATCGTTGTAATAGGTACGCCTATTTATGGCGACTTTATGTTCAGGGTTCTAGGAAAATTGACGAAAAAAAGCTTTGAAGTCAAGGTACGTATACAACTATACATGCTCTCACGTGAAGGGCATTACATTTTATAGCTAGATATGTTTGAGAAAATTGAAATATTTTCTTGTACGTATATTTACGTAGTAGTAAAGACAATTATTTACCATAAGTCATTTTAATCATGGCTAATAATCTTTAAAAAACTTATATTTTTCTTATAGTTATGCCTGTAGGTACAATTTTTGTTCTTTTTTGTGACTTCCGTTTGTCATTATTCTGTTTAATTTAAATTAAATAATTTTTTATTTTCGTAAAATCTACATAATATAAAAATAAATCATCTGTCCCCATATCGTAATCAGAGTCAAGGTACAGACTGGTACTTAAGAGACCGGACTGCATTGGTAGGCTTTCAGAGAAGTCCCTCAAAGTATCGAGTCTCGAACATCGAGTTAGCTATGCTCAAAGCTTTGAGCGCATTATCTTAACGATCATTAACTGAAAAGGGCCAATTAGAAAGCTTTTTTTAGGTTCATTTATTTTATTTATCTAATTAAATTAAATGATTGATAAAGTGGACGGTAAGTAATTTTAAGTATGAGCGTGAAACTAATATTTATTTTGACCGGAGTTTGGGATAAAAACACATTTTTCACCAAAAAAGTAAACCAAACCAAACCAAATAGATTTGTTATCTTTACGATAAGATATGTAAACCTTAAACACGCTAATCGTACAAACACTGTATAAAGATGGTACGTGGCTACTAGAATAGCTATTAACTACCTACTATACACGTATCGTAACGTAAATTACTATGTCCCTAGTTCACGAATGCAACTTTATTTACTACTAGCTGATACCCGCGACTTCGTCCGCGTGGATTAAGGTTTTTTATTCCCGCCGGAACACTCTTATTTCCCGGGATAAAAAGTATATCCTATTCCAGACCATGATCTATCTCTGTGCCAAATTTCAGCCAAATCGGTTCAGTCGTTGCGACGTGACTGAGAAACACATGTAACGACTTCGTCTGCGTGGATTTAATTTTTAAAATCCCGCAGCAACTCTTTGTTTTTCCAGGACACAAACATTTTTAAATTAAAGATATTAGTAAGGATTAGTTAGGATAAGGAAGTAAAGATTCCTCATTAATTCCTCTCAACCAATCGCAGGCCCACTATTTCTCTCGATGAGAACAGACAGAACAGATTGGCAGACCTCACACACCAATATTATATATATTTTTTTTTAATAAAGAATAATTAGCCAAGCTGAACTTGACTTATATTTTCCTTTCCCCTCCGAATAAGTGAAAAGCTTGTGCTAGGAGTGGGTAGGACAATAGGGCCACGGGTGGGGCTCGAACCTGCCACTACAATAGCAACATAAAACCGACATTTTCGCGAGCGAAGGGAGCGCGAAATTTTTTATGATTGCATTACAGCACTTAGTTGTCCATTCTTGACACCTACAATAGCAACGTAAAACCGATATTTTCGCGAGCGTAGCGAGTGCGAATTTTTTTATGATCGCATTACGGCACTTAGTAGTTTATACTTGGCACCTACAATAGCATCGTAAAACCGACATTTTCGCGAGCGAAGCGAGCGCGAAATTTTTTATGTTTGCATTACGGTACTTAGTTGTCCATTCTTGACACCTACAATAGCAACGTAAAAGCGACAGTTTCGCGAGCGAAGCGAGCGCGAAATTTTGTATGATTGCATTACGGCACTTAGTTGTCCATTCTTGACATCTACAATAGCAACGTAAAACCAATATTTTCGTGAGCGAAGCGAACGCGAAATTTTTTATGATTGCATTACGGCACTTAGTTGTCCATTCTTGACACCTACAATAGCAACGTAAAAGCGACAGTTTCGCGAGCGAAGCGAACGCGAAATTTTTTATGATTGCATTACGGCACTTAGTCGTCCATTCTTGACACCTACAATAGCAACGTAAAAGCGACAGTTTCGCGAGCGAAGCGAGCGCGAAATTTTGTATGATTGCATTACGGCACTTAGTTGTCCATTCTTGACACCTACAAAAGCAACGTAAAACCGACATTTTCGCGAGCGAAGCGAGTGCAAAATTTTTTATGATTGCATTACGGCACTTAGTTGTTCATTCTTGACACCTGCAAAAGCAACGTAAAACCGACATTTTCGCGAGCGAAGCGAGCGCAAAATTTTTATAATTGCATTACGGCACTTAGTAGTCCATTCTTGGCACCTACAATAGCAACGTAAAAGCGATATTTTCGCGAGCGTAGCGAGCGCGAAATTTTTTATGACCGCATTACGGCACTTAGTAGTTTATACTTGGCACCTACAATAGCAATGGAAAAGTGACATTTTCGCGAGCGAAGCGAGCGCGAAATTTTTTATGATTGCATTACGGCACTTAGTAATCCATACTTGACACCTACAATAGAAGCGTAAAAGTGACATTTTTGCGAGCGAAGCGAGCGCGAAATTTTCTATACTTAGCACCTACAATAGGAACGTAAAAGTGACTCTTTCGCGAGCGAAGCGAGCGCAAAATTTTTTATAATTGCATATCTAGTCGTACATCCCCGCACTTTAGATGGGAAGTATCATGATTGAGGAGCTGGACCTAGAGCTCCATGATGTAGTCTATGCTTGGTGCTAACAATATCAATTCGAAACTGACAATTTCTACATCCTCACTGTTTAGGTAGGCACTACCCTGTAGCATCAGGATTGAGGAGCCAGGACCTAGAGCTCCATGATGTAATCTATGCTTTATACCTACAATAACAATTCGTAATCGAAAGTACCTACATGCTTACAGTTTAGGTGGGCCGTATCCTGCAGCATCAAGATTGCGCAGCTAGGACCTAGAACTTCATGTTGAAGTTTATTCTTGATACTTACAATATTAATTCGCAAGCCACAGTTCTTAAATCCTCACAGTTTAAATGGGCAGTATCCTGCAGCATCAGGATTGAGGAGTAGAACCTGGAGCTTTATGATCTAGTATATTCTTAGGCCAAGCATACCAATTCGTAGTTGTTCCTAAATCCTCATGATTTTGAGGGAAAGTACCTCTGCAGCATCAGGCTTGAGGAGTTGAAGGTAAAAAATGTCCATTAAAAAAAAAAAATCTGCATAATTGGTCCAGGAATCCAGGAGTAATCGGTGGATATATACATAGAAAAAAAAAAGATACCGGCTGAATTGATAACCTCCTTTTTCGATGTCGGTTAAAAATAAGGCTATCCACTATATAGTGTATTATGCCAGCCTAAGATGAGCCGTAGATTCAAAATTTCCTGTACATAACGGGGTTCAAGTTATTTTGGACCTTATACTGAGGATTGTGATGTCTATAACTTCTGAACTACTGAACCGACGACCTTGAAACAATTACAGGACAATCTTTACAGTATCTTCTTTCTAATAAAAAAAAAATGAATGAAATCGGAGTACGCGTTAATGAATTACAACTAAATACACATTTTGACTTTCATCCCCTCTCCCAAGGGAACCGTGCTGAATTTCGGGATAAAAAGTATCCTATATGTTACCTCGTGGTATGTACTTAAATCGTGCCAAGTTTCATTTAAATCCGTCCAGTAGTTTCAGCGTGATGCGCGGCCAAGATACAGACAGACAGACAGACAGACAGACAGACAGACAGACAGACAAAAAAATCAAAAAAAATTTTTTTGGGTTCAGTATCGATAATAAAGCATCCCCCGATTAAAATTTTCAAAATATATTTAATGTACAGAATTCGTCCCGTTACAGTTTTATTATATTATAGATAGACTAGTTGATGCCCGCGGCTTCGCTTACGTGGATTTAGTTTTTAAAATCCCGCGGGAAATCTTCCGATAAGTATAAAAAGTAGCCATATGTCACTCTCCCGGTCCTCAACTATACCCGTGCAAAAAATTACGTCAATCTGTTGCTTTGTTGCGGCGTGATTGAAGGACTAACCAACCAACAAACAAATATACTTTCGAATTCCTCATATTATTAAGTAAGATCAGGTCTGCAATCTGATAACAATCTCATGAGTTAATTGACCCAAATTGTGAGATGGATACAACAACCACCCTGCGGATCTTTTATCCTTTTGAACGATGATCCCCTGTGTTATATATTATGTATATTATATGTATTTTAGTGTCTATTTCAAGAAATAGACACTAAAATACATATAATTGGACTAGATATCTAGGTTATGAGGTGAGATAACGGACGCTTGCCATTACCTACAGTCACTCGCTAATACAATTGAATAAGACTATTAGTTACCATTAAAAATATCATAGCAGTGTATATAGTGATATATCTCAATAACCCATCGGTTAAAGGTGCGGACTGAAAACTAAAAGGTCGCCAGTTCGATCCCCACCCGTTTCACGTCGTGTCCACTCCTAAACCATGCTTTCCGCTTACTTTGGAGAGGAGACGACAAATATTAATCAAGTCCATCTCAGCTACTACTCTTTAAAAAAAAATTTAGCGAAAACCGGAGAAAATGCAGGAACATCCAGCTTTAGATCATTATTTTTTTTTTATTAAAAAAGAACATTTTATTAAAGAAGTTATCAGGTATAGTAAGATCTTTTTAATCTGGATTGAAAATAAATTAATGACAGTGGGTAAAAAAGTTAAGCTCGATCTGGATCTGGGCCAGACCCAAACAGTTTCATAATGTGACCTAATTTATAGCCTAGGTTTAAAATAAAAATGCATCGCGCTGTTGCGTACAAAAATCGAATATTCTTGTTAATAATAATTAGAGCAACGTGGCCAACTTTTTATTAATCTTGACGACCTCCCTGGCGCAGTGGTGAGCGCTGTGGTCTTATAACTGGGAGGTCTTGGGTTCGATTCCCGGCGGGGACAATTTAGGAATTTATAATTTCTAAATTGTTTCTGGTCTGGTCTGGTGGGAGGCTTTGGCCGTGGCTAGTTACCACCCTACCGTCAAAGACGTGCCGCCAAGCGATTCAGCGTTCCGGCACGATGGCGTGTAGAATCCGATTAGGGGTATGGGTTGAATTTACACTGCTATACCCCTTCCAAGTTAGCCCGCTACCATCTTAGACTGCGTCGTCACTTACCATCAGGTGAGATCGCAGTCAAGGGCTATCTTGTAATAGAATAAAAAAAAAAATCTTTATTGCACATTTTGTCGGTGACAGTTTGACAGCCGCCCCCGCGCCGCACCAATCATATTTGTGATTGTACAGCAGCTGTACTCGGTAGTAAATCCTTACTAATAATATTATAAATGCGAAAGTGTTTGTTTGTTGGTTTGTCCTTCAGTCACGCTGCAACAGAACTACGGATCGACGTGATTTTTTGCATGGGTTTAGTTGGGTACCTGCACTGGTAGCATGGGCAGGAGATAAAAGTTTTATCCCCCGATTTTATCCACTGACAGGGGATAAAATTATCTTTTCCCTATGCTAAAGCATGGCGACAGAGGAGAAGGCAATGTATATTTCTATAAGTATATCCACTGAGTGTTATTTCCATGCTGTGCCCATGCTCGACGGGTGGATAAAGTTAAGCGAGGGGATAAACGTTTTATCCTTTTCCCGGGGATAAAATTTCTCCCGCCCATGCTACCAGGGCTGGAAAGTGGCATAGGCTACTTTTTATCCCGAAAAATAAGAGAGTTCCCGCGGGATTTTAAAAACTAAGTCGCGGGCATCAGCTAGTAATATTATTAATTATACAACAACTGTAGAAAAGCAAAATCTGCGGCGTAGTGTCTTCTATACTTTCACTAATACGTATACATATATTGTACATATATTAGTTCGCTCTGAACCATTAATATACCTACGTATCAGAATTAATTTATTATCGGCTTCGGATCTGGGCGATAGGTTAGAAAGAGAACTTGTTCTTCGTATAGACTGTACCTACTACCTACCTAAGGAGAGTTTACTATATTTTATCAAAAATGGTCCCTTTTCCGAGTTCCAAAAACGGAAGAGGTTCTCAACTCGTCGGAATCTTCTTTTTTTTCATGTATGTTCACCTATTACTTGAAGACGCCTGGACCGATTTGGAAAATTCTTTTTTTGTTTGAAAGTGTATACTTCTGAAGTGGTCCCACTGTCATAATTCAAAAATTCAAAATTCAAAATTTATTTATTCCATGTAGGCTAACATGTAGCTCTTATGACACGTCATAAATCTACCAATAAGTCAAGAAATGATTTTGGGTAAGGGCATTGTACTTAGGAACTGCCTACATAACTTGTTCCTTACTTAGGGGATGGTTTAGGTGTGGTTGGTGAAAACAGGCATTAGATCGTCTATTAAAACAGCCACAATATAAAACTATTAGATAGATTGCTGACTGTCTGATTTTCTTTACAGACTATTATTATTATTTTTTAATAAGTTGTTTCATGATCAATATGATTTGATTGGCTGAACTTATTTTTTCACTTTTACAAAATTTTCCTCTCTAAACATCTACATGTTATTATATCTGAAGAATGAAGCGACGAAATATATATGATCAAATGAACTTGCATAGTGAAGTTAGATCGATATTATATGAGTACACTTCATTCGAAGATATAGACTCCCTCTCACCCGAACCCAAAGAAAATTTTGGTTCTTGTGGTTATAATCTTACTCTAAAGAATGACGACTTGTCGCAGAGCCTACCCACAAGAAATAAAAATCTTAAACTACCTACTTATAAATGTGCGAAATGTTGCCTGCAGGGTAAAAGGACTACATGTTATTATATCTGAAGAATGAAGCGACGAAATATAATATCGATCGAACATTGCAAGTTCGTTTGATCATATATAAATGTTTATTTATTTATTATAATATGCTAACAAAGAGAGATTGACTTGAGAGATTGTGTGCAGCGAAATAAGCACCATCATCTTTGAGTCTGTTTTGAGTTAACTATGCCAAGTGGTGCCGCGATTAAGTAAGAAACTAACACATAACTTTGCAAACTTTCAAACGTAGGCAGTATTATATCAGCGCGACAAAATGTGACACCACTGCACGCTGGCGATGGCGTGCACGGTTCTTGACAATTTCACTGAATAATGATTAAGAGGTGTTTTCATTGAAATTCTTCTAAATAATTTATGTGTTTGCTATTAGTGTTATTTTTGTACTGCCTCATTGCCTTTTTGGTAGAAGAAGAATAGATAATTTGATTCCGAAAAAATTGGTAGAACTACCATTACACAAAAAACAGTGTGTAAGGACACATTTGATTAGTAGAGGCTATTATACAGTTGGTGAATTTCTTAACGACTACCTTCCTACTTCAGCTGTTCTTAAGATAGATACCTATAAGCTACATATTGTAACATGTTTTGTTTTAAAAAAAGAACAACTTTTCAGCAGAATCAGCTTTGGCAGATTCTCGACTTGTCATAAGAGCCCCAACGTTTGGCTTACATGAAATAAATGATTGTGAATTTGAACAGAAAAGTAGGTGGGTAACGCCTGCCAACAATATGTAATATAGAGCAACAGCTTAAAACAATGAAAATATGTATTAAAAAATTCATTATTTTTAGTTAAAATAAAATTTAGAACCCGTGAAAACAATAAGTACTAAGTCTAGTAAGTACTTTGGGAAAAACCATCGTCACTTACCATCAGGTGAGATCGCAGTCAAGGGCTATCTTGTCATCGAATAAAAAAAAAAGGAGCAGATCCAACTAATGGCCGCAAAGTTTTTATTTTACTATATGATAGAGTTGCGCTTGACGACAATCATGCTTTATGGAAAGCATATGGAAAGTAATGATGAGTTCTTGGTTGGAAAGGGCGTGTTGTAATATATATTTTTTCACTAAAGTTATAATGTAATGTGGCAGGAAACATTTAACCAACGAACATATAAACACAAGTAAATCCAAGTGAAAATGCCTCTTTATTTCACAGTTAAACGTTGCCAGAGTGTTATGTAATTAACCATTTACGTTCGTGGCATAATGTAACAGATTAATAATAGTTTTGTAAATCTTCCAATGGCAAACAGACATTTGAACTAGATTTATAGATGACAAGTAATTAAGAGCTTGTAATTTTTTTTAAAGAATATTAGCCAAGCCGAACTTGACTTATATTCTCTTCTCCCCTTCAAATAAGCGGAATGCTTGTGCTAGGAGTGGGTACGATATTAGTGCAACGGGTGGGGCTCGCTATTGAACCGTAAATTGGTCACCTTTATCACCTTCACCCATAATAATTATTATAATACGAGTAGTCCGAGATGCCATGGTTTTTTATACTTAATTTGCATTACAGTTCAAAAATTTTATTCCTCCGTAAATTCTTTATGACATACGTAAATTTTCAAGAAGTGACAATATCACTGAGACAATACCGAGTACCTGTAGTAAGTATATCTTTTGCGCTTATTTACCTTATCCATGGGTAAATTCGTCGAAGTATTAGCAGACTTGGTAGGTTGGATAGAGAAGAAGATTTGTAATTGCTTACCTGAAAATAAAGAAATAAAAACAATTAGTATCATGTATAATGTAGATGATTTAATTAAATACCTATATTAATATTATGCGATATTTTATCTTACGACAAAAAAAGGAAGGCTTGATTGATACTGGTTCCTATCACGGATCCTTTGATATCATCATGCTGCTACGATTTGCTGGAACAATTTGCCTCCTCCAATGTGCGATGTAAGCCATTACATTAACTATTTTCTACGTACTTCTATTTCATCATATCTTGTTAGTTATTCGAAACTTCTGGATCCAAGGAAGACCAGCATCCACAGACATTTCTCCGCAGGCATAATGGACTGGATAAATGGACTCCATATGCATATGCATATGCATTTTGGGACAAAACATATTTTGTCTTTATCTTACATACGTATCTGTCGCTATAACTGTGACATGCGTGTATTATAAATAATAAATGTATTCTAGTAATTTTTTTTCTTTGACATGCGCCACGCATAAGCAGTGCAGGTCAAAGGTACTAGAGAGCATGCGCAGCCGCAACTGTCTTACGTAAAACGATTAATTAAGGTTTATTGATGATTATCTATTCGCCTGCTTTGAATACCGTTAAAATTGATATGATTTCAGTTCATTAAATCAATCGACCGGCATAAGAACAATATGTTTTCCGGTTATTAACCATTTGCCAGTAAATTAAAACCAGTAGTGGTATTCTCAAATTCAAATCAGAAATGAGGAGATCCGTAGGAGAACCAAAGTCACCGACATAGCTCTGCGAGTGGCGAAACTGAAGTGGAAATGGGCGGGGCACATAGTTCGAAGAGCTGATGGTCGATGGGGTCCCAAGGTGCTGGAGTGGCGACCCCGCACCGGGAAGCGCAGTGTTGGCAGACCCCCCACTAGGTGGACAGACGACATCAAACGAGTCGCAGGGAGCCGCTGGATTCAGGCGGCGCAAGACCGAGGCTTGTGGAGGTCCATGCAGGAGACTTATGTCCAGCAGTGGACTCCCATTAGTTGACGAAGAAGAAGAAGAAGAAGTGGTATTCTCTAAAATTGATTACACCAGTGTAACGATCGCAATGACTTTTGATTGGCTGGTTATCTCCCGCTATTGGTTAAAATGAATTGATGCAGCGAGAACGAAATAAATTCAGCCAATCAGAGCTCATTGTGATCGTTACACTAATGCAATAATTTTTAAAGAATACCACTACAGTCTAAAGCTTACTAACGTACTTAGATACTAATTAAATTTAAATTATTTTTATTGTAATGATATGGAATTTATTCTGAATTAAATGATTATTTATTTATTAATTTATTTAAAGCACTGCAGTTAATATCAGTACGTCCACATTTTTTACAATGAGACAAATAACATATTTAGGTTATAACCAGGTGCGGAACTTTCTTAATATCAGCAAAGATACCTACTATAAAAGTAGCACTTTTATATAAAAGGCTAGACCAGACAAATCTATCTTATCTAAATTTTTCTCGTCGCTTAAAATACATTCGCGGGCAAAAAACAAACACGATTTGACGTTGCACAAAAAAGTCGGGTCGATGAACTTTGTGGTCTTTATACAATCTCGTTTGTATCGCTACAACTGGTTCTGATGGTGACTGTACTTCCGCTGCACTTGAAATATAATAAATCGGATAAATATTCAAGCCAATAGAAGCGATGGGAATAATGCGAGGAAGACGATGCTAAACTATGCACACGTGTGGACAGGTGGAATAGATGAAAAAAGTAACCCATGTAAGTCAACTTACTTATCGAACAGACTATACTAATATTATAATTGCGAAAGTGTATTATATCTAAGGATCCGTTAGTCTATCTATTACATTTTTAAGTTGCGGCCTAATAGCTGTGCTTCTTTTGACAAAAGTTATAGCTATCGATTGTAATCCGGGGATTATCACAGGCTTCCTCTATCCCAGAATGCGTGTTACGCACAGGCAAAAAGTGTGAAGTCCCGCGGACTTTACAAAAGAGACTAATCAAGGCTGACAGTCACCGGATTCACACTTTCGTAAAGCCTAAGCCGGATGACATTGAGTTACTGGCACACTTCCTAATTTAAGACTGGCAGTTTTTTTGGTGTTACTTTTGTTAGGGATTCTCAATTACAACGACGCTGTGCTCTTAACGTGTCCTTATATTTCTGCTTGCACTTTTTCGTTTTCAAGAATCTTTAGGGAACATCTAAAGGTGGAAAATCGGGTAAGGAATTGCATTTTGGAGCTACCTACGTAAAGAGACTTCCATTTAGGAGATGATTTTGGTGCGGTTCTTGAAATCAGGCATAAGACTCGGCGAAATTCAAATGGTGCCCAACCCCAGCTTTACCGTCTAAAATCTGTCAATCTTCTTTTCAAAGCTATTTTTACGTACCTACTGGTTCTCTAATTCTATCTTAGAATTTGTAAATATAGTCATCTGAGATTAAGTATTATTTCACCATCGCGATGTAGGATCGCCTTTTAAAGTGAGGCTTTGGTTTGAACTTTCTTGTAGTTTGTATAGCGCCATCTAGTTTCATCGTTCTAAAATTTTGTTTGCTTGATGTGCATAACATTGATAAGATTATTAAGTATACGGTGAGCGTTTTAGAAACTAGGAAGCAATTCGTTTCCTAGGTGTCTACGTGTCCGCTCATTCATTATCATGAAGAATCACTACTAAGCACTTTTCACCTATTAAGAAGATGCACGGCATGCTGTTGCAAGAGGAAGCGACAAAATGCAGTAGCCTTTGTCAAAAACGATGAGAACCTATTTCAAAACATCCAGAAATCTCCAATACATTTTTTTTATTCGATGACAAGATAGTCCTTGACTGCAATCTCACCCGATGGTAAGTTACGACGCAGTCTAAGATGGTAGCGGGCCAACCATATGCCTTTCCTATATAATTCCGTCTACAAAAACGCGCTCGAATATTACGTCAGTGACGCGGCGCGGCGACGCGCGGTTCCTTTGACGCGAGTGTCAACCAATCACGTTCGAGGACAAACCACGCCCACATCCAGAACAAAGATGGAATGGAGTGGCGTTAGTACTATTTTCGTATAAAATCTCATCAAAATTTTATTTGGATGGGACGTGTAAACCAGACTTTTGCATTTATATAAAATAATATAATTGCGGTTGAGCGTGTAATGAATATAAATCAAAGAATATTCACTTATTATGCATGTACGTAACGGATACACGTACAAACATATTTTTGCCATAGTTAATTGAATCACTTAAATTAAAAATATAATGTATTTATTTATTAGTTATTTATTACATAACATTGTATATTAATAACTTCCAACTTGACGTTTTATAAAAATAATCACAATTTTTATTTTTATAACTTTTTCAGTGTTTATAATATCTATAGTAGGGATGTTGCGGATGCAGTTTTTTTTTAAAGTTGCGGATGCGGATGCGTATATCCGCAGCATCCCTAATCTGTATGTACGTAATACGTACATACAGATTAGGGACGTACGTACGACGTATACATACAAACATACATACATAGTTAAATACATACAAACAAACATAGGTACAGTACACAGTTTTCGCAACTAGCAACATCCACATCCGCATGACCATCCGCATTGATTATTGCGGATGCAGATGCGGATATCCAACTCAATGCGGAATATCCGCAACTTACCTAATCTATAGGTACGTAATACGTACGACGTATACATACAAACATAGTTATATAGTTAAATACATACAAACACGTATACATAGTAAATTACATACATAATCATAATTCATACGCGGATAAAAAGTTTTACTTCGAAAAAAATAACACGACTCCATTCTTTTTGTAATGCAATTGTACGACATTTTAGTAGCACATTTTTTATCATAGCAAAATTAAAAAATACCCAGCTTATGCTGTAAATTAAATAAGAAAACGATATACTTACAAGTGAAATGTTATTTCATCTCTTTTTTGATGGATTTCCGAACGTTTTTTGCATGATTTGACTGCAAACGACGGCTTTTTTAACGATCAAAAATACGAGCGATACGTTGAAGCGCGTGCGGCCGACTGATAACAAAGACAAGAGACTTTTGCAAATTCTATTGTCTTTTTGAGCGCGTTTTTTTTCTTCTAAGGGCCTATCCTTATATATCGATGTAGCGGGCTAACTCGTAAGGAGTATGGCAGTGTACTCATACCCCTAATCGATTTCTACACGCCATCGTGCCGGAACGCTAAGTCGCTTGGCGGAACGTCATTGCCGGTAGGGTGGTAACTAGCCATGGCCAAAACACATTATTCACAATGATAATATATATTTTTAATAAGGCATGAAGTTCCATAATGCAGTAGACTCTATTGAAAGGTCTATTTTCTATGCGTGAGAGAGCTCAATTATTTTAAGTCATCAAAAAAGTACGAAGATCAATTTATAAGCGCATATTCAGAGCCTTTATTAATTACAAAGTTCGATGACCTATAACAAAAAAGAACCTTCACAGTCAAACAAAACGTGAACCCAAATGTCAATTTTAACTGAGTAGGACTGTGAGAGAGGCAGGTGGGTCTCAAAATATTCCAGAACGCATTGTTTTTAGTGCAACGGCTACAAAAATAGTTGGAAAACATTTCGCAGATGAGTGAAAAGCTGTGCTGATAAATGTCATGAGTGTAGATGACAAAATAATACAAACGTTGTTCTACAAAATTATTTTACTTTTTTAATATAATGTTTAATTTTTGTCAGTGTCTTCGTCCGAGTTCGATATTTGGCACGGAGATAGCTGGTATCGAGAAGGACATAGAAAATCTATTGCGGGAAATCAAAGAGATTTTTACTTATTAGTTACAACTTATAGACCAGGGTAGATCCCTTTAAAAACGAAAAAAAATAGTAGTAGGATGAAACCCATTAGAAAAGGAGGGCAATATTATAAAGATGAAAGGAAAAATAATTTACGGGCGATCTGAGGTCGGGAAGGGGTGGGGGTGAGTTTTTAAGGGGGAAAAACGGTTTTTCTCGATTTCCGGCAAAACTAAAAGTCCTATCGAAAAAAGTCAAATCGCAAAGTTGTAGGTAATAAAAAGATCTAAAACATTTGTATTTACACTTTTTTCACATAACCTCAAAATTTATGTGAAAAATTCAAAAAACCCTGTTTTTGGTTTTTTATTTTTATCTTTTACAAAAATTATTTTTTTTTAACAAAATTTGGTGAAAACTTACCTTTTTATGTCCCAAATACGCTGTAATTTATTTGATTAAAAATATTTATTTTTTCACCTTATTTTGAATTAATATCGAAAAAACACCCTAATTTTCAATCGAAAAGTCACCCGTCAAAATATCAGCTTTTTTCAAAAAGTTGGTATGTTTTCTGTTCTTTGAAATCTCTACTTTCCGATGGTGAAAAAAAAAATATACGTTACTACAGTAAATCTTCTCAGAAAATAATTTCAATCTTTAGGTTATGTTACGTTAAGCATACTATTTTTTAAAGAAAATATTACGATTTTAATGTTTGAGTTGATTTTCTTGAAGATAATTGTGACAAGTTTACTTAAAAAAATAAAACAAACATTTTTATCTGTATCAATCAACTCAAACATTAAAATCGTACGTTTAAATCATTTTTATTACGCAATAAAGAAGACACGTATTTACTTACCGTAATGTGTATACGAGTATTATGTACTTTGTAAATATTACTCAATAATGTCATTAGTGCTATTATTAATATTAAATTAACTTTAGGAAAATAATATGCGAGTTGTTTTTAAAATGTTAAACTTTTCCTATCTAATTAGGCTTAGATTGAAACTTGTGAAAAGATAAATTCAAGTGAGTTTAAATAAATAAATAAATCTTTGTAAAAGAGTATTCCAGAGATTTATCAAACTAAAACTGCAAGTCCGCTCCTGGATTTCCATTAAGGTAATATTCGACCAGGGTGCGTACAATTAATTAGATCGTCTCTATATCTCTATATCTACGTAACTTATCCTTAACATGAATTCCAATAAAGTGCGATTTTGTTGACACGTCACGCTATTGTTTGTTGATCACTGGTTGATCACGACACGAAAATAGAAAGTGACGGTATATCACATTGAGGTGACTCTCGACGCGATTGATCTGCGGCGCGACCCAGAAACCATGGTTTACAAACGAAAACTCGTTGGCTCTACTTCTCTATGCCACAGTTTCTTGTTTCTTAAATGGTGTGGGAACTATTGCGGGGAACGGTGGGTGTAATATGTCAAGTTTATGCTCTTCTTTTTCTTCTTTACCAACCGATAGACGTCCACTGCTGGACAAAGGTCTCTTGTATGGACTTCCACAGGTCACGATCTTGGGCCAGAATCCAGCGGCTCCCTGCGACTCATTTGATGTCGTCGGTCCATCTAGTGGGGGGTTTGCCAACACTACACTTCCCGGTGCGGGGTCGCCACTCCAGCACTTTGGGACCCCAACGACAAACAGCTCTTCGAATTACGAGCCCCGCCCATTTCCACTTGTCGGTTACTTTGATTTTCCTACAGATCTCCTCATTTCTGATTTCGCAGGGACACTCCGAGCATAGCTCCCTTCGTCCGCTGAGTTTTCCTGAGCCTTCTTATGAGTTTATGTTAACTGTGCGTAAATCAGAAATGAGAAGATCCGATGGAGAACCAAAGTTATCGATATAGCCCAGCGAGTCGAGAAGCGTAAGTGCAAATGAACGAGGAATATAGTTTGAAGAACTGATGGTCGTTGCGATTCCAAGGTGCTGGAGTGAAGCGCATTGGTGACAGACCCGCCACAAGGTGGACCGAAATCCGATCGCAGACGAATTGCAAGGAGCCATTCCGCCTGTATTCAGTAGGCGCAAGACCGAGGATCGTGGAAGTCCATGCAAGAAATCTTTGTTCAGCAGTGGAGGTCTAGTCTATCACTTGATAAAAAAGAAAGTCGGAGAATTGTTCCATCCCTTTTCCTTCCATACTAATTGACAAAATATAGTATTCTCCAAACGTCTCACTCTATTTACCTCCAACTATAATGGATATCAAACGAAAGTTTGGGAACCAAATCTCGGTCAGACTTGTTATGTTTACGTCGCAAACAAGCATTGATTCACGTCTATTTATCATTACGATTCACCGTTAAATGAACCGTGCCTAATTAGAGGCCATGGTATAATTCACATAATTTCTTAAATTTGGATTTCTTTGTACAAAAAATGTGTAGGTAAATTTAAATTTTCTTTGGCAGCATTTGATTTATTTTTTTCTGGAAAGTTTAGAACTTTGTTTACAACTTCGCTAATCCTAGAAGACAGGAATTATGAAAACTATCTTTCAGGTAAGTAGGTACTTATACTTAATTCGACAAGTTTAATTTATTGATCTTTCCGAGAAATGATACTTAGGTATTACATCCTTACTAGTATTAACAAACGGAAGTGTGTTTGTTTGTTGGTTTGTCTTTCAATAACGCTGCAACAGAGCTACGGATCGACGTGATTTTTTGCATGAGTATAGTTGAGGACCTGGAGAGTGGCATAGGCTAATCCCGGAAAATCAAATAGTTACCGCGGGATTTTAAAAACTAAATCCACGCAGACGAAGTCGCGGGCATCAGCTAGTAATATAATGAATTTCTCTGAACGATCTCACTTACTGATTTCGAATTTTTCTTTATGAACATGAATAGACGCAGATAATTAAATATCTTTATATTTCAACTAAAGTCAACGCTCTACAGATCTGGCCACAGATTTATTCTATTAAAATGAGGCAGATGAGAATAACACAGGTCTACAGTGAAAATGTTGCAGCCAAAACTATAACTGTTTTTTAGTATATTGGGTACCCGGATTACAACTGCATACTTATTTTTTTAATGCTACGTGTAGTTTTCGAGATACGAGGTATGTCTGAAAAAGACAAAATAAGCCAATTTTAAACATTTAATTACATTATTTTACAGCTAGGAAGCTTCTTATTCAGATTTTTTTAAATGTTCATTGCTATGATTATCCCATGTGATACTCCAACAATAATCTGCCATCATATGCTCATCCCAACGATCTTGGTACCTATTTTCCGTCAGTTTTAGATCCTGATGGAAGCGCTCTCCTCGTTCTTTGTTGTAGGAGCCAAGATTTTCATGAAACTTGTCCAAGTGGCTGTGCAGGTAGTGCACTTGTATGCTCATGCTACAGCCAACCTTTTTAAAGTTATCTAGAAGGTCCTGAACTAATTCCACGTCATTTTTTGCCTTTCATCACCTAAGAAATTTTTGAAAATTTTTTCTCTGTCATGCTCACGACAAAATGAGACTTTCGTGCCTGTAGCAATTAAATTCCTTTCTTTAAGTCTCGATGCTATTCTCAGACCTCTCTTTGCAATGGTAAATACGTAAAGTACTGAGTAAAGAATACGGGCGCCGCTGATGATTCAAGATCACTATCTCGTTCATTTGAAGAGACCTCCATCATATCTGTCTCCGACGAATCCGATGGTACTGCCCTCATAGTATCGTCTGAGAGTGGTAAAGGCCGTCTAGCAGACGGTAGGTCTGGATATGTCATTTTTTTTTTCAATTTACCCCATGCAATTTGATTAAACAAAAATAAAAATCATCAAAATAGTTTTTTGGTCCTGATCAAATCATAGGTATACCGAACATCAATTGTGCTCGTTCACCACTCGACCACTGACTCGAATATTCAATACACAATTTGCACATGATATTTTGTACCCAGGGATGGTTAAAGCCCTTGATCTCGATCTTAAAAGAGTCAAAATACGCCCTTTTTATGAAGGCCGTTATAGGTTTTCTGAGTTTTTTCACTACATGTTCACCAAAAATGTTACAAAATGTATTCGAATTATTTAATCAACTCCTCCTATATGACGACATAATGGTATTATCGGATAATCACACAAATTGGCGGAATACGAACACATTAAACATAGCAAAATGGGTATTTTTTTCCGATGAGGGTAGTTCAAAAACTACACGTAGTTTTGACCTTGAAAAACATCTGTACGACTTATTATCAAGTCATTCATCAAATCATATAATAGGATTGCTAGCAAAAAAAGTTTTTCATTTTTTGTAGACCTGTGTAATAATTCAATTTGTCAATAAACATAAGTTAAGAGAAATTAAAGTAAACTTAGTTTTAATGGAAAGTCAATACAGTGCTCTAAAATTAGATCGAGTTAACTCTCCATAGATAATTAAATATAGAAGTCAGTAAACAAATGGGTCAAAATTAAGATATTTAGAACGGCTTTTATTTACAATCGGTTGAAACTATTTATGTTTCAATTTGCATTGTTCTGATTTCTAAGATTGAGGTATCTAAAGCAGATCGAGTAAACATTCGAGTAACCTATTTTTCGGAAACCGGAAAACAAATTAATGAAAATTTAGGACGCTATTATTTTCGTTGAATTCATAAAATTAGGCGAAGCTATTAATTAAGAAAAATATATTTTAAAGAGATATGGTTTAAGAGGTAGGTACTAGCTTTTGTCCGGTACTTCGTATTATGTACGTGGAGTGAGGTTATAAAAAAATTTAAAAAAGGCAAAGTGTGTTTGTTTGTTTGTCAAGTAAGTATTCAGTCACGCTGCAACAAATCGACGTGATTTTTGCGCGGGTATTATTGAGGACATGGGATAGACTAAATTTTATCCAAGAAAAAATAACCGGTCAAATGCGAGTCGGACCTGCATACGAAGGGTTCCGTACCAAAAAACGTCGAAAAAATACGTTTCTAGTAGGTAGGTTTTGTAGTTAATTTTTTTTTTTTTCGTTGATGTAGGCAACAGAAATACACATTCTCTGAAAATTTCAACTCTCTACCTATTGCGGATCATGAGATATAGACCGCTGACAGACAGACGGACGGACGGACGGACGGACGGACGGACGGGCAGCGGAGGTTTAGTAATAGAGTCCCGTTAGTTACCCTTCAGGTACGGAACCGTGAAAAGGGTTCCCGCGGGATTTTTAAAAACCTTACCGCGAGCGAACTCTCTGGCAATAGCTAGTACGTAATATTTATATGGGTAAGGTATTTACTAATATCAAGTAGTTAAGGGATACTGGAAAGTTTTCTCATCAATCTTTAACTCTGAGACATCCAGATCACTTAGATAATATTATGAAGATAAACTTGATAACAAATGGTTCTTTACCAAAGTTTACTAAGTAGGTGATCTTGTTTCCTTTTGAATTTATACAATAATACACGTTGACTTTGTGGCTAATGTTGTGTACACAATTTCTAAACTAAAGTAATTTTGAAACCCTGGCGCAGTGGTGAGCGCTGTGGTCTTATAACTGGGAGGTCTCGGGTTCGATTCCCGGCGAGGGCAATTTAGGAATTTATAATTTCTAAATTGTCTCTGGTCTGGTCGGGTGGGAGGCTTTGCCCGTGGCTAGTTACCACCCTACCGTCAAAGACGTGCCGCCAAGCGATTTAACGTTCCGGCACGATGGCGTGTAGAAACCGATTAGGGGTATGGGTAAGGGTTGAATTTACACTGCTATACCCCTTCCAAGCTAGCCCACTACTATCTTTTTCAACATCGTCACGTCTTACCATCAGGTGAGATAGCAGTCAAGGATTCGAATAAAAAAAAAAAATTAACGTGAGCGAAGTCGTGGGCAAAAGCTAGTCTAAACATAAAATAATATGGATCTCAAGTAAAGTGTGTAGGTACCTACTTAAGAACTAAGAACACTTGTCTCGACATTTGATATTGTTAGGTATTAAGTTACTCCATAAAACTAATGCCATTATGTTATATATTCAAATAACTTTCCACAACATTACCCCCGGTTCAACGTTCTGTAGAAATTTTCCTAACGTTTTGTATAATAAATCAGGGAAGGATAAACAAATTTACTTACAGGGCTGTTTCAGACTACTTACATAACTACGGCCTTTTGTCTTCCAACTTTTCGACGTTTCGAGTTGAATGATACAATAAGCCAAACATTACCTACTTGATCATTTCGAATCGAAGTACCTACGCAAATAATAAGATGGACTCAAAGTCTGCTAGAAGCATTTAATAGGCAGCCTAAAAAAAGTATAATAAAAGTTGCGTACTTGACGTTTCATTATCCTAATATATTGCCTAACTCATGACAAACCAACCCAAATACCTTGGTAATTTTGCGTAGTCTTAAGATGTTTTGCTTTTCTTATGTTATTTCAACATAAATACAAGGATTCATACTAAAAAGCGTACAAAGTAGTTAGACTTTTGCAATCTTGCGCTCTATCCATCGAACCTTGCAGTGCATGCTTCATATAAAATTCATACAATCCTTGTATCATATCATCGTATGCGTATGCAGCTTTTGTGACTGGCGATATGATGTACTTATTTTGATTTACAATCCTATTATCCTAATTTATAATATTATAAATGCGAAATATTGTTTATTACTCAATCACGTCGCAAGGACTGAACCGATTTGGCTGAAATTAGGCACAGAGATAGATTATAGTCTGGAATAGGACATAGGCTACTTTCTATTCCGGGAAATTGTTTCGCGGGAATAAAAAATCTTAATCTACGCGATCGAAGTCGCGGGTATCATCTAGTTTTTAATAATTTTGAATATCTCTTCTGAATGTCTGAAATTGAATGTCTGAATTTGAATGTCTCTTTGTTGAAACATTTGAACGCTTTCACACGTTTAACATCTATGTAATATTTTACATTGTAAAGTTTGAAGCAAATATAGCAAATCTAAATCTTTAATCTCATAACGTACTTCCGCGCAACATGTGGCCAGCGGCCGTCGCGCGTAGTGTCTGTTGATGCCTTAAGGGTGATATCAGGGTAGGATAAACAAAATCATTTAGTGCCCAACGCCTTTAGCCGACGCTGGTATGCCTGAACAAACTTTCTAAGAAAATATGTTGACACTAGAGACGTGCTTAGGAGATAAGGCGTCACACTGTCGTGTTCAATTTACGCGTTCAGATATTTTAATTTGCTTTGTAACTTTACTGGGCATAATGGTTTTGAATACATACCTACCTATTCGTATACTTACTAACTAGTTGATGCCTTGAGATAGGTTTTTAAAAATCTCGCTTAATGTGTTTTCCGGGATAAAAATTGGCCTATGTCAATGTACTACGTACTTGATGTGGCATTCCGAACACTCACTTTGTTCAACTGAAATGCACTACAGACTGTGAATTAGTTGTTTGCATTCCTTACAAACTCTATGCCGGAACATTCCCGACTTTGCCTGCGCGACGTATAACGAACAAACAACTTTAGTATTTGTGCAAGTAGGTAAGTGTATTCTATTTTTCCTTAGTGGTCTAAAACGTTTCTCGCAGAAATGCGTAAGCGACGCTCTAAACCTAAACACAGCGCATTGGAGGTTAGTACCTACAGTACAGTACTAGCGTGAAAAACATTACACGAAAACGTCTTAAGCGCTCAGCTACATCAGTCGGTTACGCGTTTCTCGGAAACGCTTTTTGTGATTTGTTTATCTTTTAAAACAGCTAAGCAAAAATAAAATATTCGTTAAAATTATAAAACGTATTTTTTTTTATTAAGAGTTACGTGGCTCTTGTATGCGATTATTCGAGTATACAGAGTGCAGACTCATAATATGCTGCACGACATTAAAGTTACATACAATTAAACGTATTTATTGAGGCTTTAAAAGTGGCTCTTCGCTTTCCATGCTAACAAAAGCGGAAGGAAGTTCGAACTCTGCACTGCAGCACTTATACCTACAATGCAATTATACCTACTCGAATACCAGCGACGCAGTTAGCTAAATAAATAAGGCTTTATATATAGCTATACTCAAGAGCCTCAATAGCTTAATGCTTAAAGGTGCGGACTGAAAACTGAAAGGTCGCAGGTTCGAAACCCACCCTTGTCGTACCACAACTAGCACAAGCTTTTCGCTTATTTGGAGGGGAGAGAAGAATATAGCACAAAGTATCCTCGTGTTCAATTTTAGTGTATCTTTTTGCCACAGAACTGCGAGAAGTCGTGAGCGTTAGCATCCTTATGTCCTTTTGTGTCCACTTCTAATAATGTTTTCTTGTATCTGTTTATTTTTACCTTTGAGTGTATAACCAACATTTCTACATAGTTAAATTATAAAAATAAACAAAAAAATTAAATAATTATTCTGTATTTCAAACTTTATTAAGTAAATAGGTAGGTGTTTGTTCCAGTACTCAAACCTAACACCGCAAGAACACCGCATCTAACAATACAAACTCCTTTAATAACAGTTCTCTCTTGGGCTATGCCTACATTCTGTTACATCGGGGTAAACGCCCTCTTCATAGAGAAGGTATGAGGCGTGAATGATGCTAATCAAACGAGATTTTCTCCTTAATTAGAATCCAGGGAAAAGTAGGTTGAAAAGGAAAATGTCTGTACATATTAAAAATACCGCTGAAAGCTGAATAAGTATTTCCTGTGTAGCTTTCGCAGTTGTTTGAGAATTAATTTCGCATAAAATTGCGTCGCTTTTCAGATATACCTGCTGCTGTATATTAATATTTGTATGTTTGCGTGTATTACACAAAAAGGTCGTTGAACTAGTCCACTTTTCCGAGTCTCACTTTGTATTGAATTTCTATTAAATACAAAAGCAGTTGGCCGTTTACAGTAGAGACAGTCTATGTTAGAGACAATGTGATTATCTAAATATATAAAAGGAAAAGATTTCTGCGACTGACTAGTTTACTGCCTGGTTGACTGACTGACTAATCTATCAATGCACAGCTCAATCACTGGACGGATCAGGCTGAAAGCCACTATAGACATGACTTATTAGACTATTATGACGTAGGCATCTAACAGCACTAAGAAAGGATTATTGAAAATTCAACTCGTAAGGCGGTAAAATAGGGGTTCGAAAAATCGAACTTAAGCTCGCTGCATACATAACGTGCACGGGACGTGGACGGGACGTGGACGGGACGTGGCCCGGACGTGGTTAGTAAACACGGACGGGAATTTTTAATGCATACGCAACGTGGCAATAACTCAGAACTAACGTGCTAGTGATGTGAACAAGGAAAGATGGATTTTTCTAAGATTGTAGCGAGCTAACTTGGAAGGGGTATAGCAGTGTAAATACAACCCATACCCCTAATCGGTTTTTACACGCCATCGTGTCGAAACGTTAAATCGCTTGGCGGCACGTCTTTGACGGTAGGGTGGTAACTAGCCACGGCCAAAGCCTCCCACCAGGCCAGACCAGAGACAATTTAGAAATTATAAATTCCTAAATTGCCCCCGCCGGGAATCGAACCCGAGACCTCTCAGTTATAAGACCACAGCGCTCACCACTGCGCCAGGGAGGTCGTCAAAGGTTGATACTATATACCTATTGATTTGAGCATAAAAAGTTCAACTGTAATTATTATTACATATTAAAATATAAGTAGAGATACCAATGCAATAAATTAATAAAATAAATCTGACCGTTTTCAGTGAGTGATAGTTCGACTGCAATTTTACGCCACAGATAATTTTTATATTTGGTGTCTAAATACTTTCAATGATCGTACACACTCAATTAGTTTTTCCATTCGTCCATTTTGCTTCGTAGGTAAATACACAAACATCACTACTTAGCTCTCCGGAGCGAACGGGGCGACTGTGCATACGCAGCGGAATCACGCACGGGACGGGGCACGTACGGGACGGGACGTGCTAAACATCGTCGCCGACGATATTTTTCCCGTTCCGCGCGTGGCACGTTCCCGTCCCGTCCGTGCTCCGTGACGTATGCACAGTCGCTTACATTTTCTATGAAACGATGTTTCCAAAACTCCACGTCCCGTCCCGTCCCGTCCCGTGCACGTTATGTATGCAGCGGCCTTTAATGTAAGCGAAATCAGGTATAATATAAAATGACCGAAATACAAAAGCTAGTTATTATATAAAATGACTAGCTTTTGGACGCGCGTTCGCTGTATTAATAACTTGAAATTCATACATTATAACTGTGTGTGTGTATGTGTGTTTGTTACTCCTCGATTTGGCTGTAATTTGTAATGGAGACCCAGGATTTACGCATAGGCTACGTTTTATCCCGAAAATTAACACCTTAATCCACGCGGACGAAGTCGCGGGCATCACCTAGTAACTAATAATAATTCACTGAACAATTAGTGACACTGAAATGATGAATTCATATTCGTGCCTAGGTTTAATGCGCAATACATTTTACAAACGTCGTTATTTCTTTCCACTTTCGTAGCACTTCAAGTAATCATCATTGACATCTAGCATTGGAATGGAAATTCGAAAGCTTTCAAATAAATTGAAGTGTCATTTCTAGAACTATAATTCACTAAAAGCACTATTAATCGCTATGGAGCAGTTTATATTGTTTTTGATGGCTAGTCAAATTAATACCTCCTGTATAAACCATAAACCAATCGAATTAACTTAAACGGCAAGTTAAATAAATTGGTATAAAACAGATAAGGTACCTAGACAATAAATAATTAATATTTAGATTGAAGAGAACGCTATAAAAAATTCGAGGGCGAATTACAATCGGACCGTGCGAAGATGTTTATTTATTTATTTGCTATAATGAAACAAAAAATTAAATAGGAAATAGGAAGTTGGTTTTACGTACGAGTACATAAAACTAGATAAAAGATATTAAAGCGTATTTATAATTATTACAATATCCTCATTAGAGACCTATTATAATTAATTGTGTGTACACGCTCGTATTTATTTAATGACCTGCATATTCATTAAAAATATCATTAAACAATCCCACAGGATTTCGGCTTGCACGTGTGTCCAAGATATTAACATTACCGATAGATAGGGCATCGCAACAAATTCAAAAGTCATGAAAAAGTGGTTCTTTGGCTACTTCTAATTATTTTGGTTACAATTATTTTCAAACACTGAATATTTAGTGAACTACAAATAGGGCTGCGGTTGAAGAATCTCAGAAGGATAGGTTGTGAAGTATAGAGAATCTGCAGGAGACCAAATATTTCTTAATTACTTGTAATCGTTTTTGTAGAAGCCGAAAAGTTGTAAACAAAAACTGTAGCTACTTTTTATCTCGGAATATCGAAGATTTCCGAATCAGTTAAGTACTTGACTATATATGTACATAGACCGAGAAGCCCAAACAGTACTGTGTATCCGACTATGAGATAGCAATATGACAGAATCCATCTATAAACGACTGTTAACCATTACCTATATAAAAATCAGACATACACATAGTATCTTGATTAAAAAGGACGTGGGTTGATAAGGCCCAAAATCTGCCCCTCATAGACTCGAAAAAAAAAGTTCCCGATTTCGACAAATTGTAAATGTATTTATATACTTGAAGATATAAACTTTATTTTAATATAAAGTTTAGGTGATAAAAAAAATTGTAAGTTATAGAAAATATTACCCAAAAAGAGAGTGTTTCGGCTTTTTCATACATTTTAGTTGTTTTTTTAAGCTTTGATTTAATATTTTAGAATGAAGCGTTCACGGAACCAAAATAAATTAATACTCATATAAAAGCTTATAAAAAGGAGCATCATTATCAGTTACGTTTACCATGGTTCATGGAGCGCTTCATTCTAAAATATTAAATCAAAGCTTAAAAAACATCGATATATAAGGATAGGCCCTTAGAAGAAAAAAAACGCGCTCAAAAAGACAATAGAATTTGCAAAAGTCTCTTGTCTTTGTTATCAGTCGGCCGCACGCGCTTCAACGTATCGCTCGTATTTTTGATCGTTAAAAAAGCCGTCGTTTGCAGTCAAATCATGCAAAAAACGTTCGGAAATCCATCAAAAAAGAGATGAAATAACATTTCACTTGTAAGTATATCGTTTTCTTATTTAATTTACAGCATAAGCTGGGTATTTTTTAATTTTGCTATGATAAAAAATATGCTACTAAAATGTCGTACAATTGCATTACAAAAAGAATGGAGTCGTGTTATTTTTTTCGAAGTAAAACTTTTTATCCGCGTATGAATTATGATTAAGTATGTATTTTACTATGTATACGTGTTTGTATGTATTTAACTATATAACTATGTTTGTATGTATACGTCGTACGTATTACGTACCTATAGATTAGGTAAGTTGCGGATATTCCGCATTGAGTTGGACATCCGCATCTGCATCCACAATAATCAATGCGGATGGTCATGCGGATGTGGATGTTGCTAGTTGCGAAAACTGTGTACTGTACCTATGTTTGTTTGTATGTATTTAACTATGTATGTATGTTTGTATGTATACGTCGTACGTACGTCCCTAATCTGTATGTACGTATTACGTACATACAGATTAAGGATGCTGCGGATATACGCATCCGCATCCGCAACTTTAAAAAAAACTGCATCCGCAACATCCCTACTATAGATATTATAAACACTGAAAAAGTTATAAAAATAAAAATTGTGATTATTTTTATAAAACGTCAAGTTGGAAGTTATTAATATACAATGTTATGTAATAAATAACTAATAAATAAATACATTATATTTTTAATTTAAGTGATTCAATTAAGTATGGCAAAAATATGTTTGTACGTGTATCCGTTGCGTACATGCATAATAAGTGAATATTCTTTGATTTATATTCATTACACGCTCAACCGCAATTATATTATTTTATATAAATGCAAAAGTCTGTTTTACACGTCCCATCCAAATAAAATTTTGATGAGATTTTATACGAAAATAGTACTAACGCCACTCCATTCCATCTTTGTTCTGGATGTGGGCGTGGTTTGTCCTCGAACGTGATTGGTTGACACTCGCGTCAAAGGAACCGCGCGTCGCCGCGCGATGTTAACTGACGTAATATTCGAGCGCGTTTTTGTAGACGGAATTATATAGGAAAGGCATATGGTTGTTAAAAAACGACTAAAATGTATGAAAATGTAAGAAAAGTAAAAGAAACACTCTCTTTTTGGGTAATATTTTCTGTAATTTACTATTTTTTTTATCACCTAAACTTTATATTAAAATAAAGTTTATATCTTCAAGTATATAAATACATTTACAATTTGTCGAAATCTGGAACTTTTTTTTTCGAGTGTATGAGGGGCGGATTTTCGGCCTTATCAACCCACCTCCTTTTTCACTTGAACCAAAATCAATACAGAGTTAGTGAATCGGGTAAAATATTGGTAAGAAAATATTCCTTATAGCCGCTTTATTTTATGACTTATCTCTACAACTTTGTACATTAAAAGTACACTGAACGTATGATGTTTTGATCTCAAGGGAGAAAGTCATTAAGCATTAATAAATTGATGACACAAAAAATACGTATCTAAAACGACTATCTTTCTGAACCTTTGGGGAATAAAACTACAACTATTAACCCATATTTTTGATACGAAATAATTTTTATTTCATGTTCGTATAAAACCCTTTTTTAGCATAACTACGACTAGTTTTGCGATTGACCGCGATGTCACCCAATGGTAAATGACTTAAGCTCGCTGCATACATAACGTGCACGGGACGTGGACGGGACGTGGCCCGGACGTGGCCCGGACGTGGTTAGTAAACACGGACGGGAATTTTTAATGCATACGCAACGTGGCAATAACTCAGAACTAACGTGCTAGTGATGTGAACAAGGAAAGATGGATTTTTCTAAGATTGTAGCGAGCTAACTTGGAAGGGGTATAGCAGTGTAAATACAACCCATACCCCTAATCGGTTTTTACACGCCATCGTGTCGAAACGTTAAATCGCTTGGCGGCACGTCTTTGACGGTAGGGTGGTAACTAGCCACGGCCAAAGCCTCCCACCAGGCCAGACCAGAGACAATTTAGAAATTATAAATTCCTAAATTGCCCCCGCCGGGAATCGAACCCGAGACCTCTCAGTTATAAGACCACAGCGCTCACCACTGCGCCAGGGAGGTCGTCAAAGGTTGATACTATATACCTATTGATTTGAGCATAAAAAGTTCAACTGTAATTATTATTACATATTAAAATATAAGTAGAGATACCAATGCAATAAATAAATAAAATAAATCTGACCGTTTTCAGTGAGTGATAGTTCGACTGCAATTTTACGCCACAGATAATTTTTATATTTGGTGTCTAAATACTTTCAATGATCGTACACACTCAATTAGTTTTTCCATTCGTCCATTTTTGCTTCGTAGGTAAATACACAAACATCACTACTTAGCTCTCCGGAGCGAACGGGGCGACTGTGCATACGCAGCGGAATCACGCACGGGACGGGGCACGTGCGGGACGGGACGTGCTAAACATCGTCGCCGACGATATTTTTCCCGTTCCGCGCGTGGCACGTTCCCGTCCCGTCCGTGCTCCGTGACGTATGCACAGTCGCTTACATTTTCTATGAAACGATGTTTCCAAAACTCCACGTCCCGTCCCGTCCACGTCCCGTCCCGTCCCGTGCACGTTATGTATGCAGCGGCCTTTACACGTTAAAAGTAATATGACGTCATGATAATTTCAACATGGCGAATATGAGAATAATAAAACACGAAGTACATGCCTTATTGTTTTACGTTTATGTCTGAATAAAGTATTTGAAATTCAGCAAGATTGAGAAGCTGTCACCACTATGACGCGTATATAGACTATAGAACAATCAAAAGGCGATGAAGATAATATTCCAAATAAATTACATTATAGGTACATCAATGTACATCGTCCTAATTTAAATCTGCTATTTTAGGTCCTGAATATTTTCGGGATATTGAGTTTTGCAAATACTCTCCTTTACCCTCAAAATCAATGCAAAGCTTGTGTTAGTTGGGGATATGATATGAGATTGAACCGTAGACCTTTTAATATTCAGTCCGTACCTTTAATCTTTAGTCTATTGCGACTTTGGGTATATGGAAGATTGTCAAATTAATGACTTTCCAAGGAATATTTAATAATAGATTGCTCAAATGTTCATAACAACCTTTATATAATACGTTCTACTCTTAAAATAAAGGTGTTGGCGTTTGTCCATATTAACTGTGGCATTACCCAAAATAATTTTAATATAAACAATATAAGTAAGTAGGTATAACAAGGTTTATCGCGAGCTTACATTTTTACGACTGCAGAGGGCTTACATGCTCTTGCTTATCTACATTAATTGCTCTGTTGGTTAAATACACAAAGGTTTTTGATAAAAAAAAGAGGAAGCGCATCTTCCTCTTGTTGACAATGTCCTACAATCTCCATTAGGATAACCAGCAGCTATCCTCGTCACTGAAAGGGCAGTTGCTTGGTAAGGATTCCTGAACAGAAAAAGTGACATCCCGTGCATTTTTGCACTAATTTTATTTTTCATTCGAAAACTATGAACTCGACGAACTCTATTCATGTTTTTTTCTTCAACATATTTTGGTCCTTTTTATATATTTGAAATAGTACTTTTGATTTATAAAATTACTAGAATTTTATAAATCAAAAGTACTATTTCAAGAACTTTTAACCCGAAATAGTATACGAAACTAGGTAGGTATATTCGCACCAAATCTATTTCAGCTTTCATTTAAAAGCTTGCGCTGAGCTTTTTAATTTTCTAACCATGTGGGTTACCTCTTCATTACTTATTTTATTTCTCATAACACCTTATATATATTTTTCTAATTAGATTCGATTCAACCACAAATAGGTTGAATAAAAATATCTAATGTTTAACCGACCGGCGGAGGTTCTATATGACTGAATTTTTTTAGGTATGGTCGCGGACAGAAAATGTTTATCAGTTTTCAAAGTAGATTCTATATCACATTGCGTGCAGTAAGGTCTATAACGCCATACAATATCGAAAGCATATCGACTGTCAGGCATAGACATGTGCATGTAATTATGAATCTTAAGGTGGTAAACATTTTCTGTCCGCTACCGTACATGTTAAGCGATATCTTCACAGATCATAATCCGATTTTAAATCTATTGAAAAGGCCAGAATCTAGAGAGTAGTCTCATTTAAAGAAGAAAAAATGCCATCTCTAAGGTTGGAAAGTTAAGGGATGATTGATGAAACCCGATTGATATTCAAGCGTTAAAAGTCCTCTGAATATATAAAAGGAAAAGATGACTGACTGAATGCAAGGCAGCAAAAACAACTTTGTACCTACAACTTCCAAAAAAGGAGGAGGTGGGAGCAAGATTCGTCGGAATCTTTTTTTGTGTGTTCCCTGATTACTCGAAGACGCCTGGACCGATTTGAAAAATTCTTTTTCTGTTTGAAAGGGTATACTTCTCAGGTGATCCAATCGTCATCAGGTCAGGATCTGATGATGGGATCCCGGAGAAATCAAGGGAACTCTTCAAATTTTATAGGCACAATTGATATAGGTACTTTGTAGTGGCGTTTGAAGGCGGTTTTGTATAAAATAACTAGCGGACGCCCGCGACTTAAACCGTGGAAATCGGTTCGTGCGTTCTGGAGTTATAGCGTCAGGAAGGAAAACCCGACTTTTTTTTATATAGTAGATTTTTACGTTCAAATTATTAAAAAAGTAATTCTACTGGAGACATTATATTTATGAGCAGCTAGAGTCTACACTCCCGGTAGTAGGCATTTCACAGACACCATTTATGGATGAACTATTTATTGTAGCTATGTTCTTTATACTATGTGATTGTATAATACTAGTAGTTCTGTATTTGGTGAGGCACAAAGAAAAATATACCTACTAATACTTATCTGACTCATAATCGTCCAGAAAGAGTAAGATGACTGTAACTCCAAGCTGTAACTAGATACATTCTTTGTACGAATCTATCCAAATCTAAAAATATAAAAGGCAAAGGTGACTGACTGACTGACTGACTGACTGACTGACTGATCTATCAACGCACAGCTCTAACCACTGGACCGATCGAGCTGAAATTTGGCATACAGGTAGTTGTTACGACGTAGACATCCGCTAAGAAAGGATTTTGGAAAATTTCAACCCCAAGAGGGTTAAATAGGGGGTTAAAAAATCGAACCTAACGTGAGCGAAGCCGCGGGTTAAAGCTAGTAAATAAATAAAAGGAAAAGGTGACTGACTGACTGACTAATCTATCAACGTACAACTTAAATCATTGGGTGGATTAGGCTAAAATTTGGCATACAGGTAGCTATTATGATGTAGGCATTCACTACGAAAGAAATTTTTGAAAATTCAAACCCTAAGGGGGTAAAATAGGGGTTTGAAAAATCGAACTTAACGTGAGTTAAGTCGCGGGCAAAAGCTAGTCTAATATACGAGTAAGTAATCTGAGACATTCCTATTTCAAATTTTTTATTATACATACTTTATTAAATAAAAAAATATTAGTGTATAAAATAAACTTAATGAGATAAAATTGGAGCAGTTAGTTGGAAGAGCAACGGTATTTCTAATTTAATTTTATAACTACATAAATCAACCAGAAGTTTATAATACAAACGTCTAGTGAATTATTTAGTACACAAACAAAATCTGTTTTCTCCCGCAACGTTAGGAAGCCAAACGCATAACACGTTTATAAGTTTAGCAGATTAGAGCTTTCTATGCAAACTTACCAGACCGGTTGGCCCTTCATTGCGTTATCCAAGCACAGTTGTATCACCCTCGAACCCCTCAAACACACAAATAATCCACATCGGTCATCTTTGTTATAAAACACGATAGAAATTCGTCTAAAGCACAGCACCTCTCACACGACTTATCACCAAGGCAGCCAACTTACGACTGGCGTCCAGTCAGTCTACATACCGTACCGTACTACGTGATGAAAATGCCCAACGTAAAATCGCTTTGTTGAAAACGTAACTCTAGGTACAATAAATATAAGGTTGTGTTTCGTTAGGATTCTAACAAAGCCTGAAATTGGGATACGTTTTTTGAAAGTAAACTCTAATGATAAAAGCAAAAGGTTGTGTTTTATGTGTGGCGGGGCGGTGTTTACAACGGTTCGGATCGATCGCTCGTTAAAACTAGATGCGGAGGAAAGTAAGTAGGCGCATTTCCATGGATGCTGCAGGCAGAGGCGTAACTATAGCGTTTGAGGCCCGTGGCAAATTCATCGGACGGGGCCCTCCCTCCCCCAATATAAAGAAGCTCAACCAATGAGATAATATTTTTTTGCTTTATAATAAATCACTAGGTGAAGTAGGTACATACAAACGCGAATACAATTACTTGATTTTCTAATAACCTTTAATTCAGAGCGTATTGAACTGTATGTCACAATTTTTGTATTAGTACCAAATTTCAAAGATTAAAATTCCTTTTTTCGGGCTTTTTGTTCAGCAAAAGTGTTAATGACGTAAGAAGCAAAAATGTCATTATCGCGAGCGAAGCGAGCGCGAAATTTTTTACGATTGTATTCTGCCACTACTCCACTAGTCCATATACTTGATGCTTAACTACCTGCAATACCAATCCACAACCGATGGTTTCTAAATCGTCACAATTTAGGTGGGCCTTACCAAGCAGCATCAGGATTGAGGAGTTGGTACCTGAAGTTCAATGATGTAGCCCAGTATTAACGGCTGCACCGCGCAGTTATGTACTCCATACTTGTTACTCCGAAAATGTTGCGAGCGAAGCGAGCGCGTAATTTTTTATGATTGCATTACGGTACTTAGTAGTCCATTCTTGGCACCTACAACAGCAACGTAAAAGCGACATTTTCGCAAGCGAAGTGAGCGCGAAATTTTTATGATTGCATTACGGCACTTAATAGTTCACACTTAGAACGCGAAATTTTTTATAATTGCATTACGGCACTTAGTAGTCCATTCTTGGCATCTACAATAGCAACTTAAAAGCGACATTTTCGCGAGTGAAGTGAGGGCGAAATTTTTTATGATTGCATTACGGCACTTAGTAGTCCATACTTGGCACCTACAATAGCAACGTAAAAGTGACATTTTCACGAGCGAAGCGAGCACGAAATTTTTTATTTTGTACTACGCCATATTTAGTCCTGTACTTTTGACGCTTGAGACCCTGCGCTTGTATGCGCCGCACACCTGGCATCGTAGGTAAAGTCGGCTATACCAACTATTTAGTTATTGTTTGGGGTACCTATATTCAGTAATTACTTAGATATTTTATAAAATTTTAAAATATGTGTTTATGGACCTAATGACATTTAGGTACATACTTATACAAATATGTATCTTTTTCATTTCATTCACTTTCTGTAAGATATAAATAAAAATTTTGGCCCCAAAATTACCGCCCCTAAAATCTGCTGCCCTAGGCTCCAGTCAACTCAGCCTTTTGGTAAATCCGACACTGTGCGAAACCTTTCTTGTCCAAAAGAATTTAGTTTATATCAATTTTAATTTTGAAAATGATCGCTCGGCACTAGCCGTAATCACAGGAATGGCTATAAATGTTAGGATCATCTTGTGCTTCTGGCCCTCTCTGATCGGGGGCCCCTTCCAGCTGGGGCCCGTGGCATTTTGCCGTCATGCCACCCTATAACTACGCCTCTGGCTGCAGGTTTAGGTTAGAGTTTTATGTGCGGCGCGGTCACAGTCGCATCTGGCGCTTAATTTAAATAAAATATGCAACATCTGTGTCTTCCTGGTCTACATGTTTAATGATATTACTAGCTATGTTAGCTGGAATTAAGCTACGAGTCCCTGAAACTGCTATGAACTCCAATTATATGCCTCTCTATTAACAAGATTAAATAAGTGATGGAATTCTTCACAGATACTAAATTTTTATGGAACTATTTATCAGAAAAACTGCTTATGATTTATGTATAATAACTAAGATAGGTATTTTTCGTAAGAAGGTAGTTATGTCGTGAATACAGAAACCATTCGACCATTTGGAACCTATTTGTATCGGATAGGTATTTTGAAAATTTTATAACTTGAAAATACTATTTTCAAGTTATAACATTTTTTCTTGCTCTTACCTAATCTGTCCTATTTTTTTCTGCTCGTAAGTATCGTATTGCCTTTTTAATTTTTGCCATTATTTTGTTTTGTTACCTTCGAGGACCATAAATGATTATTTTATTACCAATCAAAATATCTACTCGTAGTAGACAAGATTTCAGTCGCTAATACGGATACAGCTGTTTAGAGGTGAAAAGCTAGCAAATATCATAACCATAAATTTGTTCTTTATAAAATATCCACGCAGCACTTTTCATCTGTAGAGATTTCAAAGTCAAGAGTTCAAAGTCAGTAATTTAAAATATATGTATTTCAGCTGAACTCGTTATCGAAGCGTATTTTTAGAGCTTCAAGCTTTTAGTAGTTTCAAAGTGGTTTAAAATGTCAACTCGGCTGCAGAGCCGCAGGGTGATTTAGATAGATATCCAAATTGCATTTCCATCCAATCCCAATACATTTGTGACACGTCGACAGATTCGATTCAGGGATGAACCCACACTGCCGCAAGTCTGAAAGTCTGAAACTGTGGAACCAACTTCCTGCGACGTTGTTCCCACTGAATTACATCATAGGGTTATTCAAGGGGCGGACCAACAAATTCCTAAAAAGCCGGCAACGCATTGGTGGTGCCTCAGGTGCTACAAATGTTCAAGAGCGGCGGTAATCACTTAACATCAGGTGACCCGCCTGCACGTTTGCTCGTTAAAAATATTTGAAAAAAGTCTGTCTGTCGATATAAATCTACTATGTTTTTGATCAGAACCGCTTAAGTTTGGAATACCCTTCCAGCTTACGTGTTTCCTGCTACTTATATAATTTGCGTACCTTCAAGGCAAGAGTGGTTAGGCATCTTCTAGACAACCGCGCTTATTAGGCTATGTTCAGATGGCTGAATTGCGACGCGCGTTTTCAAATCGCGCGCTTAGACATCCTAATATATACCTAGCAACCGTTCACATGCGCGCGCGTTAACGCGCGTCAACGAGCGTCAACGCGGCGCTCAGAGAAAAAGTTTCTAGACGCAGACAATCGCGCGTTGACTCGCGCTTTGATATTAATGTAATGTCCGTTTGCTGTTCAGTTGAGCGCGCGCTTTCATCGCGATCGCATGTAATTTTGTTAATTTTCGTAATTATATTTTGAGTTGAAGCAAATTGTCGAATGACTTTGTAGACATTCTAAAGTAATTAAAGAATTTAGATTCATGGTCTCTTAGATTCGGATATAGTGTCGCAAACAAACTGGGTCTATTTTTCAAAATTGGATGAACCCAATGTGTACGTTTTCTTTTTTTATATTTTTCTTTATAATATAACCACAAAATAATAGCCTTTTCCACGTCCATTTTCTACGTTCTACCGAACTAGACTGACGAGTACTCTCGCAACGCGCATTAGCGCTCATCATCTGAACTCTCTTCAAATTTGATCGCGCGTTGACGCGCGTTAACGCGCGTTACATGTGAACATAGCCTTAGAAGGAAAACGGTGTAGTTCAGTCAAGCCTCAATAGCCCAACGGTTAGAGGTGCGAATGAAAACTGAAAGGCCGCAGGTTCGAAACCCACCCGTTGCACTAGTGCATAGTGCTAGTAGCCCTTATTTTGGAGAGGAAGATATTAGTGAACTTCAGCTTGGCTGATATTCTTTAAAAAAATGGATTAATTATTATTTATTTATTATGCTATAGTAGTTCGCAATGATCTAAGGATTGTAAAACATTAAGGCGTTATAAGGCTCCGGCCATCACTCCAACAGACAAACACACAGAAAGACGGCCAAATAAAAATTCATCCAAGTTGACTTAGAGGCCTCACTTAGTTCTGTTTATTTAACCCTGTCACAATCAATACACTAACTTTACATAGCTCCACGGAACGACTTTCTAATTGGCCCTTAAATAAACAATTAATTACCGAGTAGGTAAATAATCAATTTAAAACTGCTTATCCTTAGGAACAAAGGAAACCATTTATTTTTTCTAAGTATTGGGTTTTCCATTGATTTTGTCCAGGGCCGGCTCAGAAATGGGGCGCGGTACAATATTCCTATTTCCTAAGCAGTCAAGTAACCCCCCGATGCATACGGAGATGGAGCGATGACATCCGAAAAGTGGCAGGCATCGATCGGATGCGAAAGGCCGAAAGATAGGCAACGTTGGCGCTACTTGAAAGAGGCCTATGTCCAACAGTGGATGCATGTGGGCTGGTGATGATGATGAATGCATACGATTTTTTGGATGAACTGCAAACGCAATACGCAAAAAAAATTTTAAACTAGTTTCACCGAACAGCTGATGCTTTAAAATCAAAAGCATGGTGAAATTAAATTAATTCTAATTAAGTAGAGTGCAGTTTTACTTCTTTTTTGATATTTTACAGAATATTATGTTATTATTATATTATGTGGCCGAGCTCGTGCACAGTGGTAGAGTCTTGAATAGGGAATGCAATCTCGATCTCGCGAGATCTCGGCCTTTTTTAGCGAGATTGATCTCGGACGAAAAAAGGGCGAGATCTCGCGAGATTAACGAGATTGCATTCGAGCATAAAAAAGTCTTATTCGAAGCGCGGACTGACACGGACGGAGTTGCGACCTGTCGGTTTCGTTCGGTGCGTGAATTAATATTGAAATTACTAAAAGATTTTCGTTTGATATTAGAAGACTGGTTGTTTTTTTCATTTGTTATTTCAAATTCAAAATTTATTTATTTCATATAGGCCAACTTGTAGCTCTTATGACACGTCATAAATCTACCACCGGTTCAGAATGCAGATTCTGCTGAGAAGAACCGGCAAGAAACTCAGCAATTGCTTTTCAAAAAATAAAAAAAATAAAATTTTACAATAGGTTGCCAAACTGTGCTATGTATACAGTGCTTCCACAGTGATTTGATAGATACGTACGTCAAAGTCTACTTACTTAGAAGTTTATTAAAAAATTATAGACAATTTGATGCATAAAAGTCTATTGAAAAAATTCTTGAAAACAAATGCTATCTTATAATACTTATAATTTTTATTTTTTTTTTCTAATTTATTCAAATATTGTGATTATTTGCAAAAAAAACACACAAAACTACCAATCTCGCGAGATCTCGAAATTGGCGAGATCTCGCAGTATTGTTATTTACAATCTCGCGAGATCTCGCTTGAGCCTCAATCTCGCGAGATTTGCATTCCCTAGTCTTGAATGAATGATTTTGAATTAGAATTTCTTAAATAATGTGTGGTTCTGCGAAATTATTTATAAGCGTGCATTTTATTTATTTTATTCATAGAAATATTTAAAAAAAATTTTATTCATAGATTTTGAAACATTTAGGACCCTTTCTACCCGTTTGAACTGTCTGTTCCTCCCATGCCCGGCCCTGGATTTACCTTAGTCTAATACCAGAATATTCAAGATTTCTCAGTAGGCCAATTGCTTAAGAAACGGGAGTACGTATTTCATCGATTCTGTTTGTTTACGTAAAGGTTAACAGATGAGATGTTCCGTTATATCAAGTTATACGTTTAGGAGAAGGCATAGGCGATGTATTCATCGCACCCTATTATTTCTGCGACGAGCTTTACTATAATCAGAATTATCCTACTTTCTACTAATCCTACTTTAATATTATAAATACGAAAGTTTGGATGTATGTATGGATAGATGTTTGTAACTCAATCAAACTAAGCGACTGAACTGATTTAGAAAGGCACAGATATAGAGTCTGGAATAACACACAAGCTACTTTTTATCCTGGAAAATAAGAAAATTCCCGCGGGAATTAAAACCCTTAATCAACGCGAATGAAGTCGCGGGCATCAGCCAGTTTAATAACAAAGCAGTCTGAGAAAGCTAAAACAACAACACAAGATTTAGTGGAAATTCTGTGGAAACACCGCTAAAAGCCTCGACACCGGTACCCCCATTTGATCACACGGCCAATGGAAAAGATTCATACGCCGTCGTTAAACATCCGTCAATGCGACGCAACTGTAATACCACTTCTTAATATTTTTCTAGACCAAGTGGTCCAGTACTCAAGTATAGAAAAATGCTGCACAGTTGCGTTTCTTGTCCCCTCAAAAGAGAGTCGCGGTTGTTATTTGCGTTTTACCTTAGCTTACCTATCTAGGTGTAATATGCTATACGTTTTCGGTTTAATTGATAATATAAATAAATAACTACTATTATTTCTACTAAATACCAACATAACAAGATTATTTGTTTATCTTCGGATGCGTCAGACATGCTTTTGAAGAAGATTAGGTCAATAATTTTCTTCGACTTAGTTCAATCGGAAGTCGAAGTGTGGAACTTCTTGCAATAGATGTTAAGTTTTTACGGCCCATCATAGTCGATATCTATTATTAAGAGCCTCTATTTCAGCCAATAATAATAATTATCCCTACTAATGCCTAATTGTGTATGCTGGTTTTTCCTTCAATCACGCCACTGCAGAACTACGAAGGGTAACCAACGGGATCGTATTACTAAGCCTCCGCTGTCCGTCCGTCCGTCCGTCCGTCTGTCTGTCAGCGGGCTGTATCTCATGATCCGTAATATGTAGAGAGTTGAAATTTTCAGAGAATGTGTATTTCTGTTGTCGCTATAACAACAAATAGAAAAAATAAATTAAAAATTAAATCGGGGCTCCTCTACTCGAAACGTGATTTTTTTCGACGTTTTTTTGTTACGGAACCCTTTGTATGCAAGTCCGACTAGTATTTGATCGGTTATTCCTATTTTTAAAGAGTATTAGCTATATGCTTAACTTGACTAATATTCCCTTCTCCCCTACAAATAAACATAAAGTTTGTGTTAGAAGTAAATAGGTACGCCAAGAATACTATTAGTCCTATCTTATGTCAACTAAACTGTAATACCTAATTACCTAAAGCTGCCTTCTCGCCACGTGCCAACCTTCACGGCGGCTTGTCATTGGATTTTTAAAGCAATCCTATTGTAATTTTACTTCAACGCCTCAGTAAGTTAATTGAAGCGGTTCATTCGATTACTAGGTAAATACCTATCTATAATAGTATCTACGTAAAGATATCATCGATATAATGCCAATGGAGGATCAAACCTCATATGATACCTACTAGCTTTTGCCCCCGCAACTTCGTCCGCGTAAAATTAGGTTTTGGGATGGAATTTTCAAAAACTGTGAAACATGTTCTTCTTTATTTTTATCGAAAGTTAAAATACAAATTTTCTTGCATATAACTTGAAAAATGACGAAAAAGGACTTTCTTACAAATATTCATCCCCTATTTATCCCCTTTGGGGATGAAATTTTTATAAATTGTGACACGTATTTTTTCATTTTTAATTGAAAGTCTAGTTTCAAGGATATAACTTTGAATAAAAACCCCGATTCAGACAGAGACTCAGATTGTGACTATTTCGCACGCTCTAGTAATGTGTAAAATACATCTCTGTGACAAATGTAATATCCCAAAGTCAATACAAATAGAATAATTTTTACGGCTTCACAGTATAGGGACATGTACGTAATGATTTATAGAACACAGATTTAAGCGGAAATTAGATTAGCAGTCAAATGTATGTGAAGGTTAAATTAGGACAAAGAATTTAACTGAAATTAAATTTGTATAAAATATAAATTACCTCGATTTATTAGTAGATTGAATTTACACTCCTTGAAGCCCTCAGCATAATTAGCGGTCTATTAGGAGTACCTATCTAAACAGATGTTATGATTTGAATAAAAATTACAGTTACTACCTAGTAGCTATTAATTATTCAAAAAAATCAAAATCAAAATCAAAATTTATTTATTTCATGTAGGCCAACTTGTAGCTCTTATGACACGTCATAAATCTACCACCGGTTCGGAATGCAGATTCTGCTGAGAAGAGCCGGCAAGAAACTCAGCAGTTGCTCTTTTAAATAACATTGCATTAGTAAAGTTATCTATATATAGTATATACATAGTTATATAAAAATCAATTGCTGTTCTTTATAGTCTGGCTAAAACTCAAAAAGGGCTATAAATGCGGAATACTTTTTTTGTTTTTTTTTTTCGCGTGGTTTAAAAACAAAAAAATAATAATGGGAATTCCAAAAGAGCAGCTGAAAAATTGAAAAAATCAAAATTGGTGGTGATACATCCAACCTTTCGCATTAATAATATTAATAGCATGTACAAAATATATATTTTTTTAAGAACAAATAACTAAACATTTAAAACGGTATTTCAACTGTTCATCAACCACCAAACACTATCTAAAAAAAAAGACGTGTGGCACTCGGGGACTGCCGCGGTAAAGCTATTGCATAGCATTTTTTATCAACGCCATCTAGCGGTGAGAGGAGTCCCGCGTCAGGTTATTTTCGTTACGGAATTTCTGGATTCGGTCTCCACGCTCAAGGCCCGCGATAGAAGCTATGCAATAGCTTAATAGGTATCATATACATTAGTACAAATGACTTAAAAACCATAACCATTTCAGATACTCGTAAATATCGAAGGTAACAGTAACACAAGTGATGCGTTAACAGTTAAACATTGCTTAAATAATGTATAATATTAATTTATAAAAGGTAATAGCTATACAATTATAGGGTAAAGATGCCGAATATGAGATACCATTTACATATTCGGCCATAAAAAATAAATTATTGCACTAATGACTATGAAAATCATTTATATTCGATAAGTATTTAATGAAGTTTATCCTTGAAAGACCGTTTAGTGCTAGGTATAATAGATTTTTTGTTATATCAGATAATATTAGAAAAGTCAGAAATTACGTCTCAGGGAAATGGTCTCCTATTATGAGATACCAAGGGTTTTTAATATGAGATAGTATAGATTTAGAGAAAAAGGAAAGAAATCAATTCAAAAAAACTTTTTATTGCCGATGTTTATTAATCTACAACATCGTACTACTAAATAAAAAGGTTTTAGTAACAACTTAATAATATATTATCATGTGCTTGTGCCAAGTGCTTGATGTTCTTCAGATGTAGATGTAACCCATAAAATCGTTAGTCCAACTTTACAATATTTTTCTATTTTTGCTTCTAAATAGTCAGAAAAAGCTGGAGGTCTTCCCATGAACCTTGACAAATACTTCTGCATTAGCATCTTTTTTGACATAAGGTTCTAAGATACTCTTAGGAACATCGAAAGTTTTGATGCTATTAGGTAACATATTTGTTTGCTTCGCACTGCACTCACGGCCCGTATTATGGCATCGTGGTCCTAGGACTTCCTTGATCGACGGCATCTAGAAAAAGAGGTTTTTAAATAGTCATATTTCTATACATCCTAATATGAGATATCTCATTTAAGGAGCCCCCACGTGTCTCATATTAGGAAAACACCCAAATTTAAAAACTAGGCTGCCTATTATTTCTTGACGAAGAAAATACAACTAAACTGCAAATGCATTGTAAAATTAATCATATAACTGATACAATGACTGTAAATTTAAATCATTTAGTGTGAATATAAAGTTGTAACATACCTCGTGAATATTTGGTGTCAAAAACCGGGTTTTGTGGTTTCGTAAAAATCCGCACGTACACAACCTGACTTCGCCTCGAACTGGGAAGAACCAACACATGTTTCAGTCTGTTGCCACGCGGCTTCTGGTGACAGTATCGCCAAATAGCTGCGGCGATTAGTTTCGCCAAAACCTAACTATCTCATATTTGGCAACCATCTCATATTCGGCATCCTTACCCTACATGTCTGGAGAGTGATTCGTTCGAAGCAAAAAGGAAAGTAGTTAGACGTGCTAAACGTAATACCTTCCTACCGGTTATTAAACACTTTTATCTCAGGTACGGCCTAAGATCACACTGACTGCTGGGCACGCAAATTCCTCAAGATATCTTCCTTCATCATTGGAGGCCATTACATCACTGTATAGTTCTTGCAATTCACGAGGGCGCGTGGCTCATGGTTGTGTGTGTGTCATATCTGCATATGTGTGAGCGAGACTTGCTCGCGCCTGACCGCTCCCGCCTAGGCTCCTGAGTCCTGACAGTTACGCCCACTTATCTAACGTGCATGTACACGACGTAACCACAAGTAAAGCGCCCGTAACTTCGTGAGATAAACGTACTATACCAAAGTATTTAACAATAAACATAGTCCAGTCATTACGTACATTCAAAAAAGAAAATGAATTTGCGCTTCTAATTTTTTAATATGTTGTAGGGGATACCTAGAAAAGCTTAACTTGAGATTGTCGACCAAGCTTTCCTAGGAGCTTTCGCCGCCATGTTGAAAAAAGGGGTAAAATTTGTTTTTCGGCAATAACTCGGCTATCCGATGAGATTTCGAAAATTTTTGTAGGACACTTTTTGTAGCTTTCTTTGTGCTCTACAATAACGCCTGAATCATTTTTAGCGTATCATGCATCGTTATCGAGATATCGATCGATAAAGTCAAAAATTTAAGACACAATTTTTTTTTTTTGCTTTTTTTTCTTTGGGTCTTAATAAATATGAAAAATTGTGGAATTCAAACTTGTAGAGCATATTCAGACCTACAATTTCCTTCTTGGATTTTTTTATGTTGGACAAAAATTACGATCTCCAGCGCGCCGCAAAGTCGGTGAATCCACACTCAGCGTCGAGCGAGCTGCTCGCTCGGTCGTTGTTGTTGGTGTTGGTTGGGTGGTCGACTGTGGCCTTTAACCCTTCTCTGATGGTGAGATCTATAGAGCGTGCTCTGACTTAGCTCAGACACAACATAGAGTTAAAACGAGACACAAAATATCGCTCATTTGCGACAAGGGTGACATAATTCAAAATTCACTATTTTAGTGTCGAAAATTGATACTTTTTGCTATAAAAACAAATTACGCTAAGCACAAAAAACTAAGAGCGAGAGATTGTGACTTAATGCTCTGTCGCTTTGTTGGCCACTGCGTTGTTTCGAGACCGCAGCATCCACAAAACATTACTCTCTAACGAGAGAATTCTCTCATCGTCGATTTTAAATTATGTCGCTCTTGTCGCAAACGAGCGATATACGCTAACATAAATCTGTCTCGTTTTAAGTCAGTCTTGAGTTTGAGCTGAGTGAGAGTACGGTATATAGATTTTAGCCTTAGAGGAGACCTGAATGACAAAAGAGAATGAGAAAGGTTTAGGCCATGGTCTACCACGCTGGTCAAATGCCGATTGGCATAATTTACACACCTGTGAAAATATTATGGAGAACTGACTGACATGCAAGTCTTTCACGATGTTTTTCTTCACTTTGAAACAAAGTTATATTGAATTACTTAAAACCAGTTTAAAACCTAATACTTCTACCTAATAAATATACCAATTTCCTGGTTAACGAATATCGACTTATATTAGGGCGCCTTCAAATGAGAGGCGTAAGGGAGTGCTGTAGTGGCGCCTATGTATCTCGAATTTGAAGGCGCCCTTATATTAGATGCCAACTAGATATCGAAATTTTTGCCCAGAATATCGGAACCCTCGATTTACACTACGCACAGCAAAAACTCAACACGATACGATATACTAACTTGAGCGCGCTCGACGCTGAGCGTGGATTCACCGACTTTGCGGCGCGCTGGAGATCGTAATTTTTGTCCAACATAAAAAAATCCAAGAAGGAAATTGTAGGTCTGAATATGCTCTACAAGTTTGAATTCCACAATTTTTCATATTTATTAAGATCCAAAGAAAAAAAAAAGCAAAAAACAAAAATTGTGTCCTAAATTTTTGACTTTATCGATCGATATCTCGATAACGATGCATGATACGCTAAAAATGATTCAGGCGTTATTGTAGAGCACAAAGAAAGCTACAAAAAGTGTCCTACAAAAATTTTCGAAATCTCATCGGATAGCCGAGTTATTGCCGAAAAACAAATTTTACCCCTTTTTTCAACATGGCGGCGAAAGCTCCTAGGAAAGCTTGGTCGACAATCTCAAGTTAAGCTTTTCTAGGTATCCCCTACAACATATTAAAAAATTAGAAGCGCAAATTCATTTTCTTTTATTTGCCTTTTTTTCGGACGAAATGACTGGACTAACAAGCAATCTATAAGATGCAATCCATTTGACGCATTGAAAACAGCTTTCAATCTACAATCCAAACACGTGAAGATTGTACGTACTCAAGTTTACGTTATGTAACAACAAAGTTTCCACTGTGTTACGAGTTACGACGTTAGGATTCTGTGCAATCCCGAATATTCTTTTGGATTGTGTATTTACGCTTATGTTTGCGTGAATTTCAGGAACTTTTCAACTTGGTTCCACCATCACCATTCTTCCATCAAAACGAGGGCACCGAATAGATCTGCACCTTTAAGTGGTTGAAATTCCAAAGACGCGCACTTATGCTGAGATCTTTAGAGCGTGCTTTGGCTCAGCTCAGACTTAAGATAAAACGAGACACAAATATGCTCCGACATAAATCTGTCTCGTTTTAACGTCTTGAGTCTGAGAAGAGTGAGAATGCGGTCTATAGATTTTAGCCTAGGCGCTTTGCTTTCTCGTTCCTGATACGCACCGCTAGGAATGCCCAATGGTTTTGACCCATATATTTTCTTTTTTTTTAAATGTAATTCTTACATGTTACATTTCCGATTGTAATGTCTGGTGGGAGGCTTTGGCCGTGGCTAGTTACTACACTACCGTCAAAGACGTACCGCCAAGCGATTTAGCGTTTCGGCACGATGGCGTGTAGAAACCGAGGGGTATGGGGTACTGCCATACCCCTTCCAAGTTAGCCCGTTACCACCTTAGACTGCATCGTCACTTACCATCAGATGAGATCACAGTCAAGGGCTATCTTGTCATCGAATAAAAAAAAGACGTGTGGCACTCGGGGACTGCCGCGGTAAAGCTATTGCATAGCATTTTTTATCAACGCCATCTAGCGGTGAGAGGAGTCCCGTGTCAGGTTATTTTCGTTACGGAATTTTTGGATTCGGTCTCCACGCTCAAGGCCTGCGATAGAAGCTATGCAATAGCTTAAAAAATTATTGGATGTCCACATTTTGACAACAGTCAAATATCCAAGCCAGACAAAACATTTCGCTGCGGGAAAACAATCATCACAGCGTGTAGGTATACGATTATTTTCTGGAAGCCCACTACCCGGGTTATTGCTCATTGGAACGTGTTTACAGCAAGCTCTTAAAGCATCTCTTCATCACCCTCACTTTTCATAATAAACTTGCATCATTTTATGTCTACACTGAACATTATTGAAAGGGCCAAAGCACACAATATGCTCATGTGTTCAGGAGAGATATTCTCTATCTCAATGGCTATATATTGCTAACTACTTCTTCTTTCTTCTTTTCTTTGGTGAATGGCTTTTTCCAGTGCCAAGCCAGCACAATGCACTTCGCCAATGTCAAGTAGTTTGAAAGAGGCACAAAGGAGATTGGCCGGTGAAAAAGTGCCGGTTTTTATTAATCTGTAATAGAAGGGGTTAGAATAATTAAATTATTGTTAGCCACAAACACGATAACACACACAAAAAAAAAATCCAAGGAATCAAATACATATAAAAATTATAATTTAAGTTTGTTAATTTTAAAAAACTTACATAAATACTTAACATAGGGAGTAAAAACTAACATTAACACACATGAAACGTTTAAAGGACGGGAACTTTTAAAGGAAGGACATTAACTAAGAACTGTCCGTATTTTGTATGACGAAATGTGACTTTGACAGTTCTTAATTAACAACTTTCCATTGTTTTCCAATCTTCTATTCTACAATAATAATTACAGTCAAGGAACAAAACAGCTAAACAAAAGGTTAAATAGATTACTTACTAACTTAAGTGTCATTTCCTTTGTATATTTGGTATATTATCACAGAAGATATCTATAGCATCTCTGTAACAATTTGCAAAAAGTTGCATGCAACGGATTATGTTGTCCAAGGTATTTAGTCATTTAAATAAGGAATATAATAAGTCGACCAACAAAATTTATTTTTTGGCATCAAAACCTAGCTTCTAATTTAATAACTCAGCAACGGGAAAATGATGAAGCTTCTAATATACTAACTCGGCTTCTTCACAATGGCCACAAAATATTCCAAAGAAAGCATCAAATAAAGAGCCACTATTTTTATTATTGTCCACTGCCACTGCACGATTTGGTGCGAGTGAGATGGATACGACTGGCCATTTGCACAATTTCGTTGGTGCGAGTGAGACGGATGCGACTGGCAATTTGCACGATCTCGTTGGTTATGGCTATATGCACCAATCAGAGAGCGCCATTCAAAACATGCATTTGTTTTTTTTTTGTTGTTCTGTTGTTAGTGTGTTAATATTGCAATTATTTTTGTATAATTTTTTCTTTAAACTAAAGTTAGGTTAGGTTAGGGTTATACATGAATATTCAGGTGCCCGGCCGAAGGCCGGGCACTTAGGTTCTGTTGGGATCGTAAACCTACCTAAAACTAAAAAAAAAGTTGAAAAAAATTTTGATTTTTTTTTCAAAAATGTTATAATGTTATGTGTAGGTATTTATCTTGAGTTAAATTTAAAAACAATCATTTTTTTAATTTCATTTTATCAAAAAAAAACGTTTTTTTATTTAGTTAGAAACATTTTTTTATTTCATTTTTCTCACAAAAAAAAAATTAAAAATGTGGTTGAAGATTTGGTGTATTATTTGATGCTAATATTTAAGTATTTTAGGAGTTCACGGTTTGAAGCTAAGTTATAAATATAGATGCTAAAATTATATTTTTTAGAGGCTCACTAGTTGAAGCTGACTTAGTAATTTAGAAGCCAATAATGGTATTAAATAGAAGCTCGTTTAATTACATGCCTTTAAATAATATGAAGAAAATGTTTGTGTAATCATGCCTTTACATCCACTTCTCAGTATCGATGATTTTTATAAGCTCGCTGCACTCATTTTATACATCTTTATATTTTTAATGAAAGAGGAGAGACTGTTAGTCTTCGATGGAAATGTAAAATATTCTTTGAATCTTTATTATTAGATGTTAAAATAGATTTCTCGGTAGCTACTTACTTTAAATTAATGAAATGCGTAATCCTTAGTATCTACTGGTACCTTCTTTTTATTTATCAATCGCTAGACGTCCGCTGTTGAATAAAGGTCTCTCGCATGGACTTCCACAGGTCTGGGTCTCGCGCCGCCTGCATCCAGCGGTCCCCACGGCTAGTTTGATGGTGTTCTTGCATTTCACGAGGGCGCGTGAGCTTTGCTTGTGGTTACGTCGTGTACATGCACATTGCGTAAGTGTGCGTGCCCGTCAGGAGCCTACAGGTGAGGCCTTATACAGATACGACACACACACAACAATGAGCCACGCGCCCTCGTGAGTTGAAAGAACTATACTTAGCTTACTATAAAAGATATACGTATTAATAGTCTTGCGCTGTGGTCTTGCGTATATTTTATTTTTAACATAAATGAGCCCACGCATTGAGTTTGATATATTTTTGAATACTTGCAGGAGACTTCCAGACATGATTGTTATAATAATAAATTGTACAATTATGAGGAGCTAATGGCCGGCGTGTGTTGCTACAATACGACTCGTTCATTTGTATTTTTTTACAGTTTTTGGTGACAGACTTTTTTTAAAGAATACTAGCCACTTTGAATTTAGTAAGTAACTATTTCGACTGTTCCGTAGTACAAAGTCACATCTTGAAATTTGAGCCTTAAAACTAAAACATGTAAGGCTCAAATCTCAAGTTATGAATGTAGCAATGGAACAGTCGATTTATTTTTTGCCTACCAGTTACTTACCTGAATAATTCGTCTCTCCCCTCCAAATATAAGCGTAAAGATTGTGCTTGGAGGGAGTGGGCACTGGGTACGACAATAGTGCAACGAGTGGGGTTTGAAACGTCTACCTTTCAGTTGCCTGCACTTTTAACCGTTGGGCTATTGAGGCTCCATGTTATGCACAATACCAAAAGTTAAATTACAAGTAGGTAGGTACAATTTAGGTTAGTACAATTTGGGTATCTTTAAAACAAGAGTGAATAGGCATCTTCTAGGCAAAAGCGTTACACCTTAGACCGCATCATCACTTTCCATCAGGTGTGGTAGTGGTCAACCGTGTGCCTCTAATGTATTTAAAAAAAAAGGTAATATTTTAAAAAGTCAAACAATACCTTTACCTACACTAATATTATAAAGACGAATGTTTGTATGTATGCATGTGTGTTTGTGTGTATGTGTCTGAGTGTATGAGTAGGTACGTGTGTGTGCGCACGCGCGCGCGCGCGTGTGTGTGTGTGTGTGTGTGTGTGTGTGTGTGTGTGTGTGTGTGTCTTTGAAGGAACCGATTCGGCTAAAATTTTTAATGGCGATAGCTCACACTCAAGTTTAACATATATTATGTAAATTTTATCCCGAAAAATTAAAGAGTTCCCGAGAGAATTGGCACTCTTTTACTTGACACGGACGAAGTCACGGGCAGCATCTAGTATGTATCTATCTAGACAATATTATATTAATCTACAAACTCTACACTTTGTATGCTTCTGTAGATAAAAATCACTCATACATACGACACCGAATGAATACTGAAAATAGATTTTCAATATAATTTGTGATGATTGGATTATCTCCCGCTGTGAAGGTGAATGACCTCGGGATCGGAATGATTGCTACGCGGACAACGCGGTCTCTATATTTATATAATCTATATCTATCTATCTATCTATATACGGATTAAATACCTATATGCCGTAACAAGGGCTGAAAACCCCGGCTTTGACGTTACTACCTTTATTTTTTTTACAAGGGTGGATTAATTAGATATCTACTAACTATGCCATTACAAAAGTTAGGTAGCCTATAAAACCATCATACTGTATAGATTGCAAGGAGTAGAAAGTAGTCGTCAGTCGTCACCATAATATTATAATAAACAATATAAAATCCCTTAAATAATAATATTATCTATCTATCTATAGTATTTGTACGCCTCACGGCATGAAATAGTGACACATATAGCAATACCTACAAGATCATATTCTACCTATTTCAACAAATAAATGGATTTTGATTTAGAAATGGATTTTTTGATTTATCCATATTATGGATGCGATTGAAATTATTTTTCTGTCAATAATATTATAATATATAATGTGGGATACCTGTAGGTAACCTATAGGTACCTATTATTACTATCGCTATAGGTCTTTCGCTCTTTGAGAATTTATAAATGCACTAAGGTTACACTAATAAATTTGAAAGTTTTAATGTATGGATGGATGTTTGTTACTCAATCACGCCATAACGACTGAACCAATTTGGCTGAAATTTGGCACAAAGATAGATTTTTTTATTCTAATTTTTTAAAGGGAAAGATAGATTATAGTCTGGATTAACACATAGGCTACTTTTTATCCCGGAAAATAAGGAATTAAAACCTCAATCTACGCGAACGAAGTCGCGGTTATCAACTAGTACTGTACTACATGATAATATTGATATGTATATGGTCACACTCTAGACAAGCTCAAAAGTTTAAATAAGTTTGAGAATTCAATTCTACGAGTATTTACTTTGAAATACAACACTCAAAGAAAATCTAAGCCGATATTGAATAACATAAATTCCCAGAATAGCTTTATCACCCACTTTTATCGAGAAGGAAATCGCACGCAGCACAAACAAAACAGATAAATAAAACGCTGTTTTATCTCTTTACTAATGCTCCAGATAGAGGAACTAGGACACGGCCGTAAGATCCGCAAGAACCGGTGGAAACCCAAGAGCCGCAAAAGCCGCAAGTGGTTGACTTTAGGATCCCATTCCCAAATGGAAGAGATTGTTAATAGGATTTGGCTAACTTCACCATCTACTCGTAACCTAACCTAACCTAAAACTTTCACTTTAGGTCTATCTTCAGCTTCAACCGTTATATTTAAGACAGTTGAAGTTTTATATAATAAATGGAGGCTTTTCTTTATTTATTTATTTAGGCAATCCAAACAGATTACAATTATTCACTAACCTAAAATCTTAATAAAATTACATTTAAATCTTATTGTGATCCTACAGGGTCGCACAGCTTGACTAAGATTTTGAATCAGACGCGCGGAATATTCATATTCATAATAGGACATAAACTACAAATTCTAATCTATTTAATGATTTTACTTAATTTATAAAAAACTAGACGATGCCCGCGACTTCGTACGCGTGGATAAAGGTTTTTTGATTCCCGCGGGAACTCTGTAATTTTCCAGGATAAAAAGTAGCCTATGTTTTAATCCTGGGTATGAGCTATCTCCATTTCAAATTTCAGCCAAATCGGTTCATTCGTTGTGGCATGAAGGAGTAACAAACATACACACACACATACAAACTTTCGGCTTTATAATATTAGTGTGAAGTGTGATGTGAAGTGTGATGTGAAGTGTGATGTGATGTGATAGTGTGATGTGATGTGATGTGATAGTGTGATGTGATGTGATAGTGTGATGTGATGTGATGTGAAGTGTGATGTGATAGTGTGATAATGAAAATCTTGAATCAAAAATATCAATATCTAATTTTGCTATTTCATTATATGAGCGACACATTCTTATACCTAATTGAAACCTCTTAATTCTTACGAACCTTTAATTAGTTAATTTTTGCGATTCTATCGATACGATTTGATTTGTGGTTCTGTCGTGGGCGAGCTCCCTTACGGGTCGCCCCATGGTGTAACATAAGCTTTAAGTATAATTCTATATTTGGGTCGTAGTGGGGAGCACGAATTCAAAAGATCCGGATATAGGTCATGTAAAAATATATACGAGTAGGCATGACTATAAGATTCAATGTTTTCTTGGATTCAAAAGCTCTTTCCGGCTTTGAAGTCGCTGGGGTTTTGTTCTTTTGTGCTAAAAATAAGATGGTTAACCAAGGCTGAGGAATTGAGAGAGACATGCTCGGAGTGACTGAATCAGACGTTGCAGATCCATTACCAGAGTAATTAACTCAGGTAACTCAAAAATAGACCAGTAACTATACATAGAGTATACTAATCCTTAGTATAAGATTTAATTCGATTATTCGTATTCAATCACATTAGCTCAGTAGGTATATAGGTTTCCTCACTTATTTTACCGTTAAAGCAAATGATAGTTAATTGATTAAAACACACATAACTCCGGAAAGTTAGATGCTCGCCAAGGATCGAACCATGGACCCTTCGAATTCATGAGACAGTAATAACTATCCTGTGTAACATGATTCTATTGTATTCTGTTCTACAGTGTTTCCACTTTATTTGTGTCTCAGTTATATCTTAAAATGAGTATCATAATATTAATATTTAATTCGATGCCTTAACATGGGTAGCCTTAGTATGTCATGCTCACTTAAACATTTCTGTGGTGGTGTCGTGTGGTGCGGGTTGTTACGTTCCCTCAAATATGGTTGAGCGAGGCAATGGCTGGATCATGCGTCATGCTCGTGAACGGGTGCCGCCAACGGGAATGGGTCTGCTTTGTGTCTACCCATGTTAACATGTGTTTGGTTGCGGTAGGTGTACATTTTTGAAACTTCTGTGTGGAAACATTGTGTGCATAGCCTACTTCCTTTTAACATTTGTAAAAAAAAAAAAAAATTTTTTTTTTTGAAAAGAGCAACTGCTGAGTTTCTTGCCGGCTCTTCTCAGCAGAATCTGCATTCCGAACCGGTGGTAGATTTTTGACGTTTCATAAGAGCTACAAGTTGGCCTACATGAAATAAATAAATTTTGATTTTGATTTGATTTTGAATAGGACGGACGGACGGAAGGACGTCTTGACCGGCTATCAACGCTTTAGATCTCGAAACGTTAACTTGAAAAGCTACAGTAGAGCATAAGAGTGAGCAAGACGTTATAAATAACCACGAGATCTTATTGCAAAACACTCAGAATGAGTGTGTTGATTATTATATTATTTTTCCTTACTCATAACGCGTGAAAATCAGCGAGTTTCCACTGAAAGTCGGTTATTCACATTGAGGACTTCGTGACTCATATTCCACATCGTACCGCGACGCTAAAGCGCTTTGTGGCACTTCTTTTTAAACACCAACGGAAAAATAGGGGAGTGGGGTATCTGTGTGTCTGTTGTTCCCTCGTAGTTCCCTAACGAGTGGACCGATTTTGACGTGACATCTTTAAGTAGGAGTCTCTTTACATAGGTAGGCCCTAAACACACAACAATCCCCTAATCCAATCCCTTATGTTATTTCCTCATTTCGGTGTTCCCTAAAGGTTCGTGAAAACGAAATTGACAGAAAGAGTCGCCTAACTTAGCTTAGGTAACCCGTAAAAGTTGGTGAACGTTCTTGAAAACGGGCATAAGAGCGCATTCAGAAACCTTTGGGCATTGACTATGTAACGAAACTTTGTCAAGATGACATTAACATACGAGTAATATTAGGTAGGATTGTGTTTCTATTTGTTTCAGTCTTTGGTGCTTAACATTTTGGCTCGCGCCCAAAAGCTCGCGTCTTCTGAAAGCTAGAGTGAGTCAGATAACTGTTCTTACATTGTACTGTAATCGCCTGGCAATGTCGGGCGACATTCGAGTAAAGGTCGTAGCCGATTTACACGACACCGCTCCCACCCAACCAAAGTATGAGCATTGGTACAGTGGTACAGTTTACGCGCGGTACCGGTACCGCGCGCTGTATTCTATTTTGTGTTGTTCCTGTAAAGTGCACCTCCACAGCACGATATTAAGTCCATATTTGAATGCTCATACTTTGGTTGGGTGGGAGCGGTGTCGTGTAAGTGGGCTACGACCTTTATAGCGACTTCCGCAAACTGAATGCTGTGAGCTGTCCCTTCATTAGATAATTAGATATTTAACAGATTTTATTTAAAAGGGTAGTTAACCAACAGTCAATTTCGATATTTTAGTCATTTTAAAGACGAAGAGATTAACGTGATCATGGAAATAAAGAACTCTTTAATGAACACCAGTTTTCTCGTGATCGTTATCGTTTTAAACAGTAGAGTTTTATCAAAATCAACATCCGTCATGTTAAACAGAAACTCTACTATTTAAAACGATATCTATCCGTAGTCAGGTTCATTGAATAATTATAAACTAATTGATGTGTCTTAAGCTTAGCTGTCATCCATATCAAATTATAAAACAGTGTGGTACATGTAGTATGTAGCACACACATATTTAGTCAAAGTTCTACCAACATCGATTCAGCTTTTTAAGATTTAAGATTTATTTAATACAAAAAGATACATCAATACATTACAAGTGTCGATAAAACTGCATTAGTGTAACACTGTGTCGCAGTTTTATCACCCAACCCTAGTAAGTATACACAAATAGACAAACCATGAACACATATTTTACTAACAATTCAATTTATCCATATTCTAAAATAATAAATATTGACACAAATTAAATGAACAAAAAAGAAATAAACAAATTAAAAATATATATTTTTAGATATTTTACGGACAGACAAAAATTTGAAAACCATGTCCATAAGCATTTTGGTGTACAAATAAGTAACACATAAGCTAAGTAAGAAAAATATGTTTGAACACACAGGCCAGCGAATGAAAGCTTATTTTCAATCGCTGACACAGGCAGACAATTTATTTATGATTTGAAAGTTATAAAATAGGCGAAGTAGAGTCAGCAAACCCTGGAAAATAAATTCTGATATTCAGTATTTCGTTTGAGTAAAATAATAATTATTATGTTCGTCCGCTTCTCCATAACATCATTAGTAAGTTTCGCCAACATAATTATTTTAATAAATGCTGTGGATACACTGTACGGGTTGTTATTTGTTGTATAATGATGCTGGAAAGAAGTAAGGACCTTCAAAGCCAGCTAACTCATAATGAGAATATTACTTAAACAACGGGGCGGGGGGAGGGGGGTGGGAGGGGGGGAAGTCCATTTGGACTTCCCCCCCCCCTCCCACCAGTCAATCAGTCAGTCACCTTTGACTTTTATATATTTACCTATATAAAAGTCAAAGGTGACTGACTGATTGACTGACTGGCTGATCTATCAACGCACAGTTCTAACCATTGGACAGATCGGGCTGAAATTTGGCATACAGACAGCTATTATAACGTAGGCATCCGCTAAGAAAGATTTTTGAAAATTCAACCCCCAAGGGGGTAAAATTGGTGTTTGAAAAATCGAACTTAACGTGAGCGAAGCCGCAAGCAAAAGCTAGTTGGATATAATAGCCGTCTAGACGCTTTGTATCTTGAAACTTGAGCACTCGTGTATTTTAATTATTTTGGAAAATTCTCTATATTTTAATAGTAATTAATCAGTAAGAGCCTAGTATTTCCTTTCTTATTATTAACTAGCTGTGCCCGCGACTTCGTTCGCGTGGAATAGTGACTTTTCGGGGCGCGGCTCTCAGCGCGCTTTATATAGCAACGGACGCTCAGGCGCGAGGCGTGTAGTACGTACTCTGTACGTTAAAAATGTTCGCCGTGATTCTTTAAATTGACATAACTTTTTTATTTATGAACCGATTGACATGAAATAAACACTAAATGTTAAGTGAAGCTTACTACAATATATTAGTGAAAACCGTATCTAAATCGAATAAGCCGTTTCTGATATTAGCGTGCACAAACACACAGACAAACAGACAAAAAAAAAATTAATTACAATTTCGGGTTCGGCATCGATATAATAACAACCCCTGCTACTTTTTTTTTATATATTTCCATTGTACAGACACCACTTTTCTACAATTTTATTATATGTATATTAGATAGATTCGTAGTTGTCCCGTATATTTTTTTTTATTATCATAGGCAACAACTCACTAGTAATTTCTTATCTGTCATAACAAAGGGCATAATATACGAGTGCATTATCTATCGCCCGGACGTCACCTCATGAGCATGTGTAGTAGTACCACATTAATTATCTCACTGAGAATAGCTCATTATCTTAATTAGAGCTCGTAACATAAAAAGAAAAGGTCTGTGTGTTTGCTTGGTAAATAGTTAAGAGTTAACTGTTCATCATATATTATTATCATACTAATAGGCATTATAAATGTGAAAGCGTGTTTGTTGATCGGTTTTTTCTTTTTCACATAGTTTTTCACCCATCGAAATTACTTTTTTAAAATCAACGCTCAATGCGAATTTGCTCTATGCTACAAGAGTTTTTTTTTTTTTTTTAAGAATATTAGCCAAGATGAATTTGACTAATATCCTCCTATCCCCTCCAAATAAGCGGAAAGCTTGTGCTAGGAATGGGTACAACAATAGTACAACGGGTGGGATTCGAACCTGCAACCTTTTAGTTTCAGTCCGCACCTTTAACCATTACCGTTGGCCTATTGAGGCTTCAAAATATTTAGGCTTAGCGTCAACGTAATTTGAGTTGGTTTCAAACTCACAGTCGAAGTAGCGCCAAAAAAATTTTTTGTTCATTCATGATTGTGTTCATGATTTATGCCACAAAAAGTGTAAAGTGTACCTATAAGGCTCGATTTTCCATATTCCATCACATTGTAGTAGCTGCCTGCATTTTGAATAATTAATCTATCTATCTATCTACGCTTTGAACTCTGATTTTCATGGCATTCGGTTTTGTCTAAGATTTTGTAATTATAATACTAAACACGTTAGCACAAATATATGATAGGTTCCTAGAGATGGCGCTTGCTTCTTAGTTCTAGATATTGCCAGTGCGTGTATAGAGAAAGTTCATTGCCCTTATAAACTACAATGTTTAAACAGTTAATGGATGGATATCAAAATTGTAATATAAAATTCCTATACATATTACTAAGAGACGATACAGTCGTTTTTTTTAATGAACACATATCTCACGAGTTATTAGAATACATTATGTATTTGGCGCTTACTGGACTATCATCTGTCGCATTTCACGCAAGGTTTCGGGAACAGAAAAAATCCCCGCGTTAGATGAGTGCATTCTGCGACTGTTAAGAAACAAAGGGCACGCCGCGTGTCGCCTGACAAGTTGAGCAACATTTTGGACCATCGATGCGTTTTTTAGATAATGTAGCCACTAACTATGGCACCAATTTCCAGGAAATACTTCTGAAGTTCTTATAATGTTATCGCCGTATAAAAATTGGTAGATAAACTTCTTATCACAACAAGCACTGACCTCAAAATGTAGGTCTGCCAAATTTGATAAAAAACTGATAAGCTATATCTAAATAATATTATGCTATTTGCGTTGGAGTTTAAAAGTTAAAATAATTTGAACGTAAAAATTCTATTTACAAAACCAACTTACAACGCCACTACAAAGTAAGTATATCAATTGTGCCTATATTTGAAGAGTTCCCTCTATTTCTCCAGGATCCCATCATCTTCTGATGATGACAATGAGATCTTGACCTGATGACATTTCAACAGATTTTCAATACAAAAACTGACAGAAATTCTTTACCAGACTATCAGTTCTTTAAACTGTGAAATTTTCTTGAAAAAACACAAAAATGTGAAGCATATACCGATTTCACGCGAATGAAGTGTATTTTAACAACTTCACTATCTCATGGATATTGATTTGACAGTCGCGGCGTGTTCAGCGAGTTTTCCATTCCGATACGAGGGTCGAGTACTGTGAGCGATGTGTGGTGGAGTGGAAACGAGAGATACAGGAAATCCATAGCAATATTACAAATGCGAAAGTGTAGTAGTTATACAGTTGTGTGACGTCTGCTGCCTTTCCATAACTCAACTGTGACCATCGGGTTCGGATATAGTTTAAATTTGTTTTCCTTTTGTTATAGCCTTGACTTGTCGTTTGGCTATAAGTCAACTTATGATAATAATTTTGAATGTGAATTAAGATTCAGAAATAAATAAATACGGTCATACATATTGACGTTGAATTACAGTTTAAATTTTGAAGAGGAACATTAATTATACATTATATACTTTTAAACTTTCCGCGTGGATTTATTTTTTAAAATCCCGCACGAACTCTTTGGTTTTCCGCGATAAAAAATAGCCTACGTCACTCTCCCGGTCTCTAACTATACCCATGCTCCAAATAATTGTAAAATAGCATTAACGTAAGAAGAAAAATAAGGAAAAATATTAATAATTAATTTTTTTTTTCAATTTTTAAATAGTACTATAACACAACAAATAAAGCACACCAAAGACCCTTTTCATGAAAGGGGGACCCGGATTTAAATTAAAAAAAAAAAAACTATACCCATGCAAAAAATCACGTCGGTCCGTTTGACTATAATATGATGAAAACTAGCTAACCCTAGACCTGTCAGCTAGTTTTCATAGCATCATTTCTTTCTGGCGTTAACTTCACCTTTACTATTCGAAAGTTAAAATGTTCTTGCTTAGGCTAATGAACTTTAGTTCACTCAAATCGACGTCTGTGTATAACAATGAATAAATAATCTTTCTACGTGCTAAATATTACAAAGGTACTGTATAAGGTCGGGTCTCAGAGTGATAGGAGAGCTTTAATTTTGATAGATGTTTGGGAAAATTTACCCACTCATGAGCGTGGGCAGACTCAGGTCGTTGGGCGAAAAGAATACACTGTTGCCCGTTGAAATAAATAGAAAAGGTCGTCCGAACAAAAATGTTCACTGTCCTACGTGGGTTCTAGTCAATTAAATGACATCTCTTAGCAACCTCCTAAAAACTAGGCATACTATCAAAGATTTTCTGATTTGAACGCATACCTAATTGGGTAATTGGATATTTAACTACAATTTTTTTATATATATACCTAGGTTCATTAAATTAAGGTTTTTAATATTATAACACAATGTCACTTTTCTTTTTTTTACTATCTTAACTAGTCTCGAAAATATAGAGCTTTTAAGTTTCCTGTTAGAAAAAGAGAGCGCTATTGCATGACGACACGATTATGTAGCTCCATACAGTCGCAGTAAAACAGCTTATAATTATGATTATATGACATGATAACTTATTCTCACCTGATGGTAAGTGGCGATGGAGTATAAGATGGTAGCGGGCTAACTTGGAAGGGGTATGACAGTGTACATTCAACACATAACCCTAATCGGTTTCTACACGCCATCGTGCCGGAACGCAAAAATCGCTTGGCTGCACGTCTGTAGCGCTAGAGTGGTAAATAGCCACGGCCAAAGCCTCCCACCAGACTAGACCAGAAACAATTTAGAAATTATAAATTTCCAAATTGTACCGTCGGAAAACGAACCCGAGGCCTCCCTGAGTTAAGACACAGCATTCACCACTGCGTACACCACTATACCTACTGGCCAAGTGCAGGTTGAGAACGTTATGAAAAAATCTCTCTCTTCGCGAAGTTTTCTTGCACCGTACATATACCTACAGGTCTAAATATAAAATAAGTAGGTACAATTTGTTTGTGTAGGTAATTAAGCGTAATATGATACAAAATGAACCGCTCATCATTTCATTTTTCACACCGATTAATCTATCAAGAGCTTTTATCTGATGCTTCAGCGAAATATTTCTAAAGGTCAAGCGCTAATCACGGCTAGCCATGACCTGCGCTATCGGCTCTACTATGGCATTCTGCCAACGTAAGGGACCTCGCACACTACGACACTACCACGGGCCACGGTCGTAGCTTCGCATCTTTAGCTGCTCGACACACACAACGCGCGAAGAAAATTGAACGAAAGGACTTCACATTGTAGGCTTTAGAATGCTTTTGATAAAGTGGTCAACGAGGTTGACACATTTCCAGTGTTAAGCCTATTCATGCACTCACTCCCCTCTATAAACCACGAAGTTTTAAGAAAGCTTATTTATCCAAAGCCAAGCGCGACGTCCCAAGTGGAAACTTTTTATAAACATTTGACAAACGTAAAAAAAATAAAAAGAAGGAATATGTTACAATATTAGAAAATTAAACGCATTTAAAAATAGATAATATCGATAAAACTGCAATAGTGCAACGTCGCAATTTTATCGCCTGTCCTCAGTGCAGATAATATCTTTACATGTATTTTATTAACATTTCAATATTTATTTTTCAAGAACTATGTACATTAAAAATCTTTATCATTTTTATCATAACATATAACAATTTACGATAGTAATAATAATTAAAACGCAAAACACAACTTTGCAACCTAAAACTCGATTAATATCTTTACCTATCTAGTTTTGAATAAAGAATTTTAAACAGGGAACTTGGTTGTTCTTGTTCTGTTCTTGGTGGGAGTTTGTTTGTTTAAATTATAAACATGTAGTAAAGAATACCATCTTCAGGGTTTAAATACAGGTAAAACTTTTATGAACCGTCTTGGACACGGTAACGTTGCGCATTTGGTGTGTTCCAGGCTTAAAGAAACTCGTGCTACATTGTATTTATTAAGCTTCGTTTCCCGAGCGATTTTCCTTGCATGTACATTTAAATTAGGTGAGATTTATGACGCTATAATATTGTGCTTGGCTGTAGATTTACGAGGTCTATCTATGTGTTTTAAGTAGGACAATAAATATTTTAATTTGGTTATATAAACAACGACATTCGACGAGTCACAGGGAGCCGCTGAATAATCGGAGTAAGACCCAGGAAGTCAGAACTTAGAAGCCTTTGTCCATTGTCCAGCAGTGGACGTCTACGTTGATAAAGAAGAATTGAATATCAACGCCATAGTAGGTACTGCTTTACCCGTACCCTACCGTACCGTACCGTACGTTTAGACCCATAGTATATTTTGGTAAACTTCATCGATACCTAATCTGTTCAGTGCCTATAATCATCATACTAACACATCCCATCACACTGTCATACTAATCACACTAATATTAGTGTGTATGTGTGTGTGTGTGCATACACACACACACACATACACACTAATATTACACTACACTCATAAGTGTGTGCGTGTGCGCGCGCACGCGCGTGTGTGTGTGTGTGTGTGCGCGCGCGCGCGTGAGTGTGTGTGCGTGTGCATTGCTCTTTGACGCAAAACCTGTTGGAGGGATTTGGCTTAAAGGAATGAAGATAGCTCATACCCTGGATTAACACATGGGCTACAATTTATCCCGGAAAATTAAAGATCTCCCGCGGGAACTAAAAAAGACGAAGTCGCGGGCATCATCTAGTTATAAATAGTTTACAGTAAAGCAAAGGCGTCATGAGGAATTGTCCCGAGTCTTTTGTTTTGGTCCATTCTTGAGAATCCGTTATCTTTTTTGTTGACGTTCACGTTAATAACAGTTTGGTCGGAATTCGGAACAATAAACTGTTTTGAGGATATGAGATTACAATTACAAACATCAGCTTTTTGAACCCCCACGCAAAAAGAGGGGTGTTATAAGTTTAACTTGTCTCTGTCTATCTATATGACAGTCTGTTAGCTCGCAGCTCTCCGACGAATGGACCTATTTTCAAAGAGGTCCGGAACAAAATCTAGTTCTGTTCCGTCATCCGTTTCTGTTTGACAAATACGACCACAGACTATCAAAAAATTTGACAAACACGTAAAAATGTTACGTGTTTGACAAACACGTTTGACCGTGTACGGGCCCTCTAAGGATTATGCGAAGCCAATAACTACCTAACTGCAGTCTGTAAGTGACAGGTGATCAAGCCAGTTTGTAGCAAAACCAGAACTTAGTTATGTATGTCTCGAAGACACCAATACATATCTAGCTACCTACGCTACGTACATAGTACAGACAGACTATTGAACTCGTTTAAGAAATAAGCGATAATATATTTTATTTATGTAGATAACTGTACAGTTTTGATATATTTAAGTCATTTCAGTCGAGGTATCTTCCTTCTAACTAAAATATTTATTTTACCTCTCTTATGAATATTTTTACCGCAATTTTCTCTACCCTAAAGAATCGTATCGCGTTTGTTTTAAATATAAGACTTATTTTCCTATTCACTATAGCAGCAACTAACAGCCTGTAGCAACCAACGGATTGACGTGATTTTTTATAAAATAAAAGGATTCTGCGGCATTTTTGAAAAACCTTTCTCTACGCGGACGATGTCGCCAAAAAATCACTTAAATCCGTTACTTTCATGACTTATTAATCACAGTATTTATAAAAGCATTTCATTCCGGCAATTTAAATCACACACCCGAATACTACTAGACTAAATAATAACAGTGGTCTGAGGTCTACCGAATTAGAATAACTATTAAGCTGTATTTTTATTTCAGTACAACTGTTCAGAACACAAAATAAACATGTAAGCAGATAAGTATAGACACCTACCTAAATATGTGATTATCATTATTTACTTATAAGCATATTAATTTAATTTACTACCTAACCTGTACCTACGTCATAAGTACAGAACAAAGATTTTTATTTCATTCCACGTTTACTAATTTTTTAAGCATATTATATAAGAATAAATTCAGATAAGAAAGATTCTCTAACTATCTAAGAAAGAATGTACAAGTACTTACCAAAGCATTTTTAGAAGATACAGAAGCTACCTGCTCGTAATAATGCCTAACTACCTATATGCTGAACTGAAGTGCTGAGGGTAGCAAATCCTATAATTCCCGAAAAGGTAGTGTATCTTATTCTTGTAAAGGTTAAACTCCGGCCATTGCCAAAAAACGTTAAGTACCTGAGTACACCTAATAGCCTTCGATTTCCTCAAAGAAGATCAACGCTCAAGAGGCCTATATAGGTTTGAATGAACTTGATAATCTTGATAAGTACTCATAATAAGCCTTCTCGTAATCATGTTAATTATGACTTTATCAGAATATAGATTAGTATAAACTTACCCGATCTCCCGAGTCTCCAGGGAATTGTTCGAAGACCGAGGAACAAGAGGCCTATAGCTGGACCGCGTCATCTTGATACTCCACACCTTATCACACACTAATCACTTAACAGTTCATTCATAAGTCAATATTAATTCAACACGTCTGTTATGTGACAATACGCAGTTACAACTGCCATTGTTTACGAGTTGATAACTGGTATCTGTTTAATCAAGGACCAAGCGATATATTGGTTTGTGTGTTGATAAAAATGCTGACATTGGATTGTGTTGTAACTCGATGTAAGTGAATGTAACTAGAGTGTTTGGTACGCGCTTGGTATGGGGCGATCAATAGAATTAAAGCCGGGAGAAAGCGTGATGGGTGACCACGCCTCCGTCGCCCAGTCGGACGGGCTCCTAGCTTATAATTTTAGGGTTTTAGCGCCATCTATTGGTAAGTGCATGTATTTGTATGTCCCCCATAGCGCCATAGCCGACATAGCTCATCAAGTCGTGAAATAGAAGTGGTAATGGGGTGCTTGAGTGATGACCTCGCGTAGCGTTGGAGGACCTCTCCAGTCCCCCACTAGGTGGATGGATGACCTTAAGCGAGTCACTGGCAGCCGATGAATAGTTACTAGTGGCACTAGATTGTCTTCTGTGGCGACCCTTTTAACGCTCTACTGTATTTAATAGTAGGTATTGAATGCACGACTTTAAACAAGGATCTTTAGGTTTATTTTATTTTACTGTAACGATCGACACTCGAAATTAATGAAAGTTGTGAGATAATATGAAATCTTAATTATAAATACAAAAAATATTAATTATAAGTAATAAAAAAAAAAAAATCAAAAGAAAATTCCCGGTGCGGGGTCGCAATAATGACGCAAATGCTTCGATCATCGAAATCTATTAACGTTGTCGAGTACGTGTAAACTCGTACTAACTCTACTGCAAAGTAGTTTGGTCTGCACTGAGCTTACCCCACTTTTTAGTAAGGCTTAGATTATAGGATTCGAGACAGATTAAAAACAAGAACCAATATCCTGACATAAAGTCTGGCTTTGTTTTTGGTCTGAGCAGATTGATATCTTAAGCGGGAGCGTCTTTGGCTTTGAGTTAAGGGCAAACTTTAATGCATTTATTAGTAACTAAATCACCAAAAAAAAAGAACAATTTCTGTGTACACACTAACGTAAAATAATCTATACAAATTCAAGTACTTATGTTCGTAGAATTAGTTTTATACTAATCAATTTTATCAAAACTCAAACAGCAATTTTTTAAATTTTTGTCAGCTTGTCTGGTTGCTTTCGCCGAAAAGGGTGGCAGGAGTTTCACGGGCAGGTCATATAATATGCAAAGGAGCAAATAACTTATATAACTTATATAACCTATATATAATACTGTAGACTCGGAAAAACAGGTTGTCACAAGATTCATTTAGCCCGCTACCATTTTAGACTGCATTGTCACTTACCATCAGGTGAGATCGCAATCAAGGACTATCTTGCCAACGAATAAAAGAAAAGAAAGTATAACCTACCTATTACGGATAGGTAACTAAGAAAGTTAATTTAAAATTATTCTAATAAAAATTAGGTAGTTCAACTAAAGTAATAAAAATATAAATAAAAGTAATTAAATGTCTTTCTTGTCCTCTTCTAAAGTTTCTATGATTTCTGGAATCTTCTTCTCGTTTACATTTTCAGTTGATTTTTCCGACTTTTCTTCGTTTTCCTTCATAAGTTCGTCCAACTCTTTTTCAGCGTTCACCAAGTCTTCTTCTGTTATGTTCAGATCAGGAAATCTCTTCTGAAAACATTGTATAGCGGTGATTTAGTAACTTATTCGCACATAAGACTATATAAATAGGTATCTACCTCTACGTAAATCCTATCTTATCCTATCCTACTTATATATAAATGCAAAAGTGTGTTTGTTGGTTTGTCCTTCAATAACGCCGCAACAGAGCTACGGATTAACGTAATTTTTTGCATGGGTAGAGTGACATAGGCTACTGTTTATCCCGGAAAATCAAAGAATTTCCGCGGGATAGATTTAAATCCACGCGGGCGAAGTCGCGGGCAACAGCTTTTATCATAAAAAAGTATCAGTATTATCATAAAACATTGTCTACAGTGATGGAAACATCTGGAAACAAGTAAGTAGGTAGAGGTAAATATTTATTAATATCTTCTTTTGTGATAACTTGAACGATAAGATTTATCATTGTTACTATATTATAATTATAATAGATACCTACTTATTATAGTTAAGCAGTTCAGTAGTTTTTTTAGATCATATCAAATAATGTTTTCATCGAAATCCTTTGAACAATAAGTATACGAGTAGGTATTTCAAGTTGATTATGGAGAAGAAGGTAAAATAGTTTAAAATAGTTAGTTAGTTTAATAGTAGATGCAGCAATCGATATGTATTACATTACACCGACATAAAAGAAATTATAAAAAAATATAGAAAAAGGATTCAATTAGTTCTATAGAGGTTCTCAAGTCGCTATGGCTTGAGAGCCTCTATAGAACCAATTGACTAGTGCAAGTGCAAGCAATACGCCCTAAAGACGACCTCAATACGAAGTTGCTGGCAAAAGTTATGTTTGTCTGGTGGGAGGCTTTTGCCGTGGCTAGTTACCACCACCGGGCACCACGTGACGTCGAAGACGTGCCGCCAAGCGATTTAGCGTTCCGGCACGATGACGTGTAGAAACCGATTCGGGGTATGGGTTGAATGTACACTGCCATACCTCTTCCAAGTTAGCCTGCTACCAGCTACCATCTTAGAGTGCATCGTCACTTACCATCACGTGAGTTCGCAGTCAAGGACTATCTTATCTATCTAAAAAAAATACTATGAAACTAACTAAACAATTTTAAACTATTTTACTTTTTTGTTCTTCTCCTTAATATAGTCCTATCTTTCAAAGGATGATAATGAAAACATTATTTGATTTTAACATTATAGGTAGTCTAAAAAAAACTACTCAACTGCCTAACTTGTACCTACCCTACCCCTTCCAAGTTAGCCTGCTACCATCTTAAACTGCATCGTCACTTACCATCAGATGAGATCGCAGTCAAGGACTAAGTATTGTCATCGAGTAAAAAAAACTTACGTACTTAGTAAGTCAGCAATAATTTTTGTAAGTACATACCTGAAGATCCTTCAGTGTGTTCTGAATATTCTCCTGCTGCGATCGAAGCCGCCCGGGCAGCGTGAATACAGTGTGAAAAAGACGAAGCATAATCCAGCACAGTGCTGTCAGGGCTCCGTACGTGAACATCGTCTTTAGCATGCTCCAGTAGTCCACGGATACTTCTTGATGCTTCATTTTGATTGTTCTCCTTAATTTAACAGCTTCTCAAATAGATTCTTAATCCGAACTCGATGAGCTCAAGTTTTTATCGATTAAGTTTTCCGGACAAGTAGAAATTCACTTGCAGACTGCTTAATTACTTAGTTCAGTTATTAAAATAATTTTTTTGTGTAGATTTCACACAAATAATTTTTTATCAACAAACCCGATTTACTGCCTTTTTATTATCAATAAAGTTTCCAAGGTATAAATTCATGAAACTTTATTTCGACGAATTTTTGTTTCACAATTTTTTCCGTATAGTTAGTTATTAATTCAAAATAAATTCTTTTGTGGTGAAATCAAAGTTTTATTTAGTTGATTGGGGTCTAATATCTATTCAGTAATACGTATTTATACCATTTGGTAGGGGTTTAAAATATAAAAAAATGTCAAATAAACCTATGATGTACTCTATAGACAGTTGGACGTGACAGCAGTGACCCATATCAAGCCCATATCCTATCGATTCATGGTGAACACGCCGTACAAATTATTCACGTGGCAGTGGTAGTCAACGGTTTTTTTTTCAACTCAACCTATTGCTGGCCCAATTCTAGGCACGGGTCTACTCTCAGAATGAGAAGAGTATCTACCATACTAACAGGGATTAGTACCTATCTAACGTACCTACTTTCTATACTTAGAGAAAATTGTTTCCAAAATTTGTTCTAGGCACTTATTTCAAAACGAAAATAAGTGCCTTTATAGTTTTCAAGCTGTCTCGTTTCTATGTCATGACGTACATTAAGAATAAGTATACCTATAGTTCTTGTTATTCACGAGGGCGCGTGAGCTTTACTTGTGGTTACGTCGTGTTCATGCACATTGCATAAGTGTGTGTGCCTGTCAGGAGCCTAGGTGGGAGCGGTCAGGCGAGCTCTCGCTCCTACTTACATAGATACGACACACACACAACCATGAGCCACGCGCCCTCGTGAATTGCTAGAACTACTTATACCTACCTAATCTAGAATTACGATTTTTCACATTATTATTATTTTTGAGATTACTTGAAATTTTCAAGTAATTTTTAAGTCAAGCTATATCGAAGTGAACACACAGTAGAGTAACCGATAGTTTGCGATATATGAGATCAATAAACAGGTGGTAGACCATTAAAATAATATCGTGTGACCGTTGCAAATATCATAAGCATAGGTAATTTCAGAAGAATGGAAACAGATTCATTTTTTATTCACACAGTAGGTAGTTATCTCTGGAATACTTAAATATTTTATTATTTGTTTCTATATTTCAAAACTTATCAAAAACTCCAAAAATTAATCACAAAAAAAAAAACAAATTTTATAAAAACAATTTCAAATTAAACAAAAAAAAAAAACAATTTCAATTTCTCGTTTAGTGTAACTAAACATTGCTTAGCCACTCGGACTATAAACTTGAGTTACGAGTGTCGTCAAATAAAGTTAGTCCCTGATCGATTCCCATAAATCTATTACCGTTTCGACCGAGCGGCCCAACTCTCGTATTCTTAGCCAAGGTATTTGCTATACAGAAATCGAATGGTCATATCGAAAAGTTTGCAGAAGCAAAAATAAGAATAATATAATAATAGATATTATATTCCAAATCGTTGGGTACATACTGCTGGCATCTCTTCAATGGCTCTGCAATGTACCTACCAACTGGCGAATGCTGACCTTTTGGTCTCTGTAGGAGACCCATTGACAAAGATCTCTCGTAGGGAGTACCTACTTAGTACCTATATTCTTTGACAGACTCACTTCTGGTAAAACTTCAATCTTGGCAACCTCCTAGTGGACGTGGCTAGTTACCAGTTTATCACCCTACCGTCAGACGTGCCAAGCGATTTAGCGTTCCGGCACGATGGCGTGTAGAAATCGATTAGGGGTTGAATGTACACTGTCATACACCTTCCAAGTTAGCCCGCTACCATCTTAGACTGCATCGTCACTTACCATGCGTTGAAATCGCAGTTATGGGATATCTTGTCATCGAATAAAAAAAAGCACCGAAAAGTTGCCGTTATCTTTACTATTGATAATATGAAAGTGTCTGTTTGTCTTTCAATCGCGCCCCAATAGAGCTACGGATAGACTTGATAGTTGCATGGGGATATGTTCGATGTAATGTCAGGTACATAAAAGAAACATAATGTTTTATATTTAAATAGTTTTTATTAATATAAAAATTTACACGTTTAAACTGTACACTGTAGCCAGGTATACTAAAATGACTGTTACTAATAAATAAAAGAAAGATGTCGCTAGCAGTGACACGAATACAGGCCTCTGATTGGCTTGGGTTGAATTGACATTTATTTCGGCCAATGGAATCGCATTTCAGTTCCATGTACGTAACAAATTCTATTTATATTATAATAAATGTGAGAGTGTGGATGTTTGGATGTTCGTTACTCAATCACGCGAAAACGGCTTAACGGATTTGGATGAAATTTTCCACAGAGTTAGATTATAGTCTGGAATAATACATAGACTACTTTTTATCCCGGGAAATAAGACAGATCCTGCAGGAATCAAAAACTTTGCTGCAAAGAAAAAAAAAGAGACAAAACCGTTGCACATTCTGTGACCAATCGTTGCAAACAAACTTTGTGTACTTACACTGCTACGAGTGTAAGTACACAAAGTTTGGGCGTGTGTGCTATTGCGTTCGAGATTGCGTCAACGAAGACCAGCCGTGGTCGTGGTCCCGTAGTGCGCGAGGTCCTTAAAGAGCCCATTAAATTATAAGAACTTTAAAGAGGAGGTACTAGGTACCTACTGTTTTATTGAATCACAAAAGTTGCGATTATTGCAATGTTATAATAACAGTTTTTAATACTGTAAGGTAACAAATAGCTGCAATTGCTCTATCCTAAACGAATATGACGTCACTCCTAGTGCCATCTTATGCTGAGATCTATAGAGCATGCTTTGACTTAAAGATAGACTTCAATTAATATGTTCTGACATAAATCTGTCTCGTTTTAACTCTGTCTCGAGTCTGGGCAGAGTGAAAGTGCGGTCTATAGATTTCAGCTTTAGACCAAATAAAGATGATCGCATACCGAGAAACTACCCGCAAAATGAATTATTTTTCAGTACCAAAAATTTTACTGTATTGGAGTAACGTAATTTTTCGATGCGACTGATGCCACCTAACCACCTAACCAGCACTGGCAGCATGGGCAGGAGATAAGTTTTATCCCCCGATTTTATCCACTGACAGGGGATAAAATTATCTTTTCCCTATGCTAAAGCATGGCGACAGAGGAGAAGGCGATGTATTTCTATAAGTATATCCACTGAGTGTTATTTCCACCGCTGCGCCCATGCTCGACGGGTGGATAAGGCTAAGTGAGGGGATAAACGTTTTATCCTTTTCCCGGGGATAAAATTTCTCCCGCCCATGCTACCAGGGCTGTTACATTTTTAGCATTGAAAAATGTGTTGCAATTAGGGGATTTGGGATTCTGGTATAAGATCACTTTAAAACTTTAACCTATTAAATTTGTTCATGATTCTAGATTATAATATAGCAGAAACAAAACGAGGGTTTAAAATTCCATAATATGTATAGTATCTATTCGAAAATGTAATAATATAAAAGTGTTTTATGCCCCTAAATAGTAGATAGTTATAGTTCTTGAAATTCACGAGGGCGCGTGAGCTTTACTTGTGGTTACGTCGTGTGTTGCACATTGCGTAAGTGTGCGTGTCTGTCAGGAGCCTAGGTGGGAGCGGTCAGGCGCGAACAAGCTCTAACTTACACTTATACATATACGATACATACACAACAATGAACCAAGCGCCCTCGTGAATTGCAAGAACTATACCATTAATATAAAAAATACAAAGATACATACAGTCTAATACTGAAACGTCTTATGTATTAGTGTCTGATTTTTCACGTATTCTTCATACAACGCTTCTCTATAAAAAGATCTAAGAAGAAAAACTTATTGGGAGAGCATACAAGCAAACAATAAAAAAATGGTTAAGATTGGGAACAAAATTATGTTTCTATTATGTATTTAAGTTCTAAGCTGTTTATAAGAACCTGCTTATATCACGGCTATGCTCATACACAAGTGGTAGTCTATTAATATAAAAATGTAAATTATTCACATTTTTATATTCAGTAAAGTTGCGAAAAGCATCAATTCGTGACAAGCGATAAACATATACACACACAAACTTTGTAATTTCTTAGATTATTCGTGGACAATCTGTATTTTTGAGTTTTAAGGCAGATCAAGGCAGATTTGTGCCCTGACAAAATTCTGTCTCGTTTTTACTCCAAAGTAAAGCCTGAGTAAATTACGCTCGATAAATCTCAGCCAATAAGCCAATCAATTCGCTTGTTGCATCGGCATTAGGCTATGGCCCTCGGTATTTTGTGGGACACTTTTTACAGCAGACTGTATCGTATCTTAGGGTTTCGCATATCAATGGTATTAAATACAAATAGCTTGCAGGTAATTTGGTATCTAGCCGTTACTTGTGATAGCTCAAGGCATGTTCTGAAGGCATTCTTTGATTTGCGTCCACGCTTGCAAATTCTGAAACGAAATTAAATTCATTAATTAATGAAATCAAATCATCATCAAAAATACAATTTTTTTTTATTAGATGCATGTTGAGAGATTAGAATTGAAGATTGGCAAGCAATTTTTTTTTGGCACCACCAATTTCAGGAATTTGTTGGTTCGCCCCTTGAATAACCCCATGTTGTAATTTAGTGGGAACACCGTCGCAGGAAGTTGGTTCCAGTTTCAAAGTACGTGGGGAAAAAGATCTGGCACAACGGAAGGTCGAAGTGGTTTATTGTGGCTTATTTGGGAGAATAATAGCTAATGTTCTTTGAAAAAAGAAATAAAAAGAATCTAAGTACCTTTTTGGCGGCTTTAACTTGTAGAGTAATGAAACTGACGAGTGACTCGTGCAAATCTTTGTCTTTTTGTTTTTGGAAATATTCAATCTCAACCGATGTCTTTTTTGTGAAATCCCTGAAACAAATTAATCCTATGAATCACTTGGACCACTTGGTAAAATTGCTCGCATAGACCGATTCATGTTGCCTGTTGGCGGTAAGAGCCCGCACGATATCCAGGTACGAGGTACCAAATATCACGCGCCATCTACATGGACTTGCCCGCCACCACGCGGTTACGCGTACCAGAAAACGTATTTTCTCAAACATGCTTGGAAATGTGAGCATTATTTTGACAACCTTCTTCGAGATAAATCGAAATTGCTGTACTTCGCCGACAATTATACCATTTTGGGCCGGGTTAGCGGCCAAATAGTGAGTTTACTATGTAACACAGATTAGGTATTCTATGTAATATATCTGTCGTGTTATTTAAAATTGGCATGGTAACCATGGCAACCAAGGAGGTAACTTATCAAAGGTTTTATTTAAGTTTCAAACTAGCTTGCAAATCTTGTTGCAAATAGAAAGCTTTAATTTCCGCGCATTATTTGAGAAAAATACTACCCAAGCCTTGGCCACAACTAGGCATTGATGGTTAGTCCATCAATGCCTCTTGCTAGTCGTGGCAGTAATGTACTATTGTTGGCAAACTCTCCCCAAGATGGATTGAGGACAGAAGAGTCCCAAGAAGCCGCGGGATATATCCGACGTTAGACCGAAGCCTGAAGATCCATGTAAAAAACCTTTGTCCAGCAATCTATATCCGGATATCTATATCGGTTAATAGAGAAGATGAAGTCCACTCACTCTAAGTCCCTCTTCGCCTTGTCGATAGCTTCTCTGTCGGCGAGTAACTTGCCGCCGAGCGTGCGCGAGCTTATCCCTCACGATATCCGGGTCCGTGATTCCAAATATACGTAATATTATCCCGGACTTACCCGTCGCCGCGCACGTTTACCCGCACCGGAAAGCGCAATGTTGGCAGACCAGACTGAAGAGTCTCAAGAAGCCGCGGGATATATCCGACGTTAGACCGAGGCCTGTGAAGATTCATACAAAAACAGTAGATATCTATATTGGTTGATAGAGAAGATGAGGTCCACTCACTCTAAGTCCCTCTTGGCCTTGTCGATGGCGTCTCTGTCGGCGAGTATCTTGGCGTCGAGCGCGCGCGTGCTCTGGTCGCGCACGATGTCCGGGTCCGTGGTGCCGAATATACGCGACATTATCCCGGACTTGCCCGCCGCTGCACGGTTCCGCTCCGCTATCCTGTTAAAATTTATTTATTTACTAGCTTTTACCCGCGGCTTCGCTCACTTTAGGTTCGATTTTTTAACCGTGATTTATCGCCGTATTTTTCCCCAAACTTCTTTCGAGGAAAGACGGTCTTACTGTTGGTCGGTTACTTACCGATTGTTCAACGCATCGTGTGCATTCTCTAGCGCTCTCTGCAAGGCTTCGTGGTTGGCACACAGCTGTTGTAATGCTGCTGCATAGAATAAATACTCCTTGAGTTGGTCTGCTAACTGCTCTTCATCCTCTGCCACCGACTCTATGGAATCTGCTATTGAATCTGTCAAAGAATAATATAATACAATTTTACATTCAAAACTTATATCTCGACCGTTCCCTAGAACAAAGTCTCATCTGCTAAATTCATAACTTGAGATTTGAGCCTTGCAGATGTGACTTTTAAGGCTCAAATTTCAAGTTGTGAATTAAGCAGATGAGACTTTGTTCTACGGAACGGTCGATCTGGCCCAAACTTTTACTGCATAAAAGAACACTCAAAACTAACTTTTTACTTTTAAACTTTTAATTGTTAAACTGATATAGTTCTTTCAATTCACGAGGGCGCGTGGCTCATGATTGTGTGTGTGTCGTATCTGTATAAGTGTGAGCGAGTTCGCTCGCGCCTGACCGCTCCCACCTAGGCTCCTGACAGGCACGCCCACTTAAGCAATGTGCATGTACACGACGCAACCACAAGTAAAGCTCACGCGCCCTCATGTATTGCAAAAATTATATATGATTATAGGTTTGTAAAAATCGCACGGAAATTCAGTTTTCTGAGCTAAAAGGTAGTCAACTCTTCAACTATATCTATACAAATAATAACATCAATTTGTTGCTGTGTGAGTTAATGACAAACACACTTTCGGTTTGGTTGATCGGCAATAAAGGAATCGTGAACATTGGAGCGGTAGAGTATATTCAATGGGCTACGCCAGAAGACGGTTTTGTGTATGCGGCACTTAGAGGAGTTAGTCTTAGGGGTGTTTAGATTTATTAGATTAGTCATGTTCAGCATGACTATTATATTTATTTTTCAAAAAAAAACAAATCTTACCAAAGTAATGTCCCGCTTTCTGCAATCCATCTCCCATTTCCTTCTCGATAACACTCCATTCGCTAAACAGTTTTCCATAGTTGGCGTGCAATTTACACAACGCGTAATTTTTCTCTATAATTTTTGATCTGAAACATTAATTGCAATAAGAAAAAGATTTTTAGTTAATAATATAACTAACTAAAGTATGAAGCAGTGCTGGCCTTACGCGCCAAATGTCAAGTCTTTGCGTCGCCTTATTATTTTATAACGAAGAGATGAGATGAAACAGAGAAACATTCAGAGAGAGCAAGAGAATGAAAGAGAAAAAGAGAGAGGGAGATTCAGGGAGAGCGAGAAAAGAAATACAGATATACGTATTAATATGATTGAGGGCAGATGCCTCAAGATCTATGCAAAGCTCAAACTATTGGACAGATCAGGCTGAAATTTGGCATACAGATAGCTTTTATAACAATTTGTCAAAAATGTTTTGAAAATTCAAACCCTAAGGGGGTAAAATAGGAGTTTAAAATATCCTTAACGTGAGCAAAACCGCGGCCAAAAGCTAGTTTGAAATACGAAATTGTAAGTAACGGTACCTTGTATATAGAAAATTGCCTAAATTAGTTTCCAGCTGTTTGCCGTAATTTTTGACGCCCTCGATCTCTGGATCGGGTTTCTTCAATCTGATTGACACTGATAGTGATTTCAGCTTGTTCTCTGCTTGAAGTAAATATCCTGTAAGTAATTGAAAATGTCAAATTGCAACAATTGAATAAATGACTTCAACACTATAAAATAAGAAAAAGATAGCAGCAGATCAATTCTGCGAGTGTCTTTTTTGAACCTCATTCTTATTGAAACTTGGTTAAAAATAGATTACCTAATTACTTGCTAGATTAAGAATTATCCTAGATGATATAAATTAGAATCACAAGTTATATTTTATTTGTCAAAATCGATGAACTCATTCAATACCAAAGTATAGAAAGTCATGTAAAGCCAATTTAGATGCAGTTTTTTGTATTACATAGGTTTCAGAACAGGTTTATAGATGTGTTTTAAGATTATACACAAAGATTGTGATTTTTTTCCATATCTTCTTTAAACTAAACCCACCGCTATCTGTAATAGTCTCCCTCCAACCGTGTTCCTGTTGTAGGAAATTAATGAACTGATCGTCGAAGCACAGGCGAGGGTGCGATGCCACGCGAAGCAGGAAGTTCTCCAGACCGGCCCGTCTTCGCTCCACGAACTCTGGATCAGTTGTGTCTGATTTACGCCATGCATATAACACCTGGATATCATAAGACACAGTTAAAGACAAGCATCTTTCTCTAAGTCAGTAGTCCTAGTTAGCCCCCCCCAGTGGCGTGCACAGGATGTACTACAGGGTAGGCAGATGATACAAAATGGAAAAAATCTACAGTGCGAATTATAAAAAACTTAAGGGTAGGCATTGTACAAATTATAAAAAGCCTACCCTTAAGTTTTTATTACTCGTACTGGCGATTTTCTCCATTTTATATCATTTTGCCGCGTAATGCCTACCCTTTGTGCACGCCACTGCTCCCCCCCCCCTCCCTCTCTACGAAATACATATTATCTACAATTCAAAAACCTACTTACCCTTTTCTCTGGCAGTGGTGGGATGACTACATGAGGGTATGTGACCTGTAGGTAGTCATGTATTTGTTCAAACTCTGTGTACCGTCTCCATATTGTACTTATCTTTGACTGGACAATTTTATAATCTGGATCTGTTACTCTGAAATGAACAATTTTACATTTATATATTGAAGAATTTAGATATTGAAGAATTTTTTGAGCCATCACCTTTCTACCACCGAACTACAGGGCATCATACGAATCTGCACCACTGTCGTCATCATCATCACCATCATCATCAACTTATGGACGTCCACTGCTGGACATAAGTCTCTTGCATGGACCTCCACAGATCTCGGTCTTGCGCCGCCTGAATCCAGCGACTCCCTGCGACTCGTTTGATGTCGTCGGTCCACCTAGTGGGGGGTCTGCCAACACTGCGCTTCCCGGTGCGGGGTCGCCACTCCAGCACCTTGGGACCCCAACGACCATCAGCTCTTCGAACTATGTGCCCCGCCCATTTCCACTTCAGTTTCGCGACTCGCTGAGCTATGTCGATGACTTTGTTGACCACTGTCGTCGAAAACCATGATCTCACACTTAGTGCTTTGCTTTCTCGTGCCTAATATGCAAAAATTTGGAATGTCCTTCCAACTTCGGCTTTCCCAACTAACTATAAGGTAGGTGGGTGGTGGTCTTTAAATCAATGAGTGACTAGTCATTTTCTAGGCAAGCACACTCCATCTTAGGTTGCATCTTTACTAATCATCAGGTGAGATTGCAGTCAAGCACTAGTCTATACTTTAAAAAAAAAAAGATGAGTATCTCAAATTCTCAAACTACCATTTTTATAGTTAGTTCAATCCATGACAGTCACAATGTGTACATTTTGTATTTGATAGTTTATTGAATCCAGTTGTAAGATAGTATTTTTGAACTTAAATGAAATTGATATTGTAAACCCTGTACTTATAGGTATTAGTAATTTAGTAATATTCAAATCTTGATTCTTTTACAAGAAAAACATGCAGTTTTAGTAACAAAATTTACCCATTTAACTAACATTAATCATACAATAATGAGTAACACTCATGTGTCTAGGTTTTAGGCTGTCTACACATTTTCTACAGTAAGCAGTTAGGTGTTTTGTAAGTGGAACCAAATCAAAATTAATCATAAAAGTAACTTTTAACTTCAAATAAGAATAGGCACTGCTTGACACTTCTCTGTAACTTCACTTACAAATATTACAAAAATAGGTTCTACAGAGCTGATGTTTATAGCTAAACAAAGTTCCAACTTATCTGTTCAGTTCAGGTGTCTCTAGTGGGGAGTTTTCTATTAACGAGGAAATTAGCACTGCATTTTTTTATCATTGTACGGCACTCACACTAGAAATAACTAAGAGTAGCAAAGATCATGAACACTTGTACAATGTACAGTGGAATTGATCAGAATAATATTTAGTAGTCTTCATATTAATATCACCTAAAAACTGGGTCACTCTTAACTAGATAATATTGTATGTAGTATGTACTTTTCTGCTTTAGAAATTGATGAAAACGGCGAGCGACTACCGCTCACACGATTATAGACAACAGCCATCCTAAATAGGAAACAAAAAAAATGTCTTACTTCAAATCAATCAAGTAAACAGTGTAATGGTCTCGTACATGCAACGTGCCGTTAGCTCGCTTCTCGGACTCCACAATCGATATATCAACATGTTTTAATAGCGTATCCTAGAATAAAACATTCGTGTTTTGTTAGTGAGAAGAACAAAAAAGTAGGCGGTGGGAAAACAACAAATAAGTAGGTAATACTTGATTTTCAAAGTCCTCCACGGTCTCTATTTTAGTTAGGGATCTCGATGATTTTAAAGGCGAATCGTCGGCCGACATTTCCACTATAATTTAACTTTGTTTAGATTAATTTAAGATATGGAAATATTCGAAATATTGAATGTTTACTCAGCAATCAGCGAATTTGCAAATTGCATGCAACTTGACTTGTCACCACAGTTTGACATGACAATTGACAGTTCACACTAGGGATGGCGATTCGAGATCGATTAATCGAAGAATCGATTTTTCGGGCCAAATAAATCGATTTTTTAAATCGATATGCAACACTGAATCGATTCAGTGAATCGATATTTCACCCTAGAGAATCGAAATTCGATTTTTTATATTCACGAGATGGCTGTGCCTAGTTTAATAGTAATGAAAAAGTCACAGTTTGGTTATAGGTGTCGTTACGTGCCTAATTGCGGTTCCACCCAAGTTCACCGCAATTAGGCACGTAGCCACTTTATGAGCAAGTTTGTTGAAAAAATAATTGTGATTATCGAATTCCCTGAGCTAAAAAATCCCTGATTTTACTACTAAGTGATCGTTTATGGTATCTTGTTTTTCATAACATAGATTTATATTTACATTGTTAATGCAACTTGAAAAAAAGCAGCCAAGTGCGAGTCGGACTCGCCCATGAAGAGTTCCGTAGCAGCAATTGCGGTTTACGATTTGATGTATTAAAAAAAAACTACTCACTAAATCTCGTTTAAACCAATTTTCGGTGGAAGTTTGCATAGTAATGTACATCATATATTTTTTTTAGTTTTATCATTCTCTTATTTTAGAAGTTACAGGAGGGGGGACACACATTTTACCACTTTGGAAGTGTCTCTCGCGCAAACTATTCAGTTTAGAAAAAAATGATATTAGAAACCTCAATATCATTTTTGAAGACCTATCTATAAATACCCCACACGAAAGGGTTTGATGAAAAAAAAATTTTTGAGTTTCAGTTCTAAGTATGGGGAACCCCAAAATTTATTGTTTTTTTCTATTCTTGTGTGAAAATCTTAATGCGGTTCACAGAATACATCTACTTACCAAGTTTCAACAATATAGTTCTTATAGTTTCGAAAAAAAGTGGCTGTGACATACGGACGGACAGACAGACAGACTTGACGAATCTATAAGGGTTCCGTTTTTTGCTATTTGGCTACGGAACCCTAAAAAGATCGATTTTTTGGAAATCGATCTTTTAGACCTCGATCTTTTTATGAATCGATTATTCAAGCTAGGATTCGAATCGATTTAAAAATCGATCTTTTTCGGAAAGAATCGCCATCCCTAGTTCACACTCGCTCGTGTCTGTCACAGTCACAGTCGATCAACTTTCGATTGCGGAAAAGCTGCCAATCATTGTTATAGTCTTAATTATGTTGATTGGCTGAATTCACAGCAGTTTTGCTATCACAATGTATTTTAGCCAATAGTAAAAAAGAATTTGCTAATCAGAGATGATTCTGATTGCGATCATCAAACTCGCTCTATAGCTCTATAGCAATCATTTTTAGAGTTAGACAATGGTGTCGCGTGTTGTCAGTGTCAACTGTCCGTTGTCAATGTCAGCGACATTAGGTACGGTTGATAGATTAAATTAGTTACGTAGAGTACAAAATATATTATTAGTATTTATTACGGGTAACTTTAGAAAAGTGTCAAACAAAGTACTTAATCAAATCAATTCAATAATAATTGAACTATACAATAATGAAATAAATAAAATGTGAATAAAATGATAAAAAAAATATGATCACCTGCAAATAATTCTAAAGTATTAAGCTGCATCCGCACGCTTGGCAAACCTCGGCAAACCTTCACAAACGCAAACGTGCGAATAGAGCGTTTGCCATGGTTTGCCTAGGCTTGCAAGCGTTTGTGGCCGATCCATCGAGTGTCGGTCTTTTGATCGCAAACCAAAGGGAATTTGCCGCAAGCGCTTGCGTCTCCGTCCACACGTTTGCGCGCACTCAGTCTCGTTTGTGCACTGGCGGCGATTAGACGTGTTATTGTATTACGATTTACGTATCGCACCTTTAGAAATCTTCATTTTGTGAGTGGGTAAAAACGTAAAATGAATGACTGGTCGACTGAAGACCTTTGAAGACGATTTGTTTATATAATTTAATTAATTAATTAGTTTTATATATTAATAATAATAAGTGGCGACTCCGCACCGGAAAATGGTATATAATGGTATGGTAATAGGTGGACCGACACCATCAGGCAACCCTCAGGGAGCCACTGGGTACAGGTGGCGCAAGACCGAAGCCTGAGGAAGTCCATGCAATAAACAGTCCAGCAGTGGACGTCTATCGGTTGATAAAGAAAAAAAAAAAAACAAAATATCTATTGAGTAGGTACATACTAGAATAGAGTAGAATATTTTTATATTCAAATAAATAAACTTTATATTTTTATATTCAAATAAAAGGTACCAAGTGTTTTCGAACATACTACTAGCTACTACTACTAATCTATAATATTATACTAAAACTGTAACTGGACAAATTGTGTACATGAAATATGTTTTGAAAATTTTAATTAGAGGACGCTTTACTATCAACAGATGACGTCCGCGACTTCGTCCTCGCGGATTAAGGTTTTTTAATTCCCGCGGAAAGTCCTTAATTTTCCGGGCTAAAATGTAGGTATGAGCAATCGCTATTCCACATTTCATTCAAATCGGTTCATTAGTTGTGGCTGAAAGAGTAATAAACATCCATCCATCCATCCATCCATCCATCCATCCATATTCTATTTTAGTAGGATTATTGATCGATAGTGAGCTTAAAACATTTGTAAAAATAACTTAAGCCAAATAATAAAGCCGACACAAGTTCGACGTCCGTCATGCTTGCCTGTTCAGAACATACAAACGCCCTCGCAAGCGTGCGGATGATTCCCAAATTCAAGGCAAACGTTTGTAGAGGTTTGGCGTTTGCCGTTTGCCACAAGCATGCGGACGCGGTATTATATATAAGCACTTTCTTTAAAAAATAAATTTATTTATAATATGTAGGTACACATTAGATAAAATTTTAAGACACTTCGATTGAACAACTTGCTTTTTTATGATGTGATTTTATACAGCTTTATAATCATAGCCCCCGTTTTAGGAGAATAAATTAGTTTGATGATTGCTCTGCTTGTCAACAGTAAGCACAGATACATACTATACACCTGCCTACATACTTTAATTTTTTGTTTGAGTATAGTTATTGGTATTATGTGGGCCGATCCCGGCGGCACTGCAATGCCGGGCCGACCCGTGACGGGAGTGGAGCGAGCCCCGAACATCCCGTCGAGTTACAAAAATCAGTTTAATATACTGGTCCCACAGTGTGGGAACTTTCAGATATTAAGCTGAAAAGAACAGATACTACACTTTGATCTTAGCCAAAAGGCCGAGAAGCGATACCATAATGAGGAAATTTTCAAGTAGTGATTCAACGCGGAAAAACCATCCAAGCGCAATCTAGAATTTGATATACAATATATAACGCCATCTATTATAATACGTTAGAACTGTGTTAAGTATCGCCCCCAAACAAGAACCGCTCTCACGTTTCCCAAACGTGCGGGTACTTTATGAGTCCGTTAGATGCCGCTCAAAGTTACAGTGTTGTTAATTTTATTATCGTTTTGTTCCTCCATGGAGATAATATGACCAGTAGGGCTAGGCTAACATGCGCGCCGCGAGAAAATTTTGTCTACACATTTACTCATGAATCTCTATAGAAATATGGCGCCAATGTTAGTCCTGTCGAAGCTGGAATCCCCTATATACCTACATCCTAATTCGATTATTTTTTTTTCACATCTTTCAAATTTCACTCACGATTTTCGTTATGTAACCAATTTTAATACCTACAGCACGCGACATCCTTATTGAATGCGGGTGTGAGGATATTTATGAATCGCTAGGGATGTGTTCTTAGGTTCTAAATAAAATTTTTGATGTTGAGTGTTGACCCTAAGAATTAATTTTTCATACTGTAGGTAAATTAATAAGTAGAAAAGACAAAAAAATGCTTCATTATTAGAAATTGCTAAAGAATCTGATAAATATATTAATTATTTATGCTAGGATTGCTAAGTATGTAGTATAATACCTACTACGAATAATTCTAGGTATTTTATAATTAAAATCCATGGTGAACTTTTTTATTCTTCTACAAGTTGGCTCTCAAAGTCAAGAGCTAACTAAGTCAATTAAGATCTCGCCAGGTGATAAGTGACGTGATGCGGGGGAGTGGGTTCCATGTTTAAGGTAAAATACCTTGAAAATGCTATTTTCGCTAGAAGAAGTCAGGATTCTTTAAGACGAGGTTCTGGACGAATTTTAGGTATTTGAGGGGGTGCGGCAGAGGAAAGCGCGCGGTATTAGTCCCGCCAACCGCGGGGGGCCCCCGGACGAATTTAGGGCGAGCGCGGAATATTAGCTTTGATAGCGACAAGGTGGCGGCAAGAAATGACTCAGTCCGGCTGACAAAACTATATTAGGTCTGTACTGTAACTTATTTTCGTCAATCATATTGTAACGTATATGGCTCGGTTGGTATGGCTACAGTTTATTTTCAGAGACAGAGTACAGGTTCGATTCCTAGCCAGTAATGTAACATTGTTTTTTTAATTTCCTTATTCATTTTTAGCTTTTTTTTTACCATAGTATGTATTTCAATATTACTTACATTTTCTTAAGTACATAATTTGAATAAATAGTGTTTTAAGTTAGGTGTTGTATTTTTTAATTTATTACCTAATTTTTTAATCTATATTCTATATATTGATATATTGATAAATTACTAGTTGATGCCCGTGGCTTCGTTCGCGTGGATTAGTTTTTAAAATGAATCCCTATTTCCCTTGTCGAAACATCACGCTTGAACGGCTGGACCGATTTTGATGGGACTTTCACTGGCAGATAGCTGATGGTAGGAGTAATATAGGCTACTTTTTTAACCGATTTTCAAAAAAGGTCTCGGGAAGTCTCGGGTTCGATTCCCGGCGGGGGCAATTTAGGAATTTATAATTTCTAAATTGTCTCTGGTCTGGTCTGGTGGGAGGCTTTGGCCGTGGCTAATTACCACCCTACCGTCAAAGACGTGTCTCCAAGCGATATAGCGTTCCGGCACGATGGCGTGTAGAAACCGACTAGGGTTATGGGTTGAATTTACACTGCTATACCCCTTCCAAGTTAGCCCGCTACCATCTTAGACTGCATCGTCACTTACCATCAGGTGAGATCGCAGTCAAGGGCTATCTTGTTATCGAATAAAAAATAAATAAAATGTTCTAATAAATATTTTTCTTACATGTTGTATTTTTTCACTATTGAGGTAAGTATCACACGATAGCAAAGTTTTTGCTTCTTGTGCCTTTGAATCCCTCACTACTCTTATGATTCTAACTTAGAATCCTTCTCTCGCTCGGGATTCAAACTAGGCACTCGCAACAAAAAAACTTTGCTATCTTGTTGAACAAATAACTATTTCGGGCAAACTATCAATTTTAGAGAAAATTTTTATTTCGTCCCATAGTGCCGCCGCCGCACTATGGGACGAAATAATATAAACCGTCTCATAAATGGTTGGGACGAATGTTATGATTCCAAAGATTTTTCCATGGATTAATATCCTCAGATAATAGGACCTTTATGAATAATGTTGAAAAATAAAAATATTTTAGTTCTAGGTATATAAAATTACTAGTAGGGCGCGTGGGTGCGCGGCTCGCTAAAGCGAACCGCGTGTTTTCTGTTCCCCAAGTAGATCTTCGGATCTTGATCATCTTTTTCCAAAACCACTATTTCATCTTGTACATTCTCTAAGATAGACATCGACGAAATTTGTATGGCCACCATCTTGAATCCGCCATTTTGGTAGTTTTTTTCAGCTCATTGCCAATTGGATAAGGTTTCGAGTGATTTTTGTTTGGGCACCCTCAACCTATCTTCAATACTCTGACCGTGCTCCTCACCCGTCTGCGAAATCCTCAATCATCAACTCCCTCCATATTTTTCATACAAATGAATTTTTATCTTCTATGCGAAACCATCAGTTTGGAAAAGAAACCTTATCTTAGACTTGCATATATTTTGTATGAAAAAAATAAATTCCGCCATTTTGAATTTTTTTCTATTCATTAAGTAGACTTTCGAGTACTGATCATCTTTTTCTAAAAAATCACTCTTCCACTTTTTATACTCTCCAAGATAGGCACCGACGAAATTTATATGACCGCCATCTTGAATCCGCCATTTTGGATTTTTTTCAGCTCCTTGCCAATTGGATGAGGTTTCGAGTGACTTTTGTTCGAGAACCCTCCACCTATCTTCGAAACCCTGGCCGTGCTCCTCACCCGTCTCAGAAATCCTCAACCATCAGCTCTCTCCGTATTTTTTCTCCAAATGAATTTTTGTCCTCTCTACGAAACCATCAGAAATTTTGAAAAAGAGCCACATAAAGTCTTGCATATATTTTGTATGGAAAAAATAAATTCCGCCATCTTGAATTTTTTTTCTATTCATTAAGTAGACTTTCGAGTACTGATCATCTTTTTCTAAAAAACCACTCTTCCACTTTTTATACTCTCCAAGATAGGCACCGACGAAATTTATATGACCGCCATCTTGAATCCGCCATTTTGGATTTTTTTTCAGCTCCTTGCCAATTGGATGAGGTTTCGAGTGACTTTTGTTCGAGAACCCTCCACCTATCTTCGAAACCCTGGCCGTGCTCCTCACCCGTCTCAGAAATCCTCAACCATCAGCTCTCTCCGTATTTTTTCTCCAAATGAATTTTTGTCCTCTCTACGAAACCATCAGAAATTTTGAAAAAGAGCCACATAAAGTCTTGCATATATTTTGTATGGAAAAAATAAATTCCGCCATCTTGAATTTTTTTTCTATTCATCAAATAGACCTTTGGGTCTTGATCATCTTTTTCCAAGCAACCACTCTTCCACCATTTATAGTCTCCAAGATAGACACCGACGAAGTTTGTATGGTCGCCATATTGAATCCGCCATTTTGGAGTTTTTTTTCGGCTCTTTGCCAATTGGATGAGGTTTCGAGTGACATTTGGTTGAACACCCCCCCACCTATCTTCGATACCCTGGCCGGTGCTCCTCAACCGTCTCCGAAATCCTCAATCATCAGCTCTCTCCATATTTTTCCTCCGAATGAATTTTTGTCCTCTACAAGAAACCATGGGTGAAAAAAATTTTTTATTATGTAAATAAGATCATTCTTATTATTTAATCAATCAGCACGAGTCAGCACGAGTAGCTATATATATAGTAACTAGTAGGGCGCGTGGATGCGCGGCTCGCTAAAGCGAACCGCGGTTTTTCTGTCCACCAAGTAGACCTTCGGGTCTCGATCATCTTTTTCCAAGAAACCACTCTTCCATCTATTATAGTCTCCGAAATAGACACCGACGAAATTTGTACGGCCGCCATCTTGAATCCGCCATTTTGTTGTTTTTTTTTTCAGCTCACTGCTAATTGGATGAGGTTTCGAGTGACTTTTGTTTGAGCAGCCCCCACCTATCTTTATTATCCTGACCGTGCTCCTCACCCGTCTCCGAAATCTTCAATCATCAGCTCCCTCCATATTTTTCATCCAAATGAATTTTTGTCCTCTATACGAAACCATCAGCGGAAAGGAACGCATCAAAGTTTGCATACATTTTATATGAAAAAAAAAAATCTGCCATCTTGAATTTTTTTCTATTCATCACGTAGACCATCGGGTCTTGATCATCTTTTTCGAAGAAACCACTCTTCCATCTTTCATAGTCTCCGAGATAGACACTGACGAAATTTGTATGGCCGCCATCTTGAATCCGCAATTTTGGATTTTTTTTGGCTCTCTGCCAATTGGATGAGGTTTCGAGTGACTTTTGTTTGAATACCCTCCACTTAGCTTCGATAGCCTGGCCGTGCTTTTCACCCGTCTCCGAAATCCTCAACCATCAGCTCTCTCCATATTTTTCCTCCAAATGATTTTTTGTCCTCTATACGAAACCGTCAGAAATTTTGAAAAGGAACCGTATAAAGTCTTGCATATATTTTGTATGGAAAAAATTTAAATCCGCCATCTTGAATTTTTTTTTATTCATCAAGTAGACCTTAGGGTCCTGATCACCTTTTTCCAAGAAATCACTCTTCCATCTTTTATAGTCTCCGAGATAGACACCGACGAAATTTGTATGGCCGCCATCTTGAATCCGCCATTTTGGAGATTTTTTTCAGCTCCCTGCCAATTGGATGAGGTTTCGAGTGACTTTTGTTTGAACACTCCCCACCTATCTTCGATACCCTGGCCGTGCTCCTCACCCGTCTCCGAAAACCTCAACCATCAGCTCTCTCCATATTTTTCCTCCAAATAAATTTTTGTCCTCTATACGAAACCATCAGAAATTTTGAAAAGGCGCCGCATAAAGTCTTGCGTATATTTTGTATGGAAAAAATTAATTCCGCCATCTTGAATTTTTTTCTATTCATCAAGTAGACCTTTGAGTCCTGATCATCCTTTGCCAAGAAACCACTCTTCCATCTTTTATAGTTTTCGAGATAGACACCGACGAAGTTTGTATGGCCGCCATCTTGAATCCGCCATTTTGGGTTTTTTTTTCGGCTCTCTGCCAATTGGATGAGGTTTTGAGTGACATTTGGTTGAACACCCCCCACCTATCTTCGATACCCTGGCCGGTGCTCCTCAGCCGTCTCCGAAATCCTCAATCATCAGCTCTCTCCATATTTTTCCTCCGAATGAATTTTTGTCTTCTATACGAAACCATGCGTGAAAAAATTTTTTTTCCATACAAAATTTTACAGGAGAGGTGATCAATGAGTCAGTGACTGAGTGAGTGAATCAGTGAATCAGCACGAGTAGCTATATATATATTAACTAGTAGAGCGCGTGGGTGCGTGGCCCGCTGCAGTGGACCGCGGTTTTTCTGCCCACCAAGTAGACCTTCGGGTCTCGATCATCTTTTTCCAAGAAACCACTCTTCCATCTATTATAGTCTCCGAAATAGACACCGACGAAATTTGTACGGCCGCCATTTTGAATCCGCCATTTTGGTGTTTTTTTTTTCAGCTCACTGCTAATTGGATGAGGTTTCGAGTGACTTTTGTTTGAGCAGCCCCCACCTATCTTTATTATCCTGACCGTGCTCCTCACCCGTCTCCGAAATCTTCAATCATCAGCTCCCTCCATATTTTTCATCCAAATGAATTTTTGTCCTCTATACGAAACCATCAGCGGAAAGGAACGCATCAAAGTTTGCATACATTTTATATGAAAAAAAAAAAATCTGCCATCTTGAATTTTTTTCTATTCATCACGTAGACCATCGGGTCTTGATCATCTTTTTCGAAGAAACCACTCTTCCATCTTTCATAGTCTCCGAGATAGACACTGACGAAATTTGTATGGCCGCCATCTTGAATCCGCAATTTTGGATTTTTTTTGGCTCTCTGCCAATTGGATGAGGTTTCGAGTGACTTTTGTTTGAATACCCTCCACTTAGCTTCGATAGCCTGGCCGTGCTTTTCACCCGTCTCCGAAATCCTCAATCATCAGCTCTCTCCATATTTTTCCTCCGAATGAATTTTTGTCCTCTACACGAAACCATGGGTGAAAAAAATTTTTTATTATGTAAATAAGATCATTCTTATTATTTAACTAGTACTTATTTTTAATGAAATAACTAAAATGACAATAATTATTAATAATGAAATAATTTTAAGTATTATAATTCAATTTTTAGTACTTATGGAAAATTAAATAATTTGATTTTTGACATGCTCTCACGAAATAAATATTATCTTTAAAATACTGGTGTTTCATTTTTCTAGTAGCTTATACATTCAATAATACGTGTACAAATTTTCAAATCAAAATGTCAAGAAACAAAAAAGTTATTGATTTTCGAGACGGTTTATATGATTTCGTCCCATAGTGCGCCGTCGCCGCACCGCTGCCCGCAAGATTCGGAGCAAAGGCTTTACTCACTCTTGCAATGTTGATGGTTCCTCAGAACTGAGCTTCAAACGTTTTTTCCGACTGAAAATTAAATATAACTTATTATAATTAATTTTGAAAAAAAAAAATACTATTGTCCTAAAAAAATGCGCTTAGAAAATGCAAAACAAACACGGTAGAAGAACCGAACCCGTAACTTCTAGCTATCAACTCTCTCCTACACTGACTAAGCCCAACGTCTAATACTATAAACGACGAAAATAAGGTCTAGTATAGCTATACCTAACTACCTAACTATAGATATACCTAACAAGCTAACTACAGTTTGATAAGCCGAACTGTACGACGAACTGGGGTATTACACCATTATTATTAGATACTTACCTTCTTCTTCGTCAACCCATAGACGTCTACTGCTGAACAAAGGTCTCTTACGTGGACTTCCACAGATCTCGTTCTTGCGCCGCCTGAATCCAGCGGCTCCATGCGACTCGTTTGATGTCGTCGGTCCACCTAGTGGGGGATCTGCCAACATTGAGCTTCCCTGTGTGAGGTCGCTAGTCCAGCACCTTGGAACCCCAACGACCTTCAGCTCTTCGAACTATGTGCCCCGCCCATTTCCACTTTAGTTTCGCGACTCGCAGAGCTATGTCGGTAACTTGGTTCTCCTACGGATCTCCTCATTTCTGATTTGATCTCGCAGGTAATTTGAAAAAACGTAATAATTGTGAAGAAATTACGTAACTTACGTAATTTCTTCACAATTATTACGTTTTTTCAAGTAATTGAAAATTGATGATGAAATTGATATTTCATGATCCCTTACATAATGCAAAACCTTTACAAAATAATAGGTAAACTCTATTTAACTTCACTAAAATATACAAAATAGTCTTCAACATAAAACAAAAACCATTTTACTTATTATAATTAATTTTGAAAAAAAAAAAACACTTGTCCTAAAAAAAAAAACATAAAACCTTTTTTTAGAAAATGCAAAATGAACGTAGTTGAGATTCGAACCTGCAATTTCTAATTATCAAATCGCGACCAAACTAACTGAGCCAAATTTCTACTAGAAAGAATGACGAAAATAAGGTACATTGTAGTAAAGTACCACACAACAATTTGATTAGCCGATTTACGTCACATTTACGTACTGTACGATAAAATTAAAAATAGGTAGGTAGACACTTATAACTATCACCATCTGCTTTTGTTGTTTATAACCGACTTCTTATTTTGTTCATTTTCTTTTTCGGACTCATTTTCACTACTTAGTACTTATTTATTTACAACTATATTATGGTTTATTTATTAACAATATATTGTATACAAACTTATAACTAGGTACACTCTATTTGACTTCACTAAAATATACAAAATACTCTTCAACATAAAACAAAAACAATTTTCAATTATTATATTTCGCGATGTTATTTGATAGCCGAGCGAGAGCAATGCAGCGCAGGTCCGTCTAGCAGCACGCCTCAGCGATCACTGTCTAATTGAGTACGAGTGACAAAGAAGCCGCTACTGGGAAATAAAACGGCCAAGACACAAATTGTGATAAAAAAAGATTAAATTATAATAGTCGCTGTAAAAAAAATCTAAAACTGCCATTTTTTGTAGTAAAATATGACAAACAAATTGTACTTAAATTTTACAAAAATTAATGTATGGTAACTGAGAAAAATGGGAATTCATGTATTTGCAGAGGCAACTTTGCAATTTTTTTCTATTGAAAAAAGTTTACGTCATTGTGTTTTGGAAACAGGCATCAGGCCAGAAATATGATCAATTGTAACTCCCTTTTTTTTCATAGTATTATGACCAATAGATTTTGAATAAAATGATCTTCTTTCGGCTCTATTTAGCTGATCACCGAACCTTAACTTTTTATCAGACGCTCATTCTTGACCAAGGAGGGGCGAACTGCGAATACTGATTTGTGCAGCCCATTTTGCTTGGTTTTTGGCTAACTTAAACTTGCTCACCCTGTGTACTTGAGTACTTGACACTGTAGGTACGGTGGTATTGATAAAGCCTACCAGACAAAATGAACTTCTCCATTCCAAAATCAAGATATCCAAAATAATTTTTATCCAGAACACACCCTAAATAATGACCCAAATATTACGTCCTCGCCTCTTCCCATTTCCTGTACTAATGACGAAAAAACTCCGACATGAATCCAGTCAAGTGCCAAGTTCGCGACAGGTGACAAGATAGACCTGACAGGTGTCTGCCGATAAGATATTAATGAACACCCCTTGCGCTCAAAAACCTTTGAGATATTTCCGAGACTGGCTAAGGACAGGTGGATTTAATAGAATGTGAGAAAGTAGGTAGCTCAGTTTACGTCTTCGATCATGTTCCTCAAAGTTTAAATTAAGAAAATTTTTATTTCCTGCGGGTTTGAAGTTTTTAGTTCCTGCGGGATTAAAGTTTTTTAGTTCCTGCGGGAACGGGTGATCGTATTATATGATTTGTATGAGTAGACCTCGCGCAAAAAGTTTTCCATCCCGCAATAATTATGAATATTCTACTACTTTTTAGAGTCCCGTTCCCAAAGGGTGCCAACACGTCCGTCTATCTGTCAGCGGGCTGTACGATCTCATGATCCGTAGTAGGTAGACAGTTGAAAATGCTTTGAAAATTTCACCTGTCTACCTATTCTGCCGTCCACAAGCTATAACGCCGTTAACTACCAAGACCATATGTCCTAATATAAACCCTCATTATAGCTTGTGGACGGCAGTATTACGGATACACACACATGTATAATACATGTGTGTATTATACATGTGTGTGTATCCGTAATACTGCCGTACTATTGCCACTCTAGCAACAAATAATAAGAATAAAAATAAATTATAAGTTAAAGGCGGCTCCACTACTACAAAAGTTTTTTTCGGCGTTTTTTGATACGGTACCCTACCCTTCATATGCAACTCCGATTCGCATTTGACTGGTTTAAAAAAAAAAAGGAAAATTAATTTAAAAAAAAATTGTCAAAATCACGAAAATACCGATGATAACCAACGCTGAACAACTCAAAGCTAAGCTAAAACATGTACTGAAGCCCTGGTTTCAGTTTTCGTTACGGTGTCCCTTACACCCTTTAGGTATTATACATAAAAGTGGGTACACTGTACATACCCAAAATAGACCCAAAGTTTAAACTTTTATCATCCAATCTCCAGATGAGATGTCGTCCCTTATCATACTTTCAAAACGCTTTCACAGTGTCAAAGGACACTTTTGCATGCTAACGATTCGCGACAAAGAATACCAAAATAAAGGCTGCAAAAAGTTTTTATGCTTTGTAAAATGTAAATAGGCGGCCCGTGCCTTCAGTTTTCCTCTTGCAAGATTTTCAATTTTTTATGAAGAGTGAGGGAATCCTTTTCAAGCACGTCCAAGCTCACTTGTTGCGTGTGACTGGTGACTTTATTCCGTATTTCTTTGAGAAACTTGTATTTTCCTAACTACGGCAAATGCCAAAAGGCAGGATTATATATTTTTTTTGGAGCATTAAACTGGTCTACAATATTTTACAAAGATCTAACAAGTTACATAAAATACGTACAATCTTTACTTCCTAACTAATATAGTAAATGCTAGTGTGTTTGTTTGTTGGTTTGTCCTTCAATTTCGCGGCAACAAAGCAACGAATCGACCTGATTTTTTGTATGGGTATAGTTGAGGACCAGCAGAGTGACATAGGCTACTTTTTATCCCGGAAAATCAATGAGATCCCGCGGGATTTTTAAAAAACTAAATCATCAACTAGTAATTTAATAATGGGTGTTACTTAACAGAGATGCTATGTAGGAAAATTGGAACTTAATTTTTTTTTAAAGGAGGTCAAAGAACCTTTATGACGCAGTTGCTCCTGTGGGAATTAATTTGGGAGCAAATGCGTGCGTGTTGCCCTGCCCTGGGTGCGAGATTTTAGCAGTCTAAATACTCGTATGTACCTATTGTGTCCGAGTATGTAGTTAATAGTTATTTACGTCTCTATTTATATTTCTTTTTCAACTGGTAGCAAAACTGCTTAAATTGCTGGGTGGCTTTAAGTATCATCAAATTTTATGGGGGTCACTACTAAAGTAGCTAAGTGATTTTAGTTGTAACTTGTAACGTTAAGTAAGATTGACCGAGGGCAGGACTAACTTGTTAAATATATCATAATTGAACAAGGGTCATTAATTGTATAAACAAATTAAGGTCATTACCGCATCCCAAAACTTACTCTTATACGTTTAGGCTGTTTCTAGTTTCCACAAAACACATACATGTTGTGAAACCCGCAAATCTTCACACACTTGAAAAATCTTAAATTCAATACCTACATATTTTTTTATTGTGAAGTCTGATGAGGTCTAGGTTGGAGAGTGCTTGCATAGAAGATACCTATACAGTCTAGCCTTGAAGGTACTCAAATTGGGTATTTGGATGTTGTCATCACAGGTTGTCAAAATATGGATATTCATTAATTACAATTTAAATTGTAACATGTTAGAATAATATTTGAAAAAAACAGAAAATAAATCGGTTAAAAAAACAAATAAGTTATCTATATATATAAAATTCAAAGTCCTGACTGACTGATTGACTGACTGAGATATCAACGCAAAGCCTAAACTACTGAAGTTAGAAACTTGAAATTTTTACAGTTGGTTCCTTTTATGACGTAGGCGCACACTAAGAAAGGATTATTGAAAATTCCACCCCTAAGGGGTTTAAATAGGGGATGGAAGTTTATATGAAACTCCGTAATTTTTCAAGCTGTTTCCATCAAAGTTGGTATTAGAGCTTTCAGTTAAAAATAAAGAAGTACATGTGTCACAGTTTTTGAAAATTCCACCCCAAAATCTAATTCCACGCGGACGAAGTCGCGGGGGCAAAAGCTAGTAAGCTATATATATATCCGTCTCAAAAATAAACAATGCACACAACCAAATAGAAAAAGTAACGTATGTATGTCAACTGCCTTATTGAACAGACTATAGAGAATAGGTTTAGCGTCAGCTGCAACAGGCACAAGTGATTCCTATTTATTTCGTGGACTTTGCATTGAAATTCCGCGAGAAAGTTTTGTCACACCGATTGTGCTTGACAAGCAGTTTTATGTAAGTTTGAAAACGTTTTAAACTCGACGAAGATACAGCTTGATAGATAATTTATAGTCTCGACTCTTGGCAGGCGACGCGACATAAAGATGTAGTGAATTGTGAAGGTGGCAGCGGCTTATCTTTATTCATGGGCTTGTTGAAGCGCTGAGCTTTTATGTTTAGTACTGACGCGACCGCACAACACGAATAAAAGCATTCAAAAAAGGCGGTATAGCTTATGTGGAGGTCATCGTATTCGTAAAAGAGAAATAATAAACAAACAATCTTGCACACGTGCCAGCAATGCGTTAAAATAAATGAATGAAAATCCGAATGAAAGTTGTTTTATAGCTTCTATCGCGGGCCAGCATGGAGACCGAATCCAGAAATTCCGTACCTAACGAAAATAACCTGACACGGGACTCCTCTACGGTGAGCCGCTAGATGGCGCATTTTTTATCAACCACACGCCACACGTCTTTTTTATAATAACAAAATAGGCTTGCGCTTGACGACAATCAATGATGGAAAGCACTGATGAGGTCTAGGGTGCAGCGCGCTTGCCTAGAAAATGCCTATTCACTCTTGAAGGTACGAAGTTCTGTGGTAGAATGGTGAAGGGGGCACAAGGTTCTGAAGTTCCTAAGTATGTACACTATTCAAAGTATATCTAATAGACAGGCGACATTCTTTCTGCGTTAGTGACAGTTTATCTATAATTCGGCGGGCGCGGTTATCTACTGAAGACTGAGTCTAATGCGTCAAAATCTTATTTTTCTATGATCGAAGGTCAAAATTAATTCCGGATAAAAAATCGGATACAATACTCGTATTCGCTAGAAGTTTCCTAGAGAATATTATGTCCATTGAAGGATATGTATTGGATTAATTTGTCGTGCAATCCAATCTTTTCTAGCTTGCTAGTTCTCTCGGTGATTGCGTCCTTTGTTCAATATTGCCAACTGAGCCACTTTACGAGAATAAGTAGGTACAGTACGGGGTTCCTTTATACAATTTATCTTATTATACAATTTACAGTGAAACGGCTTGAAGTGCCTCGCTGGGATTATATGAGAAAGTCGTAGAAAGTTATACAGCTAACTGTACCTATATAATGCTTACTTCATTATAATTTACAGCGTTTAACTCATTACGCGAGCGACACTAACTAAGCTTAGCCCAGGGGGCGGTGTGAAATGAAGTATGAAAGAATGCTGTACTTCGGTGAGCTAAGTCAAAGTAGCTAAATTAAGTAAGATGCTCCTCGTTTGTTTTGCATACATATTTTCAAAATTGTTTGTTAAGTATTTTGTGAGGTGTTTCCCATTTGGACCGGTATTTTTTTGGATTACGTACCTACCCAAAAGATGCCAACGGGACACTACAGCTATCCGTAGGTATGTCCGCGGGCCGTATGCGGGTTGCCAGATTTTTTTTCAGCCTATAAGGGACAAATGGTTAAATGGACAAAAAAATACGGGATTTCAGTTTTTTACCCGGGACAAATAAAAACAATAAATTATTTAGTGTCATATTTTTTTTGATATTTTTCCGAGGATCGAGTCAGTTTTAACATATTTTTATTCGTTTTAACATATCTGTCAAAATCAATAATCGTAATTAAAAACGGTTTGGATCGATTTCATAATGAAAAACGAAGTACGGTTCAAATACGGGACAGAGTCAGTCCCGCCGGGACATTTTAAACTATGCCTAAAATACGGGACATACGGGACGTCTGGCAACGCTGCCGGTATCTCATGAATTGAACTGAGTATTTTGCTTTGTTTTGACAGAATGTACCTACCTAATGATGCCCGCGACTTCATCCGCGTGGATTAAGTTTTTTTAATACCCGCGGGAACTCTGTAATTTTCCGGAATAAAATGTAGCTTACGTATTAATCCTGGATATGAACTATCTCCGTTCCAAATTGGTTCATTATTTGTGGCGTGAAAGAGTACCAAACACACACACACACTCACACACAAACTTTCACCTTTATGAAATTAGTGTGATAGTGTTAACTGTAAAAAGTGGAGTGTGATGAAGTGTAATAGTGTGTGTAATGTGATAGTGTGGTGTGATAGTCTGATAGTGTGTGATTAGAAGGATAAGGAAGTAGGATTTGTATTAGCAGATTATGACAGGAGTATTAAACCAACCTTTAATACTCAAAGACAGGCGTGGCTGGACGTCCGCGTCGGGTTCACATTTATGTCACATGTTTTAACGTAGCCATCGCTGCACACAAGTTTATGTTACGTCCCGCAGGAGTTAAGAATCGAATCCAATAGAATGGAGCTCTTTTACGACCCTCGCTGCAGTGATACCGGGCGAAACGATCGAGGAAATAATTGGAGATCAAATTGTACGTAGCTAGGATTCACTTTTAATAAACATTCTATTACGTTCAATAGTCGTAAATTACATAGAAAATCTGTGTAATTTGTGATGCTGGCCTACTGAAATTAATGATAAGTTCGTAGTGATAAGATCACTTTGAATAAAATTATTTCTTGTACCGCTATTAACTAAATAGAAATAGAAATTTTTTTTTGTTCAAGCAAACTTTTACAGTGCTTTCATCGTCAAACGAATCTCCCACTGGTTCGGTAACTCAAGGGTAACTCTGTAATTATTATACGAAATAAATATTTGTATAAAATTTAAATAAAATAAAAAAAAAAACATTCAAAGAAAATAAGAATATCTTTAGCCGCCAAAGTTTCCTTCACCGCATCGCCCTTCCGGTTTTTCCAATTAACCATAACTTGTGTACTTTTAAATCAAGAGTGAATAAGCATTTTCTAGGCAACCGCGCTCCATTTTACGCTGCCTCATGTCTTAAAATAAGGCGAGATCGTAGTCAAGCACTGATCTACATTATACCTACTTACTTATTAGAAAGAAAAAACAAAAAAAAAGACGTGAGGCACTCGGGGACTGCCGCGGTAAAGCTATTGCATAGCATTTTTTATCAACGCCATCTAGCGGCTCACCGTAGAGGAGTCCCGTGTCAGGTTATTTTCGTTACGGAATTTCTGGATTCGGTCTCCACGCTGGCCCGCGATAGAAGCTATGCAATAGCTTAAAAATCTAACAGGTAACACAACCAAAATCTGGATCCTAGGTGCACTCAGGAGTAGCTTTGTAAATTCCAACCAAAAATCTTGTTTTTATGAAGAAACATTGCATACCAAATTCCAGAAGAATTAAGCATCAGGTAGAGCGAACCTGAAAGTTCTAACATCTCAAGCTGGCTTAAGCCACTGACTTTTAAAGTTTGTGAACATCCGAATTAAATACAAATACCTACTCGTACAAACGAGTATGTTTGGCTTATGAGCTTTACTCTAAGATTTTCATGCGGGAAATTCTTCACATTTGAGGTGAAATCTTGATAGCCTTTTCTGAGAATCTTCGTGTCATTGCAGTATTCAAAAATATTCAAATAGCAAAGTCAAAATCAGCAACACGTCAAAACTTTGTATGCCGGGAGCTTGTATGAAAAAAGTGAACTGTACTTAATGTGATATGCAAATAAAGTAGGTAGATAATTTTATAGTTTTTCGATTATTATATTTAGAACCAAAAGAAGACGCGAATTCTACGTATTTTGGAAGATCCTCGATTTAATAACCACTAAGAAAGTACATAATAACGTCACAAATAAATCTGCTCTATCTAGAGCAGACCTTCACTTATATACACTTGTGTGGTTAATAGCCTACACATATACTCAAATCGCGAGCGATTTGTTTTTATTCATTGAGGAGTTCTGTCCTCCATTCCCGAAAATAGATCATCAGGCCACCTTTTAACTGGGACTAACCTTACGATACGTCCTTTCAAATAAAAAAAATATTGAAATCGGTCTAGATTTGACGGAGTTATGGAGTAACACCAACAAAAAAAAATACGCGTAGAATTGAAAACCTCTTTTTTTAAGTCGGTTAAAAATATGACCACGCGAGGAAAGCTTCATGTTATGGAAATATTTGTTTCCTGTGAGAGAAAACTCGGTGTGTTATTACCTAATTCTATTTTATTGGTATCTTCACAGCAACACCCATATCTTTCTGTTTATGAGCTGAACCGCGATACAAAAGTGTCGGTGTCAGTTTTATAGCTCTACATAAAATGGTTTAGGATAAAACCTCATATTTTGTACCATTTTTCAAACACCTTAAGGTTACCTTAATAGCTATCTAAGTACGTATTATTCTCAAAGGTGTAGTAAAACTTAGCTGATGCTTACGACTTACGGACTTTTTGATTTAAATGTACCAGCCCAATGTGCTTCCCCAAGCTATTTCTATACTTTTTGTCGATAGCATTTAAGGTGAGAAAAGGTAACATAGACAGACAGATAGGGTTACTTTCGAACTTATAAGTATAAATGCAATAAATAATTAATTACGTATTGTAAGTTCACCAAAATTTTTTTTTGTTTAATATTCTGCATTTATGTTTATAATATTTACGGAAAAGTCTTTCTAAATTTCTTTTCACATGTGGTTAAAAATAATTTTTAAATAAAGATAACTATGAATTTTTTTAAAACGGGAGAATAGATATGACTGTTTTTGTAAGTTTTTGGAACCCTGCGGAGTTTGTACGTAACGTTTACGCAACTTATAAAGTTGACATTTTGACTGTTTTTGTATACCTAGTCAATCTGTCAAGATGTCAAAATTCTTCAGTCAAAGTTAGGTTGTGACATACACTGTAGTCTTTGGTTGTGACGGTGCTAAATCATTTTACTGTTTCACAATTCTATATTTCCCTTGTAACTTTGCCTGAAACATTACAAAGTTAGGAATATTCAAACAACTATCTAGTACTTCAACCTAGTACAGAGTACTAGTGTCGTAAACTCGATTATCACAAGTTTCAACTATTGCTTTAACTAGATTGTGGGTTTGCCGTTTAATCACAATTGTTCAAGGTTTGTTTAGTTTAGAGATATTCTAGATTTGATATTCTTTGCTTGTGTCCATTAAATAGTAATAAGCAATAGGTAATTCCTACATGTTTGTACTTAACACTTAGCTATTATTGCTAAATTACTCAGGAATTTCAAACATTTCAAACATTTATAAATATTGTGTTTTTGTATGTGTTTTTTCAGTAATAAAATGCTTCTTTATTAAACTATTGCATAGCTTCTATCGCAGGCCAGCGTGGAGACCGAATCCAGAAATTCCGTAACGAAAATAACCTGACACGGGACTCCTCTACGGTGAGCCGCTAGATAGCGTTGATAAAAAATGCTATGCAATAGCTTTACCGCGGCAGTCCCCGAGTGCCACACGTCTTTTTTTATTTATTTTATACTATGCTCTTGATTTTATTTTAACTAGTACAGTTTTCCTCAGTGGCTAATCAATACGCCAACGGTTAAAGGTATAGACTGTAAGCTGAAAAGTCGACGGTTCGATTTCCACCCGTTGAACTATCGTCGTACCCACTCCTAGCATAAGCTTTTCGCTTTTGGAGGGGAGAGGAGAATATATGTCAATTTCAGGCTGAAATTCTCCTCTCCCCTCAAAAAATACAATAAGTACCTTTATGTACATAAAAAATAAAAATAAAATAAATAAAATAAAAATTAAACAAAGAAAGAAGAAAAAGAAGCAAGCTTATTTTGCATTAAAAAATTCCACTCTTCCTCTGCCTAGAATCTTGCTCTAGTCTAGGTTTAGAGAATTTCCAATACTAAATGCGTTGGAATGCACATTTGGTTTTAGATTGTTCATGTTATCGTGAATTGAAATCGTATTATGATGGTCTGTTTAAACGCAGGGCTATGACCTCGTAAATAACATAGATAACCATAAAAATAAAGCCTTTATTGTTGATAAATTAATTACAATATTTCTTTCTTATCTAATAAATACATTACAAGAATAGAAATAGAAAACTATTTCTTGATGAAATTTCTTTCTTTCTTATCTAATATATAGAAGTGTTATGAGAATGCTGAATCCATTTTATCTGTCAGCGTGTCTTCTTGACACATAGGCATTTTCCAGCATTTTCCATGATTGTCTATGAACATAGGCCTTACCCAATGAGCGCTACCAGTACCACACACATCCCTCAGCCTTCCACATCCAGTTGCTTCCTGCCATCCTCTTTATTTCGTTGCTGTAACGTGTGTGTGTGTGTTTGTTTATTGGTTGTCCTTCAATTACGCCGCAACAAAGATCAACATGCTTTTTTGCAAAGGTATAGTTGAGGACTCGGAGAGTGACATAGGCCACTTTTTATCCCGGAAAATCAAAGAGTTCTCGCGGGATTTTAAAAACGAAATCAACGCGGATGAAGTCACGGGCATCAGCTAGTAGAAAATATTGTTATGTATTACTAGATAAGGAAGTAAGAAATATTATTGTAATGTATTTATTAGATAAGAACTTTGGGTATATAACCAACGATAAGAAAGAAATATTGTAATTAATTTGTCAACAATATAGGCCTTTTTATCACAGAAAAACAGAGTTTATTTATTTATTTATTTTATTAGGGTTCACAAACAACGTCACAATTGTATTACTAAAAATTATAAACTAATTATATTATTATTTGTGGCGTCAACCACGTAAACCACAGGTTACATTTAATAGGTAGGTATATAGGTGGAAATTATGGACAGTATTTTTTATTTTTTTTTTAAATAGGGGAAAACAATGAAAAAAAAAAAGAAATCAACATTTAGAATTACAAAATATATAGAGTGACTAAGTTTCAAGCTTCAATTCGAGTTATCTCGGGAAAAACGAAATCCACGCGGATGAAGTCGCGGGTATCAACTATACAATATCGTAAATAGGCCACACCTCAAGTCTACTCGGTTTTTCCCGCTTGACGCCTTATCAGCTGTCGCTTATGCAACTAAAACAAGTCGTGGCCCTGATGTTATTCAATTTTCATATTCATACATACTTGACTGTTAATAATTTGGCCAGTTTTGGATTAGCTTTCAGCGATTAGTTTTCGTTTGTGCGGATGTCTCTACCACAATCATGTTTGTATTATTATTTCCGCGTGTTCACTTGATAACAATATCGATTGAATATGGTTTTTTTACATGTACGTGATAGCCTATAGTAATTAGACTTTGGTGTCCTTTTCGGTGGAAGCGTTCCGGAATAAGTACGAAAAATTGTATAAATTCCCAATCCCTCCCCAGGGCTAAACCACCAGACCAGCCCCCCGATTCAGACCCTTCCGATAACTTATTTGTCGATCGATTCGGTTTGGCAACATATATTTCGCTCGCTCTGAATCCACACGACAAAAAGAGATCGATATCTAACCGTATCGACACGGTACGTTATCGAACAGGTCTGAATCGCCCTGCAGACCAGAGACAATTCAGAAATTATAAATTCACAAATTTCCCCCGCCGGGAATCGAACCATGGACCTCCCACAACGCTACAAGATCACAGCGCTCACCACTGCGCTAGGAAGGTCGTCAAAATTAGGTAAACAGTTTGTGTTTCAAGTGACTAGATGATGCCATGTGCGTGTTTGTTATTTGCCGGAGTTATTTATCTTAATATATAAAAGGCAAAGGTGACTGACTGACTGACTGACTGACTGATCTATCAACGCACAGCTCTAACCACTGGACCGATCGAGCTGAAATTTGGCATACAGGTAGCTATTAGGACGTAGGCATCCGCTAAGAAAGAATTTTTGAAAATTTCAACCCGAAGGAGGTAAAATAGGGCTTTAAAAAAGCTAACCTAACGTGAGCGAAGCCGCGGGTTAAAGCTAGTCAATAAATATACCTCTTACAGATAGCTTTAACTGATGAATTAGAAATTATATCACAAAAAATTCGGTTGAAAAGTATATACTTACTTAAAATTTTTATTTAGGAAAACAGCTGTATCTGATATAAGTGTATACTTAATTTCCTGAAGAGGACCTGTCATCCGCAATAAGTTAATTAAAATTTTAATGGATATCCTGAAAGGATCGCCGAAAGTTTTCTTGTCACGGAATCTGCGACCTGTCACTTAACATAATATTCCGTAAATAATAATTAATTAATTTATAACTTAAGGGCTCGTTCTGAGGGGCGTAGAGCGTCGAGCGGCGCGTGTTGCTGTTATTTCGTTAATGGAAAGTTCCTGTATTACGTCATATAGGGCTAACGAAAGCTTTGTGATGAGGGTACACTAATGCCTATAATAAAATTACAAATACTACTTATCTCGTTAAAGCACGCAATGTATCGCGAACAATGCGATGATAACGCCCTGCGATCGATGAACACCGATACCTACTGCGGGTCGCAAGAGGTGGTCTGTGCTGTGTATACCTATTACCTACATTATAGCACAGACACCTTAGACAGTTAAGAAAGTTTGAACTTTTCATAAACACCGGGATTAACACCGCGCGTATAGAAGTTAACTAGCTCCCTCCATTGCCCGCTGAGCGACCCGGGGACTTTTTGTAAGGCCTATTTATAGCGGTATGTTTTGTATCCATAAGTTATAACTGGCAAGTACAGAACCACCTATAGCTACAATACATGTTAAGACGGTAGAAGAACAATTTTCCTCTAGACTCCGTCGACTGCAGAAGTCGTTCAATAATTTGCTATTTAAGCTTGTGCTGAATTGTATAGAATTGCTGCAAGGGTAACCTATTGTGCACCACTGCACTGTGGTGAAGTGCATAAAAGGTATCACAGTGAACCCTGTTACGCTGTACGTATAAAATTTGTATTGAATATTTAGTAAAGCTGAACTTGTTCTTCTATATAATTTGGGTACTTTAACATCTGCTCCGAAACTTAAGGTTTCGCTTAAGATAAGGAAACAAGGTAAGACAAAAGAAAACTGTTTCTTTTTGGCTTTGCTGTGGTCGGGCAAAAAGAAAAAATATATCACGCCCGTAAGGACCGTCTAATACCTAAGACGCTAGTTGAACTTGTTCTACAATATGATTACGTTAATATCTGCTCCGAAACTTAAGGTTTAATTTATGGTAAGGAATCGTAAGCCAAGGCACTATAACTTTTCCTTTTGACTTGTGGCCGGGCATTAAGATGAAGATTATATCACGGTCATATAGGCTATGCATTTTTTCTAATAAGACTCAGGATAACCACCGCCACGACAAGATAAGCTGCAGGAAGCCCGTCTAAGATGGTACCGACTACCGTCATGTAGCACGGAAACCACAAAGCTACGTCGGTAATAGAATTAGAATTAGAATTAGAAATATTTTTTATTCAAATAAACTTTTACAAGCACTTTTGAATCGTCAATGAATCTACCACTGGTTCGTAATGCCTTTCCTGCCGAGAAGAGCCAGCAAGAAACTCGGCGGTTGCTCTTTTCAAAAAAATAAAAATTTTACAATTGTTATTGAAACTATGCTATGTATTCAGTGCTTCCACGATGAATTTTCCTGAGTACAATACAGGTAAAAATAAATACAATACAAATACAAATAAATACAATCCAATACATGTTAACACAGGCAGGCAAAAGCAGACCCATTCCCGTTGGTGGCACCCGTTCACGAGCATGACGCATGATCCAGCCATTGCTTCGCTCAACCATATTTGAGGGAACGTAACAACCCGCACCACACGACACCACCACAGAAACTTTAAAGAGAGCATAGAGAGATAGTCTTAACATCGCCATCCCTGGAACTAATCTCGTGGCCGTCCAAGAAAGCGCTGGCTAGACCTTGTAGGCGCCGATTTGAGAAAAATGGATTCACAAGACCGGGCAAAGTGAGCAAAAGTATGCTGGAAAGTGGACCTACCTACCACCTAGTGGGACAACGCTTAGTCGAAAAAGAAGACCCACCACAACAACGTGTACCGCTTCCATCGGCCCTGTCATTAGCCAATATGTGTTCGTGTGCTTATCTCTACGAAATCGTAATATTACATCGTCGTACCGATCACATAAATCATGATTTACTTAATCCTTGTCATTCTTCGTCCGAGATAAGGCAGTCGTCACTGTGGTCGTCATAATAACATTCCTTTGAGCTATCGACAGATTTCAGAAGGATACGGTCGTTCTTTATTGAGGTATAATTTATTATAGAAGTAAAGGCATCGATCAATTTTTTGGAAAAGGAGGAGTCTTTCTGATTAACTGTACCTATCTACCAGATTTTGCGACTTTTTGCGACTCCCGCGGTTTTAATATCCCACGGCTATCTCTGTTTTTCCAGGGTAAAAGGTAGTTTTATCACTCTCCATATGCTCAACTATACCCATGCAAAAAACCACGTCGATTCGTTTCTCCATTGCTGCGTAACTGAAGGACAAATCAACAAACAAACACAATTTTGTATTTATAATATCTATTAGTAAGGATAACTTTATTAGGTACATCTTGTATCAGAATTCTGATTGGTCGAAGCATACGTCTTCGCACAAGTTTTCTAAAGGAGTCAGCACACATATCAATTCGGAAAGGGATCGTCACAGTATCGCCTTTCACCTCGCCGTCAACCAGGCGTCAACCTAATTTCTAAAAGCATATCAGCAGCTCCGGTACGTCGACCCGGCTACGGCTAGGCGACGCCGCGCTTACAGCTCGCCTACCGCAGGTTGATGGATAAGTGGCACCAGTTCAGTCAAGAGACGTGCTCGTGTATGGAGAGACGTAAGCGCGGGGACGACGAGCCGTAGGCGTGGGGACTGCAAGTTGATTTTTTAATTCATAAAATTTTATTTACAGTGTACCTATTCGGTAGGAAATTTCGATTCTTCCAGAAAAACATATAAACAAAATGCACGAATACGTGAGGTGACCATTCGACCAAGAAAAGTTGTTTGCGTAGTGTTTAATTTTTAACTACCAGTTCCAATGATCTTCCATACACACATGTATAAAAGGTCATTGACCAGTTCACATAAAATTTTCATCCTGCTTGACGGGGCTTTAAATGTACCGGCTCCCGGTATATAAATGCCAAGAAAATGTCAGTTCCTAGAAAAATATTACGATAAATGATTTATTGTTTATTATCGTTTATGGTAACAAAAGTATGAAACCTTTATGGAACGTGTAACGATCGCGTTGCACGTGCCAGCAACTCGTGCTTTAGATTCAGTTTTCAATAAATTGGTTGCAGTTCCCGCCGTTTTCCTGCTTGAGTTTGTCGCAACATGCATTGCTATGGGTATATCATCGAGAAACTTACAAATTGCTTACAAAGTTTCAATCACCGATGTACTCTTAGAGGGCCCGTAGGGGAGACCGGGGATGGTTGACTAGGTTTTTACTAAATGGTACATATATTTTTTGTTTTAATATTTATAGAAAAGAAAACCATGTTAATTGATAGGAAATCTATTAACCTAATAAAAATACGTAATATCTAGTTCCTAATTTAGTAAAATAGTGATAATTTAATGCATTTTCCAAAACACGAAATCTTAGTCAACCTACCCCTGGTCCGGGGTAGGTAGACCATACACCAGGGGTAGGTTGACTTATGTATCAATAAAAGTCCAATCATGGGAAGGAGCAAATAATTAAACATTTTTTTAATATAATTGAGCCTTTTATTAAAAAAAACTTAAGTCAGCTGATCATCCATTTCTTAAAATGTCTTTAAAAAAATTACCAAAAAATAATCTTATTTTTAGTTTAACTCTTCGTTTAATACCTATTGTAAACCCTAGTCAGACATAATTTCTATAACAAAAAATTACAGGTTTTTGTCGGAACTCAATAACAATGTAGTTCTACTTGTTGTATCAAATATAAACTAACGTAGTTTGTAACGTAATGATGTAGCTCTCAACAGGCTCGTTGCTGAGGTCGGATTGATAGAGAAGGATGACGTTTCAAAAAGGAGTCCAACCAATCTTCACTAACTAACAATTGTTCTCCAAGAATCAGGCATAGCTTTGTTTTTTTTGCGAACTCATATGCTAATTTTTGAGTATCATATGGCGTCATCCCTAATAAATATTAGCTGCCTTCTTTATATAATTGGCTAAAGCTTCCTCTTCTATATTAGTAAAAATTTGCCTATTTCATAATATATGCAACTATGTCCAGGGTTAATTTTGGTGACGTTTTGATTTTTCTTTTGATTTGACCACGTAACGATGTTATATTTTTATTTATCAGGAGATTGTACTGTTTTAATGTGGCATTAATGCTTTTTTTCGACAAAAATCACAGTATGACAAGCTCTTTCTAAAAGATCTATCGCTCGTTCAGTTATACATATAATTTATCTATGTCGTTCAGTAGTTTTTTATAGGCCCTCATTGTTCTGCAACAACAAAATTGCTATAAATATTTAAAAGTCCAATAAAAGGTTAACTAAAACCACCAAAACAACCATTTTTGACTGGTTGACTGATTAGTCAACCAGCCCCGGAAAAAATTAGTCTACCAGCCCCAACTGCTATTTTTTAGTTTGATCGCATGGCTAGCCTAAACACTAACAGTGACTTGAAAAATAAGATACGAAATATGATAAATATGCACCCATCAAACGTTGGGACTAACATAAAAATGGTTCACATAAAACTTGTAGGCATCAGATCAAAAAGTGTAATAAATCAGAATATTACTTACGTGGTTAAAAAATTAAAAACCTATCACTGCTCGAAAGCGGCGCACGACTGCGTTGCGGCGCTCCAGACACCTGAGCGGGACACAGAGTGTAATACTCGGCTGTATTCGGATGATTCAATTCGTACACTGTCGACGAGTTTTTGGCAGTTAGTCTACCTACCCCTATAGTCAACTATCCCCGGTCTCCCCTACACGGTCAAACATGTTTGTCAAACAAACGGAAACGGAGGTGTTTGATTGGGTGCGCTGGTGTTTGATGACCTTGATCAAACAAAACTGTATCAAAAACACGTAAAAATTTTACGTGTTTGACAAACATGTTTGACCGTGTATGGGCTCCCTTAGTTCTAAAAATGGAATACGAGTGGTTCTTTTTTTAATAATTTTATAATAATAACTGTAGTATGCCAAAGAAATGTGTGTAAAATGACAATTTATTATAATAGTATGTTGAAGTAGGTAGCTAATATCGGTAATTAAATTATTCCAAATCAAAAATGATATCAAATATGGAACGACGCGAGCTCGAGAATGATTTGGAAATCCTTACTATGCTTGCTATCCTAATATTATAAATAAACACAAAAGTGTGTTTGTTTCTTGGTTTTTCCTTCAATCACGCTGCAACAGAGCTACGGTTCGACGTAATTTTTTGCATTGCTACTTTTCAAAATCGGAAAATCAAAATATTCCCACCGGATTTTGAAAATTAAAGTCACTACACAATACAACCTAAATAAGTGTGTGTGCGCTTACGTTTGTGTGTGTGTGTGTTACTACTCCTTTACGCCACAACGAATGAAGCCATGTGGCTGGAATGGAGATAGGTCACACTCAGGATTAACACATAGGCTACATTTTATCCCGGAAAATTCAGGAGTTCTGCGGGAATTATAAGCCCTTAATTCACGCAAACGAAGTCGCGGGGATCAACTAGTTTTAAATATTTTGACAGTTGATCGTATACTTCACTTTTTTCTGTCATGTTCCCTTTAAATGTTTGATGTTCACTTTATGCTGCAACTTACGAGTGCATTATTCTGAAGAACAAGATTTTTATCGGCCGACGTACTTTAGCAATAATCTGAGCTTTTCTGAATATAAAACTATGCCTTTGTAATGTAAAACAACTTTGACAAACAAAAAGTGAATTAAATCACAATATAAGGATCCTTTTCAGAACTTTGCCTCCAGAATTTAGAATTTCAGTGTCTCTCTACTTTTTCAGATCTTCGATAAAGCATGTTTGAAATATTCCATTCCATTTTGAAGTTTGTTTTTTAAGAATATCTACGACAAGAACTTGTCTGGCCACTGCTCTGATCTATAGAGCGTGCTCTGACTTAGCTCGGACTTAAGATAGAGTTAAAACGAGACACAAATATGCTTTAACATAAATCTGTCTCGTATTAACTCTGTCTTGAGTCTGAGCTGAGCGGGAGTGCGCTTAAAGGAGACAGCAGAGAGCATACAGGGCCCCAAGTCTGCTATTTTACATGTCATTGTCATTGAACTGCAATACAATTACAATTCATTTATCATTGGTCCAAAATTTCGTAGTCTACTAAATTCACAATGGTCGTTCGATTTCTTATAATTGGATTGTAATTCAATGATACCTCGGTATTGCCATTAGCTTAAAAAGCGTTTGCCGAAATGAGTTTAAAAAAAAACTACATATTAAAAACGTTTATTTAAGCTAGATTCAAAGCTAGATGTGTCAGTGGCAAATCATCGGAAAACAATTGTGACGCCATTGAATTAGTAGACTACCAAATTGCTAAAAGTAGCAATTGGGATGTCATTGATAGACAATTAAACTACAATTGCAATAGCACATTTGGGCCCCAGATGTTCAGTCAGTGATTCTTTATAATTCTAAGAATTTTCCAAACCTGTCCAGGCGTCTTTGAGTAATCGGGCAACATACATAAAAAAAAAGATTCCGACAAATTGAGAACCTCCTCCTTTTTGAAAGTCGGTTAAAAACGATAGACGCACTAGAATATATCACTTGAAGCGGGACCATTCATTATACGCCGAGGACGAATGTCTCGTATATTTATCCCTTGAAGGATACTCGTAAAAGGAACAAATACCTACTTAAACCTACCGTCTACGGGCTCATTTGCCGAACAAACACAGATTTCGTTTCCTTTTTATTTGATGACAAGTAAAGTTAGCGTGTAAATACCTATGCGAATTATCGACATGAAACTCAATTTTATTTTACGTCGCATTTCACGACATCATTTAATTTTATGACTTAAAATAAAATTGAGTTTCATAACCTTGCTAGCAAAAGATTCTGAAAGACTTTTTTTTCGTTTAGGGAACAGAGACCTTTTTTGAAATGTCTCTGTATCTCTATTAATTTGGGTGTGAGATATTTGAACGCCAAAAAAGCTCTCAAATAGCTCATTGGGGTTAGTACAAGATTTGATTCGATTGATCGTATTCGTATACGATGACATTAGCGTCAAAGTAAAATGAACCATAACCACATTGAATTAGAGCTCAATTTCGTGCATGCATTCTTATACTTTTACGTATACGGATACGCTCCAAACTAGAATCGGTTGTACTGAATTTGTGACTTTAAACCAATACTTTTAAGGTTCATTTTACTTTGACGCTAATGGCATAGTATACTAATACGACCAATCGAATTAAATCTTATACTAACCCTACTGGTACCAAAATTTTGAAAATAGCTCAGAACTTTATGAAAATAGGATTAGTTAAGCTGAATAGGATAATATTATTCCTATAATTCCTTAATTTCCTGATTTCGTGACCAGTGGTCGAGCACAAAAGCAACCTCGATGGTATCGGATATTGCTTCCCTCTATGACTGCGCTAAATCAGACTCGTGATGCCATTATTAGTAAACCAAAGTAAATCGATGGCGGAATAGCCGCATCAATCATTGCTATAATCTCGGTTGTGATGATTGGCTGAGTTTATGTACTGCCTGCTAAGTACCTACGCATATTGTGACAGGCTATAGAACCTAATGCCACGTTTACATGCTTTCACAGGCTTGGCAAGCGTCCACAAGCTCCAAGCCTTTACAAACGTGGAATCGTGTTTTTTGTGGACGCTTGTCGAGACTTGCCAAGCATGTAAATGTAGCATATAATGCGTGTGGTCAGACACGCACTGGGCTGTTTTTTACTGGTATGGAAGATAATTATTATTGATGCTTTGAGATCTGCTCTTTATGCCTTAAAGCTTTATCAGAATTTTTAAATACGTAACCGAAAATCGTACAGCCAGTGGGGACGAGCCCACATCTCTGGGATACCTACCATGCCCTTAGTGTTCCGACTTTACACCACTGCCACGGTCCAACTGACTGGCCGCGTCAAAATCAAGTAATATGTATAAAAGGACATCGAGCTCTTTCGGGAGCCCTGGAGCTCAATGGCGAAGGAAAACATCGTGAGGAAACCTGCATACCTGAGAGTTCTCCATAATGTTCTTAACGGTGTGTGAATTCTACCAATCCGCACTTAGGCAGCGTTGTGGACTATGGCCTAACTAAACCCTTTTCATTCTTTTTTTTTTAATGAATATTAACCAAGCTGAACTTGATTTATATTCTCTTTTCCCCTCCAAATAAGCGAAAAGCTTGTGCTAGGGGTGCGTACGACGATAGTGCAACCTGCGACCTTTCAGTTTTCAGTCCGCACCTTTAACCGTTGGCCTATTGAGGCTTTATTCGAGAAAAGACCATCCCCAGTATTATCCGACGGTGGAGTTTTCGAAGTTTTCAATCACTTTAATATTAAAAACGAGTTTTAAGTTAAAACTTTTAACTGGTTGGCCTAGGCTTACGTAAGGCTGAATTTGAGTAGTTCATTAACTAGATGCATCGTTCGTGTGATATCAAATTAGCTAATTAGTCTACTTACCTGTCATTCAAATTTAATGAACTTTGTTAATGTATACGGTCTATTTGTGCTCACTTAACTGAATGAACTAATTTGTTTTATAAGCAGAATTAGGAAAATGATCCAATTCTAATGTATCACATCACATCACATCACATCACATCACATCACACTATCACATCACACTTCACACTTCACACTAATATTATAAAGCCGAAAGTTTGTATGTGTGTGTGTGTGTGTGTGTGTGTGTGTGTATGTTTGTTACTCTTTCACGCAAAAACTACTGGACCGATTTGGCTGAAATTTAAAATGGAGATAGATTATACCTTGGATTAAAACATAGGCTACTTTTTGTCCCGGAAAATCAAAGAGTTCCCGCGGGATTTTAAAAACTAAATTCACGCGGACGAAGTCGCGGGCATCATCTAGTTTCTATTAAATTAACGGAGTGGCGGTGAAATATACTTACACACTAATATTATAAAGCCGAAAGTTTGTATGTGTGTGTGTGTGTGTGTGTGTGTGTGTGTATGTTTGTTACTCTTTCACGCAAAAACTACTGGACCGATTTGGCTGAAATTTAAAATGGAGATAGATTATACCTTGGATTAAAACATAGGCTACTTTTTGTCCCGGAAAATCAAAGAGTTCCCGCGGGATTTTAAAAACTAAATTCACGCGGACGAAGTCGCGGGCATCATCTAGTTTCTATTAAATTAACGGAGTGGCGGTGAAATATACTTACATTTATGGTATCAGTCAATTCCAGCGATCGTGACTGATTTCAAAATTCATTAGGTAGGTACCTACTTACCAGTAACGAAACGAAATCTCGCAATTCTCAGAAGTGTTTTATACATTTGAGCACAAAATACACTTTATTTAGACATCTTAGTGTAAATCTGCGAAATCCGCAGAAAAATTTCGTTTATCTTTTAACGCTTTTATTTTTCCTCTCGTATTTTTTGGCTTTCCGAATCGTTTATATTTTTCTGTATTAACGGTCAGGGATGTGTTTTGTGGTTTTATAGAATTCCTTCGCTAAACTCCTATATGGTTTGTTCTAGGAGGTTTTATTAAATGTTCGAAACTTCTAAAAGTTGGGTAGTACTTGCATATCTATAGGTTGGAAAAGTTATGGGATTCAAAAAACAAAAAGATATTATTTTTAGCTGTACTTCTGCCAAAAAGTAGGAAGGCGTGTTTCATGAAGATAGCATATAATATGTAACATAATTTGGTGGCACCAGTAATCCTATTAATATTACTAGTGGTTCGCCCCGAACTGAGACCTCGCGATATCCCATAATTCCCAAAAGTTTTAATTATATATTATAATAATTAACTTTTAACATTAGACGCAATAAAAAAAATAATAGTTGACATAAAACTGTTTTACTGACACAGCGCCATCTATAGTGAAGCTTCACTATAATAGTGAAGCATTATAGTGAAGCTATTAGCTTCACAATAATGCTAATAGATGGCGCATTAAAATTAAATAATTTCGTTTCGTTATAACATTTATCTAATTTTAGTATTTGTTGTTCAAGTACAGGATATAACTGAATTTTCAACCAAGTTTCACGTTCTAATATTCAGTAATTCTTGACATATGGCTCAAATTAAAATCTCCACTTTGAAACCCCCCCTTTTGGTCAATTTTTAGGGAAAAATTAAAAAAAATATATTTTTGTACTCTGTTCAAAGTCGTCTTTAAAAAGATATATCGCAAGTCTATGTAGAGCAACAAACAAGATTTTACTTCAAATACGCTTCTATGAGAGCCCCCCTGAAATAAAGCTTTTTATATTTTTTTATACAATGTTCGGCTGAAGGCCATCAGTTTACATATTATATTTAAATTTGAAGTAATTACGTTCAGTAATTCAGAAGTTATAGGGCTCTGACAGACATTTAGACGAACACACTTCTCTGTCTAGTAGGCAAGCGCCCTAGTTGACTCAGAGAACTTCGCTTCGCTCGTTCAATAAATGCGAAAGTTTCGATGTATGTATGTATGGATGGATGTTTGTTACTCAGTCACGCCGCAAAGACTGAACCGATTTCGCTGCACAGAGACAGATTTATTTAACAGATAGGCTCCTTTTTATCCCTGAAAATAACTCCTAAAATTCTAGGCTGAAACCTATAGACCGCAGTCTTACTCAGACAGACTCAATACAGAGTAAAAACGAGACAGATTTATGTCAGAGAATATTTGCGTCTCGTTTTTATCTTAAGTCCGAATTAAGTAAGAGCACACTCTATAGATCTCAGCAACAACGATTTACGCAATCTATACATATGTATAATAAAATTGTAGAAAAGTGGTGTCTGTACAATGGAAATATATAAAAAAAAAGTAGCAGGGGTTGTTATTATATCGATGCCGAACCCGAAATTGTAATTAATTTTTTTTTTGTCTGTTTGTCTGTTTGTCTGTGTGTTTGTGCACGCTAATATCAGAAACGGCTTATTCGATTTAGATACGGTTTTCACTAATATATTGTAGTAAGCTTCACTTAACATTTAGTGTTTATTTCATGTCAATCGGTTCATAAATAAAAAAGTTATGTCAATTTAAAGAATCACGGCGAACATTTTTAACGTACAGAGTACGTACTACACGCCTCGCGCCTGAGCGTCCGTGCCCCGTGGCTATATAAAGCGCGCTGAGAGCCGCGCCCCGAAAAGTCACTATTCCACGCGAACGAAGTCGCGGGCACAGCTAGTCGTACATAAATCACATTAAGTCTTTAATAGCTTAGGCGAGCCAACCCGTGCGAATCCGAGGCAAGTCAGCTAGTAATTTATTGACATATTTAAAGGCTTCTGTAGAAAATTAGAGTTTATTTCAGCCAGCGTCTACAACAACCTCAAACTTTGTTACGGCGGCAAGGATTCAATTAATTAGCTAGCTTGACGCTTCACATTTTATGATGCTCTATTTCATGAAGCATTTTAACGGCATCTGGCACAGTGCTGTGCGATGGGGTATTATAAGAGTGAAGGACCTGGGTTCTATTCCTGGAATCATCATTTACATCGTCTCAATCGATAGATGTCCACTGCTAAACATACCTGTAAGTGAAAAAAATTACAGAATATCAAATTCTAAAAAATTGCTAGGGGATGGTAACATTTTTTTTTATTCGATGACAAGGTAGCCCTTGACTGCGATCTCACATGATGGTAAGTGACGATGCAGTCTAAGATGGTAGCGGGCTAACTTGGAAGGGGCATAGCAGTGTAAATTCAACCCATACCCCTAATCGGTTTCTACACACCATCGTGCCGGAACGCTAAATCGCTTGGCGGCACGTTTTTGACGGTAGGGTGGTAACTAGCCACGGCCAAAGCCTCCCACCAGACCAGACCTTAAATAAAACCAGACCTGTATAATTATGTTATGATATTTACTTTTATATGATATGCATAGAGAATAAAATTAATCTCTAGCTGAATCATACGAGATCTCTAATAAATTTTGCACTGAACTACGAGTAGAGTAGGCACTATTAAATATTCTGTGACTGAACAGAGACCAATACTAATGACTTGTTGGATTATTCTTACCGCTCGAACGATCCGTCTTACTTGTAATCCTTGCAAAGATTTACAGCTTCCCTGGAACACCAGATGATTCTTGAGAATATTTCACGAATAAATTTTTAGGATATTTCGAACTGTGCACTTCGTTACTGTTATCTAGGGAGTGTCTTCGACAATTTTTAAATTTTGATATTTGTAAACACACTTTCATAAATAAAAATCCATCTAACTTGAGAACGTCTCGACCGATTTAGCTAGTTTTTTTTTGTTATGTTTGGAATTTTTAGAACAAGTTCTGTATGAAAAAAATTTGAGAAAATCAACCGAAAAAGTGGAAAATTAGTCTGGTATTTTTCAGGAAAATCTCAATTTACAACTTTTCGAGTGGATTTTCCAAAAATTTTCTTTCACACATACAATTAAGATAAACTATACGTTTTAGAGATTTAAAAACATTGAAGGCGGTGGTGAAAATCTTCGCTAAGAAATCCTAACTTTTAAGGAATTGTTTAGATACCACTGCAATGGTGACTTTGGACTTAAGTTCTTTAAAATACAAAACAATCTTAGCCAGCTTCAATATACCCCTAGAATTTGAAGCCCTTTCTCAAAGTAATGTGTCGAAAACCCTCTATCCTTACTATTATTATAAATGCGAAAGAGTTTTGATTTGTCCTTCAATCACATCACAAGTGAGCTATGGATTGACGATCTGTGTAGTTGAAAAGGACCTGGGAAGTGACACAGGCTACTTTTTATCCAGAAAGATCAAAGAGTTCTCACGGGATCTAAAAAACTAAATCCACGCAGGCGAGGTGGTGGGTATTAGCTAGTTTATCAATAATCCATTCTTAGTGAGTGCCTACGTCACAGCTTGTCGACAGTCTCAAATTCACAGTTCCGACATGGTCGTTGATGAGTTTCCAGTAAATAAGGAATGTGTCTTTATGCAAATTGAATCCTTCCGTATCCTACCCTGCGTTTCAATTTCGCTGTTTCTTTACTTGAGAGGTTTGACAATCTCTCTGACGCTGTAGTTTTAAAGAGGTCTGAGGTTCAATTTGCGGCGGGGTACAGTAATGTTTAATGACAGTATAAGGATGAAAAGTCATTATTTTATCGAATAAAAAAGGACGAAAAGTCACTATTTTAACTAATAAAAAATGTTTTTATTAAAAAAACAATTATAACGAGGCTACGGAATAAGATGTACCTACAAACTTAGTTGCTTTTTTATGGGCTCATCTTCTCAATTCTAACATCCTACTATAAACATTATCAATGCGAAAGTTGATGTATGGCCATCCATGTTGTTGTTGGATGGATGTTTGTTACTTTGTCAATTACGCCGCAACGACTGAACCGAATTTGGCACAGAGATAGATTATAGTCTGGAATAACACAATCTTTTTATCCCGGAAGATAAGAGAGTTCCCGCAAGAAATAAAAACCTCGAACGAATTGGCAGGCATCACCTAGTAGCTAGCTAATAAATAAAAATCTCAAAAGAAAATTGTCATTTATTCTTTCTGCAGATTAAAACTTGCCAGTCTGCCATATAAATGCAAATTAACAAAACATAAATGTACAGCGCACCAGTAGGTACCTATCTGGCTGGAGCCATCGCATCCTTCACATTTTTTCAGTATAAAAGACTTTATCGTACAAAGCTGACAGGTCTGACGGCTTACCGGTGCGGAATTTATACGTGAGTGCTTTTAAGTCAGCTCACCTCGCTTCCAATTTTTTTTAGCTTTAAGGTACTACTTTTTTTTTTTTTTTTTGGTAGGTATCACTTTTGGAGCCTCAGCAATGTACTAATACCATATGTGTCTTAAATATTTTATCTAATAGGTAACAGCTGATGCTTGGGTCTACCTCCGAGTAATTGGTGAGCGCTGTGGTCTTGTAACCGGGAGGTCCCGAGTTCGATTCCTGGCGGGGGCAATTTCACCTCGATCCGTAGCTCTAATGCAGCGTGACTAACGGAAAACGAATAAGCCGACAAACAAATATATTTTCGCATTTATAATGTTAGTTTTGTTTATTTTGTACGAAACAATGTACCTATACAAAATAAGAAAAAAAAAAAATTCAAAATTCAAAATTAATTTATTTCATGTAGGCTAACTTGTAGCTCTTATGACACGTCATAAATCTACCACCGGTTCGGAATGTAGACTCTGCTGAGAAGAGCCGGTAAGAAACTCAGCAGTTGCTCTTTTCAAGCAGACCCATTCCCGTTGGTGGCACCCGTTCACGAGCATGACGCATGATCCAGCCATTGCTTCGCTCAACCATATTTGAGGGAACGTAACAACCCGCACCACACGACACCACCACAGAAATGTTTAAACGAGCATGAGAAAAGAGAAAAGATGGTGGGCAAGGAAATACGAGATCTCTACCAATCTTTAATATTGTGTGTGTATTTTAAATTTTATTATTTCTTATTTAATAAAAACCTTTCTTTATTCATTACTCACTTTAAAAAAATTACAAAATATATATATGGGTTCTATAAAAGATACAGTCAAACCTCCGAAATGTTTCATGAAACTAAGGTATACCAGAATTATTCTAACCACGAAACGCTCTCATTCGACGTTATTCACATCGTATTCTAGAATAAATTGCAAACATGAAAATCGCATCCAGCGATGCTTCTGAAATATTACGTGAAGGATTATTACACACCATCTAATATAACTTTCGACTATAAAGTGCAAAATTCAAATTCGTATGCAGGCAAATTGTTGTAACTCACTAAACTAGTGCTTAACGAAAATGTATTCCTAAAGTTCAGTTTTTGACGAACTCCCTGGCGCAGTGGTGAGCGCTGTAGTCTTATAACTGGGGGTCTCGGGTTCGATTCCCAACGGGGCAATTTGGGAATTTCTAAATTGTCTCTGGTCTGGTCTGGTGGGAGGCTTTGGCCGTAGGTAGTTACCACCCTATCGTCAAAGACGTGCCGCCAAGCTATTTAGCGTTCCGTCACGATGCCATGTATGGCATCATCACTTACCATCACGTGAGATCGCAGTCAAGGACTATCTTGTCATCGAATAAAAAAAAGCGCAGATTGAAAGTAAAAGTGAAAAAAAAGATTTTAAAACTGTAATCGACGACATGAACATGTATTGTATGTCATCCGTCATATTTATTTTGTTCGTTTATAATGTAGCCTACCTATGTTACCAGAACCATAATAATAATAATAACGAATCGAATGACACCTCATCAAAATCGGCTCAGTAGTTTATTCCCTACGATGAAACATTCCTAAATAGTCAAATGCCTTTTTTACTAAAAAAATAAAATGAATTGGTTGTACTTAGTTAATTTGACCTATACTATTGCACGCCATACATGGCAATACACTGTTTCGCAAAACATTCTGTAACACCATATCACGTGTATTTTGGCAATAAATAAATTCTAATTCTAATTCTAATTCTTTGTTGAAAAAAACAGTAATATCAGCTGTTACACGAGTCAATAGGTTCTAGCAGACTTGTGCAAAGCCGGGTGAAATAAGTTTATTGATAAGCGTTTTATGACCTCTTCACCTGATTTAAGGCCTCAAGGTTTACGAGTCCCAATCCCGGTAATAGATACTTGAACCCAAATTCGGTTCCGGAGGTCTTTTATTGCGGCACAGTTTCGGTTAGGGGTCAACAATGTTTATATTAGAACTAGCTGATGCCTGTGACGTCATCCGCGTGGATTTAGTTTTTTAGGATTCCGTACCCGAACGGTAACCAACAGGACCCTAATGTCCTGTTGGTTAAATCAAAAAAATCAAAGTCAAAATTTATTTATTTCATGTAGGCCAACTTGTAGCTCTTATGAAAGGTCACAATTCTACCACCGGTTCGGAATGCAGATTCTGCTGAGAAGAGCCGGCAAGAAACTCAGCAGTTGCTCTTTTCAAAAAAAATTTTTTTTTTTTACAATTGTTAAAAAAACTAGGCTATGCACACAATGTTTCCACACAGAAGTTAGTAATAGTAATAGTACTACGCTTCCGCTCGGCCGTCCGTCGGCGTCCGTCCGTCTGCATGTCAGCGGGCTGTATTTCATGATTCGTTATAGGTACAGTTGAAATTTTTAGAGGATGTGTATTTGCTTTTGGAACTGCGCAGGATACATCCATCCACTTGCGCTTGACTGCGCAAACTGGCTCGTACAGGTAAGCACGGAGCGTGTAGCCAGTCCTTTATGGAAGCTTTTAAAAAGTTGACAGTTTCGACAGTTGAATTTGCTCAGCGTACAATGCCACTAACTTATTTGTTCAGGTTCAGGTGGACAGAATTAGAACCAAGGGCTGCTATTTTAAGATATCATCCGTTTAAATCCACTGTCCAAGGGTTCATGATCTTTGCTGCTGTCAGTTCTTTCTAGTGTGAGTGCCGGACAATATTATGAAAATGCAGTATCGATTTACTCGTAAATATCATAAGTAGTAAAGCTAAACGCTCCACTGGCGACCCCATAACTTGAACAAATGTCTGTACGCAGCGCTTTTTCCTTCATTTCGACAAGAGACCAGTGTCTAGTAATAGGGTAGAAACGCCCACACCCCCTTCGTCCTAATCTCTCCTACATTTCAAATATGAAATGTATTGTAATATGAAAGACATTGCCTTTCTATTATTGAATAGAAATAGTAGTTATTGTAATGAATGGCAGTCAAGTACCTCGAAAATTTGGGTCGAAAAGTAAATCATACCTTATCACGATCTCATAAAAGGGAAGGGGATACCTACTCCTATAATAATTGGCATTCTCATTCAGAATCACGGACATCGAGTGGTCACCTGAGATAATTTATAATCCCTATTGAAAAGGGACGGGTACCTATTTATGTGAACTTTGGGTTCCGCTCGTTTTCAATCACGTAATGGTTCTAATGCGATCAAAATTTTAGATGTAAGCTGGCTGGTCTGATAGAAGGCTTTCGCTGTGTTACCACTCTACCGTCAAAGACGTGCCGCCAAGCGATTTAGTGTTCCGCCACGATGGCGTGTAGAAACCGATTACGGATAAGGGCTGAATGTACATTGTCATACCCCTACCAAGTTAGCCAGTTACCATCTTAGACTGCATCGTCACTTACCATCAGATCGCAGTCAAGGACCATCTTGTCATCGAATAAAAAAAAGGTATCGATCGTATGATCGAATATCGGTATGATCGTACGATGCGATTTCGTCGCGCGATGGAAATGATCGTGCGATGGTCAAGCAAGTGTCCTAGATAATGCTGATCGATCGCGCGATTGCATTGTATCTCTATTCCTGCAGGGTGAGCATGGGCAGGGGACATTTCCCAAAAGTTGATGAAAACGAAATTGTCAGTAAGTGTTATCTAACTTTAAACTTAGCTTAGGCGGTTCCTAAAACTTAGGGCACGTTGGTGAAAATGTGCAATAGAATATTAGTTAGGGTGACCCTAAAACTGAGGCTGAAATCTATAGACCGCACTCTCACTCAGCTCAGACTCAAGACAGAGTTAAAACGAGACTTTATGTCAGAGCTAGAGGTAGTTAATATAGCACTTACCAACATATTACAGCATGCTATCTTTCCATAGCACACAGCAAGTGCTACATACGTAGGCGCGGTGGTGCTACGATGCTATAAATATCACGCGCTGTAGGCGGTGTAGCACACTGCGCGTAGTAGCGGCGCTGAGGCGGCCGGGCAGTTAGCAGATGGATTTATCGCAACTCGCAATAAACATGCTATGTGATTTAGCATGTTGCAAGACATAGCGCGCGCGCCAGCCGCCCACAAGCTTCCAAATTAAAGTTGCTATAGCATAGCATTTTTATAGCATGCTAAAATTTTATAGTTTATAGTAAGTAGCATGATATCGCATTATAGCATTTTTGAACAACTCTAGTCAGAGCATATTTTCGTCTCGTTTTAATCCTGAGTTGAGCTGAATCAGAGCAGGCTCTATAGATCCCAGCACAAACAGGTTTTTAAAATTTTAGATCCATGAAAGGGATCGCGGGCGTTCGCTAGTTGGCGAATGACCCCGCGCGGGTATGTCAAACGTATGCAAATCGGCCCCATACTAATTGCGGCAGAGTCAATATTGGTTAGGAAATGAAACCAACCTCCGTAATATCGGATTACGTGTGAAAACGATGCTCACTCGCTTCATTGTAAGCGTGTAATTAAATTGATAGAGCATTACAGTATTAGTAGGTATCCACATAGTTGTTCTATGCGAATTTGATGTAAAATTAAAATTTTAAAGTCCGGCTATAGTTGTTTTTACGATTTAAATATAACTTTCGAAACTGCGCAGAAGAAGCAAGTAGGGAATGCAATCTCGATCTCGCGAAATCTCGTTTTCGCGATATTGATCTCGGCCGAAAAAAGGGCGAGATCTCGCGAGATTAACGAGATTACACTCGAGCATAAAAAAGTCTTATTCGAAGCGCGGACTGACACTGACGGAGTTGCGACCTGTCGGTTTCGTTCGGTGCGCGAATTAATTTTTAAATTACTAAAAAATTTGCGTTTGATATTAGAAGAGAAGACTGGTTGTTTTTTTTTCATTTGTTATTTCAAATTCAAAATTTATTTATTTCATGTAGCCCAACTTGTAGCTCTTATAAATCTACCACCGGTTCGGAATGCAGATTCTGCTGAGAAGAACCGGCAAGAAACTCAGCAGTTGCTTTTCAAAAAATAAAATTTTTTTTTTTTTTTACAATAGGTAACCAAACTGTACTGTGCACTGCCTTCGTAATTGAAAACATAGTAACTTAAAGGTAACTTCTATTTAACTTACTTTGTTTCGAATTAAGAGGGCAGTCCAGTGCTTCCACAGTGATTTGATTGAAACGTACGTCAAAGTTTATTACTTAGAAGTTTATTAAAAAATTATAGACAATTTGATTCATAAAAGTCTATTGAAAAAATTCGTGAAAATAAATGTTATCTTATAATTATAATACTTATAATTTTTACTATTTTTTTTTTCTAATTTATTCAAATATTGTGATTATTTGCAAAAAAAAACACTCAAAACTACCAATCTCGCGAGATCTCGAAATTGGCGAGATCTCGCAGTATTGTTATTTACAATCTCGCGAGATCTCGCTTGAGCCCCAATCTCGCGAGATTTGCATTCCCTAGAAGCAAGTTGTTCTAGCTGCGAGATATTTTTCAAAAATTGACAGTTTCCACGATAATAATTGAATTCGCTCCGTATGCTTTTGGCAACAAATTCGTCCGCGTGAAGTTAGATTTTTAAAAATCCGCGGAAATTTTCGGTTTAAAGGGTTTCCTCTGTCACTTTCCAGATCCTCAACGATGACCATTTAAAAACCAGGTCGATTCATTGCTCCGCTGCTGCGTGATTAAAGGACAAACCAACAAACTAACAACGAACAAACAAACACACTTTTGCATTTATAATATTAGCAAAGATTTGAAATTGTGCCTATAAAATTTCATGCACTTTCATGACTTTGTTTATACAAATAAGTTAAAAATTACAAAATGGTCGATATTAAAGACAAGATGGTGTAACCGCTGAATTGGTCTTCCTAAAATTTGATAGCTTTCTTCCCCGGAAAATCGAGGAGTTCATAATTTTTTTTTTTGAAGATTATTAGCCAAGCTTGACTCATATTCTCCTCTCCCCTCCAAATGATATAAGAAGTGGGTACGATAATAGTTCAAGGGTGGGGATCAAACTTTCGACCTTTCAGTTTTCAGTCCTTTCACTGTTGGGCTATTGACTACTATTGAGGCTATAAATCTAGTAAGTAGAATATAGATCTATCTAGATTCTAGGTATAGTAATCGAAGTTCTAGTAATTTAATAATAATAATCAAACCTCATTTGTATGGGCACGCTCGGGACTTCGGAAGCTGTCGAAGGTTACTTTTCTAAGGAGAAAGGTTCCAAGAACCATCTTTGCAGAAAGTTTGAATCACTTTGCGAAATACTTCGCTAGTTGTTTCAATGTTGCAAACTTTGGATTGACATAGTTAAGGGAGAGGAAACATTTTAGTGCTTCATCATGGTTAGTGAGGTATATCCATAATTCCATACCATTATAAAGTGTCAAGATGGTGTAAAATAAGACACCGCTTAAGCTGCCTGTTTATTAAAGTGGAGCGGAGCGGAGACGTTCTTCGCAGACCAATCTGGGGCCCAAGTCTGCTATTGCCATTGTAGTTACATTACAGTTACATTGCCTATCAATGACATCCCAATTGCTACTTTTAGCAATTTGACTTGGAGCCCAGGGGTTCAATTGTCTATCAATGACATGACAATTGCTAAAAATAACAATTGTCATGTCATTGATAGACAATGTAACTACAATTGCAATAGCAGACTTGGGCCCCAGGTCTTTAATAGATGACGCGATAATTGAACGAGCGAAGCGAGTTCTCTGAGTCAACTAGGGCGCTTGCCTACTAGACAGAGAAGTGTGTCCGTCTAAATGTCTGTCAGAGCCCTATAACTTCTGAACTACTGAATATTAGAACGTGAAACTTGGTTGAAAATTCAGTTATATCCTGTACTTGAACAACAAATACTAAAATTAGATAAATGTTATAAAGAAACGAAATTATTTAATTTTAATGCGCCATCTATTAGCATTATTGTGAAGCTAATAGCTTCACTATAATGCTAATAGATGGCGCTGTGTCAGTAAAACAGTTTTATGTCAACTATTATTTTTTTTATTGTGTCTAATGTTAAAAGTTAATTATTACAATATATAATTAAAACTTTTGGGAATTATGGGATATCGCGAGGTCTCAGTTCGGGGCGAACCACTAGTTTTATCACGTCATCTCTCAATAATATCATTGGTCCACAGGACACATCTCCGCTCCACTCCGCTTCAATGGACAGGCAACCTTACACCCATCTAAAGATGGCCGTTATCGGATATAAATCCGTCTATAAGCCAAAAAGCGGTTGTCAGCTTAAGCTTGGGCTTTTCATTCAAGTATGTTTTTTATTTTCCCGACCTTAGGGGCGATATTGGTATTTGTTTACGATTGTCAACAATACAAAAGGGTCCGAGCCACTTTTACGGCTTTCAGTAAAACGATTGCATTAATATAATGGCGCTTACACATTGGTGCCTCTAACGCACTAGTCTTACACGGCTTTCTGTGAGACTACGCTCAATACGCAAAGGGACTCTGGCACCATCATTTGACAGCAAGTGCGACTATCACAATCCTCTAAATATATCAATGCACAGCTCAAACCACTGAACGGATCGGACTGAAATTTGACATACAGATAGCTATTATGACCTAGGCATCCGCTAAGAAATGATTTTTCAACTTTAGAGAGTGTACCGTTCGTCCTGAGCTAGTTGTATCCAAAAGAGAGAGTAAGTGAGAAGAGAGTGCACCTAATATTATGTTCGCACATAAACCCGTTCACTGCACTATTTCCTACGAAGTTTTTTTTTCTTCATTGAGCTTAGCCGCTGTGACCGGAATTCGGTCAGAAAAATATTTAAGTAACAACTTTTTTTCATTACGTTACTTAAAATCCGCATCATAATTATGAAGTTATCATGAAATAATATTATGGTGATCACGAAATCATCAGAACACACATTAGTGGAATAAATTCGCCAGCATCCTAAAAATCACAAACAATGGGCTGTGGCGCGCATTAACAAATGTGTATGCTCCTTAAGACCCGTATTATGAGAAAGGTCGATAGGCTTTCATCGCTCCATTGTATAAAAGTTATTAAGAGTTTTTCGATTTTTCATAAACAAATATTGTACGATTTTCCGTTTTGCAATTGGATGCTGATATTTTTATTTGAAATAACAGATTGATTTTTGATCGGTTTAATTCAAGGACCAGTCATTTAACCTACCTATATTAAATATGCAAAAGTGTGTTATATTTTTATCCTTCAATCACACAGCAATGGTGCTACTGATTTCTTTTTGTTCATGGCCTGTCGATGTCCTGTACAATAAAACTTATAGCTAAACTAATCTAATTACTTACTATACCAATCATGCCCGCGTGAAATGGTGCCAAGAATACTGGCTGCATTTCCGCGCTGAACAGCCAGGCGATTTCGTTATGCAAGAAATAAGCCAGCTAATATATCTATTTATATAAATTCTGTGAAAAAACAAGGTCTATGCACAGAATGTTTGAAAACCCTAAAAGGCCCTTCGTACACAAGGCTACGCAAATCTTCGATACCTGGTGATTTTGGTTTCTAAGCGACTACCGTAATACCTCTTTTTTCTTCTAATATCATTGCGTAATACAAATACATAGAGGTCCGTAGATTTGCGTAGCCTTGTGTACGAAGGGTCTAACTCCACACAGAACTAGTCGCGGTCAAAAGCTAGTTTCAAAGACATTAGTATAAAGACAAACACCAAATTATTAGTTTACGTCTAATGCGGTAAAGTAAAGGAACCGATATGTACCTACTTCACAGATTCCAGAGAGGAACATTGCATAAGAACTTCATACTGTCCACGGATTGCAGTCAAAGTTGCTATCGCAGCGCTGTCAGTACTTCAATACCCGGCTCAGTTCAGAGTAGGTACTAAATATTATTACTAACTTTAATTAAATAATACGAAGCGTCCCAATATCTACCTTGGCTGCTTAGTGTAAGGTTCGTTTTACTTTTTAAAAGAACAAATGTTTCAATCCTTTTACTAATATTATAAATGCAAAAGTGTGCTTGTTTGGTGGTTTCTTCTTCAATCGCGCTGCAACACAGCTACGGACGTTGAAGTGGACAGTAGCAGGAGTTGCGAATAACAAATTTCTTTTGTTGTCACTAGCTGCTGTCACCAGCCGCTGTCGTCAGCTGCTGTCGCCAGTCGATGTCGCCACCCGCTGTAACCAGCTCCTATCGCAGGTCTAAACTGCCGAGTGGACAATGAACATGTCGAAACTTTCGGGCGCTTTTCGGTTGGTTTGAAACGAACCTATCCTATCCTACTAATATTATAAATGCAAAAGTTTGGATGTATGGATGATTGGATGGATAGATGGATGAAATTCAAAATCATTTATTTCATGTAGGCCAACTTGTGGCACTTAAGACAGGTCGAGACTCTACCAACGGTTCGGAAACCTGATTCTGCTGAGAAGAGCAGGCAAGAAACTCAACAGTTGCTCTTTTTAAATATATTATACTAGCTTTAACCCGCGGCTTCGCTCACGTTAGGTTCGATTTTTTAACCCCCTATTTAACCCTCTTGGGGTTGAAATTTTCTAAAATCCTTTCTTCGCGGATGTCTACGTCCTAACAGCTACCTGTATGCCAAATTTCAGCTCGATCGGTCCAGTGGTTAGAGCTGTGCGTTGATAGATCAGTCAGTCAGTCAGTCAGTCAGTCACCTTTGCCTTTTATATATTTAGATAGAACCTTTATATTCATTCCAACTCCGAAGTAGCGCACATTCAAACACGAAAAAATACTTTAATTTAAATCGTCGACGTCATGTTTTTATTCAGTTGAAATAAAAAGGTGACAAAGGTACGCGAGTGAAGCAAAAACCTACACTCGAATGAAATCCAATTTCATCTCGCGTATAATATTTTTGTGGATTCGTTTCAAAGTAGGTTTACTCATAGAGCGATCCTACGAGTATGAAAATTAATATGTTGAATGTTTCATGGCTAGATAGCAGTGATCTTTTTTTTATTCTAGTTTACTTCTTTTTTATTCTACTTAATTTCTTTTTACTACATGTTGTCTGGTGGGACGCTTTGTACCACCCTACCGTCAAAGACGTGCCGCCAAGCGATTTGATGTTCTGGCACGATGGCTTGTAGAAACCTATTAGGGGTATGGGTTGAATGTATACTGCCATACCCCTTCCAAGTTAGCCCGCTACCATCTTAGACTGCATCGTCGCTTACCATCAGGTGAGATCGTGGTCAAGGATTATCTTGTAATCGAATAAAAAAATATCATTTGGATCTCGGCAGTCGCAACCCGGCAGCCGCGACTCGGAATTTTTGATACTTATATCTATCTATACAAATAAATAAAATTGAAGTGTCTGTTTGTAATATCAAAAGAACTTTTTACTATAAGAGCTTTTTACTAACTGCATACGAAAGTAAATACGGTACTTTAAGTAAGTACGGTAAAGGCTACTTTTTTAACCGACTTTCGAAAAAGGAGGAGAAAGAGTTGTGTTTTTCCTCTCTGTATACCGTGATATGAATATCTCCGTGATTTCTAAACCGATTTGCGTGAATCTTTTTTTAATTGAAACAAAAACTTTGCAAGATGCTCCCATAAAAATTTCGGATTCCAACTCTTCAATCCTGATGCTGCAGGGGTACTGCCCTCCTAAACTGAAGGGATTTAGGAACTGTCGATTGAGAATTGAAGAAGCAGACGAAGTTGCGGGCGTCCGCTAGTGTATTTATAAATCTATTCGGATATTTCCTTTAAGTGTAGGTGAACAAGAGATTAACAATTTAATAAAAAAAAATCTACATATATAAAAGGCAAAAGTGACTGACTGACTGATCTATCAACACACAGCTCAAACCACTGGACAGATCGTGCTGAAATTTGGCATACAGATAACTATTACGACGTAGGCATCCACTAAGAAAGGATTTTCGAACAGTTAACCCTTAAGGGGGTAAAATAGCGATTTAAAAAATGCAACTTAACGTGAGCGAAGCTGCGGGCAAAAGCTAGTATATGATAATTGCAAAGAGCCTGTACGCCCTTCAGTCCATCCATGGAGGAATCAAATTTTTTGTTAGCCCATCCCATTACTGATACTGAGTTATAAAAATTGCGCAATTAATTTAAAATAACTTCAGCAATAAAAAGTTTATAGTTAAGTAAAATACTGGTATAATTCGTGAATTTATCATGCGGTAATTAATTCGTTCGTCACTGAATTTATTAAAATACATTTGTGCATTAATCGTGCGAAGCGCGAAGCGTGTTTCATAAATTATTAATATTTAAAACAAAGGCAAAATTAGTCAAATGTTGTGATTGCAATTGTAGTGATTTTGTTGTTTACATATTGAGAATCGTGTTGTGTAATCAATTTGTCTGCCTCATTGGTCCAGTGGTAGAAAGTTTGACTACAGATGAGATATCAGGATCGATTCTGAGTTATGTGAAAGATATCTGGGAATTGATGCTGAGAATAAAGCGTGCTCTGACTCAGTTCAGACTCAAGATTAGGGTTGCCAGATTTTTTTTCAGCCTATACGGGACAAATGGTTAAATGGGCAAAAAATACGGGATTTCAGTTTTTTACCCCGGACAAATTAAAAAAAATAATTTAGTGTAATTTTTTTTTTATATTTTTCCGAGAATCCAGTTACTTTTAACATTTTTTTATTCGTTTTAACATATCTGTAAAAATTAATACAATTATAATCGTTATTAAAAACGGTCATCAACTTGCTATTTTACGAACGTTACGTGTGTGAATACTTGGATCGATTTCATAATGAAAAACGAAGCACGGTTCAAATACGGGACAGAGTCAGTCCCGCCGGGGCATTTTAAACTATGCCTAAAATACGGGATGTCCCGGGAAATACGGGACGTCTGGCAACGCTACTCAAGATAGAGGTTAAAAGGAGACACAAATATGGTCTGACATAAATCTGTCTCGTTTTAACTGACTTTAGTCTGAGCTGAGAGAGAGTGCGGTCTATGGATTTTAGCCAAGTTTTCGGTCAAGAAGTTCTTAGTGCCAGTTTAAGCGATAGCAAATTCAGAATCAAACTATCAAACAATCGTTTTAGTAGGAAAATCTTTCATTCAAAAACTAGATGGAACGTTTATTTCCAAGAAAAGGAATAAGGTAAACGAAACAATTTAAAAATATCCGAGAACACTAAAGGTAAAACAGTTTATTTCTCTTTGAGAGCTTGTTCTAATGTAGACCCTTGAACCGTACTTAAACCAACCGCCAACAATAAAACAATGAGAATACGGTCGTTAAGGTAGGTGTGTTTAAAAGTAGGTTATGTCTTAGTAAATAACAATGTAATAATAAGGCACTTTCCACGCGTTCCTGTTGGAGGAATCTGCGCTTTGAACTACTACCATGCATTATTACTAAGGTTTAAATTTTAACCATCCCATTGCTTACAATGTAGTTTTATCTATCCATTACTACTCTCGTCTTTCTGTATGAAAGATTACATAGTACACTCTTACTTTAATACTCAATAACTCTTTCGGTTTCTTTGAGGTTTATCGTAGCTTATAGAATTATGTAACTGTCTACACAAATGGAAAAAAGTACCTACCTACGCAAAGATTTATTACCGTTTCCAATTAAAATTAAAAAAGGTTGTATTCTGATGCTATGTTTGGAAAAACTTTCTATCAAGAAGAAAAATGGTTGGACCATTTTTCTTTTTCGTAAAGAATTTCTTTCGTCATTATTGTTACTGTTTTCAAGATGTGGCTTACGCAAAATTGAAAAAAAAAGTCCTCTTCAAAGGGAAAAAACCTATTTCAAAATGTGTGGAAATTTGTGGAACCTATTGCCATATATTTATATATTCGCCATATACTTGCGCTCAATTGAGCTCAATTTCGCGCATATTTTTCGTCATTATATGTTGACGTACTGGTACTGAATTTGTGACTTTAAAGCAATACTTTTAAGGTTCATTTTAATTTGTTGCTAATGTCATCGAATACTAATACGATCAATCGAATAAAATCTTATACTAACCCTACTGGTATAGCACTCTAAAAACTACATAGTATTATACTACGTTTATAGTTTTCTCCAACAGGATCTTTATAGCTAGGGTTCACGAAAACGTCCACACTATTAGGTCGGCGAATAGAATTTCAACGATAAACCTACACCATTTGTTTTAACTATCTCGAGTTTAGCTGCACCCCTATCAACCGTTATTAACTAAAGGAGATAATAAAATTGATATAATAAACCGCTTTCATTGTCTATGAAAATTTCATTTGCCTAATCTATTTATCTTATTTTCTTTGGATACTTTCTCAGTGTGTTTGACTCGAAACACTAGATAAAAACTCGATACGATTTATCGTATTCGTATTCGATGACATTAGCATCAAAAATCGATTCTATTCTATTATAATTCTTTCATTTCACGATGGCTCGTGGCTCATAACTTCGTGAGATAAACGTACAATAACATACAAAGCCTAGCCAAGTGCCATGAAATCGCTAAACGCAGAGCCTCGTAGGTACATATGGTGTCCTCAGAATAGACAAAAGCTCCTCGAAAATGTTGTAATTTGTACCGCCATTTACGCCATTTCCAGTCTAGAGAATAAGTAAAAGGGCTTACGAAGCGAATGAGAGAAATAGCTTGGAAAGATACTTACTAGGCCTTTTCACAGAGTATTTTTGAAACAGTTTTAATAAGCTTCACTTTCTTATATTATTTTGTTTCAAATATGTATTGTGAGCTTCGAGTATATAACCAACATTGCGAGGGAGTTTTCAACTGCCTCATATATTTTATTTATCTATTATATTTTATATATATTTTATATCACATTACACTTCAAATTAGATTAATATTATAAAGGCGAAAGTTTGTGTGTGGGTGTGTGTGTGTTTGTGTGTGTGTTTGTTACTCCTCCACGCCACAATGAATGAACTAATTTGGCAAAAATTTGGAATGAAGATAGCTCATACTAAGGATTAACACATAAGCTACAAGTTTGAATAAAAAATTATTCTATTCTATTCTATTCTAAAACGCTTCCAATCCCAAGACGGCTCTCTTTTTGAACAGACTCTAAATGTAAATGGAATATAATAAGTCGACCAACAAAATTTATTTTTTGGCATCAAAACCTACTTTCTAATTTAATAACTCAGCAACGGGAAAATGATGAAGCTTCTAATATACTAACTCGGCTTCTTCACAATGGCCACAAAATATTCCAAAGAAAGCATCAAATAAAGAGCCACTATTTTTATTATTGTCCACTGCCACTGCACGATTTAGTGCGAGTGAGATGGATACGACTGGCCATTTGCACGATTTCGTTGGTGCGAGTGAGACGGATGCGACTGGCAATTTGCACGATCTCGTTGGTTATGGCTATTTGCACCAATCAGAGAGCTCCATTCAAAACATGCATTTGTTTTTTTTGTTGTTCTGTTGTAGTGTGTTAATATTGCAATTATTTTTGTATAATTTTTTCTTTAAACTAAAGTTAGGTTAGGTTAGGGTTATACATGAATATTCAGGTGCCCGGCCGAAGGCCGGGCACTTAGGTTCTGTTGGGATTGTAAACCTACCTAAAACTAAAAAAAAGTTGAAAAAAAAATTGTTTTTTTTTTTTTTTCAAAAATGTTATAATGTTATGTGTAGGTATTTATCTTGAGTTAAATTTAAAAACAATCATTTTTTTAATTTCATTTTACCAAAAAAAAAAACGTTTTTTTATTTAGTTAGAAACATTTTTTTATTTCATTTTTCTCACAAAAATAAAAAAAATAAAAATGTGGTTGAAGATTTGGTGTATTATTTGATGCTAATATTTAAGTATTTTAGGAGTTCACGGTTTGAAGCTTAGTTATAAATATAGATGCTAAAATTATATTTTTTAGAGGCTCACTAGTTGAAGCTGACTTAGTAATTTAGAAGCCAATAATGGTATTAAATAGAAGCTCGTTTAATTACATGCCAATGTAAATTCGCAAAAAGCTTTTATAAAACTTTTAAAATAAATTGCAAATGAACTGAAAACATACGTCATATATTCATGCTTGCTTTGAATACGTTATTGTATTCGTATTTACAATGTTTTTGCAATTGCATATAATAACAATTTTCCTTTTTTGTCTGTTTGTGAAAGCGGAAATAATAGCATCCGGCCTCGTTAGGAGAGTAGCCAAAAAATAATAAACATCGCGTATTTTTGTGCTCAAAAATTGCATACTTTAGGTCACTGTGCGTACTTAAAAGTAAAAAAATGCTGTCACGTACTCGTAAGTACTCAAATTTGATAAATAATTTGAGTGGGGTTAGTATAAGATTTAATTCGATTGATCGTATTCGTATGACATTAGCGTCAAAGTAAAATGAACCATAACTAAATTGATTTAGAGCTCAATTTCGTGCATGCATTTTTATAGTTTTACGTATACGGATACGCTTCAAACTAAAATCGGTTGTTCTGAATTTGTGACTTTAAATCAGTACTATTAAGGTTCATTTTACTTTGACGCTAATGTCATCGTATACGAATACGTTCGATCGAATTAAATCCTATACTAACCCCACTGGTTGGAACATAAAACGTTGACAAAAATTTTACTCATGCCTGAAAATGTGGTCGACTTGAAAAAGTTTGAATAGTGATATCACAAAAATAGAATACCGAATGTTTTTTACCTCAAAGGTTTTTTACACATCGGTATTTGGAAACAGATTTCAGACTTTTGTTTTGAAGTGTGTAGTTTCGGTCAACAAAATGTCATTTAGGTGTGCGTGACAGAGACGACTAGCGTTGCCAGACGTCCCGTATTTCCCGGGACATCCCGTATTTTAGGCACAGCTTAAAATGTCCCGTATTTCAACCATGACATAACATTTTCCGAATTTTATCCTTCGTTTTTAGTATTCCTAGGTGAAACTGTTTCGTGGAAAGGGTTTTTTCACAGATTGTAATTAAGTGGACTGATGTAAGATAAATTTACCCCTAATTTAATAAAAAGCGAGTTGATGGCCGTTTTTAATTACGATTATAATTGTATTGATTTTTACAGATATGTTAAAACGAATAAAAATATGTTAAAACTGACTCGATCCTCGGAAAAATATCAAAAAAATAAAAAGTGACACTAAATAATTTAGTTTTTTATTTGTCCCGGGTAAAAAACTGAAATCCCGTATTTTTTTGCCCATTTAACCATTTGTCCCTTATAGGCTGAAAAAAAATCTGGCAACCCTAGAGACGACACAGACATAGACTGTTTCTGGGGCTCGATGGGTAGGTCGTCGCACGTCGCACATCGCAACGACGGAACCGATTTGGTTGAAATTTGGCACAGAGATAGATTATAGTCTGGAATAGGACATAGATTACTTTTTATCCCGAAAAATTAAAGAGTTCCAGCGGGAACAGAAAAACCTCAATCCACGCGAACGAAGTCGCGGGTATCAGATATTCTTGTCCTTCAACGTGATTTTTTGTATAGATATTTTCGACGAACTAGAGAATACTATTATTAGACTACTTTTTATTCAGGAAAAGAGGTGCCGCCAAGCGATGTAGCGAAAGAGATTAGGGGTATGGGATGAGGGTACAATTCTGGGTATACGAAGTCGAAGGCAAAAGTTATTTAAAAAATAATAATTGGCGAAAATGTTTTATTCATACATCAGCGAAGATCATAATCGAATTTTTTACTCAATGCTGAATAATCAATGCAGATACAGATACCTGATGGAGGCTGCGCCCTTCAAAATTTGCATCATTTTTTGCTCTTTGCAAATTTTGAAACTATACTGTTTCCAAGGTAGGTATAGCTATTGAAAAATGCTTCACTTAGACCTTAAAAATCAGCTAATTTTTTTCGTGCGGTAAAATCGCGATTTTTAAATCGCAAGTGCGGGTATCTCTATATAATTGCAAGTGTTACAAAAAAAGACGTGTGGCACTCGGGGACTGCCGCGGTAAAGCTATTGCATAGCATTTTTTTATCAACGCCATCTAGCGGTGAGAGGAGTCCCGTGTCAGGTTATTTTCGTTACGGAATTTCTGGATTCGGTCTCCACGCTCAAGGCCCGCGATAGAAGCTATGCAATAGCTCAAAAACGCGCGGATTTTTTTCGCGCACTAGCTCAGTCACTTACTCTTTGTTAGTCAGGGATTATGGTCGCGACATACGATCATCGATCATCGTAATGAACATTAACGGATTGTACGCACAAATGTGCATATAACGCATATTAAATCGAATTATCTGTATGAACAGAAAAGTTATTACCTACTTATTTTTTACTAGATTTTTATGAATTAAAATACGAGTACTTATTAGCAAAATAATTCACAACAGTAATAGAAATATTAATTGTTATCTTTTTAAATAAGAAGGAAGTACTAAACGGGAAAATGGACGCGTTATTTTTTCAAATATTAAAAAGAAACAAATGGAGGATTTCGCAAAGTTTTACACTGCTGCTTTTATTTAATCTATGGCTATATGTAAGAACTATCTAATAATCTATAATATACCTAAGAACTATAAAAGAAGTCTTATATGGCCCTACTACCTATACAATTCCTTTAAAATAGCCAATCAGATTTCATACGAGAGAGTCAATTAATGTTCCGAATTCGGAAATTCAGTTCATCCTGAAATGAATTCCCAACCAGTTGTACCAAAGTTTTTCAATATTTCCTCGTTGTACATTTAACCTTTGAAGCTTAAATATTCAATTTTACCAGAATCGTGATAAACATTTATGAATAAAGTTTGATGATTATTATTTCCTTGACGTAGCTATTATCACCAGCAACACGCACATTAGGTACATTTTTGGACGGGAAGCCATCTTGAAGTTTCCCGAACACTCAATCAATCTCTTTCTCAATTCTGGACCTACCTAGCTAGACTTAGTAAATATATTTTTCGTCTATGATTTCGAGTGAACGATGTGATTTAAAATTAAATTAATATTTTTGATACACTTTTACACTTTTGTCTTTTAAATTAATTATGATACGCAGGGAAAGTCGTGTTCCAAAATCAAAGTAAATTGTAATTATTAACAAATTGTTTTTAGATTGAAGCAAACATGCGTTGTATTTTAATTAATATTTAGAAATTTCATTTTGGTTCGTTTCAATACGTGAATGTCGGTGGGTGACCCGTGACAGACATGTCTGAATATTACTGAATAATATAATGTTTTGATGTTATTTTTACACTCCAGTATTTACATTATTGCATAAATTGCGAATTGGTAACCACTAACAAGTACCTATACCTATTTTGTGCGTGTTGGTAGTTATAGTATGCGCTGCCGGCTTTTCACGAATTTGTTGGTCCGCCCCTTGAATAACCCCATGTTGTAACTAAGTGGAAACACCGTCGAAGGGAGTTGATTCCACAATTTTTTTTATTTTTTTATTCGATGACAAGATAGCCCGTGACTGCGATCTCACCTGATGGTAAGTGACGATGAAGTCTAAGATGGTAGCGGGCTAACTTGGAAGAGGTATAGCAGTATAAATTCAACCCATACCCCTAATCGGTTTCTACACGCCATCGTGCCGGAACGCTAAATCGCTTGGCGGCACGTCTTTGACGGTAGGATGGTAACTAGTCACGGCCAAAGCCTCCCACCAGACCAGACCAGAGACAATTTAGAAATAATAAATTCCTGAATCGCCCCCGCCGGGAATCGAACCCGAGACCTCCCAGTTATAAGACCACAGCGCTCACCACTGCGCCAGGGAGTACCTATTCATCGTCGTCGTCATTTGGCAGTACGTGGAAAAAAATATCTGGAGCAGCGGATGGTAGAAGTGCTCCAGGCACCCAGGTGGTGAGGGTGAAAATTGTTTTATTTGTGAATAAAGTCTTGCTAAAACTTTTTACTCGTAGTCCGAATGTTAAAAAGTTAAAATTAAAAAGTTGATGAAACTCCCCGAAGACGTAACTATTGGAAATCAACTTGGATTGTTGTTCGGACATTGTTCCATTAATAATTGTCAGGAAAACACCTTGCCGGGATAAAACCTGAGAGTAAAAGAGAAATAAGTGCTGTGATAGATTGTTTTCTACTAAATAAGTGTTGAAGCACACTTGCAAAATGTCGCTTGACATAAAGTCTTACACTACTTATACTAGCAGAGTCCCTCTGTACCTCCTGGGATCCTATCGGACGTATTCGCGGTATTCTCGGTGTCTATTTTCCTTGAGATAATTACTAAAATTGATTGAACTTTTAACAAAGTTTAACATTTACAGCGATGCAAAGATTTATCGCTGGATTTTCTAGGAAGAAAGGGTCTAGAAAAGAAAAGGGCCTAGTAAGAAAGATTAGTTCCGAAGTTTAATTGAAAAAGTTTAATTACCTTGGCCAAAGAATTAGTTTTGTCATCCAAAGGGGCATCTTCTCATAATCATAAAATGTCAACCTCCGAGACCTACATAACTGACCTTCCATAGAAGTGCCACAGCAAGTTTTCCTTCTTCTTCTTCAAAAAAAAGTGTTTTAGAAGTTCTAATAAAAATTCTTTTCAAAAACCGACTTCAAACGCCACTACAAAGTATAAAAATAATATTATTTTGTACACGTTTGTTGAAGTCGGGCGGCTTAAATAGAAACGATGAAACCGATGCGCGATGCTCACCCGATTTCAATAAGCGTGTCTCTTATACGTCACCAAAAATACACTGCGGTATTGCGTACATGCTCAGTTTATTTTCTCATACAAAATAATAGGTAAGAACTGTTGTTCACTTTGACAAGCAATAGCATCTAGTACATTATTACTTTAGGGATTTAACCTGATACAAGTGTTATACAAAACGACGAAATCCGATTTACTATACGCTCTGAAGTCTCATGTGATTTGGCCCTAATAGAGTAAGTGAATAGAGAAAAGCAACGATGCAATACTAAGAAAAGGTGAGAAAAGTATCTAATGGATGTTGTAGCGATGGTGCACAATCTAGCACCTGATGAAAAGGAGGGCAATGAGAACTAGAAGTATCGTTATGTTTCACGCTGAGAATCCAACTACGTTCTAGTGGTATTTTATAATTCGATACGTATTTTTTTAAATTAAGTTACCAGTTGTATTTTTGATTTTTATTTATTTGTAAAGTCAAACAAATTCTATTACATCATTATATCAGTATGGTTGTCAGTAACAGGCGTAAAAGAAAAAAAATTACCAACTAAACGTGCACTACAATACAAGAAAATAAGAAAGATAAAAAAGATAACAGGGAAAAACATAGATTCTACGAGACAAAGTTCGTGAAATAGGTTCGTAACAATAAATTCGGTAATTCACTTGACCATTCGAAAGCACTTTGTTAAACTTGATAAGAATAAACTATTCTTTTACAAAAATACATTACAAATAGATACCTAATCTACCCTACATAATCCGAAATAAAGTAAGTTAAGCAAATAAAAATATTGTTAGTGAAATTGGAGGATTCTAGCAATTGGCACAAAAGAGTTTTTCCCTTTGCAAACCGAATTCGCTTTATTTACCTACATGCCTTAGAAAGGAACGTTGCTGGAAATCCGTCGGAAATTTTTCGTTATCCCTTTCAAATCTATGTAATACTATTTATGTACTTAGCAATGGATTTAAGTTGGGTTCTTTTCGCGAATACAATACGTATTTATTTTCTCTTCATCTTCGTTGCATCTCAAATCGCTGAGGATTGTGGCAATTTTAATAATAATAATCCTTATACTTAATATTATAAATGCGAAAGTGTGTTTGTTTGTTGGTTTGTCCTTCAATAACGCTGCAACAGAGCTAAGGATCGGATACGGTATAGTTGAGGACCTGGAGAGTGACATGGCCTACGTCTTTTTGCGGAAAATCAAAGAGTTCCCGCGGGATTTTAAAAACTAAATCTACGCGGACGAAGTCGCGGGCAGCAGCCAGTAACAAATATTTTTTATCGCTTTTTACTAATGTCACGCAGAATAAAAATGTTGAAAGAACAACAAACGAATAAGCAAGCAAGCAAACGAAAACTTACAGACCTAACAACAAAGCAAACTTAGCCTTGCTGGGCATTGGAGATGGCGCAGCGCTGATTTTCAGTTTTCGATATTAAATTTTATACAGCGCCCTCCAATAGCCCTACCAAGCCTCTAGAAAATACAACCCTGGAGCTATAGTACTGCCTTGTAAAACACCATCAAGTTAAATGGCGTAGACAAAGACCCCATCAAATGCATAATCAGGAATGCGACATAAAACAAATAATTTACATAAACGAAGCAAATTGTTTTGACGACGTGGAATAATGCTCACGACCTCGAGTGCAATTTTTTCCGTGAAAAGTCAATCTCAACGTGAAAAAAGGGGATTTTGACAAACGGACAGACAGCGAATAACCAAGTGCTCTTATAAGGAATCCATTTTTCCATGAGGACTACTGCATGCCTGTGAGTTATAATTTGGGTACCTTCAAATCAAGAGTGAATAGGCATCTTCTAGGCAAGCGTGGTCCATCTTAGGCCGCATCTTCACTTACCATCAGGTGTGATCGAAGCCAAGCGCTAGACTATATATACACAAAAAAAGAGTTCTCCATATTACTTACAAAGGTGTGTGAAGTCCGCCATTGCATTGGGCCAACGTGGTGATGAATGGCCTATACCTATATAACATTTCTATAACCCTTCTCTCAGAGGTGACCTGAACTTTTTTTGGCCTATTTTTTTTACATATTGTTTTATAGCAAAACGGCCTCTTTCGAATATATATTTATTTTTAATACTAGCACGAATGCGTTTCGTTTTTCTAATGACGCAATTAATCATAACTTTCACGTAAGAAAAATTGTTTTACTGGCGAAAAAGACTTACTAAAAGTTGTTTCTTGTTGTATTTCGCACAATTTTCTGAACTAAATCAGTGATATACGATGACAATTTACCGAATACATAGGTACCTTAGACATAGTTCATTTTATCGTGTGACGAGGTAAACGAAAGTTCATTTAGGACCTCACAAAATATTAGTTATTTTCTAAGAAATATCACGTAGTTAGCAAATGTCTAGGAGCGTATCTATTTTTTGCATAGCAATTTTCAGATTCACAGTTTTTGGTTTTGTATTTTCAGAGCTTAAATTCAGTGGCTTTACGAAAGTTCATTTAGAACCTCTACGTCAACTTCTCAAAAAGTTGATTTCACACAATGTTAGTCCTTTTCTAAGAAATATCGCGTAGGTAACATCTAGGAGCATATCTATTTTTTACATAGCAATTTTCAGATTCACAGTTTTTGGTTTTGCATTTTCAGAGCTTAAATTCAGTGGCTTTGTTCTGAAAGTGTAAAACACATGTTAATCTGTATGTTTTTTTTTATTCCCCCTGGATTTTGATTTTTTGTTTTGAATTTTGTTTTGATTTATAATTTCAAAGAACTTTTTGACTGAGGAATTTATGAAAAAATGCATTCGTGAGAATCCTGTACGGGTCGCTAGTTTATACTTACATGAAAACCAATATGTGATAAATTTCCTTTATCCATTTTCGACGTGACAAATAAAAATGCCCATTGGTTTACAAAAAGGCGAAATTGACTGCAATTTGCGTGAAATAAACGAAATTGCGACAACGTTCGGGAGATTAATGTGGGTGGGTTGAAATATTGCTGTCGCTTGTATCAGCTACTATTAGAATATATGACTCTCAGCATAGATGTATGTGTGTTCGAATTTTTAAAATGTAAAAGGTCTGAATTTTTTTTTTAAATCTATCACGAGGCAGTCTTGCGAGGCAGTATATAAATAAATACAGACTGTGGAACCCCCCCAAAGTTTTGTAAGATGTGTCATTTCCAATACATTTTAATCTAGGATCAAGTGTGCCGCAGGCTCTTGTACATAATTCATCCGAGCTCAGTCCTGGCACAGATATCTCCCAGCTCCGATAAAGAGAATAATTTATTGGATTCACTGATGATATAAATTATTCACGAACACTAAATGAAAAAAGTATTTATTCAATAAAAATTACATTATCCACTTAATATTAACTGTGGATCCCACACTAGGAGGCCTGTATCGTGGGCTCCAAGAGTAAATTTACAATTAGTGGCATGTTTTATCTATAGTAGAGTACTGGCTATCTCTCCCCGACTCCAATGGCCATCTTAACCGGACAGTCTGGGAGAGATGACCAGTCGTAAGTTTTTTGTTTCATGCCTGATTGATTACTTTTGTTATTTTTAAGACTGATATTGTCAATATTTGGTAAGAAATATAATTAAAGTTTCGTTTATGATTAAAATAATCGTTTGATTTATTATGATTCGTTGACAATCAGTCCTCAAAGTTAATAGGGCCATCTCCCCCGGACTTACCCTACTAAAATCTGTAAAAGAAGAAGTTGAACACAGAGCAAAGTCCTATAAAGAACGGATAAACACTCACTAAAACAAATTAGCTACATCACTCAGTTTTCCAATGGCGTTCAGTAGGCTTTCCGTGATCGAAGGCTTAAACGCGCGTCCATATGCACTTTACAGATTAAGCCCACATAAAAATAAAACAATTACAAGAGGTAGAACCGTCATTGGATGGACAGCCTCCCATGCCAACGAAACTTCAAAAAATCTGCTTATCTAATCTGCTAATCTGCTGTTGAAAATGATCGCATGATAGAACTAATATTCATATAAAAAAAAGTTTTATCTATACGTAAGGAATACATATTAATTATTACCTACTTCAATGTTGCAAGATAGTTTTATATAATACGTTTAATAAATAAGTAAATAGATGTATTTCAGTATGACAACATAGAAAAAAGATATTCCACCCTTAGATTAACGGTTTACACTAATCAATGAGCTAATTGTTAGGAAAAATCACTTCTAACGAAGATGTCTTTTAGGTTCAAGTGAATTCAGATATGCTGTCTTAGGATTAATTAAATTACTCCATTAAGCCTCAATAGCCCAACGAGCCTCACCCGTTGCACTATTGTCGTACCCACTCCTAGTACAAGCTTTTCGCTTATTTGGAGGGGAGAGGAGAATATAAGTCAAGTTCAACTTGGTTAAAGTTCTTTTTTTTTTAAATTAAATTAAATTAAGTGGGGCAGCAAAAGCCGACATAGTTCATAATGCTATATAGTCTTGAGTGCGGGATCCATACAAAGTTACCCATTATCCTTTGGAACTCTGAACTTACATACCCATTCTGTTACCGACAAGATTCAAGTATAGAAGTAAAGTTCGAGTGTTATAGGTTGTAGAAAGAAGTTTTTTAATACAAGTACGAAACTCTCGCAAAAATAAAACATGTTGCCAATATTGCTATGCTGGTGGAAAGTTCGAGAGTGGAATTGAATGAAATGTATCTATGTACCTTTTTCTGGACTATGGGAACGGCCTCCGATCATTTCAACTTTGTCTGGTGGGAGGCTTTGGCCGTGGCTAGTTACCACCCTACGTGCCGCCAAGCGATTTAGCGTGTAGGCACGATGGCGTATAGAAACCGATTAGGGGTATGTGTTGAACTTACACTGCCATACCCCTTCCAAGTTAGCCCACTACCATCTTAGACTGCATCGTCACGAACCATCAGGTGAAATGGCAGTCAAATCAATTGTCATCGAATAAAAAAAACATACTAACATTTACCCGACATTTCATCCGCGTGGAGTATTTTATCCCCTAAAAGCAAAGGGCGCCTGATGGATAAAAACCTATTTTATCCCTCAGGCGCCCTTTGCTTTTAGGATAAAAGAAGCCTACGTCATTCTCCGAGTTTTTCAAATTACATAATAAATGGACAACGTAAATTTATAGTGCGCATTCAGCTCAATGATCGCGAACGTATCAAATTGTGTGAATTATTTATGTGTTCTGCCGTAGTGAACCGGATTTATACTGTCAGTGTCCAAAGTAATTGCGTGTCATGCGGCAACCTTTACATTTATTTGATACTAGCTTATGCCTGCGACTTCGTCCACGTTGATTTAGTTTTCAAAAATCCCGCAGGAACTCTATGATTTTTCGGGATATATAGTAGCCTCTGTCACTCTCAAGGTCCTCAACCAGACCCATGCAAAAAAACACATAAATCCTTATCTTTTCCTTACTATCTTTACTTCTTAATATTATAAATGCAAGTGTGTTTGTTTGTTCGTTCATTTGTCCTTCGGTCATGCAGCAACGACTGAACCAATTTGGCTGTTTGGCACAGCGATAGATAGGTCTTAATAACACAGGCTACTTTGTATTCCAAAAAATAAGCGAGCTCCCGCGGGAATTAAAAAACCTCAATCCACGCGTACATCAGCGAATTTGTGGGCATCAGCTAGTAATATGTAAATTTTTTTCAGTGTAGCAGGCTACTCAGCTAACCGAGGACTTCTTGAAGTAAAGATCCCCTTAAATAGGTCATGTGTCGATCGGCTCTCCTTATTTCTGAAGTAGGTACTCACACGTAGCACGTAGAGGTGCTAAAGGTCCGCTAATGTCTGCAATGTCTAGTAATAATAATAGTCAGGACGAGACCACCCATTCCAGTCCGCTGGAATTAACTTGACGACCTCCCTAGCGCAGTGGTGAGCGATGTGGTCTTATTACTGGAAGGTCTAGAGTTCGATTCCAGGCGGGGGCAATTTGGGTATTTATAATTTCTGAATTGTCTCTGTTCTGGTCTGGTGGGAGGATTTGGCCATAACTAGTTACAACCCTACGGCCAAAGGTGTGCCGCCAAGCGACTTAACGTTCCGGCACGATGGCGTGTAGAAACAGATTAAGAGTATGGGTCGAATTTACACTGCCATACCCCTTCCAAGTTAATTCGCTACCATCTTAGACTGCATCGTCGCTTACTATCAGGTGAGATCGCAGTCAAAGACTATATCTTGTCATTGAATTTAAAACTTATAGAATTATTGAATTGGAATAACGTGTACCGACAGGTCGGATGTGGTCTTATATAAAATGAGCAACTTTTAAGCTCTGTTTCAAATAATATTATTAGTGTCTAATATATCTAATACATTTTCTACGAAGTAGCGCACCAGCTGAATGCAGTAACTTTTCTGACAGAAAAATAATGCGATTGCGTTTTAGTAGATATCATTATTTTTAACTATGTAGGTGTAATTTAATTTCCACGTACACTAAATGTAATCTATGCAGAATGTTTTTTTTAATTGATACAAAAATTTTACGAGATGCTCCCATAAAAACTTCGGGTTCCAACTCCTTAATCCTGATGCCGAAGGGGTATTGCTCCCCTAAACTGTGGGAATTTAAGAGCTGTTGATTGTGAATTGAAGAAGCGGACGAAGTCATGGGCATTTGCCAGTCCATCAATATAAAGGTTGGAGTGACGGGTCGAGCTTGTAACTTATAGGTGCTACGATACTATGGAGAGATGCTACGATGCTACGATGCTACGGGCGCGCGGGCGGTGGAAAAATGAACACTATACCTATAAAATATAAAGCTGTGGGGTTAGTATGAGATTGAATTCGATTGATCGAATTCGTATACTAAGACATTAGTGTCAAAGTAAAAGGAACCATAACCACATTGAATTAGAGCTCAATGTCGTGCATGCATTCTTATACTTTTACGTATACGGATGCGCTCGTAATTAAAATCGGTTGTACTGAATTTGTGACTTTAAATTAATACCCTTAAGGTTCATTTTACTTTGATGCTAATGTCATAGTATACGAATACGGTCAATCGAATTAAATCTCATACTAACCCCACTGTTTCTACTCATACATAGCAGTTTTCAGAGCGCTATTCAAAGCACAAAAGTGCGGGCCGCGTCGCTATGAATTAAAGATGCAGCCGCCTAGTTGGCGTCGTGCCGAGGGTAGTTTTTGATCAGTTTTGTGGCTCATTTTCAAATTGCTTTTGCAATATTCTATTAGGAAGTAATATCTACCAAAGTGTTTAATATAACTATAAAATCGTGAATAATAAAACTTAAATAAATTAAAATTACTACTAATTATATTTAAAAAAATACACGCCGTCCAAGCGGTCGTTTATGGGCATGGTGCCTAAAACACTGGCGCTATTTCCTCGTTGGATAGCAAGGCTAAAAAAACCAAAACCAAACCAACTTTCTACTAAAGTTATGAATGTGAAAGTGTGTTTGTCGTCGGTTTGTGCTGAAAATCAAAATTGGTAATCTACTTAAATATAAGAGGAAAAGGTGACTGACTGACTGATCTATCAATGCACAGTTCAAACCGCTGCGCTGGTCGACTAATCGGGTAAAATCCCTATTTTACCCGATTAGTTCGATATTTTTAAGCCCCCGTTTAAAAATATCGAACGTAATGTGAGCAAAGCCGCAGGCAAAAGCTAGTTATTTATTTAAAACCGTGTTGGTCTCCTAATCTAGCCTTTTCTAATAAAGGTTCTTGTTTTATACCTACTCTTATATTTTTTCGTACAGCTGAAATAATACCAATTTCACAATTTTGCTCCGTTTTGTCCGTTCCCTGCATTTTGCAAGTCACATGTCGGTTCGAAAAAACACACGACTGTAGTGGTGGGCAGACAACAGCCAAAGACCATGTGAAAAAGGACAAAACCGAGCGCAGCGTAGCCTTTTTAAAAGCTTTTAAACTGGTTTAAAATTAGAGCGTATGTACATTTATAAGTACACAAAGAGCTCGAGTTAGTAGAGTTAAGTTTGTATAAACACCTCCCGACGACCTCCCTGGCGTAGTGGTGAGCGCTGTGGTCTTATAACTGAGAGGTCTCGGGTTCGATTCCCGGCGGGGGCAGTTTAGGAATTTATAGTTTCTAAATTGTCTCTGGCCTGGTCTAGTGGGAGGCTTTGGCCGTGGCTAGTTACCACCCTACCGTCAAAGACGTGCCGCCTAGCGATTTAGCGTTCCGGCACGATGGCATGTAGAAACCGATAAGAGGGGTATGGGTTGAATTTACACTGCTACACCCCTTACAAGTTAGCCCGCTACCATCTTAGATTGCATCGTCACTTACCATCAGGTGAGATCGCAGTCAAGGGCTTGTCATCGAATAAAAAAAAAAAAAAACAAATAATATAATTAGTAAGTTTCTATGAAAGTGGAATATTTGCGTCGCGTAATAATCCATTCAGCCATCTCAGCTGTGACTCCCGATCTTGATGCTGTCTCCCTGATAAATGCCTCAATAGATTTCAGCTTTATGGTTTAGTAGCTGATACCCGCGACTTCGTTCGCGTGGATTGAGGTTTTTTTGGAGTCCCGCGGGAACTCTTATTTTCCGGGATAAAAAGTAGCTTAGTGTTATTCCAGTCTATAATCTATTTCTGTGCCAAAATTTCAGTCAAATCGGTTCAGTCCTTCGATCACAGAAAAATAAGGTTCAGTCGTTGTGGCGTGATTGAGTAACAAACATACATCCAAATTTTCGCATTTATAATATTAATTTCTTAATAGGATAAATAGGACTAAAGATTGGCCGCGATGTTGTTCGCGTACAATTTCTTTTATGAAATTATGTAATTTTCTCGCTGTAAGAAGTCACACTTATTACGACTAGCTAACAACACGTGTACAAATGCAATTTTGAAAATCACCAAATTAATCTAATTTCTGAGCTATGAAAATGAAACACAAAATATAATTCTCATTTATTTTATATTTAACATTCAATTTACAACGTCACACGTAGACTTAATATTAATAAATATACAAATTACAAAAGATATTTACACTTGAAGCGTTTGCCCCCTTTCTTCATTCAAAAAGGCTGTAAGCGCCATTACCTGATTCCATAATATACTTATCTAAAGAAAAGCAAGCGACTATGCAAGAGCTCTTCAAAACTCGCAACACGTTGTTTCGTGCGATTTTCTAGAGATAATACATAGTTATTTGTTCAACAAGATAGCAAAGTTCATTTTTGTTGCGAGTGCCTAGTTTAAACCCCGAGCGGGCGAAGGATTCTAAGTTATAATCCTGAATGTAGTGAGGGATTCAAAGGCACAAGAAACAAAAACTTTGCTATCGTGTGATACATACAACTTTTCATCTCACTAGTTCAAATAGGGCGCCTTTGCTGTCTAAAACCAGTGAGCAAAAACAACTTTTGCTCACTGGTTTTAGATAACAAAGGCGCCCTTTTCGAGCTAGAGACGTGAAAACGTATTTTGTCACTTTTTAATGACGTCTCAAAAGGTTTTCGCTGCATTACATTTGCTGAAGAATATTCAAATAACTGGGTGAGCTATAAAAAAATGTATTTCAGAATTGAGCAATTATTTGATTGATCGATTTAGTTTAGGTATTCCTGTTTTAAACGCACACACATAGGTACTTCCGAAAATTACAATTAACTCGGTTTAACGGTGCAAGCAAATATCTTGAGGAAACCTGCCTGACTGAGAGTTCTCCGTAATAGTCTCAAAGGTGTGTGAAGTCTGTCGATTTCATTAGGCGTCCTCCACTTCAAAACCTGCCTGCCTGAGAGTTCTCCGTAATAGTCTCAAAGGTGTGTGAAGTCTATCAATTTCATTAGGCGTCCACCACTCCATACTAGTCATAGCCTTCTCTGAGATTTAACAGGCCCTGTACATAGAGTTCAAGCAGAAACATACTTAGAAAACGCTACGCGATGGAACACGATACTCCCTAAGGCGCAATGCACAATGAAAGTGTGGATTGCCGATTTAATGATAGCAAATAAATGTCACCTTTATTCAAAACTAGCGTTTACTTGCTCCCGTCATGTATTGAAAGTAATTCGTTTTAAACAAAATTTCAAAATTGATTGATTTTTTTTTAAATTTTTCAGCTGTTCTCTTGAGTTTTCCCAATTTTTTTTAGTTTTAAATCTAGGGTGAAGAGCGAACAAAACTAAAAAAAATTCAAATCGGTCAAGCCGCTTGATTTTAATAATAAAAAAAAATTGGGAAACCCCAAGAGAACAGCCGAAAAATTGAAAAAATCAATCAATTTTAATAAAATTTTGTTTAGAACGAATATAGATCACAACGAAACAAAAAGCAAACCAAACTTAAGGGTGCGTGGTTCGTGTTTTGAATTCAATATACCAATTTCAGCCGTTAGGTAAAAGACGTTGTGATGTTGAATAGAAAATAATATCTCTTTAGGTGTTTGTCATGTTCCTAGCCAAATAAGATTTGTACAACATAGAAAATATTTCATTGGGTCACGCCGCGTTTTGAACGTATGTCTTTGCTTAAAACTCATCTATGACTTAAATAGTTTGTTTAATAATATATACATCACAAATACTTACATTTTAACAGCAATTACCTATTTCTAGCCAATGTACCTACATATATTTTTTTTTATTTACACTTTCGATTTACTACTGCCAGAATATTTTTTGCCTATGCTTGAGAAATAAGACCAAGTACCGACCTAGTACCTTTACAAAAGATTGCAGACACGTGGTACACATTGTCACACATCCACTAATGTTTAAGCCGAGATTGATATTCCGAGTATATTAAGACAGCCCAAATTCATAAACCTAACAGCCCTCATCACAATTCTACGCCAGGAAAATGGTCAAACTTTTATAGGCACATAAATAAATAAAACTATCATAAACATTTTCTTTCAAGATTAGGTACCTACGTAAAGGAAAACCGAGCTTCGACCGCACTAATCTTATCTGTCTGAACTATGACGCCATTTATCACCACCATAAGCTTTATTACTATCGCGTAATAAATTCTGTACCCTAGATCTCAAAGGAATTTTCTCATTTTGTAGGAATCTTTAATGCCGACGTGGATCATAATTAGAAGAGAAATATTCGGTTAAAATTCCGTTAGATTAAGGTGATCAAATACCGAGAGACCACTACACCCGTCAAGGCTGCGAGGGCCACAACTAACGCATGCCACGTATTATATTTCGGCGAATTTATCGCGATAATTGATGACGTCAGCAAACCTTATTCCCCCCTTCATCTATTCACCACCGCTCCCCAAGACACTGGATGGGCATCCAACTTCGTTATTCCCAAGATGAATGCGCGCACGAGTGTTCATTCATCATACTTAGGCTTACAGTATGGAATGCTCTTCTGGGATCTGTATTTCCTTACACTTACAATCTGGGTATCTTTAAAACAAAAGCGTTTGTTATCTTCTAGGCAAACGCGTTTCATCTTAGGTTATCACTTCCCATCAGATATTGATCGTGATCAATCATGTATTGTGTCTATCATAAAAAAGGTCACGTCAGCGCTGACAGATGTTGAGTTCTTGCAGGCTCCAGTAGGGCGTGTGGTCGTGTTCGATTTATCTATTTATTCTATGTTCATAACTACTATAGTGTACATTGGTCCTTTAAAATAAAGACTAGAGATATGAGTGTATGTAACACTTATTACACACTATAAATTAAACAGCTTACACAACTCAGCGCACATATTGTATAATATATTTATTCATCATTTAAAAATAACGTCCGAATTTTGAAGCGTAAGCTCTGATTGGTCACGAAACTCACGAAAGACAAGTTCGTTCAACCGTATAGGTCGTGAGGGGTAAGAGCGGGGCGCGGGCGGCTCTCGCGTCAAATCCACGTACGTTCTTCATTGGGTGCCGCGGCGTCATTTGCACTGCGGTCATTGTGGGTGCTGCACGCTCGTCGATGTCAGGTACCGCTCATCAGCGGATTATTGTACGTGCTGTGCAACGATATGCGGATTGTACCTAGCAAAATAAAAAACTGGTTAGTTACACCGTTTTTATGTATTGGTTTTTAATTACATTAAGTACTTTAATTCTAAAGTAGAACTCATTTGAATGTGGAATACACTATAGTTTGAATTAATAAAATAATACGTCACATATGAGAGAGAAAACATTATAAATAAGAGATTAGTTATTATAATATTATCAATTTTGTGCAAAGTATTCCATAAAGGTGTTTAAGACATTTCGATTGTAATTATCATATCAATCCAAACGAAAACAGAATTTAAGGATCAGAATTTGTAAGCCACACCAATTTTGAGTAAAAGCAAAGCGGGTGAAGCATTTTAAAAACTGAAGAAGCTACTCGTAGTAAGTAAAAAGCGAACTAAAATTCGTTGTAACTTACAAGCAAGTGAGAAGAGCCTAACTACAACAATTCATATTTAAAACCAATCCGCAATGCAAGAGAGGCTTGCTTTTAGAACATTTATTATTGTTAGAAATTACCAAAATAGTCGGGATTGGCCTCCGCGCTTCTCCTAATTGTGTATTTTATTTGCGTGTAGCAAATGAGGAGAGCCGGGTGGATTTTTGATGAATTTTGTTGTTTTGACTGTAGTCTTGAATAAACCTACGAAGAACAATTGGTTTGGTCTATGATCTTAACTTTTTGAATGAATAAAATAGAAGAAGCCATAAAAAACCAAAAGAAGCAAATCTTGCAAACGATGTTTAAGAACAAACCAATAATATGTTTTTAAAAGAAGAGAATAGAAATTTTTTTATCCAAATAAAGCTTTACAAAACGCTTTTCAATAATTACATAAATCTGTCACTGTCCTTGGTCCCTCAGATGAAATATTTACATTAATGAGCATTAATGAGCATTAATGTTAAGATTATGGAAGTGAATTAGTAAGTTATTCGAGTACGTAAGTTATTTACAATCTTTGAAGAAACATGCCATATGCCACCAAAACGAAGCTTATCATAAAGTCCAAAAATGTACATTTATCACCAGAACTTAGTATTTTCATACTGTTTTAGTATAAAGGAGAAAATGAAAACACGAAAAATGCCAATTTGAAAATTGAAAAGAAAGAAAATAATAAGAAATAATAATAAAATAAAAGGTTATTTTAGTTTGAAAAGTTAATAGGTAATTTAAGCATTGATAGAGATAGATTGTAATCTTTCCTAGATGTTAGCAAAAATATTCGATGGAAAATAAGACAGAAGACTAATTTTGAATGTAAAATTAGTTCTTACTAGTTCCATTCTTCCTGCTTGGAGAGAGTGATCGCATGGACCGGTCGAGACGGTCTGGTCCAAAACCACGATTCCGTCTGAGACCGGCGTCCATTGCACCACAGCACCAGAAGAACTGCTTGAACCCTCGTCTGAACCTATTAAAGAAGTATTTAAGTTTCTGGCGTAGACCAATCTATATAAATATGAATTCGACAGACTAATCAACAGTGTTATTCTGATAGCACTCTATTTCTTTTTCATCAACCGATAGGCCAAAGATACCTTGAATATTTCCAAGATACAATGTAGCCTAATTCACTCCTTTTAAAATTTTCTACCTGCCTGTGGAAGTCCCGTCATAAACGCTTCAGGCCTTCAGAAGATATGCTCGTTAAAATACGTAGAGGATGAAAATTTTATAAACGTGAGTATGGGTTATTCTGTCATAGTTCTTATTATGAACTCACTTGGAATTCATCCAACAGTAAATGATAGGGTTGTACATGGAGTTGCTCATAGCGAGCCAGTAGATGCCGAGGTAGATCTCCTGGATGTTTGGGTAGTTCACCACGCTGGGGTAGTACGAGGTCACCACAAAGTAAACATGGAAGGGAAGCCAGCACACCGCGAATATTACCACTACGACGATCATCATTTTGACTACCTGCAAAATATAGAACGTACTCAATTATTTTGAATACAAATTGCCAATTTCACCATCGCCAAGTAATGTTTAACTGAGGATTTTTGATGTTTTCGCAGATTTTAATACATTTGTCCAATTTATTCCTCGGTGAAACGTTAGGTACTCAGCGTTGGTGAAATTGACACTAAGGAATGTTTTATTGTCTATCTAAAAAATATTATTATCATCATTATCAGTTTCATTCGCTTTGTCTGCATATTGGTCAATAGCTTCTTAACTAGGTACTAAATTGATTTCATTGCAGTTATCACCATCATGTTCGAGAACCATAATCAACCTATAGGCATCCACTGCTGAACAAAGGCCTCTTGGACTTTCTGCATGGACTTACATAGACTCGAATTTACGCCCCCTATATTCAGCGGCTCCCTTGCGGCACTAATTTTTTTGAGGAAGCTGAAATTGTTTGTTAACAAAAACAGTGATCTAGTCTTCAGCGATAATTTTGATCCATGTTTTATTTTATCTCAAAAAAACAAGTCACATGAAGTGGGATACATTACTTTTCTACTTAGCGCGTTCGGCCGGCGGTCCATGCTCAGATATTATGAGTTTGAGGACAACGAGCTATTAATTAAAACTAGATTATAACTTTGTCAAGTTGCTCAACGAACAACTAAACTACAAGTGGCACAACGAGTAATGGAGCGAGCCATGCTCGGTATATCGCTCATTTACCGGGTACCTAATACTACAATACATGGAAGGAACGACGGGCTGATATGAGACTGTTTTGGTGAAACTGGCGATGGACGGGGCAGTTGCTAAGACGACAGACCGTTGGACTCGCTCGGTGCTTGAGTGGAGACCGGCAAGAAAAATATGGGGAGGCAACAGGCTATTCCAACGACATCATCAAGCTTGTGGGCAAAACCTGGATTGACACCTCATTCATCAAAATCGGTTTAGTAGTTTAGGCGTTACCGTGACACATACGTAAATACAAACATACATACATAGCTACGCGGAGTGCTAAATTCATTACCCTTCTTTTTAGCTTTGTCATAGTGGGGTAAAAATAATAAGCATCAAAGATAAATGTCTGAGAATTAGATAAAACTGATCCTTCAATTAAGAACATTGATACCACTGACGCGGACGAAATCCTACAATTCTTTGGGACGTACCAAGGACGCTTGTAATTAGACACAGTGATTTATCTGTAAGATTGAGTTTTCAAAGTGAGCAACGCTTATATTTCAAATTTTCAATAACGTTCATGTCACTCGACAAACAGTTTACAGGTATAGTTCTTGCAATTCACGACGGCACGTGGCTCATGGTTGTGTGTGTCGTATCTGTATAAGTGTGAGCGAGAACTAGCTCGTGCCTGATCGCTCTCACCTAGGGTCCTGACAGGCACACTTACGTAATGTGTATGTACACGACATAAACTCACGCGTCCTCGTGAATAGCAACTATAAAATACTTCTTTTTATTGCATGGATAATAAAATCATTCAACGGACAATTAAACTTATCTGCTTGTAATATCGTTAGAATCTAAGGCAACATTAATTAAAGTGAAACAGCAGTCCCGATGCACACAGTCTGTATTGACACTTAGATGAAAGTTTGCTGATGTGATCAGAGAGTGGCAGCGTATTCAACTAACACGGTTTATTTATGTCTCTGTCTCAAGACCCAGCCCAGTCAGCCCATATTTATTCTATCTTAGCCAAGTGTAAAGTATGTATTTTTTATACACTTACTTACCCTTCGTTTACTCTTAACGTTGTCTAGCTGCCTTTGCGTGCATTCTCCAATCGATTTTGAGCCCCATAGTTCTACGCCAACCTTTGCGTACGTGTATGTCATCGAAATTATCGGCAGGAAATATGTCAACACCATGAAAGTCACGTTGTATCTGTAGGATTTCAATAATACGCTCACTAATTTTTTTTGTATTCCTAAAATTAAATTAAAATTAAATCTAGAAAAACAATCAGTACGGATTACATCCTACATTTTGGTCCTTCGAGCCGGATTTGAACCTGCGACCTATGGAAAACAATCTATAATTATTTTGGTGACGAATTTCATGTTAGGAGATCAAAAATACAATAAAATAATATGATGGTAATATAATATGTTTTAGTCGTTGGAATCTAGAGAATGTTGTTGTAGATGTACTTTAATTAATTTACTGCACAAAAGCACTACTGTAAAATAAATTGCATTTTCAGACGAACGTGTGAACTGTGAACTATCGTTTTTCTCAATTCTGTTAAGAGATCGTATCCATAGTTAAGTAAAATACACTCGTTTAACTTTTTCCTCTTTTTATTATATTCTTATTGTTACTGTACAAGACCAGACTATTTTTGTTTCCGTAACCAATATTTTGAAACCATATCTATCTTGCCATGAATAAAAAAAACTCACATATATTCCAGCTGAGATTCCGTGGTGATACCATCAGGCCAAACAGGAAAGCAAACGCGTCTGTTGGAAAATAAGATTAATTTTAACGAAATGGTAACTAGAAAAGGACATGACCAGTACGATTGGGCTATTTAAAATAGTCTCAATGAGTAGGTGTTAGATAAATGATGATCGAGGGTCGAGAAGAATCTGATGAAGCAGAAAACTAGATAACAAATAAAATGTAGCCTTTATGTTAATCCTGGATATGAGCTATCTCTATTTCAAAGGACATGACCACCCAAGTAGCACACGGAGGCTGCTTAGCAGCTGAATAACGAATTCCCGTCACGCTTAAAGCTGTATAAAAAAGCTGCATAAGGGCTGTATACGGCCGTATACAGCTCTTATACCTCTTAAATGGGCACAAATTATACAGCCTTAAGTTCAAATAGTTGCTTAAGAGCTGTATAGCAGCAAAATAACAGTGTTATAAAGGGTAACGACAGTACTATGGGCTGAATAACGACTGAGTAAAAGATAACAAGTTACTCTTTATTCAGTTAAAATTACGTCATGTGACACATGACGTAAAAGTGAAGTAGCAAACTTTAATCTAGCAAATTATAACCTTGTAGCTTAAACACAATTTCGTGGAGTGAAATGAATACGTGGCTATATATATTCAAAGTTCCCTGATTAGTAAGAAAAATGGTTGGGAATGTAATTTTACTGACATTATACATATATATTACCTAAGAAAATTTAAGTGCGCCACGAAAATATTCGGTTTTTAATTAGTTTCGTGATATAAATAAGCCGTGATGAAAACTTGAATAAACAATTTTTAGTGCTTTGAAAAGAATTATAAGATAAAAAGTTATTATTATGATATACGGAAGTAAAAACTAATGCAATCCATTCCTAATTCATACACAAAACATAAAAGTTGAAAAATGAATCAGTATATTTATGTGAGGTTATACAATAAAATGGTGGATTCATGTTATAGTTAGAGAGCTGGTGATATGATTTTAAAAGCCTATAGCTTAGAATAAAGGCCTATATAAAAAAAGAGTGTTCGTCCGAAAAAAAGTAAATAAAAACGGATCTTTATAAGTTTGTCTGGTGTAAGAACTGCGTAATATTAGTACGTAAAGATGAAACCGACAAAATACATCATATACGATCTAGCAAGGATATAGAGAGATTGGTGAATCTAGCCACCACTAAATGAAGTTAGGTTATATTTACTAACAATCGACAACCCTCATAATGCACTAAATGAAATGATTTCGTGGACAACGGAGAAGTAACAAACCCTTCGGAGAAGTAACAAACAACTTGTGTACTCTGGATGTAAACATAAGTCTCAAGAACTTTAATTGCAATAGCAGACTTGGGCCTGAATACATAATAAAGAACAGCTCGAACCAAATTCATATTGTCGTTGTTACTGAAGCTAACATAAGGGTCACAAACTCAAAATTGTTTCAAAGATAACTACAAGATGTTTTCGCAGCTACTGAATCACCGATGAAGTAATGGTGTAATCCCATTGTAATCCTCTATGTGCATAAAAGTGTATTGTTCTACAGGTTAACAGTGAATACAAGCTACTCTGAATCAGTTATTGGTGAAATTGTCACAAGTTTCAATTAAGTATAAATTAAGTGTTTGTGCATTGTACTGACCTCTGAATACTAACCAAGTATGTTTCATACAGGAACTTAAACAAATAATCTCTCAATTTTCAGGTAAAAGTAATCTTGTAATTAGTGGTGATATGAATATAAACATAATGTTAAACGATCCCAGTGTAAATTTATACTTAAATTCTATGAGTGAAATAGGTATTGACTGTAGTATAAGGCAGTATACACAGATAGAACCTAAAGGGGATAGGATAACTAAAAGTTGTATTGATCACATATTCATACGATGTGTGGACAATCCCAGCCAACATAGCTTATGTATACAAACAGCAGTTATAAACAATCCTATAGCAAACCACTATTTTACCAGTTTATCCACAAATTGTTACAAACCTGTATAAGTAAGTATTGTACTAAAATAAATCATAAAAAATTGCTAGAAGAATTATATAGGTAATGTATGTCATGAAGTTTATTTCCAATAAATATAATTATTTACTAAGCAAATGTCAATATGTGGCTAAAATAAATACAGGGAGAAGGTAGGCATGTTTATGGATAAACAATAAAGCCTTTAAAATGTGTATTAGGAGAGATAAACTATTTAAAATATGGAATCAATCAATTTCTTTATTGCGAATTTGGGTAATATACAGGTGTTTACAAGTAAAATAAATGGACAACCAAACTCTGCTTAAATACAGCATGCAACATTAAAAATTAGCTTAAAATCTATTTCATTACATTACTATTAATTTATTACAATACATTATTATTAATTTATTTAAGTTAGAAGCTTTGTGTTTACATTGCAATATTATTTAAATGTCTAATATAAAATTTCTTATTAAAATGTCAAAAGTTCATAATTAAAATTTTTCCATGAGGTAATCACTGGTTTTATAGTATGTCCTGTCAAAAATTTAAGCCTTTTTTTAAAAAGTGGTATTTCTTGTGTTTCTATAATATGTCTAGGCAAATGGTTATATAAAAGGGGCCCAGTGCAGAAGAAACTCTTAGAAAAATGTGCACAACAACTGGGTGGTGGACGCAGTTCAATTAGGTACATGCCTTTTGCTGTGACGATTTTGAAATAAATTCAAGTTACCTTTGACAAATATGACAGTTTCATATACATACAGACATGGCATTGTAAGAATATTATATTGTTTAAAATAGGGTTTACAACTATCAGTCGATTTTAATTTAAATATTGCCCTTAAGCATTTTTTTTGTACCTTTAATACAGCCTCTTTTTAAGTGGAATTACCCCAGAATAAAATACAATATCTCAACAGCGAGTCAACATAGCCATGGGAAACAGTCAGTAACGCTGACACATTTACTGTTTTCCCCAACATATAAAGTGTGTAGGAGAATTGATTTAACTTTGTGCAAATATGACTCAAGTGTTCTTTCCAATTTAGAGTAGAATTAATATTCAGACCTAAGAATTTTGTTACATTGACTTCATTGATAGTTTTCCATTCATAATTTACATCTAAAGCAAATGATGCATTTTCTCTGAGCTTAAAAGTCATTAAGTTCGTTTTGTCTAAGTTAATTATGAGTTGGTTGCGATTCAGCCAGTGTAGATAATAAAATTAAACTGTCAGTCATGTATGAAGAGTGGGAGCATGTGAGCTCACTAACAAAATACAGTAGATCGGAATACTTAAGACAACTTAAAAACTTGCCAATTACAGCAGTACCTCTGGAAAAATGACTTGGGAATACATGCTTCCTTTACTGCTCAATGAACTGCCAGCTGATTTATTATTTATTTATACAATAAGATACAAAATAAAAAGAACTATCACAAACTTTATGATTAAATAAGGGTGATTTTGAAAATAATTTATATATACATATTATATTACATAATTAGAACATAATATTATATATTTAAAGATATTATTTGCTAGAATTAATTTATTTGTGTTTTTTTAATGTAATTAAAATGTAAAAGTATACTATGTCTGCGCAAAAACCCTGCGTGGTTTATGTGGAGGCTTTCACAAGAACCTTGTAACAATTTCTCCTTTATGTTTGGATAATAAAGATTAAAAAAAGGTATCTTTTTGGCTTTTTATGATCATTTTACTTAACTTCATAAAAAATCTTTTGAAAAAACCTACTTCTTAACTTGTCCCTGCTCTCTTTCTCTCTTCCCTCCAAATAATGTAGTCTATACTTGGTACCTACCTGTGGTACCTACTTATTAACAATCCACAATTCCAAAATCCCCGCAATTTATGTGAGCAATATCAGGGTTCAGGAGCTTGAACCTAGAGCTCCATGATGTAGTCTATGCTTGATACATACAATATCAATTCGAAACTGACAGTTTAGGTAGGCACTACCCAGTAGCATCAGGATTGAGGAGCCAGGACCTAGTTCTCCTTGATGTAGTCTATGCTTGATACATACAATAACAGTTCGTAATCTATCATGGTGGTAGACGAGGTTCTTGATGTTTCTTAGGGTATAATTATCACTATTAATAACGTCTGCCATGTGTGCTGATCATATAGAAATTTTGCTCGCCAGCTCCCTAACTATTAAACAGCTACGTGAATAGTTAAAACTCTGATATTCTGCCAAAGGCTGTCTAATAGTTCACACGTGCCCCCTTAATAAGTCAGTGTAATAGGAGTTCACAAATACCTTCTTATACAGCATTTGGCGTAATTTTATCCACTAAACAGCCCTTAATCAGCCTAAGCTGTTTAAATATCACTGACAGCTATTATGCAGCTGTAGGATCACCAGTGTACTCTTAAAAGAGTCTTAATACGCTTAGAGGTTCAAATAGGTCTAAAAATGAATACTTACGCAGCTATCTGTGCTACTTGGGCAGTGGGACTATGGGCGTTTGCCTAGTGTGTCGAAATTAATGTGCAACAATGATAGTTTTTTTTTTTTATAATTAGTAGTAGTTTTAATTTATTTAAGTTATTTTTTTTTATATAACTGTGGCATAACTTTTTTTATCAAATACTAAATATAAAATTAAAAAAAAAAAGTTTTTATTCTATAGTTTTCAGAGATGACGGTTTCACAAGTCTGAAGCCTTAGTAAATTGAGGAAAATAAAGAAAACTTTTCACCAAACAAATGACAAACAGACAAAAGTCATTGCGATCGTTAAACCACTGTACGAATGAGATGGGTTTATGTTATAGTCTACCATGCTGCAGAGTTCACACATTATGGAGATATTTCAGACATGCATACCTGATTTTTATTTATTATATTTTCCTTCACCGAAAAAGCAAGGTACATTTCTATTTAATTACTTAAAACCAAGAAGCCGAGGCACATGGCGCGACATCATCTACAAAAGAATCCTTGGTGGAAGGGGTCGACAGTAATGGGGAATACGACGCAGAGAGAGAGAGAGAGAGAGAGAGACTGACTTAAAACGCACATAACTCAGAAATGTGTGCCCTTGAACCGGCCGGCCGGTGATATGGTGAGAAGAATTAATACTATTGAATCGAGATCTAAAATTTAATTAGTGGTAGAACCTACCTGGTAGTGCCATCGGGTAACAGATCCACTTCTGTGGTGAAGTAGATAATGTTGGGGCTGCTGATGATGCAGCTGCCAGCCCAGATGGCTGCCGCGATGCCCAGGGTCGCTCTCTTGCCAAGTCGTGGCTGGAGTGGACTCATTATTGCCACGTACCTGTTTTAGGAGAACACTATTTATTCTTCTTTTTTTTTTAAATATTAGCCAAGCTGAAGTTGTCTAATATTTTCCTATTCCCTCCAAATAAGCGGAAAGCTAAGAGTGGGTAAGTACGACAATATTGCTACGGGTAGGATTCGAACCTGCGACTATTCAGTTTTCAGTCCGCACCTTTAACCGTTGGGTTATTGAGGCTTCCGATCAACCGATAGACAAACAAAGGTCTCTTGCATGGACTTCCACAGATCTTGCGCCACCTGCATCCAACGGCTCCCTGCAACTCGTTTGATGTTGTCGGTCCACCTAGTAGGGAGTCTGCCAACACTGCGCTGTCCGGTGCGGGATCACCACTTCAGCACCTTTGTTTTTTTTTAAAAAAGAATATTAGCCAAGCTGAACTTGGCTTATATTTTCCTCTCCTGAAGCTGAACAACCATGGTTCTTCGAACTACGGTTCTCCTACGGATCTCCTCATTTCTGATTAGATCTTGCATTATGTAAAGTGGTATGTAGTAAGAGTACCAGCTATGATATAGTATTGTATATGTATAAAAAGGGGTGGATATGATACAAGCGTGCGATAAATGAAGCGCGTAATGGCAGATATTTGTCGTAATTTGCCATGTCATTTAACAATGAAGTACTCTATTATACTTTTCGTCGTTCGGAACAATTTTTTCGCTTTTTTTATGAGTATAATTCATCCCTAGTAGAATATCATAGAATACCAATCAGTCTTTTAAGCCTATTTAATACTCTTAAAAGATTGCAATAGTCAGTAAAAGAAAAAACGATATTAGACCTTATAATATATTCGGACTTCGAAGGAACAGCGAAATTTTACCGAATAATTTTATGATTATAATATTATAAGCGCATTATCTTCGAACGTTTCTAAATTAGAACTCTCCGAACAACGGATAATTTAAAGAATTCGATTGATGAATTATTTACGAAGTTCTATTGGAATTTTGAGTAAGTATTTAATTCATTTTAATTTACATGCTTATTAGGTATTCGCGTTTGCGGCCAAATAGGTAATATTATGTAAAAATAAATCGTGCCAGTATTTGTTTGGATGCTGGAATTTAATTACAAATGAATACCTAATTTCACCAAATGCGTGGTGACGTCATTTGCAAAGGCATTTCATGTTGGTACCTATTCCATAAATTATATAGGTATAAATGAAAAAATCGGGCAAGTGCGAGACGTTCGACACGACGGTTTCCATACCGTACATGATTTAACACCAGATATTAATAACATCGAACAAAAACAGAAGTTTATTGTATGGAGACCCACTTTAATTTTTAACTTTATTGTTTTCCTTGTTTGTTGTTACAGCGGCAATAGAAATACAGTCTGTGAAAATTTCAAGTAGGTATCTACCTATTACGGTTTATGAGATACAGCCCGCTGACAGATGGACGGACGGTTGGCATCCTTTTGTATGGAACCCTAAAAATGTCGTGGATATAACACTCGCTTCAGAAATTCATGAGATGGTAATAACTGTAAACAACATAGCTTACAGTATTTTAAAATAAAAAGAGCAACCGCCAAGTTTCTTGCTTGTTTTTCTCGGTTTGTAAAAGTTTATTTGAATAGAAAACTACTCTATTCTATTCTATTGCTTGCAATTGAAATGGAATGCTAAGAGTGCCTGCACATGACGTCATCACGCGTAAGTTATGGACGCGCGTCTAACTAGCTTACAGGCGTGAGAAAGGGGTCGTTTGCAGTGGCGTAGCTACCTAGGGTCTAGGCGGGGCAGTGCCCCGGGGCCCTCAAGGTCAGGGGGCCCTCGAATCCTAACCAGAAAATCTCGATCAAACTGAACTTTTGAAAAATTTCTCCCATTTTCAAAATAAATATGACAGGTTGCAACCCGACTTTAATCATGGCAACTCAGTTGAGAGAAATTCGAAAGTTATACCTAGGGAATTCCCCTAATTCTTTCTGACGATTGGCACTGTTGTCAATTTGACGGATAGCGATATGTGCGTTTTATTATTCATCGATGTGCGTTTTATTGTAAATTCAAGTCAAGATTTTTTTTCGAGAACGGCTAAAAAATAATGCTGTATCAGGAGTAAGTAAGCTAATGTCAATAAACTTTTTAGTACTGGTCAATATAGTGGTTCAATTGTATTTGATTTTAGTACCACTCATATTGATTTTTAAATTATTTGTATATTTAATATTTTTACTTGATAAAATCTAACCAGTGTAGATAGCTGTGGGGCCCCATTTTTTGATTGGCCCTAGGGCCCTTGGTTACCTAGCTACACCACTGGTCGTGTGCTAAGATCCTAATAAAAGCATTACCAACAAAAAGGCTGCCAAAACTTTAGGCAAGGTCCTCTTAATTTGTTTTTTTGATTTGAAGTTTGTTTGCGAAAGAATGAACGCCAATAACAAACTAACTGCGAAAATAGTTTCAGAAAACTACTTCATCGAAAACATAAATAACGTGTAATGAATGTAAACACGCCCACGCGCACTCATAGAGACGTGTATTCGAGTTTTTATACACAAAATAGCCGTTTGCATCATATTTAACTAGTGAAATATAACATATTGTATTATAATATTATAAGCTCATGAACGCCTGTGTAAGATCCAAAGCCAAGGATACAAAGGACAATGTAGGTAGTTAGGTACACGACGTAACCACAAGTAAAGCTCACGTGCCCTCGTGAATTAAAAGAACTATACCATCAGGTGAGATCGCAGTCAAGGACTATCTTGTCGCCGAATGAAAAAAAACCGGTCAAGTGCGAGTCATACTCGCGCACTGAGGGTTCCGAAACTCGACCATTGTATCAATTAGGTATGTACTAGATGACCAGCTTAAGTGCGCACTGCGCAGTGTTGCAGTTTTTATTTGGTTTTTGGCTGTTTAAGTTACTCTTACTATGTTTAGAGATATCAATATGTTCGTTAGTTGCAAGACTTTAAAGCTGGTGTTTGTAAAATATAACGGGACTTACTATGAAACTAAGAATTAGGTATGGAAAAAAACGATTTTTGGAAGATGTCCCTTAATTTGTTTTAATACTGAGAAAGCCTTGGTTTAGAGCTGTAACTTTTAACTGAGTTAAGCTATAAGCTTGATATTCTTAAAACACTACAAGACCATTGAACTTTATCGACTTCGGATTATAAGCAGTTTTCGAGAAAAAGGGTGGTGACACACTGACAGACAGACGGACAACGAAGTGATCCTATAAGGGTTCCGAAGTTTTTTTCGGAACCCTAAAAAGTTAGAGCTATGTCAGACTTATTGATTAAACTTACCTGTCTATACTGATGGCCATGAGGGTGAAAACAGAGGCGGATATACTGAGGACTGCGATGAACTGGCAGAATTTGCAGTAGAAATGACCGAAAGGCCAGTCTGAATACAGCATGTACGTGAAGTTGAAGGTGACGTTCAGAGTTGATACCATGGCGTCCGCAACTGATAGGTTTACTGTAAAGAATAATAAAGCTCATTTGCTGCAATAATGTTTTATTCATATTCATATTATGTTATTACAATTATTCTTAGAACTAGAGGTCATTTTTTCCATTGGAACCCCGTTGGGGCACAGCAAATATTGGCTTAGTAGAGAGTTTATCTTATAGTAACTTTAAGTTTGTAATAAAAATTTATAAAAAAGTTAGTCGTGCCCTTCCAAATTAAATATTTTATCACCTCCATTAGAATATTTCAGCGTGTATAATAAAAATGTCTAGAGTATTTTTATAATTCTTATGAACATTTTTAAAATTTTTGATTTTATTTTGTTCAAAACGAATTTTACAATTTCTTGCGCATCGTTCACTCAAAAGGAGAAGGTTCTAAAGTCGTTGAAATCCTTTTTTTATTTTTTGAAGAAGCCTCGACCGATTTGGAAAATTCTTTTTTGTTTGAAAGGTGGTTCAATAGTCAAGGATCTAATGATGGAATCCTAGAGAAATCAAGGGAACTCTTCAAATTTTATAGGCACAATTGATATACTTTGTAGTGGCGTTTGAAGTCGGTTTTGTAAAAAGAATTTTTACGTTTAAATTATTATTCTATGAAAACATAAATAGATGAACATCTTATAACTTTGCAATATACATAGCACGCTATTTTATTCGATTCAAATTGACTTTAGGGTTTCAGAATAAGTGCCAATAACAATTTAACCTTCGGCCTCCAATCATTATTATTAACGGTCGGGTTTGCCTCCAATTGGAGTGCTCTTCCGAAGTAATTAGCGGTGGTTCGAGAAAATTGCTCATTAATTTGGACTAAGCCATTAATTTATATTCATTGGTAATGGAAATGGTTTGCGGTAACAGCACGAACAACTTTAAATCCTGCCCTAAAATAAGAGTCCCTTCAAAAGGAATTCGTTGATAGCAATTTGGGTTGCATAACATCTCAGAAAGTTCCTAAGCGTTTCGTCGCGTTTGAATTGGAAGTTTAACTTTTTATATAATTGCAATTCATAATAATTAATTATTTCGGTAATCACACTAATATTATAAAGCCGAAAGTTTGTATGTGTGTGTGTATGTTTGTTACTCTTTCACGCAAAAAGTACTGGACCGATTTGGCTGAAATTTAAAATGGAGATAGATTATACCTTGGATTAAAACATAGGCTACTTTTTATCCCGGAAAATCAAAGAGTTCCCGCGGGATTTTAAAAACTAAATTCACGCGGACGAAGTCGCGGGCATCTAGTCTTTAAAATAAAATATACGAGACATCATCTACAGATAAAACTCATTTATTATTCGCGCTTTTCGCCTTGTGAACTCGGTTTATAACGAACCCAATGTTGACTTGTTTTGTGGTAATATGAATAGTTTACGTCGAAAGAAAGATATTTATTTGAATAAAAAAAATATTTCTATTTCTATTTCTATTCAGTCAAGTGCATCTTAAAACTAGAAGATTTTTTAGTTTTACTATGCACTCATGTTCGTTTAGTTTCTATCTGTGAAAACCTATGATTAGCTATTAGTCACCTAATTTTAAGTTTATTTAGTATGATTAGCTGTTGATTTTCCAAAATAAATAAAATGAAATAAAAATCTCGTTTTGTTTATTTAATGATGCCCACAACCTGATTCCGTGGAATAAGTTTAAAAAAGCCTATCGTGTTCCGTATAGAACATCTGACCTGTCATATTCGATCTCTGTTCCTAGTATTGTCAGACTCAGCAGTTAGACCATTGTAAAACACAGACATGTAGAGCGGAATCTTTACTGACATTATGATAATAATATTAGTGTGATAGTATGGATCTCACGTACCCAAAAAGTAATTAGTAACGCTCCTCATCCTCTTGTTGGCGAGCACTATCCATATGACGACGAGGTTGCCCACGGTGGCAACCACCACCATGCCCGTGAACAGCGCCGTCCACAGCACCTGCCGCCACCACGGCAGGATGAACGACTGGTATACCTAAATTTAAAAAAAAATCAAAATTATACACGGTGCTATTTTATTCCCTGTAAACCCTGAAGGAGGTGAATGTGCTCATGAAACTGAACAACTTTCCCCAAGGAACATAGGTCGAAATATGAAAAAAAAATTTTGGACCTCCCATAGTAAATCAATCAGCTAATCGTCAATTTTGTATGGAGGGTCCAATTTTTTTTTTTTCATATTTCGAGCTATGTTCCTGGGGGAAAGTTTTTCAGTTTCATGCGCACATTCACCTCCTTCAGGGTTTAAGGGGAATAAAATAACACCGTTTATATTTCATGTAAGCCAACTAACAAAGGCAAGAAACCCAGCAATTGCTCTTTTCATAACAAAATATTGTTATTAATGTATAGCTATATAAATAAAATATAACATGTTATTACACTTTATTGTAGACTGCTGCCAAGCTGATTGATTATTTTGGCTTCTTTCCTCCTGTATCAAAAAATCGCGACACAATAAAATGTACCTAACTACCTATAAAGTAAATCCTCAATTTCAAGACATTCATTATGTAATAGGTCCATATTGTAAGGTGTAAGTGTGTATACATAAAATAGACGCTAATATTCTTAGGTGGTATAGGTCTTCTAATATTTAAAAAAATATTACATATATTAAAAATAATGAGATAACCGTAATAGCGCAAATAAAAAAAACGCTACCTCCAGTTGAAAAAACGTCGTTACGTGTTAAAATACGTACTCACCTCTGTAATGTTTTTCGTAGAATTAACATATTTGCTACTGGCCTCATCGTAGAAAGTGAAATAGTAGTTCGGCAGGTCGGTGTACGTCGTCGTCAAGTTGGTGGCTGATGTTGGACCCAACTCGTCCAGCATCATAGCTTGCCAATGCCTGTGGACAATGAAAACTTTTTTTACCCGACTATTGGGCATTTGAATGTTGTCAAAGTGTAAAAATCCATTAATTACAAGCGAAAATGTAACATGTGAATAACATTTGTAAAAATAGAAAATAAATCGGTCAAGAAAACAAATAAGTTACAAGCTGTTTTACTGCGACTATATTCGTCTCTTTCTAAAACGAAATTTTATATGGAGAGTGTATACTGTAACGTGACGTCCATAGATGTATGACGTCATGTTGCAATGGCGCTCTTTATTTCTAACAGAAAACTTAAAAACTCTATCTATAATATTTTCGAGACTAGTTAAGATATTAAAAAAATGATATTGTGTTATATTAATATTAAAACACTTTTATTTGTTTATAAAAAATACCAAATTTCTATGGTTTATTAATTTACACTTGTTGATGTTGCTGCATGTTATCATTTATGATATTCACATCAATTTTATTATGATTTTCGTATGAAATATTCGAGCTAGGCCATTTATTTTAATAATATCGATACGAGTGACGTTTCATTTATCTTACGGAATGTGAGATAGGCAGCTTTCATCAGAAAAGAAAAAGGGAATTGATCCTCACTATTCATCTCTATTATGATCGTCGGATAGAAAGCGTTTTATTACGCTTTTGTTTACCACAGCTCTACTTATTCTATTTAATCACCGTTATTCCTATACTAACATAGTAGTCCAGTCGACAGGGTGGAGAAAGGTCGGGAGTTAATGAAACTTTGGAATGTTTTTCAGGGATGGTTAGTTAACACTGAATCAAGTTTTGGACATCGAGGACGAGGGGGGGAAAACTGTAGAATTTCGGCCTTCCTACGGTTTTTCCTCAATAACTTTTTTCCTTACCTCGTATAGTAAAAGCATCTTTACTTTTTTGCAGAGCGTTATATTTCCTACAATATTAACTATTCAAACATGTCTGTATGTTAATTCGTTACCGAGATATTATGGTGCTTCGAAAAAATGGTCACTTTTTAAAATTCGGTAAAAAAAATGCCAAAAAATACAGAATTCCACTTTGTTTCCTCTGTTATATCCGAATTATGAAGAAATGTTGTTGTAATTATTCCTGGTTACAATCACCAACTTTGGATACCCCCAGGGCCCCACCCCAACCCCGCTTTCCCCATCCAACCCCAATTCACAAAAGCTAGTTTCCTTCTTATAGAGCAACAAAAAGAAAGGTATAATATTTATTATGTATTCAATTAGGTGCAGCGAATGAATATTATTTTCAATCGCAGGTTAGATGGTTATGGCTCGGTTAAGCGATAGCCTAGAGGCTAAGACATCTATCTGCATTCTTTCCAAAATGTCCGAGGTTACTTGTAATCTCTATAGAGATTCACGAGTAAAGTGTAGACAAAATTTTTTAGTGTCGCGCATATTAGCCCTACTGGTCATCAATACTGACCTGACATCGTAGACCTACTTTACTGTTGCTTCTCTGTACTATAGTAGGTATGATATTATACCTACCTATTTAATAATAAAATATTTTAGGATGGTAAATATTTTGGGAACATCTCTACCAAATCATTACCGTCGTAATTGTTGCTAATTACCACACCAGACACACTATTTGGTCGCCCTATTGACTTAACAAAACATATAAGTAAGTACAACCCATTAGGAGCCTAGCAATTTGACCCTTGTGTGGATAGCACAAATGTTGACAGAGTTCTATCGGTCGATGCCAAGTCGCCCGACCATAAAGTCTACACAACGCGACATTAGATACAATATACAATGCCCTCCACGATGAATCTCCACGGAGATTAGCCGGGAGATATTATAGAGCACAAGTGTGTGCACAAAAAGGTACGCTCTGTATATATCCTACTAATATTATAAATACGAAAGTTTGAATGTATAGGTGGACGGATGGGTGGATATTTATTACTAAATCACGACGACTTTGACTGTTTGGCACAGAGATGGAATATAGACTAGAATAACATAATATACTACTTATTATCCCGGGAAATAAGAGAGTTCCCGCGAGAATTTTTAGACCTTAATACACGCGGACCAAGTCGCGGGAATCAGCTATCATAAATATAAAATTCCTAGAAAACCTTATACATAGCTATTCAATACAATACGAGTCTTTATTAGTATAATGTATGTATACATAATCTACTATATAAAAATAAGTCGGGTTTTCCTTCCTGACGCTATAACTCCAGAACGCATGAACCGATTTCCACGGTTTTGCATTCGTTGGAAAGGTCTCGGGCTCCGTGAGGTTTATCGCAAAGAAAATTCAGGAAAAATTTCAAAAAAAAATTTTCTTCTTCTTTTAATCACCAAACGAAATGTTACATAAAACGAAGCCATCTGGTGGCGAAACGGAGTTCGCCGGGTTTGCTAGTTGTGTATGTAATTATTACATTAGACGTAGCTAGTATACAATTATTATTTAAATCAATTTTAACTTAAAGTTAATTATAACATTCACTTGGGCTGAAAATGTAGTCGTGTGAAAACTCTCTAACTTACGTTTGCCGGTCGAACTTTAATTAAACAGGACTCACTTTAGCACGACATTCAGCAATTAGGCTAAAACAAACATAATTACAGTTATACAAAATGTCTGGTAAAACGTCATGATCCCGCTGAGAGGTTGTAGAGGAAGTCAAATCCTATCAAATAACTCCCTGGCCTCCCTAACCCACCGCTTATCTCCGGACTTACGGAGGTATAAATGCGGAAGTTTGGATGTATGGATGGATGGACGTTTGTTACTCAATTACGCCGCAACCACTAAACCGATTTGGCTGAAATTTGGCACAGAGATAGATTATAGTCTGGAATAAAATATATAGGCTACTAAAATAAAAGAGTTCCCGCGGGAATTAAAAAAATCCTCAATCCACGTGAAGTCGCGGGCATCATCTATATATATAAAATTCAAAGTCCTGACTGACTGACTGCGATATCAACGCACAGCCTAAACTACTGAAGTGAGAAACTTGAAATTTTTACAGTTGGTTCCTTTTATGACGTAGGCGTACACTAAGAAAGGATTATTGGAAATTCCACCCCTAAGGGGTTTAAATAGGGGATGGAAGTTTATATGAAACTCCGTCATTTTTCAAGCTGTTTCCATCAAAGTTGGTATTTGAGCTTTCAGTTAAAAATAAAGAAGTACGTGTGTCACAGTTTTTGAAAATTCCACCCCAAAACCTAATTCCACGCGGACGAAGTCGCGGGGGCAAAAGCTAGTCTAGTATTAAATAAATATCAGCGGGGCCGCGGCGGAATCGAACCTGTATCTCTCGGGAATCGCGCCTGAACGTGTCGACCAGTTTACACTACGGCCACGGTTGAACTACCCGTTAGCGCCGAAATTAGTGACAATGTATCTATGTATATATTTTCAACTAGCTTTTGCCCCCGCGACTTCGTCCGCGTGGAATTAGATTTTGGGGTGGAATTTTCAAAAACTGTGACACACGTACTTTTTTATTTTTAACTGAAAGCTCAAATACCAACTTTGATGGAAACAGCTTGAAAAATGACGGAGTTTCATATAAACTTCCATCCCCTATTTAAACCCTTAGGGGTGGAATTTCCAATAATCCTTTCTTAGTGTGCGCCTACGTCATAAAAGGAACCAACTGTAAAAATTTCAAGTTTCTCACTTCAGTAGTTTAGGCTGTGCGTTGATATATCAGTCAGTCAGTCAGTCAGTCAGGACTTTGAATTTTATATATATAGATCAATAAAATATGTTTTCGTTCCTAATACGAGTACGTTCGCTACGTTCCATTACGTGGAACCAATCAACTTGATCCTTTGATCTCGTGTTTATGAATTGAGAGTGTTTGTTCGCTTAATGGGAACTGATCCTAGCCGCATGTTAGATAGAGCAATGACAGCCTATTGATTAAGTCTGTATTCTCCTATTCCAGAGATCACTGGTTCATTCCCGGGCACGCACCTTTCAATTTTCGGGGTTATAAGCGTTTCTTCTTATTCTTTACTAGCTAATGCCTGTGATTTAGTTTTTAAAATCCCGCGGGAACTGTTTGATTTTTCAGGATAAAAAGTAGCCTACTTCACTTTTCCGGTCCTCAACTATACCCACGCAAAATCACGTCGATCCGTAGCTCTGTTGCAGCGTTATTAAAGTACGAACCAACAAACAAACACACTTTCGCATTTATAACATTAAAACGAGTAAGGATTCATACCCCTAATCTGTTTCTACACGCCATCGTGCCGGAACGCTAAATCGCTTGGCGGCACATCATGACGGTAGGGAATAACTAGCCACGGCCAAAGACTCCCACCAGACCAGACCAGAGACAATTCAGAAATTATGAACTCCCAAATTGCCCCCGCCGGGAATCGAACCCGAGACCGCCCAGTTATGAGACCACAGCGCTCACCACTGCGCCAGGGAGGCTATCTGTCAATTTCCATTGGGATAATGTGGTGATATCTATATATCTATACATATAATAAAATTGTAGAAAAGTGGTGTCTGTACAATGGAAATATATAAAAAAAAAGTAGCAGGGATTGTTATTATATCGATGCCGAACCCGAAATTGTAATTAATTTTTTTTTTGTTTGTTTGTCTGTGTGTTTGTGCACGCTAATATCAGAAACGGCTTATTCGATTTAGATACGGTTTTCACTAATATATTGTAGTAAGCTTCACTTAACATTTAGTGTTTATTTCATGTCAATCGGTTCATAAATAAAAAAGTTATGTCAATTTAAAGAATCACGGCGAACATTTTTAACGTACAGAGTACGTACTACACGCCTCGCGCCTGAGCGTCGATGGTATATGTAATTCAAAATATGCTGCCCGAAAAGTCACTATTCCACGCGAGCGAAGTCGCGGGCACAGCTAGTAGCTAATATAATCCTTGTCTGAGAGACCTGCGCTCAGTAGTGAAGAAAGAAATAACGCTGAACAGATAAAGCTTGTCGGATCTTAGAAGTTTTTTGATTGACGTTGCGTGTAGGCATCTGATAATAATATACCCACTCGTATTATTTATTGTGATGGAAATAATGATTGAAAGGAAATATTGTATGAAATATCTCAAGAATAATGGGTTTTTGAGAATAATGGGATTAGTATCGTCATCAATGGAAAGAAGTCCACAACTGGGCATACAAGTAGGTATTTTGTATAAAGGCTATCCCAGAGCGTGATCTTGTATCTTCTCCCTGCGACACGTTTAATGACATCTGTCAATTTTTTTATTATGAGATAGACTTGCCATTGATGACAATCAATGATGGAAAGTATTGATCAGGTCTAGGTTGCAGCGCGCTTGCCTAGAAAATTCCTATTCACTCTTGGAAGGAGAGAAGGAAGAGGGGAGAGAGGGGATTTTGATAACACTGTGCTTTCCATCAAGCGGGAGTAGTTACCTACCTTGTAATGTAAAGCAAAGTACGGGCTGATCGTAGGTAGATACGCCTATCTACCATATATATATACACCATATATATATATCAAATGAGTTATTAACAAGGTCAACTTAAATCCCAACAACTCAATTCCCAAAATCGTAAAATTCAGAGGACACTCAAAGCTGTTGAACTTTGAGTTCTAGATACATACAGAGGGCGATCCGCTGAAGTAATTTAACTCGAGGGTTAGCCATAAAACGACACCCATCACTAATTAAACTATCTACTGTAGTCATTGGCAATCTGTCTCGAAATCTAAAGTTCAGGTTTGCTTAAATTACTACAGATGATGAATAGATAGCTACCAACTATTACTATAACGTAGCTGATGACGTTAGGGTAACGTTATTGCATATGTGCGTCCAATTCAGAGTGAAGAGAAGAAAAGGACAGGTATAGAAAATTTAACTTAAATATACTTATTTAATTTTAGTCCCTAAATAGGTTGGTGCAAGAGGACCTAAATCATTGAGATTCATCGTCGTCGTCTATAAATCTCTTGCAAGTATAGTCCCAGAACATGATCTTATTAGGCTAAATGGAATTCTACGTACTACTACATTCAAAAGACTGTTCTAGTTCGGACTTCTAGGGTACTATGTAGTACTAGAAGTATATATATATATATATATATAATTTATAGTGTAGGTGCATTTATCACCTCAAGTATTTGGGGACGGCACAGCTGCAGCATTGTTAGCCTGTCAACACTCCGGCACACGCCCGCCTCGCGTCTCGAAGCTATTACAAACTTTGATTGAACAATTAGACTGACTTGAATCCATACAAAATACTGCACATTCATTGTTCATTACGTATGCCGTATTCTGATTGGCGGGTACTCTCTTGCTATTGGTTAAAAATCAAATGCATTTAAGTAGCAAGAACGTCATTAGACAATCAAAGGTTTTGCGATCGTCACACTGATGTTGGCATTTTTTTACAGTCCCACAGCTGTTTTAATCTCTGAAGAAATGACTTTGAAATGTTTAGAGGTTTGAGGTAAAGTTTTTATACGAGATTTTCCTTTGTTTCTCAAAAAAGTTAAAGTGAGTGAGATACGAGTATTTAATTGCTTAAAACACACAAAACTCTCAGAAGCTAAAGTTGTGTGCCTGAGATGCAAACCTCTAACCATTAAAAAATTTGCTCTGCCCTGTGCTTCGCGACCTGCGTGCCTGCGTCGCTAATGTAAGACTGCGCAGAATGCCATAAAAATCAGATTTCAACCACGCGATCGTGACTGAGCGATGAAATAAAGCATGCCCGAAACCTCGTGCGAAACGCGACAGATGCTAGCGTATTGCGCGGAATAGAAGTGTAATAAGCACCAAATATATCACGTATTCTAATAACTCGTAAGATATTCATTTAAAAAAAATAGCTGTATCGTCTCTTAGTACCTAATATGCACCACTTTGAAAATAAATGCAAATTGGTTAAAAGTTAGACCTAACTTCGCGATCTTATTATGTCAAACAAACACTATTTTATGTTTCTACTCAGTATCGTCCCTTCGAAATATGATGTAATTTTTGCCTGTTCTAGCCTAACCCCGCTGAAAACGGTTCAAAGCAAGCAAACCTAGTAACAAATCGCAAAATAAAACAAACGAATTTCTTCCACCTGCAAGCTAATGACCGCTATCTGTCTAACCTAGGATGTTCATTAAGGTGAACTCTCCACGTCCAACGTAAAATATATCCAGGAAAAATGAGACCATTTGTTATTTGATACGTGAGAAATAGTTTTCAAATGTAGGCACTTATTCAGGAAAGCATAGCCTTATTTAGGGTTTCGCTGTAAAATACTCCTCTTTTTACATAGGGAATTAAATGTATCAGTGCAAAAAAGTTCGTCAATAATAATTAATGACGGAAAAAGCCCATCCAAACTTTCGCATTTATAATATTAATAAGATACTAAGTTTACCCTAATTTTTCACTGTTGTCTTTCAAATTGCTATATTTTAACTTTTCATAAAAAAAAATGACTTTCCCCGTGTAACTATTGAGTGAGTAGGTAATCCAAAAGCTTTGCTAACAATTAAAATCCACAAAAAAAGATGAGCTACCTACTCCAAAAATAAAAAATTAATACGTCATTATTATCGAAAAAGACACTGTAAAAAGGGAATGATGAAAGCATTAAAAATATTCTGTGAAAGTGGTGACCCTATTTCATCACAATAACGGCTTCTTATCCGCGGCATTTTAACGTCTCATTTCAAAATTAACGTTGATTTTCTAAAGAGAAAAATTTCTTCTCATTTAATTTTTAATAGGTTGTGGCTAATTAATTTTGTGATGAAGCTTGAATATTTAATTGTTGGATGATCTCATGGATTTTGTTACCTAATATTTTTTTATTTTTAAAGGCAAAGTGAACCACTTTAACCATTGGTATGCTAACTCCTCAGTGTTTTCAGATATCATGGAAGCAAAAGTTCAATGGTAAGTGTAAATTGGTGGTTTCTTTATGTAACATCCAAATTTTGCTCTAGAGAAGGCTACTGAAAGGACTATAAAATAAACCCTCGAAGTCCGCAGGATTTCAAGCTTAACTTGAATTAAAATTCACTGTGAGTTAGCATGGGATGTGAGCGCGCTTAACTTGCATTATTACGAGATTCTTGTTTTCATTATTTCGAATTAGCTAAATTGTGATTTTTAAGGTTGAGGTTGTGAGTTTAAATTATTTTTCTTGCGCTTGTTTTGAGAAGTTTATTGACAGTTCTGCGACAATAATAGCTGTTTTGTTTTGTTAAAAGGGACCGCAAAAATTATGGAAATGGGAATAGGAATAGGTTTAGAAAATGAGGGAAATTTTGGAAAGGTGTTTCCGTTTCCTGGAACGAAAAAATTCAAATTCAAAATTTATTTATTTCATGTAGGCCAACTTGTAGCTCTTATGACACGTCTTAAATCTACCACCGGTTCGGAATGCAGATTCTGCTGAGAAGAGCAGACAAGAAACTCAGCAGTTGCTCTTTTCAAAAAAAATTTTTAGAATACTTAACAAAACTATGCTATGTAAGTATACAGTATTTCCACAATGAAGTTTCAAAAATGCATACGTAGGTACATACAATCCAATACATGTTAAGATGGGCAGACAGAAAGTGGCATTGGTGGCACCCGTTCACGAGCATGACTCAAGATACAGCCGTTGCTTCGCTCAACCATATTATTTGAGGGAACGTAACGAAGCATTACTGTATTTCATGTATTTTTAAAATAAATGTATATTAATACATTTGTCTTAAAAATACATTTATATGCACGGTACATTTTGGATATGAAATCGAAGCTGAATCACTACCGCAAAACATATTTTTTAGTAGGTATTTCATGAAATATTTAATAAATTCCATGATAAAACAACTGTACAGGCACTATAGTTCTAGTTGAATACTTGGATGGTTGAAGAATTCCTATTATATAATGGCAAATTCCACAATAAATACTAGCAAAACTGTCTACAGTTTTATCATAGTTCGACTATAAATATTATGTATTCACATAGTGTACCTACGTACTGGGAATACACGGGGTAAAATGTTACAGAATATGCTTTTTTAGGATTCCAAAAAAAAAAAAATATGGAACCCTAATAGGTTCACTTTGTTGTCCGTATGTCTGTGTCTTTTTCTCAAAAATAACTTGAGAGTTATTAAATTGAAAAATTTTTTTTTTTTAAAAAGAATATTAGCCAACCTGAAGTTGACTAATATTCTCCTAATTGAATACAAAGGTGAATGATCTCTCCATGTTGTGAAAATTTCAAGTTTCTTCTAAAACTCAATGGAAAGTTACACCTTTTCAAAGCGTATTTCATATTTCCCAGCGTATTTTCCATACAAAATTTCCAGTGACGTTATTGAAATTTTAAATTTCACAATTTTACAATGTTAGTTTAAAATGAAAAAAGTACATTGTATGATGAAAATTTATATAATTATGTATGCTCTCTTTTAAGTCTGCATAATATAGTGACGAGTAACTACGGACACGCATTTAACCATTTATTTGAAACATGGTGAAAATAAATGAAACTTACTTCTACTATTCCTGTCATTTTTATTAATGTAAGAGTATGCTTTTACCTGATTCCGTGTTGTTCAGATGTTGTAGAGCAAACTTGATCGTCTCTATAACCTTGTTTAAGGATGCTGAGTGCTTTTTATTGAGTACCTATACGAAGAGAATGTTACTCTTCGAATAAAATCATCGTAAAATAATACTAGGGTTGCCAAACGTATCGTTTTTTATAAACTCACTGACTTTTTCACCTAAGTTTCGCTCACGTGAAGTTTAAATACGATCGAGTTTTAGGGAGCTAACTTGATTTTTATCAGAACGTTGAGGTTACTAGCTATGGTCTGTGAGCATCGGAAATGGTATGTGCGCAATACCTCTAGATCTGAGGATTTAATGTGTTTTTTATTAAGCGGATCAGCGTTGTAGACTTTGCATAGACATTCCACCCCGTTGATACTTAAGCCAATGTAGGAACGACTCGACTCTTCTCATCAGAATATGTTTTACGAACCAGTGGTAGGGTCATGAGTTGTCATAGGAGTCACATGTAATCTGCCGATAAATGCCCACTCGGAGTATCCCTGCGAGATCACATCTGTAATGACGAGATCCGTAGGAGAACCAAAGTCACCGACATAGCTCAGCGAGTCGTGAAACTGAAGTGGAAATGGGTGGGGCTGTCACAGTGGCGTGCACACGATGTACTACAGGGTAGGCACATGATACAAAATGGAAAAAATCTTCAGTGCGAATTAAAAAAACTTAAGGGTAGGTAGGCATTGTACAAATTATAAAAAGCCTATCCTTAAGTTTTTATAACTCGTACTGGCGATTTTCTCCATTTTATATCATTTTGCCGCATTATGCCTACCCTGTGTGCACGTCTCACCGGGGCACATAGTTGGAAGAGCTGATGGTCGTTGGGGTCCCAAGGCGCTGGAGTGGCAACCCCACTAAGTGGACCGACGATATCAAATGAGTCGCAGGGAGCCGATGGATTCAGGTGGCGTAAGAAAAAGGCTTGTGGTGGTTGATAAAGAAGAAGAAGAAGATGCCCATCGCTGGACATACATGATAACTACAGATTACATGACAACTTTTTCAACGCGGACGAAGTCACGGAAATCAACTAGTTCAGGAATATAACTCAGTAACTTAATATGAGGCATTGCTTCCGAGTCAGTAATTTTGTCAAAGAAGCACTTTGCAAGTTTGAGGTTGCTGCGTGATGCGCTACACTTCCAAGACGCTTTATGCAAACGCCGACTCAGCGTAACTGATTGTGATAATTTTATATAAGTAAAACTTCAGCGGTGTTGAACTCGAGACTGATTTATTCGTTACTAGTTTGACAACTTTGACAGCTTACTTGAATATATTATACCCTATTCAAGCCTACAATACATTACACTCACCCCCTAGGGTTAAAGTAGTAATACGAATTTAAACAAACAAAATATATACTAAGAAGTGGTGGAGTAAAAAAAACAATAATAAGAAAGTACTACTACGGCTAAAGCCTCCCACCAGACCAGACCAGAGACAATTCAGCAATTACAAATTCCCAAATTGCCCCCGCCGGGAATTGAACCCAAGTCCTACCAGTTATAAGATTACAGCGCTCACCACTGCGCCACGGACTTTATAAATATTAAACTACATGCACACACAAATAACATGTCAAAATAAAAGTAATTATTTTAGAATGATGTAATATATCGCTCATTTGTCACAAGGGTGACATAATTCAAAATCGACGATGAGAGAATTCTCTCGTGAAGAGGAATGTTTTGTAAATGCTGCGGTCTCGAAACAACACAGCGGCCAACAAAGCGACAGAGCATTAAGTCACAATCTCTCTCGTTCTTATTTTTTGTGCTGAGCGTAATGTTGTTTTTATAGCAAAAAATATTTTTCGACACTAAAATTGGTGAAATTTGAATTATGTCACCCTTGTCGCAAATGAGCAATATAATGCGCTTACTTAGGGGCCGTTCAAGTATTACGTAAGCAGATTTATTACAATTATTTAACCCCCCCATCCTCCTTGTCAGCAAAAGTAAGCAAAGCTCTTACCCCCTCCCCCCAGGCTTACGTAAACATTTTTCAATTATAAATGTGTTTTTTTTTAATATTTTAATTGTAATGTTATAAATTATAATTATAATTTTTAAAATTCCGAAGTGTGGCGATAATTTCGCCACACGTTTTCAAGCATAGACAATGTGAGGGTTGCCATTCGTGTAAAAAAGTAAATAACTACCGATGACGTAATCATCATCTAGACTCCCCTGCCCCCCATGTCATCCAAAATAAGCAAAACAAAGACACCCCCCCCACCCCCACCCCGCCATGGTGCTCACGTAATACTTGAACGGCCCCTTAGCGCCGATTTCATTTTTATATTACAGTGGTAAAATCGGCCCTTAATGTAGGTACTTAACATTGTATGTAATGTACTTAATAGAATGTGAGACAATTCCTCCATTCTCATTATTTCATTCGGTAACAGATGGATGGACAATTTCAATATAACTGCGAACGACTGGATAGTATAAATTCATTGTGGTGCTTAGACGCTTGTATGGTTATCTATCTGTTTGTCTTTGTCTAGAGAGTGTCTGATCATTCAATTGGAATTATATTGCAACTAACGCCGTAGTGTGTTGAATTCTATTGGTTTCGATTTTATACTCACGTGAAACTACTTCTAGGGTTGCCTCATTATTCCCAGTCCTATTAATATTATAAATGCGAAAGTTTGATATATGGATGGATGGATGTTTGTTACTCAACCACGCCGCAATATCACACTAATATTATAAAGGCGAAAGTTTGTATGTGTGTGTGTGTATGTTTGTTACTCCTTTACGCCACAACGAATGAACCGATTTAGCTGAAATTTGGAATGAAGATAGCTCACACACGGGATTAAAACATAGGCTACATTTTATCCCGGAAAATCATCATCTAGTTAATAATAATTTTACCAGGACTGATGTATGGATATAAATATTAATAGAACATTCAATACTAGTTCAAAATAAATATTATTCAATTTTAATCCTATCCTATTAACTATTATACAAGCGAAAGTTAGATGTATGGATGGATGTTTGTTACTCTGATTTGGCTGGGGCACAGAGATAGATTATATTATAGTCTGGAATAACACATAGGCTACTTTTTATCCCGGAAAATAAGAGAGTTCCCGCGGGAATCAAAACCTTCATCCACGCGGACGAAGTCACGGGCATCAGCTATAGTAATGCAATAAAGGAAAGGAGGAAAGTAAATTTTTACGAAGTTTCTGAGCTCTCGGAAGTTTTTCAATCAAGCGGCGCAGGACAGGCGTGAGTGGCAAGTGGTGCTCGGAGCTTCCAGTGATCAATGACAATATAGTCCTTGACTGTGATCTCACCTGATGGTAAGTGACGATGCAGTCTAAGATTGTAACGGGCTGACTTGGACGGAGTATGGCAGTGTAAATTCAGCATACAGCTAATATGTTTCTACGCGCCATCGTGCCGGAACGCTTAATTGCTTGGCGGTACGTCTTTGACGGTAGGGTATTAACTAGCCACGACCAAAGCCTCCCACCAGAGAGATCTCCGTAGATCCGTAGGTCTAAACAGATCTACTGAAAATACCTACTGAAATTTAAACAGGGCGTATTTCATTGGTGTTTACAATGCTTTCCAAACGGAGATTTCTCCCTGCTATGCTAACAAATATTGGCGATGTAATTTATTTCTTGTGTCGAAGTAAGCTTGTTCCCCTTTTATCGAGTCGGGAGAAACTTTGTTGGTGCGAATACTTGCCAGTAGTTTAATACGATACGGATGGGCGATTGCGAGTTATCTAAAAAAAGACACCGTCAAAAACGTTCTACCAAGCAATTTAACCTTCTATTCCTCCTATTCCGCGCAATACGCTAGCATCTGTGGCGCTTCGCACGAGGTTTCGGGCATGGTTTATTTCATCGCTTAGTCATGATCGCGTGATTGAAATCTGGCATTGTCTTAAACCACGTCATCCAAAACCAAAACTCCTCAGAGATTAGCCATCTGCACGGGAGATATTACAGTGCACAGGGGTATGCGCAGACACAAGTGAATTCTCTATTCCCTCACTCTCATAGTCCGATTCCGATATGACCGGAGGGAGATCAGGTGCAGGCGTGATGGCTTTATGTGCTCTCCGATGCATGGGGGTGAGCTCTTTCTTGACAGAAAAACCCAATACGTTTTTGGCCTGACTCGGGAATCGACCTCGTCACCCGTAGTCGAACATCCTAACTACTAGACTATAGACTAGTTTATAACACACAGACCATTAAAACAGAATAGAAGAGAATATAACTCGTACTATGGTACGTAATTGAAAGTGATGACGTGGTTTAGTTTATGATGGAACGCGTTTGCCAAGAAAGTGCCTTTTGTCTCTTGTTTTCAAGGTATAAATATTATGTTTATAATAGAATAGAAGAGAATATACCTCGTATTGTGGTACGAGGTATTATAAACTGATTCGGTAACAGTGCGGGTTATTCTAATAAATAACTTCTCTCAAACATTCCTCCACCAGACATGTTATTGGGTCCTAGTAAGAACCTACTTGAAGACCCATGACTCAACTAAGTATTTACTGTGCGTTGCGAGCGACGAGTATTTTGAACCCCTCTCTTAAACAACAATATTATAACATATCTGTGGCATAGCTATGACGTTTAAGCCTTTATGTGTATAGTCGTTTAGCTCTAAAGTTAACTCCTTTTTAGGATTAACTTCCATTTATAAATCCTTATGCGAAATATAATGACGATAATATAATGAGATAACATAAAAATTTGACATTCGTTGATGAATCAGAAAATAAAGGCTCATTTACACCTAACCGTTCCAACTAACTATAATGTGGGTGTCTTTAAATCAAGAGTGAATAGGCATCTTCTAGGCAAGCGCGTACCATCTTCACTTACCATCAGGTGAGATCGCAGTCAAGCTCTAGTCTGTATATTTAAAAAAACAATTTATCATTTTGAATTTTCATCACAATTCATGAATCATTCACAGACATAAATGATGTTTTTACTTTTAGTTTACGGGATAGGGGATGAAAGTTTTTGTTGATTTTGCTCCATAACTTCGTCAAATCTAAACCGAATTTGATAATTCTTTTTTTATTATAAATTGTGTACTATTACAAATATTTTCTCCAATTTTGGTGAAGATTTACTAAATATTATTGGAGATAGAGGACATAACTTCTCGCGGATAGTAGCAAGTCACTCTAAACTTTTTCCACGTGGACGAAGTCGCGGAAATCAGCTAGTAAGTAGGTAGTATCTAAAATCCAACGGAAACTTGAAATTGCGTGTAGTGTAGGTATGATTTCTAACTCAATTTTTGTAGTCATTCACATTTGCAGATGTCTCGACTCAAATACGTATGTTTATTTTGCCAGTCTTTAAATTATGACTGATAAAATAAAGCAGTGTGAATGTTGGCAATCAATATAAAGTTTTATCATTGATCTGGGATTTTCATGGTTCAAATACGTATACAAACAGATAAATAACTAGTGAGATCATGAGGCCAAAATGTACCAAAGCTCTTATAGACCTCTAACTGTTTTGTGTGCCTCTTTAATAAATAAATATGTAGGGTTCAAATGAAAATGTATTCCTTCAAAGTTCAAACATTCCTAAAATATAATCTTGTGAATATATATTTTTTTTTAATTTAAGAATACTAGCCAAGCTGAACTTGTCTTATATTCTCCTCTCCCCTCCAAATAAGCGAAAAGCTTGTGCTAAAAGTGGGTACGACAGTAGTGCAACGTGTGGGGCTCGAACCTGCGACCTTTCAGTTTTCAGTCCGCACGCCGTTGGGCTATTGCGGCTTTTGAGCTATTCTGTAATCGTTATCGATACGACAATCTTACACAATTTTCTTCCACAATTGCACGGCTGATGTTAGTAAAAACTTGCATTGTCTATGGTATCTAGCTAGGATAAAACAGAATCCACTACACATTGATGTGGAATGATCTAAGAGTGCCTGCAGACTTACTTATGGTACTTATGGTAGTCCGCTTATCTTATCCAACTAAGTCACTGTGCATTTACCTACCTAATATACGTACTCTGCGATTTAATTGTCCAACTTTAAATTGTTAGTCTACGTGTGTCTGGATTTTTTATATTAACATTTTAGTACCTATTGCTTATTATACTGCCGTAATATCTGTACATCAAAAACCAGATTTGGTCGGCAACATTCGCTTTTAAACCTAAAGTAAATAGAGATATAAACTCAGCCTAGAACTCCTCTCTAAGACCTCTTTCTCACTCTATAAACCTCACTCTCACTCTGCTCAGACTCAAGACCGAGTTAAAACGAGACAGATTTATATTAGTGCATATTTGTGTCTCGTTCTAACCTCTATCTTGAGTCTGAGCTAAGTCAGAGCACGCTCTATAGATCTCATCATAAGACTACACACCTTAATCTTCAAACCATTCAGAGAATCTCCTTACCTATCTCATAGTGCGTGAGTTCAGACCTTTAATAGTTGTCTGACCTTAAAGAAATTCCAAGATCGGGTCGAGTGAGGAATTTGTGAATTAAAAGAGATAGGTATGAATTTTCCACAATTTTTCTCTAGCGAACCGTAAGCCGTTATATGACCACATATTTGGTCAGCTCAAACAATAAACGTAACAGGCACATTCCAATTCGCAGGAAAATTGAATATGTTCAATAAACTTTTGTTGAAATGCATAAAAGTAGAGGTAGATGATATTTGTAACTGAACATACCATATGTTTTTTAAAGAATATTAGCCAAATAGCTTAGGTATACTCCCTTTCGCCTATAAATTACCGGAAAGCTCTTGTTAGGAATGGGTACGACAACTCAATCGATTTTATTGAACGTGGCGTACTGTATTACACTATAAGGCAATATGGCTTCTATTTATAACCGACTTTCAAAAAAGAAGGAGGTTCTCAATTCGTCCAAATCTATTTAATATTTTTATGTATGTTCCCTGATTACTCGAAGACGCCAGACCGGTTTGGAAAATTCTTTTTTGTTTGAAGGGGTATACTGCCCAGGTGGTCCCATTGTCATCAGGTCAGGATTTGATGATGGGATCCTGGAGAAATCGAGGGAACTCTTCAAAGTTTATAGGCGCAATTGATATATTATATACTTTGTAGTGGCGTTTTGAAGGTGTTGTACTAAGAACTTTTACGTTTATTGTTCGAAGATTCGGCGCTTGCAATTGAAAGGAGACGGTCCATTTTGGGTCTACTTTTGTACCATATAGGCGTGAAAAGCAAAAAATACAAAGAGATCAATAAAAATAAAATCAATTAGAAAATCATAATAAATAAATTGCTGAAATAAAATGTAATTTCAAGTTTTTCGGTACTGCTCGCTAACACTTACAAGATGGCTACCTTACAGCCATAGAGATGGCAGTAGACGCGGTTCTACGTCAAATGTCATTTCTGAGTTATCTGACAAGTAACGTGTCACGTGATATTTTGTGGTTATACCGATTTCCGAGCTTTGTCGTGGTGTTGTGAACTCGTGAATGCATTTCTTGTGTTTCTTGTGGATTTTCTCTGGCGATTTGGCGTTTTTATTTGTACTTTGGAACTTTTGCTACTTGTTTGACTCGGCTTTTGTTCACGGATCCAAGATTTGAGGATCAATGACCTCATAATATTTTGACAGCTAACGTCAGAAAGATGAATCCGCCCGCCATGATTACGTATGATATGTTGCGTCACGTTGAGAAAATAAATAATATTCGCACTGAAATAAGGATGAGTTCGTGGATTTGATCAGTCAAAAATGGTTTAATATTTTATTTTATTTTATTGTATTACTAGTACAAAGACCAGACCCAGGCTCCATACAATTTTGGACCGTCTCCTTTGGTGTCAGAATCAAGACTCAGTGACGCGTAAGTAGGTATTTGAGGAAAAGGCGTGTCGACAGCTACAGGCTATTTATCAATAGCAAGCGAAGAAAACCTTCGAAACGGTGTCAATGGCGGAGTAAATCTATATCACCCAGTCCCATCCGACAGTAGTTGCTTCAATTGGCCGGATATATCAATAAGGACCCTTATTTTCGTATTCAATGAACGAATAAATATAATCAAAAGCGTTTCCGATCTGATCTGTTTTTTTTTTTTTTTTTTTGAAATAATTTTTTTTATTTGATGAAAATAAGGCCTTTAACTACAATCTCACGCAGTCTAAGATGGAAATGAGATAACTTGGAAGGGGTATGACAGTTTCTAATGAAATCGCTACCCCCATAACCGATTTTTACCGGAGCGCGGTATCATACCGCGGCATGACTTTACAAGCGCGTAACTACGACCAAAAAGCTGCTAGACTCCTCACTAGATGGACAGATGACATTAAACAAGTATCGAGAAGTCACTGGATACAAGCGTCAAAAAAGCGCGGCCTACAAAGACTTATGTCAAGATGTACATCTATCTTTTTTGACAAAGAAGTATTATTGTAAGGGCCGATTTCATCAACATATAAACGTAAAATTTTTTTTACAAAACCGACTTCAAACGCCACTACAAAGTATTTATCAATTGTGCCGATAAAATTTGAAGAAATCTCTCGATTTCTCCAGGATACCATCATCAGATCTTGACTTGATAACAATAGCACCACCTGGGAAGTATATCCTTTTAAACAAAAAAAGAATTTTCCAAATCGGTAAAGGCGTCTTCGAGTAATCGGAGAAGATACATAAAAAAAAGATTCCGACGAATTCAGAACCTCCTCCTTTTTTGAAAGTCGGTTAAAAATAAGTCTTATCCAAGCGTATTTTGGCAGCTTTCAAGACAAAAACTGTCAAAATATCAATATTTAGAGTTGATAGTTGTTAAAAACGGCCATAAGATAATTTTGCCTAATGTAGTAATCATTCTTATTTTCCTACACTGCCTAACTATTGTTTAGTCGTCACAAATAAGATGAATTCTAAAACAAATTCAGAGTAAAGTGTCACAGTCGTAAAGAAAATGAAGGGAGTTTTACTGCGAAGACTTTAGCGGACTGGGGGGGAGGAACGGGTAATAAAACCCGGTGGTTTTAATACAAAACGTTTTACTCTGATTCTCCTTCAGAAGTTATTCCTAAGTTGTTCTGTGCTTGTGTACTACAGCCCTACAGCCACTTTGACTTTGTAAAACTAGTTTATGTCGAGATTGGTGCTGAGATCTATAGATATACCAGACTTAAGATATAGGTTAAAACGAGACACAGATATGCTCTGATATAAATCTGTCTCATTTTAACTCTGTCTTGAGTCTGAGCTGACTAAGAGTCAGTTTAAAGATTTCAGTCTGAGTCTGCTTGGGACCCCTTTCACACCTAATTATAAGTGTAGCCTCAATAGCCCAAAGGGTAAAGGTGAACTGAAAACTGAAAAGTCGCAGGTTCAATCCCCACCCGTTGCAATATTGTCGTATGCTTATTTGGAGGGGAAAGGAGAATACAGGTCAAATTCAACTTGGCTAATATTCAAAGAATATTTCCTCGGAGTTTCAAATCTGTAGGTCTTTTTTTCACAACAAGAATATCGACGCTGTAACGTATAAATTGAAGAACTCCTAAGTAACGAGAAAGTTTCCAAGAGATTTTTAAAACTCAGTTGAAGATGTCATATGAGCTTTTAAAACAAGAGAGCTTAGAACTAGTTCTTTATTTATTTATTCAATGACAAAATAGTCCTTGACTGTGATCTAATTGAGGTATGTGACGATGCAGTCTAAGATGGTAGCGGGCTAACTTAGAACGGGCATGGCAGTGTACGTCATCCCATACCCTAATCGGTTTCTACACACGATCGTGCCGGAACGCGAAAACGCTTGGCGGCACGTCTTTGACATAAAAACACGTCTAGCTTTCAGCAATCCCGAATGAGTAGTGTGAAAATTTAATAGTTTTCAGTTTTCAATAAGATCGCATAATTTTATAGTTTTCAATAAGATCCCAACGAGGTCGCATTACATTGTAACTTCAGTGCCCTCGACCGGGTTCAATGAAAATATTTACGATGTCATTTTGACCTTAATCATAATAATTCATAACCCGGTTGGGGTTAACCATTAAGTATTACTAAGTTTATGTGCTAAATTGATTAAGAACTTAATAACGGCCCGTCATAAAATAAATCAACACCTCTTGATTACATGGTAATTTACGAAAACTCATCATATATTTTAATGTGAGATCACATAAATCCTTTTAATAACTTAGCCCATTAGTTGAAAATTAGGAATATTCTCGTTCTATGAGCAGTGATAGCCAAGTGGTTAAGTGTTTTCCTATTCGGGGGGTCGCAGGTTCGATCCCGTGCACGCATATCTAAATTTTCGGTGTTACGTATGTGCGTTTAAGCACATATTACATGCTTTTTAACACGTCGCAACGTCTGAACCGATTTCGATGAAATTTGGCACAGAGATAGATTGTAGTATGGAATAGCACATAGGGTAAGGTTTTTCTTCCTCGGAAAATAAGAGAGGTCCCGCGGGAATTACAAAACCTCAATCTACGCGAATGAATCAAATTCAAATTCAAAATTTATTTATTTCATGTATGATGTAGGCCACCTTGTAGCTCTTATGACACGTCATAAATCTACCACCGGTTCGGAATGCAGATTCTAATTCAAATTCAAATTGAAGCTTCAAAAATGCAATACGTTTTATCCAACACATGTCAACATGGGAAGACAAAGCAGACCCATTCCCGTTGGTGGCACCCGTTTACGAGCACGACGCATGATCCAGCCATTGCTTCGCTCAACCATATTTGAGGGAACGTAACAACCCGCACCACACGACACCACCACAGAAATGTGACATACTTAGGCCACCCATGCTAAGAGTTAAGACATCGAATTGAGTACCAACATTAAAATATATGTTGAATCAGCTACTATAATAATATAACAGAAATATGTCAATCTGTTCAATAAAAATAAGTCGAAATAACGTTCCTGGCTTGAAAGGCACCTATTAGTGTTAGTCAGAGTAATAGGTACAACGTTAGGTAGGTATTCCAGTAACACTCAAGTCCTGTCTCTTTCAGTTTCTGAGCTATTTCTTAGCGAGTCTGTCTTGTGGAAGTGAAATTTCTTCGTTCATAAAGGAAAATGCCGAAATAAATCAGTTTGAATAAACTTCGAAATATGTGATACAAACTTCGTAAAGCTTAAAGAGTCACGTTTAGAACTTTGAACATAATCATTTTCGTTCTGCAGACTTTGCAAGTTTAGGATTGTTACACCCTTGCTGTTTTAGCTTTATTATTTTTACCGACTTCTGTAAAACTAAAAGGATTATGGTTTTAGCAGTCTATGTATGTAACAAGTTCGATTGCGCAAGACGAGGTTCCGGGTTCGATTCCCGGGTCGGGCCAAAAAATGTATTGGGTTTTTCTGTCAAGAAATTCTCAGGAGTTAGGAAGTGGTGAGTCACCCCCGTGCCTTGGAGAGAACGTAAAGCCGTCGGTCCCGCGCCTGCCCCCCGTTTCAGACCCTTCCGATAACTTATTTGTCGATCGATTCGGTTTGTTACCGTACGATAACATATATTTCGCTCGCTCTGAATCCACACGACAAAAAGAGATCGATATCTAACCGTATCGACACGGCATGTTATCGAACAGGTCTGAATCGCCCTGCTGATCTCTCTCCGGTCGTGTCGTATTTTCCGTCCCAGCGGACTATGATGGTGTGGGAATGGTGGGTGCGCCTGTGTTTGCGCACACACTTGTGCACTATAATATATCCCGCACAAATGGCTAATCTTTGTGGATTTTTTTTTAAATAAAGAATATAAGCCAAGCTGAAGTTGATTAATATCCTCCTATCCTCTCCAAATAAGCAGAAAGCTTGGAATGGGTACGACAATAACGTAACGGGTGAGATTCGAACCTGCGACCTTTCAGTTTTCAGTCCGCACCGTTAACCGTTGGGCTATTGAGGCTTAGATTGAGTGGATGATACAGATATGAAAAAAATATTACAAAATATAAACAGAAAACTAATATAAATCTAAATAAACTAGGAAATGAAACGTGTTTGTTATATTCACGACTACCATGGCTGCGCTTGATGCAACGTACCTATCTCCGCGAGATATCGTAAACACATAATACGCTATTTACCAATTCGAGTTTAGCACTAACATGTGTACATGTCGCAAGAACACATTAAACGTCTTTGATCGTTATATTATAAAATCGAGCATATTATGGATAACGACTTTGGCGAATAAATATTTAAACTGAGCTTAGTAAATCTTTAAGATCTAATGGAGTCAACGGCCGACTGATGCTGATATAAAAAGTAGCCCATTTCACTCTCCAGGTCCTCAACTATACCTACCCATATAAAAATCACGTCGTTCCGTAGCTCAGTTGCGGCGTGATTGAAGGATAAACCAACAAATATATAACGGGGAGTGTTCTGAAGAGCTATTTGACCTTATTCCAACGGCTTTCTTTTACAACCGCACCGCTCGCCACCGAACACAATTTCACCCTCACCACCTGGGTGCCTGGAGCACTTCGACCATCCGATGAGCCAGATCTTTTTTTCCACGTACTTTGAAACTGTAGAACCAACTTCCTGCGACGGTGTTCCAATTACAACACGGGGTTATTCAAGGGGCGGACCAATAAATTCCTAAAAAGCCGGCAACGCATTGATGGTGCCTCAGGTGCTACAAATGTTCATGCGCGGCGGTAATCACTTAACATCAGGTGACCCGTGTGTTTGTTTGCTCGCTAAAAATATTTAAAAAAAAATAGACACATTTTCGCATTTATAATATCAGTAAGGATAATTGTAGTATACTCAAACACTCACGTATATAGTAGTCAAGTATATACCAATGCACACTCCAGGCACACATAATGTGTGTTACACAACCGACGTGCTATCCGACCCGTGGTCCTAGGACGACTGACTAATGATTCCAATGGCGCCTGTATTTTGTAACATGTTTCCTCCAATATTCACAGACTACCCTCTGTATGCTACAGTAACATAGCAGGATATTAGAGTATAAGATTTTCCCGAGTCGTCTACTACAGTATAAATATCTCTGAGCGATATGGGATCGCACGTTCTCGGAATATGATCGCAAATATTTGATTTATTCCAATAAATGATTTATTTGTTCTACTTGCTCTTTTAAAGATACCGCACGGAACGTTTGAGTTTAACGTTTTTGAAACGAATCGCTTATATGTGGCACGTCACTTGACTCAAATCTATAGACCGCACTCTCACTCAGCTCAGACTCAAGACTGGGTTAAAACGAGACAGATTTATGTCAAAGCATATTTGTGTCTCGTTTTAACTCTATCTTAAATCCGAGCTAAGTCAGAGTACGCCAGGAGTACGCTCTATAGATCTCAGCATCAGCGTCTGTGTTTCCGGCCACGTAAAGTTTAAGTACCTTCAAAACAGGAGTGAATAGTTATTTTCTAGGTAAGTGCGCTACAACCTCAGATTTCATCAGTGATTTCCATCATTGATTGTCATCAAGGGCAAGCTACATCGTAGTAAAAAAACCTGTTTAGTACATTTTGTAGGTAGTTAACGTATAGTACAATATCGCAAATTGCAATCGATCAGGGCCCCAAGTCTGCTATTTTACATGTCATTGTCATTGAACCGCAATACAATTACAATTCAATTATTATCATTGGTCCAAAATTTCGTAGTCTACTAAATTCACAATGGTCGTTCGATTTCTTATAATTGGATTGTAATTCAGTGATACCTCGGTATTGCCATTAGTTTAAAAAGCGTTTGCCGAAATGAGTTTCAAAAAAAACTACATATTAAAAACGTTTATTTAAGCTAGATTCAAAGCTAGATGTGTCAGTGGCAAACCATCGGAAAACAATTGTGACGCCATTGAATTAGTAGACTACCAAAATTGCTAAAAGTAACAATTGGGATGTCATTGATAGACAATTGAACTACAATTGCAATAGCAGACTTGGCCCCCAGATTACAGATTTTTTCTTACGTACAACTTCTTAGTAGTACGTAAGTATATGTAATACGTTGTTCAACGTTTTAGTTTGAGCATACATAATTCACTTTCTTTGCTTGTTTAGGATCTGTTTTATACTCGTAGATCTAGTTGATATAATCTATGGACACATAGGGGCTGCTTATTCAGCAGATAACTAATCTCAAGTAATAGAATAGAACAGAATAATTTTTTATTCAAATAAACTTTTACAAAGTGCTTTCGAAACGGCAATACTTAGCCTATTCATCGCATTATTTTGTGACTCTACCAGCTTTTATCCACAGCTTTGCCCCCGCCATCTATTTTCTATACAAAATTACTTTAATGTTTCAACTGGTACTTTGAGGTTCCCCTATTTTTTAATCCCTTGTATTAGAGCGCACAAAATAAAAATAAAAAAATGGAGTTTTCAAATCAATTGATTTTTATATTAGAAGATAGTATATACTATATACTATATCCTTCAAGTTAGAAGAAGATTTATTACATACGTCACAGACGTCACAGTAAGGGGAAGATGTTTTTCCCATAAAATAACCCAATTTGTCGGTTGGAATGTCTCTGATCTATAAGCCTAAGTGCCAACACTACATTTATTACTTCACAAACAAAATAATAATCCTACTAGTGGAATAACAACTTTTACTTTCCCATCCTTGTTTATGACAAAAGTCATCTTTGGAAAAATATTTTTGTTTATAGACAGACTAAAATCTCTACTTAAATTCGTGATATTATTGACACGAAAAGTAGCCTATAACTTTTCGTCTCTTACTATAACCAGGCGTAAATTCACGCCGATTCGTTTATACGTTGCTGCGTCATTAAGGACAAACCAACATACAAACACACTTATCACTTCATCTTACATCACACTAATTAGTGGTTCGCCCCGAACTGAGACCTCGCGATATCCCATAATTCCCAAAAGTTTTAATTATATATTGTAAAAATTAACTTTTAACATTAGACGCAATAAAAAAAATAATAGTTGACATAAAACTGTTTTACTGACACAGCGCCATCTATTAGCATTATAGTGAAGCTATTAGCTTCACAATTATTGCATTAAAATTAAATAATTTCGTTTCTTTATAACATTTATCTAATTTTAGTATTTGTTGTTCAAGTACAGGATATAACTGAATTTTTCAACCAAGTTTCACGTTCTAATATTCAGTAATTCAGAAGTTATAGGGCTCTGACAGACATTTAGACGGACACACTTCTCTGTCTAGTAGGCAAGCGCCCTAGTTGACTCAGAGAACTCGCTTCGCTCGTTCAATAATATAAAGGCGAAAGTTTATAAGTTTGTGTGCGTATGTTTATTATTCCTTCACGGCACAACGAATGAACTGATTTGCATCGTTACATTTTATCCGGGAAAATTAAAGAGTTGCCGCGGAAATTAAAAACCTTAATCCACGCGGACGAAGTCGAAAGCATCGTCTACGTCTATTATAAATATTCGTGAGGATACGTTTTTGTCATAATAATATGTCAGCAAATATTGTACTATAACTTTTAGATAAAGACGTGCCCTGCATATATGCAATATATCACGAAAATAGCAGTACCATTGTATGTTTTGTTAAAGTTTTAGATACAGGATATCCTTATGTACGTCAGACGTGAAGCGTGCGTGAAACTGTTGTTTATTATTGGTTGGTTTATATATACCAGAACTACGCGAAATTATAGATTAACGATATCCGTCGATAAACTTTGGATGTAAAAATGAATTTTATGGGTCAATTTCAACAAAGTCGTTTTTTTCTTTTATTTCGAATTTGAATTTTCATATTTTTTATGTTTTTTTTCATTTAAAGTGTGGTTTATTGTACTTCTTGATATTGTTCATGCACTTATTCAATGCCATCAAAATATGTATATCTTTATTTATAATTTCAACACAACAGCATTGGGTGTGAGTCCAGCATTGGGTTTATGTCCAGCAGTGAGCGTAAGTCCAGCAATGGGTTTATGTCCAGCATTATTAGCCCTGTAGGGCTAAAATGCGCGCCATGAGAAAATTTTGTCTACACTTTATTCGTGAATCTCTGTAGAGATTCACATATAGATTACGAGTAAACGTGTAGACAAAATTTTCTCGTGGCGCGCATGTTAGCCCTACAGGAAACCTAAAAAAGCTTCTGGTCACGGGCAGGTGGCAGAGAAAAGGCCAAGAGGACGTCGCTCTACATACTGCCGAAAATAGAACAAATTGGAAAAACATCGTACGTGAGAAGGTGATCCGTGCTAAGGATCGCGACCCTCAGTAATGAGGATGACGATGCAGACAGAGAGAGAGAGAGAGAATGACGTTCTGCACTACCGATTTCATCCATGCCGCGTAAAAGCTGTTGGGAAATCCACCCTTGAGGGTGGACTTGTCTGAGCTTCACGTCAATAAATATTCTAATTGTAGTTTTAGTAATTTGTCTGTTTTTTTTTACGTAACTATTACACCAAAATACAAAACCGATCCAGACGAAACTCTAATTCCAAATGGTTGTTTGATCTGAGTTAATCCGACGAACGAAACCAAGTTGTTTCCCGTTTGAGAGTGAAATTAGGAAACGCGTATTTTAAGCTGTTCTCAGGAGTTCTAATGCTTTTCCGGAAGTTTTCAGGGAATGCTGACGAGTGAGTGATAAACTTCATTCGAGTTTCAGTAAACGTTTTACCCGTGTTTATAGTTGAAACTTACCTTTGAGAATTGAGTAGAGAGTACATACATGGGTGATTCTACGATAAGAGGTTTCAAGTCCATAGAGAATACGGCCACGGAGAAAAGTAGCTGTTTATTCATTAAACACTTATATTACGATTTTTGTCCTATTTATTTATCTTTTCACGTAAGGGCAAGTCACTTTATGCATATTTTATTAAAAATTCAAAAAGTCAAAAAAGTCAAAAAAGTCAAAAAATTCAAAAAATTCAAAAAAAGTCAAAAAGACTTTTTTGGCATTTTTGACGGTTTTTGACTTTTTGACTTTTTTTTTACTTTTTTTGACTTTGTTGAATTTTTTGACTTTTTTGACTTTGTTGACTTTGTTGACTTTTTTGACTTTGTTTGTTTGCACTAACCTTATCTCCCCTGGTCAACAAGTTTCTCTCCTGACATTTATCTTGCCAGGTGAAATATGGCAGGTGAGAGACGTTTTCATGATAAATTGTATTGTTTTAATTGACATAAGAAGTTTTTCGGTACATTATGTATCACACTTTCACTAGTCCATCATTATTAAATTAGACCAGTAAATGCAAATAAATTGAATGAATAATATAACTTTTATGACTTGCCAGGTGAGAGACACAATGACCTCGCGAAACGACTACTTCGAATCAACGGTCGCAACAACTAACAAATGACGGCGCTCTTAACGGCTCACGTGTTTTGCATTACTAACTTCACGTCAGTAGATGACTTTGAGCACTTTTTGGAATATGGCCGTTTTGTATTTGTGTTTGTAGTAGCGGAACGAAATTTTCTAGAGTAGATACCCAAAAACAGTGGGACAAAAGTAAAGTTTAAAATATATTGCAAATAAATAAATATTTTTCTATTTTTCCTTAACAATACTTAAATACATTTATTGAAGTTTGTGTTTAACATACTTTAGTTTAATAACTGATACAAAAAAAGTATGTATCGTTTCAAATTAACTGAAACCGTCAGAGGGACAGGCCAGGTTAGAGACTTTTTTTAGACTTTATAAGGAATTTCAGAAAAATATACTTTAATTAGGCATTGAATCGTGATGTTATTTAATAAAGTACATTTAGGTGATGTGTTTTCATTGCAAAAAGTAACAACATATAGAGTAAAATTTTTATTTTAAACTGATTGCCGCACAAGTTACCTCTTATCGTAGAACTACCCACATACTGAGTTCTCTAACTTCCAAACAATATCACGCTTATTTAACTAACAAAGGAAACACAAATGTCTTGAAAACAAGATTTGAGTTGTATAATATTATTAACAGCTGTGTGACCAAATCTTGTTGAAGCTACAAAGCTTAAGACTGAAATCTGTAGTGTATTTGGACAAAATTAAACCGAGGCACAAATGTTTTCTTGACACAAATCTGTCCCATTTTTACTCTGTCTTGAATCTATGCAGAGAGAGATGTTAGGTTACAAAATGCGGAGAACTGGCGGAGAATCGATTTATTCTAAAACCGGAAAATAAAAATTATACGAAATTTTAATATACGACGAAGTCCGGAGCGGGTCGCTAGTAATAATGTAAATGTAAAAATTCTTTTTACAAAATCGACTTCAAGCGCCGCCGCTACAAAGTATATCAATTGTGCCTATAAAAGAAGAATTGCCTCGATTTTTCCAGGGTCCCATCATCAGATCCTGACTGATGACAATGGGACCACCTAGGAAGTATATTTCAAACAAAAAAAGAATTTTCCAAATTGGAAAAAAGATTCCGACGAATTGAAAACCTCCTCCTTTATTGGAAGTCGGTTAAAAAGTTCAAGTGATACAACATTAAATTAAATGTTTACTTAGGATTTGATCAATTATTAAAATCGAGGGTTTGATGGTTTATTTTATGCGCAATAATTGTTATTTCAAAAAAGATAATAAAAGGGTTATTCCTTATGTAGTCTACACAAGGATGAAATTACCGTTTATATTCATCCAATGAATTAAATGCCTAAATTTTCTTTTGCGTATAAATTCAATACTTTCATTTTTATTTCGGACGAACATTTTGGATTCTAGCTACGTGATATTGGCAAAGTAATTTTCTGTACGTGAGAGCCGATTTAAGGGAATTCGGCACACCAAGAAATATTGAATAAACCAACACAAAATGGATTGAAAAAGTTAGTTAGGTATATTCTACTATTAAGCTCGTATTTTCATAGCGCAAGAGCGTGCGATCAGCGAATGAATTAGATTTTACGCTGTAATTTAACCAAACGCACGTGATTGCGCATATTTGAGCGCGTTAACACTCACCAGTTGGTTAGATGGTGTGTATATATGCGCTGAAGGTGGCCATGAAGGGGGTTTTAGTGGGTAAAAGCCCCACATAAGCCTGGACCCTACCCCAGAATTGCAGGTATCTTTTAAGAAGATTTTCCACTCGTTACAAAAAAAAGTGTGTGGCAAAGGCGTTCTTTTACGACCATACAAAAACTGCGCCGAAAATATGCAAGTCTGAAACCGCCCTAACGGCGTATTGCCACTTTGGCGTGAATGAAAAGAATTGTTAAACTAGCAAGTAAACCTCGTAAAGCTCACTCGCAGCCGGTTTTTAGAAAGTAATTTCTATTTTACAGTCTAAAATAGTACCCTGATTACCACAGGGAAGAGAGAGAGGAGAATTCCTCCTAATTGCTACAATTATCGGTCAATCGTTAACGGGCTTAATTACACTTTTTCATTGTATATTTTGCTCTTTAAGCTCTTTGAATTGCGAAAAGAGCGAAAATTGCTGCTGAAAAGTGAAATAATAGTGAAAGGAAAACCAGAACGCGCCATTCCTGACCTACAAAGTGAATACACACAGACACTATTACCCGTCCATTTCAAGTTGACCGTCGTCGACCGTTACAAAATGACGTCATACCGTACCGTTGACAAGAAAATAATAATTGTATTTTTTACTGTAACTATGACGAAAGCGTTCTTCTCTGGCAATGCTTTTCATGGCAATGACATTTTGAAAGTCTAAACGCGTAATTTTTATTTTCTAATTATTTTCCGCTTCAAAAAAGTCATTAATTAAAGTAATTAATAGTCTGCGCTATGCAAAACTTTTATTTTTTACTCATCGTAGAAGACGATACGCTAACAATAGTAACCAAACAAAAATAAATAACTAATTTAAAGTTAACAAAAACATTCAAAACGTAACAATAACAAAACTTTGAAAAAATTTGGTAGTGACAATCGCGAGCGGTACGTTGCTATCTGTACTAAGCGGGTCTGACTTGAGGTGCGGTGCGGGGAAGCGCGAGGCGAGGTAACGGCAACTTGTGAACAAAATCTGCCGTTAATGGACGTACAGTCATCGCAGAATCATCCTTCGGATGAGCGATTTGTCTAGATCGCGTGTCAATGAAGTTATCAAGTAATCATTGCGTGATACCAAAATAAATTCCCAAACGGCGAAGAAGTAATTAAATGACCTGTTATTTAATAAATGTCACGCAAACACGTGATTATCGGGAAATAAACTGGACTCTTAATTTTTTCATTTGGTAGTACTTTTGAAATTCTGACCATATGGATGGCTTACAGCCTTGTAATTAAAACATACCCTAAACGATAAGGGCCGATTTATGATACGACTTATAATACAAGCGACAATGGAAACTTTTTACACAGTTTTTTACTTTATGTTTTTTTTTTTTTTGACGTGGTGAGCGCTGTCAAAAAAAAAGATAAAGTAAAAAAACTGCGTGCCGCCAAACGATTTAGCGTTCCGGCACAATGGCGTCTAGAAACCGATGAGGGGTATGGGTCCCTTCCAAGTTAGCCGGCCACCATCTTAGACTGCATCGTCACTTACCATCAGATGAGACCGCAAGGATTATCTTGTCATCGAATAAAAAAAAACACAGCATATTGATACCCATCTTCATAAATGTAACAAAATGTCAAAAGCAGACACTTATTACGTACTTAAAAATGCTCAAGCGTTAGAATCGTTATATGAAATTATACCTACATTAAAATCGGCCCACGCTTTTGTCTCTAATGGCGATAATGTAATGCATTTTGCTGTTGATCGACGCTGTAATGGCTTACTGCGGCTTCGCTATGACATCCGCAATTACTCTTATTGATGCCATATTGGCTTTGTATATTTACCTACTTTTAAGATTAATGCTTATTACCCATTACTCACCCGCCACAAGCAACGTGTTTTTAGTATGTAGGAGTACCGATAAGGGTTATGGGTTGAATGCACACTGCCATACCCCTTCCAAGTTAGCCCGCTACCATTTTGGACTGCATCGTCACTTACCACCAGGTGAGATCGCAGTCAAGGACTATCTTGTCATAAAATAAAAAAATGTGGTGAAATATTAGCCCAATTCTTTTGGAAGATTATATTATTATAGGCTATTCAACGTTGTGCTTCAACACTTAGAAGCCGTCAACAAGTTTCTCTCCTGACATTTATCTTGCCAGGTGAAATATGGCAGGTGAGAGACGTTTTCATGATAAATTGTATTGTTTTAATTGACATAAGAAGTTTTTCGGTACATTATGTATCACACTTTCACTAGTCCATCATTATTAAATTAGACCAGTAATGCAAATAAATTGAATGAATAATATAACTTTTATGACTTGCCAGGTGAGAGACACAATGACCTCGCGAAACGACTACTTCGAATCAACGGTCGCAACAACTAACAAATGACGGCGCTCTTAACGGCTCACGTGTTTTGCATTACTAACTTCACGTCAGTAGATGACTTTGAGCACTTTTTGGAATATGGCCGTTTTGTATTTGTGTTTGTAGTAGCGGAACGAAATTTTCTAGAGTAGATACCCAAAAACAGTGGGACAAAAGTAAAGTTTAAAATATATTGCAAATAAATAAATATTTTTCTATTTTTCCTTAACAATACTTAAATACATTTATTGAAGTTTGTGTTTAACATACTTTAGTTTAATAACTGATACAAAAAAAGTATGTATCGTTTCAAATTAAACTGAAACCGTCAGAGGGACAGGCCAGGTTAGAGACTTTTTTAGACTTTATAAGGAATTTCAGAAAAATATACTTTAATTAGGCATTGAATCGTGATGTTATTTAATAAAGTACATTTAGGTGATGTGTTTCATTGCAAAAAGTAACAACATATAGAGTAAAATTTTTATTTTAAACTGATTGCCGCACAAGTTACCTCTTATCGTAGAACTACCCACATACTGAGTTCTCTAACTTCCAAACAATATCACGCTTATTTAACTAACAAAGGAAACACAAATGTCTTGAAAACAAGATTTGAGTTGTATAATATTATTAACAGCTGTGTGACCAAATCTTGTTGAAGCTACAAAGCTTAAGACTGAAATCTGTAGTGTATTTGGACAAAATTAAACCGAGGCACAAATGTTTCTTGACACAAATCTGTCCCATTTTTACTCTGTCTTGAATCTATGCAGAGAGAGATGTTAGGTTACAAAATGCGGAGAACTGGCGGAGAATCGATTTATTCTAAAACCGGAAAATAAAAATTATACGAAATTTTAATATACGACGAAGTCCGGAGCGGGTCGCTAGTAATAATGTAAATGTAAAAATTCTTTTTACAAATCGACTTCAAGCGCCGCCGCTACAAAGTATATCAATTGTGCCTATAAAAGAAGAATTGCCTCGATTTTTCCAGGGTCCCATCATCAGATCCTGACTGATGACAATGGGACCACCTAGGAAGTATATTTCAAACAAAAAAGAATTTTCCAAATTGGAAAAAAGATTCCGACGAATTGAAAACCTCCTCCTTTATTGGAAGTCGGTTAAAAAGTTCAAGTGATACAACATTAAATTAAATGTTTACTTAGGATTTGATCAATTATTAAAATCGAGGGTTTGATGGTTTATTTTATGCGCAATAATTGTTATTTCAAAAAAGATAATAAAAGGGTTATTCCTTATGTAGTCTACACAAGGATGAAATTACCGTTTATATTCATCCAATGAATTAAATGCCTAAATTTTCTTTTGCGTATAAATTCAATACTTTCATTTTTATTTCGGACGAACATTTTGGATTCTAGCTACGTGATATTGGCAAAGTAATTTTCTGTACGTGAGAGCCGATTTAAGGGAATTCGGCACACCAAGAAATATTGAATAAACCAACACAAAATGGATTGAAAAGTTAGTTAGGTATATTCTACTATTAAGCTCGTATTTTCATAGCGCAAGAGCGTGCGATCAGCGAATGAATTAGATTTTACGCTGTAATTTAACCAAACGCACGTGATTGCGCATATTTGAGCGCGTTAACACTCACCAGTTGGTTAGATGGTGTGTATATATGCGCTGAAGGTGGCCATGAAGGGGGTTTTAGTGGGTAAAAGCCCCACATAAGCCTGGACCCTACCCCAGAATTGCAGGTATCTTTTAAGAAGATTTTCCACTCGTTACAAAAAAAGTGTGTGGCAAAGGCGTTCTTTTACGACCATACAAAAACTGCGCCGAAAATATGCAAGTCTGAAACCGCCCTAACGGCGTATTGCCACTTTGGCGTGAATGAAAAGAATTGTTAAACTAGCAAGTAAACCTCGTAAAGCTCACTCGCAGCCGGTTTTTAGAAAGTAATTTCTATTTTACAGTCTAAAATAGTACCCTGATTACCACAGGGAAGAGAGAGAGGAGAATTCCTCCTAATTGCTACAATTATCGGTCAATCGTTAACGGGCTTAATTACACTTTTTCATTGTATATTTTGCTCTTTAAGCTCTTTGAATTGCGAAAAGAGCGAAAATTGCTGCTGAAAAGTGAAATAATAGTGAAAGGAAAACCAGAACGCGCCATTCCTGACCTACAAAGTGAATACACACAGACACTATTACCCGTCCATTTCAAGTTGACCGTCGTCGACCGTTACAAAATGACGTCATACCGTACCGTTGACAAGAAAATAATAATTGTATTTTTTACTGTAACTATGACGAAAGCGTTCTTCTCTGGCAATGCTTTTTCATGGCAATGACATTTTGAAAGTCTAAACGCGTAATTTTTATTTTCTAATTATTTTCCGCTTCAAAAAAGTCATTAATTAAAGTAATTAATAGTCTGCGCTATGCAAAACTTTTATTTTTTACTCATCGTAGAAGACGATACGCTAACAATAGTAACCAAACAAAAATAAATAACTAATTTAAAGTTAACAAGAACATTCAAAACGTAACAATAACAAAACTTTGAAAAAATTTGGTAGTGACAATCGCGAGCGGTACGTTGCTATCTGTACTAAGCGGGTCTGACTTGAGGTGCGGTGCGGGGAAGCGCGAGGCGAAGTAACGGCAACTTGTGAACAAAATCTGCCGTTTAATGGACGTACAGTCATCGCAGAATCATCCTTCGGATGAGCGATTTGTCTAGATCGCGTGTCAATGAAGTTATCAAGTAATCATTGCGTGATACCAAAATAAATTCCCAAACGGCGAAGAAGTAATTAAATGACCTGTTATTTAATAAATGTCACGCAAACACGTGATTATCGGGAAATAAACTGGACTCTTAATTTTTTCATTTGGTAGTACTTTTGAAATTCTGACCATATGGATGGCTTACAGCCTTGTAATTAAAACATACCCTAAACGATAAGGGCCGATTTATGATACGACTTATAATACAAGCGACAATGGAAACTTTTACACAGTTTTTTACTTTATGTTTTTTTTTTTTGACGTGGTGAGCGCTGTCAAAAAAAAAAGATAAAGTAAAAAAACTGCGTGCCGCCAAACGATTTAGCGTTCCGGCACAATGGCGTCTAGAAACCGATGAGGGGTATGGGTCCCTTCCAAGTTAGCCGGCCACCATCTTAGACTGCATCGTCACTTACCATCAGATGAGACCGCAAGGATTATCTTGTCATCGAATAAAAAAAAACACAGCATATTGATACCCATCTTCATAAATGTAACAAAATGTCAAAAGCAGACACTTATTACGTACTTAAAAATGCTCAAGCGTTAGAATCGTTATATGAAATTATACCTACATTAAAATCGGCCCACGCTTTTGTCTCTAATGGCGATAATGTAATGCATTTTGCTGTTGATCGACGCTGTAATGGCTTACTGCGGCTTCGCTATGACATCCGCAATTACTCTTATTGATGCCATATTGGCTTTGTATATTTACCTACTTTTAAGATTAATGCTTATTACCCATTACTCACCCGCCACAAGCAACGTGTTTTTAGTATGTAGGAGTACCGATAAGGGTTATGGGTTGAATGCACACTGCCATACCCCTTCCAAGTTAGCCCGCTACCATTTTGGACTGCATCGTCACTTACCACCAGGTGAGATCGCAGTCAAGGACTATCTTGTCATAAAATAAAAAAATGTGGTGAAATATTAGCCCAATTCTTTTGGAAGATTATATTATTATAGGCTATTCAACGTTGTGCTTCAACACTTAGAAGCCGAATAAAAGAAAATAATAGCGCGGGCGGGCAACGCGATATAGTGAGTCGGTGGTCAGAGGCGGTCAACCGTGGAGAACCGAACAAGAGCCGAACCGAACTACTTTTTCCGAAAATCAAAGAGCTAGTCTAAATACATATGTAAAAAGAAAAGGTGACTGACTGACTGACTGGCAGATCTATCAGTGCACAACTCCAACCACTGGATCGGTCTAAAAGGAATACAGATAGCTATTATAACGTGGACATCCGCTAAGAAAGAATTTTTGAAAATTCACCCCCTAAGGGTATGAAAAAGTGATTTGAGAAATGGAACTTAAAAAAATTCAAAAAAATTCAACATTATTTATTTCATGTAGCTCTTATGACAAGTCAAGAATCTATACCACCGGTTCGGAATGCTGATTCTGCTGAGAACGTGACCGAAGCCGCGAGCAAAAGGTAGTCTTTTATTTATAAGGTTAATGTTATCTGGTAAAGAAATTACTTAAATATAAGGCCTTTACATCTAAGCAGATTAGATACTCCGGGAAGATGAAAGAGCGCTGCCTAATTCTCTCGTCCTTGGAGGTCCTACGATTCCGCCTACTAAACTGAATAATGGTACTTTCGAGTATGTTACAAAGGGCTCAGGGACTTAAGTAAGGATTTATTACGTCACTGTTATGTTTGGCGATGTTTTAGCCGAATAATCGAGGTCTCTATATCTACTATACTTAGGCGAATTTGCATTTTATCCTTGAGTTCATCCGTTTATTTATTTATTTATTTAGGCAATCCAAACAGATTACAACAACCTAAAGTCTTAATTAAATTATATTTAAATCTTATTGCAATCCTACAGCTTGAATGAGGTTTTAAAAGTTATATATTCGTATGTTTATATGTTTGTTTGTTTGTCTAATAAAACTATAAAACTAAACTAGCTAAAAAAGCATTCCTAATAATACTAAAAAAACCTTTTTAGTCCTTGATAGGGATCTGCCATCCCGTCTCACACAATCCACTGGTGACCGAAGCACTCCCTATACTCGTAGAAATAGAAATAAAAATAGAAATATTTTTTATTCAAATAAACTTTTACAAGCACTTTTGAATTGTCAATGAATCTACCACTGGTTCGGAATGCCTTTCCTGCCGAGAAGAGCCTGCAAGAAACTCGGCGGTTGCTCTTTTCAAAAAAAAAAAAAAAAATTATAATCGTTAATGAAACTATGCTATGTATACCTAGTCCTTAGCAGCCCTATTTTAAAACATGCAAAGATGGTGACCTTTTTTCTCTTATGTTTTTTCAAGGAAAGACAATTTCTTTATTCTATTGAATCTATTTGAATAAAAATCAATTGCTGTTCGTTAGTCTGGCCCAAACTCAAAAACGGCAACTAGAAAAAACTTGGTATATAACAAGTAGCACGTGCTATATATACCTACCTTTATAATAATGGGGCGAAAAGTTGTGAAGTTAGTTAAAGAAAAAAGAAAAATATACAGAAAAGAAAAAAGAGTACTTTCCGCTCAGTTAGAACGTAATTTCCGGAATGAAACTCTACTCTCCTCTCTCAAGTTTCGTATAGGATTGCAGAGCCGTTTCAGAACAGCGTCCATTAACTTAGAAATTCCCTTTGAATAAGCAAAATATTAAGGAAATCTATCTTGGACAGACTTAACTTACTTAATAAATTCCAATATATACCTTACTCGTAGTTCGACAGCTTCGAAGCTTTGAATTAGGAGCTTATCTGATATCGTTTATATCTCAAAGGAAAATGCTTTGCAAAGTTTTATAAGCACTTTAAAGTGACGTTAAAGTCACTCTGCACCCTGGAAACCTTTTTCTAAACTTCTCTAAACAACTCTCTTTCTATTACCATCTTCATTATCCTATACGTAAAATGTTTTAGGGCCTTCGAAGTAAAAAGGGTTGAACCGATCTGACATAGCGACCCGCCGCCATTTGGTATGGTTAGCAGAGGATGAGCTCCAAATCTAAATATATAAAAGGCAAAGGTGACTGACTGACTGACTGACTGACTGACTGACTGATCTATCAACGCACGATTGAAACCACTGGATGGATCAGGCTGAAACTTTGCATGTAGTTATTATAACGTAGGTGTCCGCTAAGAAAGGATTTTTGAAAATTCAACCCCTAAAGGGATAAAATAGGGGTTGGAATAATCGAACTTAACGTGAGCGAAGCCGCGGGGTAAAGCTAGTTCCGATATAAAATGCCGAATATGAGTGAATTTCAAGCATACGATATTTTCTGTAAGTGAACATATTTTTAACCGACTTCCAAAAAAGGAGGAGGTTCTCAATTCGTCGGATTTTTTTATGTATGTTCCCCGATTACTCGATGATGACGCCTGGACCGATTTGGAAAATTATTTTTGTTTGAAAGGGTATACTTCCCAGGTGGTCCCATTGTCATCAGGTCAGGATCTGATGATGGAGAAATCGAGGGAACTCTTCAAATTCCATAGGCACAATTGATATACTTTGTAATGGCTTTTAAAGTCGGTTTTGAAGAAAGAATTTTCACGTTTATATTATTTTCACACAATAAGCCATGCCGGACTTGATTAGTATTCCTATTTCCTATCCAAATAAGCGTAAAGCTTTTCTTAGGAGTGGCTGGGTATTGAACAGTCGACCTTTAAATTTTGAGTCCGCACCTATAACCACTGTACTATTGAGGCATAAATTGCGCATTTAGTTACGTGGGAGGACCTTAAAATTCTCTCGTATCCGTGGCTCCATTCCAAACACTCAACGTACCGCACAAAGAAAGTTAAATTGCTCACGAAGACTACAGCCCCTTCAATCAAGCAAGCCACTGGACCGAAATACTGATTAGGTACTCGTATATATCAATAGCTAGCCGATGCCCGCGACTTCGTTCGCTTGGATTGAGGCTTTTTAATTCCCGCGAGAACTCTCTTATTTTTCGGGATAGAAATTAACTCACTCACAAAAAAAATATATATGTAATGAAATGTTACTCAAATATATTAATTTTTGTATGTTAATTAAAATCTAATTCATGCCTGTAATGGTTCGGAGGAAGGTGACGACACTCGTAACACAAGTTCTCTTAGTACGAGTTTGTACTAAAATATAAATTGAATTTAATTGTAGTATTAGTAATAAGGAGTAAATGTAACAAGTGTTTGAAATAAATAAATAAAAAATAATAAAAAATAATAATAACCTATGTGTTTTTCCAGACTATAATCTATCTGTATGTCTTTCAGTCAAATCAGTTCAGTCAGCGGCGTGATAGAGTAACAAACATCCATACATCCAAACTTTCGCATTTATAATATTAGTAGGATTTACTGCTCACACACCTATAGCTTCTGGGATAACAAGCTATCCGTGCGTGTTAACACTATGATATAGTATATGTAAATATTATTCATCTGTGTGTTAACAAGCCTATTTTCGTAGGTTTTTCAAATGTACACAAGCAAAATCTTATTATGTGCCCAGTACCCATGTCAAACAATAGCAGCGTTGTTGGTAGATCCACAAAGTATTTATTTCACACTCCACTTTACGTCAAGTTTTTTTTAATTCCGTGGCGTTTTTTAAACACTTAAAAAGTGACTTTTTATTATGGTACCATACCATTGTCCCATAAATCATATTAAAAAGTATCTTATGTTACTTACTCTCTAATATGTTTTTAAGCTATTGCATAGCTTCCATCGCGGGCCAGCGTGGAGACCGAATCCAGAAATTTCGTAACGAAAATAACCTGACACGGGACTTCTGTACGGTGAGCCGCTAGATGGCGCATTTTTTATCAACGCCATCTAGCGGTGAGCCGCTGGATGGCGTTGATAAAAAATGCTATGCAATAGCTTCACCGCGGCAGTCCCCGAGTGCCACACGTCTTTTTTTTATTTTATTTTTTTAATATATTTGGCATCGTATCGGAACGCACAATTGCACGGCGACACGTCTTTTTAGATCAAAAAGTGATCTTAATGCTTATGATATAGATAGTATATGTTTAATGCCCAAATACAGAGAAATCAAAACAAACACAGTCAGATGTTAATTGCAGCTATTCCTATTACGACTCCTGAATTATACCGCTCTTTTATATCAATATCTCCTTGATTTTATGGGGCCTAATAAGGAGCTAATTAACTCGCAATTGTGACAATAAAGATCATTCCGCAAGTTTCGCCTAATTCACCGAGCGACGCGACGATAACAGCGATCTTTATGAGGACATTAAGAGAACGAGGAAATCATTATGTGTACCATATGAGTACTACAGTTATGAAGAGACCAGGGCCCCAAGTCTGCTATTTTACATGTCATTGTCATTGATCCGCAATACAATTACAATTCAATTATCATTGGTCCAAAATTTCGTAGTCTACTAAATTCACAATGGTCGTTCGATTTCTTATAATTGGATTGTAATTCAATGATACCTCGGTATTGCCATTAGCTTAAAAAGCGTTTGCCGAAATGAGTTTCAAAAAAAACTACGTACCTATTAAAAACATTTATTTAAGCTAGATTCAAAGCTAGATGTGTCAGTGGCAAACCATCGGAAAACAATTGTGACGGCATTGAATTAGTAGACTACCAAAATTGCTAAAAGTAGCAATGGGATGTCATTGATAGACAATTGAACTACAATTGCAATAGCAGACTTGGGCCCCAGTTTGTGGGACATTGCATGCTTTAGTGACCTATCTCTATCCTAATTTTCTTGATCCCGATCACTGAACTGAATAATAAGAAAACAATAGGATTTAAAGAGGATTTTCGGAACATCATATACATTTATGTAGTAGCAATGTAAATAGTTTAGACCCTCTCGGCCGGGACGCAAATTCGATTTCTTTTTGCTTATATGAGATACATTTAGAGAGAGAGAAGCCTCAATGCCCAACGGTTAACGGTGTGGACTGAAAGCGAAAGGTCGGAGGTTCGAACCCCACTCGTTGCAATATCGTCGTACCCACTGCTAGCACAAGCTTTCCACTTATTTGCAGGGGAGAGGAGGATATTAGTCAACCTCAACTTGGCTGATATTCTTAAAAAAAAAATTGACGAACTCCCTGGCACAGTGGAGAGTATTATGGAGTTTCGGCTTCGATTCCCGGCGGGGACAATTTAGCCATGAATAATTTCTAAGTTCGTCAAGAAGTAGTACGAGTAACAATTACTTATTAAAATCATTTGATACAAATGCCGAAGAAAAACATCGTGAGAAAAAATGAATGCGTTAAAGTTCTCCATCATGTTTTCTAAGGTGTGTAAAGTCTGCCTACCCGCACAATTTTTTTTAAACAATATTAGCCAAACTGCAGTTAACTAATATCCTTCTATCCCCTCCTAATAAACGGAAAGCTTGTGCTAGGAGTGGGTACGACAATAGTGCAACGGGTGGGGCTATTGAGGCTTCTCTATGGGCTCAACTCTTCTCATTCGAGGAGCAGTGTTCCTGTGTGACTAAGGTTGGCGCTCATTGCTCTTTCAGGAGTTAGAAATTCCAAACAAGACCGGATAATATCACGGGATTCTATAACAGCCGCAGATTCTGAGAAAATAATAATCACAGAATATCATCGCTGCCGTAACAAAGCTGTAATATTCCGTCTACGGTAAGATTTTCCTTTTAAGATTATAGACTTCTACAGCTAAGACTGTAGGCATATTTTTTTTTTTAGGTTAGATGGAAAAGATCGTTTTTTGGTTTCTTGGCGATAAAGGGGTCTATTGTACTGTGTTTTGCTGACACATTAGTTCTTGTTTTATTATGGTGTATATAATAAAACTAGCTGTTGCGTGCGACTTCGTCCGCGTCAATTTCTGTTATTATAATCGCGATTAAGAAGTTTTTAAAAGAATATATTTTAAATGTGGATAATTTTCCCGTTTTTACAACATTTTTCACTGATGCTTCGCTCCTATTGCTCGCAACGGGATGTTATATAGCCTAAAGCCTTCCTCGATAAATGGACTATCCAACATAAAAATAATTTTTCAATTCAAACCAGTGGTTCCTGAGATTAGCGCGTTCAAACAAACAAACTCTTCAGCTTTATATATTAGTATACCTAGATATAGATTACTGAACATGACGTCAAATACACAAGAAGTTTCTGGAATGCGAGCGGCAAGAAATAGTTTGCTATTACCCTATGCGAAAACTTTCCATACATTTTCATCCGCGGTTATACATAACATTACATTACAATATTATACATTATGACAAAAACTCGTATCGGTTAAGCAATGCTCGAATACGAGTGCAAGGGAAATTTTCGGCACTCGTATTCAAAAAAACTCTCCTTGTGTTAAGCCGAATTTACACTGCGAAATTGGCGGCATGAAAGTAGTTTCATGACATTAATTTCATCAACAGTTTCACGTGTAAACGTCTAATTTCATGAAATTAATGTATGCATCATGAAATTAGAAGTTTACACATGAAATTGTTGATGAAATTAATGTCATAAAAACTAATTTCGTGCCACTAATTTCACAGTGTAAATTCGACTTAACTGAACCATAACACCTTTCCCATCCAAGTGAGTTTGTGCGTTTGAACAACAATAGTTATTAAAATGAGTGGGTTTTGAAGCGTCGACTTTTCCGATTTCAATCCCCTCGCGCTGTCCTGACTCTTGTACTATTGAGAAAAAAACGAAGAAACATTGACTTCAAAGAGGTTTTTCAAATCAAAAGACACTTATTGCTGAAACATTAGGAGCATTTTCGTTTGAAACAATAATTCTCCTTGTGCTGTACGCGTCGACAAGCGTATTCTCCTTTTTTTTTTACTTCACACTTTCTTCATTACGTATGGTATGACTTTGGAACATTTGAAAAATATGCATCGCTTTGCGAACACTGCTGCAATGTTCCTTGTGCCGAAAATTGCTGGTAAAAGTACCCTTAGTGCGAGTTTACACATCTCGATGTCGGTAATAGATTTGACCATCAAAGATTATAACGATAGAATAAAATGAATCTAATTACCGCTTGCGGACCTAATTTCGCTCATTCTTCTTCAGGCAATGGCCTCAAGAAGTGAGCGAAATTGAGCCTTAAAAGATAGTGAGTTAGACGTTTATGGGTGCGAAAGTCGAATTTTACTAACGGTGTCGGCATTTGCCCTAACCCTACAGCTAGATTTAGGTACTAAGAACCCATTATACCATGGAATTATACCAAAGATACGGACTCGAATTTCGAATTTCAGGTTGTTACGGAAATCGAATAAAAGAGAAAGCCATTTACTTGATAGACAGAAGCTATAAAAGCCTTGAAGTTAATGCTATACTATTGATTAAACATAGCTATAAATTGGCTTGATGAACTGATCTGATAACGTATACATAAGTTTATTACGGAAAAACATCATTAATCAATATTTAATTAGTTATAGTAGAGTCTAAAGTGTAGCAACGCCAACCAAAGGAATTAACTGGAACTGTGAAGTAGAGTATTTTTGATGATAATTCAAATCAACTTTATTACTTCAATAATGTGTCATTCACAAGACGGTCGCAGCAGCAAATCAATTTTTTTTTTTAATATATAGACTAGCGCTTGGCTGCGATCACACCTGATGGTAAGTGAAGATGCAGCCTAAGATGGAACGCGCTTGCCCAGAAGATGCCTATTCACTCTTGATTTGAGGGTACCCAAATTGTAGTTAGAGGAAAAAACGGAAGCCGGAAGGGCATTCCAAATTTTAGCGGTGCGTATCAGGAACGAGGAAGCAAAGCGCTTAGTGCGCGTCCTTGGAGTTTTCAACTACGAAAGGGTGCAGATCTATTCTATGTCTTGCATTTCGAGGGTAGAATGGTGACCGTGGAAACAAGTTGAAAAGTTCTTGAGCACACTCTCCGAAATATATTCTCACTATTTAACTCAAAAAAGTTGTAAAAAATTGTCGTGTCGTTACACGACAACGATATTGAACGTATTGTCAAACGATTCCGTTTGCGTCGAAGTTGTTAGAAACTTTGTCGCAAAAAATAAATATAAAATTGGACATGGCTGAATAACTGAATGCGAGCCGATTGAAGAGTTGTAACGAAATTTACCTAATTTGCAACTTTTAACAATTGTTTATGAACTTTTCAGTGCTGAGAACTTCGTTTTTGTCTTTGCTTAGTGTGATATTTTAGTTTTTAGGAGTCCGTCCAGAGTTACTTATGTTAATTTCCGTTTTTAATAAAATTTTTCTTTTTTTTTAACGTTACATGTTATTACTTTATACTATAACGTATTGACACGATTATAGGTTTTTTCCTATGCCCTGCCCTGTGGAGATTGGCCCATAGATTTTGTATCGAATTTCTAATCGATTCTCTCATCCGTGGAGATGGCGCCTACGCCTTTTTCAGTAACAGAATAAACGCCCACATTTAGAAATGGAACCTAAAATTAAATTCGTCATAATTGCGGCATTTTTAAAGACTTCCAAAAAAAATGGAAGACGTTCATAATTCAATCAGTAAATATAAATTTCCCGTTTTATGTATTTTCACCGTTTTCTCTGAGATTTCCTTGCTTTGATTTTTTATCTCATACTGTGATAAAATGTTAACAAACAGTTTCCTAATGTATTAAGCCATAAAAGAATTTTCCTTCGTTTATTTTTATATTCGTGTATCTAATCTCCTTAGAAGAAACAAATTTTTCCCTTGCGAACTATCCCATTTTTATTCGAACCCTCATTAAAGCATTAACTGCCTTCTCTGTCTGGCTTATTCGGATCGAAAGGTCAGGGTTCGAGTCCCAGGTGGAGAATATTAGGTTTTTCTGCCAGGAAATTCTCAGTGGCCCTGAATTGGGAAGTTAGTTATTACTATCGCTCCAGTTATGATTGATTACCGCCCTTTAGGACTATTAGAGTGAGGGAATAAAGAGGGCACTTGTACAATCCTACTATCCTGTTAATATTATAAATGCGAAAATTTGGATATAGGGATGGATGTTTGTTACTCAATCACGCCGCAACGACTGAACCGATTTTGCTGAAATCTGGAACGGAAACTGCTCATACTCAGAATTAACGCATAGGCTACATTTTATCCCGGGAAATTAAAGAGTTCCCGCGGGAATTAAAAACCTTAATCCACGCGGACAAAGTCGTGGGCAACAGCTACTATAATGTCCAACAAAATCCGGCCAATCTACACAGAGATAAGCAATTTTAGCGGGAGATCTTACGGGAGGATAAGACAAATAGAAAAAAAAGACAGTCTCTCCGCCAAGTTTGTTTATATCTGCGCAAAGCCGGGGCGGGTCGACTAGTGGTAATAATATGTTAAGCATTGCATGATGTTGCTGACGTCATTCATATTTTATTACACCCGTGGTTAGAGGTCAACACGAATTCGTACTAATGCTGTTCGCACATTAAACACAAAGCCTCAACGTCTCAACAGTCTGGGAGCGGAAATTCGAAAAGTTGACAGTATTGGTAGAGGTACCTATGCACTCAGCACAAGTTTTCCTCTTAGTTGAAAGAAAAATTTATTATTATAAACAAGATTTTACGCTATTGTGGAAGCTGTAACACGCTATTTAGGCTACGACGCTATTTAAGCGTCGTAGCGTCGCGTCGTACCCTCAAAAACGTGCCGCCAAGCGATATAGCGTTCCGGCACGATGGCGTGTAGAAACCGATTACGGTATGGGTTGAATTTACACTGCTATACCCCTTCCAAGTTAGCCCACTACCATCTCAGACTGCATCGTCACTTACCATCAGGTGACATCGCAGTCAAGGGCTATCTTCTCATCGAATAAAATAAAAAAAGACGTGTGGCACTCGGGGACTGCCGCGGTAAAGCTATTGCATAGCATTTTTTATCAACGCCATCTAGCGGTGAGCGGTGGCCCGCGATAGAAGCTATGCAATAGCTTAAAAATTGACATAACGAACTTTAAAAACAATGAGCGGTGACTCACCGCTAGATGGCGTTGATAAAAAATGCGCCATCTAGCGGCTCACCGTAGAGGAGTCCCGTGTCAGGTTATTTTCGTTACGGAATTTCTGGATTCGGTCTCCACGCTGGCCAGCGATAGAAGCTATGCAATAGCTTAAAAAATGATGAGTATCAAAAATTCTCCAACAATATCGTCACATAACGGTTGCTTTGTTACGGCATCCAAGAAAGCAAGAATCCGCTTTTGTTTGACAGTAGCTTTTTCGTTCCTCTGCGGCGGAAACGCCTAAGCTATGAAAAGTGCTTGCGTGTGACTAGTGTGTGAACAGTCTTAGCCTTCGATACTTAAATTCCTCGACATTAACTACTGCTAGAGCATTACGGGTATATTTATTACTTTCCACCTTTAATATATTGTGTCGCATTGCCATTGGGTGGATTTGCTAGTTATACAATAGACATTACTTTATTGTGATTCTCTTTTAATGACACTCATTTTCCGCGCTTAGTTCAGGCTTAGGTACCCACTTTATTACTTATTAGCTGGGACACCCGACTCCGTTCGCCTGTATTTAGGTATTCAACGTCACAATTAATTTTTGAATCAAATAATTTAACAATTGTATGGAAATTTTTCGCTTAGGATAATCGCAAACTATTTCTTGCCGCTCCTCTTTTTATGTACCTACTTATATGTAACTGACGCCTTAAGAATGATTATTATTTATCGTTAAGCGCAAGTTTATCTTGTAATAAAAATAGACGTGTGGCACTCGGGGACTGCCGCGGTAAAGCTATTGCATAGCATTTTTTATCAACGCCATCTAGCGGTGAGCCGCTAGATGGCGTTGATAAAAAATGCGCCATCTAGCGGCTCACCGTAGAGGAGTCCCGTGTCAGGTTATTTTCGTTACGGAATTTCTGGATTCGGTCTCCACGCTGGCCCGCGATAGAAGCTATGCAATAGCTTAAAAATTGACATAACGAACTTTAAAAACAATGAAGATAATATAACTGGAAGCTGAAAATAATGAACACTGAAAATCCTAACATTATGCCTGTGAATATGTAAAATGCCCAAAGGGACCAATCGAGATATAACTTTATAATGAATTTTCCCACTCCACACTGACCGGTTTTGAACTTCCCTAACTTTGGTTTGGTGGTTTAGTTCAATCATGTTATGTGGTATCTAATAGATCCTACCCACCTACATAAAATATTACGTCGTGTCATGGCAACAAGAGTACCCGCAGACTTGCAATTTCAAGTCGGACAACTAAATTGCAGAGCACTTGCAGAGTATACTAATGGGCATAGTAACTTAATGCCGTCTTTACGAAAAGTACAATAACTAAGTGCAGAAATAATTGTGAGCTATTGCACTCTGCGTAAGGATGGCAGTAGATAATAGATAGATAGAAACTTTATAGCACACAGGAAAGAAACAAAATTGAATAATTACATCTTAAAACTACGCATGCATGCCGGCCTTATTGCTAACAGAGCAATCTCTACCAGGCAACCATCGGTGGCAGGAGTGAAATTAGGTGTATGGATATGTTGCAACATAAAAGTTTAGTACGGTAATCATTATTGGCAGTAATCAGATCCAACCAAATCGTCTAACTATATAATTGGACACTGATCGTATCTGAATGAAAATACGCAATTTGGTTCTTCGATATTCGGCCAACTTGAAATTGCATGTCTGCGGTCGCTCTAATGTTGGTGCGCGTCGTTCTGCATGTTCGACTACAGATAACACGGTCCTGGCCTCGATACCCGGTTATATTTTTAACCGACTTCCAAAAAGGAGGAGGTTATCAATTCGGCCGGTATCTTTTTTTTCTTGTCAAAAAAATCTCAGTAGGTAGGTAGGTACCTACTTGCCCGTAGTTAGAAAGTGGGCGGCGTGTCCTCGATGAGCAGGTAAAGACTTCGATCCCTAGTCTAGATTAGATTTCGTCCCACCGGACTATGTGAGGGAGATTCCTCAAGAAATTGCACGGTGATGTATACGATGCTAATATTAACTTACCATTCACTAACCGACTTCCAAAAAGGAGGAGGTTCTCAATTCGTCGGAATCTTTTTTATTTTTTATTTTATATTTTATGTATGTTCCCCGATTACTCGAAGACACCTGGACCGATTTGGAAAATTCTTTTTTTGTTTGAAAAGGTATACTTCCTAGGTGGTCCCATTGTCATCATATCAGGATCTGATGATGGGGTCCTGGAGAAATCGAGGGAGTTCTTCAAATTTTATAGGCACAATTCATTCATTAAATATTGCTTTATCAAAAACTACAGCAGTAAGGAGAATACCGATTAGATGGATTGATAGAGAATTTTTTCTAAGTAAAATAGCATTAAAGAATCGTATTTGGCCAATGTTGGTTAACGACGTTATAGGTTGAGGAGGGTAGTTCGGAAACTATGATTTCTAAAAATTTCCCAACCGTGAACCGAACTCGGAACCTCACACATAAGATTGAAACCTTCGTCACTACGCGATAGTTCATCAAAATTCGTTATTTAAAAGTTAAAAACAGGAACTTTGTCCATAATTTCAAAGTTTAACGAAGTCGCCAGTGTTCCACCCCTGGGACTTTCCAATATGTAAAAGAGAGCTTAAAAGGGCTTGGAAGGGTATAAAAATTTGAACCGGGATCTTACGTTTGGGCGAAATTATGATAATATATCAAAATGTTAATATAAAAAAAAATTTTTGAAATGATAATAAGGTATAGAATTTTTTTTTTCTCTCTTTCGAGCCCAAAACAATTTTTTCCTGTCCGCCTGTCTGTCTGTCTGTAACGGTAACTCCGGGTCAACATATAGGATAATTTTTATCCTGATGAACAATAAGGTTTTTCCGGGATAGAGGATGAAAGTTTTTGTCTATTTTGTTGTTGCGTTTGTTTTGTAGCTTACTCGTTCCGGATGAAGCCGGGGCGGGTCAACTAGTACATAATATAATTGTTATTAAATATCACGAGTACGTACCAAGGTAATTATTTTAGTTGGGATTGTCGATATTTCGATCCAATTGCATGGACCGTGGTCACGACGAGACTGCGGTGTTGCGAGACGTCAAGTTGTTCAACACCGCAGTCTCGTCGTGACCACGGTCCATGCAATTAGATCGAAATATCGACAATCCCAACTAAAATAATTACCTTGGTACGTACTCGTGATATTTAATAACAATTATGTCAGTAAACCACGAATCAAGTCTAAAATCTTTAGTACATAATATGTATAAACACACAAACATTTACCTACTCTGTTGAAGCATAATAATATGTATTTTATAACTTAGTTTTGCGCAATATTTACCCAACCAAGTATCTCATTCGGGAGAAGTTGAGAGTCCTCGAAATACCGCGCTCTCTTCAGAAGTTGTTTAGGTTTGTCATTGCAAGTATCGGATCGGTTACGTCGAACTTGATTTTGTTGGTGATATTTTTAGGCTTCCGTACCCGCAGGATAACCAAAGAGGCCCTATTACTAAGCTGTCCGTCCTTCCGTCCGTCTTGTGCATCCGATTTAAATTATTTATACTTGTACGTAAAAATTCGTCTACATTAGGTATGGCCGAAATTTTTTTCGGTGAATTACACTCTTTCTTACCTAAGCTGTCTCCACCTCAGAGCTTGAAACTGGTTTCAATTTACCGGAAAACTTTGATTAATTAACGGTTTGTTAATGGTTATTTCATTGAACTTACTGAAATCATTCCAGTTACGATAGTATACGATATATTCAAAGAAGCAATTTCGTAATGTTCGATCAACCTTATATTCGACAGTGCAGGCTTTATTGCGGAATTCCTTGCGTAAAATAAGGAAAAACCAAATTCTTTCGCTATAGTTTATAGCGACCACAAAAAACCTGTATGGTACAAATGTGCCGCTGGCGCTATACACTGCCACTCTTTCAGTAGAGCCAGTTACGTTCATCACTCCCTCTTTCTCGCAAATTCTAATAATTTCAATTATTGTAAGAAGATTCTTACAAGAATATTATATTATATAATAAATACTGAGAACAGTATGCTATTAACTTAAGTGATTCATAACATGACAATAAAATTACGGATATTTAAGACATATTTTTTTATCATATACCTACGTTTTGATAGAGAAAAATGGCAAAAAATGTACTAGTTGCTTTCGCCATTATTTTAAATATAAACTAGGCATAAGACATTAGAGATATGTATAAATTATCCGTAATTTAATTGTCAAGTATAGTAATGAACCACTTCGGTTAAAAATATAATGAGACGTTTACAATAATTGAAAATACTAGAATGTGCGAGAGAGAAGGATGCAAAAGGTAAACTGGCTCTTAAAACAAATACAGGAAAAACGCAACCAGACGAACCCTCTGAAATAACACTCTTCGTCGCGTACATTTCACTCCATAGCATCCTCGTGAAAATTTAAATATAAATTCCACGATACAAAATTGCAAAGATTGTGCATTTTACACCACATTTATTAAGTTAAGTTAAGTAAGGTTATTACAAAGTTAATGATTTTCTTAACGACAAAGTTGCTTGGGATTAATCGGCTTGGCATCCAGCTACTCTTATGGGTGGTTATCCACAATATTAACTAACTGTGTTATAACTTATTACATTGTAATAGTTACAAAATATTATCAGATACTTAATACCTTAATCAAATTTCATCAATAACAAACAATAAATAATTATTAGGAGCAGGCATTATGTGCTTTAATCAATTTAATTAACACATATAAAAAACAATAGGTACATTATCAAAGTTTATCGCAGTCCAATTGATTATATTATGCTAATGGTAGGTAGGTACAGTTCTGTATTAATGCCATTATACGAGTATTACAGTATTTAACAGTTGTTAGCTTTTCTGGGTCTTCAATGCATTAGTGTTATAATTTTATTTCAAAAGCATAATATTCTTCTCGGGCTACACACTTATTGGGGTTGGAAACTTAAAAAAATAATACCTAAAAAAAAGGTACAACTGGCGGCCTTATCGCTTACAAACGATCTTTGCTAGGCAAAATCCTTCATGAGGATAATATGATGATCTGAGAGAAAAGATCAAGCGCGCACGCAAACAGTCTAGAGACATGTCTAAAATTTTCTCTTTATAATTTTTTTCTTTTATCGTGATAAATAATTTATTTATTTATTTATTTATTTATTTATTAAAAGAGGCACACAAAACAGGTTGAGACTAAAAATTACACAAAATATAAATACATACAGCTTATCGAGGACCAAGTAACAACCCTTAATATGTGTACACAGCATGATTGAATAAATTAATTAACGAGTCAGAAAATTATAACATAAAATTAGTACCTAAATGAATGACATAAAATATTGACGTATATATAATTGTAAATACTAAGAAATACTAGAGAAGTTAAGAGTCTCCAGTAAAGAATGACAAGAATTTTTAAATACTAGACAGTTAAGACTAAATTAAATAAAATATCTTCTGAAATTGCACTCGATTTCTCAGTGTTCAGGGGTTAATCGACTCCTAACCTTGGATAAGTTAATCTTAAAATAATCACACGGCACCTCTTACAAGTTACAAGAACCCTAACAAACTTTAAATCATGATAGGTCATCGCCTCGTTTAAAAAGCAATGGTTCAAACTATCATACTTTAATTTAAGTAAAAGTTTTAGAAAAAATATACCCAGGGGAAATTAATTTTCAGAATGAAAGCAATTTATCTATTGTTTGATTTCTTTTGAATCCTTAATTGAAGCTCGCAAGTCGTCACGCGACCACAGAAAATGTTTGATAGATCGTACAAACGTACATATATTTTCTTTTTAAAGACGCGGTTAAACGGCGCGCTATAACACGAGCCGAGCCTAGCTCGGCGCGTGACTCGGCGCGCCACGCGCCGTGTAAACAACTACGCTCTCTACGGACACGGATCCGCCATCTAACAGATGGCACAGAGCGCGCGACGAATGAAGACTCATTTTGCTTTTTAGCGACGTTTTTATTTAGCGACGTTTTTAATTTGAATTGGGTTTGTACGAGATTTATTTATTAAAGAAGAATTGACAATATTTATCTATACTAAATACTACCGTCAAACTGCAGGACAGTTTGTTTACTGTCGATGCTCTCACATTTTAAACTTTAAAATTAAATGGTTACTTATAAAATTAATTACATAAAGGGGTTTCCAATAAGGGCGGATAGATTTTGAAATGGAATAAAACAAGATGTGTGTGAGATTTTCACGAAGTTCTTTCATTATTTCAAAGGCCCATGTATGCCATTATGTACTGAATATGAACATCGTTCAAATATCCGCCGCGGCTTCGTACAGTGGCACGGATTCGAGAGGTCTAATTTCTAATGCCTCTCGCGCATAGATCTGGCTGAATTTGAGCTATGGCTTGGGCTATGTTGACTTTGAGCGCATGGGTCGATTGTGGCTTTTTGGCATAGACCTGCGACTTTAGAAAACCCCACAAAGAATAGTCTAGTTGCGACAAATCGCAAGACCTTGGTGGCCAATTCACGTCACCACCGAGCAAAATAACAGTAGCTGCTGCTGCAGCAAGGCGTTTTCGTTTATCCATATTGCAGAACGAACAAGCGGACAGCGCGGTTCAACGCAATGTGTTGCCGCTGATGCCGCATCTCCACGGACAGCTCGGCTTGCTTAGGATCGTGCTACCCCGCGTCGTTTAAACAAGCAGGTTTGCGTCCGCATTAAGCCGAGCCGCGCCTTCACGGATGGTGTGGCGCGGCGCGGCTCGTGTTACAGCGCGCCGTTTAATCGCACCATATGACGTGTCATAAGAGCTACAAGTTGGCCTACATGAAATAAATAAATTTTGATTTTGATTTTTTTGAGTGTCCTTAATGATCCCGCGTCATCGTGCGATCACAGCAACCTAGGGTGGTGACAAGACATGGCATCGCTCGATCAATTTGCGTTGTACTCACGTAGAATATCACGGAGATATCGATATACAGAGGTAGAAAACACAACTCCTTCTCCTCCTTTTTCGAAAGTCGGTTAAAAAAGTAGCCTATATTACGCCCGATAATATCAGCTATCTACCAGTGAAAGTCCCGTCAAAATCGGTTCAGCCGTTCCCGAGATTAGCAACAACAAACAGACAGACAGACAGAAAGATAAAAATTTTAAAAATTGTTTTCTTGTTATAAGTGCCGTATTTACTTTCGTATGCAGTTAGTAAAAAGCTGTTCTTTTGATATTACAAACAGACACTTCAATTTTATTTATTTGTATAGATTAGATAAGCGGTCAACATTATTGACCGCTCATGATCATGAACCTATAAATAAATGCTTATGATAGTCAGTTTTGGATGGAAAACCTGATTGATCTCAGAATATGGATGAAAGTTGGAACCAAACAAATATTTTGACCCATCTATTTTTGATAAGGGTCATTTCAGTCAGTATCCCAAACATCGATTCTACGAAGTTTTAGATTAAATAGCGTTCCGTGCAACCCGAGAGTCTGTAGAGGATTTGTTTGATAAAAGCTGTATGTGAATTTGGTAGATTACTTCTCAACTGAGTTCATGTTTATTAATACTCTACTAGAGGCGAAAATAATATTGACACAGACGAGCTAAGAGTGGGTATGAATAATGTCCTCCCGACCGAATCCTCAGAGATTAGCCATCTGCACGTGAGATATTATAGTGCACAAGTGTGTGCACAAATACCGGGGCACTCTCCCAGTATGCCGGTATGGATTGAAGCTTTCGATTTATAGTCCTCCCTTTAACCTTTGCACTATTGAGGGTTCGTAGTAAAGAGTTAAATCGATATTGGACTAACTGTTCGATCTAATACTAAAAAGGTGGCCAAGTGTGAATCGGATCAGCGCACGAAGGGTTCCGTACCATCGTACAAGATTTAACACCGCTATTATTAAGATCAAGCAAAAACAAACGTTTATTGTATGGAGATAGGTACTCTTTAATTTTTTACTTTATTTCTTTTATTATATACTAGCTTTAACCCGCGGCTTCGCTCACGTTAGGTTAAATTTTTTAAACTCCTATTTTACCTCCTTCGGGGTTGAATTTTGAAAAATCCTTTCTTAGCGGATGACTACGTCATCATAGCTACCTGTATGCCAATTTTCAGCTCGATCGGTCCAGTGGTTAGAGCTGTGCGTTGATAGATCAGTCAGTCAGTCAGTCAGTCAGTCAGTCACCTTTGCCTTTTATATATTTAGATTATGTTGGTACAGCGGCAATAGATAGAACTATCTACCTATTAATGATAAATGCATTAGCCTGGAGGGATGGACGGACAGTAGAGGCTTAATGAAATTCACCACAGAACCCTAAAAATTAGATTTATCAGCGTTAGCGTTTAGCACGGCTTTAAGGAAAAGAAATTTTAAAGATTAACGATCCACGTCTTGAACTTTACACTTTCAGCGAAAAAGTCTTAGTAGGTACTTAAATCAACAAAGCTGCTACCAAGTTACTAATCGTTCAAAGTAGAAGCTAATTAGAGAATTTTTCTTGTCGGTAATTCTAAATGAAGACAGGTTTTACGATTAATTCCCTCTTCCCTCAAAGTTTTAATAACTACTTATTACCGCGACAAACAGAAGGTATAAGGAAGTCATGAATAAATGGTACGACATCAGTAGTTCTGACTCTTGATCAAGAAGATTGGATAATTGGTCGCAGAGTCCCACGAGCCCTATAAGTACGTAGTTTTAGTTTTTCAGAAGCTTTTTATCGCAAATTTTTGCAAGCTTCGTACAAAACTAATCAAAATATGCTAATTTCTTCATCAGTGTAACGTTATGTTAAATTTTGGAAGCCAGCTAGCTACGATTAATTTTAAAAGCACAGTAACTAGATACTCGTAGAAAGATGGCTAGATTTTATTCATTAGTTTAACTTAATTAGTGATTTCTTCCCATCACTCCACCACCACTCACACACTTTTCCACTTTTCTTGAGTGGGGTAAATGTTTATGTTAACTTTTGGAAGGCCAGTAAGATGCATAGGTAACTTATTTTTATGTAGCAAAGACATAAGAAGCTGTCCTTGGACAGTCCTGAGGACGTGCAGTCCTTTAAATGTTTATATTTTATTTTTTTGCTACTGATACTAAATAAATAAATAAAAGTAATGGAACTTTTCATTACTGTGAGATCGGCGTGACGACAATCAAAGCACTGATAAAGTCTAGGTAGGAGTGAGTTTGCCTAGAAAATGTCTATTCAATCTTGCCTTGAATTGTACGTGGCAGGAAACTAGTACACTAAGGAAAAAGAAAATATAAATATACAATGTCTGCCACGTTTCACTGCCTGTATGGGGATACTCCCATATAATCGAAATAAAACAAACTTGAAGCAATGGTCTTTTGTTTTACATTCAAGTCTCAACGAGTTCAAGTGGCCTCACTAGTCAGCTACCTGACCCATTTTACTTTACAGTTCCTCTCAGTTCTCTCAAACTAGGTGTGACATTTTTTGTTTCTAATCCGGTGAATCTAGATATCGTTATTGCTTTAGATTTTAATCAACATAAGCGAGATGAACATTATACGATACAGGACAGGTGTACTTATGTTTTTTAAGTTAGAGGGTAGTTCTTTTTTTATCTCAACCAATCACCTCCTCAGTACTGGGTACCGAGGTCTCTTACCTTAACCCTTTAAAACCCTTTGAGAATGCACTTAACCCTCTAAGTGCGGTGTGGCAGACTTCACACACCTTTGAGAATATAATGGAGAACTCTCAGGTATGCAGGTTTCTTTATTATATGATCCTTCACGTTAAAGCAAGCGATATTTAACTGCATAGTGTCTTGTAGTGTAATATACGTATATATATTATATTTGTAATAGTTTTTATTCCAACAAACTTTTACAAAGTGCTTTTGGGTCGTCATGTGAATCTTCTAATTAAGGTATTATAGTTCTTGCAACTTAAGTTGACGGCGCGTGGCTCATGGTTGTGTGTGTGTCGTATCTGTGTAAGTGTGAGCGAGAGCTTGCTCGCGCCTGACCGCTCCCACCTAGGCTCCTGACAGGCACGCACATTTACGCAATGTGCATGTACACGACGTAACCACAAGTAAAGCTCACGCGCCCTCGTGAATTGCACGAACTATACCTAGTTATACTTTGCCAGTCGCGTACCAATGGTAGAATTACTAGATGACGAAACTATTGTGTCTATACAATAGGATTTCCTTACATTATCTATAATGGATCCGCAAATTCCATTGTATATTCCATCTTCCCTTATTGATGGAAACCCAATTGGGAGCTGACATCGACAAACTCATGACAATTTTCGGAAACAATACGCAAGGGATATTAAGCGAGCTACTACAAAAGAATTGGGATTTTTATTACAGGCATATACGCGTGTACGATTTGTAACAAAATTGGGTATTTTGATTGTTGTCAAAATGTGGATATTCATTAATCACAATCGAAAATGTAACATATAAAAAAAACATTTGTAAAAACAAAAAATAAATCGGTCAAAAAACAAATAAGTTATAAGCTGTTTTACTGCGACTGTATCTGTCTCTTTTTTTCGATAGAAAGTGTATGGTAGCGTCACAGCTCGCGGCTAACTTGTGACGTCACACTCCAGTAGCACTCTCTCTGTCTAACGGAAACTTAAAAGCTCTATATTTTCGAGACTAGTTAAGATATTAAAAAAAGAAAAATGGCATTTTGCTATAATACTAAAAACCTTCCTTTTTAGTATACTTATATAAAAAAAATTGATAAATACCAAATTGGAACTGTATACCTAAAGCTGCGGTGGATTGTCTAAATATGTTACACTGCGATGGTCGCATTCAACTCTATTAGCTAAAATGCAATGTTACAGTAAGAACTTAGACAATAACCAGTATTGAGTGACCACGGCGCTGACACACCACCAATTTCCTAACTCCGGGCTAGCATTGAGAATTTTTTGACAGAGAAACCCAATAGTACATTTTTTCACCGACCCAGAAATCGAAATCGGGATCTACTTTATCCGTAGTCACTAGACCAACAGTATCCAGCAAGCAGTAGTTACATATAAATGTTACTTTAAACAGAAACATACTAAAGATTTCCAATGTTTGTGATAACAAGCCCCATTCTAGCAAAAAGAGCAACGCAAATTGTAAGTAAGGCTTAACGCACACTCGCTGCTTTAAGTGTCTTTTATCCGCTATTTAAATCCTGAAGCTGATATTCTAATCTAAGTTAGCCTGAGCTGTCGCACAACATGACAGCTGGGCTTGAGCAAAGGCCTCCTTCCAATTTTTCCACTTCTCCCTATTCTGTGCCTCGATGGCACTCAACTTCAATTCATCACGCCACAACGTAGTCTAGGCCTACCACACTGGCGTTGATGATTTAATATTCAAAACTCCCAACTAGCAAAGTTGACTTATAATATGACCAGACAGACCTCTTATAATCGTTATAAAATAGTATTGAATACTGCTAGCCGTATTAAAACACGTATAAGAAATATTAGCTTATAATAAAGTACTTATATGGCACTTATATAGTTGATTACTTTATAAGTTGCGCCCAAACCCACACTTATTAACGATAATATGGCTCTTATAAGAAATTTTCTTTTTGGCTTATAACCCTTTTATATGACAAATTTTACTACTTGGGCTGTTTATTTTATTAAGGCCATTTTTGTAGCTCTTATGACAAGCAAGACTCTACCAGCAGTTCGGAAAGCAAAGTCAGCCCTTAGTAGCCGGCAAGAACCTCAAAAATTATTGCTCTTTAAATTAAGCAAAGCACTAATTATATTGCGCACAATCGTTTAATTTAAATAAATTGGCCACAAGTAAAGCGCCCGTAACTTCGTGAGATAAACGTACTATAGGTATATCAATGTAACAAATTAATGATATGCAGAAGTACCTACCTACTTTATTAACTTCACACATTTGAGTTTTTTTTTATATTTGATGCACATTTCCCCTCGCTCACAATCAAACATCAGTCGCAAAATGGGAGAACGCATAAATATAATATGCTAAAAGCAGCAAGTGTGTGTTAGACCTTAAGTCGCTTTTATTTTGTTCTCGCAACCGCAATTAAAATTCTTCCACATATACCCTGAGCTTACTCGTAAGTATCGAATTCTGCCATACATTTTCTGAAAATCATCTCCGGAAAATCGTTCAATGTGGAAGCTTCATAAGATTTATTGACTAGCTCATGATCTGCAAATAATTTAATAATGAAAAAGATCAAATATAAAAAACTAAAGTAGTTATAACTATAAAGTGGTTATTTTTTTAATCTTTATAATTTAAGAGATTATTCGCTTGGCGAACATGCTCACAATATTACAAATCAGAAATATAAAAAATAAATATAGAAAAGTATTTGAGAACGGTTTAGGCTAATTGTATTATTTATTACTAATAATCCTTACTTATAGTCCTTATAATACTTATTATTTTCTTGCAACTGTTTTAAAACAAAAATAAGTCGGGTTTGTTCGAACACTTATAACTCTAAAATGGCTGGACCGATTTTCATGGTTTTTGATTTGTTGTATTTGTCTCCGTCCCGAATAATAATAAAAAGTACATTTTAAAAACTCGAAAAAAATCGCGAAAAATAAAATTATGTAGAAAATTCATTTTCTATGTTCATATTTATATGTTCCGTGGTAGAAGCACAATATGTTTATTGGAAATAAATTTTCTACATAATTTTATATAATAAATTTATCTAATATCTCGAGAACGGATTGACTGAGTTCGATATATCTTTTTTAATTCATCTTGGCCTGCAGAAGTTTGTTTGCGCATTGAAAAAGTAAAAAAATCATAAAGAATTGAAATCACGTTCTAAAATTAACATGACTTTGTATGCTGATTCTGGGTGCAATCAACGCGGGCGAAGTTGCGGGCATCAGCTAGTAAATAATAAAAATAAAATAAGACTAAGTACTGTAATCTTGTTACGGGCGGCGTGAAATTAATTCACTGCCGGTTAAGCAACTTGGAAGCAACTCGCTAATTGGATTGATGGCTAAAGTTTGGTGCTTCCAGTAAAGCGAAGGTACTTTCAGGTGCACGTGAAAGTCCTGGTTGTGGTAATTATTACCAGATTAGTGTAAAGGAGTAAGTCAAGTTCAGCTTGACTAATATTCTTAAAAAAAAAAAAAAAATTCTGTCTGTGGCCGAATCGACCACGACTATTTACAAATAAATTGTCCATGTGCATCGCGGCCGAAACGTTTTCAAAAATAAATTGTACAGCGTGGCAATACCACAGCAATACTGCGAGCTTGACGGGCATTTTTGGCCCGGGGGAACCAGAGACACTTTTGACATTTTTATTTATTGTTGACTTTATCATTTATATTTATTCGTTTTTATTTTGATTTACAAATATACCTAATGTGCCTGTACTACGGGACTCTTTAATTTCCACGGGAATTCTTTACTTTTCCGGGATATAATATAGCTTATATGTGCTATTCTGATGTAGCTATAATATTGAGAAGTTTGGTCAAAATCCGCCCAGTAATTTTTGTGTGGACGATTAACAAACATCCATCCATCCATCCTCTATGATATGTATTATATGTATTTAAAAAGAAGAATATAATTTTCCATCCTCACAAACTTTCGCATTTTTAATATTAAGTAAGATAGGATTTTTAACCTATTGCATAGCTTCTATCGCGGGCCTTGAGCGTGGAGACCGAATCCAAAAATTCCGTAATGAAAATAACCTGACACGGGACTCCTCTCACCGCTAGATGGCGTTGATAAAAAATGCTATGCAATAGCTTTACCACGGCAGTCCCCGAATGCCACACGTATTTTTTTTTATTTCGCTCCAGAGTAATGTAAGTATATTTTTGAAATAAAATAAAGTATGAAAAATACGGGTTTCATTATCACTGGTGTCCAGAAACCTGATTGAAGAAATCCACAGACGTTCACGGTTCATGGGGCACCGCAGTACAATATCCATCTGCTCTTTTGTACGCCGCGACGGCGGAGAAAGAGCTTTTCGTTGCGAAAAAAAAAAAATTCAAAGTAAGTAATACTGTTTATTGTTCAAAAATACTTTATGTTTTTCTTCTCCGACCTGAATTTCTTATACTAATATATGTATTATTTCTTATAATAAATAATTTTATAACTGTTGCCCGATTACAGAAAATTGCATGTATAACATCCGACATAGCTGTTGATTTTTAACCGACAAAAAAGGAGGTTCTCAATTCGTCCCGTATATATTTTTTTATATTCGAATCATGTGTGTGTGTGTGTGTGTGTGTGTGTGTCAAATCAATCCAAGATGACTACCACCACAAATGGCGGATTACATATTTTTATTTTAACGATTACTGACTGGGTGTTTTATTTTACAATTTTTAATTTACACTTATTTATGAAACTATTAATAAAATTGTTGTCAGTCTAACAATAAACAGATTTGGATCAGATCAAGGTTGTAAGTTTAAAATTTACCTACGTGTTTTCACGAAATATAGTTAACTGTTAACAGCGATCACACACGTGCTATAAACAAACCTCAAAGCTGGATTTACGGCCATTCAGAAGTCGAGCCCCAAATTAGCTAATGTTTGGATTATCGTGAAAACGGTTTTATGGTGTAATAGTAAACAGAATATTATATTGAATGGCACAGCAGTGATAATCTAGGGGTCTTTCTAGGTGTCTTTCTAGGGGTTAAGACTACGACCACCTCTTCGGCGGTCTAGAGTTTGAATCCCTTTATTTAATAGGTTCTTAAAATATAAAACCTTTATTGAGACTACTCTTTAATAGAGCACGCGCAAGTCCACACTCTGCGAATATGATTTTAACGGACGCACTCACAATACTAAATAGATTGATAAAATTAAACATATCTCAAAACTACACATACAACGGCGGCCTTATTGCCAAGCAAGCAATCTCTACCAGGCAACCATCTAGCTTGTAACTCTGTCAGTTTTTATAATTTATTTTTAAAAAAGTTATATGATTTTAAACGTGTTATAAGTTTTATAGTATTTACCTACATTCTACCATTCGGATGAAATCATTGATGGATGGATTTAGGTTTAAAACGAAAGTCCGTAAAATTTTCATTTACTTATTGTGTTTTTTTTTTTGTTTTCCAGAGTTTCTCAAGTATACCCATGCAAAATTTCATGTCAAAGTATAGCTCTGTTGCAACATGATTGAAGGACAAACCAACAAACACACTGTAGCATTTTAAAACATTGGTGAATATTTCGATTATCCGTGTCGGGTTTTTCGCTATAAAACTTATGGCCGTAGGTACCAACTTGAATAAATAATAACGCCCCAAGGAATTAATCTCAAGAAAATGGTTACGGAATTCAAAATTGTAAATTGAACAACTTTTGCTAAAACTTTTCTTATTGGCCGATTTCGTGAAAGCTTTAAAAACTGGCAAAACTAACATTGGTCTGCTTTTATATTCTGAGTTGTTTCAAATTTTCTTAAAAACTGAAAATACATCGGTCAAAAAAAACAAATATTAGGTTGTAAGCTCTTTTACTGCGACTATATCCGTCTCTTTCTAAAACTTGTATGGAGAGTGAATGGAGCTATTAAATCGTGACGTCATGTTGCAGTAGCGCTCTCTTTTTCTAACAAGAAACTTAGAAGCTCTATATTTTCGAGACTAGCTAAGATATTAAAAAAAGAAAAATGACATTATTATTAAAAACCTTTATATTTATTAATAAAAATTTAGTCAAATACCAAATTGAAACTAACGCAGAAGAAATACTTAATCTCAATTATTTTACTCGCAAATTTTCTGAGTAGGCTCAAATATGTGAGCTTTTTAAAAATCTATGGCCATTTTACCCAGGACAGATCCCGACAACGCGGTGCCACTTTGGGATTCACCCAGCTGTTGCCGAGTAAAAAATAGAAAGATATTTTTTATCTTTACATACATTTTATTTATGTGAAACTAGATGCGAAGTGCGAACGAAGTCGCGGGCATCAGCTAGTTTCATCTAGTTGATGAACCAATCGCTTAGACCGTTCATTGGGTGAATTCCAACCAATCGTGACAAAAAACACAAATATACATATAGCTTATATCCCAAAGTTCATAAGACAGACAGGCTTCTTTTTGTTCTAGCAAATCAATGATTTATGGAAAACGCATTTATGGCAAATCAAAAATATCTGTGTGAACAATGTTAGTCATGTCAACATGTAGTCAATTATGCACACATAAACGAACATATTATACCGCAAATGGGTTGCTTAATGAAATCAGGCTAAGGCTGCCCTTGATGGAAATTAGGTTAATTAAGGATTTATTTATTCACCCATTTGTTAACCCAACGAATTCAATACTAATCAAAAGACATGACAAAGACTGAGTGTAACATGTGTATCTCTTCATAAGTTGTAAGGGTCGATTGCATGTCAGACAGAGTTAGTATTAATTTACGAGTAAGGTTTTTATAGGCTTTTTCTTTTTTAATTTCAATCACATAGGAATACCAACGCTCACAACTTCTTTCATAAAAAAATGCTTTCTTTAACTTAATGCGCTTTACCAAAAGATCCTCAACTTAACCATGAAGGAATTACGAATTTTTGCAATCCACTTTTTTGTTTCTTCGATGTTTTATCACTGTAACGGTACGTTTAGGAACGGCATTTCATACCAGTGGTAGATTCATTCGACGATTCGAAAGCACTTTGTAAAATGCAATCAGAATAAAAAAATATTCTATTCTATTTTATTTTAACTACGTCGCGTGCAAGTGACACTTACGGAAATTTCGATTTATATTTCCTCGTAATTCTGATGAAAAAAATGTACTTACCTAAACAGCGTACAAACAAAGTTTCTCTCAACGTTTTCCACGTCGCAGATTCTCTGATAGGATTGAAAGGCGGCCTTCATAAAATCGGAAATTTTTACTATTCAAAGTTGTAATTTCGTATGCACTGCTCTTGGAACATTTTATAAAGCAGTATTCATTTCGCGACGTTAAAATGCGCTGTCAAGTCGGGATGAATTGAGAATGACAACATTAATGGTATGAATGTCGACGGATGATACTGTGAGGAGCACTCTTTTTTACACCTACACTTACAAACCTTACAATATAAAAGGAAAAGGTGACTGATTGAATGACTGACTGATCTATCAACGCACAGCTCAAACCACTGTACGGATCAGACAAAAAAAGCACTTGACGACCTCCCTGGCGCAATGGTGAGCGCTGTAGTCTTATAATTGGGAAGTCTCGGGTTCGATTCCCGGCGGGGGCAATTTGGGTCTTTATAATTTCTAAATTGTCTCTGGTCTGGTCTGGTGAGAGGCTTTGGCCGTGGCTAATTACCACGCTACCGTCAAAGACGTCCCGCCAAGCGATTTAGCGTTTCGACACGATGGCATGTAGAAACCGATTAGGGGTATGAGTACACTGCCATACCCCATACCCTTAATTTTAATTACAAAGCAAAAGTAGTATTACAGAAAACATCTGCCCCTAAGATAGGTACAGACCTGTGTTTTAGGCGACAATGCTCTCCTTAAATAAAAGGTTCACTTATACTACAAAGATGAAATCAGCAGGTAAATTAACAAAAAATAATATATGAAATAATACATGAAAAATGATGAAATAATACATTTTTTTTTTAACATATAGACTAGCGCTTGACTGCGATCTCACCTGATGGTAAGTGAAGATGCAGCCTAAGATGATACGCGCTTGCCTAGAAGATGCCTATTCACTCTTGATTTAAAGACACCCACATTATAGTTAGTTGGAAAAACGGAAGCCGGAAGGGCATTCCAAATTTTTGCGGTGCGTATTAGGAACAAGGAAGCGAAGCGCTTAGTGCGGCATCGCAATACATGAAAAAAAATATACGCAGGTAGGTATACTCCGTATAAACTTGTACAAATCCTCAAGGTCGAGAGGAGACCTGTGCCCACGAGCCGATGCGGATAGGTTCAGATGAATGATACATTACTAGCGCAATTCAATCCCGCGGGAACTCTTCTCCGAGTTGAAAAGTATCTTATGTCACTCTCCGGGGTGCAAGCTATCTCTGTACCAAGTTTCAACTCAATCGGATAAACCTTACTCGATACTATTGCTTAAGGCTTATCCTATTGGTTTGGGGAACCTTATAAAATATAATGTGTATATAAGATAACTAGCTGTTGCCTGCGACTTCGTCCGCGTTAATTTCTGTTATTATGATAAAACTCTTTGGCAAATAATATTGGCAATAATGCATTAATTTCGACCAAATTTCATTACCATAAAAAAGGTTATAATGAGTCAATCTTAAAAAATAGACATAATTATACTGTCGCGGACATTTTTTTAGATCATTTAAAGAGTAATAATTCTTTCATACATATTTTTTGGGTAACTTGAACCATTAACGCAGCGCACGCAACGGAAGACCTCAAATGTGGATAATTTTCCCCGTTTTTGCAACATTTTTCACTGATGCTTCGCTCCTATTGGTCGCAGCGTGATGTTATATAGCCTAAAGGCTTCCTCGATAAATGGACTATCCAACACAAAAAGAATTTTTCAATTCGATCGAGTAGTTCCTGAGATTAGCGCGTTTAAACAACCAAACTCTTCAGCTTTATAATACTCGTATTAGTATAGATAATATGATAATATAATGTCCTTCCGACCGTATCCGGCCATGACGACCAATCTCCACAGAGATTAGAGCTATCTATATCTATATAAAAATAAATTTGCATAATTTAAATAGCTAATTCTATTTTTTTTAAGAATATTAACCAAGCTGTACTTGACTTATATTCTCCTCTCCCCTCCAAATAAGCGAAAAGCTAGGAGTATACTAGGAGTGGGTACGACATTAGTGCATCGGGTGGGTTTCGAACCTGCGACCTTTCAGTTTTCAGTCCGCACCTTTAACCGTTAGGCTGTGGAGGCTTTTATTATGTATAATATGTATATAATGTTCTTGTAAATATGCCTAACAATTAAGGACACATTGATTCCGTATTATCTCCTTCTATCTACGAAATACGCAAGACCGCTTAACGCTTAACGAAAAATGCTTAGGCTTATATATAATTGGTTAGTAACTAATATGTAAGGATGAATTTTGATATCTTTCTTGTAATATTTATATACAATTAGACTTATCTGTATTAAAGTAGCATTTATCCGCAACCTCGTCTTCATGGAATTATATTTTTAAGAACCTAGAGTAACCCATTGTTTTACCGGGATGAACAGTAGCCTACATCTAGCGTTGCCAGACGTCCCGTATTTCCCGGGACATCCCGTATTTTAGGCATAATTTAAAATGTCCCGGCGGCCGGACCACGGAAAGCGAGGGGGTTGCAACCCTCGATTTTTTTCCCTTGTCGCATGATTTTTGTACGGCGTTGCGGAATAATGTATTAGAAGCTGTATTGAAACAGTATGAAACTGATGTCGTACAGAATGAAATGACCAAATTTACCCTGGAAATTATCAGAAAATCAAAAAAATTTACCGACTTTGTGGCGCACCATTTTTTTACGGCACTGCGCGCTTTCTTATTATTTTTCATGGATCTATCGATGGTAAAAATGCCGTACAAAAATATATGACCAAAATGTACTCCCTCTACCTACACTTTTGAATTCTCACCAGCACTCAGTTGGACAGCTTACAAGTGACGGCATAGTGCTGAATCGTATTATTTTATGCTCTTATATCGTCCTATATCCGTCACCTGGTGGTTCATATGACCCATCCATTTTTTGGACCGGGCCTGTAGTCTATTACGCCGATCCTTTACTTCCAGCTAGTAGGTAATATGAGCAAGTAGGTTAACCAAGCGATGGGTACCTAATAGTTATTTTTATTCACATAACAATGTCGTTAACGGCAAACGCATCAATTCTGTCCATAACGAAGATTGTCGGCCCAGCCCATAGCTAAATACATATAATCTATAAAACAAACGTAAAAATTCTTTTTACAAAACCGACTTCAAACGCTTTTACAAAGTATATCAATTGTGCCTATAAAATTTTAAGATTTAATGATGACAATGGGACCACCTGAGAAGTTTATATAAAAAAAAGAATTTTCCAAATCGGTCCAGGCGTCTTCAAGAAATCGGAGAACATATAAGTAAAAAAAAGATTCCGACGAATTGAGAACCTCCTCCTTTTTTGGAAGATGGTTAATAAATAAATAATTAAAACATTCTGTTACTGTGGAGTGTTTGTTCAACACAACGTGATCAACGTGATTTTTTCATGGGTATAATTGGAGACCTGTAGGGCTAGCACGTGCGCCATGAGAAAATTGTGTCTACCCATTTGCTCGTGTATTTGTATGGGATTTCGTGAGTAAATCGGTAGACAAAATTTTCTCGTGGCGCGCATGTTAGCCCTACTGGAGAATGACATAGGCTACCTTTATCCCGGAAAAACAAAGTATTCTCGAGGAGTTTTAAAAGTCGAAAAATTAGGAGTGGAAAGAATAAGTGTGGAATAAGAATTATCTAGGTACATAGTTTAGTTATGATATCTAGGTATTAAGTAGAATATAATGTTATTATTATTTTTAAAGAATATCTTTGTAGCAGATTTTTAATACAAAAGCTGTCAGAACGCCCAATTTATTCCCCGGTTAAATGTCGCTCGACGTTAGTGGATTCGGCACTTAATGTCGTAAAGAAACTGTAAACAGAAAATCACATAACAATAGGAGAGGTCATAAACCGCCTCTTTCAGGCTGCCGTGATCATTTCCATATTATAGTTAAACTTACCTTACGGCACTCCAGCTGCTCAGCGAAGGTACAAGTAGTCAAAAAAAACCACACTACGCCATAATCTTGATGAAAGTAGAGTTTTTCTTCCACAAAAGTTTCACGCGCTTAAAAATTCATTTCAACATTATACTTTATATACGTAAGAAAAAACTCTTTTCAATAATTAATAAAAAATTATAGCACACTTTTCTCAAACTTTCCCACGTACGATTTTCAAATAGAAAATCAATCGTAATTGTTTATTTTATCTGCAGATTCTGTTACGCGGTCTTTACCTAAAATTTATTAATGGTCTGTGAAATAAATTATTTCAGCCGATTTGTAGAAAATAAAGTTCACGGCAACGGGTTAACTTTGTAATGCCGGCAAGGGACGTGCAGAGCGATGTTCGTGAGCGTAGCACCGGCGTGACACTGTTGTGTTGACCGCCGCGCCGCTCTCCCATCGCGATTTGAACCAGACCAAGGAGTTGCGTTCGCGTGCAAGTTCATGATCAATGCGCACTTATTTGATAATAATAAATAATCCTACTAATGTTACTAGTGGTTCGCCCCGAACTGAGACCTCGCGATATCCCATAATTCCCAAAAGTTTTACTTATATATTGTAATAATTAACTTTTAACATTAGACGCAATAAAAAAATAATAGTTGACATAAAACTGTTTTACTGACACAGCGCCATCTATTAGCATTATAGTGAAGCTATTAGCTACACAATAATGCTAATAGATGGCGCATTAAAATTAAATAATTTCGTTTCTTTATAACATTTATCTAATTTTAATATTTGTTGTTCAAGTACAGGATATAACTGAATTTTCAACCAAGTTTCACGTTCTAATATTCAGTAATTCAGAAGTTATAGGGCTCTGACAGACATTTAGACGGACACACTTCTGTCTAGTAGGCAAGCGCCCTAGTTGACTCAGAGAACTCGCTTCGCTCGTTCAATAAATAATCTTACTAATATTATAAACGCGAAAGTTTCGAGGTTTCGAGGTGTTTGTTGCTCAATCACGCCGCGTCTGAAATTCTAAACCGATTTGGCTGAAATTTGGCACAGAGATAGATTAAGTATTTAGAGTGATTGTTCCCGTAACCCAGTCGTCAGGCGATGCGCATGAGCGCCGCTGGGTTTTAGTGGGTATTTTGGAGTGCCAATGAGTCCCACATACCCTCTCGGAAACATCGTAGTTAAGCTGCCTTGTTTCCGAGAGGGATGCCTAAAAAGTAGACTTGCAACGAATATTCGGTTACTATTCGCTATTCGGCCGAATACCGATTATCTACATATTATTCGGCCGAATACCGAATACTTAAATAATATATTTTGTCATAGAGAAATAATTGGTAAAATTAAAAATTAAAATCGATTGATTACGTATATATTCATATTTTCATCATTTTTGTTATAATCATTTAATTAGTCATTGGTGCATAACACAGGTACATAATCATCTTCTGAATTGGAAAAATGGAGGATTCTATGTATTTGATTTAATGTGGTAATCAAAATTTAGAAGGGTAAGGTTCTAATTTCTTTTATAATCATTTATTAAGTAGTCATTGGTACATAAAACAGGTACATAATTTAATCATTTTCTGTATTAAACAAGTTAAGAATTTTTCTATGCATTTGAATTATTTTCATAATCAAAATTTAGAAGGGGAAGGTTATGGTGCAGAAAGACTAACTTTTCTGCATTTTTAGGAAGTAGTTTACTTCTTTTTTTCTCGTAGACCATCCCAACTTCAGAGAAAATGCGCTCTGGATAAACACTACTTCCTGGCGCCGACAAATATTTTGCTGCAATCTTAATCAAACACGGAAATTCAAATTTCCTCGCTTGCCATCATGTATACGGGTTGTCATGACGTGATATATTACTAATAATTTAAGAAAAGATCCATTTCTGTTGGAACTTTTTTTTCTGTTGCAATATACCGCGCAGAGCAACAAGTTTTTGGCGCTAAAATCCAGCAGAACACTTTTGCCTAATATTCGGCTATTCGGTCAAGGGCCTCGCTGAATATTCGGTATACTATTCGTTGCAAGTCTACTAAAAAGCATTTCCCAGCGTTAAAAAAAAGGTATTTAGAGTGATATGAGATAATAGAGAGTGCGCCTGTGTTTGTGCACACATTCGTACACTATAATATCTCCCGCGCAGATGACTAATTTCCGAATCCGGTCACGCGGACTTACGAGCAACGGATCGATTTGATTTTTTCTTTGAATTATATCTAAATATATTATAGTTAAATAGAGAGAATGATGATTCTTTAATTCCGGGAAAACAAAAGCGCGATTGAAACTGCAAGCAATAGCTAGTTTACCTTTTTAACAAGGTACGAGTTTGTCGTCTGGCGTCTGTAGATGATAAGAACCTATCTACGTAAGTAGGTACATAATCTATTAAGATATGAACCTGTATTTTTACATACTTTTAAGCCAGTTGTATAGATAATATTCTGTATCGCTATAAAGTCACACGTCCTTTTATTTGTGTAAATCAGTCAGCGGATCGTCAATTTTGTATGGGAGGTCCACATTTTTTTTTTTCATATTTCGACCTATGTTCCTTGGGGAAAGTTGTTCAGTTTCATGAGCACATTTCGTAGCTCACAGGAACGACAGGGTTTTTGTTACATATTGTATAATTAGGTAGTACTATATTTTCCTTTTTTTTACTATTTTTTAACTAAGTATTACTTTTTCTGAGTAAGTATAATATATTATCAAACCCTTCGGACTCCATATTTTCATGTGAAACAAAAAGGTTTTCGTAATAATTTCAGTTCAACCCCGAAAAGGCTTTGAATTAAATTCATCTGTAGATTAAAATTTCTTATTTCCAAAGCTGCCAAAACATATTCATATAAATGACTAGAAATAGAAGATGCCCGCGACTTTGTCTTTAATTTTCCGGGAAAAAAGTAAACTATGTATTTATCCCGGATGAAATCTCTCTCCCTTCCCAGCACAATCTCTCCAGTAGTTTTCGCGTGAAAGAGTAACAGACACACACACACACACACACACACACACACACACACACACACACACACACACGCATACACACACACATACCTATACAAACTTTCGCCTTAACAATAATAATGTGATATTTCTGTCATTTTTCATTACATAATAGTATTCCATTAAAATGTAATAAGTGAAGATTTATTACGTTTCATAGTGCTAAGAATAGAACTCGCATTACGAAAATCGTTACTTTAGAACGCTCTTGTAACGGATATATTATTCTCGTAAAGTGTTTTGTATCGCTTACTTAAACTTGCTTGCTCGTAAACATTTTATTTACTGTACGACTTGCAATATTGTTTTTTAGCATTTTTCGCATCGTGACATCTGCATTGGTTAGGTTAGGTTAAAATTGATTTAGGTATGTTAAAGTTTCACTTGAATTTCTCATAGCAATCCAATTTCTAGATAGATCAGTCAGTCAATCAGTCAGTCAATCACCTATTCCATAAAAATAAATAAAATTGAAGTGTCTGTTTGTAATATCAAATAATTAGCTTTTTACTAACTGCATATGAAAGTAAATACGGTACTTATAACAAAAAAAAAAAACAATTTTGTCTCTCTGTTTGTCTGTTTAGTTGTTTGTTGCCGCTATTCTTGGGAATGGCTGGACCGATTTTGACGGGACTTCTACTGATATAGGCTACTTTTTAACCGACTTTCAACAAAAAGGAGGAAAAGGAGTTGTGTTTTTCTACCTCTGTATATCGATATCTCCGTGATTTCTTAACCGATTTGCGTGAATCTTTTTTTAATCGACACAAAAACTTTGCGAGATTTTCCCATAAAAACATCAGGTTCCAACTCATCAATCCTGATGTTCCTCTGAACCTCAATCCACGCGAACGAAGTCGCGGGCATCAGCTAGTCCTTTTATATATTTGGAAGAAAATGGGCGTGTAACTTTTTAAGTAAAATCTCATCGTTGGACTGTGCAAGTGTCGATGTTAATAAGAGACTCACAATAATTAACAACGCCCCTAGAGTACCTACCCTATTCCAAAACACCAATATGCGAGTTGGCGCCATGCCAAGTCCAATTTCAAGTTTTACTTAGGTACCTCGATCCCTTAATATTCTAGCATTCTGCAAGTGTCGAGTGTCCAGGCGTTATGAAATTAAACTACTGTGGCCACTAGGTTAGTGGTTAAGACCTGCTTCGTTTTGGAAGGGTCTAGGGTTCGATACCAAAAGTAACACGTACGCCCATTTTCTTTTTGAAAAGGCCATACAACTTAGAAATAAGCTTCACCCGTGTCCATTTCTTCTTATAATATTTTCTTGTAACTATTTATATGTACATAAATAATAATAAAAATAAAATCTATTTACTTATAATAACGGGATGAATTCTGTACCTACATTAAATATATTTGGAAGATTTTAAGGATGCTTTATTATCGATAGTGAGCCCAAAACAATTTTTTTTGCATTTTTTGTCTGTCAGACGCAAAAACTACTGAACGAATTTGAATGAAATTTGATATAATGGTAGTTGATACTCCGGGTGAATATATAAAATAGTTTTTATCCTGATAAACAATCAGGTTTATCCGGGATAGGGGATGCAAGTTTTTGTTGATTTTGCTCCAAAACTTCGTCAAACCTAAACCGAATTTGATAATTCTTTTTTACTGTAAATTGTGTACTATTACAAATATTTTTTCCAATTTTGGTGAAGCTAAACTAAATATTATCGGAGATAGAGCAGGACTTAACTTCTCGCGTAATAAAAAGTCACGGATAGGCGAAGTCGCAAGAATCAGCTAGTAAATAAATGAAAGTAATCGTTTTAGCGCATTATAATATAAAGAGAAAATATTCCTGCGAGGGTTTTTTAGTAAAGGGTAATGGGTGTCTTCGAACTTGGAAGGAGGACTTCGACCTCCTTTTTTCGAACGGTCCTGACATAGGTTGGTTGTATAGGTACTCAACTAGCGGCCCGCTCCGGCTTCGCACGGGTATAAAATATATATAGCCTATGTCATTCACTGTTAATGGATGTTATTATACATATATTATGATCTTCAATCACTCTATCTATTAAAAAAAACCGCATCAAAATCCGTTGCGTAGTTTTAAAGATTTAAGCATACATAGGGACAGAGAAAGCGACTTTGTTTTATAATATGTAGTGAAGACTCAAAGTGACATAGGCACGCATCGCTGGCTTTTCATATCTAAGTACATTTTAAGCATATAAATATAACTTGATTAACGGTAAGGAAAAAAGTCATGGGGGCAAACCTGCATGTCTGGAAGCATTGAGTTTCCCGTATTGTTCTCAAGCAGATGCGCGAAGTCTGCTAATCTGCACTTTGCTAGTTGTTGTGATCTAAAGCCTCATTCGAAAAGAGACCTTTTTCCACTTAAATAATTAATCTATACTAATATTAAAAAGCTGAAGAGTTTGTTTACGCGCGCTAATCTCAGGAACTACTGGTTCGAATTGAAAAATTCATTTTGTATTGGATAGCCCATTTATCGAGGAAGGCTTTAGGCTATATAACATCACGCTGCGACCTAAGGAGGCGAAGCATCAGTGAAAAATGTTGCAAAAACGAGGAAAATTATCCATATTTAACCGACTTCCAAAAAGGAGGAGGTTATCAATTCGGCCGGTATCTTTTTTTTTTTTTCTATGTATGCCCACCGATTACTCCGGGGTTTCTTGACCGATTCACAAGATTTTTTTTTTTTAATCGACAGAGGAAGCTCGTGAAATGGTCCCATACAAATTTTTACCTTCAACTCCTCAAGCCTGATGCTGCAGGGGTTTTCCCCCCTAAATTATGGGACTTTAGGAACCGTCGTTTACGAATTGGTATGCTTGGCCTAAGCATATACTAGATCATAGAGCTTTAGGTCCTACTCCTCAATCCTGATGCTGCAGGGTACTGCCAACCTAAATTATAGGGATTTAGGAAATGCTAATCATGAATTTTTATTGTATGTAATAAGCATATACTAAACCATAGAGGTGTAGGTTCTAGCTCCTCAATCCTGATGCTGCAGGGTACTGCCCACTTAAACTGTGAGGATTTAGGAACTTTCGCTTGCGAATTGATATCGTTAGTATCAAGCATATTCTACACCGTGGAACTCAAGGTCCTAGCTCTTCAATACTGATGCTGCAGAGTTGGAGGAATTACGAACTGACGCTTTCGAATTGATACTGTTGCTAGCAACCATGGACTAAACTACTACACGTGGACTACATCATGGAGCTCCTAGTCCTCTTGTGTATTGTTAATAAGTACTGTAGGTACCAATATAGAACTACATTAGTACCGTAGCGTTGGAGGGAGGAGAGAAAAAGAGCAGGAATAAGCTACACTAAAAAGCTTAAAATAAAAATTCTTTTCAAAAAACCGACTTCAACGCCACTACAAAGTATAAAAATAATTTTATTTTGTACACGTTTGTTGAAGTCGGGCGGGCTTAACTAGTAACGATGAAATCGATGCGCGACGCTTACCTTATGGTGACATATAAGAGACACGTTTCTTGAAATCGGACGAGCATCGCGTATTGGTTTCATCGTTTCTATTTAAGCCGCCCGACTTCAACAAACGTGTACAAAATAAAATTATTTTTATACTTTGTAGTGGCGTTGAAGTCGGTTTTTTGAAAAGAATTTTTATTAAAATATATTCTTTTAAAAACTTCTTAATCGCGATCATAGTAACAGAAATTGACGCGGACGAAGTCGCGGGCAACAGCTAGTTGTTTATAAACGTGATAAACTTCAAAAACACAGACAGACCATTCAATTTTATTTACTTATATAAAGGAGCTATTTAGAACGCTCAGAGCACGCAGAGGTAATGTGATTTGCCCCGGGAATATTTTCAAGATTACCCATCGTAACCCTAAACTGTATAAAAATGTGAAAATAAACTGTTCTACGTTAATAACCATCGAACAATAACGCTTGGAACATAATTTTCTAACAAAGTTCCGCTCCAAACGCAGCCAATGTTTGGAAACAACGAGTTAATTGTGAGTGCCATACAATTATTTTCTGTACAGATACTGATAACTTTTATTACATTTTTGATGGTAATATCATTTTTCAATAATTTTCTGCGAGCTCGTCATACTGACGCGACGATAGTGCGTATTTTTTTATGGACAACCAAAACAGGTTACAATAAATTAAAATTAAAAACTAAAAGAAATACATGTTAAATAAGTTATTATGCAGTAATGTAAACCTACTTACTGGTTGCCACAGCATGCTTAAAGCTTAAAACTACTTTTGCGTAGTCGGCCTTACTAGAAACGGCTTCTCACCGTTTCAACTATTACGCTTCTAAGCGTTATAGTTCGATGTTAATAACTTGTTATCGTGCGAAGACTGTTTAGATTCTACGTAGAAAACTCAATTATTGTAATTCAAAACCCATCAACTTTGAACGTGGCGCAAAAACACAAGGGGAGTTTGTTCATTACAAATATAATGCGATTGTAATAATATCTTTGCGACACAGTTATTTTTTTCATGTCATTGGATGGGGATTGAATTTTTGTTTTTGTTTTTTTTTTTATTGCTCTTGACTGCGATGGCATCTGGTAGCAAAGCTGCACTGTCTAGACAATCATACAGCATTGTAAATTCGACATCTCCTGAGGATGCTCCGGTGTCGGGGTGAAACGTGCGTCGAGAGTAGTATAAAAGGCTTGTGTGGTGGTGCATGTGAGTGGTGGTGGCATTGCTTGCTTGGGAACTTTGCTTTCTTGCTTATTCAAATTCAAATTCAAAATTTATTTATTTCATGTAGGCTACCTTGTAGCACTTATGACACGTCATAAATCTACCACCGGTTCGGAATGCAGATTCTGCTGAAAGAACCGGCAAGAAACTTGCCATGAACTTAGTTGGGAAGGTAAGCGGTGCTTAGCTTGTAACTGCATGTTTGGCCATACAGATTTTTTTTCTGTTGGCGGATTATAGCAAAATAATTCTAAGCTTTTCTTGCTACTCATGAACTTCCGCAAAATAAGGCCTGATTCTATGCAATATTTAAATCTGCATTAATCATTGCCACTCATTCATTTTCATTTGTAATCATCTTCCTTCAGACTAGATACTTACGTTAGCCCATTGAATCGGCTAAAACAATTTATAAGATGGAAACGAGATGACCTAGAAGTTGATACCGTATACGAATAGTCAACAGAAATCTTATCTGCTATTTGACGTGCAATTCAGCAAAGGTGGAAACAAAACCAACCAAACAAGCTACTTACCTACCATATTTTGTTATCTCAGTGTAAATATTTTTTTGTCAATTTGTATTTTTATCTTCACATCGCTACTAAAATCCTAAAACAACAAAATATTACACTAGCTGGCGCCCACAACGTCCATCACCGAAGATATTCATCTGATCTTCACCGAATTTAAATGGGACCAACCTGGCGATATATCTTTTCAAAAAATAAAAAAATTATTGAAATCGGTTCAGATTTGCCGGAGTTACGGCTTAACATCACCAAAAAATAAAAAATAAATAGGTACGTGTTGAATTGAGAACCTCCACCTCTTTTTGAAGTCGGTTAAAAAGTTCAGTTTTCACAATTAAATCATGGAATTAACGGTCTGATTCGCAAAAAGGTTTTGTTCCAATAAGTTATTCGAATAATAATTGTCCACAGCGTTGGAATTAATTCGACGTAAACTTATCTCTATTATGTTCAACGAAATAGAAATCGGATTTCATAAATTAATGCATTCTTGAAACGTAGATTGAACTTGTTAATAATTAAGTTCCCCTTTTAAGACCAATTAATAAATTATGTAAGGTTTACTTTAAGCATTCGAAATATTAAGTTCTTTGTTAAAACAGACAGAGCTAGGTATCCCTGCGAAATCCGTACGAGAAACAGATTTACCGACTTATCTCATACCTAATGTCGCGAACCTTGTTGAATATTTTTGACGACCTTTTTGATTTTGATGAGCGCTGTGGTCTTATAATTGGGAGGTCTCGAGTTCGATCCCGGCGGAGGCAATTTAGTAATTTATAATTTCTGAATTGACTCTGGTCTGGTCTGGTGGAAGGCTTTGGCCGTTGCTAGTTACCACCCTACCGTCAAAGACGTGCCGCTGAGCGATTTAGCGTTCCGGCACGATAGCGTGTAGAAACAGTAAGGGTTTAGGTTGAATGTACAGTTGTAAACTGCCATACCCCTTCCAAGTTAGCCCGCTACAATCTTAGACTACATCGTAACTTACCATCAGGTGAGATCGCAGTCAAGGACTAACTTGTCATCGAATAAAAAAACCTAAAGAATTTCAGAAGTAGCGATTGTCGTTGGAGCCCCAAGGTACTAGAGTGGTGATCTCAGATCAGAAAGCGCAGTCAGGCCAGGCCAGCCACATTCCGCATTTTAGGTATAAAGCTAAAAGTAATCGGCGTGATCCCGTCCCGATGGGCCAACAAGGGCCAACTCAATGGGCTAAGAGTTACGCGATATAAATGCTAGGTGAATATAGCTGTAAGTAAGTTAGCGATGGGCGACCTGAACCGCACTTTATTTTGCGGTGGCAAGAGTCGCAATTTATTTTAATAATTTTGCGGAGTGAATCTTCTGTGCCTTTACTATTCTGTGGTATAGGTTTTTTGTGGTAGGGTGTGAAAGGAAAGGCATTTTTGTTCTTGTATTTTCATAAAATAATTTCACTAAGCCGTAACAGCTTTCGTTTGTCACGACCATGACGAGTAGGCTGTCGGTGGATTATATCAATTATCATAATAAAGAGTTTATAGTCTGTTGAGTGGTTTTCTTGTTAAGCTTAATCCAATTGTCCCTTTCGCAGACCTTGTTTAACCGTTTTCAAAGGGGTTCTTAAATATTAACCATTTATTCAACACGGATGTAATATAATTTAAAATCTGAAACTCGAATAAGCGAGTTATTAACTTATAGAATGACCACTCCTTTGCTATCCACAAACAAATAGGTACCTGAGAACTTTAAGTACTACAAGTAGAGTGTCTAATAAAGGATTATTTTAATGCGTCTACAGATCAGCCGATAAACAGAATATGGGGAATAACCAATAAAACTTTGCCAGTCGATTCCTGAAATCACCAGAGATACTTGCGGAAGACTCCCGCAATCCAAATGCTTGTTTGATTTCCGAATCCAAATGTTGGTATGCATTAAAATATATCAACCGCAAGATGGATGTTATATCTTTCGACCAATGAAAATGATTCAAATTCTAAATTATTTATTTCATGTAGCCCAACCCGTGGCTCTTATGACACGTCGAGACTCTGGTTTGCACCGGAGCAGTGATCACCGGAGAATCGCCGGTGATTCTCCGGTGAAAGAAATCGATGAAAGTACCGGAGAAAAACCGGTGTTTCACCGGTTATTATTGAATCACAACACAAGTAATTTTATTTAAATAAAAAGAAGTTTGTTGATCAACACTGTTCACTATTTAATAAAAAGTCAGATACAATATTACGATTAAAGATAAGTTTTTTAATAAATCTGAATGATTGATTTTTTTAAAACCTTGTTGTTTTATTTTAAAACCTTTAAAATACATCTAATATCATTTGTAATTCACACAATATCGAATGCACTTAAAATTAAATTGCATTGTACTAGAACAGTAACAGTTAAAAACATTTCAATTGATGCTAAATCTATGTTCGAATACACCGGAGAACGGCAAATCACCGGAGATTTTCACCGGTGCTCGAAATTCCGCTCCGGTGCAAACCTCTATTCCGAATGCAGATTCTGCTGAGAAGAGCATTTACCATTACTAGTTCAACCGAAACAGGACAATGTGTGGAGTCTGTCGTCCACGGAGTTTTTACGCCTGACTATTTCTTCGAGAGGACTGGCTATTATATTTCCTTGTGATCGAATGTTATTTAGAATGTAATTTTACGAACTATTGTTCTGGGCATGCACTGCAGTTCATTAGTGTATTAGCAGCCACCCGAGCTGGGCGGCTTCCTAGTATAGATTACTTTATCACTTGGACCAGAGCAGTTGTCTGTACCGCGTGTGAGTTATGTTGAGGGCAGCCAGGGGATGCATAGAAATGCAATTCTTAAACTTAATTTATTAATTTAAAAAAAAATTACAACTAATTACATGATAAGTGACTACCGATCGATGTTAGATCCAATAGTACTCGTAGCTCGTCCCAATACCTCGAAGGCAGCCTTCGATTGTCGTCAATTGGCATGTAGGTCGTTGCTGCGCTTGCGTTTTCCTGCTGTCGACGCTACATTAGGGCTGCACCAGCATGACTTTAGGCTATGGATTGCACTAGCGTAACATGTGTTGAACATCTTGCCACCTACTATTATCAAACTGTAAAAGTTTCATTATAAGTTCACCAGAGTCCAAGTCTTTTATTTGTGTGCCCAAATTAGAAGGCTATAGAATCACTACATTCTATAGATAAATTGCCTTATTTTCCAGACATGTCTGAAAAACAAGCTCGCCTTAAAAATTTATTCTAATTTTATTATTAGATGGGTGATTTATGGGCATGTTTGATTTTGTGCTTTGAAGCCTAAAGTCGTAAAACCTAAAAGCTGACTAGATTTAGGTCTGGAATTTTTCTCTTCGAAAAAGTATGGTTAGGTAGATTGAAATCTTACAAGGCGGTGTAACATTGAATCTCGCACTCGATTAGGTACCTAACCTAAACAAGCTATCTAGTTGAAAGGAGAGCAAGGTCAAATCATTTACTTATCTTTTTTCTTTTAGATTAAAAGAAAAATATAACCGAAATTAAAATAACACTTAATTAATATACTGAATTATTTTTATAAGCCCAAAAATAGGCAGACTTTCAGTTTTATGAATGAAAATTGAAAAAAAGCAAAATCTGTGATAACAGTGAAAGAAATTATTCCAGCAAAGGTTCGAGAATTTTCAGAATCGGAGTGAGGATTACGTATTAACGATGATTTATTCTATTCAGTAATTATAAGAACTGTAAAAAATATCTAGGGTGGGCTTTGAGTATTTAAAATACCTACTCAAAGATGGTGGGTTTTGTTCCACCCTCGGAGGAAAAAAAAAAATTAATCCTTCAAGGTTCCACCCGATAAAAATAGAATGGCTTTTAGTCCGAAATTTTTCAGATACGAGTACTAATTCCTTTCCAAGAAAGATCTTTAAAAAGATTAGAGTTTGATGCCTTTTTAAATGACAAATATTAATATTGCCGAACCTTTTCTTATGAAAAACTTTTCAAAAAATTAACTAAGTTACATTTGAAATGTTATTTAAGTTAATCGACGGTTTTACCTCTTTCGCGAATTGTTTTCAGTTGAAACTGAAATTTTCTCAGTGCCTTTTGTAATTTTGCTGCGAAATCCGAGATTTCTGTTTTTCTGCTTCAACAACATTTCTTCTTTAAGTATTTCATTGTTCAAAAACAATTGGTTCCTTCCTTTACAATGTTCCTGGCAATTTTTCAATTCATTGAGTTTTCGGAGTGAAATATTTGATACTAGCTGATGCCCGCGACTTCGTTCGCGTGCATTTAGTTTTAAAAATCGCGTCGGAACTCTCTGATTTTCCATGTCACTCTCCAGGTCTGTTAGAGGCCTGGGCTTCGAACCCCCGAAAAGCATGCTAGAGTCTTAACCACTAGACTATCACCGCCGTATTCCAGATAACACTAAAAAAATATTAATATGTTGTAGGCTTTTGGGCTCCATGTTGATAGATCAGTCTAGTGAAAGCTTTTTGACCGATAGGCAGGAATCAGTTTCATCGTCGGACCGAAGTGATTTTCTTTCTACATGGATTAAATTAAATTATTAAAAGTAGCCCACGTAGCTCCTCTCGAAGTTACTCTCGAAGTCTTTAGTATTACGTAAGCAGATTTATAACAATTATTTACCCCCCCCCCACCCCCCCCCCCCATCCCCCTTGTCAGCAAAAGTAAGCAAAGCTCTTACCCCCTCCCCCATTACTTACGTAAACATTTTTCAATTATAAATGTATTTTTTTTAATATTATAATTGTAATGTTATAATTATAATTTTTAAAATTCCGAAGTGTGGCGAAATTATTTTCGCCACACTTCGGAATTTTAAAAATTAAAGTTTCAAGCATAGACAATGTGAAGGTTGCCATTCGTGTAAAAAAATAAATAACTACCGATGACGTAATCATCATCTAGACTCCCCTACCCCCTATTTTGGATGACATGGGGTTTTTTTTGTTTTATTGTTATGCCGGAAAATCGAAGAGTTTCCCGCGGGAATCAAGAAACCTTCATCTACGCAGACGAAGTCGCAGGCATCATCTAGTACATTTATAAATGAGCATAATGAGTGATAATGTCGTCGTGTGCGGGTGACGCGCTAAAATATCGCTAACAATCAACGTCTGCTCCGGACGTCACTTACGATTCTGGCGCTGTTCCAAAATGTATGATCACTGAGCCTCTTGTATAATAAACAAACAATCTTAAGAGGAGTTTGTCTCGAAAACGCCCACTACATACGAAGTTATATTCTTCTTTCAACCGACCAAACTCGGTACCAAATAAAATCGGTACAATGAAGCATTCAAAAGTTGTATAGTTCGCGGTAATGTAGGTGTGAGGGCGACGTATGAGACGCATATGACGGTATGAATAGTCCCAGAACGCGACTATACGAGTACTAGCTTTTGCTCGCGGCTTTGCTCACGTTAAGTTCGATTTTTCAAACCCCTATTTTACCACCTTAGGGGTTGAATTTTCAAAAATCCTTCCTTAGAGTGCGCCTACGTCATAAGAGGAACCAACTGTAAAAATTTCAAGTTTCTAACTTCAGTAGTTTAGGCTGTGCGTTGATATCTCAGTCAGTCAGTCAGTCAGTCAGTCAGTCAGGACTTATGGCCGCGACAATATAATACGGCCGCGACTATAATATAATATGGTCGCGACTATTCGACGCAGGTATTTGTGCTTTTGCAAATTATAATGATGCACATAGGTACTTTGTTTTTAGTCACTCGAGTACTATGTTAGTCACTCGAGTAGAGTCGATAACTGCCTCTTTATACATTTCTGGGTCGGGGCAAAAAATGTATGGGGCGGGTTTTTCTGCCAAGAAATTTTCAGTATCTATTAGCCCGGAGTTGTATTGTAAGTATTTTGGAATAATATGAACGCTATCATGTAATAAAATATGTATTCTTCGTAAATCATAATACCTCTCAGGTATATGTTTTGCGAAATACGAGTAGGTAAATTACAATTTTCATAATAATATTTGCATTGTACATATAAATACAAATTATTTATTTTATGCTGATATTGTATTTCGTATACCTATTATGTTTGTCTTTAAGCAAAATGCTTGGTTATTGTCATTTGGATCATTATTAGATTTCTGATTTTTTTGGGGGAGTAATCTTTCAGAAATTCCTTTATGATTTTTTTTAATACGGGAACCGCTTTGCACCGGAATAACAGATAGCCTATGTCAGGCTCTTTACTTCAGACCTAAATATTAGCGTACGAAGTCGCGGGCAAAGGAAATTATATCACAGAAATCAGAATATTACCTACTGGTAATGTCTTTTGTGTATTAGGACCGATTTCACCAACGTTATTGTAACAATTTTTGTATTATAAATATGACAAAATATTACGTTCGGGTAAGACTTTGAAATCGGTCCTAAATGACGAATACGGCGTTCGCGAAAAAAACTATCGTACCTTTTTGAATTCTCAGTTGATATTATTTGTTTTTTTTTTTTAAGATTTTTTTATAAATTTGATTTTTAAGCTATTGAATAGCTTTTATCGCGGGCCTTGAGCGTGGAGACCGAATCCAGAAATTCCGTAACGAAAATAACTTGACAAGGGACTCCTCTCACCGCTAGATGGCGTTGATAAAAAATGCTATGCAATAGCTTTACCGCGGCAGTCCCCGAGTGCCACACGTCTTTTTTTTTCAGATAGAGTACAGTCAAAGTTCCAGTTAGCTGCTACACCCTCACTTATGAGGAGAGAGCGAGCGCGCAGCTCTGGCGGGGGTACATTTTATGAATCCAATACAATATTTTTATAGTGGCGGATGCAGCATGTACTACAACAGTATAATTGTGTTTACAACATGTGTCTATTGCCACTAAAAGCGTTATTGGATTTTTCAAGTGCTTGCACGCCAGCGGCGAATAAATTGCTTTTGAAAGAAACGATAACTATTTATAGTTTCCGATAGATAACTCAATTTCCTACAATCTAGTTGGTTTGAACTTTGAACCAACAATTGTTTTTCGCAGACTTTAAAGCTGAATAGGAAATAATTAAAAACTGTTTGTTAATGGTTTAGAAATACGTAAAAGAAGGCAGATACCAATTTACTGCAAAAACAAACTAGTGCTTGACTACGATCACACCTGATGGTAAGTGAAAATGCTGCCTAAGACGGATCGCGTTTGCCTAGAAAATGCTTACTCACTCTTGAATTGAAGGCACCCAAGTTATAGCTGGAAATAGAAACATAAAATAATGGTTCGACAAAAAAATCACGAAGTTAGGTCTAATTTTTCACCAATTTGCATTTATTTTCCATGTGTTACATATTACGGAGCCAAAATGTTTATACAAAACTCTTATATACATAACCAAAAGACAGACCAGCCATTTTTTTCTTAAATGAATATCATACGAGACACGAGGTTTCGGGTATGTTTTATTTCAACTATCGCGGGGATTTTTCTCTGGCATTCTTTCTGCAAAGAGTTACACAAAAATATAAATCAATCTAAACATTCCCGACTGATTACTCGCCTCGATATTCTAGATATTGCTTGCGTCTAGACTTTAATAATCATTGTTATTAAAGAGACCAAAGCCGTTATTGAAGCAAAGCACTCGTTTCTATGAATCATAAGTACCTAGATATTATATGCGCGGTATCAATGACGCCTTTTAATTAACAAAAAGCAAATACTCGATTCGGAAAATTTGAAACGCAAAGCCTTCTTTTATAAAATTTACTCAGAAAACTTGTAGTGCAGAATTTCCATTACAATATATCAATAACGTTTTTTTTACTCGGCCAGGGACTCAAATCTTAGATCCCCTGTTCTTTATCCTCCCAATTATAAGACCACAGCGCTCACCATTGCGCCAGGGAGATCTTCGTTTATACATATAACAATATGAAAAATGTCGTTTGTTATTATTAGTTATCAAATGACGTAATTTCTTTATACATTGCCGCTTTTTGAATCATAGCTCATACATACATACGACAGCAGAGACATAGCTTTGTCTCTGCTATCTGGTCCCAAGGTGCTGGAGTGGCGAACTCGCACCGGGAAGCGCAGTGTTGGCAGACCCTCCACTAGGTGGACAGACGACATCAAACGAGTCGCAGGGAGCCGCTGGATTCAGGTGGCGCAAGACCGAGGCTTGTGGAGGTCCATGCAGTGGACGTCCATTAGTTGATAAAGAAGAAGAAGAATCATAGCTCGAAATATGGTTTTGGGGTTTCGGTAGTTAACGATACTTTAGCTTTAGGACGGCAGCAGAGTTCACACAACTTTGAAAACTTTGTGGAGAACTCTCAATCAACAGGTTCACATATGACCTATACATAACATATATAATTTTATCTGCGTCATTCGCCTATGCATGGCATAAGTTTCATTTCAGTTGCATCTGGCGAGCCGCCAGTTGTTAGCTAAACTTTATTGGATTGGCGTTCGCTCGATACTCCTACTGTCATTTACCGATCCGATAGGCTTTAAATACCTTTATTTGGTAACATTACTTTATCTAATGATTTAATGAATTAATAACAAAGTTGCATGGGAACAGGCGACTAAGTATGCGTCCGCTATCAACAAGATTGTTCCTACTTTTAATAGTTACCTATAACTACATTATATTACTATTCCTTTTTGTTTTGAAACGAGTACCTTCACGAGTATGAAGATACTCATATCTTGCCAGCTCTTCTCAGCTGCATCTGCTTAACGAACCGGTGGTAGAGTCTTTACTTGCCGTAAGAGAGAAAGACTGGCCTACATGAAATAAATAATATCGACACCTAAGTACACGTATTTAGGTGTCGTTATCGTCACGCTATAAGATTACTTCACTTGGGATTCAAAAGATTCATGCAGGGTACTTCCTGGGTGAATTAATTAACGCTTTGTTTCACTAACCTATCGTTAGCACAGTGTTCAAAAATTAGGTCTCCGTTAAAATATATTGCTGCAACCAGCCCTCATAAGCCAGTATAAAATATTTAAAGCGATTTATATTTGAATTTATCGAATAATCCAGACTGCTATTGAAAATATTTTCTCGCAGACGTTATCAAATCGCTATAGAAATATTGTATATTAATATGCTTTCTTGACAACTTATATATTAAGATCTTTTCCTACAGTGTCCCCATTCAAAAAAATTGCATATTTATAAGAGTTCAAAATTGGATATTTTGCATTAGAACTTGCATTGATAAAAATGGAATACTTATATCAAAATACACATTAGCTGGGTCCCCACCAGACGATCCAAAATGGATCGGCGATCCCGCGATCCGCGATCCAAAATCGTGAACGTGGAGCGTGGATCGTACTAGGCCGATCCAGTTTGTTTAAACTGCGATCCGGAACGAACGGATCGGGCGCAGCAGGGAGCGCGCGCTCCAATACGAGCGCATGGATCGCGCGCGGCACGTCCACACCGCCTGCACATTTGGATCGCGCTCCTGCCGCGTGCGATCGGAGCGCGATGGATCGTCTGGTGGGGACCCAGCTATTCAATAGCATAGACATTTTAGAAATAACTACAATCTTATAATTACGCTTGAATAAGACTTATTTCAAGTTGGAGAAATCAGCCCTTAGACGTGAAAAAATCGACTATTACTTTATGACGTTATTTACTAGACTAAACAAAAATTTGTTATCAATCACACTTTGCCTCTGTTTTATCAAGGCTCTCCAATATTCCATTTCAATATTTGCCCTAATACCTTTCAATTTATTGTACAATAAAAAAAAACATATGAAAGCTTTTACCGTAAAGATGCCCATAAAGTTTATTTTATTCGGAACTCTTCGACCACGCCCATAAAAAGCCGAAGTGTCGGCAAAATGATACGGCCGCCTCACCTTGACAGTGGCCAGCTAATCCTTTATGAGGGTTTTATACCCCATGTGTTTTATACTGACGAGATACATAGGTTTTTTTACCACCAATAAAACCGGGCCTTCATTTTTACATTACGTACCAGAAATACTGGTCTTTAACGCGTGTTAGGTGTATTTTACCATGTCCTCCCACCCAAATTCGCCCATGGTAGACAGTCTTCACCAAAATTTGCCATCTATGCTGGAAATGTTATACCTAGTATATTTTGTGTGTGCGCAATCACAGGTGCACTCTCTATTCCCTCACTCTCGCAGTTCGGTGGGACGGAAATCCGACACGACCGAAGAGAGATCAGATGCAGGACCGATAATTTTGAGTTTTGATGGCTTAACGTGCTGTCGTAGGTACGTAAGGCCGTCAAAATTCAAAATTATTCCTTTCATATAGGGCAACCTGGGCTCTTATGATACGTCAAGACCAGAGGTCAAGACTCTACCATGCTTACTTAAAGCTACCATCGGTTCGGAAAGCAGCCCCCCGATTCAGACCCTTCCGATAACTTTTGTTTTTTTTTTTTTAAAGAACATTAGCCAAGCTGAAGTTGACTAATATCCTCCTCTCCCCTCCAAATAAGCGGAAAGCTTGTGCTAGGAGTGGGTACGACAATAGTGCAACGGGTGGGGTTCGAACCTGCGACCTTTCAGTTTTCAGTCCGCACCTTTAACCGTTGGGCTATTGAGGCTTAATTTATCGATCGATTCGGTTTGTTACCGTACGATAACATATATTTTCAATTCGTAAATGCTCTTGTAATCGAATGTATCTTGTCGATGTCGATAACGTAGTCGATACCGAATCGTATCCTCAAACCAAACGCTCTGAATCACACGACAAATTTTTTTTATACGAGATCGATATCTAACCGTATCGACACGGTATGTTATCGAACAGGTCTGAATCGCCCTCCAGATTCTGCTGAGAAAAGCGTAAAACGTGCTCGTGCGTGATGTCCCAAGGGGTACATTAATTCTGTCAGTGAACAAGCTAAACATGTTTCTGCATAAAGATTTTAAACTTGATTCGTAGTTTAATCACATAATTGTGATAATATACTTAGTACGAGTACGTACCACGGTAATTGTTTTAGTTGGAATTGTCGATATTTCGATCCAGTTGTATGGACCGTGGTCACGACGGGACTGCGGTGTTGCGAGACGTCAAGTTGAAGCTGTCATGGGTAGCATCTTTATAACAAAAATTACAACAAAAATTACCGTGGTACGTACCTAACCGAACCTAACTTAACGTAGTACCGTGGTATATTATCAAATTTATGTTTCTGGATATCCTGAAAGTTCAAGGTAAGCAAAACATTATATGTATGTGAATTTACCATTTCACTGAACTTGGATGAGTCTCTCGGAATCTCCTTATTTTTTTTTTATCCTGTCATCCGTGTACCGCATTAAATAAAAGGGACTGTATGCATTATTTATATGGCACTGAGGCGTGAGATATTGAACTTTTCACCTCACAACACGGAGACTTTATTAACTTAACCAGCTTTGCTTGCGATTTTATCCGCGTTGATTTAGGTTTATAATTATCTATATATATATAAATTTCAAAGTCCTGACTGACTGACTGAGATATCAACGCACAGCCTAAACTACTGAAGTTAGAAACTTGAAATTTTTACAGTTGGTTCCTTTTATGACGTAGGCGCACACTAAGAAAGGATTATTTTAAATTCCACCCCTAAGGGGTTTAAATAGGGGATGGAAGTTTATATGAAACTCCGTCATTTTTCAAGCTGTTTCCATCAAAGTTGGTATTTGAGCTTTCAGTTAAAAATAAAGAAGTACGTGTGTCACAGTTTTTGAAAATTCCACCCCAAAATCTAATTCCACGCGGACGAAGTCGCGGGAGCAAAAGCTAGTTATAATATAAACGTAAAAATTCTTTTTACAAAACCGACTTCAAACGCCACTACAAAGTATACCAACTGTGCCTATAAAATTTGAAGAGTTCCCTTGATTTCTTCATCAGATCCTGACCTGATGACTATGGGACCATCTAGGAAGTATACCCTGTCAAACAAAAAAAGAATTTTCCAAATCGGTCCAGGCGTCTTCAAGTAATCGGGAAACATGCATAAAAAATTAAAAATACAAAAAAAGATTCCGACGACCTCCTCCTTTTTTGGAAGTTGGTTAAAAACTCGTACTCGTCTGAACGTAAATACAAGAATTATAAATATTACGTAAGTGCACAATAGGTACGTCATGCTCTGACAAGAAATAGCGTTGAAAAAGGTCACAATGCCGACTATTGATAAAACCGGCCAAGAGCAAGTCGGACCCGCACACGAAGTGTTCCCTACCATCGTACAAGATACATTGTTAAGATCAGACAAAAATCAAAGTTTATCGTACGGAGACCCTTTTTATCATTAAACTTTTTTTTATTATTTGCTGTTACGTAGCGGCAATAGAATACACATTTTGTGAAAATTTCTAGTAGGTATCTGCATAGGTAGAGCTTGAAATTTTATACTTGACAGACGGAAATTGAGGCTTACTAGGTAATAGGGTCCCGTTGGCACCCTTTGGATACGGAACCCTAAAAAACAATTTTAAAGTCTAATCAGTGCCGTAGGCGGCTTCAGTATGTCCCGTGACGTAGACACCCTTATCTGTCAGTGACTCGTACAAGATTGATGAACTGAGCGTCAGCCTCGAGTAATATGTACGTAGTTTCCTCTGAATCGGGAACACTGACCCTATCTTTTTGACATCATTTTCTACCCTGCAAAAATTTTTTTATTTTATTTCAACTGATTTCGTCTCTCTCTTGAGATGTAGAGAAATTATTGCTAAAATATGTTAAGACTAGCTTTTGCCCGCAACTTCGTCTGTTTTTCCACGATAAAAGGTAGCCTATTTCACTCTCCAGACAAGACGGATTGACGTGGTTTTTTGTATTGGTATAGTTGACTATACCAATGTAAAAGCCACGTCGATCCGATGCTCTGTTGTTGCGTGATTGAGGGACCAACCAACAAACAAGTACAATTTCGCATTTATGATATTTCTAGCTTTAGTACGCGACTTCGTACTTCTTCGTCCGCGTTTGGTTTTTAAAATCTCCTCTGTTTTCCGGAATAGAAACCTATGCCACTCTCCAAATCATAAAATAGTTTAAATATAATAAAATAAACTGGCCCAGTGCGAGTCGAGCAAAAAAAGCCAAAAAAACACGTCTCTATCGGGGGAACCCCCTTTAATTTTAAATTTATTTTTATTATTTCTTGTTATAGCGGCAACAGAAATACACATTCTGTGACAACTGTTTAACTGTGATAGGCGAACGGACGGACAGACGGATGGACGGCGGAGGCATAGTAATACCAAGTAATACCAAGTAGTTACTGTGAATTTCCAAGAGGAGCTTAAATAGCGTGAAAAAACAGCTTTCGTGCTCTCTCACAAATGCAGCTTGGCAGAAGGAAATATTATTCATTTTCATTTGTGTTTATCATACAGTATCGTGCTCCTTTTTGCCATGAAAGTCGTTTAGTGTTCTTAAATCATAGTTAATGAGGTGCATGCTTCGAAGTAAATCTCACTTATGATACAGATAAATGAACTAAAATGGGTTCCATTTTTATTAACATTTTGGTACGGACCCCTTAAAAGTATCATTCCTGGATTACTCGGGTGCCCCATTTCAAAACCTAGTAAGTGTGATTGACAAAATTTTACAGGAGACCAAAAAAACATATTTGTGGTAATAGTTCTTGCAATTCACGACGGCGCATGGCTCATGGTTGTGTGTGTGTCGGTGTCGTATGTCATATCTGTATAAGAGTGAGCGAGAGCTTGCTCGCGCCTGACCGCTCCCATCTAGGCTCCTGACAGGCACGGACACTTACGCAATGTGCATGTCCACGACGTAACCACAAGTGAAGCGCCCGTAACTTCGTGAGATAAACGTACTATAGCCCTTCTGAACTCTTCAGTATCTGTTGATGAGTCTCTTCAGTACCTAAGCCTCCATTTGGAATAAGGGCATGTGTACTGTGACCCGTGTACTGTGACCCGTGTACTGTGACCCGTGTACTTTGACCCGTGTACAGTGGCCCGTGTACTGTGTAGTGTTATCTTCACACTTTCTTTGAACTTAAATCAACTGACTTGAGCATAGCAGCTCTGTCTACTTATTCCTTTTGTAATGTCGAGTCATGAACGAACAAAATTTTAATTAAGAACACAGTACTTACCTCGTTCTTAATATAGGAAAGCGAGACTCCATGCTAAAGCACCTCTTGTAGTGAAGTGCTGTACCTAGTACCTACTGCTGTAAAATCTTCAATTAAATTGGTTCTTATTCATTCCTCTGTTTGTGAAGAATTCATATCGTTGATTACAAATTCAAAATCACTTTATTTACCGTGTATGTAACTTGTAGGTACATCCACTTACCTACCAGTTTACACTAATATTATAAATGCGAAGATTTGTACTACTTACTACTTCACGCCACAATGAATGAATCGATTTGGCTGAAATTTAGGATGGAGATAGCACACAATGAAGGATAAATGCATAACGTTTTATCCCGGAAAATTAAAGAGTTAGCGCGGGATTAAAAAAACTTTATCCACGTGGACGAAGTCGCGAGCATCATCATTAAAATTTGGAATGTCCTTCCGGCTTCCGTTTTTCCAACTAACTATAATGTCTTTAAATCAAGAGTGAATAGGCATATTCTAGGCAAGTGCGCACCATCTTAGGCTGCATCTTCACTTACCATCAGGTGAGATCGTAGTCAAGCGCTAGTCTATATAGTAGGTATATTTAAAAAAAAGAGAGAGAGAGAGAGAACTCTCAGGCGTGCATGTTTTTCTTCACTGTTGAAGCATGTAGTATTTACTTGCTGAAACGCAAATAACTTTCAGAGGTCGAACCTGCGACCCCTCGAATAGGATATCGCAGTTCTAACCACTGGGCTAATACTGCTCTTGACTTGATGTATAATATTAATCAATTGGGTCAGATCACGGAGGGTAAATTTAATTGAATTCCAATCCGATAAGGCCATTTGCGGCTTAGAAACATACTGACAGAGCCAATTTATTTAATCCCTTATTCCCCTGAGGATGTATCTGATTTTATTCCATCGACTATAATAATCGAAATTGTATTTCAGCAAGTCTCGGCCGAAAAAGATATTGTTTGAAATGGACATTTAACTATTCTGTACCAATTTATGTAATACGTTTACAATTATTTATGTTAAACGTTTAGGTATGAACTAAATATAAAAAAAAAACTAGCACTTTCAAGGGAACTTATTAAGATTTTTTTTTAATAAAGTTTTGTCTATACATATAGTGAATAATTTTTGTTTAAAAGATGCTTAGTCAACGTAATAAATTCTTTTTTGGTTTACATAATCTATAATTATATAAAAAGACTTGTCCTGACTGACTGACTGACTGACTGACTGACTGACTGACTGACTGACGATCAACGCACAGCCTAAACCACTGAAGTTAGAAACTTGAAATTTTGACAGTAGGTTCCTTTTATGACGTAGGCGAGCACTAAGAAAGGATTTTTCGAAATTCGCCCCTCAAGGGGGTAAAAAGGGGGGTTAAAGTTTGTATGAAACTCCGTCATTTTTCGAGTTATACTCATGAAATTCGGTATTTAGGCTTTAAATTGAAAACAAAAAAGTACATGTTTCACAGTTTTTAAAAATTCTACCCCCTAAGGGGTTAAATAGGGGTTGAATGTTTGTATAATAGTCCTTCGTTCTTCAAGTTATTTTTCAAGTTACGTTTATGAAACTTGATATTTTGGCTCTTGATTAAAAATAAAGAATTACGTATTTTACATTTTTTTTAAATTCTCCCCCCAAGAGGGTAAAAAGGGGGGTTAAAGTTTGTATGAAACTCCGTCATTTTTCAAGCTATACCCATAAAATTCGGTATTTAGGCTTTAAATTGAAAACAAAAAAGTAAGTGTTTCACACTTTTAAAAAATTCTACCCCCTAAGGGGTTAAATAGGGGTTGAATGTTTGTATGATAGTCCTTCGTTCTTCAAGTTATGTTTATGAAACTTGATATTTTGGCTCTTGATCAAAAATAAAGAATTACGTATTTTACATATTTCGAAAATTCTCCCCCCAAGGGGGTAAAAAGGGGGGTTAAAGTTTGTATGAAACTCCGTTATTTTTCAAGCTATACCCATAAAATTCGGTACTTAGGCTTTAAATTGAAAACAAAAAAGTAGGTGTTTCACAGTTTTTAAAAATTCTACCCCCTAAGGGATTAAATAGGGGTTGAATGTTTGTATGATAGTCCTTCGTTCTTCAAGTTATTTTTCAAGTTATGTTTATGAAACTTGATATTTTGGCTCTTGATCAAAAATAAAGAATTACGTATTTTACATTTTTTGAAAATTCTCTCCCCAAGGGGGTAAAAAGGGGAGTTTCAATATTCATAGTTAAGACAGGACAACGTCTGTCGGGTCCGCTAGTACTTAATATAATTGCCTATATTTATAGAATGAGCTCAGGAACTGTCATTTCACCGAAGTTAACCTTCGTCACGGGATAATGAGTTTATCTTAAAGGAAAATCCGATTTTCAACATTTTTTGAGCCTTAATTGGCGTTGGGACGCAATAAAATTAATATAAATTAAAATATACCTGCGTATCTTGTATCATAATAATAGGTCGATGATTCAAATTCCAGGAGTCGCACCTCTAAAATTTCGGAGCTTTTTAAATATTACTTGGTGACTACAACTCACAATAGAAATCTCGTCGTCTTCTTCCTGAAAAATTCTTTGAAATATTTTCGTTTATCGCACGAAGTTTCGGGCACTTTACTTTAGTACGTTTACTATACCTAAATGTTTCGATGCAATAGAGTGAATGGTAGTTTAAAAATTTTTCCCACAATGTTACTGTGTCTTGCTCTATTTTGACTGAAACTCTACTCTTGTCCTCCGTGCATTAACTTGATGTACTTTATTCAAAATTTAATTTTATCTCGCCGTACATTCTACTGTGGGCAGCGTTCCAACGGAAAAGAGAATCGTAAATGATGTGGGATTCATCTTTTCAGCACTTCCGACTTCGACAGGATAGATAGTAAAATGTAGTTTTGAGCTATTCAAATTTTACTAGTAAATCGAAGAACTTTTTTTTATTGGATGGCAAGTTAGTTGACTGCAATCTCTGATGGTAAGTGACGATGCAGTCTAAGATGGTAGCGGGCTAACTTGGAAGGGGTATGGCAGTGTACTCATACCCCTAATCGGTTTCTACACGCCATCGTGCCGGAACGCTAAATCGTTTGGCGGCACGTCTTTGACGGTAGGGTGGTAACTAGCCACGGCCAAGGCCTCCCACCAGACACAATTTTTTTTGTAATTGTGTGTTTGTATTTACGTATGTTTCACCGTACCATCTAAAATACTGAGCCGATTTTGATTAATGAGGTGAGGTGTCAATCGAATGTTATTTTGGTCCGGGTGATATAGGCTACATTTTATACTATTAAAATAAATATGCCGGATGTTACACCCAATTTTCTGTACCTAATGCTTAATTTTTTTTTATTTTTTTGTGTTAATGTATAAAGTATAAATGATATATGGAACCTTTTGCTTAAGTAGGTGTATATAAAGAGCTCAAGTAATGAAACTTAGATCAAAATTTTAATCTCTCAACTATCTCAATTAATCGAATTATACAACACTTCTACGAAATATCTAAAAATTCAGATTAAAACATCAACAAAATAAACATCCTTTTTGTTTGTGTAAATAATTTTAAAACTGTTTACATTCGCTGAAATCGCTGCAAACGTCCGACATCCAATAAAGATTTGAGATTTCCGGCAAGGGAGTTTTCTCACACAACTGACTTGTGTAAATAAAGAAATTTAAAGGTTATCACAGATTAGAATGCTACATTTATTATTATAGTACGTTTATCTCACGAAGTTACGGGCGCTTTATTTGTGGTTACGTCGTGTACATGCACATTGCGTAAGTGTGTGTGCCTGTCAGGAGCGTTGGTGGGAGCGGGCAGGCGCGAGCAAGCTCTCGCTCACACTTACACAGATACGACACACACACAACCATGAGCCACGAGCCGTCGTGAAATGAAAGAACTCTACGAGGTAAATAATATAGTAAGAAGCTTTAAGACACGACTCTAAAACGGGTACAGTAGTAAAATAAAATATTAAATTAAAAAAACCCGACTGCGTAAATTAAAACTGAAAACTGAAAAAATAAGTGCAGTAATCTAGAATTCAGTTAAATAATATTGACTAAACAGATGGGACCCGTTATTATTGGAAAGATTTAAACCGATCTAGATTTTTAACGGGCCTCGACTAAAAATATCTTCAATACTTGAAATTAAAACATTAAATTAATACAATGGTCCCCTTATTCAGTATAAATTTTAACTTAGTATATTTCTGAGAAAAAAAGGCTCGACACACACAAACGGACTATAAAGCAATATAGGGGTTCTGTTTCTTCGGAACCCTAACAATAACAAACGTGGCGGATCTTGAATGTGAATTTATGTTACACCAACTAACAAAATAAAACAAAGTGATAATAAAATGTTTATTATCTTGTTTTTATCATAGTTGACCTACACATCTCCTTAATAATGCGGAAGATTTGCACTTTATAGGTGGTTGACATTCACAAAAAATAGGTAATAATCTATTTGTGAGAAAAGATTATTCTCGCAAACATTGTTATGGTTCCGTAGTAAAACACATGTCGTATTGTCTAAAAATGTTGGCTACAGGTTGACGACCGCAGTCACTTCAGGGGCCCAAGTCTGCTATTGCAATTGTAGTTCAATTGTCCATCAATGACATACCAATTGCTACTTTTAGCAATTTTAGTAGTCTACTAATTCAATGGCGTCACAATTGTTTTCCGATGGTTTGACACTGACACTTTTAAGTCGGTTAAAAACATAAATTGATAGCGTATAACGTTTTTGATAACGATAAACTCGTTTCGGCGAACGCTTTTTTAGCTAATGACAATACCGAGGATCATTGAATTACAATCCAATTACAAGAACATCGAATGACCATTGTGAATTTAGTAGACTACGAAATTTTGGACCAATGATAATTGAATTGTAATGGCATTGCGGTTCACTGACAATGACATTTAAAATAGCAGACTCGGGGCCCTGATTGGCTGGTATTCTTTCGCTATTGGTTAAAATGCATTGATGAACAAGAACGTCATAATTCCATCCAATCAGAGTTGACTGCGATCAGGATACATTCATTAGATCGTGTATAGTTCTTGCATTTCACGAGGGCGCGTGAGCTTTACTTGTAGTTACGTAGCCCATTGCGTGTCAGGAGCCTAGGTGGGAGCGGTCAGGCGCGAGCAAGCTCTCGCTCCCACGTATTATATAGATACGACACACCTGCGACACACACACAACCATGAGTCACGAGCCCTCGTGAATTGCAAGAAAAGTAAAAAAAGAATTGTTTTGTATTTATTTTTTATAATGAGAATTTACAATTTTAATTAACTTAATGATATCGTCAAATTGCAGGACAGCTTGTTGAGATTAGTGAATGAAAATAGGTTCATTCATTTTGAATATTAACTTTTTTCTAATTTAAATAAAATTAATTTTCTCATGAATTTTCTAAAAAATTGTGAAAACGGCATTAAATTTGAAGCTTAAAAAGAAAATTAAGAGACAAACAAACATTGCAATAAAGTATCAGCAAAGAAATTATTACTTATCTAAAACCTTCTTTCTTTTTTGATAAATAAATAAAATTGCCAATAAATAAAAGAAAGGTCAATGTGTGATATTTTGTGAGACGAGTACAATTTGCCGAAAATTAATATGACATCAAGACTTAGTCATAGTCCAGAATCTAGACTATGATAAATCTTGATTAATGCAATGTATATAATATATAATTATATATGCATGCAATAACATAGATTAATATGTATGCAAAGATTGCATCCGTCAGTTTTTCTCGTGAAGCTTGTCGCCAATACTCTCTGTCTACTCTTAGTTAAAAGGCATTGTTGCATTAAAATAATCTAAATTCAGCCAATCATCACAATCGAGTGTAGTACATCGTTAAATTAAATGTATGAAAAGGTGCAGTAATGATTTATGCAACTTTTCTACGCTCAACATCATAAACCACATCGCTGAAGAAATATTAAAAATTCGGCAGTGTGTTGGTTTGTTGGTTTTTGGTTTGTCCTTCAATCACACAGCAAGGTGACAACAGATCAACCAGAGTTTTTCACATGAGTATAGTTGAGGACTAAAAGTGTGACAAATGCTGACTTTTATCCTGGAAAACAGAGGATTCCCGGGGCATTTTTAAAAACCTTTTTCCTGTATGTCAAAATATGTGCACTCATATATTGGTAGTTGCTTTTCGTGGGGATGATAAAGCGGATTCCTTAACATATATCTTTCCGTTGAACCTTCCGAATGGTTTAGGTAAGTTAGTATGTATTAAATCAAACAAACTATTTTAAACTAGGCACTTATTTAATGACTTCATAACAACACTTATTTACATAAGTATCAACGTGGGAATAAACATTTCATAAAGTTATAACAAGGAGTATCGATAAGGGCCAATCCACACAGAGCAGTAATATTTGCCACACGTTACTAAAGACGCGTGTAGTTTACGACGCGGCATACAAAACGGTTTTGGCAAGTTCTACTAATGACTAACGTTTGACAGTTTTGTATTGGAAATATGTCAAATTGTATTGTACAATAACGTTTAACGCTTGTTTTTTGTTGTGAAATAATAATATCGTGCGACATTGCTCGTAAGAATCCATTCTCATTTTGGTATATGAGCACCTTCAGGTAAGAAGCCACGCTCGTCAGCAGTGTAGTCTACTCTGTACTTAATACCATCAGGACCTATGTACTCGTAGAATCCTCTAGCTCTCATTCCCTCGCTTTCGTTGTCGATCTTTTCGATCTTGCCGGCTTCTTCCGCGAGGATTGTGTTCTTTGTTTCATAGATGTAGTGATAACTCTCAAGTTCTAGCTCCTTGTCGAATCGGATGATTCCGTGCTCGTAATCGTAAGTACCCGCTTTGGAATCTACTGGGTAGTAGACGGGAGAGGGTTTGACGAAGGCTGGGGTAGAGCTGACGTATTTAGGAGTGTTGGAGACGAAGATGTTAGGTTTGGCGGTAGTGAAGGGCGCAGCCGGAGTGTTGGAGACGAAGATGTCAGGTTTGGCGGTAATGTAGGGCGGAGGTTTTACGTTAATGAAGGGGGCAGGTTTGGCGGTTGTGAAGGGTCCAGCCGTGACACGTGCCGTGTTCCTGACAGGTACAGCGGTCGTGAAAGGCGATGCAGTAGTCACGGGTAATCTAAAAACACGTACATATTTTAGTAAAAGAACGCATTGTTTTATACCCAGAAAGCAAAAGATAATATGAATAGGGGTTTTTCACTATCATGCCTTTTCCAACTTACGGTCGATTCCTATACTTAGATATTTAATCATAATTTTACATAATTTGACGACTAGAATACTTCACCTAGTAAGTGAAAGTAACCTCGTCATATTTAATTTTTTTTTAAAACCGATTTCAAACGCCAATACAAAGTATATCAAGTGTGCCTATAAAATTTGAACAATTCCTTCGATTTCTACAGGATCCAATCATCAGATCCTGGTCTGATGTGATGACCATGGAACGTATACTTTCAGAAAAAAGGAGAATTTTCTAAATCGGTCCGGGCGTCTTTGAATAATTGAGGAACATACATAAAAAAAGATTCCGAATTGAGAACCTCCTCCTTTTTTGAAGGCAGTTAAAAATATCACTATTGACATTTTAATTAATAGTCGCATTTCCTACAAAGAATGTAAACCCATATTTGTTCACTTTCTCCTACTTACTAATGACATCATATCTTTTAATCAATATTCTTGCGTGTATAGGCTACTTTTAAGCACCTATGCTCCATTTTAGTCTGCATCTTCACTTACCATCAGATGAGATGATTGCAGTCAAAAATAATAAAAAAATAATATGTCTACTTACCTAGGATTCTTATCGCCAGTGTAACCACTGCCTGGGCTTCCAGGGCTTCCCGGGCCTCCTGGACCTCCCGGGCCTCCCGGGCCGCCTCTATCTGAGGATCCGGTGTAGAATCCACCAGCTCCACCAGCTTCACCACGGTCGAAGGTGCCGCTATAGAATCCACCAGCTTCACCACGGTCTCCGAAGTCACCGCTATAGAATCCACCAGCTTCACCACGGTCTCCGAAGTCACCGCTACAAAATGGTTACAAAGGACAATGGGGGATTTTGTATGGACTCCGTCCCCACCCTCCAACAGTCATGGGATGCGTTTCAATAAATTTACTAGGACCCAACAAAAGTAAAAATACCTATTTTAGTTGCAAAATCAATATTATTATAAAATTGGGTTTATTTATAATAAAAATAAACTTTTTTGGGCAAAAATGTATTTATTTTTAGATATATAATGCGCTTATTTTGTGTAAGAAATAAGATTTTTTGGACAATAATAAGTATATTTTGAAATAAAAATCATATCCTTCCTAAAAATAAGCATATTTCCCTTCCCCGCCTTCACCTCCCCGAGGACCGACGAGTTACCTTTGCGCGTCTCCCGCGCGTCCGCATGTATGCGTTACTTATTTTTTTTTTTTTTTTTTTTTTTTATTATTATTTTTTATGCGTGATGTTACTTAAAATATCTAAGTTTTTATAGTTCCTGGTAAAATAAAGATTATCTTATTATTCCGTATTTTATTCCACTTTACTGCACACTAAGTAATTGTACATATATGTAAAAAATGTAATAAAAAATCGAATGAAAAATTGAATAAAAACATATTAAAATATATTATAAATCCGAAACCCCATATATTAAAACAAAAAAAAAACAACAAAAATTTCAAAATATAACCATATTCATTTTCTGATTAGCTTTTTTGAATATTAAATGTTAATTATTTTTTTTTTACATTTTTATGAGGTACACTGCCACTCGCATCGTGCCAGTGTCCAAGTTGTATGAAAGGTATTGGAACCTGGAGCAGACCGGATGTTAGGGGTGAGGAGAATAAAAATTTGTTTTTGTACTCTGACAGAGTCCTTAATAAATAACTATTAAGTACTTCGAATCCTATGAGTTTAAAAAATCGTGCAACATCCAACGCTCCGATTTTATCTGCAGTCTGGACGTAACCTTACAACACGCATATAATATAATTTATTTATGTGCCCTTTGGTTCAAATTATTATTTAGCTGCTAATGTTTTGTTTCTTTTTAATTTTTGTGCATTATGAATGCTTTAAAAATTTATTTCATGACATAAATAATTGTGAAGTGTCTCTGCTATAATTGCTGTAACGCTTCTTATAAAAAAAAGACGTGTGGCACTCGGGGTCTGCCGCGGTAAAGCTATTGCATAGCATTTTTTATCAACGCCATCTAGCGGCTCACCGTAGAGGAGTCCCGTGTCAGGTTATTTTCGTTACGGAATTTCTGGATTCTTCTTTCTGGATGGATAAAAGCTATGCAATAGCTTAAAATCGCAAAATGATGTTATAATGTTATAACATACCTACATAATAATACTTGTATGTGAAGTAAAATTGAAAGCTTCAAACTTACTTGTAACGTCCAGAGCCGTCAGGAATCCAACGTCCATTTTTGTCGTATTTACCGGGGTCGTATTTGCCAGGGTCGTAGCGTCCCGCGTTGTATTTAGCAGGGTCATATTTGGCGGGGTCGTATCTACCAGGGTCGTAACGACCTGAGCTATCGATGTTGGCGGGTTTAATGAATTTTTCGATTATGTACTTGAACGGGTCTTGTCTGATAGTTGTGGGCCTGATCGTTGTGGGGTATTTAAAGGGATATGAACTGAGGGTTGTGGGCCTGATCGTTGTAGGTCTAATTGTTGTGGGGTATTTAAAGGGAACTGAACTGAAGGTTTTGGGCCTGATCGTTGTAGGTCTTATTGTTGTGGGATATTTAAAGGGAAGTGAATAGGCGGTTGGCGTCCTGAAACAAACGAAACATTTTTTATCCAAGTTAGATATCGACTAAAACATAACCGTCAGGCTATAGAGGCTTTATCGAAAATCTTTATCTTTATGGGATCGATCAGGTGGAGAAACACCTTTATTTTGTCCATCATTTTCTTCTTTCCTTTCTTTTCTTTTCAAAAAAGAAAGAAAATAAATAACGTCTAGTTGTAGATGATAACTAGGATAATGAACTACGACACTCAAGTCTAGGAAGCCATGGAGAATAAGCATAGAGAATGTTAAAAATACTAACGGATACTTGTTGGCTGCTAGAGCTACCGCAGCCATGGCGGCCACCTGAAAAAAATCATGGTAAAAGTCAAGATCGTTTACTTACAAGGAAGTAGTACAATCACATGAAGAAGTGGGCGAGACAGGCATGCCAACAATTTGCAATTAGTGTAACATTTTATAAATTAAATTAAAGTAATAATGTTACCAGTGCAAATTCTGTATTACTGAATTATGTGGATTATAAGTTTGGAAGTTAAAAAAAGGAAGCTGTTCCATTCAGTGTAGGAAGTTTTTCCCAAAAATCACAACATTTTGAAACGACATGGAAGGTGTGGTTTTGTCCAGAAATAGGCACGCAAGATATATACAACGTGTAACAAAAGGGTGGGTCAACACTGAAGGAAGTCAATGTGCTCATGAAACTGAACAACTTTCCCCAAGAAACATGGGTCGAAATATGAAAAAAAATGTGGACCTCCCATACAAAATTGACGATCCGCTGATTGATTTACTATGGGAGGTAAAAATTTTTTTTCATATTCGACCTATGTTCCTTGGGGAAAGTTTTTCAGTTTCATGAGCACATTCACCTCCTTCAGGGTTGACCGACCCTTTTGTTACACGTTATATTTGTACACACTTATCACTAATTTAGTCACAGAACGACAACGTTTTTGCAACAACACACTATTGAGCGCAGATCTCTCCTCAGAGAAGGGTTTTGACCCAATGCAAATTGGCAGACTTCACACACTTTTGAATATTTCCTTCACCGTTGAAGCATATATGTTTAAACGCACACAACTCACCAAAAAAAAAAAAAACAAAATTCTTTATAACACGTTTTATTATATACTAAATTTGTATGTTTCTTTGTAAAATATAACTTTGATATAATTTGAAAACTTCACTAACTAGCCAACAGTTGGTAATAAAATTCATTAAATTCCATTACCATCCTACCATATTTGGTGTATCCTACCATATATGGTGGTGGCGTGAATATTTAGATAAGATTTTATTATTAAATGACACTTTAGCATTTACATAAATATAAATACGTACCAGTAGAAGAGTGCGCATTGTGTATTATTGCTATATTTAATTCTAAATTAATGACCAAGTTCCAAGACGAGCACCTATATATATACCATTCTCATCCTCAACTTTAATAATAATATGTGGCACTATGTAGCATCATATCCTGCTCTCTTTTTAAATACACATTGCATTATATATCGAAGGCCAGAGCTTCCCAAACATCCTCAGTTTAACATTCGAGTACAGATTCATTCATCTCAACGTTAATGACGTCATTAACCTTAACTTGGCGGCACGTCTTTGACGGTAGCCTCCCACCAGACCAGAGACATTTTAAAAATTATAAATTCCCAAATTGCCCCGCCGGGAATCGAACCCGAGATCTCCCAGACCCCAGTTATAAGACCACAGCGCTCACCACTTCATACCAATTCACCGCGTGCCTTTAATTTGAAAAGTTCTTAACAAAAATCTGTGTTCTGTAGAGCGTAGGTACCTACTTTGAAGTTACTCAGACTTTAATTTCGAATTAAAACTAGACAGACATATGTGGTTCTATCTTGTTCTAACTTGTAAAAAGCTCCGCCAGTAACAACTCTACGATAATTGCTATTCGCCTGATTTTTAACAATTCAAAAAGCTCTACTTTGCTACATCCTAAGAAGACAAAACAACGAAACCCCATATTCATCGTCATCAAGGACCCATCAACGGTTCTCTATCGCAGGTATCCTCTTAGAGAAAGACTATAACTTTATAAGCCATAGCCCACCACGCTGGCCCATTGCGAATTGTCAAACTTCACATACCTTTGGGAACTCTTAGGCGTCCACGCTTCCTCAGAATGTTTTTCTTCACCACTGAAGTATATAACATTTAATTGCTTAAACACACATTTTTTTTAATATATTATAGGCACACGCTTGACCACTACCACACCTGATGGAAAGTGATGATGTGGTCTAAGGTGTAACGCGTTTGCCTAGAAAATACATAGCTCCGACAAGTGAAAGTGATAGGAACTCTAGGTAATGCGGCGCTACGAAAACTATTATTTTCGATTGTTTGATTTGTAGCTTTTAGTGTGAACGGAGAAAGACAAGCAAATAATTCGTATTTCTCTTAAATCTTTAGCCTGTGCCTTTGAATCATCAGTGTTTATTTTCTTCTTTAAAAAGTCTAAATCTATTAATTGATAGGATATAAACACTATTCCTAAAAATGCACCTGTTTTATTATTCGTGGAAAGTAACTATAGGAGAGCATACCTACTCGTTTGTTCGTAAGATTTAGAATTTCTTCTAATTTAGATTTTTTTCTCGTCCAAAATCCGAAACGCTTTGATCATCTTCCTGGCGAAATTGTGAGCTCTATAGGTATATAAGTGGGAGGTCTTGAGTTCGATTCCCAGCAGGGGCATTTTGGGAATTTGTCATATCAAAAGTGTATCTGGTCTGAGACGTACCAAGCGATTTAGCGTTCCGGTACAATTGCGTGTAGAAGTAAAATAGGCGCGAGATAACAGAGACGATGACTACGTTCGTCGTCGTATGTAAAATGTAAACGATGATTCGACGTGGTAACTTCATAACTTCGGAAAGCACGTAAAGCTGTCAGACTTGTGCATTTGTGTGTGCACACACTTGTGCACTATAATATCTCCCGCGCCGATGGCTAATCCATGTGGAGATTGGCCGCCGTGGCCGGATTCGGCCGGGAGGACATTATATTCTATATCCTTAGCTATCTTAAAAGGTAACCTTGCAGAAGAACGACTCTCTTACAACTTTAGTAAAAGTTTTCCACTTGTTTCACGGTTTCATTGTAAGTTACGCGATGAGAACATCCATATACGAGTACATACCTATATGCGCAGTTTTTAGCGCGTCGCTTACGTCTACCTTTTATAGAAAAATAAATTATAGGAGGATACATTGTCCAAAGTTTGAGAAACTAATGCAAAAAATAAAATATAAAGGAACCTCACTTGATATGCACCGACCGGATAGACAAAATGAATGATTTAAATATTCCGTTAGCAAGGACAATTTTAAGTTATCGAAATAATAAAACATGTTAATAAGCCAAATTACCTCCATTTTTATGTCGAATTGATACAAATATTAGGATAATTTATACATTCATTAATGATTTTATCATAAGAACAATATTTCTTAAGCGACATCCCTTGAGTGTTTTAACCGCGTTATATACGAGCGGTATTGGTATTTGGTACCTACGCCATTTTTACATTTAAACTAACCTAATTGGCATCTTTAATATAATTTGTCTATGTTTAATATGTTTCCAATAAATTGAACTCATTGCAGTTTTCATAATTATTGATGTGAAGGAATTAAAATTATATATATACTTAATGTGTTAATCATCTCACTATAGTATTTATTATTTTATTTGCTCAATGTGAGTACTTACTCATGTTCAGCAAATAAACAAAATAACAAAAAAGACGTGTGGCACCCGGGGACTGCCGCGGTAAAGCTATTGCATAGCATTTTTTATCAACGCCATCTAACGGTGAGAGGAGTCCCGTGTCAGGCTATTTTCGTTACGGAATTTCTGGATTCGGTCTCCACGCTCAAGGCCCGCGATAGAAGCTATGCAATAGCTAAGCCGCGCCGACAACATAACAATCTATGGATGGAAACGTCTGAAATAAACGTTTATTGATTTATTTGTCACAATAACTTATAGTGCATTATGTACCTACCTATTGCTAGAGTATAAGTTTTATGGTTATGTATCTTTAGAATGTACCTTTAACCTTTATTTAAATTAAAAATTATTATAATAGACAAATATTTTCAAGAATCCTAGTGGTGGGGAACACTTATGACTAATTCTCATGAGTCATGACGCATCACATTTAAATATTCAATGATATAGTTTTAGATATGATATGTATATTTATATTATCTTCTTTTCGGCAGCTACAAAAAGGAAAATAGGTACTTTTTGCTCAGCTTTTGTTTTCCTGGAGTAGTTTAATTAATCCTAAAACTCTTCACTTGGAGAAAAAAAGATATCTTCATTAGAAGAACCAAGAACAATCAACTCATTAATTAGTGTAAACTATTAGTCTAAGGATCGAAAATCGTTTTCCTTCAATTTAATTCAGACATGCTGTCTTAGGATTAATTAAATTACTCTATAATAGGGTGCCCGATTTTTTGCTTTGAATCGATCTTCTGGATCCTAATGGATCGTAACTTCTAATTAAGTCACGATCTGAAACGTATCTATATATATAAAATTGAACTTACAAAGTGATGAGTTCGAAGCTAAGTATAACAACGAGCAAATGCGGTAAGTTCCATCAACATCTCCATAACTAACATTAAATTTGTGTAACTTTGAGACCCACTGTTCATATTATCTTCTATATTATATAAAATTCAAAGTCCTGACTGACTGACTGACTGACTGAGATATCAACGCACAGCCTAAACTACTGAAGTGAGAAACTTGAAATTTTTTCAGTTGGTTCCTTTTATGACGTAGGCGCACACTAAGAAAGGATTATTGGAAATTCCACCCCTAAGGGGTTTAAATAGGAGATGGAAGTTTATATGAAACTCCGTCATTTTTCAAGCTGTTTCCATCAAAGTTGGTATTTGAGCTTTCAGTTAAAAATAAAGAAGTACGTGTGTCACAGTTTTTGAAAATTCTACCCCAATACCTAATTCCACGCGGACGAAGTCGCGGGGGCAAAAGCTAGTTGCTTATATAAATAATTAATTATTGTCAGTACCTGAACCATTGTCATATTATGGTGCACGTGCTGACTAATACACATACACACACAAGCTTGCTTGTGTGTGTATGTGTGTGTGACTAAGCAAGTCTTAGATATAGTTTTAGGACTTTTAGGATTAGATAGTTTTTAAGATTACTAACATTAGTTTTAATGTGTGTTTTCCTTACTTACAAATATGATCTTACGGTCGAATTAAATGATTATTAAGGTAGGCACATTAGAATCAGTACATACTGAAATAGGTAGGTAGTTAGGTACATTGAAACCAGTAAGACATAGAGAAGATAGGAACATGGGGAGCTGACAAAAAGAAGAACGCTAACTGGTTGAAATCCGTGATGAGTTTTCGGCACGAAGCATTGTTTAAACACGTGCCTCGTGATTGGGGAGCAACGAAAGAATTCAACATCAACCTTTGTTCTGGCCCCATTTCACACTAGGACACATTTTCACAAAGATAATTTTGAAACTTAACTAGCTTTTGCTCGCGGCTTCGCTCACGTTAAATTCGATTTTTTAAACCCCTATTTTACCCCCTTAGGGGTTGAATTTTAAAAAATCCTTTGTTAGCGGATGCCTACGTCATAATAGCTGTCTGGATGCCAAACAGCCCGATCCGCCCAATGATTAGGGCTGTGCGTTGATAGATCAGTCAGTCAGTCAGTCAGTCAGTCAATCAGTCACCTTTGCCTTTTATATATTTATATCTTAATATATAAAGTCCTGACTGACTGATTGACTTAATCAATCTATCTATTGATTATATCAACGCACAGCCTAAACCACTGCAGTTAGAAGGTTCCGTTTATGACGTATGCACTCACTAAGAAAGGATTTTGTGAAATTCTACCCCCAAGAGGATTAAATAAGGCTTTAAAGCTTGTATGAAAGTCCGTCATTTTTCAGTTCGGTATATCCATGATCTTGGTATTTGGGCTTTCAATTAAAAATAAAGAAATACGCATTTCACAGTTTTCGATAATTCCACCATCAAAGGGGATAAATAGGGGATGTAATGATTGTATGAAAGTCCGTCATTTTTCAAGTTGTATCTATGAAAATCGGTATTTTGCCGTGTTACAGTACGTACGTACGTACGTACGTGTGTTACAGTTTCTGAAAATTGTACCTACCCCAAAACCCAATTCCACGCGGAAGCAATCGCGGAGGCAAAAATTGATAAGATATTATATTATTTCTGTGAGTGGGCTCAGGAGCTACCGCCAGTAGTACCACGGGTGAGTAACTTATCCCACCAAAAACATTTTCATGTAAAATGTTGCCAAGAGCAGACCATATGACTCGCACTGTCAAAAAGTTATTAGATCTCATGTTGCCAAGCTTTCAACTCTACACGCCCTAACTCTACAAGGCCTAACTTCACAAACTCTACACCTTAGTCAAAATAATATGTACCTATACTTATACAAGCTCACCGCTTATTTAGAGCGAAGAAAATTTAAAAAAAAAATGTAACGTTGAAGTACCTACTACCCTGCGTTTGTACTCACTTGGTTTGTTGTTTTTGGGTTGGTCTTTAGTAGTAGTTGTTAGACAAATCTGTTAATATCTGACGATCTTGAAGGTGGTGGGAATATGAATATCATACTTCTAGAGTTGATTTAAATTTGTACCTAATTAAAATGTCTTGTTCTTCTAATTAAATTATAAATGATTGATTAATTATACTAAACAATTAAGTGCAAGTGACGGCGACCTCATCAATATTTAACTTAGATTGATGCGTAGATTAGCATTCAGAGGCGACTGGAGAGTAAAAAATTATTTTTATTTATACCTATCAAAATTCGATTTATTTGATATAAATAACTTTATATCAAATATTATAATATAACGTAAATATGCAAAATATTTGTACGTGGATTTAATCATTTATATGTATTTAATATGTATTGTATTTAATAAAATTTGTTATAGATGTAGCTATTTATGATTATTTATTTACTATCAGTGCAGATAATCTTGACTTGTCATAAGAGTCATAAATTAGCCTACACGCCTACACGCAATAAGTTATTTTGAATTACCTATGTAAAATTCGGCTGTCATCTTGTCAAGTTACTGAAGGTCGCAGGTGGAAGACACAAAAAACCCGAATTTACCTAATTATAATAAAATTTATTCACTATGACTAATATTATTTATAATTTTTATATCTAAGGTGACGGTTTATTATAATTTACCTACGCCTACGCCTTACCAGATGGAAAACTAGATCGTTTGGTTATACAGCATTGCTGAGCAGCTACTATACCTAACTACCTACTAGCCATGACATTTTCATCAAATACATTGATGTAATGTTCACTAATAAATAATAATTCTTCTTATTGTCCTTTTCCCACGCTGTGGGGTTGGCACAACATGTCTTTTTCTTCCAGTCGCTTCTATCATAGAATAATAATTATTATTAAATATTTTAATTTTAAGTTTAGAATAAATGAACTCGCTATTCCTCACATAAACGCTTAAGTTTCATGAGGATGGCTTATATCGTTTGGTAGGTACCTAGTTTGTTTTTGTAAATGTCTTGAACAATAAATGAAAAAAAATGTAGATACGTAGGTATATCCATCGATGAACGTATAATTCCTATCTATTTCGATGATCCGATGTGATATTACGTAAGAATGATGTAAGCCAATTTGGAATTTCTTATTCTTTATCTACAGGTCTCGGTCTTGGACCACTGCGATTAGTGGGAGGTAGTGATGTCGTCGGTCCATCCAGAGGGGGGTCGCCATTCCTCTTAGAGCATTTAACCCAAAGCCATTCCAGCAGTGTGATTTTAGGAATCACACTATCACGCTTATCCAGACTAGAATCGAACTCGGGACCTCGTACTTACCAAGCCATAGCGCAAACTACTGAGTCAGACGGAACCGCTATAAATGTCAATATTTACAATTTACAAAGGGTCAGATGAACCATTCATCTTATATAATGCAAATACTTGTGATTCTGTGTGACATTTAGGTACAACTAAAATGCAAATGGGGTCACACGAGATATTTTATTATTTTTTTTAAGTGACGCGCGCACTGAGTCAGTGAGATAAATAAATTCCGCCGCATGTATGGACGACCGATTTGGCTATTTTTTTTTGTGTGTTCATAAAAGAAAATTTTTGGAAAATTCATATATAATGACCAGAAATTTTTATGCTATTTTTATACGAAATCTCAATTTCTTTGCATTGCACCTTAGATGATAGAATGATAGTCCTTGACTGCGATCTCACCTGATGGTAAGTGACTATGCACTCTAAGATGGTAACGGGCTAGCTGACCCATACCCCTAATCGGTTTCTACACGCCATCGTACCGGAACGCTAAATCGCTTGGCGGCACGTCTTTGACGGTAGGGTGGTAACTAGCCACGGTCAAAGCCTCCCACCAGACAAAACCACCACCCCCCACCAGTAGTCACCCCTCCCCACTTTTATGGTCTTCTCATGTTTTCTGGTCATGTAGAGAATGAGCTCTCTATCGGCCGCCGCTCTAGGGACTTTAAACTAAAGCGTATGGAAAATGAAACTTATTTTGCTATCCGCCGAACTAGTAAAATCTGTATATGTCACGACATGCTATAGTATATGCTATAGCAGGCTATAGCATATGCTATAACAGGCTATAGCATGCTATAGAAACGCCGGTAGATCAAGCATCCAAACGAAGTCACGGGCAGAAGCTAAAGTATTATTTTAAAAGAAAAGCATACGCCAATATTTGAAAACTAAAGTGTCTAAATTAGCAAATAAAAATTAACGAATTATTTATTTATTTAAAGGACCATGACATAATTAAAGACATTAAACTATTATACTAGTGACATTATAATTATTATTATATTAATAATATTATTAATACAAACAGAATGTTGAGATTTTGACATTCAATCTTGACATTCTATTTCTGTTCTATGTGATTTTTAATTAATAAACCAGTCCCGTTAAAATGTACCTACCTTATACGGCTCAAAGTTACCTGCATAATTTCGAATAAATTATTACTTATCCATTCATCCATTCATTCAAAAATAATAATCATAATAGGACGAAGATATGCAATAACGATTCAATACAAAAACCTTTGTCAAATGAAATACAATACAAAACGTGCATATAATATAGACTATATTATACTCAAAGATTGTGCTCTTAAAATTATTTTCAAGCTACCGAGAAATACTACTACATATTTTATTTCTATTAATTTTTTTTTTCAAAAAACTAAAAGGATTTCCGTGAAATTTTTAAAAACCAATCTCCACGCGGACGAAGTCGCAGAAAAAGCTCCTAAAAATATAAAACACTAGGTGTTACCCGCGGCTTCGTCCGCATTTATTCATGTTTGGGATCGTCATTAAATTGCTGGCAGGTATTAAGACCGTTAAAAGTTATTTGAGTGACTAATGGGTGAGGACTGAGGAGTTCTGTCCTTTATCTCCAATTATTTTTATTACACCTTCATCAAAATTGTATAAAACTTACCTCATATTAGATCTATACACACTTTCCAATAAAGAAAGAATAAAATTATCAAAATCGGTTCAGGTTTGACGAAGTTATGGAGTAAAATCGATAAATACTATCATTCCCTATTTCAACTTTTATTTTTAGGATGAAAGGTAGCCTTCCTACCTTCTCCTAAGTCCAGTCTATATCTATACTTAACTTCATCAAAATTGGTTCAGAGGTATAGATCTGAAAGCGTAATAAACAGACAGACAAACAAACTTTCGTATTTATAATATTAGTTCTGATGCCAAGAACATCGATGGTCCAATTTAAATCTTTCCCCGGATTTCTGTTGCCCTTTCGACGGAAAGACTCAAATCGGATAGCAAGTGATCGTTAAATGTTGAATGGAAATGCACTGAAGAACTCTCACAACGTGTATTCCGAAAGACGTAGTTCTTCAACAACAACATCTTTGAACATAATTTAAACGTAAAAATTCTTTTTACAAAACCGAATTCAAACGCCCGCCATTACATTGAACATATTGTATCAATTGTGCCTATAGAAGAGTATTTGAAGCATTTGAAGAGATCCCTCGATTTCTCCAAGGTCCCATCATCAGATCCTGACCTGATGACCATGGGGCCACCTGGGCCCTTCTAATCAAAAAAACAAGAATTTTCCAAATTAGTCCAGGCGTGTTCGAGTAATCGAGGAACAAACAAAAAAAAAAGATTCCTACGTTTTTGGAAGTCTGTTAAAAATATTGAATTCAAATACAAATTACGTTTATTCCATTTGGTTACTGGTGAAATAGTTTATTTACGAAGAATTGATATTTTTGGGAATTTTACATATAAGTATCTTTTTTCTTTTTATAGGTGACGATTTCATCAACGTAAATAAGACTTTCTGACAGTTTTTGTACTGAAATAATAAGGACGGATAAGACTTTATATTGGTGAAATCGGCCCTAAGAAGTTGATATACAAATCGGTGTTTGTATTTATTACGTGGATGAGAAAGATTCTGACCGGGTGGTTAAAAGATATCACTATCATTCTACTATATTTAGATCAAAAATATATATAAAAAAGCTTCCCGTACCGGGAATCGAACCCGAGCCTCCTGGGTGAAAGCCAGGTATCCTAGCCACTAGACCATACGGGACTTACAGAAGATTATGAAATTGTGGTAACTACTATTTTTATAAATAACTTCATATTCATATGTATTTTTTTTTATTACTGTGAATATACAACATAAATAATTTATTTTATTAAGTGTTTGACTGACTGAGCCAGTGCACAAAAACAAATTACAGATCTTTAGTATCTACCAATTCTATGTTGCGGACTGACTGACTGATCTGTCAACGCACAGCTCAAACCACTGAACGTATTAGGCTCAAATTTTGGCATATGACGTAGGCATACGCTAAGAAAGGATTTTTTGAAAATTCAATTCACAAGGGGGTAAAATAGGGGTTTGAAAAATCGAACTTAAAGTGAGCGAAACCGTGGGAGAAAAAGCTAGTTATTATCTATGTGTATAGAAGTAAGTTACAATGATATTTGATGAATACAAATTACACACCGGCAATGTATAATTTTGTTCGTTTGATGTTATTTTCGGATGTTATTTTTGCATGATAGCGTAGAGTTATTATTAGGTAGGTAAGTAGGTATGTATAGTAATATATCATAAATTAGTATTTGGCTCGTCTGCTCTATACGACTCGCTGAACTGAATGCCTTTATTGCCTGACTACGGCAAAGCCTAAAGGAAGAGTTATGCTTTTTACAGTCAATGTATTTGTGTATGTTTGTATATGTTCCCCCTTAGCGCTTAAACTATTGAGTCGATTTTGATAAATGAGGTGTCAACCGATTCGTTGTTACGGTCCGGGTGACAGCTACACTTCATAAGAACACTAGCTGTTGCGCACGACTTCGTCCGCGTCAATTTCTGTTATTATGATCGCGATTAAGAAGTTTTAAAAAATAATATATTTTAAATATGTATAATTTTCCCCGTTTTTGCTACATTTTTCACTGATGCTTCGCTCCTATTGGTCGCAGCGTGATGTTATATAGCCTAAAGCCTTCCTCGATAAATGGACTGTCCAACACAAAAAGAATTTTTCAATTCAAACCAGTTGTTCCTGAGATTAGCGCGTTCAAACAAAAAAACTCTTCAGATTTATAATTAATACATAATATAATATGGGGCATATAGTTCGAAGAGCTGATGCTCGATGGGGTCCCTAGGTGCTGGAGTGGCGACCCCGCACCGGGAAGCGCAGTGTTGGTAGACCCCCCACTAGGTGGACCAACGACATCAACCAAATCGCAGAGAGGCGCGGGATTCTGGGGCGCAAGGCCGAGACCTGTGGAAGTCCATGCAAGAGACCCTATGTAAAGAAGAAGAAGAAGATAATATGATGGCGCTACAGTATGTAGTTGAGAACTTTTTACTTGATTTATTGCAGATCCATTGAAAACATGGAGGAATCAAATTTTTTGTTTGTTGAAAATGACTAGGTACTTGTATATTTGTCACTACTCATTACAGAATCCCTATTCATATTGGGGAACCCTTCAGTTGTTTCAGAACACACCAATCATAAAATATGAACGGACAACGTGATAAATTTCATTAATTTTAGTCGACGAAATAAGGGTTGCTGAAAAGCTGAGTGTCATGATTTTTGTTTATCTATATTTTATTATGTAGGGTGGAAACTGGAAACGAGCAACTACGGCGATTTTTTCTATCAAGAGATAATATTTAATTTAGAAATTAAAAATCAAAACCCCGACTATGTAAATGAAAACGAAAATGAAAAAAGTAAAAACAAGTCCAGTAGGCTTTGATTATAAACTCTCCCAGTAGGTATGTAATCTAGAATACTGTTAAATAATATTGACTTAACTGTCGGGACCCATTATTGGGAAGACTTGAACCATTTATATTTTTAATGGGTCCTGACTGTTTTTAAATAAATATTACTTAACAGAATTACAGATTACTGGACTTGTTTTTTCCTTTTCAGTTTTTACACAGTCGAGCTTTTGATTTTTTATATTTAATATTTTATTTCTACATTTCGAACCTACTAATAATAATTAAAATCACTACATTTTTGAGATATTTATCTCTACTACTATGAAAACATCGTTTTAGACAGATTACACGAGGAAGGTTGGCACACAATCACTTACTTTATTGAAAAAGTAAACCCACCCGTGCGAAGCCGAGCAAGTCAGCTTGTCGTAAGATGAGAGATTATTCCGGGACAGTGAGCGTAATGGAGCGTATTGTAACGAAATTCGACTGCGTAAAAATGCAAGTAATTCTGCTTTGCTCGGGCCTCGGGTCGACTTGATTTATGTTCACTGATACCCTGAAATGGTTACTGTGGATAACCACCCACGTATTCCGAAAAACAACTTGTTATTACAAAGAATATCTTGGCTTCACGACTGAGGGTTGCTATATACATAGTCAAGTCAGAACATTCGATGTAACTTCAGATTTGCTTTTGATTTTTAAAAATCTCAGATTTCTTTGATTTGCCGGGATAAAAGCATCTTGTGACAGGATACAAGTTAAGTAGCCCTTGAGGAAATCGGTTCAGTGGTTTGATCTAGAAAAGTTAACCAATAGACAGACAGAGTTACTATCACAGCTATATTAGGATAAAAATTTTCAGCTCACCCGATTGGCAAAAAAACCGCTGTCAGCCTTGGTAGCATGGACGGGAGAAATTTTATCCCCGGGAAAAGGATAAAACGTTTATCCACCCGTCGAGCATGGGCACAGCGGTGGAAATAACACTCAGGATATACTTAGAAATATACATCGCCTTCTCCTCTGTTGCCATGCCTTAGCATAGGAAAAAGATAATTTTATCCCCTGTCAGTGGATAAAATCGGGGGATAAAACTTTTATCTCCTGCCCATGCTACCAGTGCAGGTGTAGCAAAACTGATGTCTATGGTGAGGTCTGTTGTCTATATTCTCTTGGCTTGTAATGTAGGTGAAAGCAATGTTATAGTATTCGTGTGGTCTTGAAGTGTTTCTATTACATATATAAAAACCACCCAGGGTGTATTGAAGCTCTATTCACCTTTTGGCGCTCCGTAAATTGAAAATGACAGTTGATTCCTCGCCCTACTAAGCTTCATAGAGCCAAACCGAGTTCCACTGTTCTAGACCATACAAAACTTTTTAAGTAGACCCTATTTATTTAATCATTACTATCCTGTTTTCAAGAACTTTCAAAAGTTTTAAAGAATACCATTACGAAAACTTTTGTGAATAATGAAATTACAAATAATAAAAATTATTCTTTCTTACTTTTTTGAAAAATAATTGTCAAAATAACGGAAAAACCGATGAAAAATTAACGCCGAGCCACTCAGAATCATGTACTGAATCCCTGGTTTCAGTTTTCGTTACGGTGTCCCTTAGGTATAACCTATAGAAATAGGTAAGTTAGTGTACCTAACTAATGCCCTAAAAGTAACAATATTCGGGTCAAAATTTATGTCTCGGTTGTTTTACGAGCCAAACGAGGCAACTGGCAAGATACATTATGCGTGAATGTGCCTGAAACATACACATACATAAAATTTGAATCTTAAGACCCTCCGTGCTCCGTATGAATCACTAGGGACATTTCTAAGACATTCAGAAACCTTTTCAGTAGACATTATTACTGCGCCTACATTATCAGGTTTCGGCGAATACTCGTATTATCGACAAGATGGCCGATTATTTCGTTAAAAAAAATCGATATCGTCGGGGATAGTGCAAATCCGCGTAACTAGCATTAGTACTACATTAAAATCCATTTTCATACGTTTGCGGTCAAATTAATTAAAAGATAGATATCTATTTTTATCAATACATGGAACACATGCACAACACTCTCTCTGTGTAAAAATTAGCCCAATAGCCATAGAAATAAGAAAAGTATAAAGTTTTAACCTTCCCCTGTAAAACTTGGACTAGTGTCGATCCGCGGTTTTCACCTATGGTACATTCGCGGTTTGCACTATCCCCGACGATACGTATTCGAGCGAATACGAATCCTTATCGCACAGTTTCGGTAAATGTAAATAACAAGTTAAGTGATGAAGAAAAAAAAAAAAAAAGTTAACTGGATAATGTAGACTAGAACATCGCGACAACGCGTCACGAATTTTCGCGCGATAATGTAACCGTAGCAGAATGGAAAACTCGGAATTAATTTGATCAATGTTATGCGGCCGACGGTCCAGACTCGATTATGCAGATCTTCTGGGCCGGAGACGTATTTACCATATGTGTTGGGGCTGAGTGGTGTCGCCATGAGGGGCCAGACTGGAGGCCATTGGTGACAGACAGGGTTCGGAACGTATAAGTAAAACCTAAAGGAAGCCTCAATAGCCCAACAGTTAAAAGGTGCGGACTGAAAAATAAAGGTTGCAGGTTCGAACCCCACCGGTTGCAGGATTGTCGTACCCACTCCTAACACAAGCTTTGAGAGGAGGATATTAGTCAACTTCAGCTTGGCTAATATTCTTTTAAGAAAAAAAAAGGGTTCCGTACCACAGTTAGTAGGTATTATAGTTTTTTTTTATCTTTAATTGGAAGACTTTTACGTTAAGACGTATGTCAGCCTTATCGTACCTACCCTAAAAACTATTTACAAAATATTAAACTAAAATACTATTTACACATGAATAGACTGAACAAACTGCACGATAAGATTTAACACCAGCTATTATTTGGCAGATATTATTATTTGCTGTGAAAGTGGCAATAGAAATAAAATTTCAAGTATCTACTTATTACGGTTCATGAGATACAGCTCGCTGACAGACATATGGACGGATAACGGAGGCTTACTAGCACTACAATGGGTCCCATTATCATTTGGCAGCCATTGTACAGAACCCTAAAAAAACTGTAATACTCATAGGTGGTGTACAAATGGTCGAAGGGTGTACAAATAAAGGTAAATTTTGTTTATTTATTTCTTCATTTATTACCTATCGTTCGTTATTCTATATTATAGTGAAAGCAAAAAAACTGCAGATTCATTTTGCCATATTTTATTGATATATTAATTTTACATATATATCTACTGAATTGTTTCCGCTCAATAAATGGGCACTTAGCGGTTCATTAATTTCTACTTAGCTGATAAAGGTGAATTTAATAAAATGCCATCAAAGCAGCTTCTTTACATACTTAGATCGAAACAACTTTTGTTCAACGACTTTTAACAAAATTTAATACATTCACCAAACAAAATTTTTCAAGTTTTTTTATTGTTAAGTATTTGTTTCATATAAAAATAAATAAATATCCACTTACATAATTTATTTTTTTGTGTATTTTTAAGATTTTTTACTAAGAATTTTGATCGCTCTTTTTACGTACAATTGAAGATGATGGTATTTAAAGAAACGACGAAAGTAGCCGATCGATGTGAAATATTAACGGTCGGGTACTGTAAAATTGAGGACAACATTCACAGACTTAATGATATCTGCAGGGTGAGCATGGGCAGAAAACAAAAATTTTATCCCCGATTTTATCCACTGACAAGAGATAAAACTATATTCTCCCTATGCTAAAAGCATTGCGACAGGGGAAAGAAGAAGTTTTATTCCTATAATATTACTTCCACCATTTTGCCCACGCTCGACGGGTGGATAAAAATGAGCGAGGGGATTAACATTTTAACCTTTCCCCGTGGATAAAGTTCCCCGTGGATAAAGTCGTGGATAAAGTCGCCCATGCTCACCCTGCTGTCGCAATTATTTATCAATTCGAATGCAATATATCTTTATCCGGTTGACGTAAGGTCAAACCGCTGAATTTGACATGCAATCCTTCCCTCTGAGGGGTACAGCACATTGGTCCTATGAAGTATTTCTCTGATACTGGAAAGGGACTGAGCCTCAATAGGGTCCAGGTGACGCCGTCAGTGGAGTACTTGACGCACACCACAGCCCCCACTCTGGTCAGCCGCAGCCAGAACTTCTTTGGGTTGCCAGGGTAGACACCTGCAAAATTAATTTAAACCCAATCGAATTATGACAAACAGCGTGTCGATTCTCCAAAAATGATTGCTTCAGTGTAACCTTCGACCATTTAGCCGGGACAAGCCTTAACGCAGATTTAGTACTGAATATATTCTGCCACTTTCTGCGGGAGGTGAGGTAATCACGTGCAGCCTAAGTACAGCACACATTTACTCACTTCCGCAACTCACTCTTGTAAAAAACTTAATGTCTCTATGAACGCACACTAACTCAAAAGCTGTCACACTGACAAGCTGACACGTACGTTTGTACATGTACTTCGGCAGAGGGGAATGCGTGCGCTTGCCATCATCTTGCCATGTCCTGGCTAAATGGTCGAATAGTGTAACGATCGCAATGGCCTCTGATTAGCTGGTACCCTCCGTCCGAGTTCCATAGATAAGATAAGATAAAGGGCGTAATATTCAATGTTCCGTAGTCGGAAAGAGTTCCGTACTGTTTTTAAACTTTTATGCTTATTAATCTTCATCTTGTTTAAGCGACTTTCGAAAAAGGAGGAAGTTCTCAATTCATCGTAATCTTTTTTTTTATGTATGTTCCCCGATTACTCGATTATTTCGTTTGATTATTTCCCAGCTGGTCCCATTGTCATCAGGTCAGGATCTGATGATGGGATCTTGGAGAAATCGAGGGAGCTCTTAAAATTTTACAGACACAATTGATATACTTTGTAGTGGTGTTTGAAGTCGGTTTTGTAAAAAGAATTTTTATAGTTTAATATTAATATTTTGATTACCTGTGGCCCAATCAGAGTCCTCGTTGGTCAAGACACTCCCGATCATCGGCTGACCGTCGTTGTACTCGATGCCAGCTTTGAGCCAATGCTTCTCATCGACGTATATCATCAGACCAGCCTGGTCGTACAAGGTGGTGAAATCGGCTTCTATGTAGACCTGTGACACAGTTTAAGGGAGTAGTATCCCTGCAGCATCAGGATTGAGGAGTTGGAAACCGAAGTTTTTATAGGTCCATCTCGCAATGTTTTTGTATAAAAAGATTCACACAAATCGGTTCAGAAATCACGGAGATATCGATGTACATAGGTAGAAAAACACAATTCCTCCTCCTTTTTCAAAATTGGTTTAAAAAGCCTACTTTACTACGTTACTCCCGGTGAGCTGTCTACCAGTAAAAGATCCGTCAAAATCGGTCCAGCCGTTTCCGAGATTAGCCGGAACAAACAAACAAACAGACATACAGACGGACAAAAATTGTAAATTTTTTTTTATTAGTTTTACTTTCATATGCATTTAGTAAAAAGCTGTTATTTGATATTACAAACAGACACTTAAATTTTATATTTTATTAACCGACTTCCAAAAAGGAGGAGGTTATCAATTCAGCCGGCATTTTTTTTTTTTATATTTATGTCCACCGATTTCTCCGATTCACCTGATATTTTTTTTGTATAGATTACCTCCATTGTAAAATCTTCCTTGAGCTCAACTCCATAAACGTGCCCGGTATTGACTCGAAAGTTGTACCACGTCCCCTGCCAGAAGTCAGTTTTGTTGTCAGTTGTTACTTCCAGCACATCGTTAGCCAAACTCCACTGAGAGGGTTCGTTTAGCCAGTTGAAACTGGAGAATTTTATGTTTTCGAAATACGAAGTCATTTGGCACGCTGAAAGAAGATGGTTCACTTAAAGATAGCGCAGTGCCACCAACTTATCTGCTTAGGTGGATAAATAAGGCTGCTATTTTAAAATCCCCACTCAATTCCGCTGCCCAAGTATTCACAGTCCTTGTTCTACTGTCAATAAATTCTCTTTATATTAGAACAATGCCGTACAATCTGCGTACAACTCGTTTTACAATGTTTTAAAAACGCATTACCGAATTTCTCCTAAATTTTTTCATAGCAATACTAAACGGCCATAGTACAGATGTCCCCTGAACATTGGCTAGTGGAATTTTATCATCATCATCAGAATAATTAATTACTTAGAATTCCTATTCCTTTCTCCAAAAGAACTCTATCTCTATAGTCCATACTAAACCAATTACCTAGGTATTATCGTCAAAATTAGTTGTTCACTGGTTTAGGCGTAAGAAGGTTTCTAGGGATTAAACACAGTATATAAATCTCGTTTATGATTAAAACTAACTGTTGCCCGCGATTCGTCTGCATGGATTAAGGTTTTCTAATTCCCGTGGGAACTTTTTAATTTTCCGGGCTAAAATGTAGCCTATGTGTTTATCCTAGTTATACCTAAGCTATCTCAATTTGAAACAGCCATTCATTTTCATTGTGGCGTAAAGAAGTAACGAACAAGGAGGAGTGCCGAAATCGGAATTTTTGATATGTATTAAGAAATATCCATCCACCCATACTTCCATCCTCACAAACTTTCGCATTTATAATATTAATAGATAGGACGTAATGGAGATCTAATTAAGAGACTGATCTGAGCCTTTTGAATTTTCAAGATAATTAGGTAAATAAGTAACCAATTTGTACTCACTATTTACGCATTTTACTGTTAGACAGCAGATGACCACAAACTTCACTAGCGCAGCCATTTTAATGTGGACTGATAAGTTGATAGCACTTGATCCCACTTGTTTATTGTTCCTTCCTAATTTCGTTTTGGCTACCAATTCAAAACCGTGTAAATCACATACCTTTTTGCTGTAAATTCGAAGAAGTTCAAACTGATTGTCAGTTCTCCGACACCGTTCACCATATAAATACACAATATTCGTGTTGACTCAAGTGCTATAACAAGGCTATAACAGTACTTTTTAGATAAAATATTTTATCGATAAAGTACTAGTTGCTCATGGTACAAGTGCTAAGATAGCAATAAAATTCGTGAATAGGACGTCGTTACCGCAATCAACAATTAGGGTAAAGATGCCGAATATGAGATACCATTTACATATTCGGCAATAAAAAATAAATTATTGCACTAATGACTATGAAAATTACTTATATTCGATAAGTATTTAATGAAGTTTATCCTTGAAAGACCGTTTAGTGCTAGGAATAATAGATTTTTTGTTATATCAGATAATATTAGAAAAGTCAGAAATTACGTCTCAGGGAAATGGTCTCCTATTATGAGATACCAAGGGTTTTTAACATGAGATAGTATAGATTTAGAGAAAAAGGAAAGAAATCAATTCAAAAAACTTTTGAACTACTAAATAAAAAGGTTTTAGTAACAACTTAATAGTATATTATCATGTGCTTATACCAAGTGCTTGATATTCTTCAGATATAGATGTAACCCATAAAATCGTTAGTCCAACTTTACAATATTTATCTATTTTTGTTTCTAAATAGTCAGAAAAAGCTGGAGGTCTTCCCATGAACCTTGACAAATACTTCTGCATTAGCATCTTTTTTGACATAACGTTCTAGGATTACTCTTAGGAACATCGAAAGTTTTGACGTTATTAGGTAACATATTTGATTGCTTCGCACTGCACTCACGGCCCGTATTATGGCATCGTGGTCCTAGGACTTCTTTGATCGACGGCATCTAGAAAAAGAGGTTTTTAAATAGTCGTATTTCTATACATCCTAATATGAGATATCTCATTTAAGGAGCCCCCACGTGTCTCATATTAGGAAAACTCCCAAATTTAAAAACTAGGCTGCCTATTATTTCTTGACGAAGAAAATACAACTAAATTGCAATTGCATTGTAAAATTAATCATATAACTGATACAATGACTGTAAATTTAAATCATTTTATGTAACTAAAAAGTTGTAACATACCTCGTTAATATTTGGTGTCAAAAATCGGGTTTTGTGGTTTCGTAAAAATCTGCACATACACAACCTGACTTCGCCTCGAACTGGGAAGCACCAACACATGTTTCGGTCTGTTGCCACGCGGCTTCTGGTGAAAGTATCGCCAAATAGCTGCGGCGATTAGTTTCGCCAAAACCTCACTATCTCATATTTGGCAACCATCTCATATTCGGCATCCTTACCCTACGTAATTATTATTGTTGATCGCAGCGCTATTATGAACAATTTTTTTTTTATTCGATGACAAGATAGCCCTTGACTGTGATCTCACCTGATGGTAAGTGACGATGCAGTCTAAGATGGTAGCGGACTAACTTGGAAGGGGTATAGAAGTGTAAATTCAACTCATACCCCTAATCGGTTTCTACAAGCCATCGTGCCGGAACGCTAAATCGCTTGGCGGCACGTCTTTGACGGTAGGGTGGTAACTAGCCACGGCCACAGCCTCCCACCAGACCAGATCAGAGACACTTTAGAAATTATAAATTTCTTAATTGCCCCCGCCGGGAATCGAACCCGAGATCTCCCAGTTATAAGATCACAGCGCTCACCACTGCGCCAGGGAGGTCGTCAAAACAATGTTTTTATTTTGCAAACTGTGTCCAAAAAACCCTTTCTTAGTGGGTGCCTACGTCATAAAAGGAACATAATGTCAAAATTTTTGAGCTTCTAGCTCCAGTGATTTAGGCTGTTGATTATATAAGTCAGTCAGTCAGTCAGGACTTTGAATTTTAAGACGCAACATTACTACAAACAGAAAATTAAATTCTTGGTCTCCTCTCAGAATGAATGAGAGGGTTGTAGATCCATCATAGTCCACCACACTGACCAAGAGTGGATTGGTATGGGATTGGTAGACTTCCCATGTTTTTGAGAACACCATGAAATTTTAGTCATGCTTTCTTCACGATGCTTTCCTGTACCTTAAAATATGTAATAAATACTTAATTGATTAAAACATACATAGCTCCGAAAAATCTGGAATCGAACCCTGGACTCCCCGAAGGCTAAAGTCTTAACCACTACCCTATCTCAGCTGCCACAGCAGTAGGGGAAATTCTACATTCACATAAAATACTTATTTGAACCTACTTATAGATTAGATTATTTATTATGCTATGCACTCGGCATACTAACCTATACCTAGGTTACAAAATAATTACGGTAATTAATTAAGGTATTAATTATTAATTAATACCTTAATAAGACAAGAAAAGACAAGGCAAATAAATTTTATTAAATTACTACGAGTAGAACCAGCCCCCCGATTCAGACCCGTCCGATAACTTATTTGTCGATCGATTCGGTTTGTTAACATATATTTCGCTCGCTCTGAATACACACGACAAAAAGAGATCGATATCTAACGGTATGTTATCGAACAGGTCTGAATCGCCCTGCTGGTAGAAGTTGTCTCCGCACGACAATAACTCCCACAACACATCTGCTCAATCTCATAGTCCGCCGACTGATCGCATGATGAACATAGAAAAAAAAAGACGTGTGGCACTTGGGGACTACCGCGGTAAAGCTGTTGCATAGCATTTTTTATCAACGCCATCTAGCGGCTCACCGTAGAGGAGTCCCGTGTCAGGTTATTTTCGTTACGGAATTTCTGGATTCGGTCTCCACGCTGGCCCGCGATAGAAGCTATGCAATAGCTTAAAAACTAGTTTACTCCACAGATTTACTGCGCAGGCAAAAGCAAGTCGGCCATAAGACAGCTGGAAAAATTTGAGCACAGAGCGCCAGATACAGGCGGCAGCGGGGTGTGGAAATTCGGAAATTCCTATAACACACCAATGCGCTTAAACTTTGCGCTATTGACAATTTGTTTAAAGTATGGCGGTGTGAGGGCGGTGTTCTCCTTATTGACAACGCTTAGTAACAAAATAGTAACATCGCTTCATAACCTATGAGGATTGAGGGTTTGCTCCATCTGTGATCAAAGGCATCATTTCCTCGCTCAAACAATACGACACACGGCAAACTAAATTCATTTAAACTTAGTTTGGAAGCCGACATCGCTAGCCACAAACACTCAATCGCTATCGACATCGACTAATTTCAATTGTTGCCTCTGAGTTTTCGATTGCTTTGTCAACCACGCAACGCATCGACCCGTAATCGAATATGGAACATGGTAAAATAACATTCCTAAAATTGTAGAGAACTGGGTTATTATCAGTCGATGAGTTGAACTCAATAACTCATAACAAAGCTTGAACACTACCCACGAACAATACGTCAAACAATGCTGCTAGAATTTACAGTCACTTATACTCAGTGATAAGTCCCTCACTCATGAGTTATCTCGTTTGAGGTCCTCGTAATGGCACATTGAAAAGTTAAGTACCTACTCGAATTTCAATATTGAACCACCTCACTCCCAACTTGTTCACGAATCACGACCTCATATACCTACATACCTTGTAAGTACCTACTCAATAAAGAAATGCGAGGTCTCAAAATTGAGAGTTCAGAAATTATTCACGGAGAAATGGTCCACCTGCCTCGAGTATGTCGGCCTATCTATATTTTATGAGTTTATTACCATAAAATAATAATATGTAGTTGGCATCGATACTTACCTACTAACTACGTATGTAATTTGCATAGACTTAATTATGTATCTGTTTCGATGGTCGTTAGTTATTACCCTGTTATTACCCCTTCAAGCGCTTCCTCTCGTCAAAGTGAAAGTCAAAATCGTCAAAAGTCAAAATCTCGTCAAAATTTTACGACGTAGGCCAAGAAAGGATTTTTGGAATTCCAGTTTGTATGAAAGTCCGTCATCTTTCAAGTTATATCCATGATAGGTACACCTACTTGGGCTTTCAATTAAAAATGAAGAAATAGTTACGTGTTAAAATTCCAATCCCTAAAGGGGATAAATAGGGGGTGAATGAGTGTTTTGTTCATTTCTCAAGTTATATGCATGAAAGCTGGTATTTTGCCTTTCGATTAAAAATAAAGAAAGCCCTTGTTTCACACCTCCCCAAAACGTAACTTCACGCGGACAAAGTCGCAGTTTTTTATACCTATTTTTAGCGAGCGAACAAACAGGCGGGTCACCCGATGTTCAGTGATTACCGCCGCCCATGAACATTTGTAGGACCACAAATGCGTTGCCGCCTTTTTAGGAATTTGTTGGTCCGTCCCTTCAATAACCTCATGTCGTAGTTATGTAGCTGGTATTATTGTTATTACACTTTTGAGCGTGGGAGCCGCGCCCCACTTAGCTCCATATGCTGCGTGTGACATACTTCATACAGTCCCTTTGGAGTTGAGGCCTTTGTATATCATACACGAGCTCCACCCGCGACTTCTACCACGTGAAGTAAGGCTAAGCTATAGCCATGCGAAAAGAGCGTCGATCCCATGATTTGTGATTGAAGGACAAACCAATAAACAAACACACTTTCGCAAGAGAAAGTGTTTTTATTTTATTCGATGACAAGATAGTCCTTCACTGCGATCTCACCAGATGGTAAGTGACAATGGAGTCTAAGATGGTAGCGGGCTAACTTGGAAGGGGTATAATCGGTTTCTACACGCCATCATGCCGGAAAGCTGAATCGCTTGGCGGGACGTCTTTGATGGTAGCGTGGTAACTAGCCACGGCCAAAGCCTCCCACCAGACCAGACCAAGAACAATTTAGAAATTGCAAATTCCCAAATTGCTTCCGCCGGGAATCGAACCCGAGACCTTTCAGTTATAAAACCACAACGTTCACCACTGCACCAGGGAGGTCGTCAAAAAGTTGAAAGTTTGTAGTACGAACAAACTTCTTCCTTACTATGTGCGTTAGGCGGGTGACATAAATACAAAAATCAGCTGATTCTTGTTTCCTATGAAATATATTTCGTCTATTCCGGTTCACATTTGTATACTACAACGTAGAATGCAGCTATTTGTTCCAACAACAACGTATGCATATTGCATTTTCATGCTGTTAGTGTCACTTCCCGAACATTCGAGCTTCCTTACTCAATAAGGAAATCGAATGCAATTTGTAGCTTTGTTATCCTTTCGCAGTCTTGCTGGATACAACTCATTGTATTACCACATCATTACTATCCATACTTATTGACTACCTCATTCGTCTATATTGGTTGAAAAATGTGTTGAGTTTTTCTTTCAAGAAATCCTAACCGGGAGTTAGGAATCGTGCCTCGGAGAGCACGTAAAGCCGTTGGTCCTTCGCCTGATCTTTCTCCAGTCGTGTCGGATTTCCAGCCCTTCAGATTATGAGAGTGTCGGAATAGAGAGTACACCTCTATTTGCGCACACACTTGTGCACTATAATATCTCCCACGTAGATGGTTATTCTCTGAGGAAGTTGGCCGGCGTGACCGGATTCGGTCGAGAGGACCACACTAATACTAGTGGTTCACCCCGAACTGAGACCTCGCGGTATCCCATAATTCCCAAAATATATTGTAATAATTAACTTTTAACATTAGACGCAATAAAAAATAATAATAATTGACGCAAAACTGTTTTACCGATACAGCGCTATCTATTAGCATTATTGTGAAGAAGTGACAGACTTCTCTGTCCAGTACAAACAAGCGCAAATTCACCCTAGTTGACTCAGAGATCTCGCTTCGCTCGTTCAATTATAAAGGCGAAAGTGTGTGTGTTTATTGTTTATTACTCTTATGGTAAGGTAAATAAAGTTGCCAGAAAGGGCAACTCTTCCAAAAATAATAAACATATGGTCCTTCGAACCGGATTTATTCTTCTAAGTTTTTATTCCAGGGGTTATAAGGGTCTTACGATATAAGTACATTTTAAGGACTGAACTTATAATGCGATCTAAAGTAATACAGCGCCATCTATGCGAACACTAAAGAACAAACAAGCTATTTTAAGAAAAGTTAATACACCGAAATAAATGATAATTGAAAAGGAAAAATCTGTTAAAAACATTAATTCTTTCCCAACTATTTTTATTATTATCCTCACCAATATTGTGAATGCAAGTGTGTTGGGTTGTCCTTCAATCACACAGCAGCGGAGCAACGAATAGACGTGATTGTTTATAGTGAACTCCTAACTTAAAGACACGGGCAATAGCTAGTAATATGTGAGTAAATAACTAAACATGCATAACGACTGACGACCTCCATAGCGCAGTAGTGAGCGCTGTTGTCTTATGAGGTCTGAAGTTCGAATCCCGGCGGGGGCAATTTGCATAATTACATCTCTGATCTGGTGTGGTAAGAGGCTTTGGACGTGGCTAGTTACCACCCTACCGTCAAAGAAGCGCCGCCAAGCGATTTAGCGTTCCAAATAATATATACCTATATATATTTTTTTATATTCAATGACAAGATAGCCCTTGACTGCGATCTCACCTGATGGTAAGTGACGATGCAGTCTAAGATGGTAGCGGGCTAACTTGGAAGGGGTATAGCAGTGTAAATTCAACCCATACCCCTAATCGGTTTCTACACGCCATCGTGCCGGAAAGCTAAATCGCTTGGCGGCTTTGACGGTAGGGTGGTAACTAGCCACGGCCAAAGCCTGCCACCAGACCAGACCAGAGACAATTTAGAAATTATAAATTCCTAAATTGCACCGCCGGGAATCGAACCCGAGATCTCCCAGTTATAAGACCACAACGTTCACCACTGCACCAGGGAGGTCGTGAAAAAGTTGAAAGTTTGTAGTACTAACAAACTGCTTCCTTACTATGTGCATGTGCATTAGGCGGGTGATATAAATACAAAAATCAGCTGATTCTTGTTTCCTGTGAAAAATATTTCGTCTATTCCGGTTCACATTTGCTACTACAACGTAGAATGCAGCTATTTGTTCCAACAACAACGTATGCATTTTCATGCTGTTAGTGTCACTTCCCGAACATTCGAGCTTCCTTACTGAATAAGGAAATCGAATACAATTTGTAGCTTTGTTATCCTTTCGCAGTCTTGCTGGATACAACTCATTGTATTACCACATCATTACTATCCATACTTATTGATTACCTCATCGTCTATATTGGTTGAAAAATGTGTTGAGTTTTTCTTTCAAGAAATCCTTAATAAGTACTAACCAGGAATTAGGAATCGTGCCTCGGAGAGCACGTAGAGCCGTTGGTCCTTCGCCTGATCTTTCTCCAGTCGTGTCGGATTTCCAGCCCTTCAGACTATGAGAGTGTCGGAATAGAGAGTACACCTGTATTTGCGCACACACTTGTGCACTATAATATCTCCCACGTAGATGGTTATTCACTGAGGAAGTTGGCCGGCGTGACCAGATTTGGTCGAGAGGACCACACTAATATTATAAAGGCGAAAGTGTGTGTGTGTGTGTGTGTTTATTGTTTAATATTAATACTCTTATTAAGTTGCCAGAAAGGGCAACTCTTCCAAAAATAATAATCATATGGTCAAATTCGAACCGGATCTATTCTTCTGAGTTTTGATTCAAGTGTTTATAAGGGTCTTAAGGTCTTAAGATATAAGTACATTTTAAGGACTGAACTTAAAATGCAATCTAAAGTAATACAGCGCCATCTATGCGAACACTAAAGAACAAACAAGCTATTATTTAAGAAAATTTAAACCGGCTTCAATACACCGAAATAAATAATAATTGAAAAGGAAAAATCTGTTAAAAAAATTAATTCTTTCCCAACTATTTTTATTATTATCCTCACTAATATTGTGAATGCAAGTGTGTTGGGTTGTCCTTCAATCACACAGCAGCGGAGCAACGAATAGACGTGATTGTTTATAGTGAACTCCTAACTTGAAGACACGGGCAATAGCTTGTGAGTAAATAACTAACCATGCATAACGACTGACGACCTCCATAGCGCAGTAGTGAGCGCTGTTGTCTTATAAGGTCTGAAGTTCGAATCCCGGCGGGGGCAATTTGCATAATTACATCTCTGATCTGGTGTGGTAAGAGGCTTTGGACGTGGCTAGTTACCACCCTACCGTCAAAGACGTGCCGCCAAGCGATTTAGCGTTCCAAATAATTTACTTAATACAAAGTCATGTACAATTGTGATACTCGTAGCAATTAAGTTCTGAGTAATACACGCAAAACATTAAATTACTTTTCTTTGTGCAAGCAGCGTTGATGTATCTGGTTATGATGCTTCATTTATCCCGCGGCTCTGTGCCATTTTAATAGTCTTTTATCTTTGTCCACCGGGACTAATGTCATGCCTCCGAGCTGTACTTATCTAGGACTTTGTTCAACATAATTATTATTGTTCACGAGTTACAACTAACAGATGAATTTATACATAAACTATTTCATAGTTATAACTGCGTTTATTGAAACTCATAATGACTTCCTAACCGAATCCAATCTGCATGGAAGTTATAAGATAAGATAAAGTGCAGCAGGGTGAGCATGGGCAGGGGATACTTTATCCACGGGGAAAGGATAAAATGTTTATCCACTCGCTCAGTTTTATCCATCCGTCGAGCATGGGCACAGCGGTGGAAATAACACTCAGTGGATATACTTATAGAAATATAGATCGCCTTCTCCTCTGTCACCATGCTTTAGCATAGGGTAAAGATAATTTATCCCCTGTTAGTGGATAAAATCGGGGGATAAAACCTTTTTCTCCTGCCCATGCTACCAGTGCAGCACGCGAAAAGCAAGTATAGTTCTGTGGTAAACAGACAACTGCAGGAAATTCTAAATAAATAGGTGATTGCAAAATGTTGTAATTCGTCAAACGAATGCAAATTTACCGTACTCTGGCGCTTTAATTAGGCGATATTACCGGAAACTAACCGCACCGGCACGCCCGCTCCCTGCCATATGTAATATACTCGTATCTACCCCAAGGGGTGTGAAATTGACTGACGATGGTACCTACTGTAAGGTATATTTTAACCATTTTATTCATTATGTAATATATTATGTTAACATTGATATAGATTTTACTGATTGGTTAGAAATGGAAGTAATAAGTTATTATTTTATTAGAGTCTATTAAGTTCTTTCTCAGTAGAGTCCCATATTTGATCGATGAACAATCTATTTAAAATCTTTCCTTCTTGTACTATTCATAGAATGGTATAAAGTCTAAAAGTAATTAATGGATATATAATTTAAACGTATTTATAAAATATACCTAGCTAATTAGTTAAAGGCTCTTAATGTTTATTTTTATAAGTTGCTCAATTACTTGTTAAACACTAGTTGTAAGTTTTTGATTGGATTAGGAAAAGGCGCAATGTAAAATGAGGGCGGGGCTTTACGATAAGGAATGCACCCTTGACGGTGTTCGAAAATGTAAAATAGATTTGGTTATAATTTGGTGAGAGGAGGGCAAGTCTAGAATTGTAATTAATAAAAGTAAATACTGAAGAATAAAGTGAATAATTTATAATCATCAAGGTGTTTTGAGATTACATATAACCCATGTCCTATACTACACAAAGGTACCTATTTAATTTAATACGTTCAGGCTTGTACTTTGAGCACTAGTTGGTTTAACGCTCAAAAGGCCGAATTCAAAAGCACACTACTCGTAATATTATGTGTGTGTGTGTTGTTACTCCTTCACAGCACAAAGAATGATTCAATTTGGCCGAAATTTGGAATGGAGATAGCTCATACCCAGGATTAATTGAACGAGCGAAGCGAGTTCTCTGAGTCAACTAGGGCGCTTGCCTACTGGACAGAGAAGTGTGTCCGTCTAAATGTCTGTCAGAGCCCTATAACTTCTGAATTACTGAACGTAATTACTTCAAAGGACATCATCCATTTTGGGCTAAATCTGAAAGTGCCGGCCAAAAAAAAATTTTGATGTATTTCGTTAGAACTTGTCCCCCTAAACATTTTTTATTATGACACCCAAGCTGTAGAACCATTGACCTTGGTTTTATTTAAGTTTAAAAATCTGTATTTTTTCCTACTAAATGAAATGTTTCTAATAATAATAATAAAAACTGGAGTACCCAGCAGTCTGTTCTACCTCTCAGCAGCCGAGCCCGCTGACCTCATCGCCTTTTGGCGAAGAGTGTGGTCAAGAGAGATGGAAGATGAGAGATGGATGGATGGATGCTTGAGGAGGGCTCTTGGATTGCGGCGGTAGAGGAAGCATGTGCCTCAATATAGCCGATGAACCCAGTCGCCATCTCTCCAGAGGATGTACTTGGTGCGGTGCGCCGGGCCGCGAACTGGAAAAGTCCTGGATGGATGTTGGACTGCATCACTTCTGGTTTTTCGTTCTGCCATGCTATCTATCTGGCTAAACAATTCCAAGAAGCTCTCGAGCAAAGGGCGCTCCCGAGCCTTTTCACCAACGGAATCACTCATTTAGCTCCAAAGTCCACCGATGCCGCTGACAAGTACCGCCCCATCACATATCTTACTAGCATCTATAAGACATTGGCATCCGTTTTGAGCATAAAGATTTCCCGTCATGTAGGCGAGAATAGTATAATGTCTGGGGCTCAGAACGGATGTCAGTACAATAGTCGCGGTACTAAGAAGCACCTTCTCATCGACTTCGTCGCGAGCCACCTGGTCAAACTAACTTGCCGGAATTTCCCCACAGCCTGGATTAACAATGCATGAAGGCATTCGACTCGGTGCCCCATTCATGGTTCTTGAGGGTCCTTGAGCTGTACAATGACGATAGTACAGTTCGAAACTTCCTCGGAGAGTGTATGGGGCAATAGAGCACGAACCTTTGTCTTCATGATGAGCGGTGGACAGCTGCCGATGATCGGATAAGGATACAGCGGAGTATCTTCCAGGGCGATTGTCTGAGTCTACTATGGTTTTGTCTCTCTTAATGAGCCTCACGTGGATAAAGAAGCGTCCGTGCAATAGTTGCGTTTCGTTGACCTCTTTAGGGAAACCGAAGGTACAAGATCAGGTAGTTAAGACGCGGAACTACCGAAAGTACATCCTAAAGGATGGCACTATCAACATTTGTTGAGCTTGTCGCCATCCCAGTGAGTCAATTAGGCATGTGCAATCGGGATTTTCGGCTCTTGCTAACACTGAGTATTTCCACAGGCACAACCAAGCAGCCAAAATCCTTCATCAAGAGCTTGAAGCTCTGAAGTACGGTTTCCTGGATGAAAGACTATAAGTACACACCGGTGCCAAAACTTAAGCGTGATGGGGTACGGCTCTACTGGGACCGGTCTATCATCACGGACAGGATGATTCTGGTTAATAAGCTTGATATCGTGCTGATGGATCGGGCATAGTGGAGGGTGTTTTTAGTGGCCATCACCATCGAACATGGCGAAAACCTCGTGGGAGTGGAGACAGAGAAAAACGAAAGTATCTAGATCTGGCTCACGAAGTTTGCGGCATGTGGCAAGTGGAGTCCACTAAGAAGCCATCCCAATCATCATTTATGCAAATGAGTTGATCCCAGTCAGCCTTAATCACCATCTGAGATGGTGTTTCATCCATTCCACCATCTGGGGTTCCGTGGTAGTTCCAGCCAAGATGCACAATGTGGTATTTTTAGGTGTGTGGTCAGGATCGGATAGGGAGCACTTAACAAAACTCCAAAAAAGTAAAAAAAATGCCTTAGAAACTCTTCATATATTCGAAAAAATACAGATTTTTAAACTTAAATAAAACCAAGGTCAATGGTTCTACAGCTTTGGTGTCATAATAAAAAATGTTCAGGGGAACAAGTTCTAACGAAATACAGCAAAATTTTTTTTTGGCCGGCACTTTCAGATTTAGCCCAAAAGTGTATGAATCGTGGAGGATCTCCTTTAAATATAATATGTAAACTGATGGCCTTCAGCCGAACATTGTATAAAAAAATATAAAAAGCTTTATTTCAGGGGGGCTCTCATAGAAGCGTATTTGAAGTAAAATCTTGTTTGTTGCGCTACATAGACTTGCGATATATCTTTTTAAAGACGACTTTGAACAGAGTACAAAAATATATTTTTTTTAATTTTTCCCTTAAAATTGATCAAATGGGGGGCTTTCAAAGTGGAGATTTTAATTTGAGCCATATGTCAAGAATTACTGAATATTAGAACGTGAAACTTGGTTGAAAATTCAGTTATATCCTGTACTTGAACAACAAATACTAAAATTAGATAAATAATATAAAGAAACTAAATTATTTAACTTTTAAGTGGAGATTTAATTTGAGCCATATGTCAAGAATGACAAGATATTAGAACGTGAAAAATGTTTGTAAATTCAGTTATATCCTGTACTTGAACAACAAATACTAAAATTAGATAAATACTATAAAGGAACGAAATTTTTTAATTTTGTAATGCTAATAGATTCTATAGCTTCACAAAAATGCTAATAGATGGCGCTGTCTGAACTATCATAAAAAACAGTCAACTTTATACACTGAAATATTATTTCACCATCAAGAAGGCCTAAATACATAATTATGTTTCAATAGTGTGCTGTATCATGATACAGCACACTACTGAAACATAATTATGACGTCATCATCATCAGGATTGAAGTGTTTTGAATTAGAGTTCAATCGTGTAGGTAGTCGTTGCTAGGTAAATATCCCCATTTTCATCAATATAATATCACCAGCAAATCCATAACAATACGCGGGCAGTAACTTTGCAGAATCAGGATTAAAGAGTTGGATGAAAAATGTTTATAAAATCATCTCGCAAAGTTCCTCCATCAAGTAAAAAAAATACCAGGTGAATCGGTCAACCAATCTCGGAGAAATCGGCGTAGGTAGGTACCTACAAATAAAAAATATTGGTGACATGACTGTACATTTATTTATGTTTAGGTATATAAAATCTTCCGATAGTACATAAATTACGATAGTGAAAAAAATAATAAAAATTGGTTCATTTCCGAATAATAACTTTACTCATTCCGAATTATAAATGTAGGTACTAGCTATTGCCCGCGACTTTGTCCGCGTGGACTTAGTTTTTGTTCTAAGTACTGTAAGTTTTTGTTCTAAGTTGTGTAAGTATTTTGAAATGGCGCTTTGTAAAATGTGCCACGAAAGTATGTATGACTCAATTTTGGTCGTCGTGTATCGATTATTAAATGAATGTGTCGATAGATGGCGCTGTGCACAGATTGTTTATTTTAAAATGGCGCTTTGTAAAATGTGCCAAGAAATTATAAGTATGACTCAATTTTGATATTCATGTAACGGTTATTAAACAAATGTGTCGATAGATGACGCTGTACACAGATTATTTATTTTTTATTGCGTCTAATGTTAAAAGTTAATAATAATTACATTGGGAATTATGGAATACCGCGAGTTCTCAGTTCGGGGCGAACCACTAGTACATAGGCTACATTTTATCCCGAAAAACTAAAGAGTTCCCGCGGAAATCGAAAAAACCTTAATCCACGCGGAAGAAGTCGCGGGCATCATCTAGTTGATCATATGTAGGGGAGAAGTGGCATGAAAGAGCCAGTTTACTAAACGACGCAAAAAAATATACTTTTAATGTAAGAAATAATGATTTTTTCTTAAATTATTATTCATTTACTAAACAAGGTAATTTCATACGAAAAAATATGAAAAATTTAACGAAATATTCATTTCAAAAAATGCGTCTTTTGGCAACAATTCGATATTGAAAGTGCTACTAACATTTATGACAGAGCCAGCTCTTTTAAGGCCAATTCACCCGGCTCTTTCATAACTTATTCTTTAAAAAAATATAACCTTTAAAATAACAACAATATCAAAACTTTTGCGACTCAGCTTTACACAGGTGAAAGGCCAAATATATGATCAAACTCATTCTACAATCCATTTGCCTATATTTGTTTAGAATAAAATACCAAAAAACAAGTTAAATGAACCAAAATACCTTTTTAGTGCCAAAAACCTTGACACGATGTGCCGGCGTTCGTTGGTATCCACAGATTACTATAGATACTACGTCTTGTCTACTTGGTATCGGTGGACTATCAAATGTTTTGGGTGTCGGGCAATCAGTGTTGCCACTTAAAAATAAAATTACCAACCAAATTCGTTCATAAAATATTAAAATAATGTAAGCGGCTCTTTCAAAACCTGGCTCCTTCCTGCCACTTCTCCCCTACTTACCTATTTTTTTTCCAACGGAACTCATTGGAATGGTCTCAATGAGTAGGTGTTAGATGTATGATGATCCAGGATCAAGAACAATCTGATGATGGAGAAGAAAAAAACAGGATGTCAGGTATATTTTGCACACTTACCTATAGTCCTACTATAGATTCACATCATGTCGTAGGTGTGTTAAATTTTCTGTTTACCCTTGTACCTATTATATGACGCAACTTTAACGTATACTGCTCTATGATCAAAACTCAATGTCTTTGCAAAATATATTTTTAATTGCTACCCCTTCTAACAAGAGATCGTTAAAGCGGTCTTAAAGACAGAAGCAACAAAAACGTGAACAAATACATTAATAAAAAGTCTTTTAATTTAAAAAGTTGCTTGTGTTTTTAATTCAAAAATCTTCCTCTTTATCAACCGATTGACGTGACTCTTTATCAATCGGTCGATAAAGAGGATAGTAGTATTGGACAAAGGGATAGCTTTGTCCAATATATATATAGTCTATGCAAGATCTGCATAGACTTCCACAGGTCTCGGTTTTGCGCCGCCTGAATCCAGCGGCTCTCTGCGACTCGTTTGATGTCGTCGGTCCACCTTGTCTGCCAACACTGCGCTTCAGTTATTATAACTTATTAATATCTAATTTAAAAATGATTTATTATTGATGTATGGATGGATTTTAAAAAAAATTGCGTTAGGGACCCGTGATCCCACCGATTTGTCCTACTTGTAGGACCACGGTATACCACTGCAATAGGTGCCCGTGGGCACCCTACTGGACTAGGGGCGAATGATAGTATCCATTACTATATTTTAAAATTAAATTGCGGTCTGGTCCATTGCTTGAATAGGCTTATTTAAGTATCTATTTGTAGCACTTTATTTGTCCTGTGCATAAAGTTAGGAGTTAACTTTATGGTCCTTGGTCTATCACATTTTGTCATAAGGCCAACCGCCAACGAGTACAATCTCGTTTACTAGGGGATGCCGTGACGACACGACACGTCATATGCTGTTGTAAGTTACCGAGTAGTTAAGTAGTCCGCAGACTGTTCAGGTTGCAGCATCAGGTCAAGGCTAGGACTACTATTAATGCAGTGTCTTGAGAATGACAAAGTTGTTGTAAGCTGTAAATATATTTTAACCTAGCTCACGCGTGGCGTCAAGACTTGTTCACTATGGCGCTTATGCTGTAGAAATTCATTCATTCCAATGATGAGAAGGAATAAGGCAATCTGCAGGCAATCGGTGGTGATTGTGATTGATTGTGATCGTCACTCAAGGAATATACTACTCTCTACCGGTCACACTGTTGTAGGTAGCACAGGTAGCCATTGTAGCCAATAATACCTAGGTACCTATTTCGATCGCTTTGCTTGTAACTGGCATGCTTTTGTGCAAGTAACGTGCAAGTAACTAAGCAAAAAAATATTGCACCTACTAAATCAGGATTTTTTGAGATGAATAAAATAGGTACCAACACTACCAACTTAAAGCAATAACAAAGTTACCCGCCTCTACAAATTGCTTGTAGACATAGACTGAATTTTTTCATGCTTGTAGAGAAGGGTAGAGCATGGTAGGTAGGAAATGGGTAGGTACCTAGGTAGAGAAATGTCTGTGAGAGAAGCCAATAGGTACCTAATCTATGGAACGTCCAAAGACAACTAGAATACTAGAACGTGACGTATACTCTACATATAATTATTTGTCGATGGCTGCGGTCTTGGTGGTCTATGGTTCAACATGGCTGCCTGATACGAATGGAGTACTTCGCGGCTATATTTTCTTAATTTCTATTTGTTGTAGCAGTTTTTTATTTATGGAAAAACATTGCCTTATAATTAATAATGTAAGTCAATGTGCGTAATGTAAAATTTAGCGTAAGTATGCCGTTCATCATGTTATTTGCCGTATTTTCACGGATATCCTTGACCGATCCGCTGTGGCGATTCAACTCGAACTTTCGTGTTTATATTAACCTGTGTATTTCCAGGTGTACTGAAGATGCCAGTTAATTTATTATCAGAAACTAAAAGAGGTGTTGAGAAAACTAAATTGTCGTTGTCACTCAATAGAAATAATGCAACTAAATTGAGCAATGAAAATAAATCTGCGAGTTTGAAAAACTGCACTCGCTCGGATACTAACGACAATAAAGAAAATAAACCAGCGAAGAGGACTTTAAAAGGCACATATCATAATACATTGCATGCCGCTAAAAAGTTAAAACCTCTGACAGACGTGGCTAAGTCTCCAGGTAAAAAACTATCAAAACATTTTAGTAATAATATGCATATGTAATAACATTACTACTCTCAAATTAAACTAATGAATATAGCTAAAATAGGGTGTTGGTTGTTAAACCTTTCTCATGCATGTGGGTAATACTGAGTAAACCCGCGTAAACCTAGGTATACTACATCTTCTAGTATTACCTGTAACATATATATTGTGAGTTTCACACCATAAAGGTGTATCTGCAGTACCTACCCCTAATTTTCAGGAGATTAATAAAAGTAGTTTTTGTATCTATCATTATTTTTAAGAAAGTAGTTTATCTAATATTAATTCATTTAAAATAAACAATTTTTAAAATTTTTTAAAGTTTTGTGTTTATATAGATTCCACAACAGAGTATAAGCTGGTAGTTGAGTCACCGCTAGCAAACTCTGCCATGTTGAATGGCCACCATGCGTCAGACAACCAGTACGGAGGGAGTACACAATGGAAGGCTCCCATTGCCACTCTCTCCAACCTTGGGAACACATGTTTTCTGAACAGTGTGCTTTATACTCTAAGGTTAGTGCCTAAATCTTAAAAAAATTATAGTTATTATGTTATTAATAAGCGCCAATTTAGCCAAACCCAAGTATGTCTCCTCAGTTAAAATTTCTCGGCACTTACTATGAGAAATCATTAACAAATTATACACTTAAACCTCCTTGCGGAATCAGATTATCTATTAATAAAAACTGAATGTAAATTTCTGCATTAATATTAGTTCTAGAATTAGAGCAAACAAAATAAGTTGTTAATGTGTTTAATATGGTTTTCACCATCATCATTGACAAAGATGGTGCACATATAATGCATATCAAATTTAGTCACTAGAGAAAAATGAAATCTCTTATCTGATTTGAAGTGATATCATCCATGATACAAGTTACATAACAAAGTAACTAATGCTATATTATCATTTATCACCTTGTAACTTCAATAATAAAGCAAATTTAAGGCCCACACACGTGGAAGAAAGTCTTTCTGTGAGAAATCACTTGTTAATCTTTTAAGACAGCTAAAAAGAGATGAGAAGTTTTGTAAACTAAGAACCTTTTGTCAGCATTGAGTTAGGTTTTTAAAAATGCTACAGGAACCCTCTGCTTTACAAAATTAAAGATATCCTGTGAAAAACCTCAATACTTAAAAGGCTCGATTAGCCCAATGGTTAAAGGTGCAGACTGAAAACTGAAAGGTCGCAGGTTTCGCAGGTCCGCTTATTTGGAGGGGATAGGAGGATATTAGTCAACTTCACGTTGGCTAATATTCTTTAAAAAAAAACTACATCCATGTTGATCCATTGCTGAGTGATTGAAGGATAAACAAACACACTTTCACTTTTGTTACATTAGTAAGGCTGACACAATTTCTTTTTCAGATACGCTCCTCAATTCGTCCACAACCTGCACCACTTGGTGTCGGATCTCAGCAGGGTGGAGCAGAAACTGGGCAGCATCAGACTGAAGAGTTCCTCACTGGGTCGCAGCGCGGCTGGGCTTGCATCCTCTGGCACCAGGTCATGGAGCAGTAAGGACTTGCTGGCGCTCGGACAGACGGACAACAACGCGCCTAAGAGCAAGATACAGGTAGGTGTAGAACAGAAGCTTGGGCAGCATCAAGCTGAAGAGTTTCACGCTAGGTCGCAGCGCGGCCACGCTGGTTTCCTCTTGCATAAGGTTGCAACAGCAAGGACTTGCTTACCGACAGATGGACAGCAATGCTGCCAAGAGGTACCTTCAAAGCAAGAGTGAATACGAATTGGCATCTTCATCAAGGCAAGAGCACTCTGACAGACCTAATAGTTGAAAATCACACAATACATTTACTAATATATTATGTGATTTTCGTTTGTTCAAATCAGTTGCCCCATTTCAAAACCTAGTAAGTGTGATTGACAAAATTTCACAAGAGACCAAAAAAACATGTTTTGTAGATGGCTTAGCGAAGTAATAAATATATCCAATAAAAGCTTTCAAAGTAGTTTATTTACGAAACATTAATTCACCAACAGATACTGAAGAGTTCAGAGTTCAGAAGGGCTACCATAAATATGTTTTCTGGTCTCCTTAAAAATTTTGTCAATCACACTTACACACGGTTTTGAAATGGGGCAGCCGAAATGTAGATTTAAAAAAATCTTTATTATTATTATATCATTATAAAAAAAAAGTGGAAGCATACGAAAATCTCAAGTGTGCAAACTGTTCAGGAATGATACTTTTATCAATACAATATCTGGTAAACAACACCGTCTAATAAATCTTGACACATGTTGTGTTGTCTGAAGATTATCTACTGATAACATTTTGTGAATTTTGTGAATCACAGATTCAGGTATATGGTCTTGAACTATGAAATGATTGAAAATTAAAGTTGAAATGTTAATCATCTTCATTAACCCATCACCGGCCCACTACTGGGTATGAGTCTCCTCACAGAATGAGAAGGATTTAAGCTAGTCTAGCAATGGTTGCCTGGTAGGATGGTTGCCTGGTAGAGATTGCTTTGTAGCAATAAGGCCGCCTTTGCATGCGTAGTTCTAAGTTGTATTAATTTTTGTTTCTTTCTTGTGTGCAATAAAGTTTTTATCTATCTATCTATCTAGCTAGCTACTCTGCCACCTTGGCAAGTGCAGATTCCTCATACAGAACATTATGGAAAACTTTCAGGACAACTTGCTGCTTCAATTCAAATTACCATAAATCATAATTACATTCTTTTAGCAGGCTATTGAACTATTTGTATTTACATATATTATTTTCCACCATAGCTCCTAAACTAGTCAAGCGATTTTGATGACTTTCATATTATTATGGTCCTGGTGACAATGACTACATTTTATGTGGAAAAAAATCAATATGACAGATGTTATATCCAGTTCTCGTTGCCAGGTTACAGTTTTCTATCTTTTCCCTTGTTTCAAATTCAAATTCAAAATCAAAATTTATTTATTTCTTATAGGGTAAATTGTAGCTCTTATGACACGTCATAAATCTACCACCAGTTCCGAATGCAGATTCTGCTGAGAAGAGCAGTTGCTCTTTAAAAAAAAAAAATTTTTTACAATAGGTAACAAAACTGTGCTATGTATACAGTGCTTCCACAATGAACCGGCCGGCAACGCATTGGTGGTGCCTCTGGTGCTACAAGTGTTCATGGGCGGCGGTAATCACTTAACATCAGGTGACCCGCCTGCTCGTTTGCTCGCTAAAAATATAAAAAAAAAAAAAAAAAAAGCTTCAAAAATGCATACATAGGTACACAATCCAACGCATGTCAACACGGGCAGACAAAGCAGACCCAGTCCCGTCGGTGGCACCCGTTCACGAGCATGACGCAAGATTAGAAGAAGTTTGATTTGTTCTTATTGTTACAGATAGCTACAGAGAAACTCCACGAGACATACCTGAGCCTGCGGGCGGCGGAGAGCAAATGCTTGCACGGCGGCGCGGCCGACGCCACGCCCGAGCCGTACGCCGCGGACGCCTTCCTGGCGGCTCTCAGGGAAGTTAACGCCACGTTTGAAGGTAATAATAATAATAATGTCCTCCCGACCGAATCCGGCCACGGCGGGCCAATCTCGAGATATTATAGTGCACAAGTGTGTGCGCAAACACAGGTGTACTCTCTATTCCCTCACTCTCATAGCCCGATGGGTCTGAAAATCCGACACGACCGGAAAGAGATCAGGTGCAGGACCGACGGCTTTACGTGCTCTCCGAGGCACGGGGCTGACTCACCACCGACTTCCTATCTCCGGGCTAGTACTGAAAATTTCTTAATAAAAAATCCAATATATATTTTTTTGGCCAGACCCGGGAATCGAACCCGGGACCTCGTCATCCGTAGTCAAACTTGCTAACAACTAGACCAACGGGGCAGTTAAAGGTATATCATTATGAAAACATACATGAATGAATAACTTTTATTGTCTAACTAGATGACCTAACAAATATTGCCTTCTTGGGTAGGACCTATAAAGTTTGTGTTTGTATACAAATAGCCTTCTAATATACTATTAGATGTGTCAGTGTAGTTTAGTTTCGAGACCTGAGTAAAATAGCTGCAACATTATCTAAAAATTCTTGCAACAGTGTTCTCACTAAATTACGACATGGGGTTATTCAAGGGGCGGACAAACAAATTCCTGAAAAGCTAGCAACGCATTGGTGGTGCCTCAGGTGCTACAAATGTTGATGGGCGGCGGTAATCACTTAATATCCGGTGACCCGCCTGCACGTTTGCTCGCTAATAAAAATGAAAAAAATTGATAGCTACAGTGTGATGGCAGATTTCATCTCTAGTATATGCTGTTGCATCAAGAAGCCATAAATTCAACCAAAAGAATATAGCAATTATTGATTTAGCTTTTCTGCAATCAACCAAAAGAATTAGCATCTCTACAATCTAAAAATTTATTTTATTTTGGTTGAGTAGCAAAATATATACATATTTTGATCACGTTTTTTATTATAATCTGCATAATAAATTACTAATATGTATACATAATATTATTTTGTAGTTTATAGACTTTCAAACAATTGTAAACACAGTATTTTTCCACAAAAAAAAAAAAAAAGTAATCAAAGCTTGTATTGGTATTAATCCTGTATTATGTTACCGAGTATTGTAACACGCTTTGAGTGAGTGTTAGAACAGGCTTAGTGAAGCATTTAAAGTAATAATTCCGCTAATACGAAGCCACTCGCCACATACTAAAACCATAATAGAAGTAAGAACAAATGACCTCGGATACTAAAAATATAGTATTACCTACATTTTTTTTTTTCGATGACAAGATAGTCCTTGACTGCAATCTCACCTGATGATTTGGAGGTGAAGGGGAACATTATTCAAGATCAGCATCCTTACTAATATTTATTTATTTATTTACAGAACCTTGCTATGCTTACAGCTTTATGCCAAAGCGCATAGCAAGCTAAACTAATAATAACTTACACTAATAATAGTAATAGTAATAATGACTTACACTAATTTATAAACTGTTATTTTTATACTACGTCAAATCTATAAAGGAAATCTACTTATGTTTATATTAAACACATTCAGGCTCTGGTGCATATTATAAATGCGAGATGTATGATAAATGCAAGAGTGTGCTCGTTTGTTGGTTTGTCCTTCAATAACCCTGCAACAGAGCTACAGATCGACGTGATTTTTTGCATGGGTATAGTTGAGGCCCTGGAGAGTGACATAGGCTACTTTTTATTCCGAAAAATCAAAGAGTTCCAAGTTTCCAAACTTTATATGAGTACATACCATTGTGATTATTTTAGTTACAATTGTCGATATTTCGATCCAGTTGCAACATCGCAGTCGAAATATCGACAATTCCAACTATAATAATCACAGTGGTACACACTCCATAATTCTATTACAATTATGTCATTAAACCACGAATCAGTCTAAAATCTCTTATTTATTGTGCAATAAAGAATTTTTTCTTCTACTCTGTTCTAAATATCTGCAGGAAATCGCCAACAAGACGCGCACGAGTTATTGGTCTGCATCCTAGACAGCATACGAGAAACGTGCCGAGCGCTGAGCGCGCGCGCCTCTCGACTGCAGCTTCAAGAAAACGGAGATAGGTAATCTATGCGAATATAATAAAGCGAAAGAGTTTGTTTGAATGCACAAATCTCTGAAACTAGCAGTCGAATTTGAAAAATTCTTATTGTATTTGAAATCCCAATTCTTGAGGATGGTTATAGGCTATTCAACATACAGTTTATTCTGGTAAATCAAAAAGTTCCCTCGGGATTATTAAAAACTAAGACTAGACAAAGACGCGGGCATCAACTTACTACCTGATCGTGTCGTTTAATGTGTACTTGATTAAGGAAGAGACAAAAAAAAATAAAACAATTTATTTAAAATTACAAAAAAAAAGAACTTTGCTTAAGGTGTAAAGGCTGCTGCGTCAGCATAGTGATACAGTATTAGAAGGTGGCAGTGTTGATTTCCAAAAGCCTTAAAACAAATGTTTACTAATGCTAACTTAAACCTTAATTTGTTTACAGTAATGGAATAGGCCGTCAGCCAAGCCTGGACGGCGACGGTGGCAAGACCCTGGGCAACCTGCGCAAGTCGTGGAAGAAACGCAAGGAAGTGAAGGCCAACGACAAGCGTAACTCGCCCTCTGAAGAGAGGGCTCCCTCGCCGGATCCCGAGAAAGACGAGCGCTCTCGACCCGGCTGGGACTTCGTTGCGGATGACTTTGAAGGTAGACAACAGAAACTCTGTAAGTCGAACTGCCAAATAATTCGAGTTGTAGAGTTTTCGATTTCGACGTAGGCAGATTTTGTAAGGAAATATTCGACTTGTAGAGGTTAAGATTCATCACTCACATGTAAAACAAAGTCCCCCCGTCGCGTTTGTCTGTCTTTTCGCTACCAATTCGCATTGGACCAGCGTGACGGATTGTAGCTTATAACACTTGTCTGTGAGACCTTCGCTCAGCATTGAGACTTTAATAGATTGCTCTTGATGATGATGATGATGATGATGATATTTCAGGCACGATGGTGGTCCGGACGATGTGCCTGGAGTGCGAGGCGGTGACGGAGAAGGCGCAGGCGGTGTGCGAGCTGTGCGTTCCCGTGGGCGACGACGACGCGCCCGAGGAGCCCTTCCGAGCCGCCTGCCTCTCCAGCGAGTACCTGCGCGACCAGAACAAGGTGATCTATTGACGATGTGCCTGGAGTGCGAGGCGGTGACGGAGAAGGCGCAGGCGGTGTGCGAGCTGTGCGTGCCCGTGGGCGACGACGACGCGCCCGAGGAGCCCTTCCGAGCCGCCTGCCTCTCCAGCGAGTACCTGCGCGACCAGAACAAGGTGATCTATTGACGATGTGCCTGGAGTGCGAGGCGGTGACGGAGAAGGCGCAGGCGGTGTGCGAGCTGTGCGTGCCCGTGGGCGACGACGACGCGCCCGAGGAGCCCTTCCGAGCCGCCTGCCTCTCCAGCGAGTACCTGCGCGACCAGAACAAGGTGATCTATTGACGATGTGCCTGGAGTGCGAGGCGGTGACGGAGAAGGCGCAGGCGGTGTGCGAGCTGTGCGTGCCCGTCATATACTTAACCCATATATGCCCAGAACTTTTTTTGACGCCGATTTTTATAATTTTCACATATGTTGTTTATTAATGACCATAAATAAGGGCTACAATAGCAATTAGTAGTTTTCAGATCTGAAAGTGGGTTTTTTTCAGGGGGTCGAAAACGACCCCATGGGCAGATAAGGTCTTACACTAGTATGGGGGAAGAATCATGAATATAAAAACTTTATTCGCTTATCAGTCTTGATTATTGGGGTAGACATTGAGACAGGAACCATTACGTAGTAGAATTACCTAATTCTACTACGTAATGTAATCTTTAAAGCATCTGTAATACATATTGACATTAACTTGCGACACATTTTGACTATTATGTTTTTAGACAGCACATGTCTTCTGATCCAACTATTGAGTAAATGTAAAGTTTTAAAACAGAAATAAGGTACCGCCTTGTTTTCAGTTGCTGGTATGGCTCAGGTTGAGTTTTCGAAATAAGATAGGTTGAAGAATTAGATTTCGAAGAGAAAATAGAAAAGAAAAAGACTTTGCTATAGATAAAATTCCAGTATATCTACGTTTGCTTCCAATAATCTGGGAAGCATTGAAGAGTTAACACTCTTCCACATACTTTTTTTGCTGTCAACACATCAAAGTGAACTAACTACATCAAAATATACCACTTCTTACCCCTAATGTCAATTTGATAAACTCCAAAATGAGCATCAAGTCTATCTACTCCTCCCACATTGATTGTATTGATGTACAACGTTTGACTATCAATATGTTTGCCAGTATCAGAATATCGACGAGCCTTTTGGACGGGATATACGCCAATTGCACTGAACAACAGTGTAACTAAGCTGCTTCATTACAGTGAATGGCGCAAATCTTATCTTTGCAAGCTTTTTGCAAGCTCGTTTTATGCATTTGCGTAGCCTCATGTTGCGATTTTTCCCAGTTCTTGTAGAAAAGAGGACCTAAATCACTGTTGGCCCTAGCAGAGTGCTCCCTCGAGGAAGAATAGTCCTCAGAATTAGCAATGAAAGTATAAGATTCTTCGACAATTCAATAGGAATAGAACATTGTGTTGTGTAGAAAGGGGTTCAGAGATTTGAGAATTACGAGAATAATAGACTGGAAAACTACGAGAATAATTGACTAAAGCCTTATTGGTGGCTTTATTGTCATCATTACCTTCTCGTTGTATGACTAACATTTCGGCTGAAGTAAATAATTATTGAGATAGGTGAAATCGATTTATATTTTCACACTTTCATCCTTTTCATCCGAATCACAGTCTGATATCGTACCTCTGCAAGGGGGATCAATGTTTACATCGATGCCCTGGACCTGTTCCTCGTTATCCAATTTCTCCAGGGCTTCAACTATTTCAAAAATGGAGAGCACATGCCGGGACCGTTAGAGTAAATATAAGAATTTAAAGCAGCATATATGCCCACGGGGTCGTTGTCGACCCCGTGAAAAGTTTCCATTAATTTGAGTACGAAAAATGTAGCCCCTCAGTGAAAATTATACCTATATCTTTAAAACACATATTCAATTTACTATAACAATAATTTTGATGATAAAAAAACATAAAATACATAGAATATATACATTTATATGCACGTAGTCACCAAATTTTTTCAGAAAAAAACTTCTACGATTTTGTACTACTATTTTTCACTTGAAATAATTTAAGAATAGTAATTTTATTGTACTGTGCTTCAAAGTAGTTCTTTACTGTATAAAAAAATAGTGCTTTAATTAGAATTAATATAATAAGTTGCAATCAGGATGCATTTGAAGTCATCAAGTACCTTCGGGCCATTAACGACCCCCTGGGCATATATGGGTTAACACTAGCGGCCCGCTCCGGCTTCGCACGGGTATAAAATATATAGCCTATGTCATTCACTGAAAAAATGATTAAAATCGATCCAGTAGTTTTGATTTATTCATTACTGCCCGTGGCCCGCACGCGTTTTTAGAGTAAAACAATTTATAGGCACGCTCCCGCCGCCCCGGCCGCCCGGAACGGCCGCAAACGCTATGTCCCGCAATTTTTAAATCTGTAATATCTTCGAAAATATTCATTTAAATCATATGCTGTAAAGGACCATATAGATCTATGTAGGCAGCATACATTTATTTTATTTATTTATTATACAGCACAGATATTATTTATTTATATATATAGAATAATATATTACATACAGGCATACATACTTACATAAACACATTTATAAATTATATATTTATCTATTATAATCATATCCACAAACACAAAATTTAATCCGCAAGCATACTCGGGTGAAACCCGTAGTATGCTTAATCGGGTGATTTTGTGAGACCGGGCGAGTGGTGAGCGAGCGTGAATGATCGACAGCCGAACGGCTGCCGACGCTAACTTCGCGCGGCGGCCGCGCACGCAATTGTTAGGCGTGAATGGCGCTGTAGTCGCGGGCGCTGCCTTCACACCGTTCGATAGCCCGGTACCAACCGTAGTGTACCAATACACAGATAACGATTTGTAACAAGTTCAGTCAAATGATTTTTGCTGACTAGGCCTGCATTGTTTACGTTAATTTTATAACTTTCCTTTCCGCTTATAATTATTTCACTGTAGTTTATTAGTGCTTGTATCTTTCATGCTAATTAGACTCCTTCCTAGTGCTATTGTGTTTTCTTCTCGTTCTTTCCTTCTGTACTTTCGAAGTTGTCGGACCATAATTGACCCCAACGGACTTCCTCACCGAAAACAGGTAACCACCGGTCCTTCAATCTATATTAAATCAACAATGTATTTAAGGTATTTAATTAGATAAGGATTAATGCTGTATTGGTTAAAATCGCTTCGAAAATTAGCCATTATTTGTCGTAAAAAGTAAATGACAAAAAAATGTTATTGTAGGATATCCATAAGAGATAGACATATACCATCGCGGAGTTTTTCAATGTGTACAATACTTAGTACATTATTTTGATAAATCTCGTAGGGTTCAGCCTGCGTTTGCAATGTAAGCGGAAAAAATATAATTATTTACGACATCACATTAGAAACCTCAAAAATAACAGTATTTCTTCACTATTTAATGGATGTTATTATACATATAAACCTTCCTCTTCAACCACTTTATCTATTAAAAAAAAATCGCATTAAAATCCGTTGCGTAGTTTTAAAGATTTAAGCGTACGTGGGGATATGGGGACAGAGAAAGTGACTTTGTTTTATACTATGTAGTGATAACACACATTATTTTTAAGTAAAATAAACTTCTGATCCTGTACGAAACTATAAAAGACAATCCTAAATGTGTTCAAAAAGTGCGTCACTACATAATACCCTGTCGGTTTCAGTACTGGTGCGAGCGCTGCCTGCGCTACAACGAGGCGCGGCGCAGCGTGGCGTACTCGCGGCTGCCGCGCCTGCTGGTGCTGCAGCTGAAGCGCTTCAGCGGCGGCATGGAGAAGATCACGCGCCACGCGCCCACGCCGCTGCTCATGCCGTGCTTCTGCGAGCCGTGCGCCCGCCGCGCGCCCGACCAGCCGCCGCAGCACAGGTAGCTCGATACTCCAAACCGTTTATGCTAAAGGCCACTTAGACTGTTCCGCTGAGTCTAAAACGCAAAATTTTATCATTATTTTAATTTTTATTTTTTTTTATTTTTTAATCGTTCGTTAAATCTTAAGTTATTAATGGAAATGATTTTTAGAGAAGCGTTAATTAAAAAAAAAAATCGAGCTTATTAAATTTATTTAATTTCCACTTGCATAGTTTCAATAGTTTCATTTTGCCTTTTTCGGCGTCACTTTTGGGTTTATTTGAGAAAATGAATTATACAAAAAGTAAGCTATGGACCGGTTTGGTTGTTCTTGCGGGCTGGTGTTAAACGCAAAAATAACATTAAAATTAGAACTGTATTTTGGTAAATTATTCAATGTTGTCGCATGTCCAATTCCAGATACATCCTGTGGGCGGTGATCATGCACCTCGGCCAGACGCTGACCGGCGGCCACTACGTCGCGTACGCGCGCGACAGCTCGCAGGCGGACACCAAGTGCGAGCGGGAGGGGGGCGGCGACGCGGCCACCGCCAACAGCGGCTCCAGCTTCATGAGGACACTCTTCAGCCGACCCCGGCCTGTACCCGCAGGTGAGCACCTCGGTAGAGTCTGTTCAATAAGTCACTTGACATGGCCGAGTAGAAAAATAGATATAAAAATTGGGTTTTTTCACGAAAGAGTCATCAATGAATCAAATCTATACTATTATAATAAAGAGGGAGCGCGAATTTTGTGAGTTTGTATGTATGTCCGGAGCAAACTTTAGAACCACCGCACCTATTTCAAAAATTATTTTACCAATTCAAAGGTACATTATTCCAGATGGTTATAGTCTATATATTATGCACATAAAGTATTATGGCTAGATATTATGTGCAAATTTGTTAAGGAAGTCTGAAATTTTTTTGAATCTTAAACGTATTCAAGGCGTGCGCTGGGTCATATACTGCTATTAGATGAAAATGATGTATGGGTGAATTGTTCCTCTTAAAAAATCCTAAAAAAAAGTCCGCGATAGCATATATCTATCTTCTAAGAATAACTTACAGTGACCATTTCCATCTTTCAAATTTTGATTAAAAATAATGAATTATTTTCGAAGGCTCTTTAACCGATGCGATGTCAATCTATATCTAAATAAATATGTTTATTATCGTAAGTGTTTAATTTAGAACATATTTGCCCTTTACACTATACAATTTAACCCATATATGCCCAGAACTTTTTTTGACGCCGATTTTTATAATTTTCACATATGTTGTTTATTAATGACCATAAATAAGGGCTACAATAGCAATTAGTAGTTTTCAGATCTGAAAGTGGGTTTTTTTCAGGGGGTCGAAAACGACCCCATGGGCAGATAAGGTCTTACACTAGTATGGGGGAGGAATCATGAATATAAAAACTTTATTGGCTTATTAGTCTTGATTATTGGGGTAGAAATTGAGACAGGAACCATTACGTAGTAGAATTAGGTGGGTAAGGTAATCTTTAAAGCATCTGTAATACATATTGACATTAACTTGCGACACATTTTGACTATTATGTTTTTAGACAGCACATGTCTTCTGATCCAACTATTGAGTAAATGTAAAGTTTTAAAACAGAAATAAGGTACCGCCTTGTTTTCAGTTGCTGGTATGGCTCAGGTTGAGTTTTCGAAATAAGATAGGTTGGAGAATTACATTTCGAAGAGAAAATAGAAAAGAAAAAGACTTTGCTATAGATAAAATTCCAGTATATCTACGTTTGCTTCCAATAATCTGGGAAGCATTGAAGAGTCAACACTCTTCCACATACTTTTTTTTGCTGTCAACACATCGAAGTGAACTAACTACATCAAAATATACCACTTCTTACCCCTAATGTCAATTTGATAAACTCCAAAATGAGCATCAAGTCTATCTACTCCTCCCACATTGATTGTATTGATGTACAACGTTTGACTATCAATGTGTTTGCCTGTATCAGAATATCGATGAGCCTTTTGGACGGGATATACGCCAATTGCACTGAACAACAGTGTAACTAAGCTGCTTCATTCCAGTGAATGGCGCAAATCTTATCTTTGCAAGCTTTTTGCAAGCTCGTTTTATGCATTTGCGTAGCCTCATGTTGCGATTTTTCCCAGTTCTTGTAGAAAAGAGCACCTAAATCACTGTTGGCCCTAGCAGAGTGCTCCCTCGAGGAAGAATAGTCCTCAGAATTAGCAATGAAAGTATAAGATTCTTCGACAATTCAATAGGAATAGAACATTGTGTTGTGTAGAAAGGGGTTCAGAGATTTGAGAATTACTAGAATAATAGACTGGAAAACTACGAGAATAATTGACTAAAGCCTTATTGGTGGCTTTATTGTCATCATTACCTTCTCGTTGTATGACTAACATTTCGGCTGAAGTAAATAATTATTGAGATAGGTGAAATCGATTTATATTTTCACACTTTCATCCTTTTTATCCGAATCACAGTCTGATATCGTACCTCTGTAAGGGGGAACATCGATGCCCTGGACCTGTTCCTCGTTATCCAATTTCTCCAGGGCTTCAACTATTTCAAAAATGGAGAGCACATGCCGGGACCGTTAGAGTAAAAATAAGAATTTAAAGCAGCATATATGCCCACGGGGTCGTTATCGACCCCGTGAAAAGTTTCCATTAATTTGAGTACGAAAAATGTAGCCCCTCAGTGAAAATTATACCTATATCTTTAAAACACATATTCAATTTACTATAACAATAATTTTGATGATAAAAAAACATAAAACACACAGAATATATAAATTTATATGCACGTAGTCACCAAATTTTTTCAGAAAAAAACTTACACGATTTTGTACCACTATTTTTCACTTGAAATAATTTAAGAATAGTAATTTTATTGTACTGTGCTTCAAAATAGTTCTCTACTGTATCAAAAAATAGTGCTTCAATTAGAATTAATATAATAAGTTGCAATCAGGATGCATTTGAAGTCATCAAGTACCTTCGGGCCATTAACGACCCCCTGGGCATATATGGGTTAAATAAATATCTTAGGAGTTATCGGTAAATTAATTTTTCCGCGCGACAAAATAATAAAATGGTGCCGGCCGGCGCGGGCGGTGCACGGTGGCGGGTTTCGGCGCGGAAGATTCCTGTGATTCCTGTGGTGATCTTATTTACAATCGTCTCCTATTAGAAGCTCTGTGCGATCAGTCCCGTAAAAACAAATCTTTAAATTTTCAACCCGGACGAAGTCGGCGCGGGCTTCTAGTTGATAATAATTTACATAAAGATAAATCTGATAAAACCCATGTAAGTCAACTGATTTATTGAACAGACTATCATATACAGTCTACGAATAAATAATCAGTAAGGAAGTCTAATTCAGAACAAAATCCACTTAAAAAATGGCCCTACTTCAAACCAAAACGATGTATGATTCAAAATACGAATCACTTCTTAGGTTACAGATAGACATGTTTGGTGCTTGGTTCAAATTAAGAACGAAAACAGGGATTGGTTCGCGCGCGTGCTGCTATGTTTACTATGACAGCTGAGTCATTGGACGATGTTATGAGACGTGCAAGAAAATGTCCAACTGTTGACGTGCTATTTTTGGTTTCCCCGCCTCTATCGGCTCAATTTTAATCTCCACCCAGTTCGGCACAATTTTTGTTGGAGTCATTTTATTAACGCAGTTAGACTTCCTTACTTATTATTTATTCGTAGTATACAGTATGCTTCTCGCCCTTAGCGAGTCGGGTTGTATTGTCTCATTAGACTGAGCGTGGGGGAATAGAAAGTGCATGTATTGCACATAAGTGTACTTATGCACTATAACGTGTCTTGTTGGCTAGTTTATGTTAAGTTGGGCCACTAGCTAAAATTCGTTCAGAACATGTTTTTTTTCTTAGATCATAGAAAAATAAGTGGATATCGCATGTTAGTCCGATTTGTGTAACCACTAATGTAAGTGCAGATCATTTCGCTAGCTAGTCTGTCATCGAACATTGACGTGAAGCAGTTATTTCAGTGTCAAGGAACAATGATGCATTTGAATAATAATTGAAGTATGAAGTGCTGAATCCCCTTATTTTTCTGATCGAAGTTTTTTTTTTTTTTTTTTTGTTATCAGTAAGTTGAATTTCAGGTTGCACAGCAAACGAGTGCTGCGTGCCCCGAACCAGGCCGGAAGCGTGCTGGCTCGCCTGCGACGATGACCTAGTCAAACCCATCTCCAACGAGGAGTTCGAGGATCTCCTCTCCGCTGAACCCAAAATGCGCTCCGCTGCAACACCCTACCTTCTGTTCTACGTCAAAAGCGAAGTCGGCTAGTCCTGTTCCAGTTTTCACCAGTTTGTTCCAGTTTGGGCGGAGCGGTGAGCGGGAAACATGTATAGATAGGCAGCTATCCATCAATACGGAACATGCGTGTGGTTTAAATTGGACTCAAACTTTTTTTTTCTGTTTTCTTTATCGACACGAAATCTTACTAAAATCATCCAATTTTTTATTTAAATACTTCATCATGATCATATAATTTAATGAACTAAAAGTCAAAATATGATATTCGGAATTGCAAAACGCACACTAGATATTGGTTAGAACTAAATGTAATAAGGGTCAATTCACACCGAGACGCGACGCGACGCGACGATGATCGTACTTTTGTCGATAGCGATATCAGTATAGAACCTTTTACTACAAATACACAAATTTCAAATTTCAGGGAGAGCGCGAAAGCGACCTAGGTCCGTATCGAACTATGGCTCGTTACCCGCGCTAGGTAGCATGGCGCTACGGAACGTCTCGCCGGTTAACACAAAAATTGAGACGCTTCCTACTTTTGTCGATATCAATATAGAACCTCTTTACTACACAATAAGTTACAAATATAAGTGAGAGCGCGAAAGGGACCTAGATATGTGTCGAAGTGTGGCTCGTTGCGCCATACTGCGTCGCGTCGCGTCTCGGTGTGAGCTGACCCCAAGGCATCAAAAGCATCACTTGTCAAGCGATTTTGTATTGGTTATATTCGATGTGACGTCAGCTGCAATTATTTTTAAAACATTTTCAGTAGTGATACTCTTTTTTTTCTATATAAAAAATTCATTAAAAATATGAAAAACTACATGCATATAATATCGCTCATTTGCGACAAGGGTGACATAATTCAAAATTCACCAATTTTAGTGTCGAAAACTTATACTTTTTGCTATAAAAACAACATTACGCTAAGCACAAAAAAATAAGAGCGAGAGAGATTGTGACTCAATGCTCTGTCGCTTTGTTGGCCGCTGTGTTGTCTCGAGACCGCAGCATCCACAAAACATTACTCTCTAACGAGAGAATTCTCTCATCGTCGATTTTGAATTATGTCACCCTTGTCGCAAATGAGCGATATATACAATATTGTTGGACAAGAAGATGTCCACGAACTGAAACACGGCAATGGCGTAGCGTCATACCCTTGTTTCTGCCGCTCGCCGCGCCGCTGTAAGCTTCCCTATACAAACTTCGTAGAGTTCGCAGGCTAAAGTTGTTTTGTGTGCGACCAGTGAAGGTAAATATCTTAAGATTTTAGACTTGATTTGTGTTTTTATGACATACCTAATTGTTATAAAATAATAGGAGTATTCATAATTGCTAAAGATTTTTTTTTTTTTTCATTATTATTGCCATGAAAATGTAACATTGAACGACTTTTTATTAACGTTAGTGTTACCAGTAGAAGAAACTAGTTCCCCGCAACGTGGCAAGGTATTTTTCTAGAAAAGTCTGACTTTAATGGTATTTTTCTAGGAAAGTCCGACTTAAGCGGTATTTTATATGCGTGGTTCTCATGTTGATGGTGGAAGTTTTCCTTCGCAGTGGTCGCACACGAAAGCTATTCCCTCCTGTTTCCGGTCGGCTAATACTCACCTCTGAACAAAATAGTCTGCGTATATGTTTATTGGTACATTACCAATAGCACTGCACCCCTCAACTCATCAGTGATATAAGTAATTCTGTAGCGCTGAATTTATTTTAAATTATATTTTATAATGTACCTATAGAGTTTATTTAGAATTTTCAAACTTAAACGTCTAGCTAAATATTTTAATTTTTAACGCTTTAAAAAGACAATTGAATAGGAGACAACTTAATATGTGTCAGCCTGAAGTGATATTATGAATGTAGCGAAAAATGTATTAAAAATTAGAGTATTACAAAGTCTATCAATAAATGATATATTGTAAAGCATAAATATATAGCAATATCACATTTAACGCCTGTTAAAATCGGACAATATGAACAAAAAGGTATTTTAAGGGAAAAGTATAATTTTTTTAAATATTTGTACCTTCAATTTATCAATTGTTTAACGAAAATATATTAATCATTGTTAACTGCGTCAAATACATATTATTGTAATATAATGTACACTACATTCTAATATAAATGACAATGGGCCTAACGTACTACACAATTAATACATTAAATTATTATGTAACTGTGACAAAAATATAAATATGTAATAATTATTATTCATCTACTTATACATGCAATGAAAGATTAAAGATAAAGTGTATCGTTGTTAAAAAAAAAAAACTTAAAATACTTACATAAATCTTAGTGTGTTCATTTTGTATAATATTCAAGTGTATTTTTGAAAGGACAGTCTGGTATCTGCTAATTAAATACGAAAATAATCTATACTTAATATAATAAAGTGCAAGAGTTTGTTTGTTTGTTTGAACGCGCTAATCTCTAGAACTACCAGTCGGATTTGAAAAATTCTTTTTGTATCTGATAGCCCAATTATTGAGGAAGGTTATATATAGGCTATTCAAAATCTCGGTACGACTCTTAGAAGCCGAGCAAAAAGAAAGAATAGCGCGGGCTAACAATGCGATGCGTTGAGTCGGTGGTCGAGGGCGGTCTCTAAAACTAAATCCACGCGGACGAAGTCGCGGGCAACAGCTAGTTTTGTATAAATGGTGGAATGAATTTCATGACAACTTTTTATAGCGGTGAAGGAGAAAAATCACAATAAAATCTCGAAAAAATGAAAAAAAAAAAAAAACCTTTCAATCTTAAACAAATCTTTACCGGGATAAGCGGATGGGATTCGTGGTTATCACATTGCTTTCATCCAACATTGTATTATAGTTATTGGGTGAATGTATGGTGTTTTGAACATATTTATGCTATGAATGATAGAAACAAAATACAAAGCGTTTAGAGTCCTTGCAATTCACGACAGCGCGTGGCTCATGGTTGTGTGTGTGTCGTATCTGTATAAGTGTGAGCGAGAGCTTGCTCGCGTCTAACCGCTCCCACCTAGGCTCCTGACAGGCACGCACACTTACGCAATGTACATGTACACGACGTAACCACAAGTAAAACGCCCGTAACTTCGTGAGATAAACGTACTATACTAGCAAAGGAGGTGGGTTGATAAGGCAACAAAATCCGCCCCTCATACACTCGAAAAAAAAAGTTCCAGATTTCGACAAATTGTAAATGTATTTATATACTTGAAGATATAAACTTTATTTTAATATAAAGTTTAGGTGATAAAAAAAATAGTAAGTTACAGAAAATATTACCCAAAAAGAGAGTGTTTCTTTTACTTTTCATACATTTTCATACATTTTAGTCGTTTTTTAAGCTTTGATTTAATATTTTAGAATGAAGCGCTCCATGAACCATGGTAAACGTAACTGATAATGATGCTCCTTTTTATAAGCTTTCATATGAGTATTAATTTATTTTGGTTCATGGAGCGCTTCATTCTAAAATATTAAATCAAAGCTTAAAAAACGACTAAAATGTATGAAAATGTATGAAAAGTAAAAGAAACACTCTCTTTTTGGGTAATATTTTCTGTAACTTACTATTTTTTTTATCACCTAAACTTTATATTAAAATAAAGTTTATATCTTCAAGTATATAAATACATTTACAATTTGTCGGAATCTGGAACTTTTTTTTTCGAGTGTATGAGGGGCGGATTTTGGGCCTTATCAACCTACCTCCTTTCGGCGTTAGGGCCAAAATAAGTGCAAATCTGTCATGTTAATCCCTTCACACTCAATAGAAACAGACGGACACAATACATATTGCTTTTTATTGTTTGACCGTTTAGTACCGAAATAATAGTTCAAAAATAGAACAATATTTTGTGTATAAAATTAAAAGAAAATAATAATATAAAATACAGTATTACCACGAATATTATAAGTGCACTTTGCCCTATTAGAGAAATATTAAACTAGAGATAGCTATTATACATATAAAATTAGTGCAATGACCTGAAGACGTCCCTTCCACTATGCCACTTGACTTCGTGGTAACACTGTTATGACGAATACCAAAAATGTTTAATTTTTCTAACAACTTTATTACAGTTCTTGCAATACACGAGGGCGCGTGGCTCATGGTTGTGTGTTTATCGTATCTGTAAAAATGTAAGCGAGAGCTTGCTCGCGCCTGACCGGTCCCAGCTAGTCTCCTGACAGGCACGCACACTTACGCAATGTGCATGTACACGACGTAACCACAAGTGAAGCTCACGCGCCCTCGTGAATTGAAAGAACTTTACCTATTTACTATCTAATTTACGCTGAATACTAAACGAGTTTTAAACCTTAAGCCTGTCATTAATAGAGTCTAATTTGTAACATTATGCCCATACAACAAAAATAATAAAAATCAATATTTGTATATACTTGTATGTATTAAAAATTCAGAGCCACAACGATCCAGCTTGCTTATTGTAATAGTTTATCGACTAATGCGAATTTGCTATGATGTAAGAGCATGCCCTTCCTACAAGCGACTATTTTTCTACTTCGAATGTAAATATTGACCCTTTTTGATGACTGATGAATGCTCATGTTTTATTTTTATGACATATTCTGTCTCGACATCTAATAAAACTAAGAAATAAACACAATTAGCAATAAACTTAAACTAAGAACTTTTCAAAAACTTGGAATCTTTCTAATGATCAATGTCCCGTTTATATAATATAAAAATGAAACAGTATATAAAGAAGATATAACTGCATACATAAATATTTTTATGAAATGGTTACATAGTTTAACTCATTTAAAACATATTTTATTGTTTCACGATGCGAAATTTTATTACTTAATGTAAGAACAGGACAATTATTTGCTTTATGTTATATGAATTATCTATACAATACATAAATGAATAAATACAAAAATTAATCTATTGACGAAATTTAATTTAAATAAGTAATTAGATGTATTCATCGAATATAGATGTAACATCACTGTGTAACAAAATCCCTGTTTTTCCTATTAGCTCTGTTTAAAAAAATGATATTCAAAGAACTTCATTTAGGAAAATAATCAAATTAAATATCAATTATAATTGATATTTAATTTGATTATTTTCTCTAAAGTATGTATGTTTTGTGAAATACAGACATTGCACAAAACTCATAACTCGCGGTAGTTAAATGAAATATCCGGTTAAGTTCATGTAAATTCAGATGCTTAAAACATTCTTTCGATTTACAGCTATAGACAAGGACAAACAGTGATTTTTTGCCATATTGTATTGTTCATACAGATTGAAATGGCAAGCTATTTTATTGTATTATATACCCAAAGGTAAATAATGATTGTATATGTTGAATTTTTACAAAAGTAATATATTGTTAATAGGTACAACTACACGTTTTGCGTGGGCCTTTTCCTTTTCGTATTGTAAACGGAATCGCTGAAATCACTGCGCGACTCATGTCTTTGCAGAACCGTTCTGCCAAGTAAGTTAACGAAAAAACGATTGATGATTTAACGAAAAAAACATAAATAGGACCACAGCAAAAGGAGTGCCTGGCACCAATTCCTTCATGGCACGCATAGACAGACTCTTGTGGCATCTAGCTTTCTCCATACATTCATGTTTAGTACATTGCAATAAACTATGAACTGAAGTATGTATTCTTATGATTTAATGTAAACAATTTAAAATGTTTATTTAACTAAGTATTATTGTGTCTAATTATAACTACTTATAAAAACATTATTTTGTGGTGATTGCTTTTATATTGATAAGCTGTATATTTGTTGCGGTTGCCATTCCAAAAGCCTTTGAAAAAGGTAAAATTCTTGTCAGTAGTTATACTTACTTATTGAGTTCAATTTATACAAAAACTCAAGTTACATTTACTTTTCATTGTAAATTTGATTGGAATAAATTTAATTTAATTATAATTTGTTTGATTAACAAAAGCTTCCTCCCTCGGACTATGACTGATAAATTAAAAAACCCTATAAGAGACTTTTCTAATGGTTTTATAAAAATAATTTCGTACAAGCAAGTAGGTACCTACCCTACTTCTAGAGCAAAATGCATGGCTAGTGCATGGTCTAGTACTGCAGATTTCTAAAACCATAGCCGATCGTTCTGTGCTGTGTAGGACAATTCAGGTTCGAAACAAAAGATAACGTGTATGGTTATTGATTAGAGTACCTATTTGACCTTCGAAATTTCAAAAGGCAGGATTTGCAAACCTTTTCACGGTTAGGTAAGATTTTTTTTATCCACTTTAATTGCTATTTATATAGTTCCTGTAACACATAAAGTACATACATCTTGAGATTCAGACGAAAGTATTTTATTTAAGCTCATCTTCCACACTACACAGTTGAAATAAAATTATAACTATGTTAAAGGTCCAATCTCCTATCATTATCTTTATCGATTACAAATTATAAAGATAAGTAGAATGAATCTAGGTGCCGTTATTTAAACTGATCGGGTAAGGGTAAAGTTTATTGACAACCAATAGAGATAAGAGTATTTTTTATCTTCAGAAACGGTCGAATGAGATAAATACTCTAAAAGCTAGTTTGCTGTTGATATCAAAAGACGTGTCGATTAAAACAGGAAATTTATTCAAAATGAAGGCGATCGAATCAAGAAATAAGATATTGAAAGTAAGTAGATAATGTTAAGATTATAAATTAACTTTATTCTAATAATGCATTATGGTAGGTATCCAATTTATTTACATGTTTTTTTTATGTTTTCAAATTAATATATACGCTAAGAATATGTATTATTAATCTAAGTATATACGGTTTATTTCACTACTTTTACTGCCGTAGCTGCTACGAGTTTTCGTTAATTTTGTGCCCATAGAACATGTGTAAAATATGATAATTTTAGATTACCAATTGAAATAAATACTTACCTTAATAAAATCTTTTATTCAAATATACTTACTTGTCGAAATATAATAATATGCTTACATGACAAAAATAAAAACCTGTGCTAACAATGTAGCTAGCGTAAAAATGATTGCATACCGTCCCCGTAACATTGCAATGACCTCTAAATTCTTCCTTGACTTGCTGTCAACCTATTTATACATTTGAAGTATAGTTCGACAAACTTTATAACTTATTTTACTTGTTAGTCGTGGCATTTCCTGAAATAAATATGGCGTTTGTAAGTAGTTAATAACAATAAATTGCTAATATAAATATTATTTTAGTTATGATGCTTGGTCAAAAATATGAAGGGCATTTTTAGGTTATTATTGAACATTTTATTGTTTAACCTGCCGGTACCTACCTACTTACTTTACATAAAATTAAATATATTCACTAAAAATGTATATAGGTAAGTATGTATCTAACTATATATTCTTATATTTTATTGATCATAAAATATACTTTTCTGTCTTGTAAAAAATTTATCAGCTAAATTATTCCATTGTCAAGGCCAGGATGTAACTTTTCAACAAATTATTTAATTTGACTACTTACTTCATTCTAAATTTTTTGCTAATAATACTTACATTAAGGCCCATAATGAAAATCTTTTACATAACTATCTACCATAAATAAGTGTATAGGTACCTATTTATAATGGAATAGTTAATGGCAACTAATGTTACTTAAATTCGTATTAACTAGATTTATTTACCTACTAGTAATAAAATATTAAATCTGCTAATAGGTTTTAAACCTTTTTTGATTGAATCCATTTATTTGTATAAAATTCAAATGTTTTTTAGACTAGGAAAATTTGTAATCATTTTGCTCTAGCAAAGCAAATTTATCTTGTTTTGGTATCCCTATATCATTTTAAATTATATAAGTAGACAAAACATATTCGACTAGTTTATAGGTTAAAGTGACATTAAATTTTTCCTTCTAAATGAAATTAAATGGTGTTATTTTATAATTTTCTGTTTGAAAACATACAATTATTATATGTAGTTAATATTAATTATTATATGTAGTTATTCTTATTATTAATTAGGCTTTAAGTACTGACCAAATAGGTCGTTATTTCAAGTAAGTATAAAATAAAACTAGAATCATACAATAAATAGTTATGTAGAAATTTACGCTAAAGATAAGCATCGCCTTAATTTAGAATTTTTAATAAAATAATCATAACTATATGGCAACCATATTTAAAGCTACCTATATAAGTTTCTTAAGTAAAAACAACTAATTTACCTGAAAATGTTTATAATTTCTGACACTCGTAAATCGAAAGCGGAAGCCGGAAGCTAGGATCAAAATGACAGTTTTTTTTTTAAATATTAACAATGGCGTAAACAAAATTGACAAATGTCAAAAATGTAGCGGGAATTTGAAAGTTGCGGGAGATTTAACAAAAACAAATAAAAGTAAACTTTCCAAATAACGCATAAAATAAAAGGATAACAATAAATAAAAACATGTCCACAGATATGTTTGTTGTGCGGTGAGCCTGTATTGGCAGCAATTTTGGCACCCTTTCAAATGTTTAAAATAGAAATGCTAATTAATCAGACGAACAGCAAACATTTTTGAAAGAATTGTAGTAACAAGGGGTATTCGCGGGAAGGGTTCTCACATCCCATACGAAAGGATTTGTCCTTGAAATTATTTCTAAGTTAACTATAATAATAATTTGGGTGGTTTTGACTCACCCCGCGCGACGCCTATGCGCGCGCCGACGTTTCTGATTCGGCATCTAATACGCAAGTCCGCGTTTCGTTGCAGCCGACTGAAGTTTTCCACGGCAAAGGGCAGTTCAAGATCACTGACACCGCATGCTTTACCACTTTATAGTATTTCTAAAAATTTTTTTCATAATAATTACTGTGTAAACATGGTCTGGCCTACAATCTACGATGGCAAAACTGAGGTAACGATTTTCTATTTTCGTGCGTTCATCAATTCGTGCTATTTTAGATTTCAGTAAGTACTTATTTATTTTACAGTGCGTTAATTTTTCTACGCCGGGCTGTTAACTGAAATTAGGTTTCATTTTTGCATGTTTTCAGAATAATTCAGAGCCAAAGTAGGTACCTACTTATTAATGATTTTCCTCAAAGTACACCTATTTTTTACACACCATGACATCTCAGCAAGACAACAAGAAGCTTACAAAAGGGCCTTTTCACAATCGCCGAATAATATTCAACGACGAATAACGTTTACGCCTCTTGACGTAGGTGTATAGGTACCTAGTTACCTATGACTACTTTTCTATAATTTTCTATACAGATAGGTACATTTTTTTTAAATCGCTGACCAATACCACCTAGAGGTGGTGGTATTGGTCAGCGATTTACCTCCAAACTTATCTGCTCTATGGTTGCTATTTTCTAACTTAGATACTTTGCAAAAATAAAAATTCCTACTTACCTTAGGAAATCCGAACCACGCAGTAAATTAAAATTTCATTAGATAATTAAAGATAATTAAAACAAACAGAACCATTTACATAATTTCATTTTGTTCCTGCCTGAAAACAAATGCATGCAATTTTACATTGATAATTACCCTGTAGATTTCCTACTTATCTATACCTGTCATGGATACTTTACATACTTTTAGTGATGTCATAGCAAATAAACAGGCAGCAACACATGAATTTATTTATGCACTTACAGGCATTTAGCTCATATGTAGCATTCTGTACAGCTAGCTGTAAATAGAATAGTAAATTCAATGCCATTTTCAACTTTATTGAAGTACATTAAAGTTCAAAATTTAAATGCGTAATACTGTTACAGTCATGAAGCCTAGCTAATCAACATGGTTTGTTTAGCACATAACAATAATAAATCTCTAAATACCTAATCAATGCAATACCAATGTATAATCACATCACAGATAAAGATGAAGTGCACGTAGGTACCTACTTTACTTTTGTTTGGGTATGGCAGTTGTTACTATTATACTAATTATTATTATTGTACCTTACCTACGTATTCAAATACTAATAGGTATATTAGTTATAGTAGGCATAGTTACTGTACACAATTTTTATGAATAACTAGCTGATAGACGATGCCCGCGACTTCGTCCGCGTGGATTTTAATTACCACCCTACCGTCAAAGACATGCCAACTAGCGATTTAGCGTTTCGATACGATGGCGTGTAGAAACAGACTAGGGGTATGGGTTGAATGTACACTGCCATACCATCTTAGACTACATCGTCACTTACCTTCAGGTAACCTTCCAGTAAGATCACAGTCAAGGTCTAAATTCTAAATTAAAACTAAAAATCAAAAATAAAAGTGAAATATAAAAATATCATCTAAATCACTGGAGCGAGGAAAAGTGTACAGAACGCTGGCTGCGTTACCCCGCTGATGGCCAAACTTCTATGCTGGTCGAGGCAACTTCCAGCCCTCCGGTCATCAGTGGACTCGGGATGGTAGATCCTTACAAAAGGATCTAGCATCCTCGCCCCATGACCCCAGGTTTTCAACACCCAACGGCGCAAAAATGAAACTGTTTTTATTGTCTTACTTATATTTCCTCTGTTTCATAGACAGGGTCAGCAAACAAGCCGGCGATGCAGCTGGCTGCCGCCGATGCGGGGTCGCACCTGCAGCACATGTGCTCTCTGGACATCGAGTCCAAAGCCTCCTACGTGCGCCTGTCGGGCATCATCTGCACTATTGGTACGTTAACATTGCAGAACTACGTCTTCGCATACGATACTCTATAGCGCCAACAACTCATCTATTCATGGTGAACAAAAATTTAACTAAGGCCGCAATTTTAAAATAACATACATCATTGGGTAAAAAACTCCAAAAAAAAAAACATACATCATGGTTGGTGCTGTCATTTCTTTCTAGTGCGAGTGCTGTTAGATTTCCGCGATACTATGGGGTCTCCATCAGAGAGCCCATAGTATCCGGTGATGGGGTCTCCATCAGAGACCCCATCACCGGAACAGAACTAATGTTAATGGTATGGGTATTGTCAAGGTCACGCTCACACGCTATTAATCCATTAGCATAATTAGAGAAAGCCGTGTTAGTTGTATGCACGGAAAAGGCAAAGTTTTAATATACTTAGGGGACGGACGGGCAAGAAGGTTATGATAAGGTTTACGTTAAAAAAAAAGACATAGGTAATCAACTTAGGTAATCAGTCTCCTTATTAAAGTCTTCATTGGTAATATATATAGCTTTCATTAACAAAAATTTTCTTTTTAAAATAGATGAACAATTTTTTGAATTTTAAATTCGTAACCTACATGTGAGGTCACAGTCAAGGCTATCTTATCGTCGAATAAAAAACATACAAAAACGAAGCCAATAGATTAAAATAGATATACCCTTTTCCAGGGCCGGCTTCCCGCGATGTCGGTATGCTGGAGAAAATGATGGAGACTGGCATGAACGTCGCGCGGATGAACTTCTCTCACGGCTCGCACGAGTATCACGCCGAGACCATCAAAAACTGTCGTGAAGCGGAGAAGAACTACAGCGCGAAACTCGGCGTCCCCTTCTCGCTGGCCATCGCGTTGGACACCAAGGGACCAGAGATTAGGACTGGCCTTTTAGAGGGAGTAAGTGTGTTTAATTAACAAGAAAAATCTCGTGCTCGTCGTCCTTAGTTGCGGGAATCTTCCCGCGGGAAATCTGTTTTTCCGGTATAAAAGGTAGCCTGTGTCACTCTCCTAGTCTTGTGAAGGAATCTTTTTTGCACCTACCTACGAGCTACCTTCTTTCAATTCACGAGGGTACACGGCTCATGGTCGTGTATGTGTCGTATCTGTATAAGTGTGAGCGAGAGCTTGCTCGCGCCTGACCGCTCTTATCTAGGCTTTTCACAGGTACTCACACTTACGCAATGTATGTATACGACGTTACCACAAGTAAAGCGTTACTTCGTGAAATAAACGTATACACTATGTTTTTCTTCTTTCATTAATAGTTCTCAAAGCATACTTAGCCTCTGTTGACAACGGTCTAAATAGGCAATTTTGAGCATTTTTTAAGGGTTCTAGTGCTCACAAAGGTTTATGTCTCATCAAAAAGAAAAAATCGGTATATAGTAGAGGTTGATATTTATTTAACTGTAAAAAATCATTGCTTTAAGGTCATAAACCATAAAGAAAACAGGTGAGAGCGTTTGTATGGAGAAAAGACCACCGTATTTCCTCTTAAATCTACACTACTATTAAAAAGAGGAAAAATTTGTATTTTTGTGTGTATGTTTGTAACGAATTAGCTCAAAAAGTACTGGAGCGATTTGGCTGAAATTTAAAATGGAGATAGACTATACCTTGGATTAAAACATAGGCTACTTTTTATCCCGAAAAAAAATTATAGTTCCCGTGGGACTCCAAAAAACCTCAATCCACGCGTACGAAGCCGCGGATATCAGCTAATGTTTAATGTTTTGAAACAGGGCGGCTCAGCAGAAGTGGAACTCAAGAAGGGCGAGACCATCAAGCTGACCACTGACCCCGCGTACGCCGAGAAAGGAACCCTCGACGCGGTGTTCGTGGACTACAAGAACATCACCAACGTCGTGAAGCCCGGCAACCGCATCTTCATCGACGACGGCCTCATCTCGATTATATGCCAGTCTGTCACCGCCGACGCGCTGGTCTGCTCCATCGAGAATGGAGGTGAAGGATCTTTCTTTCCGTTTTACATATCGCTCATTTGCGACAAGAGTGGCATGAATCAAAATCGACGAAGAGAGAATTCTCTCGTTAGAGAGTAATGTTTTGTGGATGCTGCGGTCTCGAAACAACACAGCGGCCAACAAAGCGACAGAGCATTAAGTCACAATCTCTTTCGCTCTTAATTTTTTGTGCTTAGCGTAATGTTGTTTTTATAGCAAAAAGTATAAATTTTCGACATTAAAATTGGTGAATTTTGAGTTATGTCACCCTTGTCGCAAATGAGCGATATAGTGCTTTTGTTATTTACTAGATGGCGCTAGCTGTAAGTTGGCACGCGATGTGGAAGTCGCCAAGACTTTTCAGACGTTGCTGTACTAAATGTTTTTCATTCCAGACACTTCAATTTTATTTATTTGCATACCATTATATTACAACTAGCTTTTACCCGCGGCTTCGCTCACGTTAGGTTCGATTTCTTAAACTCCTATTTTACCTCCTTCGGGGTTGAATTTTGAAAAATCCTTTCGTAGCGGATGACTACGTCATCATAGCTATATGTATGCAAAGTGGTTTAAGCTGTGCGGTGATAGATCAATCAGTCAGTCAGACAGTAACCTTTGCCTTTTATATATTTAGATTTAGATGATGCCTTTTGTGGTAGATTTTTCAAATACACATGTATTTTATTTATTTTTAATCGAAAACCCAAATACAAAGTTTATACAACTTTAAAACCTTTCATACTAACATTCATCCCCTATTAGATGCCTTTGGAGGTGGATTTTTCAAAATCTGTGAAACATGTACTTGTTTATTTTTAATCGAAAGCCCAAATACAAAGTTTATACAACTTTAAAAATGAAAAACTTTCATACTAACATTCATGCTCTATTTGATCCCTTGGGGGGTGGATTTTTCAAAATCTGTGAAACACGTATTTCTTTATTTTTATTCTAAAGCCTAAATACAAAGTTTCATGGATATAACTTGAAAAATGACGGACTTTCACACAAACTTTAACCCCCTATTTAACCCTCTTGGGGTTGAAATTTTCCAAAATCCTTTCTTAGCGGATGCCTACGTCCTAACAGCTACCTGTATGCCAAATTTCAACTCAATCGGTCCAGTGATTAGAGCTGTGCGTTGATAGATCAGTCAGTCAGTCAGTCAGTCAATCAGTCAGTCAGTCACCTTTGCCTTTTATATATTTAGATGAAACATGTATTTCTTAATTTTTAATCGAAAGCCCAAATACAAAGTTTATACAACTTTAAAAATGAAAAACTTTCATACTAACATTCATCCCCTATTTGATCCCTTGGGGGGTGGATTTTTCAAAATCTGTGAAACACGTTTTTCTTTATTTTTATTCTAAAGCCTAAATACAAAGTTTCATGGATATAACTTGAAAAATGACGGACTTTCATACAAACTTTAACCCCCTATTTAACCCTCTTGGGGTTGAAATTTTCCAAAATCCTTTCTTAGCGGATGCCTACGTCCTAACAGCTACCTATATGCCAAATTTCAACTCAATCGGTCCAGTGGTTAGAGCTGTGCGTTGATAGATCAGTCAGTCAGTCACCTTTGCCTTTTATATATTTAGATGAAACATGTATTTCTTAATTTTTAATCGAAAGCCCAAATACAAAGTTTATACAACTTTAAAAATGAAAAACTTTCATACTAACATTCATCCCCTATTTGATCCCTTGGGGGGTGGATTTTTCAAAATCTGTGAAACACGTATTTCTTTATTTTTATTCTAAAGCCTAAATACAAAGTTTCATGGATATAACTTGAAAAATGACGGACTTTCATACAAACTTTAACCTCCTATTTAACCCTCTTGGGGTTGAAATTTTCCAAAATCCTTTCTTAGCGGATGCCTACGTTCTAACAGCTACCTGTATGCCAAATTTCAACTCAATCGGTCCAGTGGTTAGAGCTGTGCGTTGATAGATCAGTCAGTCAGTCAGTCAGTCAGTCAATCAGTCAGTCAGTCACCTTTGCCTTTTATATATTTAGATGAAACATGTATTTCTTTATTTTTAATCGAAAGCTCAAATACAAAGTTTATACAACTTTAAAAATGAAAAACTTTCATACTAACATTCATCCCCTATTTGATCCCTTGGGGGGTGGATTTTTCAAAATCTGTGAAATACGTATTTCTTTATTTTTATTCTAAAGTCTAAATACAAAGTTTCATGGATATAACTTGAAAAATGACGGACTTTCATACAAACTTTAACCCCCTATTTAACCCTCTTGGGGTTGAAATTTTCCAAAATCCTTTCTTAGCGGATGCCTACGTCCTAACAGCTACCTGTATGCCAAATTTCAACTCAATCGGTCCAGTGGTTAGAGCTGTGCGTTGATAGATCAGTCAGTCAGTCAGTCAGTCAGTCAATCAGTCAGTCAGTCAGTCAGTCAGTCAATCAGTCAGTCAGTCACCTTTGCCTTTTATATATTTAGATGAAACATGTATTTCTTTATTTTTAATCGAAAGCCCAAATACAAAGTTTATACAACTATAAAAATGAAAAACTTTCATACTAATATTCATCCCCTATTTGATCCCTTGGGGGGTGGATTTTTCAAAATCTGTGAAATACGTATTTCTTTATTTTTATTCTAAAGTCTAAATACAAAGTTTCATGGATATAACTTGAAAAATGACGGACTTTCATACAAACTTTAACCCCCTATTTAACCCTCTTGGGGTTGAAATTTTCCAAAATCCTTTCTTAGCGGATGTTTACGTCCTAACAGCTACCTGTATGCCAAATTTCAACTCAATCGGTCCAGTGGTTAGAGCTGTGCGTTGATAGATCAGTCAGTCAGTCAGTCAGTCAGTCAATCAGTCAGTCACCTTTGCCTTTTATATATTTAGATATAAATAAATTAAATATATGCACATGTTTAAGAGGAAGATGAACTCTCCAATGCTTGAACATGAACACATTAGTCAAGTGTTGGTGAGACCACAAAACAAATATTAATCATTTTAAATTCTTGTTTATACCTAAGTTACTTACAAAGTTAGGTATAGTTAAGTACATAATTAATATTTAATTATGTACATAACTGTACCTAACTTTTTTTTTAATTTATTCTAAGGTATGCTGGGATCAAGGAAGGGTGTAAACTTACCCGGACTACCCGTGGACTTGCCCGCCGTTTCCGAAAAAGACAAGTCTGACTTGCTTTTTGGTGTTGAACAAGGCGTGAGTATATTATACATACCTATATCCCAACGTATATTATAAATACCTAAGCGATAAAAAATTATTATAAGGGAGGTAATACAAAAATTAGGTTAAAAAATGGACAGTAAACCAAGGCCGCAAAGCGCAGTATTGGCTGACCCTCACAAGGTAGACCGACGACATTAAACGTGTCGCTGGGAACCACTGTATACAAGCGATGCAAGACCGATAAATGTGGAAGTCTATACAAGAAACTCATGTCAAACCAGCTGTGGATGTCTATCGTTTGATAAAGAAGAGAAAAAGGACAAGGTCACGGAATCAAAGCTTATAAATAAAAAGATAAAACTAGTACCATATCAGTTACATTAAATTGTAATCGCCACTTATACAAGTAGGTAGGTACAATTATAAGAATACAAACAAACACTGCTGATATACGATATCGGCGCATGATCGAGCGTGGGAGAGAAATATGAACCACGTGCCATCTTCATGACGTGTTGATATCAATTGTTTATTGTCTCAGTCTAAACGATGTCTTTGTCATATCTTGGGCCATAGTAACCGTTCGCAACTTTAATCTCATACCTACACAGCCGCTTTGAAAACTTTTCATTGAAGTTATTGTCTATTTAATTTACTTCCGCTTTGCTTCCTCGTTCCTATAATAGACACGTGCTGCAAAAATTTCCGTTTTTCCAACTAACTATAATGCGGGTGTCTTTAAATCACGAGAGCACCATCTAAGGCTGCATCTGCTAGTTTATATATTTAAAAAAAACTAACTGATGCCTGCGACTTCGTACGCGTGGATTTGGATTCTGAATTCTATAATATTCCGGGATAAAACGTAGCCTACGTGTTAATCCTGGATAATATGAGCTATCGCCATCCCACAGCCCAATTGGTTCATTCGTTGTGGCGTGAAGGTGTTACAAACATCCATCCATTCATCCAAACTTTCGCATTTATAATATTAAGTAAGGATTTAATTGGTTATTTTGATTTTATTGTGAGTCAGGCTTGCGTTTGGTGAAAATTAATGCAAAGCATTGCACTGATGTGGTCTAGATTAGAACAGAAAAGCGCCCAAACTCTTGCCTAAAAGATGACTTTTCACTCTTACTACTTCGAAGGTGCCCAAATTACACAAGTCAGAAACCACGGGCAGCTTAGGCGGTTCGTTGCGTAAGCGTTCATGCTATAGGATTTCAGCTATAATAAATATTGATTCCATCGCCTGGCGATACAAGTAGCGTTTTGGAAAAGTTATGAGGTATACTTTTCAATGTAGTCAAGGTTATTCTGAGTCTTTTTTAGCTTATTTTATCCTTGTTTTTAGGTGGATATGATCTTCGCCTCGTTCATCCGCAACGGCGCAGCGCTCACCGAGATCCGCGGCATCCTCGGAGAAAAGGGAAAGAACATCCAGATCATCTCCAAGATTGAAAACCACCAGGGCATGGTCAATCTGGATGAGATCATTGCGGTACGTATAAATAGGTACCAACCTACGCAAAATGGACTACTTGCGGAGACAATTCCCAGGAAGATGAAGAAGAAATACCTACCCATACCATGTTCATACCACCTTAAATACACTGCTGTAGAACAAATTTCATAAAACATCTGATTCCTCCTCCTCTGCTTGAAAACGTCAAATTACGTTAGTTTTTTTTTAACTAAAAAAAATATGTTTGTCTGTCCATTCTGAATATAATATTAATATTCTCTTGTCCCCTCCATATACATAAATGTCTTAGTAGATATATAATGCAGCCAAGCCACAAATGTATAGGTAACTAGTTTGCACTAGTTCCCTTTTTCTAGCTATTTAGGCTCGTTACTGAAATACGGATGCAGTCGATTTGCTACTTAATTGGGTTGGAGGTCGAACCTCGAATTAATTCAATTTTTCCGACTAAGTACCTATGTAATGTTCAGCTGTCTAATTGGAAGTATATTGGAAAAGCGCACAGAAATAGATATTTCCAAAATTATCGAAATATCCAGGCCGTGGGAAAATCTAAATATAACAGCTACATTGTGACGATCGCAATCAACTCTGATTGGTCGACACCCTCTCGCTATATACATCGCTGCAAGAATATCACAAATTCAGCAAATCACCACAATAATTGAGACTGTAGCAATAATTGCAGCAGTTTTTCCGCAATCAAACAAGCTTTGAGAAAAAAAGAAGCCGAAATGGAGTTAGAGTCTTGACTTGACTGGTTGAATCTATCATCGATATTCAGCCAGTTCCAAATTCAATGTTCCTAAAGAATTTAAAAAAGTGTACAAAATCTTTTATTTTCAGGCATCTGACGGAATCATGGTCGCTCGCGGAGACTTGGGCATTGAAATCCCACCAGAGAAAGTGTTCCTCGCTCAAAAGACAATGATCGCTCGGTGCAACAGGGTAACTATAATACATATTTCAATTATACGTATACTATACCTTATCTACTTTCTTCTCTTTTCCAATTCAACCTGTATTCTATTCTAGTGTAGATAGGTAGGTACTTTGGCAGATTGCCATCCTTAAATAAAAGAAAAAAGTTGAATACTTCATCCCCTCATTCTGATTCTGATTCTGATTCTTGAATACTTCATCCCCTCATCTTAGGATGTACAGAGTTCTTCTGGATGTTTCCTTGATCTGCTTGATCAAGCATGTAGGATATTTAAAATCCTCATTTTCTGATATGAATTCGTAATCTTTTGACAGGTCGGCAAGCCAGTCATTTGCGCCACTCAAATGTTGGAGTCGATGGTAAAGAAACCTCGCCCGACCCGCGCTGAGACGTCGGACGTCGCCAACGCCATTCTAGACGGAGCGGACTGCGTCATGTTGTCTGGCGAGACTGCCAAGGGAGACTATCCGCTGGAGTGTGTCCTGACTATGGCCAACATTTGCAAGGAAGCAGAGGCGGCTATCTGGCATAAGCAGCTCTTTATTGACCTCAGTTCTCAAGTGAGCATATTTAATTATCACAATTTCTTTTGACGATTTAACAAATTGCAATATTATGTTCAGGTTAACTTTTATTACTTATAGATGGTTTTGATAATGGTCACTTTAGTAAAGACCTTTTAGACGTCCAATAAGTTTGCCATTTTTAAGTATCAATCCACCAACTTATCTGTTTAGTTGACGGAGTTGCTAGTGGAGAATTTAATATTGCCACATAAGAAATTAATTGAATGCGTGTGAAGTTCATATTGAATTTTCGCCCTATGAAAATAAGGGATGTGATTTGTGAACTTGTAATTACGCATACCCGCCAATGCGGCCGGTCCCAGAAAATTTTAAATTGGACCGGTTCGTACACTCTCTGTCTCTTCTAACGCTCTCCCGCGAAATAGAAAGTTTTCTGACGAACAATTTCCGGTAATACGCGGCCGGTGCCAGGTGATTTTAAATTGGACCGTTTTGACAGGAAAAGCTACCAATCGAGCCCGCGCATTCGGTGGCCATCGCGTCCGTGGAGGCGTCCGCAAAGTGCATGGCGTCCGCCATAGTGGTGATCACCACGAGCGGCCGCTCCGCGCACCTGCTCAGCAAGTACAGGCCGCGCTGCCCCATCATCGCCGTCACCCGCCTGCCGCAGACGGCGCGCCAGGCGCATCTCTACCGCGGGGTGCTGCCCATCGTATACCAGGGTAAGAATACCTTCAAATTCAAATTCAAAATTTATTTATTTCATGTAGGCCACCTTGCACCTTATGACACGTCATAAATCTACCACCGGTTCGGAATGCAGATTCTGCTGAGAAGAACCGGCAAGAAACTCAGCAGTTGCTCTTTCCAGCGAACGAACAGCTGTATTCTCTATTGATATTTCCAGCGGCTATGGAAAACAATGAAGAATTGCTAACTAAGAACTGTAAAACCTGCATACAAAATGGGTTTGACAGTTCTTAGTCGGCCGACCCCCTCACTAGGTGGACTGACAACATAATATAACAAGTCATAGGTAACCATTTTATACAGGCAACGCAAGAGTAAGGCATGCCGAAGCGTATGCCAGTGACCTAATTATGTCCAGCAATGGACGTTTATCGGTCGATAAATAAGAAACATGATGATGGAGTATGTGTGATAGTGTCTTGCCAACACCTGTATCCAGCGAGCTGAAGAAGGCGGCCTGTGAAAGTCCATGCAGGAGACCGCTTGCTAAATAGAAGAAAGCTTTACTTTGCAAAAATGCATGATACACTGCTATACCCCTTCCAAGTTAGCCCGCTACCATCTTAGACTGCATCGTCACTTACCATCAGGTGAGATCGCAGTCAAGGGCTATCTTGTCATCGAAAAAAAAAAAAAAAAAAAAAAAAAAAAAAAAAAAAAAAAAAAAAAAAAAAAAAAAAAAAAAAAAAAAAAAAAAAAAAACCCTCCGCCTGTTCTGCATAATGCAAGTATATTGTTCCAGAATCGGTAGCCAGCGACTGGCTGAAGGATGTCGACAACCGCGTGCAGTACGGTCTGAAGTTCGGGCGCGCGCGCGGCTTCCTCAACACGGGCGACCACGTCGTCGTCGTCACCGGCTGGAGGCAGGGCTCCGGCTTCACCAACACCATGCGTATTATGTAAGAACAACCACCACTAGCATTTACTGAATATTAAAGCTTAAGCTTTGTGTTGACTACTTTATGGCATCATATGCGTGCCAGTTTCTCTGATTGATATTTTTGATGGCCGCTGAAAAATAACTGAATTTAAAGTTGGTACAGTAAAACGGTTAATTTCACTTGAACTCACATACCTACGCAGAGTCAACTCACACAACTTATCAATTGAAAAGTTAACTTTCCTTTACATTATCTATGTATTTAATTTGACAAAGGTTTGTGGGTTGAATCGTTATTGAGTATGTACGTCCAGTTCAGTGAGAGAAATAGAATTAAAAACCGTACACTCTTTCATCGATTAAACGGACGAAATTGAATTTTTTATTTTATTTCAAGCACTAATGAATTTTGTTGTTTTTATTGCAGCCAAGTCGAATAAGATGAGCAGCAATGAAGAACAAGAACATTTTACGATAGTATTAGTGCAAAGAGCGGTGAAAATGTTATGAGATTGAAATAACACCTAGTCACTGCCCCAGTGATATGATATTTATATTGTGTAAATGTGTATCGGCTGTTAAGATATCTCAAAATTCTACATTTAGTACCTAGCCTAGGATATTATGTTCTATTTTATTTATGCATATTGTTGTTTAGTGTACGACGTGTATTTATTACATTGTAATATGTGATTTGATTAAAATCTGAGGATAAGTTATTTTAAGTGTTTCATTACAATTTATTATTATATCTGCTAAAACTTCCCTTTCCTCTCGTCGTTTGTCGAATAAGTTTTAAGCAAAGATTTCCACTACAGATATATATACTCACTACTGACAAAACAAGCGAAAAAATTGTTCCGAACAACGGCGCCAAAGAGTAAGTATACTATACAAGAGTATAATAGAGTACGTCATTTTTATACAATACATATAATGATATAATTAATCTATGGTTATGGGACGGCCCGCTAGACATTTTAAGGTTGGCACCGGTTGGCACGTTTTTTTCATAGGCAGGTACCATAAACAGAGAAGTACTATAGACTTAACGATATCTCCTTTTCACTCCCACACGAAAGAGATGCAGTATAGCGATGTCAAACACGATAGAATGAGACACAGCTACGTCTATATCCATTCCTCACTACGTGCAACGTTTTGAGTTGCTTCTCCCAAAACATTGTGAGCAACAAGACGTACAAAAATAGATAGGTAAGTACTATTTCAAAATGTTATGAAATTATTTTAGTGTTAAATTTCGGGTAAATTTAACCCGAAATAATCTATCTAGAATATAATTAAGTAGGTACTTTTTTCCTATCCCTTTCGGCGACACGCTTGGGTAGGATTCTAGAGGATAATCCACGGATAATCATTCTACGGTAGGTACCTATATGTGGGTCCATAGATATAAGTCAATGAAGTAGGTACAGTGTTCGTGGTCTGTGGTAGGTACCTACCTTCCTTTGTCTAGAAATGGCACGTCAGCCATCTTGAATAAAATTTAATAATGGCAAAAAGTGATACAAATAAATATTAAATACAATCATTCCATCTCATTATCTTCAATAATCAAATATAAATTATCGTGGTTAATTTTAAAGTTAACTTAACTTTAAAATAATTAGTTTAAATAATAGTCATATTATAAAAAGATCACCAATAAAGCAAATCAGCTGTTATCCGTCAATCGATGTCAACAAAATTACATAATTTTGTTTGGAAAAACAGTGAAACTTTAATATTTTTGAGTGTCATTTTGAAATTTTCAAAACATTTACATTAATTCCGATGTTTAATCAGTGAAATTTTGAAAGTAGATGTATTCACAAAAGCTTAACGCGATGGCCTATTTTTCGTTTTAATGTGTAGAATGTAGCCAAACGTTGTAGTCATGGATCGCAGCAACATAATCGAGAGTGGTGGCTTTTATTTTATACATAATTTTGATTCGGGGAATCTGGGTCATGTGGAACGAGTGCCCACGGAGTTTATTGGTGAGGCGACATTTTGTGTCAATGCCCTGTCAGTGAACAGGAATTAAGTCCTTTAATGAGAACAATATTGATTTTACTGTTACTTTAATTATTGTAGCTCCAACTATTAACCCTAAAACGAACGTAGCAGAGACTCCAGACTATGAGTTCAATTTGTGGACACGGCCAGACTGTGCCGGCACAGAGTTTGAAAATGGGAACCGCACTTGGTTCTACTTTGGTGTACAAGCCAGTGAGCCTAATGTACAGGTATGAAATCCTTAATAATATTATAATATTAAAAAGTGTATTTTTATTCTGAGAAAAACAAAAAAATAAAGATGGTTCATGCAGGATGTTTAAAAACCTAACTCCACACTGACAGACTCACAGGTGAAAGCTTCTAAAAAGTATTTAAATTAATCAAAGAAGTTCATAAATTCTTGGATAAATTTTCAATATTATCTCTAAATACAGTATAACATATTTATAGATTATATTTACTCAAACACCTTTCTTAGAATTGTGATATAATTTTATTAGGTGCGGCTGAATTTGATTAACTTGAATAAGCAAGGCAAAATGTACAACCAGGGCATGGCGCCCGTCACTCGCACATTGCCCGGGAAACCGCAGTGGGAGAGGATAAGGGATCGTCCAGTACATTCTGTAAGTTGGATTGCAATTTCAAAATGAATTCATGTTCTGCTATCTGGCCTAAAATCTAAGCATAGCTGAAAATATTTGTTTGCTGTTGGCAGTATACTACTGTTGATGATAAAAAATCAACAGGCATACTTTTGTTGGTCAAAATCACTATTTATGGGGGCTATTATAAATGTTTAAGCAAAGTAACAGACTACTAATCAGCTAGAGTGATGTTCGCACACCTGAAAGCACAGTGTTAGCAGAACCCCTACTAGGTGGATTGATGACATTAGAGGGCTGATTCTGTAACTCAGTGCCTATCAACGACGAAAGGCATTTTTTATCCATTGAAGGTTTAAGGAGAAATGTCATTTACTATTTCATAATAAACCTTCAGTGGATATAAAATATATGTCAGTGGCTTTTTTAATAGGCACTGAGTTACAGAATCAGGGGGCAGATGTGTCACGGAGCCAATAGACACAGGTGGGAGACAGGCATATGGAAATCTATGCAAGAGTGTAAAACCTACATCCAGTAGTGGATGTCTATTGGTTGATAAAAAAGAAAAATAGCTGTGCTCTTATTGTGAACACTATCTCCACCATGCATTGTAACACACTGCATACTGCATAATAAAGCTCTTTGTCTTACAAATCTTACCTGCATAATGTGTACATACTAAGCTTAATGCATTGAGCAATTGTTATTGTATTTGTGTCTGTTAAGGCTTGTATTTAAATCAACTCTCCTGCCATCAACCGCTGGATTGTCTCAAAATGATTGCTTCAGTGACAATTATCTTGATTGGCTGTCACTCTCTTGCTATTTGCTATATTCTGGCATTATTATATTTAAGAATAGAATCAGCTAATTTTTTTTTTTTTTTTTTCAATCAGCCAATTACAACAATTCATATTGCAGTAATGATACAGCATTTATTTTTTCAGACGGACGACAACACGTTCACTCTCACATTCAGATACAGAACAGCAGAGAATCCCAAAGCCACAACATTCTTTGCGTTCACATATCCCTTTTCATTTGCTGAGCTGCAGATTGCCCTAAACTCTATTGACTTGAAGATGTTACCACTGCCAAAGCCACAGTCGCCTGACGACATTTACTACTGCAGAGAGTGTTTGGTGTACTCTTTAGAAGGTGAGTACGCACTGCAAAGTATTACAACCCATGGACGCCAACATATCTAAACTATTAAAAAAAAAAATACTTGTATGTTATTTCCCTAGAAAATGTTGATGGACCTATATAGTATAAAATATTGATTGTAGCAAAAAACTAAATTTAGGTAAAAATGATGGTCATGCCTTGATAATATTTTTCAACTTAATTACATAAACTAGTAGTACAAATCAATCCTTACTAATATAAACAAAACCCATACAAAATATAGAAATATAGAATTTTTAGGTTTCCTATTAGAGTTTCCAAAAAGAGTGCTAATAAATCATGACATCACAAGCGAGTAGCTCCATAAACTCTCCATAGAAAAATTCGTTTTAGAAAGAGATGTATAGAGTTGCAGTAAAACAACTTAACTTATTTATTTTTTGACTGATCTATTTTCTGTTTTTATAACAAATGTTATTCTTATTATATTTCAAATTTTCGATTGTAATTATTGAAAATCCATATTTTAAAAATATCAATATCAAATATATTACGTATATCTCACGAAGTTACGGGCGCTTTACTTGTGGTTACGTCGTGTACAATGTACATTCACATTGCGTAAGTGTGCGTGCCTGTCAAGAGCCTAGGTGGGAGCGGTCAGGCGCGAGCAAGGTCTCGCTCACACTTATACAGATACGACACACACACACACACACACAACCATGAGCCACAAGCCCTCGTGAAATGAAAGAACTATACCCAAACTGTTTTTATTGTTGTTTAAGATTTTGATCAAGAATTTGATCTTTGTAGGTAGACGAGTGGACCTGCTGACGATATCCTCAAACCACGGCATTACAACTGAGAGGGAAGATCGATTAAAGAATCTATTTCCCGATAACCAAGAAAGGCCATTCAAGTTCACAAACAAAAAGGTAAATTGTGTACCTATTGAGTACTAGATGATGCCCGCGACTGCGTACGCGTGGATTAAGGTTTTCCGCGGGAACTCATTAATTTTCTGACATAAAATGAAGCCTATGTGTTAATCTTGGGTATGAGCTATCTCCATTCCAAATTTCAGCCAAATCGGTTCATTCGTTATGGCGTGAGGGAGTAACAGTAATACACACACACATACAAACATACAAACTTTCGCCTTTATAATATTAGTGTGATAGATCTATGCAATACAACAATTAAAAAAGCTGCAGAATACAAACAGTGTAAGACCGCGGCATGTTAAAATCCTAAGAGGTAACCTTAGTTCAACAGTGGACAATATCGTTTGAAAATGAATTTGCATGCTTGGTACGTTGCGTACCAGCTACTAGTCAAGACAAGCACGCGCCACTAGGGTATCTTTAAATCAAGTATGAATCAAGTATGAAAGGCGTCTTCTAGGCAAGCACGCACCATCTTAGGCTGCATCTTCACTTACCATCAAGTAAGATCGCAGACAAGTGCTAGTCTATTTTGTATATCGCACACTCAGACCAATAGTGAGACAACTCAAAGGTCTCAAATACCCAATACCTCAACAAAGGGTAGGGAAAAAAAGTCTTTCTGAATCTTTTGTTAGTTTTGTTGTTGTTTTGAAACTCAATTTTTTTTAGGTCGCATTTCACGACATTATTTATGGCCTAAAATAAAATTGAGTTTCATAACTTTGCTAACAAAAGATTCAGAAAGATTTTTTTCGTTTAGGGAACAGAGACCTTTTTTGAGTTGTCTCACTATTGATCTGAGTGACGAGTGTGTGATATATAAATTTTTTTTTTTTTATAATTTTGTTTGTTTCACCAGATCATCTTCATATCAGCGCGAGTTCACCCCGGGGAAACCCCCTCGAGCTTTGTGTTCAACGGTTTTCTCAACTTGCTGCTGACGAGGAACGATCCGATCGCGATTCAGTTGCGGAAACTGTACGTCTTCAAGATGATACCCTTCCTCAACCCAGATGGGGTTGCGAGGGGCCACTATCGGACGGACACGAGGGGCGTGAACCTAAATAGGGTTTATTTAAACCCTTCCTTGACCCTACATCCTACTGTGTATGCTTCGAGGGCTCTTATTAGGTAAGTTTTTTTTTTTCTTTATTTGTTTAGGGGCTTTTATACTTTAGCACATGTCAGCCCTATTATAATCTTCCTACACTTATATAAACATACAAAATATAAATAAACAAATACAAAATAATTACCGATAACATAAAATTCAATCATAGGAAAAAAAAAGTATTATGGTTATAATCAAATCGAATCAGCTTTATGGATTTGAACAGAGTTATAGCATCGTTGGATGCTGGACGGGCGAGTATATTTAAAAACGTACCAGTGTCCAGGTAAATAAAGGTAGAACTTGCTTATATGAGTATGTCCTACAAACGATTTTGTTACTAGAGGCGCTATTGAAATATTCTGAATAAGTACGAAATTTTGAAGGGCTGTTTATTTTCAGATATTATCATTTCGGCCAAGAAAAAGAGGAAGATATTTGCGAGGAGAGCAAAAGTTTTACATCGCGAAGTATTCAAAACATCAGTGAAAGTGCTGAGGTATCTACCAACACTATGGTTTTATACATTCCTAACACATAACTTGCACATAACACATAAAATGGGCTAAGTTTTCAGCAATTACTACAACTTAAAGGAGAAGTTCATTGTGTTGATACTACATATAATGAATTTCTTGGTATTTTCCTATTATCCTATTATTAATTATTTAATATTATAAATGCGAAAGTTTGTGTTTGTTACTCAATCACGTCGCAACGACTGAACCGATTTGGCTGAAAGGCATAGAGATAGATTATAGTTTGTAATAGGACATAGGCTACTTTTTATCCCGGGGAATAAAAAACCTCAATCCACGCGAACGAATTCGCGGGAATCAACTAGTCAGCTAGTAAAGAATAAAAAGATCTAATTGATCTTTTATAACGCCCTGACTTTTCTGGAAAAACAGCTTAAGAATTGAAGTTTAATTAAGTTTTTGCCGAAGCCTGGAAATTATGCTATAGGTAGTCGTGTTCTTTATTTCTCCACAGTTGGTGGAGACAAAAAAGAAGAAAAACCCCAGTTCGCCGTCGTATAAAAGCGATTCCTTCAAACAGAGGGAGAAGGCCAAAGCCGGGAATAAATCTTCCATCGTCCTGAAGGACGTGTCCGTGGACAGTGTCCGGGATACGCAGTCGCTAAGCGGGGACACTGCTAATCTCGCTGAACAGGTCAGTTCCTTTAGTACTTAAGATTTTAGACTTGATTCATGGTTTAATGACATAATTGTTATAAAATCGACCATTCCGTAGAACAAAGTCTCATCTGCTAAATTCGCAACTTTAAATTTGAGCCTTAAAAGTCACATCTGCAAAACTCAAATCTCAAGTTATGAATTTAGCAGATGAGACTTTGTTCTACGGAACGGTCGAAATAATACGAATTCCTAACACAAGCTTTACGTTTATTTGGAGGGAAGAAGGCAGATTGAGTCAGGTGACTTATTCTGGTGAGTGAGGTGAGTGAATAGGTATTTTCTAGGCAAGCGCGCTCCAATCTAGACCTCATCAGTGCTATACTGTATTGATTGTCGTCAAGCACAAGCCTATTTCGGATAAAAAAAAAAGGTTAGCATGGCTTAAAAAAGTACCACGGTAATTATTTTAGTTGGGATTGTCGATATTTCGATCCAGTTGCATGAACCGTGGTCACTACGGGACAAAAATCTATATATATATAAAAGAAATTCATGTTAGTTACACTATTTATAACTCAAGAACGGCTGAACCGATTTGGCTGAAAATTGGTGGGGATGTAGCTTAGAACCAGGAGACGGACATAGGATACTTTTTATCCCGAATACTACAAAACAAAGTCGGGTTTGTTCGAACACTTTGACTTTAGAACGGCTAGACCGATTTTCATGGTTTTTGGTTTGTTGTATTTACCTTCGTCCCGAATAGCAGAATAACTTTTAAAACATCGGAAAAATTCACGAAAAAAAAAAATAATGAAAAAATTTCATTATCTCATTCATTTTTTATTGAACGGGTTTTTATGGCAAGGAGAGGGACCTTTTACCCCGGAAAAACAGTAACCTGAGTCACGCGGACGAAGTCGCGGGCAAAAGCTAGCAAAAGTAACAAATAAATAAAAATGGGAGATCAAACTCAGATACTTCAATTTAATTTGTGTAAATTCCCGACTTTCTTGATCACAGGTGTATGACATGAAGTTACAAGAGATGCCGTCCCAAACAAGCGACTTATCCTCAAACGTAGAAGAAACCTCATCACTTCTCAACGACAACATGCTCCGCTCGTGCTTGGGATCCAACGTCCATCTCAGTACGAGTGAAGAGTTGAACATCCAGGGAAGCAACCCTCTGAAACCATTGAGAGACACTTTGAAGAATAGTATCAGTTTGCTGATGGAATCGAGTTCTTCAGCTCTCGAGTAAATTATATTTTTTATCCTGTATTTGTTCTCGGTTTTATCAAATTTTCAGTTTCCTTTTATCTCGTTTTCATTAGATATATTTGATTTTACTTCTTGCTAGTTTTGACGTCTATGGCACGAATACATGGCAGCAGGGTCGAAATAAAGCAATTCATGGTGAAAGCTTGTAAATTGAATTTTATTTCCATTTTGTATCATGTAAAATTCACTAAGACTACTATAAATACTTACTAAATAATGTAATACTTAAAAAAAATGTCCATTGTTCATACTTTGACAAAACAACATGAAATCAATGTGAGCATTCACACTGCTCTTTTCAAAACATATATTATATTATGTAACTTGTTTTATCATCAGAAGCCACTGTTCCCATGCACCTTTGTCACTAAGAAATTCATTGAGTATTATTAGAGTTTTAAAGTTCGAATCTTCAAGTTTCATACAACTAAATAAATGTCTTTCGCTCTCAATCTCTACCTCTCAAACTCAATTTTATAACAAGCCATGAATCTTCTCCGTTATTCTGCCTGCCAGTATATGCCCTTGTTGTATATCCCATTTGTTTATGGTCCAGCGAGGGTTCAGGGCCGGAGTGCAAGGGCCCCGCCAGCAAGGTGAAGATGGGGTGGTGTCGCGAGTGTCGGCAAGCGGTGGCGCGGCTCGAGGACACCATGCCCGGGATCACGAGCCTGGTGCCAGGGTACACTGCTGCTTTGGTGAGTGTGCATACAATCCATCCGTCCATACTATACACCAGGGATGGCCAACTTGATTAGATCTACCAATTTCATACTTCTCGATAAATGAAATAGAAAAGTTACTTATGGAGTATTTTTATTTGATTAAAAGGGAAAACATAAAACTGAATTCTTAGTAACTAGTTACTAATTACTTGTCTGGTGGGAGGCTTTGGCCGTGGCTAGTTACCATCCTACCGTCAAAGACGTGCCGCCAAGCGATTTAGCGTTCCGGCACGATGGCGTGTAGAAACCGATTAGGGGTATGGGTTGAATTTACACTGCTATACCCCTTCCAAGTTAGCCCGCTACCATCTTAGACTGCATCGTCACTTACCATCAGGTGAGATCGCAGTCAAGGGCTATCTTGTCATCGAATTAAAAAAAAAAAGTGTTTGTTGTGAGCATTGCGCCTGAGTATCTTACTCTAGATTTGCAAAGTCATGCTACGATCGACTTGACTAATAGCCGCGATCGACCGGTTGGCCACCTGTGCTATAAACAGTGTATAAACTCCTTGACAATACTGAAGATTATGTGTGGAATAATTGTCCAGGTTGTAAGATAAATTCTTTGCTCTATATACGTATATGTCACTTGGGTATTTTTAAACCAAGAGTGAATAGACGTAGGCAACCGAAAACCTAGATTTACGGTGCGGTTGCCTAGACGTAGGCAAGCACGCACCATCTTAGGCTGCATCTTCACTTACCATCTCTATGCCCAGGATCAAAAGTAGTTCCGATCAGTCTCCAGGATGCAAGAGTAAATTGCACGTTTTGGTACTCTACTAAAAACGTGCAATTTACACTTACCCACTGCTAATAAAAGCTTCACACTTATTTTTATTGATAAATTAAAAAAAAAATAGTATTCAGTAGTATCTAAAAATAATTTAATCTCGCTCAGATGTGCTCCAAATCCCCAATTTATCACTCCATAGAAGAGTACAGGGACCACCAAAGACAACAAATTGACGAAATGGAGAGTAAAGTAAGCTAAAGTACCTTTCATCAGTTGCACATCAAGCGGTTAAGTCATTTTAATTTAAGGGCCAGATACAGGTCATGCGATAGAAGTTTGTTACCGTTAAAACTAAACTCGGCCATCAAAAAGAAGCCGATTATTTTGTGAATTCAATTTTTTAAGAAGTCAATGTAGAGTTCCTAAATGGATTTTGGCAGCACAATTTACGAGTATTTTTTAGTATTTCACGCTTTAAGCATAAAGATAAGAAAACTGACATGCAACAGTTTAACGGTAACTGCTTTAAGTGCTTGACTTGCAACTGGCCCTTATTCAAGTCTTGCTTTACCATTCCCGGTAAACGCAATGCATGTAGTTAGTTCCCCAAAAGTCTGAGGCCTGTGATCAGCTTTAGTTGAAATATAGATCGTTTTCAAGTATTTCAATTTCGATCATACGCAATTACGATTCAACCCACAAACCTTTGTCAAATTAAATACATAATTACATACTTAATGTAAAAGAATTTTGGTTGACTCATTATTGCGTATCCAATTCAATGGAAGGTATTCATAATATATTTGCCTTTACGGTTACCATTCATTTCATTCATTCATTCATTGTTTCAGCTGACCGACGTGGAATATAATGAGAACGGCGAAAACGTATATTTCTGTACAAATTGCTTCAAGAGATATGTCATATCAGAAAACAATGAGGAAATTGTAAGTGAATTATGCTTAAGTTTTTTTTTTTCACCAACTAAGCCGACCCCTGGTTTGGCAAACTTCAACTTGAACTGAGTTCTGTAGTCTACGTACCTACCTAACTTTTTGTTAGCATATTCTACAAACCCGGGTGGTTTTTTTATGCTAGCTTTAAGTATTATTTGCATACTTTATCCCATTATATATTACCCAAGGGCTGCATGCGTCAAACTCAAACTCAAAATTATTTATTTCATGTAGGCCAACTTGTGGCTCTTATGACAAGTCGAGAATCTATCACTGGTTCGGAATGCTGATTCTGCTGAGACGAGCCGGCGAGAAACTCCGCAGTTGTTCTTTTCAAAACAAAAAATGTTGCAATATGTAGCTTATCTATCTTGTGGACAGCTGAAGGAAAGCAGATTGGTTCCAAGCAATTTTGTCATTAAGGAATTCATTAACTGTGTAATAACCTCTACTTATTAGAGGTTATTACAAAGTTAATGAATTCCTTAATGACTTATTAAATCGCTCATTTGCGCCAAGAGTGACATAATTCAAAATCGACGATGAGAGAATTCTCTCGTTAGAGAGTAATGTTTTGTGGATGCTGCGGTCTCGAAACAACACAGCGGCCAACAAAGCGACAGAGCATTAAGTCACAATCTCTCTCGCTCTTATTTTTTTGTGCTTAGCAATGTTGTTTTTATAGCAAAAAGTATACATTTTCGACACTATTTCGGTGAATTTTAAGTTATGTCACCCTTGTCGCAAATGAGCGAAATGTGTCTTTACTCTTTACGTATTGTGTCACGAACGTTCTGCGTAGAAGCTGTGCGGCGTGACGGAGGCGGCGTCGCGCGCCAGCGTGGGCGTGTCGGCGGGCGACGGCAGCGACGTGCGCGCGCCGCCCGCGCCGCGCTCGCCCGCGCCCAGCGTCGGCGACTCGCTCGCGCCCGCACCGCACGTAAATATCATTGACATTCATTTATTTCGACGTATTGGCTAAAATGACTTCCACACAATTTGATTGCCTATCGAATTGGCTTCAATTCGATTGTCATATTACTGATGTACTGTTTTCTTTTATATTGTACTAGCTTTAACCCGCGGCTTCGCTCACGTTAAGTTCGATTTTTTAACCCCCTATTTAACCCTCTTGGGGTTGAAATTTTCCAAAATCCTTTCTTAGCAGATGTCTACGTCCTAACAGCTACCTGTATACCAAATTTCAGCTCGATCGGTCCAGTGGTTAGAGCTGTGCGTTGATAGATCAGTCAGTCAGTCAGTCAGTCACCTTTGCCTTTTATATATTTAGATATATTTTGTCTTAAATACACCAAATAATAATAAGTCATCTTCACTTTCAAATAAAAAAATTAGTCACCTTCACCATTTAAATAGATAAAGGTTCCCTTCACATATACCAAACCAAGATTTATAGGATTTCATATTCGCCCCTTATACTTTCGTGAAAACCAAATTATCAAAATATCTGACCTAATTGGGCGTAGAGTATGCTCTATTACCGATACCGATTTCGATACCGATAATTTTCCGACAATTCTTTTGACGGTAAGTATATGTACTTACCGTCAAAAGAATTGTCGGAAAATTATCGGTGAACGCCTTTATCTTCCATTATTCCCCATTTCTTTTTAATAGCAACCATCCCCACCAAAGGACGAGAAACCAAAGTTGGGCAAGGACAAGCCGCCGAAGAAGAAGCCGCCGCCGCCCGCGCCCGCCGCGCCGCCGCCGCGCGCCGCGCACAAGGACGCCGACTCCGGCCTCTACCTGTACATCGACCTGCATGGACATGCGTCTAAAAAAGGTAGGGAGATGTTCCGGATAGCCGTATCCGTATCCATATCCGCGAATATCCGAGGGAGATTAAATAGAAATAGAAATAGAGAAATAGAATTATTTTTTATTCAAATAAACTTTTACAAGTGCTTTTGAATCGTCGATGAATCTACCACTGGTTCGGAATGCCCTTCCTACCGAGAAGAGTCAGCAATAAACTCGGTGGTTGCTCTTTTCAAAAAAAAATTTTCTTACAATAGGTAACAAAACTATGCTAAGTATACAGTGTTTCCACAATGAAGTTTCAAAAATTTAAGACAGACAGACAAAAGCAGACCCATTCCCGTTGGTGGCACCCGTTCACGAGCATGACGCATGATCCAGCCGTTGCTTCGCTCAACCATATTTGAGGGAACGTAACAATCCGCACCACACAACACCACCACAGAAATGTTTAAAGAGAGCATGACATACTTAGGCTTAAAGGAAAGATCCGTTACTTTGTTGGTGGGTCTTGTACAGATCTTTTACTAAAGTAAATTTTCAATATTCATCATTTATTATCACAAAATAATTTCTAACTTTTATGGTTCGAATTTGTTGCAGGCATATTCATGTACGGCAACCACTTCGAGGAGCTGGAGAGCTGCGTGGAGTGCATGCTGCTGCCGCGCATCATGTCGCTCAACAACCTGCACTTCCACTTCTCCTCCTGCAACTTCACCGAGCGGAACATGTACCTCAAGTAAGTGAGGAAAGAGTCCATCTCCACCACACGAGAAACACTCCCGATACTCTGTTCAAGCGAACTGATATTGTGATACGATAAGCTTCATAAAAGTACGAAAGTTGTTTGTGGGAATGGGCGTGATATTTTTAAAATTATTCCACAGTCAACTTTAGACTTGCCTTTTAACAAGTTAAAGAAATCTATTAAAAAAAGCATGTTATAAAATTGAAGAATATAAAAATGATAAAAATGCGAGGGTATGACTCGCTCCAGCAATCCATGAGATGGTTATAACTGAAATGTTCGTAACATATTTTTTTTAGAGAGCAAGCAAAGGTTTTTCTGGGTGTGAACGGCATTCTCAATCAATAGATTCATTTGGCGATTCAAAAACACTTTGTATTCTACTTTGGGTATTCCACTACTGCTACCGAAAGTTCCAATAAAGAAGAATCCGTTTCCGACAGGGACAGACGCGACGGTATGTCCCGCGAGGGTTCAGGGCGGGTTGCAGTGCTCAAGGCCACTGGCTTGGTGCGTTCCTACACGTTGGAGTGCAACTACAACACCGGGCGGCTGGTCAACGTGTTGCCGCCCACTGCACGGGAGGGTCCCGCGACGCAATCACCCGCCACGCCCATGCCGCCAAAATACACCCCGCACATCTTTGAAGAGGTAAACCCCTTCCAGGTTTGTGGGACTCACGCCTCCTGACTAGTTGTAGATACTGTAGTGGACTTGTACAACTATTGCCAGAACGGAGTCGTTAGCTTCGCAGAAGTAAACTCCTTCCAGGTTTGTTGGTCACATCTGCTGACTATATAGAACTGGCGGGAAAGTTGGGCCATTATTGCATCATCTTCGATAAAGCCACTGGCTAGTTAGCTCTAACGAGTTGGAGTGCAACTGTATCACCGGGCAGCTGGTCAACAAGTTGCCGCCCACCGCGCCAAGGAGCCCCGATGTGCAGCCGCCCACCGCGCCAAGGGGCCCCGATAATCAGCCGCCCACCGCGCCAAGAGGCCCCGATGTGCAGCCGCCCACCGCGCCAAGGGGTCCCGATGTGCAGCCGCCCACCACGTCCATGCTGCCCAAATACATCTGGGTAAAAATCTTCCAGGTTTGTGGGACTCACGCCTCTTGACTAGTTATAGCTACTGTCACGAAAATGAGGCCTTTACATCAGCTTCGAAAAAGTAAACTCCTTCCAGGTTTGTTGGACTCATGTCTGCTTACTACAGTACAAGAAACTGAGAAAACCGGCGTGGAAGATGGGCCATTATCACATCAGCTTTGAATAAGTAAACCTTTTTCAGCTCGTTGGTTTTATTTTGTCTTCAACTCGGGATCTATTATGCAGAGATTGTAGAATAACAGATGATTACTGCAGCGCCCGATTGCAATTGATATGAAATTCATCATATGCCGCAGGGTAAATCTTAGACTTGCATTTTTTGTTTTAACCAAGATGTCATTGTTCCGTGGGTACAGGAATGGGATTTTTCGCATGACAATTGCCACGTGGCCATTATAGGTATTTACGTATGTATACCATTTTGATAGGTATACATACGTATTGTATACCTATCAAAATGGTTTTCATAAGATTCCTCTGGATATACGAGTACTTAGGTAGGGTCATGTGTTCAACAATGAAACACAAAAAATTCAAAGTCTCATGCACCTTTTGTTTTGACAGATAGAAGTCTAATTTTTTACAGGTGTGTAGGTAATTTTATTCGGCATCGGATTTCATTTACAATTTTTTTAATTAATATGTAATCAATCGACAAAAAATTATAAACTGAAAAATGGGAAATGTTTCGTTGTGTCCACAGTGGTGGTACACAATGAAACACCACAAATTCAACAATGAAACATTAATAGTATTGTCTCGACTTTTGTGTAATTTATGGAGTAGGTGAATAAAAAAAAATGCTTGAGTTAATAATCACAAAAGGATTTATTTTTAATTAACTTTAATCAGGTTACCAGTACTATTATTGGTATTATAAAAAAATTAATGTTAATAAGATTAATTTGTGAATTTGTAGCCACAAAAATTATTAATTTGCCCGGAAAGTACATGATACTATGTATGTACAATTATACGGTACACAATAAACAAAATGATACACATTGAAATAGTGTTTCATTGTGTTACTGTGTAACTGTTTCATTGTGAACTACCTAAGGTTTTTTTTACTAATCTCAATTTTTTACCCACTAAATTGTAACACTTTAAGATATAATTTATTGCACATTAATCTACGAAATGTGTGTAATGCTAATTAATCATGAAATTTATGAAATTTTCAACCATACTTTAGTAAAAAATCTATAAAGAATGCTAAAAATATTTACTTTTTGTCGAAAAAAACCAAAAGTGCTCCGTAAACACATCTTTTCGCACGTGGCGTCGATGCAAATTGGGCTAGGGCGGGGGGTTCACGAGAGTGTCCTAACGCAATATAATGCACGAACTGGCAACGCAGAATTTTAGAAATATCACAGTGTTTTATTGTGTACCACTGTTTCATTGTTGGACATCTGACCCTACTCTTTTGGTATAATATTATGTTTCTTTTGAAAACAATATTCTTTATCATTAATTATTACTGCAGTTGGTAAAAAATGTTTATTAATAAAGGTAACAGTTAGTTTAAGGTCTGAAGTAACTAATCGTGAATTTCAGAAGATGTACCGCAATTTCAGGTAAGACACTGTCGCGCTAAAAATGTGGAGGGTTTTGAAGAGATAGACCCATTGAAGGTTCGTCGCTTACTTTCGTAATATTGGTGTCTTTTCGGTTGTCTGCGGAAAGGATATCAGACCTCTTTGCAATATTTGTACAACCGAAAAGGCACCACTGTAGATAGATAAAGTTTTTGCAAAAGTAAATTTACGAGTAGATGTGTTTTCAAATTTTTTTTCCACTGTAGATATGTGCTTTAATGTTCACAATTATCTCTTCAAAAATCTCCAGTTTTTATATCCTCACTGCCGCATCCAATAACACAATGCTGGATGTAAATAAAATTAAACAGCCGAAGTCGAACTACAAGCTCAATTTATTAAATGTAAAATCACACTTCACTGTATTATACACATGTTACCTATTATGTGCTACATAATATAAGGAGATACAATACCTACAACAATTGTGCCTTTAACAATGACTAGCTGATTCCCGGAAGTTTGTCCGTGTCGATTTAGTTTTTTAAAATGCTGTGGGAGCTCTTTGATTTCCGGGATAAAAAGTAGCGTTTGTCACTCTCCAAGTCCTCCCAAAAAAGTCACGTCACAAGTGATTAAAGGACAAACTAACAAACAAAACTTTTCGCATTTTAAAGTACTAGCAGGAAACTATATTTACTAATAAGTATAAGTACGTCTCCTCTGGGTAAAAATACGACAAAGGACATTTTTTTTTTTTGGGTATTAATAGGGTTATGACTTCGCAGGTGGGCCGCTCGCTGGGCGCGTCAATCCTGGACCTGACGGGGCAGCACCCCAACTCGCGCATCCCGTGCTCCGAGCACCGCAACCTGGCCGCCGTGCGCGAGTGGCTGCGCGCGCACACCCGCACCATGCGCCCGCAGGTACGTGCGCGCCCGCACCGCTGGCTCATGGCCACACTACTATTAACTAAATTAACGGGAGTTATCCTCGGTAATGACAAAGTTGCTTGGAACCAATCTTGCTTCAGCTGTCCACAAGATAGATAGATTGTAACATTTTTTGTTTTGAAAAGAGCAACCGCTGAGTTTCTTGTCGGCTCTTCTCAGCAGAATGTGCATTCCGAACCGGTGGTAGATTTTCGACTTGTTATGACAAGTTGGGCTACAAGAAATAACTAATAATTTTGAGTGTCAATTTACTCAAACGCCTTGATATGAAAAACATGAAAGGGGACACCCAATAAAAAAATAAAAAACTTCGTTTTAATTGACATTGATAACGCTTGTTTTGCTTTCCGATCTTTCAGTTATTTGGTACCTTATAAGTAATAGTGTAACTGCTCTTCAATTTAATTGAGCCGATCAGTACTAGCTCGAGGAATTAATATTTTGGCAGATGCCTTTTGTTATTGCTTATTCGTATAATAAATTAACATTAATTATAATTTTCAACTCTTAAGTTTGAAAAGATTAAACCGATCTTATTTCTTTGTGTTATTAACAAGTAACCGTCTTTAATTTTCAGCGTTAAATCACCCCCAAACTTCTATATAAAAAAACAATCACCAGCTTTAAATTAATACTTTGGGTAAGGAACTAGAGTTTGTTCAAACTTCCGACTGTTGGAATAACTCCACACCCACCATCTACTAAAACTTGTGCCGATGGATTAGTTCATCCCGTAGCCGCCATCACCGACACTGAGTGGTATTTTTAAATGATTGATTGATCAGTTCTACTTTTCAGTTGACGATGTCTCGACTGCGCCCCAAGACGGCGTCGCCGCCGAGGGTGCCGCTGTATGCTCGATCTAAGGCCAAAGTCACAGACGAGCGGAAGGAGAACGCCTACGTCGCCGTCAAGACCGACTCGGAGAGGAAGCGCAGCCCGCCCGTGCTGGCGCAGCGCTCCGGCCACGAGCTCGTCAACGTGAACATGAAGTTCGCCAAGAAGAACGAGCCCGTCAAGAGCACGTCCCGCACGAGATACCTGGCCGAGAACGAGCCCAAACCGAAGACGCTGTCCACCAAACGGAGGAACATACTCTCGATTCGCAAACCGAACGCCTCGAAGACGCAAACGAGCGGGATCGTCAAAGCGAAGACGAGCAGAAGGGCCGCGGACGACTCGGAGAATCCTCGGACGTCTTTGGTGACGGCGAAGTTGAGCAAGAGGAGCTTCTCGCGGACGTTGCGCATCGCCTCCCGCGTCTCTAGCAACCGGTGTCGCGCGATGGCTTCTTCTTCCTCCGATGACGTGATAAGCGGAGGTTGGGAGGACGTTTCGGGAGGCACGGCGTTGGGCGAGTCCTCGCTGGCCGCCAAACGTCGCCCTTTCTCGAATCCTTCGCCCTCTCACCTCAAAAAGATCCGTCTGAAGTCAGGGTTGTAGCGCAAACCGCGCGCGCGGCCCGCCTCCGAATCCCGCTGAGAACTCGCGGGCCTCAACGCGCTACATCCAACTGCTGTCTTATGGCCTTCCAAAACCATAGACTTGATTTACCGAAAGTGTTCATGACCGATTTTCTGATTGTATCTACTTATTCCGATCGGCCTAACTGTTTAGGGCTGGTTTCACCGACATAAAATAAATTTTACCCGAGCTTAATTTTGATATTTTGAGTTTTTGTATTGAAAATTTCTCAAAATACAAAACGCTCGGAAAAGACTCCTCATCTCATGAGATCTCATACTCGCCTTTCTCATGCTGAAATCTATAGAGCGTACTCTGACTTAGCTCTGACTTGAGATAAGAGTTAAAACAGGACACGAATATACTTTGACATTAATATTTATCATTTTATCTATCTTGAATCTGACCAAAGTGAGAGTGCAATCTATAGATTTCAGCCTCAGACTCAAGACAGAGTTCCTACAAGATGGATTAATATCGAGATATATTTTGTCTCGCTTTAACTCCGCCTCAAATCTGAACACACACTATAGATCTTAGCAATAGATTGTCCAACTTTTAATTTACACGGGTAAAAAATGAGGACTTTCTGCCGAATCAAGTCTGTGGTATATGGGGGCTGTTATACACTACCTTTTTCAAATGACTGAAAAAAATACCAACTTTGTTTGCGATAAAACACACCGTATCTTCATTCTGAACGTGGCACGACGGCAAACACTTTGTATTACTTTTTACTGTCGCGTTGCTTTCGTAATTTAGAGATGGCATTTTTATGAATGTTTCACGTTCATTTGAAAAAGTTGTAGTTCTCATGGTCTCTGTGGTGACTAGTTCAATTTTAGATACAATTTGTGGGTAGCCTACGCTGTTATTATTAATTAATATAAAACGTACCACTTTTATTGTAATAGCAGACTGAACCCAAGTCGAATAATGAATTATGAGAAATTCCACATTAATCTTCATAGTAACATATTTGAAACCAATTACGGTGACCCGTTTTGTTTCTTTGACATTGTGTAATTTTATTGTCTCCGCCAAGTCGATTGATAGTCTATAGTCCTAAAACTTTTTGTATTTCTTTTTTAGATAAGAACGTTAGATTAATATACTACACTTATATTTTCTGTGGAATATAGCTGGCGTTAAGTAAACTGCACTATGTAGGTGACAAATAAATATTTCGACCGTTCCGTAGAACAAAGTCTCATCTGCTAAATTCAAAACTTGAAATTTGAGCCTTAAAAGTCGCATCTGCAAGGTTCAAATCTCAAGTTATGAATTTAGCAGATGAGATACTTTGTTCTACGGAACAGTCGACTTTGATGGCGAGGAAAGCAGGCGACAGGGAGTCTGTTTCGCTGCGTATTAGTTTGTCACAAAGAGAATGTAATCAGTATGTTCTGTTTGTCAGTAAAACTTCCTATGAAGTAGGAATAACACCCTATTTTCCGCCACGTGCATTATATCGATACATCTTTCTCTCAGAGCTCTTTTTACCTAACTCCAACTATATACTACAAAATGGTGCATATACCTGGCATATACCAATTTTTCTATTGTTTTTAGACCTTTTGTCCTTTTTCGTGACTTGCCATTTAAAATTGGACTGTTTTATTTTATGTTATAAGGTTGACTGTTTCTTTACAAACTGAGTTATCGTCTAAAATTAGCAGTTTCGTTTTTTGTAACAACGTAAGATTAGGTAATGGAAATTAATCTGCCTAATATTTTACATAATATGGCTGCTATTCTTTAATTATAAATTATAATTGTTGGTTAATCAAAACGTTTCAGAATTTTTGTGTAGAAATATTTATTTATAGTTTGCTTTGTTCTTCGAAACATATAAACCTTTGCAATTTCTCAAAATGAACTGTTATTTTATACATAACTAAATAATGCTATATTGTATAATCTGATTTAATATAAAAAAATTAGATGTGAAAAGTTAAGGATTTAAAGGCAAGAATGAATGCTCCAGAAATATTGTGAGAGTAAAAACGCGCGACTCGTCTTTTCCGAAATGTTGCAAATATTTCTAATGAACTTTATCCTCAAAATTTGTTCCTTACAAATAACTGTAATGTTCGTATTTGTGAGAGAGATGAATATGAATATGTTTATGTAATAACATTTCACAACAGACGCGTCGGACCGCAGTTTCTTGAGCCTTTGTAAAAATATGTATAGAAGCACGGCCGGAAGAATTAGCTCAAAGAGCTAATCTCGAATAATGATCTCATAATTTTTGCAAGTTCCAATACCTAATACATTTTTACATAATTGCTTGTTCAAAACTGATTTTTGTTTGTTCCTAATGGAACAGTCATTTTATAATTAAAAGAACATAATTAAGTATTGTAATAATTTGTAATATAAAAAATAAAATGATTTTTCATTGATGTAATAAATTAAATACTCCTGCTGAGTGGGTATGTATAAATTATATGTTGGTGTTGGATATTTCAAGTAATTAGGTACGCAAATTTATACTATTTTAGTTATAATTAATCCACATAATTAGAACAGTGCAATATTATAAAGTTACTGATACTTTTTTGATACCTAACATTTATATAGGAAACTTACATACTTTTAAATTCAAGTGCACGTGTAAGATGTGTTTATCATAGAAAGTAACATAATAATATGTACCTATCTATAGTAAATAGAAACTATTTATTTATAAAAAATATTAATATATAAATAACATACAATGTTCTCAGTCATTTGCCTTTTTCTTCCATAACTGTCAAGCAACCCATTTTTTCAAAGATACTGAACCTAAATATTTGAATTATTATTATAAGTACATAGTCATAAAATTAAATTAAAAAAAAAACTTGACCTCAATCTGATATACATTACCAATCAGTAAATATTACAAATCAAGCTCCAGAATGAGATAATTGGGCTTGCCCCCCCCCCCCCCGTCCATCATCTTCTAACAATACATCTTATAGATAAGTGACAGAAAACACTAGTGCCAAAGCTTTGGGACATGTCTTGTATTTACCGATGGATATTGTACCTTCCCTTTGCAATTTTAAAGAACATTCATGTAACTATTGCCAAAAAGATTCCTATTAAACAATTTTATTTTCTCACAACACGGGTGGAATGAAAAACAACTTTAAACTGTAAACCTTTTTATTAGTCCACAGTTTACTTATACTAAAAAATTACAGCCTGCGTCCTCGTCTACCGCCCTTCCTGCGGGTTGAGTCTGATGGCACGGGTGTCACATCCTCAATGCGGCCAATCTTCATGTTGGAACGGGCAAGGGCACGGAGCGCCGATTGTGCGCCGGGGCCTGGTGTCTTTGTTTTGTTTCCTCCAGTGGCACGTAGCTTGATGTGTAGGGCTGTGATACCTAATGTCTTGCATTTTTCAGCAACATCCTGAAAATTTAAAAAACAGCAAATTACCTACAACAACTGGGATTGCTTTCAAGATGCTGATATTTGTTTGTGTTGTTCTAATAATAATAATGACAAATTGATGTATTATGCTCTTGATTTTATTTTAATATAATGTTAATATATCGTTGCAGTTAAAGACAAGTTTTAAGTTGTAAAAACTTCAATGTTTGAAATAGGTTAGAACTACTAATGATACAACGAAACAATAATGTTACCTGAGCGGCTAACATAGCAGCATAGGGCGAAGCCTCATCACGATCAGCCTTCACTTTCATGCCGCCCGTTACCCTGGCGATGGTTTCCCGGCCAGACAAGTCGGTAACGTGAACAAATGTGTCGTTGAATGAGGCGAAAATGTGAGCCACTCCGAACACAGTCTCTCCAACCAAGTGCTGAGGACCGAGGGTCACCTGCACCTCCTCTTTAGCAACTTTATTTTTCCTCGGTGCCATGGCTAAAGCCTGCAAATAACAACACTTTTACAGCACTTTTATAACCTTAAAAAATCTTTGCGATCCGCACACAGTTTGTCGTATATCATTACACCAGTAATTATCGTACACCAATCTTGTAATTTCTGTCAATATTCCATTGATATTCACATTTTAAACCGATTTTTGTGTAAAATAAAAACTTTATACCTTTAGCTTTGAAAGCTGTCAAAACAAGAAAGACAACATGACAATTTGACAGTTGACGTTTGGGATTGTTTCCGGTAGGTAGGTTAGGCTGGGAATACACGACAGATTTTGTTTCCGACTGTCGAATCAGACTGATTATATCACGCCAGATCAGACTATCGGATCCAACTATCTAATGAAGAAATCTGGTGTAAACTCCCAGCCTTGGCAGTGTTTCCATAAAAATATTAAAGTGTCATAAATGTATGTATGTGTGTGTGTTCCATTTCCGTGATTTCGTTATCATTTCTCACCTCATATTATTAATAAGGCCACCATTTTTGGGGTTACATGATTTCTAACTTTCAGAAAGATAGCGTGAGTTTTCATCCAAATAATAACAATATACCTACCGGAGTACTACTTAGGGCCCCGCTAATAAACTATGAAAAATTAAATGAACGCATTCATAAATATAGAACAATGTGTCAGACTACCGGAAGTAGCATACGTCATTCATTGCCAACAGATTGATATTTTATCGCATTCGTTTAAAAGATTTGAGAATATCGTCGATTTTAGTGACGAAACATATTGCAAATAAGTGTGAAACCTTGTGATAAACTTCCTTTAGTGTTAGTTAATCTAGTACAATTTTAATAAGTGAGTATTCCTGTTTTCCAAGTTAGGAAATGTTTCAAGATTCAACTACGCAAATGACGTACTGTCATTCACATTACTCAATTCATTTTCATTATCGCAATATTTGAGATTTGGGATGTTCCTTGAGAATATATTGTGAACATCTGTCTTGAAATAAGAAATGATTGTAGACAGATGATGCGACGTAATTGATAGTAATGCGATGTGCAAGTCACCGTTGAATTATTATCCTTTGTGAAGTGGTGCTGTGATAACACTATATTAATTTTCTGAAAATTCATATATTCCAGATTCAAAATGTTTATCTGGGATTGGTTTACTGGTGTCTTGGGATTCCTAGGTAAGTGCGATAATACCTTTTTAGTTAATTAACTATAACAAAAGTATGTGTTACCAAACTATAGTTAATTATATGTACACAAATCATGAAAGAATATAGTGGACTCTGGCCTGCTCCGTCGTAATCTATGCAGATGATTATTTCTGCTTTAGATATAAATATTACTCTTATTATTCTAAACATTAAAAAGTTTTAAAATTATCTTGAGAAAACATCTTGAAATCAATTAGAATTATTATACTAAACTCGTTTCTTTAACTAACACAGTTCATGATGTCCCTAAAATAAAATTGTTTTCTGAATTTTAACTGATATATTCAGCTGTTTGAGTTGTTTACCATCTGAAATGTTTTTAACTCAGTTGATATATCCAAACATAATATGTGATTGACCATAATATATAAAGAGTTTATCAGTATTTACACTTTTAATGAAACATTTAAAATATTGCTCATTTTATTGAGGTTGCAATATCAATGACACAATTACTGTGTCAAATGATAAGTTAGTATAGTATATTAAATGTTTGGTGACTTATGATTTTTTAATGAATCTGTTACATTAGTATTATAAAAATTGATCAAGTCTGTAATTTTTCACAGTTCATCCATTGAGTCAATCTTTATGAGAAATGGTACAGAGATAACTTGCATCCTGAAGATGGGTGGATACTTTTTATCTCAGGAAATTGAAGATTTTTCACAAATTGATGTTAATTTATTCATTTAAATTTGTGTATCTGAATAATTTACTGTGTATATTGGAAAAACACTGTAGCATATAAATTAGTTGATTAAGGATGACATTTTGATGCTGTTTGAGGTTTTTACTATAGTGCTTATATTGACATACCATTCAAAGATCATATACAACAGAATTAGCTGCATTGTAATATCTACTCTTAAATTAACTTTTAGTTGGATAGAAAAAAAGTATAAGACATTCTATATATAATTTTATTTACAAAAAACATTACTTTATCACACTAATATTATAAAGCCGAAAGTTTGTATGTGTGTGTATGTTTGTTACTCCTTCACATCACAACAAATTAACCGATTTGGCTAAAATTTGAAATGGCGATAGCTCATACCCAGGATTAAAACATAGACTACATTTTATCCCGGAAAATTACAGAGTTCCCATGGAAATTGAAAAATCTTGATCCACGCGGAAGAAGTCGCGGGCATCGTCTAGTTGATAATAATACTTGATATCATTTTTTTTTCACATAAAATGAATTGTTTTAATAGAATGCACCCTCACTCAGCTCAAAATCAAGACAGAGTTAAAACAGACAGAAACAGATTTATGTCAGAGCATATTTGTGTCTCTTTTTAACCTCCATATTAAGTCTGAGTTGAGTCAAAGCACACACTATAGATCTCAGCATAAGAGACTATGTAAAACATGATAAGGATATATAAAAACTAAATAAGCAATATTATGTTAAATAAATAATGTACATGTCCACAGGCCTGTATAAAAAATCTGGCAAGCTGCTATTCCTGGGACTGGACAACGCAGGCAAGACCACACTTCTGCACATGCTGAAGGATGACAGACTGGCACAGCACGTACCAACATTACATCCCAGTAAGATACATACCACTTTTACTGCATTATTTTTCATTAAATATTTACTAATGAACTGTTGAGAAGTAAGTTCTGTCTATCTACTGACATTTCATCCCCTATCCCGGATAAACCTTATTGTTTGTCAGCATAAAAACTATCCTATATATTCATCCGGAGTATCAGCTACCACTATACCAAATTTCATTCAAATCCGTTCAGTACACAACAGTAGTTCAGTTAGTTCGCGTGGTGCGCGCACAGACAAACAGACAGACGAAAAATTCAAAAAAAATCGATTTGGGCTCAGTATCCTCCGATTAATATTTTCAAAATATTCATGTACAGACTTTGTTCCATTACAGTTTTATTATAAGTATAGATTTACCTCTACTACTGAACCAATTTCAAAGAACTTAACAAAGGTAGCTTGCATGCTGGAGTACATTGGGATATTTTCCATCCTAGGAAAACAGAGGGTTCCACCAGCATTTTCTGTTGCCAAAATTCAAGTAGACAAAGATGCAAGCGATAGCTAGTTAAATACATAATATAATTCACAATTGCAAACCTACAATAGATTTTAAATTCCAGACAAATATGTAGCGTGTAGATAATGTTGACCTGCATCATTACTACTTATATTCCCTTGAGTTCACCTTGACCATGATTTTGTTTCCTATTGTGAATCAGTAAGTGAAATTATACCATTATGAGGGAATTCCAATTAAGTATAAAAAATTTGCATAAACATGGTTTGTTGTGCAAATATGCACTATACAGTTTTTTTTTTTTATTTAAATAAGATTCAGCTGAATCATGAGTTCTCATAGTATAGAATGATGTGCTTTGTTGATATTTTTACTTCAATACATATGTTTGTATATAAGCAATTTTGTTTTTTTCCATCCATTTAGAAGCGTAAAGCTCGTGATAGGTTTACATAGTACAATATTACAATGCCCGCCCATTGTAATTGAAGTAGTAGATAAAGTGGCTATTGCCACTTTAGCTTCGCGATGTTTCGAAGAGCTTGTGGAAGTTGGGGTCGGCGACCTCACACCTAAAACGCAGTGTTGACAAATCGCCTTCTACTGACGACTGCCCCAGTACACAGGCAGTGGAAGAGCAATGCATGTGTGGAAGTCTGTAATATTGAGATCTATAGATGTGCCCTGACTTAGCTCTGAATTAAGATAGAGCTAAAACGAGACACAAATATACTTTGACATAAATCTGTCCCGTTTTAACTCTATCTTGAGTCTAAGCAGAGTGAGAGTGTGGTCAATAGATCTCAGCCTTAGAAACCCATGTTCATATACGGTGTGTAGTATGTACTGTTTCGTGAGTGGTGAGCGTTGTGGTGCGGTGTTGCAGCGTCGGAGGAGCTGTCGATAGGCAGCATGCGCTTCACGACGTTCGACCTGGGCGGGCATCAGCAGGCGCGGCGCGTGTGGCGCGACTACTTCCCCGCCGTGGACGCGATCGTGTTCCTCGTGGACGCGTGCGATCACAAGCGGCTGCGCGAGTCCAAGGCCGAGCTGGACTCGCTGCTGACGGACGAGACGCTCAGCAACTGCCCCGTGCTCATTCTCGGCAACAAGATCGACAAGCCCGGCGCGGCCAGCGAGGACGAGCTGCGCCAGTTCTTCAACCTCTACCAGCAGACCACGGGCAAGGTGAGCTTAATGCGTTCAAATTATGTGCAGATCGACAAGATCTCATCTGATGGTAGGTTATAATGATGCAGTCTAGTATGGTAGCGGGCTAACTTAGAAGGGGAATGACAGTTCAAATGATCATACCCACGGCTTCTACACGTTATAAAACGCTGGATCCCTTGGCCGCTGACAACTGAAAACAAACCTACTCCGCAGTAATGGGTTAGTAATGGGTGACTTCACTTAAAGCTGAATCGAGAATGTGTACCTGCGGAAATCCAATCAAATAAAATCAAAATTTATTTATTTCATGTAGGCCAACTTGTAGCTCTTATAACATGTCATAAATCTACCACCGGTTCGGAATGCAGATTCTGCTGAGAAAAGCCGACAAGAAACTCAGCAGTTGCTCTTTTCAAAAAAATTTTTTTTTACAATGGTTAACAAAACTATGCTATGCACACTGTGTTGTGCTATGTCCACAAAGAAGTTTCAAAAATGCACACCTACCACAACCTAACGTTAAGATGGGTAGACAAAAAGCAGACCCATTTCCGTTGGTGGCACCCGATCACGAGCACGACGCATGATCCAGCCATTGCTTCGCTCAAAAGGCCGAACATTCTAATCGACTATTTACTTACGTGCTGTCCGCTTTGACCGGCCGACTGTGGTCTGTGACTAGCCGACTGCGTACAGCAAGTACAGCGGCGTGTTGTCCACAGGGCAAGGTGTCGCGCTCGGAGCTGCCGGGGCGGCCGCTGGAGCTGTTCATGTGCTCGGTGCTGAAGCGCCAGGGCTACGGCGAGGGCTTCCGCTGGCTCGCGCAGTACATCGACTGAGCGCTGTCCGCTGTACTGTCACTCGCCGCTACTCTACGCTTCTCGTCACCAGAACTAGCCGTTCAGTTGAGGCTCGCGCACGGGGCCAACTTTGTGATCGATTTATTGCTCCTTCTATTCATACATTATTTTGTAGCCTACGATTTTGTTTAGAAATGCCCGAAAATGTTTTAATCCTCAATCAAATGGTCTTTTTTTAATTACTTTAAATTATATTTAATTTTTTAATCATAAATAAAATATCAATTCTTTTTCCTCTTTTATTTATTGGCTTTATAAATAACAAAAACAAAATAACAATATTTTTTTTTTTATCTTATTGAATCTACGATCAAAGGGAAGCCAAGCTGATTCTAAAACATCTAAATATATGTAACTAATACTTAAAACATGGTAATAGCTGACATTTATTTACATGCTAGGGCATTTCTAAGCAAATAAACTATACAGAATAGGTAAATTACTACTACGTCTTGTCTGTTAACATTTTATAATTTTCTTTGTCTAATGAAATCAAGTGGGACGCTAGACAAAAGCGAAGCTATTTCTCGCTCTCACAACGTTGTACTATAGTACATCTATTTTAAGATGTAAAGTACTTGCAATATTATGTAAAAAAAATCTAATTGACAGTGTGAAAAAGATTATTATATAGTTCAGTAACATATTGTATTACACATTGGGCATTGATGCTTGAATACTGTGCAGTCAGTGAACAAATAAAATGTACCAAACGATGTAATTGTATACCCTGAAAGAACCTGAAAGCTTTAGTTGGTTCAGCGCCAAGCGCTACTAGCGAGCGAGCGAAATCAAAGTGATCGTTAAAATAACTTCTATCATAAATAGCTTACATTGAACTATTGCGTGTCAAGGTACTACGGGTGCGAAAACAGTGTACATGTGAGTTCTACACTTGTCTATGCGTATGGATATATTCATCATTCATTCGTTCATCTCAACTACTAGGCACAGGTCTCCTTGTATGAGAAGGGTTTAGGCCAAAGTCCATCTTGTTGGGCAAGTGCAGATTTCACTTGAGTACATTATGGAGAACTCTCAAGCACACGCAACTATGCACGTTTCCTCACATTGTTTTCTCACTTCAACGTTAAAGAAAGTGATATTTAATTGCTTAAAACGCACATAACTCTGACAAGTCAGAGAAGAATGGAATCGAACCCCGGACCTCCGAACAGGAGGCAGAAGTCTTAACTACTATACTATCGCCGCTCATGAGGTAGGTACATTGTACATATACATTATGTTCAGCGGAAACATTATATGCATTATATTTTTTGAATAAATAATTGCGCTGAAGAAAGTCATTGCCCGAACACGAATTATCGAAAATGATTCGGATTGGCGGCGAAAATAAATAATAACGTCACATGCAGTGTTCTTTACAAGACGCAAATTTTATTGCAGTGGACTCGTCTTTGTAGATTATTTTTAAGAGGTTTCAACTTTAAATATTAAATTTTTATTATTATTGTGTCCTATTATGAAATGCTATCAAAGTGATTATTTCATTTAAAATATGTGCATGATAAAGAAAATCACTTAAATTTACATTTTTTATTTAAGGGTTCTGTACAGGATACCTACTTACCTACTTTATGCTTTGAATTAAACTTAAAGGGCGTAAACATTCTTATAACACAGCGCCTGGTAGTATTAGTACTAGAAATACAACCTGACATCAGGTTCATTCTGTAACTAAGTGCCTATTAAAAAATGAAAGCCACTGACATATATTTTTTATCCATTGAAGGTTTACTGTTAAATAGTAAATGACATTTCTCTTCAAACCTTCAAGGGATAAAAAATATATGTCAGTGACTTTCATTTTTTGATAGGCACTTAGTTACAGAATCAGCAGGCAGGTTGATGGTGTTATAAGTTTGTTCCTTAGTGCTTTGGTTTTTAAAAATTGTGGACAGATTCATTATAAGTAATGAATCTGAGTAAGTTATGCATTTCAAATGCGAAGACTATCGCCATATTTCAAAATGTAATGTGAAACGGATAACTTTAATGTACTGCCTATTGTTTTAGTAATTATTATACTATTGTAGATTTTCTTGTTTTAAATAAAATCAGTAAGTATATTATTATAAAACAAGTAAAAAGTAATATGCTAGTGGTAAAAGTTTGTTAAAAGAATAGCGGAATTACCTTTGCCGATGGCTTTGTCATTTGAGACGCATTCATAAGCACGGGTTGATTGTTTTTTATATTTCTTCAGGATACTTCCTTCTATAATCTTTATGGTAGTAGATAATTTTTACCATAATTCTGTATATGATAAAAGTCTCTGATTTATTATTAAATTTATTCATTCAATATTAATTATTAATTGTACTATTGTTTCTCATTCCAACTTTATTGAGTAAAAGTTAATATTTTGACTGTTGTTTCAGTGAGCTCATTGTGTTGTATATTTGTAAACGCGACATTATTAAACATTATATTTTTGTAAATTATTTCTCTATGATCATCTTATTCTTATTGATTCAGCTAAGTGCGGAATTATTTCAAGTAAATAGTTTATTTCGAAACGGTTGGTCTAGTCAACGCTGATTAAAATTGCAACTAAATTAATTAGGGTGCATTTCCAATTAAACGGAGATCTGCTCAGCAGACCAATCAGAAGTTTGGTAAATGAATGAAGTAATAATGTTTTTTCACATCAAACGATCAGATCAGATCGTCTGTTGAGCAGATCGCTCCAGTATAGTACCTACTTTAAAAACCAGTGGCGTTCATTCTACATAATCAAAGAGCTACCACTTTTTTGGGGTAATTTTGTGACGCATAAAAATTAAAATGTTCACCGTCTTAAATAAAATATTGAGTTAAAAAAGAATGCACGCCACTGAATAAATCTAAATATGAACTTTTATAAAATTTCAAATAAAAAAATGGATATTTTAGCGGGTAACTTCGCGGTCCACGATTCAGTCGTAGCAATTTGAGAACCTTCGTTGGAATGCGTTGAATCTCAAATTTTAATAAAGTCATTATATTTATTACGATTTAAGACAGCAATAATTACTTTATTTAATATACCTATGAATTAACTTATATAAGAAAAATCTATTTGGAGAACGCAATGACAAGCCGTTTCAAATCACTTTGTTACATTCGAAGTTAACTGCATCTTCAGTTTTACTTTGATTGCTCTTTGGTGTATGATTTGCAGTATAAGTCCAAAAATTTGTAATAAAATTTATATCGAATAATAGTTTTTTTTCTTATATTACCTACCTACCTCCTATATAAAATTAGGTAAAAAGCTTAACTACACTCTACCTAATTACTAATTGCAAAAAAATGTAGGCAGTTAGTGTTAATTAGCCTATTTGATGTTGAATTACAAGAGCAGAGGTTCAATACCGGCTTTTGACTCATCTTGAAAAAATCTCAACCAATTAGGACTCAGCCCACGCATGGTCGTTTGATGATAGTTTTTTTATTTTACTTTGCAGTCATCCAATAAACCTTGATAAGTACCTAATTAGGATGACGATTGTTAGAAATAATTAATAGCAGATATTAAAAATAAATTATTTAAGCATATTTAGGCATAGTCAATGGAAATAAAACGCAATGTTTACTTAAAATTTTTAATGAAGGAAAATAATGTGATAAAAATATTAAGTAAGTATAGAATATTTCTAAAAAGATATAATTTCACTAGTACTCGAAAAACTCGTCCGGTGAATCGGTAGTAAGTCCTATTTTAGTTGGAAACAATGGGAATGCTTTCAATAAATAAAATGATGGAAAAGCAACGTAATATCACTTAAATTGCTTATAATGCATTAAAATATAAAAACTATTACATGATTTTATTAATTAAAAATCTTCATAATACCTGCAAAGTGATTATTATTTACAATTTCGGTACTGACTCGATATTGCACATTTAAACTTAAAATTACATATATTAGTTATGTGACAAAACATTTTCAGATGGCCACACAGGTTAAAGATTTAACTATTCCTACTACCATTTTATAGCACGCCAAGTATTCTCGAATAGGTGTTTCATAACGAAAAATGTAATATACAGATTCATATAAAAATGTATTTCTGATAGAAATATCACAAGTAAACATGACATCGAAAATATTCGAGTATAAAATTGTGTCTATAAAATATATGGTGTATTTTCATGCTCGTCGTGAATACTTGACGTACAAAAATCACCCAACTAGACTAATATAGCTTCCAATTATTTCATTACACTATAAAACATGTCTCACTAATTCTTACTTACGACCATTTCCAATACATTTCACACATATTTTACAATACAAATTAATGTGCTCGAGCTCAACTACGCACATAAAAGCCTTTGTCAAACACGCGGCGAACCGTACGCGTGGCGAAGCGTTTTTATTTTGTAATGTACGGCGTCGTTCGAATCTAATTACATAGAAATTCGAAAGCGAAACAGAACGAACCGACGTTGCGAACCAAGAAGGCGAAGCGAGGCGTGAGCGAGATATCTGTATTAACTGACTTTGTATGAACGACGTCATACCGAAAGCGAATGCGAGTCGCCATGCGAAAGCGAAGCGCGCCGGTCATGTTTATTCACAAATTATTCGACACGTGGACGAAATCGACTGTTCCGTAGAACAAATTTTCATCTGCTCAATCCACAACTTGAGATTTGAGCCTTAGAAGTTTTAGTTTTAAGGCTCAAATTTCAAGTTGTGAATTTAGCAGATGTAACTCTGTTCTACGGAACAGTCGAAATGGACACCGAGTTTATTGAATGTAGTAATAAATACCCCATATTGTATAATATATGTCATAATGACTATAAAAATGCATTGAAAAAGGCAGAAATATGGAAATATGGCGTCTCAGTACTGCGCGACGGCTCCGCCTCGTTTCGCCACGTGTTCGGTTCACTGTGTGCTCGCGCCTAGTTTGACATCTCCGCCTCTGTTCGCTTTCGCTACGTGTTCGGTTCGCCGTGTGTTTGACAAAGGCTTAAGCGACAATACACGTCATTATAACCCGTGCCACCAAACAAAATTATTATAGGATTGGCAAAAACAAAAGTTTATTGCATGGAGACCCACTTTAATTTTTTTCTTTATTTGTTGTCAATAGCGGTAATGGAAATACAAATTCTGTAAAAATTTCAAATCTACGAATATGAGATACAGTCCGCTGACAGACAGACGGATAACGGAGGTTTACTAATTGGATCCCGTTGGCACCCTTTGAGTTTAACCCTAAAAAAATATTAAATCAGGCTGTACGCTCACCTAATGGGAGAGGGTATAACTGTTCTACTTACTACTACTAACCGCCAAAAATTCGTATCTTTAACGGCACGGGTTATTCAGATATTATACTTGTGTGGTACACTGCATATCGGGTTATAAATGTATAAATTACTCTACCTATGTATTCCGCTCCAGTTCAACGATCTTTTCTATCTGTGAGGTTCATCCTATCTGTCTACGACTACATGGAAAATCAATTTTCTAAAATATTTTTATTTGAGAAGCTATCAAAGTTCTGATATCAATCGCGGCGTTTCTAATTTGTTGATCTTAAGCAGAGATTAGTAAGAAACTACTCACAGATTGCCCACTCTAATGCATAAATGAAATAAGACCAAAAATGAATAAAATTAGTAGGATTGATATTTATATTTTATTGTTGAAACATTGTGGTTTTATCATTCTAGTTCGTCATGTATATGTATTTATTTCTGAGATCAAAATTATTATTTTTTTATAAAATATAGAAATAGTAAGTTTTTAGACTGTTTTTAGTATTCTTCGCTTTGTTAATTGAATTGCAGTAGATAACGTAATATTATGTGAAAGACATAAAATAACTACATTAATGCGAGTTTTTTTCTAATGTATAACGTTAACAATCCATTTTTTTAATTATTATTAATCTCTGCCTAAGGAGAAATAGTGAACTGTTAAGTTTTTTTGAGTCTCTGCCTAAAGAGAAATAATGAAGTGTTGAGTTTTGAGTCTCTGCCTAAAGAGAAATAGTGAAGTGTTGAGTTTTGAGAGCGGAATTATACGAAATAGACTGCTGGAGCCCTGCCCTCAGTGAATAGACATACAAAACTGTTCAGGCACGATGTGGCATATGTATTTAAACAGCTAATAACACGTGCTACGCGACTCTAAATGCAGACTCGTCTATATGGTAACTTAACCTAACGTTGCATACTTTCACCACTGAGATATTAATTATTCATAATGAAAGAAAATTCATTAATTTATAAATTACATTAAAATGAATCAATAAAAATGAAAAATTGTATTTTACTATACTAATTAATTAATAATTTACGTGATAATAATTTTATACTTAGTCATCATTTAAAATAGTCATGCTCGTATAATATAAATCATACACCGATACCAACAGTAAATAAAACTTTCGCCGATTAACAAAATAAGCACGAATAAAAGTTTAAAGTGGTGATAAAAAAAAATCTATACAATACATTATTAGGTAAAAAACTAAACTAGGTATACCTTCAGAACATTCACGTCTAAAAAACACTTTAAAATTTAATAACAACAATGATTTCTACGTTATTTATTTATTAGTTATGCTATGTACAAACCGTTCGTCTTTACCGTAGATTGAATTACAAAACTACCGAACGGTATTTAGAAGGCAAGGTGCAGCCGATCAATAAACCAAGAATATATAGGGTAAAAGCAGGATAGTTGTCGCACTTTTTGAAATTACTTTACATCCCTCAGTAAAAAAAGCAAAATACTCTATATGTAAAACAGGTAGGTAGGTACTTTGGTTTATTATCTTCAAATACATGAAAATAAAGCCCAAAACAAAAAAGAATGGAAGAAAAAGGCAGAGGCCTTTGCCCAGCAGTGGGATGATTTGTAATAATAATAAAATAACATTGTGTATGGATATGTAACTTTAGATATAGGTTTATAATAAATAAATAAATATGAAAATAAAAAACATCTTCGATATTTCCGACGATTTTTGTGACCCTCTAAATTTTGGGATATCTATCCCATATGGGATTATTAGTTGTCTAATCCATATAAATTACGTTAAGGATAGACGCCCCAAGGAGAAAGAGGACATTTATAAAAAAAAACTTTGATCACAACTTGCCTCTCCGAGTCTCCGTGCAATCGCAACACCGTCAATTTAGTAGTGGTCGTAGTCTCTCGATAGATAAATAACATCCGCGAAACTAAAGTAATTACAATCGAGGCAACTATACCCTGGGGCAACTGTCCCGGTTTTACCCTAATTGATCCCGTTTACAAATACTTATGCATAAACGCTGTAACAATTTTACTAATAATGTTATATCGATAAATATGGAAACTATTGAATCGCGATATATTTTGACCGTTTGACCCTTGCCTACATTCTGTCGATATTGTCTTTGTCTTCTCATTTATAAATTAGATCACACGTTAGCTTAAATAAAGGTAAATCCGTAACTAAAACGCTCGTCGCTTATGTTTAGGGTTGTAAATCACTTTGGTACATACAACTAGACGCTGGCTACGTCGGGTTACACCTGGCTACACCTGGCTACGTCGGGCTACGGCTGGCTACGGCTAGTTAGTTGGCTACGGCTATCTCGTAGCACTTAGTTCATCCACTTGCGGCAGTTGGGCGCGCCGCACATGCACATGATTTTGTGCGCGTCATCTTCGATGTCGAACTTGTAATCGTAGGCCAGCTGAAATGGTGTTAAATAATGTGGTTATTGGGACTTTCATCATCATCACCATCATCAACATCTCAAACGACAGAAGTCCACAGCTGGACAAAGATCTCTACAAACGATCGCCACAGAACACGATCTTCTGTCGCCTATCTAGTACCATAGTACAAACAGAAAAGTATGTTAACTTCATAGAAAGTGGCCGCCGCCGGTTTGAATGTATGCGTGAGCAGCGGGCGCCGTGTACGCACGGAAGTTTCACACACACATTCGCATAGTCTCAACGGGCTCAAGCGGCCGGCAGTACGGGCCGCGCCGCCGTGCTAATCGCGCGCAATTGCGTATTACCATGTATTACGTCGCACGCTCGCTCTTTTTTGTTTGTTTAATTATTCAATAAAAGTAGTAACCTACCCATTAATAACAATTATGACTTAATTATGACGCAAATAATATTTAAAAATAAAAGTGCCAACCTTAGGCGTCAACGCAGGAGTAGGTAATTAACTCGCCGATCGGCCTTAGTTAGCCTACTATACTGTTTGTACTATGCTAGTACTTGCCTCCTGCCTCGTTCGTCTATTGGTTAGCAAGTTCGACCGCGGATGGCGAGGTCCCGGGTTGGATTCCCGGGTCGGGCCAAAAAATGTTTGGAAAATGAAATGAGATGTGTAATGTGTGACAAACCTCCTCGCCGCGCGCGATGCGGCGCTTGGCGAAGATGATGATGCGCACGTGGCGGTCCACCTCCACGGTCTCGGCCACGCAGTTGGGCTGGCACGAGTGGTTGATGTAGCGCGCCAGCCCGCCGCACAGCGTGGCGTCCACCACGCGCCGCTCGTCCAGCCGGAACATGTAGATGTGTAATGTGTGACAAACCTCCTCGCCGCGCGCGATGCGGCGCTTGGCGAAGATGATGATGCGCACGTGGCGGTCCACCTCCACGGTCTCGGCCACGCAGTTGGGCTGGCACGAGTGGTTGATGTAGCGCGCCAGCCCGCCGCACAGCGTGGCGTCCACCACGCGCCGCTCGTCCAGCCGGAACATGTAGATGTGTAATGTGTGACAAACCTCCTCGCCGCGCGCGATGCGGCGCTTGGCGAAGATGATGATGCGCACGTGGCGGTCCACCTCCACGGTCTCGGCCACGCAGTTGGGCTGGCACGAGTGGTTGATGTAGCGCGCCAGCCCGCCGCACAGCGTGGCGTCCACCACGCGCCGCTCGTCCAGCCGGAACATGTAGATGTGTAATGTGTGACAAACCTCCTCGCCGCGCGCGATGCGGCGCTTGGCGAAGATGATGATGCGCACGTGGCGGTCCACCTCCACGGTCTCGGCCACGCAGTTGGGCTGGCACGAGTGGTTGATGTAGCGCGCCAGCCCGCCGCACAGCGTGGCGTCCACCACGCGCCGCTCGTCCAGCCGGAAACATGTAGATGTGTAATGTGTGACAAACCTCCTCGCCGCGCGCGATGCGGCGCTTGGCGAAGATGATGATGCGCACGTGGCGGTCCACCTCCACGGTCTCGGCCACGCAGTTGGGCTGGCACGAGTGGTTGATGTAGCGCGCCAGCCCGCCGCACAGCGTGGCGTCCACCACGCGCCGCTCGTCCAGCCGGAACATGTAGATGTGTAATGTGTGACAAACCTCCTCGCCGCGCGCGATGCGGCGCTTGGCGAAGATGATGATGCGCACGTGGCGGTCCACCTCCACGGTCTCGGCCACGCAGTTGGGCTGGCACGAGTGGTTGATGTAGCGCGCCAGCCCGCCGCACAGCGTGGCGTCCACCACGCGCCGCTCGTCCAGCCGGAACATGTAGATGTGTAATGTGTGACAAACCTCCTCGCCGCGCGCGATGCGGCGCTTGGCGAAGATGATGATGCGCACGTGGCGGTCCACCTCCACGGTCTCGGCCACGCAGTTGGGCTGGCACGAGTGGTTGATGTAGCGCGCCAGCCCGCCGCACAGCGTGGCGTCCACCACGCGCCGCTCGTCCAGCCGGAACATGTAGATGTGTAATGTGTGACAAACCTCCTCGCCGCGCGCGATGCGGCGCTTGGCGAAGATGATGATGCGCACGTGGCGGTCCACCTCCACGGTCTCGGCCACGCAGTTGGGCTGGCACGAGTGGTTGATGTAGCGCGCCAGCCCGCCGCACAGCGTGGCGTCCACCACGCGCCGCTCGTCCAGCCGGAACATGTAGATGTGTAATGTGTGACAAACCTCCTCGCCGCGCGCGATGCGGCGCTTGGCGAAGATGATGATGCGCACGTGGCGGTCCACCTCCACGGTCTCGGCCACGCAGTTGGGCTGGCACGAGTGGTTGATGTAGCGCGCCAGCCCGCCGCACAGCGTGGCGTCCACCACGCGCCGCTCGTCCAGCCGGAACATGTAGATGTGTAATGTGTGACAAACCTCCTCGCCGCGCGCGATGCGGCGCTTGGCGAAGATGATGATGCGCACGTGGCGGTCCACCTCCACGGTCTCGGCCACGCAGTTGGGCTGGCACGAGTGGTTGATGTAGCGCGCCAGCCCGCCGCACAGCGTGGCGTCCACCACGCGCCGCTCGTCCAGCCGGAACATGTAGATGTGTAATGTGTGACAAACCTCCTCGCCGCGCGCGATGCGGCGCTTGGCGAAGATGATGATGCGCACGTGGCGGTCCACCTCCACGGTCTCGGCCACGCAGTTGGGCTGGCACGAGTGGTTGATGTAGCGCGCCAGCCCGCCGCACAGCGTGGCGTCCACCACGCGCCGCTCGTCCAGCCGGAACATGTAGATGTGTAATGTGTGACAAACCTCCTCGCCGCGCGCGATGCGGCGCTTGGCGAAGATGATGATGCGCACGTGGCGGTCCACCTCCACGGTCTCGGCCACGCAGTTGGGCTGGCACGAGTGGTTGATGTAGCGCGCCAGCCCGCCGCACAGCGTGGCGTCCACCACGCGCCGCTCGTCCAGCCGGAACATGTAGATGTGTAATGTGTGACAAACCTCCTCGCCGCGCGCGATGCGGCGCTTGGCGAAGATGATGATGCGCACGTGGCGGTCCACCTCCACGGTCTCGGCCACGCAGTTGGGCTGGCACGAGTGGTTGATGTAGCGCGCCAGCCCGCCGCACAGCGTGGCGTCCACCACGCGCCGCTCGTCCAGCCGGAACATGTAGATGTGTAATGTGTGACAAACCTCCTCGCCGCGCGCGATGCGGCGCTTGGCGAAGATGATGATGCGCACGTGGCGGTCCACCTCCACGGTCTCGGCCACGCAGTTGGGCTGGCACGAGTGGTTGATGTAGCGCGCCAGCCCGCCGCACAGCGTGGCGTCCACCACGCGCCGCTCGTCCAGCCGGAACATGTAGATGTGTAATGTGTGACAAACCTCCTCGCCGCGCGCGATGCGGCGCTTGGCGAAGATGATGATGCGCACGTGGCGGTCCACCTCCACGGTCTCGGCCACGCAGTTGGGCTGGCACGAGTGGTTGATGTAGCGCGCCAGCCCGCCGCACAGCGTGGCGTCCACCACGCGCCGCTCGTCCAGCCGGAACATGTAGATGTGTAATGTGTGACAAACCTCCTCGCCGCGCGCGATGCGGCGCTTGGCGAAGATGATGATGCGCACGTGGCGGTCCACCTCCACGGTCTCGGCCACGCAGTTGGGCTGGCACGAGTGGTTGATGTAGCGCGCCAGCCCGCCGCACAGCGTGGCGTCCACCACGCGCCGCTCGTCCAGCCGGAACATGTAGATGTGTAATGTGTGACAAACCTCCTCGCCGCGCGCGATGCGGCGCTTGGCGAAGATGATGATGCGCACGTGGCGGTCCACCTCCACGGTCTCGGCCACGCAGTTGGGCTGGCACGAGTGGTTGATGTAGCGCGCCAGCCCGCCGCACAGCGTGGCGTCCACCACGCGCCGCTCGTCCAGCCGGAACATGTAGATGTGTAATGTGTGACAAACCTCCTCGCCGCGCGCGATGCGGCGCTTGGCGAAGATGATGATGCGCACGTGGCGGTCCACCTCCACGGTCTCGGCCACGCAGTTGGGCTGGCACGAGTGGTTGATGTAGCGCGCCAGCCCGCCGCACAGCGTGGCGTCCACCACGCGCCGCTCGTCCAGCCGGAACATGTAGATGTGTAATGTGTGACAAACCTCCTCGCCGCGCGCGATGCGGCGCTTGGCGAAGATGATGATGCGCACGTGGCGGTCCACCTCCACGGTCTCGGCCACGCAGTTGGGCTGGCACGAGTGGTTGATGTAGCGCGCCAGCCCGCCGCACAGCGTGGCGTCCACCACGCGCCGCTCGTCCAGCCGGAACATGTAGATGTGTAATGTGTGACAAACCTCCTCGCCGCGCGCGATGCGGCGCTTGGCGAAGATGATGATGCGCACGTGGCGGTCCACCTCCACGGTCTCGGCCACGCAGTTGGGCTGGCACGAGTGGTTGATGTAGCGCGCCAGCCCGCCGCACAGCGTGGCGTCCACCACGCGCCGCTCGTCCAGCCGGAACATGTAGATGTGTAATGTGTGACAAACCTCCTCGCCGCGCGCGATGCGGCGCTTGGCGAAGATGATGATGCGCACGTGGCGGTCCACCTCCACGGTCTCGGCCACGCAGTTGGGCTGGCACGAGTGGTTGATGTAGCGCGCCAGCCCGCCGCACAGCGTGGCGTCCACCACGCGCCGCTCGTCCAGCCGGAACATGTAGATGTGTAATGTGTGACAAACCTCCTCGCCGCGCGCGATGCGGCGCTTGGCGAAGATGATGATGCGCACGTGGCGGTCCACCTCCACGGTCTCGGCCACGCAGTTGGGCTGGCACGAGTGGTTGATGTAGCGCGCCAGCCCGCCGCACAGCGTGGCGTCCACCACGCGCCGCTCGTCCAGCCGGAACATGTAGATGTGTAATGTGTGACAAACCTCCTCGCCGCGCGCGATGCGGCGCTTGGCGAAGATGATGATGCGCACGTGGCGGTCCACCTCCACGGTCTCGGCCACGCAGTTGGGCTGGCACGAGTGGTTGATGTAGCGCGCCAGCCCGCCGCACAGCGTGGCGTCCACCACGCGCCGCTCGTCCAGCCGGAACATGTAGATGCCGCGGTTCTGGAGTCCGCAACGCGTACACAAATAAAATATACATCGAACCTACTAGGTACATAATATGTGCGAAGATTTTGGTAATCTGTCTAGAAGCTATAAATAGATCATCAAAGTTGAAAATTTAATTCTTATAACAATAATCAACCAAGATGGTTTCATGTTCTATTGCGTTTTATTGTGGAATTAAATCCACAAAAACAGCGAACTTCTCCATGTCAAACTTGTTTTCTAGCTCCGGCTATATCAATATATAGCCGGATATATAGTATCCGACTCGAAGGACCAAACTAAAAAACCATGATTATAATATTTAAATTTTGTCAAAATTTCCCAACACTATTGGTGAGCTCCGTCGTGGTCTACCCGCAGGTTCACTGTAACTTCACGGTCATTAGCTTACTATCTGCCGGCCGAATCGACGAGTTTACCAATCACATCTTATCTGTCATTTGACAAGCAGCCTTATTAACAGATTTAAAGACGTCTAACTTATCTATTTTAAAGAATTTACAGATTTCTTTCTGTTTTAGATAATAATAGTTAAGTAACTTATGATATTTGATAAATATAATAAAAAAAAGTCGAGTAACCCTACTGTCGAGAAGAATCTCGAAAGAAGAATGTCTGGAAAGACATTTCAACACGAGTTACCTTAGCTTCGTATTTCTTCTCGCGCAGCTCGGAGAGCTCGGAGCGGATGATCTCGCCAATGTACTCGATAACCATCGTATGTTTTTCCAAATCGCGCGCCGCGTATAGCCCGAGCCCTTGGATTTTAGATCTGCGGAGAATCGCATATGTCACTGACAATTTTTTTTTTCTGCAAGACTTATGTTAAGTCAAAAAGGCTCTTCTACATTTGTAATGTTGCAACAAGTCAACCTAAAATGGGTTAATTGAACGTATGTGGTGAAAGTAGTTCAATGATTAATCCAAATCTGACATTTGGTTTCAAAGGTATTCCATAGTGACGACCATCGGAAAATGTAGGGTAAGAAATGTGGACGATCTCAAGTGAAAGCTACTTGACACAAGGGGGCCAAGATCGTATTCTGTGGCGATTCCTGCAAAATACTGATGCCCACCTGTGGATGTTCATACATTTTTTTTAAGTATCTCGCCTGATGTAGTAAGTGTGTAAGTGAAGGTGTAGCTTAAAACGCCAATTCACTCTTAATTTAAAGATACGAAAGTTATAGTTACTTGGAAAAACGGCAACCGGAAGGGCATTACAAATTCTTGCGTTGCGTAGTAGGAACGAGGAAGTAAAGCGTTTGGTGCGACACCATGGAATTTCGACAACATAGCGTAATTTTTTTTTTTTAGTCCACAAAACTGACCACAACTGCTTAAATTACATTAATAAGGCAAGTTTATGAATTTATCATCTTCCGCAATCGAATCTTCTCGATGTGGACGTGATATGCGTCACTAAAGGGTACATACAGTAACAAAAAAAAAAAACAACAGAGAAACAAAAATGGCAAATAAATCTTACACTTAACTAAGTGTGCTTAATTATCTTTTAATAAACGGTATATTGTGGTGTTCGAGTACCTGGCGAGGTAGACGTTGTTCCGCCACTCGAGCTTCATCTTCTTGTACTGGCTGCTCTTGGTGTGCACGAACTGCTTGGAGTAGGGGCAGGCGGGGTGCGAGGGGTGCGCGGCGTCGAGCGGCGGCGGCGGCGCGGCGGGCTGCAGCGAGCGCGTCTGCCGCCGCCAGATGCGCGCGCACCGCGCCTCGCTGCGCGCGCAGCCCGACGGGTTCACGGCCAGCCCGCCCTCCAGCAGCGCCGAGCGCCCGAACTTGAAGCGGTAGTCCGTCAGCGTCTCGATGCCTGCAAGTCAACCGCCGACCCACCACTACTACTTAAGTAATGACCCCTAAGACACGGGTTTGTCCTAGTTTGGGGGTTGAGAGCAATTTGAGCAAAATTTTTTTCTATGTACATATTATGTTTTTTTTATTATTATTACTCTTCATTAGTATGTTAATTCATATAAATAAATAAAAAAATGCTAATAATGACGTGTTTCCAGCGATTCCGTTAAAATTTACGGCGATGGCTACATCAGCTAAGCTAATTTGTTCAAAATATTGTTCCTTACTTTTAATTGAACTTAGTCTGATGAAAGTGTCCGCTATGAAAAAATACAGCCCAGGCCTAAACTTTAGAACAGGATTATGGACTATAAAAGTATGTATGCGCGAAAAATATTTTTCTGCCCAATTTTGAAATTCCCGCCGCCCACTTAGTCAATAAATAAATGGACACTGACAGAAAAACTATATGTTCCTACGACGCAATGCATAAACAGATCTCGAACTCCTAAATACGCGCCAGAGATTTTCATATAAAAAAAAAAAAAACTTGAAGGTAACAAACCACACTAACCTGGTAAACTTTCAAGTACTCTGACTACAGCCGGCTCGGTGAGTCCGAACAAATCCTCCCCTGTGACGTAGTTGGGCCATAGTTTCAACACGCCTTCCTCCCCTCTACCCTCGCGTAGAACCGCCACTGCGTCTAACACCTTTAACAAAGTGGATATGGAACTTTAACTAAAGTACTTTTCTGTGGTAAACCTTAAGTAACTTCTCAAATAAAAAACCCGTGGTATCTCGAAAATAGTAGTGGTAAAATTGATTTAGTGGTTTACCACATAAAACCAATCTTAACGAAATTTTGTAGAGATAGGATATCCCGGGAACAACAGTGCGGCTAGCACTAAACTTCAACATGGGGTTATTCCAAGGAAGAACCAACAAATTGCTGAAAATCGGCGGTGCCTCTGGTGCTCCAATTATTATAGGCAGCGGTAATTACATAACATCAGGTGACCTACCAGTTCGTTTGCTCGCTATTTATACATGTACATATCGCTCATTTGCGACAAGGGTGACATAATTCAAAATTCACCAATTTTAGTGTCGAAAATTTATACTTTTTGCTGACTTTTTTTTGACTTAATGCTCTGTCGCTTTGTTGGCCGCTGTGTTGTTTCGAGACCGTAGCGTCCACAAAACATTAGTCTCTAACGAGAGAATTCTCTCATCGTCGATTTTGAATTATATCACCCTTGTCGCAAATGAGCGATATATTCAAAACATTTGCTCTTTATAAAGCAGATACGGGTGCAAGACCGAGGTCTATCGAAGTCCATACAATAAACTCGTCTATCGACTAATGAAGAAGAGGAAAGCAGGTAAAGAGGGCGCAGGTATCACTTACCGCAGCCCAGGCGGCGCGCGGCGTGGGCGCGCTGAGCTCCTGGCGCGTCTCGTCCTGCGCGCGCACGTGGAAGCGCGGCCGGCCCTCCTCCTCCGAGATCCAGCACACGTAGCGGCAGCGGCTGTTGGCGCGCCGCATGGACCAGTAGAACCGCACCTGAGCGACAGCGCCGGCCCGTTACACACAACTTTAGGGACTGTACACAAAACTGCGATGCGAATTCGAACGCAAAAAGTTGCGACACGAATTTCTGCGATGCGATTTCGTGCGGCAAGGCGTCTCCCTTCCACAATAAGCGAATTAATTCGCAAGTTCTTACGACGCGACGTGCGAGTTCGCAGGTTTTTGCGATGCTACGTCGCATCGCAGTTTTGTGTACAAGCCCATAGATATACCTTCAATTCACGAGGGCGTGTGGCTCAAGGTTCTGTGTATGTCGTATCTGTATAAGTGTGCGCGAACGTTTACTCCACCTAGGCTCCTGACAGGCACGCACACTTACGCAATGGGCATGTACACGACGTAACCACCAGTAAAGCTCACGCGCCCTCGTGAATAACCCATAACTTCGTGAGATAAACGTACTATACCATAGAATGGAAAAGTGGGCGTGGTACGAGTGCCAACAGTTTGGAGTACAGTGCAACCGTTTTCAAATAAACTAAAACCCGTGAAAAATACTTTTTCACCTCACTAGCTTAAAAAGGGCGCCTTTGCTGTCTAAAACCAGTGAGCAAGTTATTTTTGCTCACTCAGTGAGAAAAAGTGTTGTCTCAAGAAAAGTTCAACACTTTTTCTCATTGAGTGAGCAAAAACGACTTTTGCTCACTGGTTTTAGACAGCAAAGACGCCCTTTTTGAACTATTTATTTATTTATTTATTTATTCTGTACATTATAATCTTAAAAACTAACTACTACTGCTACTAGTGAGTTGAAAAGTTGTATGTATCTAACGATAGCAAAGTTTTTGTTTCTTGTGCATTTGAATCCCTCACTATACTCAGGATTCTAACTTAAAATCCTTTGCTTTGCTTCAGCTATCCACAAGATATTATTTAGATAAGCTCCCTACATATGGTAACATTTTTTGTTTTGAAAACAGCAACTTGCTGAGTTTCTTGCCGGCTCTTCTCAGCAGAATCAGTATTCCGAACCGATGGTAGATTTTCGACTTGTCATAAGAGCCACAAGTATGCCTACATGAAACATAAATTTGAATTTGAATACGTTCATGAACCGTTCAAATGACTCACGATCTTGTATCCAATGGGATAGATGTAGTTGGGCGTGTGGAAGGCGGCCAGCTGGTGCGGCAGCAGGTGGCCGGGGCTGAGGAAGATGAGGCCGCCCACGCGGATGAGGTGGTTGGTGTCGGAGTGCAGCATCACGGACGCCACCTGGCGCTGCTCGTCGCGGCACACGAACACGCGCCGACTCACGCTCAGCGTCGTCAGCTCGTTGTCTTTCTCGTTCTGTTTTACAACGGTATAAACGGTAACAATCTGACCTTGACTAATATTCTCCACTTCGATGGTAACGTTAGTCATAAATTATTTACCTTTTTCTGATACTAGTTATCACGTTAAATGCGATTCATTTTAATTGTACAAAATACAATCTGCATTAAACTAACGATATACTTTAACTTCGTGAAAATGGCAGCACTATTTTTGCTACTATCAATTTAGTGTTAAAATTGAGTACCAGTTCGCCACTAAACACTTGGCAAAAATGTTTATCGGCGTTAGGAGTTCGGAAGTTCTTAAAGTTTTTCATTTATTTTTTATTTTCAGTATTCACCTAAAAATAATTGTTTCGAGTACCTCCACAGCAAATAGTATTATAGCTTGAAGAACTCCAAAATCCCCTTAAAGGTGTTATGGTATTAATAGAAGACCTTACCTTAGGAGCGTGTGACGCGCAGAAGGCAGCCTTGTTTTTGTAGAACACGCAGTTGTCCTTCACGGCGCACCCGACGTGGTACACGCTTCCGCACCGCACCTTGAAGCAGCGCACGGTCGCGCCCAGCCTGCGGCACACTGCACAAGTGGCATTGGACCCGTTCGCTAACGCAGAGTCTACGTTCATCAGAGCGCCGCTCACAGTCTCGTAAACACCTTCCGACCACAGCGCACAGTTAAGATGAACCCATCTGTCGACGTCACAGTTTAACAGCCGCGATACACCATCGGCGACGCCGTCACCTTGAATTCCACACAGTTCACATTTTCGCGAGTCTTCATTCGTAACGGGCATAATAGCGACTCCAGTTCTGAAGACTAGTTCTGTCAGTTCTCGATCCGTCGGGCGCTTGTACTTTACCGGTGGTCCTATGCAGCCCGGTGACCACGTTTTGTATCGTGTTCCACGGAACTTCTCTTTCTCGATGCTTTGATTACTTTTTTCGTCAGTCTCGATGCTCTTCAGATCTTCATCGAGCGCACTAACGTCGTCCCCGACTTCTTTCATTAGCTCATCGTTATCTAATGAGTCCATGAACGAGAAATCCATTTTCTCGTCTTTAATGTCAGGTTTTATGTCAAGCTCATCAGTTTCCATGCTTTCAGTCGAGGCGGTATCAAAATCATCCCTGTCTTTTGACAAATTTGTTTCGATATCGGATTTGCTGTCCTCTTTGATATTCGTTTTTGATTTTCCATCTAGTATGATGTTCGTTGGACGCCAAGCGAATCTTTCATAGCACTGTGTACTGCAGAAATATAACTCAGAATCACTATCGCACAATATTTCTTCGGCATTTCCTTTATTCGCAGATAAAAGAGGAAATTCAGACGCTTTTGCCCTAACAACAGAATCTAAAATGACAACGTCACAGTGTCGGCAGAATTTGGCCGCTCCGTTTAGGATACTCTGAATATCAATCGGTGTTCCTTCCTTGCCGTCCTTGCCTTTAGATCTGTACAGTCCAAGTTTGTGGGACGGTGGAGTAGCTGTACGTTCTATTATTTGATAAGAAGTGGGCGGTGGTATGTGAAGTATGCCTGCAAGTTCTTTTAATACACCGAGAATGTCTTCTGCAGCACCGGATGTGAGAGTAAGAGTAACTGTAACATTTTCATTGCTTTCCGAACCACTAGGAGAGTCTTCCATTTTAGTTTTAAGTGGTGTTTCAGTATCCAAAGTTTTCAGTGATTTCTGATTATCTTCTTCATCTTTTAGTTGATACAAAGACAAAGGCTTCATTCGGATCGGAATAGGAGCTACAAGTGGGAAGACTGGAGAAACACGACCTGATGGCGAAGATTCTTCTTCTTCCTCATCATCTTCATTGTCAATTGGTTTAAGATATGGGAACCTATCATCAGGCTCAATTTCATATCCCTCTGGACTGGAGCAACTCACTATAGTATCCGGGGTATCTGTATCTCTTTCTTTGCAAATAAAATCGAGTTTCTTATCTTCAGGATCTTCATCAAATACTATAGGCTGGAATTCTTGATCGTAAAAGCCTCTCTGTGTAGATGTTGCCGGTTTTTCAGGTAATGGTTCCTCTTCTCCGAATGGTTTAGTGTTATAATAATCAGCTACGTTCGGTATTTTAGCGTTACCAAAATCGCCAACTAAATCTCCTTTCAGAATATCGTAGTCTTTATTTTTTAATTTAGTCAAATCTCCTGACCCGAATAGTGGGCAAACTGCAAAGTTTGTAGTCAATGCGGGCTCTTGTATCTGCATAGGAGGAAGTAATCTTAACTGACCCATTAAGTTGTCAATGAATGTATCATAGTCTTCTTCATATCTGGAACCTTTTCGAGGTCGCTTCTTGGCGTTAACAGCGTTCATATTATTTTCAGCAGCCGCTTTCATATTTAGTTGCATCTGTTTTCTTTTCTTTTGTTGATATTCTCGTCGTTTACGTCTTTTAGCTTCTGAAGGCGTTTCCGACGGATTTATCTCTGACGAACTCTCCATATTTACACTTTCGGGGAATTCCTCTTTCATAGGTTGATCCAATTTACCTTGATCGGAGGCAGTAGAAACGCCGGATGTCGCAGACTGCTGGGAGCTTTCGTCGAGAAGTTCCTTTTTTACATCTAGTGGAGTAAAAGGACGATGTATAGGACTTTGTTGCGGTGGAGCTACTTCCTTTTTAATGGCTTGTTGAAGTTGTTGGTTTTCTATACTTGTTGGATACATGGGCAATGTTTTGATCGTTGGCGAACTTTCTGGTACCGGGGTTGTTTCTTCTTTATTTAAAAACTTCATAGGTGTCTTTCTTACATCCATTAGTGATTGTGTCGAAGTATATATTAAAGGAGATATTGCAGATGTGGGGATTGACGTCTGAATGGGACGGCTGGAATACGGCGAGCTAACAGTAGTCATATGTCGAGGAGAACTCTTGGGTATTTCTACTTCTTGAGTTAATGCTAGAGTAGGTGGTGGTATTGGTGGCCTCGCTAACTGAGCCTCAAGCGAAGGAATAGTTCCTAGAGCAGGCGCGCTCCTTTGTATCGTCACAGTACGTTGTGGTATAACAGTTGATGTCGTGGTGGTAGTCTGTAATAACTGTTTCAACAGCACATTTTGTGATTCATCATTTCTTTGGGTGGCCGGATTTTGCTGAATTATTTTATTTCCTAAACTATCAGTTGCGGTTGCTGCAGTGTTATTAGAATCATCAGTTTCCATAGGTTCCGATTTAACTATGACTGATTCCACACTATGTCTTTTGGTAGGTTGAATGTGGCCAACTATTACTTCACTCTTTGGTTCATCTGTTGACTTTGATCGTTTTAGTGGTGAAGTCAATTGTGTGTGTAATAGTTTCGACGACGTCACAAAGCTAATGGGGCCTTGCGCAGGTTTCTGTTGCATTTGTCCCATACCTGTGCTCACAATGCTATGAGTACGAACAGTAACATTAGGTGCAGGTTCCTTGTTACCTACAATTGCCCTTGATGTCATTACCAAAGCCGGCGGTTGGCTAGAACTGATATTTTGCGGGTTGAACTGTAAATTGCTAGTATTTATTTGTCTAGTGGGCTGCAATAAAGTATGGCCCAAAATACTAGTTGGCAATGACTGAGGTTTTTGGTAACCACTAACACTGGTGGTTGTTATGCTATTTGAGTGCATCAAAGAAGAAGGCGTTGAGGGAATATTGTGTATTTTTGATAAAGCAGGCATTTGCATTATTTGGGAGGTTATGGTTGTATTGTGAGAATCGTCAGCAAGATTAAACGTCTGATTGTTAATAAGGGGAGACTGTGCTGGTGATTTCATCATAGGATTTTGTATGCCTACAGGGGAATTAATAGGTGAAACTGTAGGTGATTTTCTCATTTGACCCATTCCTGACAACGTATTAATTCGCGATCCAATCATTTGCGCTGCACTCATAGGTATTGTTTCTGACCCGGAACTAGACGTTTGAGGTTTATCTATTCTTTGTATAGGCGATGGTCGTGGAGTTGCTATCTCAACTTTGGAAGATGGAAGTAAATTTTCAAAATTGACTTGTGTGGGTGTTGTAGCGTCACTATTTTTTCTCATAATTGCTTGAGATTCCACTTTTGGCGTATTGGTGTTTAAAGAAGACATTATAGTACGTAACTGCTGTGATACATTCGCCATATTAGAAGTTAACTCTGCTGGTTGCGACAAAGGCGATAATTGAGGCACCGTTGCTGATTGTATAGCGAGTCTGTCAACTTCTCTAGTTGGAAATGCAGGCTGATCTTGTGATTCTCTATTTTCTTGTTGCTTTGGAGCATGATTTGGATTTAAATTAGGGTTATGAGGTGGTGGGTTTGGTTTTTTAAGATTTCCTTGTTTCATACCAAATGGTTTATTATCATCAGTAATATTCTCTAAAATGCTCAACATATGTTCGAATGACTCTACATGTTTGGGATTACCTTCTACTGTTTCTGAATGTTCGCGCATCGTTATATCATTCAAATACCTTTCTTGAGAAGGAGTAGGTGACGGTATAGATATTTGAACTGAATCTTGCGTAATATCAGAAGTTATTTGCATATTTGAATCAATCACCATCTCTTTGGTTTGATTTGCTATTGCTTTAATTGTCTTTACTACATTTTCTTCCGGGTTGTTGCTTGTAGAAGGTGTACTTGGAATCGATTGCTCTTGTAGAGTTTTATTATACGACAGCAACATATGATTCTGCATTGAGTCTTCAGGCTTATCTTCATCATCTCCTTCCATAATATTGTCAGGTATTTTTTCAGGTATAGGATCTGGACTCTTTATGTCTGCCTTTCCGAGTAATAGTGGAGTTCGATCAGATAAACAAAGGGTATGTGGTAACTCGGTCTGCTTGCTAATTTCGCTTTCAATGTCTATGTCTTTATTTGTTTGAATAGAGGACTGTTGATCTTTTTGTTTCATTTCTTGCGAGGATAAAGAGAGTAGATGGCTTACGGAAGAATTTTGTATATCCGTGTTATGTTCAGAAGTAACAGTGCTGTCTGGTGACGCAGCATCATCCTGGAAGATCTTTGCTGGTAACGTAGCATCATGAGATACCGATAAACTTGATAATTTCGTATTTGATAGTGATAATGACATTGGCTTTTCTATAGTTTTGACAATTTTTTGTTTGACTTGAGGTTGAGGTAGAACGGAAACTGGGACTCTGGATGTAGCTGCAATTGTGTTTGAAGTAGCGAGAGTAATAACCGGGTTCATGCTGGCACTCTTTGCTATATTAGACGATATTACACTAATAACAGAGTTCAGTGTCTTAGGCATAGATTGAGACGACATATTCACAGTCAACGGAGGATTACTTATATTCAAAGGTACCTTCTTCATGTGGGGTTTAGGTATACCAGAAGCGTGGCCGGTTACATTGGCTATAGGCACGGAAAGGTTCTTTAATACCGGTACGGAAATAGTTTGATTAGCTATCGATACCGATGCAACAGTAGCTTGGGATACTTCATTTAATATTTTCGTGTTTGTATGCGGCGTAAGGACAGTGGCGCTCAAAACCGGCAAACGAGAGAGGGCCGAACTTTGAGATTGATTAACAATTTTATATTGCTGCATATTAGATGTCGGCTGCTTCGCGGGCGCTAAGCTTATAACGGCAACAGTTTTAGTCGTGGTTTCTGTCCGCGTAGGAGGTTTGTCTTGCGGAATCTCTTCCTCGGCTTCGTCTTCCGGTTTACCGCTGTCAATCAGTTCCTCAAAGTCTTCTTCAGTAGCTATACGCTCCTCGGGTGATATAGCGCCAGGTTCCACGACTACTATATCGTCATCGTCCAAGTTATCGACAAAATCTTCCATATCCTCGTCGTCGTCGTCTTTCACGAAGCTCATACGAGCGGAGTCATCGGATGCGCTCGAATATTCAACACTGCCCGAGGAGTACAAAATATACTTCCTCGCGTCACTGGTTTCGCCGATTTCATCGGAGCGGGTTTCGGTGCCGGGAGCACCAGTCTTTCCCGCAAATCTCGGGCGAGGGGGCGTGCGGCGTTTAAGTATGGAGACTTTATTTATGTGGGTAGTACGTCGTCTGTCGTCTTCTTTGGTCGGCCAAACGGGAGCACCCCCGAAGAGGCCAGGCTTGAAATATCTGTATCCGGGTGGGATAGGCGCCATGTGGTGGTGGTGATGCGAGCCACCGCCGTGGTCGTGGTGCGGCGCGGGCGAGGCGGCGGGCGACGGTGTGGGCGTGCGCGCCACGTGCGGCGAACGCGATAGAGACGGCGAGGCTGGCGCGCCGCCCATTGGACTATACTGCTGCCTTTGAAGGATTTGTTGGCGCTGTAAAAATTAATTTAAAATTCGAATTTTTCCTGATAGATAACAATTTAATCTGTTTTAATCACATGTGAAGAGGGTTCGAATCGATGTCGAGCTGATTAATTCATAGATGTACATTTTTTTAACAAAGTTAATTTTAAAATACATACAGTTATTTCGTTGGCTGAATTTCCAGGCGACGGCAGTGGCTGTGGGCTACCGAGGGGCGAAGTCTGTTGCCGGCCCACAAAGGGTACACCGACTCGCATTCCTACAGAAAATATCGTTAGTAATTCGTTCGTAATGTCAAGCAAATCAACATCATCAGATTAAATAAACTGTCTTATCACCTTGCTGGTGATGTGGAGGCCGAGCGAAACGTGTAGGCAAAGGTGAACATCCAGGAGCTGGTCGGGAGAATCTCCCAGTTGTATAATCATTCTAGAAGGAAATAATTTGTACCATTATATATTAGCTCTTTTTCAGATATTCTTTTTATTCAGGTTGTTGTTGAAAACTTACATTTTGCAATTGTGGAGAATGCGAAGAAACTGGACTCTGGATTTGTGATTGTTGGTAAATCTGTTAATAAAATGAAATAAATAGAAATGCATCATTTTTCTAAATTTTAATAAATACTAAAGAAAAGAAATACGGAATAATTGTTGGAAAAGTTAATTGATCAACATACCTGAGGACTACGACTAGGCGTAGGCAGTTGTGGACTTGTTCTTTGAGCTTGCAGTTGTTGCAGAAAATGCTGTGGCGACATTGATGACTGCATCGGCGATTGTTGCGTGTGCATCGGCGACTGTTGCAAATGCATCGGCGATTGCTGAGAGTGCATCGGGCTCTGTTGCGGGTGCATTGGACTCTGTTGCGGATGCATTGGACTCTGTTGTGGATGCATAGGACTCTGTTGCGGATGCATCGGACTCTGTTGCGGGTGCATCGGGCTCTGTTGCGGGTGCATCGGGCTCTGTTGCGGATGCATCGGCGAGTGTTGTGAAGACATTTGATTTTGCGAATGCATCGGACTCTGCTGGTGTATCGGAGACTGCTGCGGATGCATCGGGCTCTGTTGTGGATGCATGGGACTCTGTTGCGGTAGGCTCGACGTCTGTTGCGCGTGCATTGGAGATTGTTGAGAATGCATCGGCGACTGCTGTGTGTGTAGAGGAGATTGCGTTGACGGATGCAAGGGAGACTGAGATGTATGGTGCAGAGGAGATTGCTGGGAGTGCAGGGGCGACTGCATCGGCGACGCCATGGGATGCAGAGGGGACTGGGGAGCGAGAGAGTGCAGAGGAGACTGCGAATGGGGAGACTGAACGTGTAGTGGCGACATAGCGGGCCGCTGGTTTGGCGGGCGCGGAGTCTGGCTGCCGGGCATGTTGTTGCGGACATTAGCCATTTGCTGCTGACTGAACTGCACTATTCCGCCCACCGACTGAGGCCTCTCCTGTACTGCGGATAGCTGTCGGACCAACTGTTGCTGCGGCGAACCGGTCTGCTCGATAACTAATGTTCGCGCGCCTTGTAAGATTCTTCCCTGAGTACTTAGCGGTGATGTCACTAATCCAATTCTCTGCTGAGGCAGCGGCTGTCCATCCGAGCCGAGAACAGTCTGTTGTGTTCGGATCAATGTTTGTTGCTGAATATTACTGCTTTGCAATCCAATTTGCATCGGTCGGTTTATAGTAGCCTGCTGTTGCATTTGTTGGCTTTGGTTTATGTTCTGATTTTGAGCGTACACGGTTTGATTTGTGATCTGTTGCTGATTTATGATGGTCTGTTGTGCCAATTGTGGATTCTGTTGACGCTGTTTCGTTTCATACTCCTGGAGAAATAAAAAGATTTAGAAAGCAATGACAAAAGTGACGTTTTGCAAACACACACCAAAAGTAGTAGTAGTTAGAGGCACATTTAGGCTCGACACAAACCTAGCGGAATTTCTCTGCATATTGAACATTTCAACATAAGAGATGCGTCATATCTGTGTTGACAACGCGCTGACATAATAAAACGTGAAAACGAATTTCATGCAATGTTCTGCTAGTTTTGGCCCTGGCCGGGTCTGGCCTGGGTGTGACATTTTTACCTGTATGAGCATACTGTGCTGGCGAGCCTGCTTTCTGGCAGCTTCCAAGTGCTTCTGCAGCGCCTGCTGCTCAGTCGACACTCGCTGCAGCTCGGCGGCGTCGTTCGGCATCAACTCGTTCCCTGATTTTCTCAATTGCCGCTGCTTACTATTCAGCGACTGGAAACAGAACGCACACAGTGTAGGAAACGGAGGCAAATCACTGCAATCTAGCACCCGGTTAGTACACATCGACATTCGGTTAACACAGGTGCCCACGCCCCGGACTCATACCTGGAACACAAAAGTGGAGGACCGCTTTGCGGAGGACGCACACGCGACTACGAAGCGCACGAACACAGAAGCACTACACGCTACACTCACCTTGCGGATCTTGCGCAGCTTCTGCACCTCCTGCTCGTAGTAGCGCAGCTGGTCGGCCGCGAAGGCATTGTAGGCGGCGAGCCACTGCTCGTAGACTTGCCGCGCGCGCTGGTCGGCCTCGGTGGCGGCGCGCTCGGGCGGCGGCGGCGGCGCGGGCGGCGCGCTGGCGGCGAACAGCGGCACGGCGGGCGGCGGCGCGGGCGCGGGCGCGGCCGGCGGGCCCGCGCTCCACTCGCCGCCCTCGCGCTCCTGCTCGCGCTTCTCCTGCTCCAACAGCTCCTCCAGAAGCAACGGTTGCTCCTGGTTTACGTTCTGACGGTTAAATGTCTGCTTTCACATCGCTCCTCGACGAGAGCCGACCGTCGGCCCTCGTCCGGTTACGATTCGTTGAGAGAGCGATGTGTTAGTCGTGTAGCGATTTTAACCTTTCGATTGGCGACACTGAAGTATGATGCGATTTTTATTCGTGTGTTTAGGTGGAGCCATCGAAAAAATTTGTTCAACATTAACGAAATGTTTGATCGACCGACGTAAAAATAATGACAAAAAATTACTTTTAATACTAGAAAACAAATAGGTAGGTGCAATTTATAAGACGTAGGCCGACATTTCTAATTCTACACGGTGCGAAATTTACTCTTACAAAATTACTATGGCAAAATAATAGTAAAATAAACTAATGCTGTGTATATGTTTGTGTTACTTACGATCAATTTCGTTTTTTTTTTATTATTTTATACCAAACATTAAAAAATAAACTCCTTATTTTATATTTCGTTGTCACAAAATGTTTAGCGATTTCTATATTTTAATTAGACTAGTAAAAAGAAACTTCCAAATCTTAGAACTTTGACTGTAAAATTACCCGTAACCATTCATTTCATGATCTTCCACCACCGGGATCCGATCGATAAAGCGAAAGAAATGTTATCCTTGGTTGTCAAAAATGTAAACCATGTCACAGAATCCAAATTGTTTATTTCAATACATTCTCTGTCATATTAGTGTGATGTTAGAATAGATGCTGAAAAGGAACATGGTTAGTCTTTATGCATGCGTGCAGCGAGCAAGCTGAGAAAAAGCTCTAACTACGAGGTGATTAGTAGTGACAAGGCCCTCTAGTAGTTTCGTTCTGGTACCCTTCAACAGTCTATTGAGGGCACCGCTCTATGGGAGAGATTTGGAACATCTAATTGCGTGATGGATGTAGGAAGTAGAAGATGGATGTACCTAATAGTTTTCAGATGCAGGACAGGAAAAAACATTTTCGAAGATTTTACTGATGACTATAAACCTTTTGTTTCCTATTGGAGCTTTGATGGGAATTTCATTGAATTATTTTAGGGTGTTCATAATTTGGACTTTTAGCACTACCAAAGCACTTACTCTAAGCTTATAAGCTTAGAGTAAGTGTTTTAGTAGTGCTAAAATATCATATCGCTATTAATTCTAATAGTTTTTATTCAACTAGACATAAAAATATATATTATATATATTTTTATATATATTCATAAGGTTGGCTTTATTCAATTACAAAAATATGAAAGCTTTGCATTATTGTTATACCCACTCCTAACATAAGCTTTTAAGCTTATTTGGATGTTGAAAGGGGAATATTGGTAAAGTTCAACATCTAATATTCTTTTTAGATTTATTCTAGATTGCGCAATAATAGATTTGAGATGTGAGCAGTCATTAAATATTGACGGTTTGGTTAGAACTAGTTGTCGAGCAAAAACTAGAGGGATAAATAGGTGAGAGTTTGGGGTTAGGGTACAGTGGGGTAAGGGTACAGTGGGGTAAGGGTACAGTGGGGTGAGGGTACAGTGAGGTAAGGGTACAGTGTCGGTACCTGCAGCAGCAGCGGGCGGCGGTGCAGCCAGTCGCCCCAGTCCGCGTCAAAGGGCGCCTGCACCCAACCACCCACATGCAACAACACGCCTGTATACCACTCCGCGACCACGGACCACTACTACACCGGCTCAGTCTCCCTTTCATGCTACCCTCTATTTTGCACACCTTTTTTACAACATGTCAGACTAATATGGTTCTTTACGAACTTTTTTTTTAGTTCATGTTACCGATTTTCTACTGTTATACTGTGGCCACAGATTAAACTTCACGTTTTGTCCCCGGTACTTGTCCCGCGTCTATATTCGCACAGAATACTTACTACCACGTTAAGAAGCGACACTCACTGCTCCCGCCAATTGATCATCACCCCCTATCTAGCAGTAGGCGTGTAGTAAGGTTTATGAAAATCTAACAGGAAACTTGATTTCCCGGGATTAATTAATGTAGTCTATGTCAGTCTCCCAAGTTTTTGCCTATACCCATGCAAAAAATCAAGTCGATCCGTTGCTCCGTTGCTGCGTGATGGATAGAAAATCGCAATAAAATATTATAAAGATTGCTCACATACTCACAAAACGTGTGGTCGGTGTTACGTAAAATATAAAATTCAAAATTCAAAATTTATTTATTTCATGTAGGCTACCTTGTAGCACTTATGACACGTCATAAATCTACCACCGGTTCGGAATGCAGATTCTGCTGAGAAGAACCGGCAAGAAACTCAGCAGTTGCTCTTTTCAAAAAATAAAATAATCTTACAATAAGTAACCAAACTAAACTATGTATACAGTGCTTCCACAGTGAAGCTTCAAAAATGCAATACATATAATCCAACACATGTCAACATGGGAATATAGGTGTATTCATTTTTTATTTTAGTCAAGGTTCCATGCTTTAGTACTACTTCCATGAGTGTTATAACTCATCAGTAAAAACGCTACTGCTGCCATATTATTTCAACGAAATGTCAAAAAACACATAGTAAGACGTTTGACAGTCAAGAAAAGTCGTCGAAGTGACCCCAGTATAACGATAATAATATGGCAAAAAGCTCTCCGCGCGTAGAAAAGCGCTTAGAGAACTAAGAGATTTCAATAGTAAAAAGTGACTGAATCAAGAAGCATGAGAGTGAGCCTGATTCTGTATAATAATACCCATGCAATATTAGTTTCTGAAACTTGTTATGAATTAAACAAGCGTTGTTTTTTTTTTATTCCATTCGTTTCGTATGTACACTCGTTACCACTGATCTTTATAATTAATCTACGATTAACACTGAAGAGGCTTATATCTTATCTTGGGACCTACTTGATTGACGCCATATTGGCGCTGTAAGCACTAAGCAGATACGAGTGTCTCTGGAACTAATAAGTAATATTACAAATGGTACCGACCTCTATAATTAATCTATGTTTTCATTTTTGTTGTTGAATAATTTCATAGATTAATTATTATAGAGGTCGGTGCGCCATTTGCAATATTATTAGTTCCAGGGACACTCGTATGTCGAATGTGGCGCTTCAAATTGATCCATAAATTAAGCTATCTATTTGTATAGGGTCAGCAAATCCAGTGTTAATCGTGGATTAACTACAGAGATCAGTTCTCGTTACTGAACCTCCACCAATGTATGGATGATGTTGTATAATATTGCTCTGGATATGTTTACATCGATACAAGTTACAATATAATTGGCGATGCGGTCACAATCCAAGCGGACAAATCATATTTAACGGAGGCCCTAGCACCGAGCTTTGACAGTCGCATTTCGCAATCGCAATCGCTTTCGACTGACTGATACTGCTTGAATATAATACTTACATGTAGCAACAGTTACCATCACATAAGCCAATAATAATAACGATTGCAAAGATCGCTATGTTCATGTGTAAAAGTTCGGTGCTAGCGGGCTGATCATATTTAAAAATCTTTTCTTATTATAAAAAGGTCAAAAATATAAGCTTTAGTAGCATACATTTAAAGCTTTGAATTCGTTTCTTAATATTAAAAAATTCTAAACATCAAAGCGAATTAATACCAAAAACAATTAGAGATAAAATATTAAGACATGCACAACATTAATAGGAAATTTCCTCCATGACTTTATTTCAGATTTATATTAAACAAATGCATTTATTAGGGTTCAGAGATCGTTTTAATGTTAATTTTTATTTTAATGGGAAATGGTGTTTTCTGAGACAAATTCTAACAACTAAGTGGTGACTGAAAAAATTGTACTAATCATCATGTTTCACAAGTACTCGTAACAAAGTCAGAAAATGCCTCAAAGAATTTTGACATAATTAGGAAGGAAGAATGATCAGATTACATTAATGCAAGCAGTAGTTTTAAAATAGTAGCTTTAAAATTTGAATCGATTGTAGTACGTTTTATAAAACTTATGTTTGAAACTAACACGCCAATCCTCCAATTAGAAGCCTCAATAGACCAACTGTTAAAGGTGCGGCTGAAAACTAAAAGATCGCAGGTTCGGACCCCCACCCGTTGCATTATTGTCATACCCACTCCTAGCACAAGCTTTCACAGCTCATTTGGAGCCACCCAAACTGTGCCGGCTTTTTATGCGGGGGCCATCTAGTAGGAGACTAGTCACCGCCTGACGTAATTTCAATTAAAAAAAATTGGCGAGGTACTGTAACGGCAGGCGTTAAGTATCTCAGCTCATAGCCTAGATTTCATGTTCACAGCACTCAACCCAATAAATAGGCTAATAGTTTAATGTCCTTTCCTTAAAATAGTCCTGCAACCACAGGAGATTATCGGTCAGTGCAACTTATTCATATATTAGATAAACTCTACACGGTCCACCTATGTCCCCGCGCAAGCTTAAAATCCGGGCTTGAGAGTACAATATTCCACAATTTGTGAAGTAAACAGTCACTACCCGTAACTATAAAGTGAAGTGTACTGCTCGCATTAATGTTGACCACTGCAGGAGTGAGCTAGAAATCTATAGACCGCACTCTCACTCTGCTGACTCAAGACAGGGTTAAAACGAGACAGATTTATGGCAGAGCATATTGTGTCTCGTTTTAACTCTAACTGAAGTCTGAGCTGAGTCAGAGTACGCTCTATAGATCTCAGCACGAGTGTATTGGGTAGGGGTAGTGAAAATGGGTGTGCGCGGTAGGGGCGGTACGTACCTGCAGCTGCGGGTAGGGCGGCGGCGGCGGCGCGCGCAGCCCGGGGTAGGGCGGCGGCGGTGCGCTGCGCACGCTGCTCGGCACGCCCGAAACACCCGCAACGCCCGCGTTTGCTACAGTAGGGCAATGGCTCGATTTTTTAAATTGCTTACTATAATTTTCAAATGATCCTACTTCGCTGGTTCATAAAAATTTAAGCAATACATGACAGTGTAGCATTATTTGGATGATTTATTCGCTTGTTCTCTTTAGGACAGATTCGCTTTACGACAGATTCGCTTTACGGCAGATTCGCTTTACGGCAGAAGTACAGTGAACTCGAATATATATATATATATATATAGACTTTTGTTTAAAATTAATAGTACATTAAACAAGTTAATACATTAATGCTAATAGATGGCGCTGTATTTACTATCGGTCAAGTCATGTTAAAACAGTTTTGCGTCAACTATTATTATTTTTTATTACGTCTAATGTTAAAAGTTAATTATTACAATATATAACTAGTGGTTCGCCCCGAACTGAGAACTCGCGGTATCCTATAATTCCCTAAAGATAGTTTTAACTTTTAATTATAATTTATAATTGGCATTAAACAAGCTTCTATTTAATACCATTATTGGCCTCTAAATTACTAAGTCAGCCACAACCAATAAGCCTCTAAAAATACTATTTTAGCCACTATATATTTTGAATATAAGCTTCTAATTTCATAACTCGGCACCTTTAAAATTTAGTGAAGCATCAATAATTATAATTTATAACACATCCTATATTGTTCTATCATCAAAATGTACCTAATATTAGCATCAAAAAAAAAATTCAATTTTTTTTATACTTACTTTTTTTTGTAAGCTTTAGGTAGGTTTACGATCCCAACAGAACCTAAGGGCACCTGAATATTCATGTATAACCCTAACCTAACCTAACTTTAGTTTAAAGAAAAAATTCAAATGACGGACAAGTGCAAATTCACTCAAGTAGACTCGGAGACCTCGCTTCGCTCGGTCAATAATAATTATATAAAGGAAAGTTTTCCTTGGAGTGGAGACCATATTTTATCTCGACTGTACAATTTTTGCCGTAAAGCGAATCTGCCGTAAAGCGAATCTGTCGTAAAGCGAATCTGTCCTAAAGAGAACAAGCCGATTTATTTATTAATGATAATGGAATAGCGCACGGCTTTGCACACTTAGTCAGTATCTAAAATATTTAAAAAATATATTAACAATATTAATACTAAAAGTAATGATAAAATGTTAGGTACCAGCCAGCGTGGAGCCCGCGAGCGGCGCGTCCTGGCGCAGGGCGGCGGGCGTCAGCTGGCGGGCCGCCGCCACCATGCCGCGTGCTGCTGAACGGAATTCGCAGCTTAATTTTATACATTTTTTATACTTATAAGGCCAGAAATTCCGAAGTTAGTCTACATAAAAGATGAGATTATTATTGATAAGATGAGGCATTATTATTCAAATGTTTTTACAGTGTGGCTGAGTATTTAAATGATAATTGAAATATTATATTATTTGTTTTTTGACCTAAAGGTATTGACATTAAATCTAAGGAAATATTGACATCTTTATAATTGTATTATGGTAAAATGAAGTACTTGACATGTATAATATTGAAATTAACATACCTATCTGTAATAACCTATTTTGATTATTATTTTTTGATGACATTTAGGAAAGAATTAAAATTTCACACATTAAAATTTTATACAAATTATATTTCAGTAACAGATGTAATAATATGGGAAATAGTATAGTTAAATAATTAATACTAAGTATTGCATGCCGCAAGGACATTTTATAATATTATAAGACCATTATGTACTCAAATTTGCAATAAATTGATTTGAATTTTCAAAGTAGATTGATGATACAGGGACGATGATGAGATATGAGCTGCACCGACCTGAATGCGGCAATGCTGCCAATGCAACGGAGCGGTCCTGCCTCACGACGCCGACCGCGCCATCGGCCCCGAGCAGGCGGGTGCCGGGCGCGATGGAACGACCTGCCGCCAGCGCGGCCTGCACCTGAGCCGTCATGGCGTTCACTATACTCTGCGTGCTGGCGCTTAGCGCGCTCGCCGCGGCCGCCGCTGCGCTGTTGCCGCCAGGGTTCTGGAAACAAAATCCTTACTAATATCCACACTTATATGAATGAGAATGTTTATAGGGTTGTCCTTCAAACACCGCAACAGATCTACGCTGCCGTCATAAGGAAAAAAGACGCATCTGTCATTTGTTTCGAAATAGAGTAAGACACATATTTGGCATCAAAACAAAAAAACGCATCCACTAGTATTTTTAAATTTTGTTTAAACTTATTCCTGTGATATGTTTAAACAAAATTTAAAATTCTGGTAAGTACTGGTAGATGCGTTTTTTTGTTTTGATGCCGAATATATGCCTAAATCAATTTCGAAAAAAATGACAGATGCGTCTTTTTTCCTTATGACGGCAGTACGGATCGACGTGGTTTTTTGAACCCAGGACTTGCTAGATTTTTTTTTAGCCCATAAAGGACAAATGGTTAAATGAGCAAAAAAATACGGGATTTCAGTTTTTTACCCGGGCCGAATAAAAAACAAAATTATTTAGTGTCAGTTTTTTTTTTTTTTTTTTTGATGTTTTTCCGAGGATCGAGTCAGTTTTAACATATTTTTATTCGTTTTAACATATCTGTAAAAATCAGTCATCAACTCGCTTCTTTACGAACGTTGCGTGTGATACTTGGATCGATATCATAATAAAAAACGAAGTACGGTTCAAATACGGGACAGATACAGTCCCACCGGGACACTTCAAACTATGCCTAAATTACGAGACGTCCCGGGGAATACGGGACATCTGGCAACGCTATCCAGGACCCAAAAAAAACCCACTACCACGTTGCTACCTACATACCTGTGCAAACTGCACGTGCTGACTAAGGATCGGTCCCTGCGGGCGCGCCGCGACCGACTGCGCCACGCTCTGCGGCGCCGCGCGCACTTGCTGCGACTGCTGAAACATGTCATTTATTTTATTTATTTATTTCAGGACGACCAACAGGTTACAATAAATTAAAAACTAAAAAACTACAAGATTAAAAAATTATTATGAAGTAATGTACACCTACTTACAGGTTGCCACAACATGCTTAAAGTTTAGTACCTACTACTTGAGAAATGTTGAGCAAACAAATACACTACAAACAATTAATTGAAGTACCTACATAAAAATTACATAAAAATTAAGAAGAGGAAGAATATGAAGATAGAAAGTGACTTGACAATTTTTTTTAAAAGAAAAACTATCGCCTGATATATCAATATCAACGACCTTGCTAATGTTGTTATAGGTTGTTAACATCCTCTTGACAGGCGCAGAAATACCTAGATTAGTTTTAGAAATATCAGCTTTGAATGGAAAAAAGTTTTTTACACGACTGTGAGGTCTGGGTACTCTAAAAGAGATTTTATGTAGTGAGCTCGATGCATCCACAGACTCATCGAATAGTTTGTGCAAAAAACATAAGTCTATATTTTGTCCAAGCCTTTATTTTCTTTTTGGCAGATCACGCCTATCAATTACCGTTTTTTTGTTTTCGGAATAATGACTAAAATAATGTCGTACTTTATTGACGTTTAGTGAAGTGCCCTGTGCATAACAAATAACCACAGACTAAAACACAGTTCTTGAAAGACGATAAATCATTCACAATTATGATAAAAATAATTTGACTTTGTGTAAGTATTGTTTCTGTAAATTTAATAAAAAAAAGGAAATAAAAATAATATTAAATATTTGCAAGGAATTAAGTTGGAATTTAAGTTCAAACAAAGAGTAAAGAAATTTTTCTTTTCATTTATTTATTTTTTGACGGCTGCCTTAAAATGTAACTATGCACGCGTTAGTGAAGTGAGTTAACTTCAAAACGCGTGGTTAATAACGTCTCAACCAAGTTTAAATCAAGAGTTATGAGCAAATATACTTTGAAAATCACATACCTACCTACTTATTTATTTAACAAACTAGCTACGTAATTGTGTATACAAACAAGTAAAATTATTAAATACTAGCGGCTCATCCTGGCTTCGCACGGCTGGACATTTATTTTTTAAACATTTTGGCATAAACGTACAGTAAATGCAGGACAAGTGACATCAACGCGTAATTTTTAAAAACATTTCACTGAGCAATTTTATTAAACTCGTAATATGTTTCGAATGGAATGTCCGATTTTAATAAACTAAAAAGTAATTTACAGGTATTTAAACTGCCTTGCTTGAGAAATCATTTATTTAGGTAAGGATCAAGGCAAAGGTATAAATAACTTGATCTGATTTATATACACTATACAATTTAAATTAATATCGGAGTTATCAGAAAATGAATATTTCCGCGTGATAAAATAATAAAATGATGCCAGCCGGTGCGGCGGGGCACGGTGGCAGGTATCGGCGCGGAAGATTCCTGTGGTTCCTGTGGTGATCTTATTAACAATCGTTTCCTATAAGAAGCTCTGTGCGATTAGCCCCGTAAAAACAAATATTTAATATTTCAACCCAGACGAAGTCGGGGCAGGTCGCTAGTTAAACATATTTTGAAAGAAAACCTTAATTATTATTATTATCGATAAAGAACCCAAATCAACATATTATTTTTTTCTGTTTGTCTGTTACCGCAAACATATGTCAAATTAATTTATCTAAGTGATTAAAAATATATAATAAAATATAAGTACGTTAAATCAAAATTAAAAAATATTTCATTAAATCGATTGAAAGTTCTTCTTAAATAAAATCGATTATTACTTCAAATCGAATCGGTAACGTGTGAAGGCGTCACTAAAGTCAAAATTTCTTGATCTGCCAAAAAGAAAATAAAGAATTGGACAATCTATAAAAGTTTACGCCTGTCAGACAATGACAACAATCCATAATGTCGTAATCTAGAAAAATAATTGGGAAGTTTATTACTTAGCTTATCACAGAAACTGATATGATTCAGAAAGCGCTTTTGGATACGTTCTATCCTCATAGAATGTACGTTGTAGTGGGGTGGTCATACACTCATCTATGCCGTTCGATATTTAATATCGCCGATTCCGATATATCGGTATCTGTATCGGTATCGGATGCATCCCTAATAAAAATACAAGCCAACCGAAAAATAGTGAAAAAAATATGAAATTTTATGCTGTACTAGCTTTTGCCCGCGACTTCGCTCACGTTAAGATAGATTTTTCAAACATTTATTTTACCCCCTTAGAAGTTGAATCTTCGAAAATTCTTTCTTAGCGGATGCCTACGTCATAATAACTATCTATATGCAAAATTTTATATATGAAAGAAAGTGTCCGACAAAATAATGGTCAAACTCGTAATTTTTATTTGGTGTATCTGGATAATTCTTTATTTAACGCTGTTAGCAATGTCTGGGGGAGTGCCATAGTAAAATGTGTGATACCTGAGCCGGTATCTGTAGTCCAAACATGTGTGAGAAGACGGGGCGCGGCCACTCGCTTTCTTTACTCTCCTCGCTCTCTGCTTTCACTTCCCCTTTCACCGATTGCATCGACTATAGAAAGAGAAAACATTTATCAAACTTAAAATGAGAAAAAAAATTTGCTATTATGTGGCCAATAACTGTAAATTTGATATTTCAGTCTAGATATTTATTTAAATTATATATTATATAAGAAATAAGAGAATAAAATACATTAATATAGTATAGTTTTATAAATATTTTTATCCATTCTATGCAATTAATTTTTTATTTTTTTATTTTACAAATAATATTTGGGATCCACAAATCAGTGGAGACTATGATAATAAATAAATAAAATAGTAAATAATATTTTATTTGCAGGAATATGTGTACAGATGTTTCCCTTCCCTTCTTCTTCTACCTTCTATATGTAATGGTGTGCAAATTGTTAGGTTAGGTAAGATAATGTAATGAAAATAGAAGAATACATACATGCAAGGCGATCTGATGATTCTGTGCAATGACTCTCTGCACGTTGTCCTGGAACATTTGGCTCATGGCCGACGACACTGGAACTTCGGTTTTAGTTTCTAGAACTTCCGCCTTCACCTCAGTAAGTTCAGATTTCACCTCGAGCTTAGAATATTGTATGTTCTTAACGGCCTTCTGTAGTTCACTGTCCATCTTGTTGTCCCCCTTTGGCTCGGGTTCCTCACTATTGGGTAAATGGATGAAATTGGTTCATTAACAATAGGTTATGGGCAGTGGCGTGCACAGACGGTAGGCATAATGCGGAAAAATGATATAAAATGGAGAAAATCGCAGGTACGAGTTATAAAAACTTAAGGGTAGGCTTTTTATAATTTGTACAATGCCTACCCTTAAGTTTTTTTAATTCGCACCGAAGATTTTTTCCATTTTGTATCATCTGCCTACCCTGTAGTACATCCTGTGCACGCCACTGGTTATGGGCCCCATAACTTGGTTTTGGGTTACTTAGCGGGCGACGCAACATAGTATTCATGTGTTATCGAATCAGAAACTGAGAGACCAGAGTGTCAATTATAGAATAGTTGCAAATCCAGACCCAAATATTGACCTGCTCACCGAATTCTGAAGCCAATATTGCTTGACACCTATCGACAAGGTACTTACTCGGGGAGGCGTTTCTGATGCGGATGGTCGCGGTCGGTGACGTCATCTGGAAGGTCGAGCCCGTCCAGTAAATGCTCGTCGCCCAGCGCTGCTAGTTCAGGATCGGCGTATTCGAGTATGTTGAACTGCTCGCCGATCTCTGACGTCAGAGATTCCAGAAGCTTCTCATCGTCTTCCCCACTCAAACCCGTTAGAATGTCCACCTGAATGAGAGAGACCATAGCATTCAGGTAATAAATATACATACTATAGACTAGCGCTTGACTGTGATCACACCTAATGGTAAGTGAAGATACAGCCTAAGATGGAGCACGCATGCTTAGGTACCCAAATCGTTGTACTTGGAAAAACTGAAGCCGGAAGGGCATTCCAAATTTTAGCGGTGCGTATCAGGAACACAATCTATAAACTAAATTGATTGGTCTAAAAAAGTATCCTTTTTCTTAGGTAGCATTATGAAAAGAGGCACGAGATTTAGATCTGACAATTTGTGCCTAATTCCAAGTTAGCTACAATAGCGCGTGAAGTAAATAATGTTTTCTTTCTTTGTTCTTTCCACTTTTAACATAGGCAACATTTCAATTATTTTAAATAAAGAATTACCTCTCCAATGTTGCCAGTGTCTTGCTCGAGTTTGTCCATGTCTCCGATATCCATCTCGTCCGTCCCCGGGTCCTGTCCACCATCCTGTTTATCTGCAGAAGCAGCTAAAAGTGAAGGGGGTCTTACGTTATCTCATCTTTGTAAGACTTTTTTTATTTTAATCGGATTACCTGACGAAGCCCTTGTGAGTTCATTAGTCATCATAATTCCTAGCATAGGTACGCATACGTCTGAATGGTTGGCAGTGTCATAATGACGTCATAAAAAATTCAATATGGCGGATATGACAAACAAAAATATAATGGCAGATTCTCCAATCATATAAATTACATTCTCTACATTAATATAATGGTTTAATTTTAACTCGTATTTTAATTTAAAATACAAGTTTCATAGGAGGGTTTTATAGTTGTAATTTGTAGGTATAATACGATAGAACATTGGTGTTTCGAAACAACAATGCATCGAAATTCATATAATATACCATTCGCTATTCTCCACGCTAAAAACAAGTTGATTATGTCTTGATACAACTTGTAGAACGACTGTGGAGGTATCGAGCTATCATTCAACATTTTCTAGTAGCTAACAACAGCAGAGAGAGAGAGAGAGGGAGAGAAGTGAAAAAAGATGAATGGGCCATTGAACATACCATTCCCTTGAGAAACAGAGATCTGTTTTTGTTCGGCCATTTGCTGGGCGGCCGCATTCGCGATGTTTTGCTGGATTTGCGAATTGTCGCCACCGATGAGACGGTGTTGAATAATCACTGCAAATAAAGTCAGGCATAAGCAAACTTTGGTACATACTTAACCAATTAATTAAGTGTCGGACATACGTATTATCAGCTTTAATTAATACTAACTGATGGCCACGAATTAATTCCCGATGGAACTATTTTCCAAGATGAAAAGTATCATGTGTCTTCCCAAAAGTTGCAAGCCACCTTCTTGCAAAACTTTGCGAAAATCGGTTCAGCTCTTTATACGTGCAAAGCGAACAAACCGATAGTAACTACCTACATCTTTATAACATTAGTATTTTAAATATAGATATATCATTCGAAGAACTGATAATCGTCGATATCTCAAAGTTATAGTGGCGATTCAGCACAAGAAAGCCCAATGTTGGCAGAAGCACTAGGTGGACCGACGATATCAGACAAGTCGCATGGTATCACTGGATGCAGGCGGCGTAAGACCTTGCAAGAGGCTTGATGTGGACGTCTTGTAGTGCCGTCTTCTATCGGATCTTGGAAATCATTAGGGCTATGTGTACTTTGGGCGCTGCTGCACGGAATAAGGACCGGTTACTATTCCCACACCATTGGCGCAAGTTTGCAACCAACAATAAAAGGTTCAAGGTAATTTCAAGTCGTCGCATATATTATACTAGCTGTTGCCTGCGACTTCGTCCGCGTCAATTTCTGTTATTATGATCAGCGTGATGTTGTATAGCCTAAAGCCTTGCTCGATAAATGGACTATCCAACACAAAAAGAATTTTTGAATTCGAACCAATAGTTTCTGAGATTAGCGCGTTCAAACAAACAAACTTTTCAGCTTTATAATATTAGTATAGATTAAGCAAAGATGTTCTTTGCCGAACAGGTGGTTCTCTATCAGTTGATAAAAGAAGAAGAATATGATAATGGATACTCACTATGCTCGGGCCGATGCTGCATGGAGAGTTGATGCTGCAGGGGGGCGCGCGCGCGCAGTGTGACAGGGGGCGGCGCTCGGAACGACCCTCCTTCCGCGTTGGCATTGCCCGGTACCCCATCGTCACCGCCTGACTCTGGATATGACATTGCGTTTTGAAGAATAAATATGTGTAGAAACTAGAGAAATAGTATGTATATGTCACATACATGGATATAGCAATACGGTAATTTTTGGGTTGGCAATAGCCATTTTGAACCACCTTTTCCGCAATAAGGCATCATTTTAGAAATTATAATAATAATAATAAATCTTTATTTATTCATCAATAAACGTACATAATAACATAATGTGAAGCCCTGTCTCCTGTGGAAGTAAAAACTGTGTTACAGGAGACAGTGTCTTCCCTATATTTATGAACAAAATTTCACGTTTGACAAATAAAATTAGTAACTATCTAAAGTCTAAACTATGCTAGGTAAATTATTTAAAGAAATACCATATACCTACCATATCTGTTTTAACTTGTGTATTGCTGTGTGTGTGTGTTTGTGTGTGTGTGTGTGTGTGTGTGTGTGTGTGTGTGTGTGTGTGTGTGTGTGTGTGTGTGTGTGTGTGTGTGTGTGTGTGTGTGTGTGTGTGTGTGTGTGTGTGTGTGTGTGTGTGTGTGTGTGTGTGTGTGTGTGTGTGTGTGTGTGTGTGTGTGTGTGTGTGTGTGTGTGTGTGTGTGTGTGTGTGTGTGTGTGTGTGTGTGTGTGTGTGTGTGTGTGTGTGTGTGTCAGAGTGAGTGTAGAAGCGTGTGATTTTTCTTATCTATGTACTTAAACATTTTTTATAATAAGTTCTCCGTACCCTCATAATCATAATTTTTTAACCATGTTTTTATATAACTTTTTATTTCCCTATTTGACAAAGCTTTCAGAACAACTTTATTCAATCGGTTGTATAAAAAGGGGGCAAGAAAATCGTAGTGTTTTTGAGCAAAACTACTTTTGAATGCGGGAACTGGGCATCTGTCAACTCTCTTAGAACTCGCAGGTAGGAAAGGAATTGTTTTACTGTGATATCTACGCAACACCTGATAAATAAACAGTTTTCTAACCGAAAGCAAATCACATTCTTCATATAGTCGAGTTGTAGGAAATACAAAGGGATAACACTTCATGACTTTAAGCAAGGCCCGCTGGGCTCGTTCAACTTCCAACATATGCGTTTTAGATGTTCCACCCCATGCGCAGATGCAGTAGCTGATTATACATTCTCCGAGGGTTTTATACAACTTTACTAGCATATCAGCACTACAAACAGTGCGTAAGGTTTTAAATATATACATAAGTCTTCTAATACGAGTACTGGTATTAGATATATGTGGAGTCCAATTCAAGTTATCATCAATTGTTACACCAAGATAATTAACTGTTTTTGCTGGCATTAATAAACTACATTTACAATCTCTGGGGAAACCACCAAATTGATTACATGGATAACAGTGTGCCTTAATTTTAAAGTTATATGGCGGTTGTCCAATAACAGTTTTGCTGAAGCAAAGATACTTGGTTTTGTTAGTGTTTAGTGATAAAAGACTATGTTCTAACCATGAAATTACAATACCTAGGCCTGCTTCTGTGTGTTTATTAACCTCATCCCAGGAGGAACCGTGGAATAAAAGAACTGTATCGTCAGCAAACATTATAATATCAGCATTACTGATTTTTGTATTGCAAAGTTCATTTATATAGGCCAAAAAGAGTGTGGGGCCTAAGGTGCTTCCCTGGGGAACTCCATAGGAGCACGAGTAAGTCTCACTTAAGCACCCTTCAACTCTTACTTGTTGGGTTCTTTTAGTGAGGTAGTCAGAAAACCAATTATGTGCTAGTCCTCTTATCCCACAGTTCTCCAAGCGAGCCAACAGGATTGGTACAGAAACTGTGTCAAAAGCTTTTTGCAGATCTAGGAATACACCTATAACTTTCTTTTTTTGATCTAAATGGTGAGTGACCAAAGAAGTTAGTTTTAACACAGCATCCTCAGTAGATTTGCTAGCACGAAATCCGTATTGGTTTTTAGAAAGAAGTTGGTTCTTTTCTAGGTAAGACATTAGTCTTTTATTAACAAGTTTTTCAAGTATCTTGGCTACAACAGGTAAGAGCGAGATGGGTCTATAATTAGATGGCAGTTGTTTATCACCTGCTTTGTAAATTGGAGTTACAATTGCTTTTTTAAATAGATCGGGAACGATACCCTTATTGAAGCTCTGATTACATAAGTGTGCAATGGGATCCGAAACTAGGTCGGAACAAAATTTAATTATATCAACAGTAACTCTGTCCCAACCAGGAGCACTGTTATTTTTGAGACCAGAAATTATATTTTTAACTTCAGATGAATCCGTTAAATATAATGAGAAAGAGTCACATGGGGAAATTGAAAGATTAGCAGCCTGACTTGCTAGCTCCGTCTCAGTCTTGTTTATATTATCAAGAATATTGTTAGCTAAGTTACCTCCTACTGACGTAAAGAAGTTATTCACTTCATTCAGTGATTCGACAGGTGACGGTTTAATCTTAAGTAAAGAACCTGAGGACACTTTGTTATTACTATAGCACATTTCCTTGATAACATTCCACGTTTTTTGCATATTACCATTACTACATAATAATTTAGATTTATAATAGTCAGTTTTTAATGCTTTTAAAATTTTATTACAAACATTTCTATATTTTAAGTACTTTGTTTTTAGCTCAAATTAATCAATTATCTCAACCCGTTGCCGGCCCACTGCTGGGTACTTCTCTCCTCTCCTCTGAAGAGTGAAGACGCAGTAGGAACATCACGCTAACTCACTCGCATACCTTTATATAAAGGCAATGGCCCGTTGATTTGATTTTAGAAATAGAGTATCACCTTAAAAGAAATAATATACAAATCAAGTCAACTGCCCTAATCGATTCCAATGCCCTACCCAAAGTAAAAATGGTTGATTTTAATTTCGTCAGGAAATGTTTTTTATTCCATGACAAGTTAGCCCTTAAGTTTATTCACTTGGTGGAAAGTGACGATGCAGTCTAACTTGGAAACTAGCAGACAAGGGATAGTAGGGTGTAGTCCCTTCAATCAGAAGGGATCAATCGATAATGATGATTGATAGCACTCCTAGCACAAGCTTTTCGCTTATTTGGAGGGGAGAGGAGGATGTAAGTCAAGTTCAGCTTGTACAACAACACAGCTTCAGTAGACTGTATATTTAAATGATATTGATATGATATGACAATGATATGTACGCATCGCAGGGCAGCCCGTGGTGAACTGTCTCTTAATCACGAACGCGAGGCCCGACGACAGCGTAAGCTGCTGACGGTGTAGTGTTCGGTAGCACGCAGTGTTCCGAACGGGGGGTATCAGCTAGCTTCTAGGAGCTAGCTGATACCGGGGGGTAGCTTCTAGAAGCTAGCTGATACCCCCCGTTACTAATACCTAGCTAGCTAGGTATTAGTATCGGTAAGTTACCGCATTCGCGTTGCTGCGGCGGCCACATCTTGTCGGGGTGCGGGTGCCGCTGCAGCAGGTCGCGCAGCTGGCGGTTGATGTCCTCGTTGGTGGAGTAGAGCGGGAAGCGCTGCACGGGGAAGGAGGCGCGCGGGGCGTCGGCGGGCGCGGGCGCCGGGGACGGCGCCCCGCTCGCTGAAGGGGGACTGCTGCCGTCGGGGCCGCGGATGCGGTGCATCGCTGCTTGGGGGTAAGAGTACGCGCTCATATAACGAATTATATAAATTATCATCCTAACACATCTGATTATAGTCTGTCGACTGATTGCAGATGTTAATAAGAAAATATATATAAAACGAAACGAAAGAAAGCAAAGATACCTTGAATCCTCTGATCGTGTATAATCTGCTGCTGTTGCTGAGTTTGCTGCTGGCGCAATTGCTGCAACTGTTTCCACTGCCTTTCTTGCTCTGCCTCGCGAGCGCTCCTCTGTTGACTGCACGCTCGTTCTTGTTCCTATTACGTTATGGTTCAATTTACTTTGACTGAGTTTTCAATTAATTCATGTTTCGAAAGCATATCGCAATGTACGCGATTTTCATGGCGATTTCGATTTAGTTTTAAATATCGCAACAGTATTTTTACTCAAAATGAAAATACAAAACATCATACAACATCCCCAGATCTCATCAAATCTAACATTTTGTGGTAACTGAAATTCAATTATTGCATAATTTTGAAACTGATACATTACTGTTTAGTATTAGGTATTTTACTACAGGAAATATGTATAACCAATAGTGAAAACAATTTGTTTATTTTTTCTGGTTTAAAAAATATACTGATATAACAATATTTTGTTGAAGAGTTTTGTTTTTTTTAAGACGGAGTAAATATATTTACGTTTTCTGACCGCTTTACACCCTTATTTTTACGAATAAATTTATTTATTAAAAAAAAGAAATTTCAAGCTATACATACGAAAATTGTTAAGTGATCAATAAGTAAATTAAAAATTTAATTTATACTGTAATCAAAAGCTTTATTTAATGCACATTGATTAGGATTTATGCTGACCACAAATTATGTATTAAATGATTTATCGCGATAAAATAAAACATTTACATATGGGATTAATCATCAATTATGTTTATAATTGATATTAATAATATTTTCAGATTAAAAGAATGTAGATTTGTTGAGATATGCGAGATATTTTGTTCAAACTAAACTCTACATTAACAAACGTGCCAATTCTTTCCATATACTATATATAAACGTAGTTATAAATTACATGCATCTGTTATATATCACAAAAAATTTCTTTAGTTTCTGTACATTATTAAACGCTAGAGGCAAATGTTTATTTTTAACAAGTTAATATGACTAAAAATGGATTAAATAGTGATTACTAATTTACCTTTATTTTGTAAATAAATGTTATTGTCATGCTGGAACTATTTTTTAGACTACCAGTTAAGTGTATAACGACTTAAATTCTCGTTTTAAAATTTTCAGAATATTCACTATATTTTAATTTATGTGCTTTTTGTTAATGGATGATTATAAAGTTAACAAACAATGTTTTAATCTAATATAAATATTTATTGAAAATAACAAATATGGGAAAATTAAGATGTATTTTTATTTACAGTGCAGAGAGAAAATATATAAAAATATGTCATTAATAAATGCAAATCGTTCATTAGTCATATAAATTTTTGTTACGCTGTTACCTGCAAACTTATGAACTATCTTATAAAACCTTATGAGCATAATAACGCAACTAAATCGTCAACTATGTACCAACTTAAGTTAGAACTGTTAGCACACCAAACATTGTTACCAGCCACCAAAGTCATGTTAAAGCCAACGCTACCAAGACAAAGCGAAAATTAAAATAAACAACGTTACGGATACAGAGGACGCGAGTCCGGGAGGCGTTTCGTGTGTTGTGTCCTCGAGAAAAAAAAAGCTAAAAGAAAATTTATAAAAAATAATCACACAGCTTACAACGCCATCGAACAGCCAAAAGTTGTTGGGTGACAACCAATTTAGAATTGAACTCTGAAAGCGCGAAGGACCGCGATATCACCCAACAATGTACGAAAAGGTTCTCGCATACACACTTTACTGTGATGTTTTCTATGATATACATACTTAAACTTTAATATGACTAGTGTTCTGCGTGTTGATACCTATTACTAGATTAAGGCCGCCTTGCACCAATCTGCTTAGTCGTAGTCGTGTTTAGTTAAATTTTGTAATGCTGTCACATTTTGGCAAATTTAATTCAGAGTGAACGAGAAAAGGACAGGTATAGAGAATTTAACTTAAATATTTTATAGGGGTTTGGTGCAAATGGACTTAAGTATTCTCAGGTATGGTAAAAATGTAAGGCTACTATATTTTTCAAGTTTTTTTTTTATAATCCAGTGCTTGAAGTTTTAAAAATGAAAGCGTAAAATAGAATATAAATTAAAGAAGCCGCCTCCGTTTTATCCAACCAGATTAAAGGGATGAAATTTTTAAAATCATGAACTGTAACCCCAGTTGCTTTTCTATGAATTTTATAGTGAGTAACTTGCTGTGTCAGTTTTTTTTTTGTGATCTAAGGAATTTCTTTTTGTACATTGTCCTTGTGACCTAAGGAACTTCTTTCTGTACACAGTGTTTGCGCTAGGTTATCTAAATAGTGAAAGCTCGAAGCAAGTTTCTAAGAAGAAAAATCTATTAAACGTTTCATCGAAGACACTGGGATTCAAATCAAGGATAAGACAAAAGAAAAGTACAAAAAAACCTAATATATACATTTCCCAAGTATCAAAATGGTTGCACACCAAAGCACTTTTGTGCAGGGCTTTAGATGTAGGTTCTATGTTCATGGTGGGATTTCAACAATTGTTGTGTTCAACATGGGTGGAAGACTGACCTAGATATACTTCGTGGTGCGGAGACTTCGGAAGAGAGGAATTTTAATAAAGAAATAACGAAAGTGAAAACATTTGAGAGTATATAAAGAACATAGAGAAGTAGAGAGACGGCAGTGTGTGTGGGCCTTTGTGATGTGATGTGTGGTGTGTGGTATGCGAGGTGAGTCAGCGTGCATATGCGAGCGCCCGAGCGTGTACCGTGTTGCGAGTGGCGGCGAGGTGCGGGAGGTGCGCGAGCTGGGCGAGGGGCGCGAGGTGCGCGGGGGGAGGCGCGAGGCGCGGCAGCGTGCGCATGATCTCGGAGGGGGTGAGCACGCGGATGTGCGCGTCCGCCTCCAGGAGCCCGCCCGCCGTCACCGTCACGTTGGGCGCGCGAACCGTGCCGAGGGGGCCGATCGTCGGGACGGCGCTGGGCGCGCTGGTGGTGGGCGCCGGGCCCGTGGGCGTGATGGGCGTCATGGGCGCGGCGAGGGGACTGGGTGTGGTGGGCGCCGACGCGGGCCCGGGCGTGGGCGGTGCGGGGGACCGCGCGCCCTCTCCTTCGGCGGCTCCCGCGCTCGCCGTGCCGCTCGAGCTCTGCCGCGCCAACCAACGCTTAGAGCCTTTGCACATGACGACTTCGTCGCGCGCAGTCGACGCGCGGCAATTTATTTACAACACAATGCAAATGTAAACCGGCCACGCATGTATTTCGTTCGCATTTCGACTGCGCGTGAAAAAGTCGTCGTGCAGTGTCTCTTAGTACTGTACGTCCCACGATCGAATCGACGTTGGCGACCGATATACGAGTACTCATTACATAGACTCCTACCATGACGACTCAAGTTGTTCTTACACAACATTTTATGTCTATATCCAAGCATTACTAATTAGTTCTGTTACATCAAAACTCCAGTAGGTAGGTAGGTAACCTGACATTTATTATAATATTTTTCGAGACAGTCATCGTAGAACCCTAAGTAATAAGTGAAACATTATAACAAAACAATATCATTTGTTATTAAATTTTTAAACCAAAATTTAAACACGTTGTAGCACAGTAATGTAACAACAATGGGCATACACCTTATTCATTACACCTTAAGTTCTCACATGAGAATAATTTTACAAAAAATTCAATTAATCCAATATATCATTCAATATAAATAACAATATAGTTTCATATATCGCGCGTTATAAGCTTCGATTTTAAATCTTATCTAGGTCTTCTAAAATCAGTACTAAAGTAATTTAACTGTGTAAGTTTTATTTTGGTGTTGCAAGTCTACGCTTTATTTACAGCTGTGCTAGCTTTTACACAAGCGTCAGAATCTACAGTTCGCTATCCAATTTCACTGGAAACAAAAGCCTTTATTTTATAACATAGGCTAGAAAGCCTTTATGTACCCACATTACACACAAAATAGAATACACCCAACGAAAAAATAATGATCTATCTATTCCCAATAATTCTAGATATTTACCCAAGATTCACAGGAGTATGTGTCAGCAGACGATTTTAGACTAGCACAGTAATAATATCTGTTTATAAGAACTATTGTGTTAGTAACGGATTGGACGAGTATAAGGCATCGTTCGCACCAGACGTATTGTCAGCACTTGAATGTGAAGCGGCTCTATAAAGTCAAAATTATCGTACATGCTAATGAAATTTCTTGTTTGATCTGTGTAAGAAAAGTTTAAATGTCTAAAAAGTATTTAAAAAAAAATAGGTTTCTTACAGTCAAAGTATTAGTGATTTGCTCCAGAATTCCTTTCAATGGGATGAATTACCAAACTCTAGGAATCTTTCTCGGGATCGACGCATACTTGATCTAGATCTAAATCTTAGCCAAAAATTAGTAAAATATATTTTTAACAACAACAAAGGAGACAAGGAAACTTCTTGCGTGAAATTTTGAAGAGAGCATTTAAAAATTTTTTTCATTGAAATACTTTTAAGTCGAATTACCGAACACTAGTAACATTTTCAAATATAACGATAGTGTAGGACCTGCGACGTATATGAATTTGTAACTAGTGAAGGTCGCTCTAATGCCGCAGCCGACGATACGTATGGTGTGAAATACGCCCAAGCTGCGGTGGACGCGCGGACTAGGTGAACACACGAGTGAGTACAACACAGTGAGTAATGGTTAGCACACACGAAGGGGAGCGTCGGGGAACGCACGTACCTGCTGAGCTTTCTTCATACGTATCGCGCTGCGGTTGTCCCTCGCCCGTTGCAGATAGGGCGCCTTTTGTTCGGAGGGCAGCGCGCGCCACTTCTTGAGGATCTGCTTGCACCTGTCGACCCAGTTGGGGAACTCGGTCTTCCATTCCGGGTGGTTGGTGTTTGCGTATAACACTGCAGATATTGTTGCCGCGGAGCCTAGACCTGTGACGTTTTGTTAGTTACTAATTATAATTATTAATCAAATTAATAGTAACAAAGTTGTATGAGAACGTTGAATTCAACTACTGGAATTCTTATATCCGGTTGTATCCGGTTTGGAAGGACCAAATTTATTGGTCCTTCGAGCCGGAAAACCATTTGTATCACTTACTCTCGTCAGCGCGCATCTTGTCTGCGCTGCGCTGGTTGTAGGAGGGCGGCGGCGCGGGCTGCTCGCTCCACGTCCCAGTCCCCGCACTAGTTCCCGAACCACCGCTGCAGTCGCCGTATAAAGGACTCAGAGCGCTACTGCAACATTCATCGTCGAAGTGTAATTTCTGTAGATTATCGAAGCGGCAATGTAGAGGAAAGTGTCGTTTACCCGACTGTCCTACTGTCAAATTTTCGGTTCTTGTGACAAACAAAATGTCAAAAACAAAATTTCGTTAGAGTAAAAAATTGTGGAAGCTTCGTATCATTATGGTGAGCGCAAATTTTTTTATGTTAGGTTAGGTTTTCTCATTGAGCGAAAACAGAGAACAGCTTGCAACGCGTTGTGGTAAACTTAAGAAAACGTATAATATTCGTATAATATGTTAGGAAGGATTATGCCGTTATAACGCTCACAAGAAATCAAACTGCTTTAACTAAAGTGCTTTAATTAAATAAGTGGTTCAATTACCAGATTTTAAACTTACCCACTGCCAAACTCTGAATGATAGGGTGACGCATATTCCATGGGACTCTGGAGTTGTTGCCTCTGTTGCGAGTACGGAGTACCCGCCATGGAGTTCACGTACGAAACTGTCGACTCTTGGGATTCCTACACATATGACTTCATTTTTAATTTTCCGAAAAATACTATTTAATTTAATTAGTAATAAATCGATCGATGTCCCTTGCTCTTTTTTTATCTGAGGCGAACTTTTAATGGAGTACCCTCTTAGCGTTAGGCCAACCACAAATTATAAAAAAAAAACAACCGAATTTAAATTCAGCTGGATTTTTTTGATAATTTGTAAAAATTTGGTAAATTCAGCAGATATTTATGGTTCGTTACGCAGCGTAACGAAAGCTAAAAAGAATTTCGTCTTTTCGTGACGCACACGCGGCAAATGGATTGCGGATTGCGCGGAATGAAATGAAAGTAATCGAGCCTTTTATAATACTAGTATTAACTAGTATTAACTAGTATTACTAGTATTATACGTACCTGCGAATCATCAGTCAGAACCCCCTTGAATATCTCGTCGACGTCGTTGCTGTCCATGTCGGGCAGCGAGTCCCGCACCATCGCGTCCAGGTTCACCCCCAGCAGGGACAGCTCATCCTTCGGGGATATGCGGGACGATTGCGATCCCACGCTCGTTTCTGTACCAACAAATTATAATGGTCTACTCTAACCACTGATCTCTATAGTTAATCTATGATTAACACTGGATTTGCTGACCCTATAAAAATTCAGGTACAATATACAACGTGTAATGAAACTCCGAAATACTACTGAAGGAGGTGAATGTGCTCATGAAACTGAACAATTTTCCCCAAAGAACATAGTGAAAAAAAAAAATGTGGACCTCCCATACAAAATTGACGATCAGCTGATTGATTTACTATGGGAGGTAAAAAATTTTTTTTCATATTTCGACCTAGGTTCCTTGGGGAAAGTTGTTCAGTTTCATGAGCACATTCACCTCCTACAGTATTATTTCGGAGTTTCATTACATGTTGTATATTGATTCATCTTTCTTCTTTCATCGAATCATGAATTTGGACGGGGCATTAATTCATGATTCGATGAAAGAATAGCGATACCCTATTAATTATTTATTAATTAATATTATAAATGCGAAAGTTTGGATGTATGGATGTTTGTTACTCAATCACACAGCAACGACTGAACCCGATTTGGCTGAAATTTGACACAGACATAGATCATAGTCTGGAATAACACATAGGCTACTTTTTATTCCGGAAAATAAAAAAGAAGTTCCCCCGAGAAGTAAAAACCTTACCGTGAACGAAGTCGCTGTTATCAACTAGTTAACCATAAAATATACATCTATATGGAAAAACCATGATAAAATGAGAACTTACCAGCACTGATGTTCTCTTGCTTTAAAGCGTGTACAGGAACATCGGGCGGGGCGGCGTCAGTGTCAGTGGGAGGGGGGCCTAAGATCGCATTTTTCAATGCAGTCGAATCTTCTGTATGCTTCAGCTGGCACTCGTCCGAAGTTTCCGTCTTTATCTTTGTGTCGGTTAGTGAATTCCCATCGTCTTTCTCCTCTTTGGGTTTCAATGTTTGAAGTATTTCGGCTTCTTCCTGTATGAGTAAGAAGTTGCGTCAAGTCTTAACAGGGTATAAATAAATACAAATAATACTTTATTCATTGGAATGTAGGTATAACAGCTGTTGAATAAGCATTTAGATCAGTTTACATTCTGCCATAAAATTGTATATGTTTTAGGAATAAGAAAAAGAATTTATTTATTTCCACAGAAGCATTTACACTGTTTGAGTAGTTAGTACATAATAATGAGATAGTCTCTCTTTCTTTTAGTAAGACATCTTGACTTAATATACACAGTGTTTTTTTAAATAGGGTAGACACCCTTTCATTTTATTTGCATGTTTTACAATTTTCATTTTGATTAAATTTTTATCATTAATGGTTGTGTTTTATTACTTTTATTTTAAGCCAATTTTTAATTTATGTCAAATTTATTATTTCTTTTCAACTTTCATTTTAATTTAAAACATAGTAAGGTGTGATTCTTCAAAGCTCAGAGTACGAAAAAGCAGAATAGAAGACTGGAGGAACTGAACAAAGCGAATTTATATGCAAGTACACACCGTGTTAAGAGTAATGAAAACAGTGTTATCATGGTCGTTGAAGGTGCACAGCGCTGACAGCACGTCGTCCCCGTCGCTGTCCGAGTTGTCGAAGTCGCGCAACTCGCGATAGCCCTCCGGCGTGGCGCCGCGCCCGCTGCCCTCGCCCTCCACTCCCGCACCTACGTATCATAACAACAACTATGACATTCTACTAGGGATGAGTTATACACGGTGAAATTTTATTCCCCGTAAACCCTGAAGGAGGTGAATGTGCTCATGAAACTGAACAACTTTCCCCAAGGAACATAGGTCGAAATATGAAAAAAAAAAATTGGACGCTCCATACAAAATTGACGATTAGCTGATTGATTTACTATGGGAGGTCCAAAATTTTTTTTTCATATTTCGACCTATGTTCCTTGAGGAAAGTTGTTCAGTTTCATGAGCACATTCACCTCCTTCAGGGTTTACGGGGAATAAAATTTCACCGTGTATACTCACAAAACAAGCGAAAAACTTGTTCCGAACGACGAAGAGTATAATAGAGTACTTCATTGTTAAATGACATGACAAATTACAACAAATATCTGCCATTACGCGCTTCATTTATCACTTAGAGACCTGTGGAAGCTAATGCAAGAATCCTTTGTCCAGCGGTGGATGTCTATCGGTTGATAAAGAGGCCTAGCACAAGCTTTCCGCTTATTTGGAGGGGATAGGAGAATATTATGTCAACTTCAGCTTGGCTAATATTCTTTTTAAAAAAATGTTGTGAACCTTTGGTGGAGGCTGTTGGGGATAACCAAAGGAATTAACACCAACATGTTGCAACAAGACTTAATTTATTAACCTTTTAACTAAAAGGTTAATATGTCAAGTGAACTCACCAGTAGAACTGACAGCGGGTTTAGCCGGCTCGAGGAGGTCCTTTCCGAAGAAAGCTTCTTGCATGTAAGAGGGGAACTGTTCCATCAACTTTGAGCGCGGCTTGCGACGCGGCTTGCGTTTGTTACTCGGCGAATCTGTATATGCGAAAATAACAACAAATTATTATTATTAAAGAATTGTAAGAAGAAAAAATAAACGTTAAAAATTTAAGACTTTTTAATTCAATTCCCACGGGAACTTTCTTGTTTTCGGGGATAAAAAATATGTGTTATTCCAAACTATAATAATCTATCTCTGTAACAATTTTCAGCCAAATCGGTTCAGTCGTTGCGGCGTGATTGAGTAACAAACATCCATCCATATAATAAAGCTACATTAGGTTTAAGGTGTGAACTGAAAACTGAAAGGTCGCAGGTTCGATCCTATCGCACTTTTGTCGTACCATTTTCTAACGCGAGATTTACGCATATTTGGAGGGGAGACGAAAAAGTCCAACTTGGCTGATAATCTTTTAAAATAAAAGCTAGTAAATAAATCGCTCATTTGCGACAAGGGTGACATAATTCAAAATTCACCAATTTTAGTGTCGAACATTTAAACTTTTTGCTATAAAAACAACATTACGCTAATCACAAAAAAATAAGAGCGAGAGAGATGAGTGACTTAATGCTCTGTCGCTTTGTTGGCCGCTGTGTTGTTTCGAGACCGCAGCATCCACAAAACATTACTTTCTAACGAGAGAATTTTCACAACGTCGATTTTGAATTATGTCACTCTTGTCGCAAATGAACGATATATTGTTAACAGATTTCTTACCGCTGGAGCCCTGTGTTCCATCGCCGTCCTTCTCATCGTCCGCTTGGGCTTTAGTGTTCTGTCTCTGTCGCACCACGAACCCGCCGATGCCGAGCTTGTTCAGGTTCCGCTGGCGTTTCCGTCTCAACACCGTCAGGCCGGAGTCCGTAGTGTAAATTGTGAAGCCTTCCGGCACCGGCCCGTCGTTGGCCACGTTCCAGAGAATGCCTTCCTTGAGGTTGCTCGTAGGTGTTAGACCTGTGTACAAAACAGTTTGCTTAGTTACAAAGTTCTCCATTTTTACTGGGTCATAAAATTCAAAATGGCGGTTCGTCACTAGGTGGACCGACGACATCAGATGAGCCACGTGGCGCAGGACCGAGGCGTGTGGAAGTCTATGGAGAAATTCTATGCCTAGAATCCGATCTATGCCTATCGCTTGATAAAGAAGAAAATTCAAAATTTGTTCCCTCTTTAAATACCCCAATTCCCTTCCATTTTGAACATAAAGGAAACAAGTAATGGGAAAAGTAATTCACGTCCGGATTTTTTTTTTAAGTAGAGGTTCCCAGGTTCAGTATACTCAAGTACAGGTAGAGTACAGGTTTTTAAGATTTTGGTTTAACAATATCGAGTGATAATAACTGGAAACTACGGCTTCATGTAGTATCCGAAGCACGCGGGAACCTTTTTCATTCATTCATCCAAACCCTTTACAAGCCCATTACTGGGCACAGGTCTCCCCTCAAATAAGAAGGAAATGAAAATGGTGAAATGACAGTTTCGTATTGAAATTTTTAAAGTTTAGAAGAGTTGTAACGGTAGATTTTATTTCATTTTATGTCGTTAGTATTTTAGCCCGTTAGTAAGGTAATTCAACCAAAAACAAATCGCTGCTACAGAAAAAATTATGTATGTATTTCAATTTTCATCACGAAAGTTGAAAATGCGGAGTACAAAGTTACTTCCTTCCCGTAGTGCAAAGAATTTTTGCTTTAACTAATTATAGCCCTTGGCAATAGGCGTTTCAACTGTCGTGACGCGCAGTACCAGTACGTGGTCGGTACCCACCGGGTTCCTCCTTGACGTCCGCTGTGCTGTCGGGTTTGGCGTCGTCACCCAGCTCTCCTTCTGCATTCTGAACCACTGTTTCAATAGATGCCATTATTTCTATATCCAATATGCCAGCGTCCAACACACAAAAATTCATGTTAGATACTCGACCTTACGCTAAACTTATTGTTCTCATTCATGCATTACAGGTCGTACCCATGAAAGTAGTACTTAAGCATGGAAGTAAGATTTTCTATGTAGTTTGTCACTAAAATTCCAAGTGAGATAATATTATGCGACAAAAAATTAAGTCTATGGAACACATGTAGTTTGACCAATATGGTATTTTAAATCTTACAGTATAAAAGACGAATCGTCTACTTTGGTGTCATTTGACAAATTGAACTTAATGAACAGTCGATAATTGAGTAAACACATATGGTGATGTTTTGTTTTACTCACACTAACGTGATGGTAATAAACAAAAATTGGATAAAATATAGTCCTCAGTTTTTATTTTAGTCAGTGTTCCATGCTTTAAAATACTTCCATGGTCGTACCTCATGTGCACGACATCACTCCCACACGTAAAAAAGTGCACATCAAATATGTGGTAAAGGTCGTATTCTGAACGTACACATTACAGTGACAACCAAAAATAGCTAACAGTGCGCGGCAAGTTCGCTTGTTGTAATCTAGCCATTCGATAGTTGGAGTCTTAGTGTTTCTACTGCTTCAGAGTGTACAAGTCGACTGTTCCGTAGAACAAAGTCTCATCTGCTAAATTCATAACTTGAGATTTGAGCCTTAGAAGTTTTAGTTTTAAGGCTCCAAGTTGTGAATTTAGTAGATGTGACTTTGTTCTACGGAACAGTCGAAGTGATCACTTCGATTTGATGTGGAGCCGTGCATGTGCAATGTGGGAGTGGTATCGTGTAAGTGAATGATGACCTAAAGGCCACTCCCTGATTTATCAATGCGCTATCGTTAAAACCACTTTGCTCTGTCATTTTGTGCTGTCCTGAGTCAGTATAGATTTCACTGGGGCAATGCACCTAATACATATTAATATGTTATTGTGAAGAGATCTGTAGGAGTACCAACGCCACGAACAGCTCAGCGAGTCGCGAAAGTGAAGTGGAAATAGGCGGGGCAAACAGTTCAGGAAGTAGATGGTTTTTGGATCCCAAAGTGCTGGCAGGAAGCGCAGTTTTGGCAGACCCCCTACTAGGTTGAATGATGAAATCAAATGGATACAAGAGCAAGACCGAGACCTGTGGAAATCTATGCAAGAGACCTTTGCCAGCTGTGGATGATGTGTGTGTGTCTATTTAATTTAGGATGGTATGGTTCGAAGTAGGACAAAAAGAGAGCACTGTACCATGTTTCGGTACGAAAAGCAGCAAAGACACAAAATACGAACAGTCGCGCGTTGAAAAATCAGGAAGGTGCCTACGTTTTTAAATCTTGTGTTATTTGCACATTAAATGTGTAAAGACCACAGTTTTCCTTCACCTACCTAATTAGAACTAATTTAGCAAGTATTTTTGGGATATCTTAAAGCTAAAATTAAAACTAAATTAATATGTAACTTATAAATGTCAATACTAAATCCAGTTTAATACAAACAGCGATGACATCAAACAACACTCATGCAAGGCATGCAAAAGTCAAACGGACAAGACCAAAATCACACTCACCGGCGTCTTTCTCAGTGTTCTCGTTCTTGAATCTCCTCTTTCGTCTGGTGTGGGTGATGCCCATCTCGGCTTCGAGCTGCTTCATGTGGTGCGCGCCTCGCTGCGAGAGGCACACATCGTCCACGTAGTATTCGCCCGCCAGCCCCAGTGCGAGGGGCGTGAGGCGGGGGCGCGCGGGCGGCGGGGTCGGCGGGCACGCCGCCTCGATGGCGCGTGCGAGGTGCGGCGGCGGGACGTCGCGCCCGCGGCACAGCACGCATTTGTATCTGTGGACAATTATAGGACATTTATTTATTTTATTATTGGTAATCAACAGCGTTTACTAAAGATTTTAGACTTGATTCGTGGTTTACTGACATAATTGTTATAAAATACTACGAGTACGTACCACGATAATTAGTTTAGTCTCGTCGTGACCACGGTCCATGCAATTGGATCGAAATATCGACAATCCCAACTAAAATAATTACCGTGGTACGTACTCGTAGTATTTTATAACAATTATAACAGCGTTTACAACACAATTTTACAAGATGATTTTAGTTCTTAAATAAAGCCAAAAATGATTACATTATTTGAATAAAAAATATATATAAAGTTTAACAGAAAATATGTAATTCATAATACAGTATGATTGTTAATGTAGGGTAGTTTTCAAAAGTGAAAGTAAACATAAAAACAATTAAGATATTCACAAGGTGTGTTCACGTGGATCGATGTGTGTGTGTGTCTCTGTGGGTGTGTGTATTAGTGAGTGTGTGTGCGCGTGTGAATATGTGTATTAGTTATATATCCTTCCTTCCTAGTAAGGAAGGATAGTAATCCTTACTAATATTATAAATGCGAAATTGTGTTTGTTTATTGGTTGGTCTTCAATCACGCTGCAACGGAGCTACGGATCGACGTGATTTTTACATGGGTATAGCTGAGGACCTAGGGTATGATATAGGGTACATTTTATCCCGAAAAATCAGAATAATTTTATCTCTTGTCAGTGCATAAAATCGGGGCATAACATTTTTGTCTCTCACCCATGCTAACCCTGCTGGAAGCTCAGCATCTCACGTCATTTGCGACGCGCACTAGTGACGCGCGACTAGCGACGCGCGCGACTAGTGACAAGCGACGCGCGCGACTAGTGACTAGCGACGCGCACTTACCCGGCCCGACAGCAGGTCTCGGCGTCGGCCTCGTTGCGTATGGAGTCGCAGGCCGCGTGCAGCCAGCGGGAGCAGCCCGTGCACTGGATGATGAGCTCGCCGTCGGAGTACGGCTCCGAGCACACGCAGCACATCACTAGCGACGCGCAGGGCGCGCATTCTGTCGAACGAGAATCAGTATGGAACCTTTGACTTCGTTAGTAGAGGTTGGCCACTATAAGGGGATGTTATACGGAAAGGCATAGGGTACTTTTTACGTACCACTGGTGCAAGCTTTGAAGTCAATATCTTCGTCTCCCTTTAATCATGAGCTGAATAAGGTTGTATTTGCTATTCATTATAATGTACTCCAGATTCTGTACTTTTATGGTATTTACCCGGCGTCGACCCACCCCGATGGGCCAACTCAATATGCCAACGTAGTGCGAAGGGATAAGAGTTACGCGATAGAAAGAGAGGAAACTTCTAGGTAAATATGGCGATGTGCAACCTGAATTGCACTTAATTGTGTGGTGGCAAGAGTAGCTATTTATTTAAATCGCTCATTTGCGACAAGGGTGACATAATTCAAAATTCACCAATTTTAGTATCGAAAATTTATACTTTTTATAACATTACGCTAATCACAAAAAAATAAGAGCGAGAGAGATTGTGACTTAATGCTCTGTCGCTGTGTTGTTTCGAGATCGTAGCATCCACAAAACATTACTCTTTAACGAGAATACTCTCATCGTCAATTTTGAATTATGTCACCATTGTCGCAAATGAGCGAAATGATTTTGCGGAGCGAATCTCCTGTACTTTTTGTATTCTTGTGGTTAATCTCACCGGTATAATTGTCGCACCACAGCGCAGTGTCCCTGGTCCCGCAGACGAGGCACCGGCGGCAGCGCGTGCAGCGCCAGGCGCCGCGCGGCACCTCGGGCAGCGTGGGGCGCGCGCAGTACGTGTGCCACGCCGTGTCGCAGTCGTCGCACAGCACCAGCAGCGGCTCGTCGCCGCGCGAGCCGCAGCCCTCGCACACCGTGCAGTCCAGGCACCGCCAGCCCAGGCTCACGATCACTTGCGACACCTGGACCCGGTACATCGACATCTCAATATATATACATAGAATCATCGTCATCAGCAACTCATCAACCAGAGAAGGGTTATAGCCCATTGTCCACCACAATAGCCCAATTGGCAGACCTAGATATATGTATGTATATTAAGATAGAACGGAAAAAATGGGCGGGCCACGCGTGCGAAGTTTGCAATACTATACCGCAACAATTTTCAAAAAATTAAACCACTGAAAATATTCCTAATAACACACAAAAATTATTGACCATTCAGACATTCATAGTCAGATGGGGTGGAAATCTGACATGACCACAGAATTCTGTCATTTATAATATTAGTAAAGATTATTGCTTGTCAGATATACTGATAAATGTGAAAGTGTGTTTGTTTGGTGTGTTCGGATCGACATAATCATTCATATAAGTTGTGGACTTGGAGAGTGACATAGCTTAATTTTTATCCCGAAAAATCAAAGAGTTCCCACGGGATTTTTGAAATTTAAATCGACACAGACAAAGCCGCGGGTATCAAATTCAAAATAATTTATTTTATGTAGGCCAACTCGCAGCTCTTTTGACACGTCATGAATCTACCACCGGTTCGGAATGCAGATTCAGATGATGCAAATGCATCGGCTGGTGAGTAACAAAAAATCATCGTTTCGTACCTTGATATTAACACAGTACGGATGATACGTCTGCCCGCACTGAGCGCACGCTATAAGGCACCCTTCAGAATCGGTGCCGATAGCACCGCACATCACACACAAATCCTGTGTCAGCACGAACTTGTCTTTACTCGAGCACAGGACTAGTTTGTTCTCTACTCCTAAAAAAAAAAAATTCATCATCATTATCATCTCTCTATCATCCGTCTATTAAAAGGAAATTAAGCACACTTATGTTTAGTTAGGATTTATTTGCAATTTTTGTTTATCTGATGTTTCTTTTTTTTTTTGTTACTGTATGTACCCTCTATCACGCAAGTCACGTCCACATCGAGTAGACTCAATTGCGGAAGATGTATATTCATAAACTTGCCTCATTAATGTAATTCAAGCAGTTGTAGTCACTTTTGTGGACTAATTAAAAAAAAAAAAATCTCAACACATCAGCCATAGTCTACCAAGACGTGTGAAGTGTGGATTGGCAGACTTAACATTATGGAGAACTCGGTTTCCTCAGTGTTGTTCTTTGCTGTTAAAGCGAGTGATATCGCACCTTTAGAATTAAAGTAAAAAAAGTGACCAAACTCAAAAATTGCAATTTGTGGGTTGATGAAATACGCAATATTTAATTCTGAAAAATATTTCTGACGTTCTTAACAATAAATAAAATTATAATAAAATCAAAACTTCTCTGTATAAGTTAGTGTACAAAATGTTTTGTTACGTTTGTAACTTTTTATTGTTATATTTTTCCCCTTTGAGAAAATCTGTAACTGTCCATACAATTGTACCTAGCTTTTATGTCAAATATCAAACATTGGTATATGTAAATTTTCCTATTTTCCTGATTTACCTGGATCATCATCAGAAGTCTTATTATCAGGCGCTTGTGGTCTCTGCAACCCTAGCCCGGGAACCCCAAAAACTCCTCTCATCTTTGGCTTAGAGCCCCTTTTCCGGCCCAAATCGAAGACGGATCTCTGCCGCTTTTGAAAGCCAATTTTTCCAGCCGGTGGGAATCCACCTTTGAGTTTGTAGCCACCTATCTTCTTCTTGGCTACTTTTGATGATACTGTGTATGGTTTGCCCTTTCCGAGACCCACGTCAGTCTGCGAGACAATCTGAATAATAAAAAGGTTATGGAGTCGAAAAGATAACTATAGGTAATGAAAAGTAATTAGCAAAAACCAAGAAGGCGGATAGATAGATTCTACTCATGACACAACTTTTAAATGCCTGTACAGATATGGATGTATGTCTGTATGCATACATCATACCCAAGTGATGATGACTATTTGTTTGATATTCTTTAAAGCAGTTATTTATTGTATTTTAATAATTTGCTTGTTAAGTAAATTAATACCATACCTTAGGCTCAATAGCAAGTGGATCTTGGTCTTGCGGTGTGTCTTCCCCGAATGAAGAATCTTGAGATGTTGATGCCATATTATCTTCTTCAAATGCTGGAAATAAAATGTAAAGTAAAAATGGACCAATGGGCTTCTTTCTGGCTGCCAACCAAACTGTCAATAAAGAATCTGATTGCAAATAAATTAATATTACAACAAAATTGCAAGTTTGTTTGACAATAATCGATGACATAATTTTATAACATACTTGTACACGTTTAACTCCAGTGAACAATTTGTAATGTTCACAATTTGTTTCAAATTTTTTAATATTGTTATAATTTATTTGGAAAATTAATTTCGAAATGTAGGGAAATACATACTTCAATAAAATTTTTATAAAAACAAGATTTTCAACTTATTTTATTTAGTGTTTTAACGTAATTTATTCAAGAAAATCAAGAGTGACTCACATCCTGATTTGGAGCCTGTCAGTTGTAAGTTTGATTTACATATAGTACAGCTGTATTCATAAGTGGGATTCTGTTCTTTCCTTTGCCTGTATACTTGAGGATCCGCTTCCGGGTCGCACAGCCCGTGCACATATCTATAGAAGGAAAAGGAAAATTTTAGTTGAAGATTGATTGAAGACACCAAAATTAAGAAGAGATAGGTTAAAGAAGTAAATATTGCAATTGTAAGTATCTACATTTTAGTGTACACCCTTCCCTGTATATTGTTTTACATACTTCTTTCTCTTTCCATGGGTTGCCTGGAAGAGATCGCTTGTCAGCGATAAGGTCGCCTTTTGTACTCTGTGTTGTTCATAAGTGTTAGTAGTGTAAGTGTTTATTTGGTGTACAATAAAGAATACTTTCATTCATTTCATATTGCTAACGTCATTAAAATTGATTTTTTGCTTGCGTATATCTAGTTATTATTTATATCTCTACGCCCTCTACCGGAATCCAATATAACTACCTAAAACCTCTAAGAATTTGCTATTTTTATGGAAATTTTGTGTTTTGTTCCTAAAAATAAATATGACGAACAAGATCAATAAAATAGTCGATTTGAACGAGAAAATGTAACTTGCCACCCTAATAACACCTTAAAGGATCATTTTTAGCTTAATTTGATTTATACCAACAGTTAACAATCTGTCTTCTTACTAATCTCAGATTAAATCCATCATGATTGTGTCAGTTTCCAACGTACCTGCGACAAGTAGAACATCGGATCATATCCCGATACGCAGCGGCGCGGTAGGCGCGCCGGCACACCGGGCAACAAGAGCCCTGCAAACAAATAAAATCTATAAAGAACGCGGTTAAACACAGTGGCCCATCGTGGGTGAACACAGTATGGTAACGTGATCAAGTCGCAAAAACGCAGTAGGGCACGAGGCCGTGGCGGGTAAACGCAGTTGGGCATGGTGACCATTATGGAAAACGCAATTGGGCAGTGACCATTATGGAAAACGCAGTGGGGCACGGTGACCATTATGGAAAACACAATTGGGCACGGTGACCATTATGGAAAACACAATTGGGCATGGTGGCCATGACAGGTGCGCGTTATGCGAGACGGCTCACCTTGTTGCGCTGCTGGTAGCACGAGTCGCACACAGTGTAGTGCGCGTGCCAGCGCGACGAGGGCCCGGCGCCGGGCGAGCGCGCGCCGCAGTCGCTGCACACGCGGCAGCACTTGCACTTCCAGCCGTACTTGGGCACGGTGGCCATGACGGGGCGCAGGCACGTGGCGTGGTACAGCTTGTCGCAGTGCTCGCACGCCACGGCGCGCGCCTCGCCCGAGCCCGCGCCCGCCTCGCCGCGGCACACTTGGCACACGCGGCACGAGCGGCACGACCATCCCGCGCGGACGCCTGTGGCTCACATACAACCAGAAACATACTTATGACTATACACAAACACGAGAAAATGAAATGAAAATGAACGCTTTATTGTGTTTTGAACTGTAAGACATGGAGAATAAGTGAAAAAAGCACTTTGTAAAAGTTTTTTGAATAAAAAATTATTCTATTTTATTCTTTAAAAAAAATTAGGCAAATCAGTCAGAAAAAGTAATCACTCCAGGATTTAACAGAATCGGTGGACATACATAGAAGAAAAAAAAGGTACCGGCCGAATTGATAACCACCTTCCTCTTTTTTGGTTAAAAATCTTTCTAAAGGAGACATTGTTAGATTTACAATGCAATGGGTAGGTTTGAGAGAGATAGGCTGTCTGGACATCAGTAACCTGTGTCCAAACACAAGGAATTGGGCGGAATGTACTGATCACATCCCTGGCTTCAGCAGACATTACTTCTACATATATGCATAAATTGTACCCCATTTAACAATTAACAAATCTTATAATACCACCTTAACCGGTTTAACCTTAGAGATCTGGTGGATCTCTCAGGAAATCGTATTGCAGAGGATATCATGATCTGACAGAAAGGTTCAAGAAATATAAGCTATGTACGCACAGGATAGAATTAACGTATAGTCATGAAGATTCAGCAACTTACCCGGCAACTGAGCCAGTCCCACACAGGTGCCGTGATAGTGACCGCCGCAAATGACACACGTCATCAAGTTTGATATGTCACCGATGGTCCGACACGTCCGGCAATCAATATCTGCAGTACCTGCAAATGGAAATCAAATTATCTATACTTTTAACAGTAATATTTAAAGAAAATTATTATTACCTAGCTTTTGCCCGCTGCTTTGCTCATGTTCTGTTCGATTTTTCAAACCCCTATTTTACCCCATTAGGAATTGAATTTTCTTAAATCCTTTCTAAGCGAATGCCTACTACATAAAATCTATCTGTGTGCCTTACAGCCTGGTCTGTTCAGTGGTTTGAGCTGTGTTGATAGATCAATCAGTCAGCCAGTCAGTCAGCCGGTTACTTTTTGCTTTTATAATTTTAGATGGTCTGGATGGTCTGCTTCAATGGACAGGCAGCCTATACTTGTGTTAGGAGTAGATACATCAATAGTGCAACAAGTGGGAATGAACTGTTGATCTTTCAGTTTTCAGCGTGCACCTTTAACCGCTAGACTATTGTGGGCTAATAGGTAGTTCTCGTGAACTAGGCAGCATTCTTTTGACCATAAATATGATACTTACACTCAACTGGCACTTGATATAAATGATCCTTGCAAAACGATGACCTAGTTTGGAAGTCCATAAAGCCACCAGAAGCAAGAACACAAGGCAGGTGGAAATATTTACTGCAACTCATCTGCAACAAATGATACATAACTTGATATTTTGTTGAGAAATATATAAAAATGATTCATAACTTTATACATTTATCAACAAAACCAAACCTGTAGTTACCAGCAAACTTATAGCTGGTAACTTTAGGTTTATTGATGCCTACATTACGTATATTATAATAGCTATAGTACGGTCGCCGAACAGAAAGAATTTCGTACAATGACCTCTTTGCCTACTGACAGTGGTCACAAACATTTTTCTATTAAGTGCGGTTTATATAAAATATTTGAAGGAGAAAAAAAATTAGTAGCTTATTAAATAAATTATTTATTTTTAAACAGTTATTATAATCGAGTTATATTAACTTATTACATAGAAATAAAAAAATGAAAATTCAAAAATCAAAGTCCGATTTCTCTGTATCGGAGTAACTACTTTCCGACGACGTCTCGCCTGTCACTGTTATAACGAAATAATGTACAGTTTTGTCTACATTATGATCTAGACTCCCTAAATTCAATTCACAAGCAAACAAAAACAAACCTTAGGTTTGCAAGTAAAAGGTTTACAATCCCCGAGGACGGCGGTCATTGCATTTGTGCGAGCGTGACGCATTATTTTAAAGCGGGAGTGACAGAGACAGGTAGTAACAGGTTAATGTACGAAATTCTTTCTGTTCCGCGACCGCACTATATCTGTATGCCAAATTTCAGCCCAATCTGTCCAATGGTTTGAGCTATACCTTGATGGATCAGTCAGTCACTCAGTCATCGTTTCCTTTTATATATTTAGATTAAAAAGCTAGTGACTGCCGGGGTCAGTGTGTGGCGTTTATGATCAGTTTAAGAATGTATTAAAAAAAAATTGTTATGGATGGTTTTAATAAAACATGTAATGTAATAAAAACACTAACCTTGCAAGGGATGCTTGCACCATGTCGCTGACAAAAGGCACATTTTCTACCGAGGGCGGCAGTGACAATTCCTCTGACCCTAGCCTCTTCTAACTGTTCCTTATCCTCTTCAGAGTTACAGGCGGCTGCCACTTGGTCTTGAAATGGTGGACTGAATTCAAGGCAGCATCGGTGGACGTATAGCATTCCAGATGACACCACTGCAGGGAGCTCTAGGGCTTCCACAAACCCAATGATTGACAGTTCATCTGTGTGCTCCATGTTGTACAAAGGTGTCCTTAAAAATGGTACATGGTATAGTTCTTGAAATTCACGAGGGCGCGTGACACATGGTTGTGTGCGTGTCGTATCTGTATAACCGATCCCACCTAGGCTCCTGAAAGGCACGCACACCTACGCAATGTGCATGTACACGACGTAACCACAAGTAAAGCTCACGCGCCCTCGTGAATTGCAAGAACTATATATTATTACTAGTAGGGCGCGTGGGTGCGCGGCTCGCTAAAGCGAACCGCGGTTTTTCTGTTCACCAAGTAGATATTTGGGTCTTGATGATCTTTTTAGAAATTTGTGTGGCCGCCATCTTGAATCCACCATTTTGGATTTTTTTTTCAGCTCACTGCCAGTTGGATGAGGTTTCGAGTGACTTTTGTTTGACCACTCCCCACCTATCTTCGATACCCTGGCCGTGCTCCTCACCAGTCTCCGAAATCCTCAACCATCAGCTCTCTCCATATTTTTCCTTTAAATGAATTTTTGTCCTCTATACGAAACTATCAGAAATTTGGAAAAGGAACCTTATTACAGTCTTGCATATATTTTGTATGAAATAAAAAAATCTGCCATCTTGAATTTTTTTTGTATTCATCAAGTAGACCTTCGGGTACTGATCACCTTTTTCCAAGAAATCACTCTTCCATCTCTTATAGTCTCCGAAATAGACACCGTCGAAATTTGTAGGGCCACCATCTTGAAACCGCCATTTTGAATTTTTTTTCAGCTCCCTGCTAATTGGATAAGGTTTCGAGTAACTTTTGTTTGAACACTTCCCACCTATCTTCGATATCCTGGCCGTGCTCCTCACCCGTCTCTGAAATCCTCAATCATCAGCTCCCTCCATATTTTTCATCCAAATGAATTTTTGTGCTCTATACGAAAGCATCAGAAATTTTGGAAAGGAACGTATCAAAGTCTTGCATACATTTTGTATGGAAAAAAATTAATTTCGCCATCTTGAATTTTTTTTCTATTCATCAAGTGGAATTTTAGGTCCTGATCATCTTTTTCCAAGAAACCACTCTTCCATCTCTTATAGTCTCCGAGATAGACACCGACGAAATTTGTATGGCCGCCATCTTGAATCCGCCATTTTGGAATTTTTTTTCGGCTCTCTGCCAATTGGATGAAGTTTCGAGTGACATTTGGCTGAACACACCCCACCTATCTTCGATACCCTGGCCGGTGCTCCTCACCCGTCTCCGAAATCCTCAATCATCAGCTCTCTCCATATTTTTGTTCCGAATGAATTTTTGTCCTCTATACGAAACTGTGAGTGAAAAAAAATTTTTCCATACAAAATTTTACAGGAGAGGTGATCAATCAGTCAGTCAATCAGTCAGTGAATCAGCACGAGTAGCTATATATATATTAATATGATTTCTGTTTGTGCTTGCCAATGCAAAAAAATTATCCAGTTGCAATGTTTATGGCATTTTTCTTATATTGATTTGTCTTGTAGGCTTGTTTGAGACTTTTTTTAAAATAGACACATATTTCGAATTTTAGATAAAAAATAAACAGTGAAATCTCAAATAAACAGCTTAATATATTACTGATATGTATTTTAAATAAAGCTTAATCATGTATTAATTAAAAAAAAATTAAAACACTATTATTTTCTAAACTCACTTTGATTCACTCAGTTTTAGCAACTTATGACAGCAAAGTAGAGGATTTAAGCAAAACTACTCACTTGGGCATCACATCAAAGATTCTTTTAAGATTGATTACTTACTTGCATTTATTGAATGCCTTCTGCCGTCTGCTCAGCGGCATGGCCTGCTGTTGTTGGTTACCGTCTATCAACTCTGGTGGTGGTGACGCCAACCCCGGTGGCATAGCCAATATCGGCGTACTGGGAGTACTAGTGGGGGTGGCGCCGCCAGAGTTAGATATCACCGGAGTGGTGCTACCATCTGTCTCAACGGTGCACACAAATTGACGCATTTCCCCTTGACCCAGTTGACTGCGCTCACTCAGGTTACATAAGGCACATACTTTGCCAGGCCTAAAATTATTATGTTTTTATTTCTATTCAATGACAAGATGACTGCTATCTCAGCTGATAAGTAACAGTCTAAAATGGTAGTGGGCTAACTTGGAAGGGGTGTGGCAGTGTACATTCAACCTTACCCCTTATCAGTTTCTACTCACCATAGTGCCGAAACGCTAAATTGCTTGGCAGCACGTCTTTGACGGTAAGGTTAAACTAACCACGGCCAAAGCCACCAGAACAGACTAGACAATTCAGAAATTATAAGTTCTCAAATTGTCTCTGCCGGGAATCGAGCCTGAGACCTCCCAGTTATAAGACCACAGCACATAGTGGTAGTCTCAAAGTGTCCATAAGAGGCACAGGTTAATAATTTTGAATTTTGTTTTTTTTTTATTGTAGCACTTTCTTATCTATCTTAACTTGAAGAGCTAAATAATCTCAACATCAAGGATAACTCAATAAATCAAATAACAGTATCAACATTACTTAAAGTATCCTCACTAATATTATAAATGCGTTTTTAAAAGTGTGTTTGTTTTTTAGTTTGTCCTTCTATCACACAGCAACAAAGCAACAGATTGATGTGATTTTTTGCATGCAAAAGACATTGAGGACCTGAAAAATGACAGGCTTTTATCCTAGAAAAACAAAGGGATTCCCAAGGGATTTTAAAACTAACTTTACTCATTTTTTGCTCTCCTGAAAAGTTGACTTCTGACTTAGGAACTCTACAAAAGAGAAAAGTAAAGATTGTCTAAGTTCATTGTAGGAATCATAATATAATACCATTTTTCTGGTGTGTATGGTGGTTCTTCTGGGGCTGGCATTGTAAAATCATCCTCATCTATTATTTCATCAAGGGCTTCATCTCGGCTACCTCTATGTCTCTTAGCTCCTCTAACAGAGCCCGCCAGATTACCTCTATACCTGCAGAAATACAATTCGAAGTATATATTTGCAAACAATACAGGTTTTATTTATAAAAGGTGTAACATATCAACATATCAATACTAAGATAAATTACAAGTTGCCTAAAGCACAAATTACACTACTCAACACTAAAAAAATATCTGAATTCACTCATATGGCTTCGTATTGAGGTTGACTAATAATAAATATCTGTAGGCATTTTATTTTGATATCACGTCTAGAAGCGGAGAAATATCACTTTTAATTTTTTCACCTATTTTCGAGTTTTAAAATGCGGGTAGTTCAAAAATACGATTGTTTTGCAAACAAAACATAGCTTACAAGTTACTTTGATTGATAATCTTTAAAATATCATGGGTATATTTTAACAATTTTAATTAGTTTTGTTGTATTTGTGAAGAATTTGCGCCAAAATAGAAAAAAAAGTCTTGTTTTGGCTTATTTAAACAGTATTATTTAGCTAATTTTAATCAAAATGTGAGAAATCTAGATAAGACGTGGGTTTCTAATGTGTGCTGGCTAATATCAAATACGAATCTCAACGGTTGTTAGGATGGAAGAATAAAAAAAATGCCATTTGGTACGCCGGGAAGGACTGAACCAACGAATCATACAGTGAATTTCTATTTTGTTTAACACAATTAAAAGAGTTTTCTGAGAAATCTAAACAAAATATTAAGTATGCCGATAGGTTATCAGTTAGAAAACCTTAGCCAAATTCCGAAAATTTGCCTATTCTTGAGGGCCCAATTAAATTTTAATGAAAACAGAAACTTAGCAAAGTTTAGTTTATGAGACAGTGAAAATCGTGATTATCAAAAATCAAAGAGGGCGTATTCGTAGGTCTAGATATAAAAAACTGATTAAAAATTCATCTTTTACATCTACCCATAACAATATTATTGAAAACCAAGCTTTTAAATTTTTTTTTTGACGTGAAAAAATATTCAACAAAACCGCTCACTTCTGGGAAAGAATAAAACTGATGTTGGACTGCTACCATAAAATGGGATGCAAAATCTTATTAAAATTTCCTTCATTTCATTTCTTCCATTCCCATTTGGACTTTCTTCTCGAAAATATGGTTAATTTAGCAATGAACATGGGGATAACTTTCATCAAAATGTAGCTACAATCGAAAACCGTTTTCAAGGAAAATGGGAACCTGCTATGCTTGCAGATTACTGTTGGAGCCATGTCAGAGATACTCCTGGCTACCATTACTACAAGAGGAATCAGCTTTACTAATAAAACTTCACCTTTTCCATCAAAACATCAATAAAAGTTAATGTAGGTGCTTCATTTTCTAAGAAAATTGAATTTTTGACTTGACCCTTTTATCTCGAAAATGAGATGTGATGGAAAAACTTCATTTATGCATTTCTCTTAGGTCAATAGCAAGGAACAATTATCACATAGTAGGAACTCAGATAAAAAAAAAAGTTCGAAATTTGTCGAGTAGTGTTATTTTAGCTTAAGACTAGATTAATGTAATAAAAGCACCAACAAAGTTTGGCAGCTGCTCTTATGAAGTCACAATAAATCCAGTAGCTTATAGAGCAAATTTAAACTACTTTAGGAAAGATCCTGTTTAAGTAGGTCACATTTATTTTACCAATATTGTAAAGCACAACTCCATGTTGATTTCCAATTAGCGAAGAAGTAAAACATTAAACTGAGTTACACAATTAGTTAAATATTTGCATTGATCACCCACACAGATTTAATTAAATTAAATTAAATAATTAAATTTGTTATCTTTGAATTATTACATAAATTTTAAATTTTATTATATTTCTAATGTTCTTACTTTTTTTAAAGATAAACATATTGCAGAAAACAAAACACACTGTTACTGGGTGCTTACAATGTTTTAGTTAGGTTTTTTAACTTGTAGTATGGTTTCATTGTCAGTGTGATACAAACATCCTATGTTCTACACCTAGAGCGCCACTTACACCTTTTAAGACAGTTAATGAAATATAGATGAATACATGAATTTACCTATTAAAATGTAAACTATTATTCTCATACATGTATAATAACTACCTTCTGACTATTTTCCCTTCTCTAGCCAGCTTGGCCCCCTCTTTGCGTGGTCTTCCTGGACCCCGCCTGCCTGATGTGAAGAATGGCCGGGTATAGGCCTGATGGTGAAAGAATGCTGGTTGTGACACCACAGCCAGCGGGGAAGCTGGCTCCTCTCCTCGGGGCGAAGAGGCACATGATGTTGGTGTTGACGCTGGACCTGGATAGAAGTCTGCAGAAAATTGGAAATATTAAGATTTTCAATAATAAACTTATGCTGCACTCATTGCATGAAACATTTAAACTCAAAAATATATGAGAAATAATCATAAATATATTAGAAATAAACGTTAAGCACTTGAAGCTTCTCCAGCTTTTCCAACTTGACTGTAGGTACAGGTTAGATACACAGGTACAGAAAAACTGCAAATGTTTGTTTACCATTAAGCATACCAAATTCTCATGAAGCTATAAACCAAATTATTAGTACCTGAAGACGGCGGAACCTCGCTTTCTTCATCTGATCCATCGTCAGCTAATAAATCCACATCCAGGACCCCTTCGTCTGTTCCGTCCATCTACAATATATAACACATGTAAACTTCAAAGCATACACGTAAACACATTATACCGCACTTCAAAACGAGCTTCGTTCACTTTTCAATTCCAAACATAAAACTTAATGTAATCAGACGGCCATAATGAACGACAAGTGGAGTACTTTGCGAAGTGCGCCTACGAACTTACCGCAACTAATTGCGATGGACCGGAGGACTACTGAACTTAGGAGAATGATATCGAATGTGAAAACAAAGTCATTTTAGCTTATTTCATGCAAATACAAATTAAATAAAATTACGAAAGTACAAAATACAACATTCGCTGGGATTGCGAATGCGATGCACAACAGCACAGACCAGTAACAATAATATACAGACACCCATGTCTATAGAAGCTTTATGGCCGTAGAGAGAGAAGACATAGAGTCAGTGACGATTTCTTTCTCACTCACACTAAAAAGAGAGCAGAGATAAAGTTATTAATGTGATAAACAGAGACGCAGCTACCCAATTTTTTGTCCCTCATCGTGTAACCAGTTTTTTTCAAGGTCGACACACTTTTGTGCCCAACAAACTGACAGTTAATAAGAAAATTTAGTATCTATGTGTGTTGCCAGCTTTAGGTACCTATACAATGTCCCGATTTTCCCTATCCTACTTATATTATAAATGTGAAAGTTTGAATGTATGTATGGCCATCCATACATACATCCAAATTTCAGCCATATCGGTTTAGTGTGGCGTGATTGAGTAACAAACATATGGATGTTTGTTACTCAATACGCCACACTAAACCGATATGGCTGAAATTTGGCACGGAGATAGGTTTTTTTTAGTAATGTCCTCTGACATACCGTAACGACGGGTTACTTTGGCTACTTTTTCAATTTTAGGGTTCCGAAAAAAACTTCGGAACCCTTATAGGATCACTTCGTTGTCCGTCTGTCTGTCAGTGTGTCACCACCGTTTTTTTTTAATTTTTGTTGAAACAAAATAAAGTCGTGATGGAAGAAATGAATATTATGAGAAAAGAAAAGAAAGATGATGGATACTAGAATATAATATATGTCGGCGATGATTAAAGTGTATTCAGTTAGTGTCGGTTACTGTTCTGAATCATCCTGAAGTTTCGTTCGAATGTCCAACGACCAGTCGAGAACTGTTGGCGATCTTAAGAATTATTTTATTTACAAAGTTCTTAATTTTTAAAGCCATTTTTAAATAGCTCGAGGCAGATTTTTAATGTTTTTTTTTAAATAATTATTAACTTAAACTATGAAGAGTTGCAGTTTTATACGACTGCCTGAAAAAAGGAATATACTGTTAATTTCATTAATGATGATTTTGATGACTAAATATACAATTTTTGTTGCTTTTAATTCAATAGCATTACTCGATCGAAGGAAAATTTTAACTGTTCATTAAAAATTATTTTGTGTAACATTCTTACTAGTAACGAAAAAAAATTTTCCTTTGTGTTACATACATCTTTTTTCAAAGTGACTCACATATGCTAAATTTCTATTCGGCATTTCAATATTTTTTTTAAGGAGCAAATAATTATCTAGTGAATTGGTCCTATGAAACTACATTAAAAAACTTTAGTAAAAAAAAAAAATATTTTTAAAAAACCGACTTACGTGTACAAACTAAAATTATTTTATACTTTTAAATGGTGGTTGAAGTTAATATTGTGTGCAATAAAGAATAATAAATTCTTTATTGCACACAATATTAAGATATATGTAAAAAATAGAAGCTTACCCTAATAGCTATGTCTCTCCCAGACAACCTTATATGTGTAGGTATGTTATTTAAAAAATAAAACAGTTCAGCATCTGTTTTGTCGTTTTATTTAAAAATCCTGGAAAGAATTTTCCATCTAATTTGGGGTACTAGGGGAGTGCAGTTATTGTGGCAACATTAAACTCGAACTTGTCATGTGACGTCATCGTTACGTCATGTTATCTCTATTTCAGTCGCGGTTACACACTACCTTGGTCTATTGCCTTCTCTGTCTACGTTTATGGCATAGTAGCCACAGACCAGTAACAATAATATACAGACACCAATGTCTATAGAAGCTTTATGGCATAGTAGCAGTATGCAGAAGGGGGTGCGGGAGGAGGGGAAAATGTCATTAAACATATATGATCGTGTGTCTCACCTTTTGTTGGCCTCAAGTATGAAAATCTACAGGTTTATCTCTTTCTAACTTAACATAATATCAAAGTTTCTATATTGACTATATCGTAATATTAAATCAGGATGCAATAATTTAGTGATACACATCCGGTATCTACCCAGCTGTAGTTCAGTGACGTATCACTTTTTTTTTAAATTTAATTAATGCAAAGATCTAGTCTTTTAAGGTCTACATATAAATCCTTTTCAGTAGGATCAAAAATATAAATATTATTTTTGATCACATTGAAAAGGAATACTAGTATTTTGAAATAAAACAAATTTTATATGATATAAAAATTTTATTTACGATGAAATTACGGCCTAAATTAGTTTTAGATGGCACAACCATCTAAAACTAAAAATAACAGGTAGGTAGTACTTATAAAAGCTCTTGCTTTTATGTGGGTTTATGACAGGTGCATTTTATCTGGAAAACCGAAAGGAAGAGTTATCATTTTAGTAGTCTCTAGTCTATATATGTTTGTATTTATTTTATTATTAACAATTACTACATTTAAAAGTATTTCTTTATCTAATTAGAATAAATAGTCCATATTACAAAGTTACCCACTAATTGTAGGTAACATAATAGTATAGGTACTATAAAAGTGAAAGTTTGTAGGTAGTATAAGTGTGTATGTTTGTTACTCCTTCATGCCACAACAAATGAACCGATTTGGCTGAAATTTGGAATGGAGATAGCTCTTACATATATTATCCAGGATTAACACACAGGCTACACTTTGTCACTTTGGAAAATTATACGAGTTAAAAAATCTTAATCTATGCAGACGAAGTCGCGGGCGTCATCTAGTTCAATATATTATTTAAAGTATAGAGTCAAATAAAAATAATATTTAGAATTTATGTAGTAGTTATGTATTATTATGTTTCAGTTTGGTTTCTCACTTTAAATCATTTTTTTATTAATTTTCGCCTCTTCTATTCAGTAGGTAACTTGTAGGAAAATCTAATTGAATTAAATGTACATTAAACGTATCTATCTACTACCTACCTATATATCCTTGCTAATATTATAAATGTGAAAGTATGTTTGTTTGTTGGTTTGTCCTTCAATCACGCCGCATCACAAAGCAACGGATCGACGTGATTTTTTGCATAGGGATAGTTGAGGACCGGGAGAGTGACATAAGCTTCTTTTTATCCCGGAAAATCAAAGTTATTGCGGGATTTTTAAAAACTAAATCCACGCGAGCGAAGTCGTGGGGATCAACTAGTCTACTATATATATCTATCGCGTTCACAGGCATCTGCTAGTATCGGATAAAAAGTATGAGTCCGAAACACTAACAATACCACTAATTAATTAAAACACAAAAACAAACCTTATACGCCGTAATAAACTGAAAACAAAAACAATAACCTGTAAATAAGTATTGTATAGGTACTTCTGAATACTTCGTGATTCGAGCCAAGAGTATATTATAATATAATCACTACGTTTTATCTTCTTGAGTTCTTGAGTACCTACGTAGTTAACTTATATATTTCGAGTTCGTAACTCTTTGATTATATTGTAATTTAGAAATACTTATAAAAATCAAAAGAACCAAGTGAACCAAACATTACCGCCATATTTTTTATTTGAAATTTGAATTGAGAAGGGAAGCCAAGCCAATTTGATAGTAAATATGATAGAAAGTATATTAAGTATGTGTGCGTAAATTTAAAAAGCGTGTGCGTGGAAAGAGATAGTCCTGTATGTATCATATAAATAGAAAGGGATAGACTGATACATATGTTTGACCCTTGACTCGATAGGGCCTGATAGTAGCAGGATGCAGAAGGGGGTGCGGGAGGAGGGGAAAATGTCATTAAACATATATGATCGTGTGTCTCACCTTTTGTTGGCCTCAAGTATGAAAATCTACAGGTTTATCTCTTTCTAACTTAACATAATATTAAAGTTTCTATATTGACTATATCGTAATATTAAATCAAGATGCAATAATTTAGTGATACACATCCGGTATCTACCCAGCTGTAGTTCAGTGACGTATCACTTTTTTTTTAAATTTAATTAATGCAAAGATCTAGTCTTTTAAGGTCTACATATAAATCCTTTTCAATAGGATCAAAAATGTAAATATTATTTTTGATCATATTGAAAAGGAATATTAGTATTTTGAAATAAAACAAATTTTATATGATATAAAAATTTTATTTATGATGAAATTACGGCCTAAATTAGTTTTAGATGGCACCACCATCTAAAACTAAAAATAACAGGTAGGTACCTAGTACTTATAAAAGCTCTTGCTTTTATGTGGGTTTATGACAGGTGTATTTTATCTGAAAAACCGAAAGGAAGAGTTATCATTTTAGTAGTCTCTAGTCTATATATGTTTGTATTTATTTTATTATTAACAATTACTACATTTAAAAGTATTTCTTTATCTAATTAGAATAAATAGTCCATATTACAAAGTTACCCACTAATTGTAGGTAACATAATAGTATAGGTACTATAAAAGTGAAAGTTTGTAGTAGGTATAAGTGTGTATGTTTGTTACTCCTTCATGCCACAACAAATGAACCGATTTGGCTGAAATTTGGAATGGAGATAGCTCTTACATATATTATCCAGGATTAACACACAGGCTACACTTTGTCACTTTGGAAAATTATACGAGTTAAAAAATCTTAATCTATGCAGACGAAGTCGCGGGCGTCATCTAGTTCAATATATTATTTAAAGTATAGAGTCAAATAAAAATAATATTTAGAATTTATGTAGTAGTTATGTATTATTATGTTTCAGTTTGGTTTCTCACTTTAAATCATTTTTTTATTAATTTTCGCCTCTTCTATTCAGTAGGTAACTTGTAGGAAAATCTAATTGAATTAAATGTACATTAAACGTATTTATCTACTACCTACCTATATATCCTTGCTAATATTATAAATGTGAAAGTATGTTTGTTTGTTGGTTTGTCCTTCAATCACGCCGCATCACAAAGCAACGGATCGACGTGATTTTTTGCATAGGGATAGTTGAGGACCGGGAGAGTGACATAAGCTTCTTTTTATCCCGGAAAATCAAAGAGTTATTGCGGGATTTTTAAAAACTAAATCCACGCGAGCGAAGTCGTGGGCATCAACTAGTCTACTATATATATCTATCGCGTTCACAGGCATCAGCTAGTATCGGATAAAAAGTATGAGTCCGAAACACTAACAATACCACTAATTAATTAAAACACAAAAACAAACCTTATACGCCGTAATAAACTGAAAACAAAAACAATAACCTGTAAATAAGTATTGTATAGGTACTTCTGAATACTTCGTGATTCGAGCCAAGAGTATATTATTATAATATAATCACTACGTTTTATCTTCTTGAGTTCTTGAGTACCTACGTAGTTAACTTATATATTTCGAGTTCGTAACTCTTTGATTATATTTTAATTTAGAAATACTTATAAAAATCAAAAGAACCAAGTGAACCAAACATTACCGCCATATTTTTTATTTGAAATTTGAATTGAGAAGGGAAGCCAAGCCAATTTGATTGGTACATATGATAGAAAATATATTAAGTATGTGTGCGTAAATTTAAAAGCGTGTGCGTGGAAAGAGATAGTCCTGTATGTATCATATAAATAGAAAGGGATAGAGTGATACATCTGTTTGACCCTTGACTCGATAGGGCCTGCACAACAGATACAAAAATAAAGTAGGTAGAGTGTAGACACAGAAAGTGCGACCATAAACAAGTGATTAGAGAAGTGACAAAAACAAGCGTCATCACATCACAGATGTAAGATTGCTGTTTATAAGTAGGTATATTTTTTTTTTTTCAAAGAAAAATATCATAATCTCATGTTTTATAATTTTTTTAAAATAGGCAGCTAATATCTCAAACACCTAGGACGTACTGTTATGATTTATACTTAGGCGCTTGACTTCGACAAAATTATACTTTAGTGACAGTCGAATTATACATACATGATTTTACTTATTATGTTGGTACACTTGGCTTTGATAACTTAGACTAGGTAGAGATTAGGAAGAAACACGTGAAGAATGTACTCTATGGCTTAGCATAGATAATATAGCCCCTTGCATAGGCTTCAAAAACACTTCAAAAGAGTACCTACCTACGTGTCAAGTGACATAAAAAATTTGACAATTCGAACCGAACTTTGCTTTCATTCAGTTGATTTTGTTTTCAACTTTTAAGTTTTAAAACAGTGAACTTTAAAATCTTATTCTTAACCCCAATGGCAGGGATACCGACAGCTACGAAGTTACTTTTAGTGATAAGTTTAATATCCAATTGTGTTAATTCCACACTATTTGAAAGCGACTCTTGCTATTCTTTCGGTAGCGGCAATGTTTTTCCCGGAGGTGCTCGAAGAATTGACCATAAATTACAATTTACAAAAGCTATGAGTATGTATTATAGAAAAACCAGTATTTGCATTAATTTTATGAACAGAATTCATATAGTTTTTATTTTTAGTTTCAAAACCGGCCCCCGAGTGGGAGGCGACAGCAGTTGTAAACGGCGAGATAACGCAGCTTTCATTATCTAGTTTTAAGGGAAAATATTTAGTGTTCTTCTTTTACCCATTAGATTTGTAAGTAAATCCTATATTTTGCTATTTTATCTCATCTCATCACATACATAATAAAGTCATTGTGTATGTTTATCCTGTTGATACACACAGGTCTCCTTTTTCATGAGGGGGAGAGGGTGTTTAAAATCTATTACATTATTCCATCAAGGTCATTAAGGTGTCGGATACCAGAATTCTGAAATTCGCAGATTTCCTTTAGTAAAAAGTTAGTAAATTTACTTTCATAGATAGCCGTATTAGGAGCAATCCTATGTGAATTATAGATGTTTGAATTATCAGCTCTTTAGGTAACTTAAAAGTATAATAATTGAATATTACTTTCAGCACTTTTGTTTGCCCCACTGAAATATTGGCATTCTCTGAAAGAGTAGAGGAATTTAAGAAGATCAACACTGAAGTTGTAGCATGCTCAGTTGACTCGCACTTCACTCACCTAGCTTGGATCAACACTCCTCGAAAGGAGGGTGGACTTGGAAAAATAAATATACCACTTTTGAGTGATCTCACTCACTCTATCGCTAAGGATTATGGTGTGTACTTGGAAGACTTGGGCCACACATTAAGAGGGTTGTTTATAATTGATGATAAAGGCATTTTGAGGCAAATTACAATGAATGACTTGCCAGTGGGCCGGTCAGTTGATGAGACTTTAAGGCTGGTGCAAGCTTTCCAGTACACTGACAAACATGGAGAGGTGTGCCCGGCTGGTTGGAAACCAGGACAAGATACTGTGAGTGTATTTTGCAAGCTGAATAAAAGTTTACGTATTTATGTAAATCTATTTAATAAATACATTTTGTAATGGTTATGACATAAAACTTCTATAAATGTTGCTATGATTATGTCTGTAGGGACATAAGTTAATCACACTCATAAAGGTGAAAGTGCATATGTTTGTTACCCCTTCACACCACAATAAATGTACTGATTTGGCTGAAATTTGGAATGGAGGTACCCAAAATTAACACATAGGTGGAAATTAAAAAAACCTTAATCCACACAGACAATGTCAGTGTAAATAATAAATTCCTGCACTTATTTAATTCAATATTTTTTATAATGCTGCCAAATATATAACATTTTTATAATTTTTTCAGATAATACCTAACCCATCCGAAAAGAAGAAGTACTTCCAAAAAGTTGCTGATTAAGATTAAAATGTTTTATCAATTTAAATATTTTTTACAGCTTTTAATCTAGAATTCAGGGTTCTATCACTTTTAAAATGACAAGCGGTTTAGTCTTCACTGTTGCAATTTAAAAGTGGTGAATAGGTTTTAATATCTTTTGAAATATACTAATTTTTACAAATAATCATAATAATTGACAAAAATGAGCAACTGATAATAATCTGAGATTACCAAACAAGTCAATTTTTATTGTTTTGATAAAAATATCTATTTGACTTTAGGTTTGCAAAATAATTATTTATTATAACTTGTAAGTAGAACTTAGATCACAATTCACATCACAATTTTTGAACTTTATTGCTTGCATTTAGTATTTTATCAATTTATGAAAATGTATTAACAAGTACAATGGTTAATAATAATTAATTCAATGGTTAAATCAATCCAATCTAGTTTTGCAATTTTTTAGTTCTATCTAGTATTGTTTCCTCTTTTATTTTTTTATGAAGCTTGTTTGTAATATAAATTTTGCTAAACAGTGAGATCGAAGGCCGAATATCTGTAATACTCATATGCCTACATCTATTTTTATTGTTTATATCATATATGGGCAACCCCCGGCCCGCGGGCCGCATGCGGCCCGCCTCATGTTTAGATGCGGCCCGCGGAGCATTTTGAAATTAGGCGCGAAAAAAAATTCTTATTCACGCTACATTTACCTACACATACGCCAACGCCAAGAAAAGAGTTCTAAATATTAATTATGGATTATTTCAAAAATTTCCACTGCTTGTTTTGAACATATTTCACGTATAAGATTGCAGTGTGTACAGTAGCGTAACAATAGGGTGGCAAGACGGCAAAATGCCACGGGCCCCCAGCCTGAAGAGGCCCCCGGTCAGAGTGGGCCAGAAGCACAAGATGATCCTAACATTTATAGCCAATCATGTGAATACGGCTAGTGCCGAGCGATCATTTTCAAAATTAAAATTTATGTAAACTAAATTATTTGGGACAAGAAAGGTTACGCACAGTGGCGGATTTACCAGTGAGTTGACTGGAGCCTAGGGCAGCAGATTTTAGGCGCGGCAAATTTGGGGCCAAAATTTTTATTTGTCTTACAGAAATTTTGCGCTCGCTTCGCTCGCGAAAATGTGACTTTTACGTTTCTATTGTAGGTGCTAAGTATGGACTACTAAATGCCGTAATGCAATCATAAAAATTTCACGCTCGCTTCGCTCGCGAAAACGTCGCTTTTACGTTGCTGTTGTAGGTGCCAAGAATAGACTACTAAGGACCGTAATGCAAACATAAAAAATTACTCACTCGCTTCGCTCGCAACATTTTCGGTTGTGGATTGGTATTAAAGTAACAAGTTTGGAATAAATACATCATTTAACTTCAGGTACCAACTTCTCAATTCTGATGTGCTTGGTAAGGCCCACCTAAATGGTCAGGATTTAGAAAATATCGGTTGTGGATTGGTATTGCAGGTAGTTAAGTTTCAAGTATAAGAACTAGTGGAGTAGTGACAGAATACAATTTCGCAATAAAAAATTTCGCGCTCGCTTCGCTCGCTAAAATGTCATTTTTGGTTAGTATGTCATTAGCGCTTTTTCTGAACAAAAAGCCAGAAAAAAGGAATTTTAATCTTTGAAATTTGATACTAATACAACAATTGTGACATACAGTTCAATGCGCTCTGAATTGAAAGTTTAGAAAATCAAGTACACTAATGCAATGAATAACAAATATGTTGAAAGTCCGGGTAAATAACAACAAATCTTTTGAACTAATCTTTTTTCACAACCAGATAAAAAATTATTTATTTCTATGGCCCGCGACTTCTATTTCACCCACAAGTTTAGCCCGCCACGTTCCAAAGGTTGCCCATACCTGGTTTATATGAATATCCATTGTAAAGACTGATGTTAAACATTGCATTTTGCCTATCCATAATATATGTATAGTAAAGGAGAAAAGTAATAAATTTATTTTTATATTGAAGTCTAATCTTTTTTTGTAAATCTTGATCACAAAAAAAAATATTAATATCTAAAAAAAGAGCCTAATAATTGATAATAATTTTTCAAAGGTTCAAGTTTGTTAATACAGGCTTATCTTATCATTCCAGTTATGGCAGAGCACTTATAATAAAAAACGTATTGATTATATACTCAATGCTTATCACTAAACAATAATTAATATATTTTATGACAAGTGTATTCTATAGATAACTAACCAGCCTGTTAGACAAATAAACAAACTGATTGAACACATTTACCATTTTAAAGTATGTTTTATTATATGATAAAAATTTACAGACTGCAGTTTCAGCTTCTGCATTATTCTAAATCCCACAGCTCAAGAGGATCTATCCTTTCTAATAAAGTTTTTTATAACTCAGTTCTGTAACCATTTTCATTTGTTTTTTATCATCCTTTTTTACTTGGCACAAAAGTAATAAGTTAAATGTCCTAAATTATTGAACTTAATTGCATTTACAGCTTGCTTGCCCAATCATTCCAACTGCCAAGATAATTTTTCACACTGAAACAAAATAATAAAGTATTAATATAATAATTGGAATCAGTTATAAATAATTCCTACCAACTCTTGATTATTTCCGATTTTTTCTTTGCAAAGTATGGCATGGTAAATTATTCTTTTTTTCAAAACTATGCAATCTAAATAAAAACATTATTATAAAATGTGCAAATGTTTCCATATAACCACTTTAAAGTTTTGACCCCCATGTTTCAGTCCCAACTTAAATCTTTTTTAAATTCTTTCATTTGCATAAAGTTAGGCAAGCATTATTTAAAACTTTTCCACGAGTTAGCATTAGACAAATCAAGTCACAGCTTGGGTTTGTTTTTTACTATTTTGGTCTGGAAACCTAAATTATCTGAGTGAGTATATCAGCTATAAGTAGGAATAAACTATTGTTTGTTTTTTTTTCTGAAAAAAAAAAAGGAAGCATATATGATTGATTAGTACTAACTTTTTATATCCTAAGTTTATAGCATTTTGCTGTGCCATTCCAGACCTCTTCCCAATCATACAGTAAAATATTATTTCACTCTCCTCTGTGGGTTTTTGCCTCTTGTATATTGTTTGGAATTCACTCTCTGACATGGTTCCCAAAGCTGTTGAAACATTGCCCACTGTAAAATGACAACAAATTATATAACTAACTTCCTTTGCAGGTTTATTCCCATAGAGGTTTAGGTTTTCTGAAATCCTGAGGTGTAGAACAAGTAGCCTAGACAAAATTGATTGACACAAAATGGTTCAATCATTTCACTAGGTGTTCCTAAATTACCATAAAATGACCTAAATACTTGGTAGTATTTAGGTCATCTTATGTTATGGCTAGGTCCAGGTTATCTTGCTGAATAACCATCAAAGTAACCTATAATAAGTAATTTATAACATACATGGAATGTTAATGCTGTTGGGAATTTTTCCATGTTCCTTTATTTCTTCTGGTTCTCTAACATCAATGATTAAGATTTTTTCGTTAGCTGTTGCATTTTTGACCTGATTGTAATCAACCGTCAGTTCTTCAACCTTTAATTTCTCTGAGTAGAGACGTTGGGGCACGGTTTGTATTTTTTTTGTATGAACTGCATCTGTGTTGATGAAGATTATAAATTTTTACAATTCACACATTTTACAAAGATAATATCATAGGTAGTTATGGAAAAATCTTACAAATAGCACAAATACTTCTTGTGTATCGTTGTTGCGGTTGAATTGTCGTCCTTAAAAACTGGATTTGCAGCAAAATATTTTTATTTACAAATCTCCGCAGCATTATTATCAGATTTTTCAGTTTCTGAAAATGAGTAATATACCTATTTCCCAAACAGAACACTAGGGAATTTCTATAAATTTTTGTCCTAGAAAGAAAATTGAATATTTTATTAAGGTAGATAATAATAGTAATAAATAGGTAATTTATTTACAAGTAATTTCTTGCGAAATCTTCGTGATCTCACAGACCGTTTTTTGACAAAAAAATATGACAAAATATGTCACCGTGACAAATGTTAAGGTCTGCCAACCTTACACAAACTAATATTTTATATTTTTATGTACGGCCTGGATTCTAATCCTTTGAGGCTTTTTATTAAAAAATAGGTCATTTACACACACTACGTAGGTATACCCGAATACAAACCAAGAGAACACTTTGATTCCTACAAAAAACAAAATAAAAAACCTTCGTCTAGCCACTTATATCTACCCTTGTACTTAGGTACTTTCTGATTCCTCTGATACATAGGTACCTACTCTGATTGACGGTCTGTCTGTGTGACATCATAGTAATCTGTAAAACGGAGTGATTACATTCTCTCGGGTAATCTGTGTGTTGACCATAGATGATACACTATACCTGCAGGGCGATTGGCTAAAAATATATCAATCCTTAAAGCACAGCATCAATGTCAAAATATGGTTTTTAGCACAAACATATAAGAGTAAGCAGACCTAACATAATTTTCACAACTACATCTAAACGAATAAATAATATCTTCGCTTGCTTCTCTCCAACAAAAAATATATGATTCTATCTCTTTTACTTCTGTTGTTGCAACACTTACGCACTCATAGACATAATTGAGCTTGAGGCAATTCGTAAGCTACAAATAAGAGCAGTATGGTGCAATATGTCAATTTGTCAAAAACAACAACATAACCTGCGAGTTGTTTATTCTTTTAAATTTGCTTTAAAATCGAGTCTAAAGAATCAAAAATTCTGAAATAAAATGGTGAAGTGTTGTGCACCTCTGTGTGGCAATTCTCCGTATAGGAAAACACCTGCAATTACTTTTCATCGGTAAGTTTTGATGTGCTATAGACTCGTAATTTGGTTATATGCTTACTGTGTGATTATTAATAATCGTTCGGCATTTTAGAAGCAGTCCGTAATTATTATATACGCAAAACTCGTAGACAGTTATAGTAATTTTGGTTCTAGTATATTCCTGTTGCAATATTTATCAATTAATTAATATCAGGATCTTGTTTGTCGTTTCATATACTTGTACAATTTGACAGGGCCGTATTCAGGCGCAAGTTTTGTTTAGTGGGTATATTTTGATTAAATAATTAGTCTGTTTTTGCCTGCCTGTTTTAAGATGCATTGGATTGTATTAATTTTTATTTGTATTGTATTGGACTTAGGAAAATTAATCGTGGAAGCAATACATAGCATAGTTTCATTAAATATTGTAAAATTTTTACTTTTTTTTGAAAAGAGCGACCGCCGAGTTTCTTGCTGGCTCTTCTCGGCGGGAAAGGCATTCCGAACCAGTGGTAGATTCATTGACGATTCAAAAGTGCTTGTGAAAGTTTATTTGAAATAAAATATTTCTATTTCTATTTCTATAAAAGTAAGGATAAATTATAAAATTAAATCATTTTTCAGCTTTCCAAAGGATGAAAATATAAAAAATGCCTGGTTGATGCAGACGAATAAAAAAAATTGGCAGCACAAAACATCGAGTGTGCTATGTTCTGAACATTTTGAAGCACATTTAGTGGATTGCAGTGGTTTTCGTACCGTCCTTACTTCTAATGCAATCCCAATGATTTTTGATTCATCATTACAAGTAAGTTTCTAGTTGTTCTTATATTTAGGTACCAACCCAAAACATCTTGCCATTTAAACGTAAATATTGACAGCTATACCCATACATATATAGCTGTGTACCTATTTGTATTACCTATTAAATTGTTAATACTAGACAACTGATAATTTATTACTCTTGTTTTCAGCATATGTCTACATCATCAGTAAAAGGTCCAGTAGAAAGAAAAGCTGCTGGAGATCAAGTTTTGATGGACTTGCAAAATTTACAGCCTAGTAATACTATTAATAAAGAGTATAGAGTAATACTATTCCTTATTACGTTATTGAAAAGACTGAGACATATGGTTTATTTTGTTATTTTTATAAGTTTAAAATGTGTAATACTATTCTAATAAGGTTATTGAAATGAGTGATACAGGCTGAATAGAATGTAAGAGTTAATTAAACTACTGTTGATGTTATCGTATTGTCAATGTTTGTATTTCTAAAAGATATTAGAGAAAAAGTTGCTTTTTGATTTTGTTTTATTTATCTAATAGATATATCTTTTGGGTAGATTTTGTAAATCATGTTTTGTTTTGATTTTATTAAATATTATTTTGTAACATTATTACTTGTTTGATTACAAAACCGCGAAACTTAGCACATTAGAATCCATTTTCATAATTAAGAATTAATTTATAGAATTAAGTTTACAGAATGTAAAATAAGGGTTTAACCTACAATTTGATGGCAACTTTCCGTAGTTTCCATATTATTTCAAATTACAGATATTAAATACTCTCCAGTCCCTTCAACCTCGCTGAACCTCGCTTTTCGAAGTCCGGCTCTGTTTACTGTCAATGTGTGCGTGAGATTTGTATGTAGGCGTAATTGGAACGCCAATTTTTTCTTATGTTAGGTCTGCTTACTCTTATATGTTTGTGGTTTTTAGCCAATGGGATTGGCCAAAAGCCATATTTTGACATCGATGCTGTGCTTTAAGGATTGATATATTTTTAGTCTATCGCCCTACTGGTGTTGACATCCATAGATAATACACTATATTTGACATCTATGAGAAATGTAAAATGTGAATAGAATTTTTAATCTAAAAATTGTAAATTGGAAATATTTGATATTTCTATTCCATAAGTTGTGAGTTTAATTTTTATTTAAACATATTAAATTACCATACTAATGTAAAATATGTGATTTTTAGTCATATTACACGACTGCACAGTGTAATGAATATTTACGATGGACGTATTGTGTTTTCCTATTGCAATCTATTTCTACATAGTGTTAAGTTACTATTAAAAACACTGGAATGTTGTTTAATTCCAGATGGATGTTATATAGCATACACGAGTTACAAGATAATAACTGAAAATGTGGCAAGAATTGATTCTATAGTTGAAACTTGTATTGGAAAATAAAAAGGTCATCCTCATAAACATGGGGTCCATGCGACCAACTGGACGGTTCCTCACTTTCGCTAATAACATTCAGAGAACACAGAAACAAACCGGTGAGTGTTTCTAGTCATGTTTAGTGTCTGAAAAAACTGGGCATACCTTTCTCATGAATCATAACTGTTATGTGAATGCCCTTGTTTATCTTCCGCACTTGCATTATTAGTACAATATTTTCATTGATGAAGCTAGGTTTTTTTTTAGTGAATTTGAATGACAATGTTTATATCAGTATTGATCAAGTAAAGAATTCTGTCTAACACATTCATAATTTTATTATCCAAAAGAACAAGCTAACACTAAAAATAACACATATACATAATATCAACTAGGGACGGCAATTTAAAATTAATCTTAAAGACTATTTTGTTGTGTTTACAGATTGTGAAAATAGTTTTCTACTATATGCATGTTCTTTTATAGTTGGCTAATGTTCTGTTTTAACCTAATGTAGTATACAAACATTTATATCACTTGTCCTTCAGTGCCAAGTGGGTTTCCTCAAAGTCTATCTGGCAGTGAGACAGATGTGTCAACTTCAAATGAGAATCTGTCAAGAGAGGAGAGGTATGTTGTCCGCCACACAGCACGGGTGGAGCCACAGGGTCAAGAGAACCACAGCCAGGCCAATAACAACAATAATAATAGGAATTCACTCAAGGTAACACTGAAGAATATCCAACGCAGTTCACAGGGTTCTTATGGGTCAGGGGTTTGAGACTAGAGGGGTTAGAGAATGTTATAAAACTTAGTATTCTTAGAATAAACTATCATTAAACAAAAAACCTTGATAATTTTGAATATTGTGATATTTACACGAATAGTCAAGGGCAAGTCCTTCTTCGCTCCTGGGGTTTCTTCTCCGCAAGTAGGCGTCAATCGCCCGTTTTGCGTAAGGGCAAGTCCTTTATCTTTTCCTAAATTGCAAGCTGATATGCCAAATTTTATCAAAATTGTGATTAAGGTTAACTTTGGACTGCATAAAAGTCCTGCTCTTAATATAAAAAGCTTAGAGATGCCTGCCCTATAAAAACCCTGTGATCTGTATACCCTTTTATAGAAAAAGTTGGCATTGTAAGGGATCTAAAATATTGTTATTGTAACCTTAATAGGACAGTGTATCGGGGAGCAATCGCAATTCACTCAAAGACTCTGTGGGAGGAGGCAATAGCAATCGCAGCTCCTTAGATGTCTCCTCGTCTTCTTACAACACTCTGATCATCCACAACCAGGATGATTCCTGGTCGTCACGACCAACACCTATACGGTGAGTAATTGGGTATTTGACATCATTGGCATAATCTAGTGTAATATATATGTAACTAGCAACTATATAACTAAAATAATTTATTTGACACCATTCCTTATGAAAAAGTATTTAGAGCTGTTATATTAGTTTAATATAGAGAATGTGAACAACCGAATTACACCAATATTAGTTTAAAAATTCTATAATTAAGTACATAAATGATGTGTTTCCTATAAAAAATGTTTACATTAAAAATTTTTTTTTTTTCTAAATAAGGTTAAGAACAAATGAAAAATCATTGAACTATTTAAAGCTTAAAAGTATCAAAAGTAAAAATTTTTTGCATTGAAAGTGACATTGTAAAAACTTGTTTCTCTCAATTATTTTACTTGTACATTTGTTACTAGGATTCGACATTGGAGTTTTTAAAACTTTCACATTTCTGTCTGGACTTTAATATTTACGTAATCAAATCAAATGAATGTATGTATAATATATTATCATAGTTTTTACGAAAATTACTGTTTATTTTGGATGGTTAAAAATTGTTAGAGCTTGAGACAAGTATAGCGAACCAGTGGTAGATTAATTTGACGATTCAAAAGCACTTTGTAAAAGTTTATTTGAATAAAAAAACTATTCAACTCAATTCTGCAGAGCAAATGAAACAGAGTTTTGTTCGATAGTTTGGTTATTTCTTGTTCTAATTACCCATACAGAGAACACGAACGAACAAACAGTGAAGTAAAACATACAAACACACAATCATCCCCCTACCACACACTGAAAAAGGAGGGTGTGAAGAAACCCAGCGGGATTCCCCTGCCAAAGATGCACAAAGAGCAAACAGTAACTGCGCACGCTAACTACATAGATATCGGTGGCCAGAGGATCTATACCAGCCCTCCAGATCATGGAGTTCAGGTTTGAGTGTTTCTTCTATATTTTTCCAAGCTGAAGTTGACTTATATTCTCCTCTCCCCACCAAATAAGCGGAATGCTTGTGCTAGGAGTACCACAATAGTGCAACGGGTGAGGCTTGAACCTGCAACCTTTCAGTTTTCAGTCAGCACCCTAACCCTTGGGCTATCGAGGCTTATGCAATGTGTACTGTACGTACGTGTCACTTATTTTTATTATTCATGGCTGAATGAAATTTGAAATTTTTAACTTATATTATGAAATTGTGCGTTTTTGCTTTTCCTGAAAATTAATGAGCTGATTTTGAGGCAGTTTTTATTGTGTATCTACCTTCATTTTTAAGCAGATTCTCAGCTTCAGAGAAAGGGTGTTGCAATAGTATTTTAAATTTTCTATGATATAATCTTCCAATAAATAAGGTACCTAGCAACCCTGATAGCTGTGAAAAATCATCAATTTTTAACAAATAACAAAGTTGCTAAATAACTTATCGATATACATAGTTTGAATATAGGAACTGGGCGAAAATGTTTTTAGGAAATCACCGAGATCCCAGACGACTTCCTCAACCAGTCTTCAGTCCTGAAGCACCTCGCGAAGGAAGTGGCGCAGTCGCCCACGCCGCGCGGACCCACCCCGCCCGCCTCGCCTCGCTCCCCGCACTCGCCCCACTCTCCCCACTCCAACAGGGCGCCTTCCAAGCCCAGGGAGGAGAGGAAAGGGAAAGGCTCCAAAGCCAAACTCAGCAAGGAGAAGCTCAACCTGTCGAGATCTCAACCTGATTTGACGAGGTAAGCTGATGGTTTCCTGAAAATTTCGGTGTACTTTTTTTATTTAATTTTTATTGAAGTGTTAACCTACACTTAAAGGAAATATCCTAATAGATTTATAAATACATATCAAAAATTCCAAGGCCGGCGGGATTCGAACCCACATCTCTCTGGGAATCGCGCCCGAGTGTGTTCACCGTTACACCACGGCCGAACCACACGTCAGCCACGAAATTAGTGATATGTATCTACTTTTTCGGTGTACTGCCTAATATTAGTACACGGTAGTAAAGATTACACTACATAATGTTAGTTTGCCTAGGCTTTGAAGAGTCTTGCCAGTTGGCTCATAGTGTTAGTATACATTTCTTAGAAACTATGTTAGTATTATTCCCAGTATTATTTATTAGTATTATTCCATTTGCATAATTTAATTTACTTGCCACGACATACTGAGGCAATAGCTACGTGTACATGTGTGTGTATCCAATGCCTCGGTATGGGGCAGTCATTCAAACTTACCCTCGTTTGAAGATTGTTACACTACAAGAGATGTCAACAATAAAGAGAATTTGGTACGCACAAGCAGCGTGGGCGTGCGCGCGGTGCCCGGCGGCTCGGAGTCCAGCGGCTGGTGCAGCGGCGGCGAGGGCTCGCTGGAGGAGCCCGACGACGCCTTCACGGCCGTGCTGGACGCGCTGGCCGCCGAGAACCACCAGCTCAAGAGGCAGCTGGCCGACGCGTGCGAGCGGGTCGCCAAGACCAACAAGGTAAGCTTATTTTTTAAGCTATTGCATAGCTTCTATCGCAGGCCTTGAGCGTGGAGACCGAATCCAGAAATTCCGTAACGAAAATAACCTGACACAGGACTAAATGCTAGGATAAAAAATGCTATGCAATAGCTTTACTGCGACAGTCCCCGAGTGCCACATGTCTTTTTTTTTTATAGAGATGGTTGATGCTCGCGGCTTCGCTCGCGTGGATTTAATTTTTATAAATCCCGTGGGGACTCTTTGATTTTCCGGGATAAAAAGAAGCCTATGCCGTTCTCCCGGTCCTCAACTATACCCATGCCAGAAATCGCGGCGTGATTAAAGGTCAAACCAACAAACAAACGTACTTTCGCATTTATATACTAGTAAGGACAAGGATATCACACTGAGAATGGGCCCTATTCTCTATTTTGGACATTTCCAGTGGCCAGTTGAAAACAGTAGAAAGAACTGTTAAACCCGATTCTTCATATATTATCCATGTTTGACAGTTTTAGTTACCAACTGAACTATAGCCACAGAGATAGTGAACCGCCCCCCCAAGCTAAACTTGACCTATGTTCAGTGTTGCCAGCTCCTATAAATCTGAGTCTGTAGATTCAATATCAAAAGTCCTTAGAAAGTTGTTAAAACTTGATTCTTTTGGGGGTAAAAAAAACGACAAAACCGAACTGCGCCAAATGTAATGTACTCAATAAAACAACGGACTATCGCTAACTGATTTATTAATGTCACTCGATCAGTGAGATGACATTTTGACATTTGTCATTTAACTACCTACATTACACATACCTATAGGCATTCTTTGAAGTGAAACAGTCAGTTAAACGTATCCTTCCTCTAATGGTCAATTATAAAACAGGCCATTTATTAAAACAAAGTTTAAAGACTGATATTAGAAGATAATTTTTGGCGACAAACCTCTTTTTGTTGCTAAGACAAGGTGTTGTTTCTAGCAACAAAGTCGCTAAATTGGCACTGGTGCTAATATTCTCTCTTCTTTTTTTTTTTATTCTATGACAAGATAGCCCTTGACTGCGATCTCACCTGATGGTAAGTGACGATGCAGTCTAAGATGGTAGCAGGCTAACTTGGAAGGGGTACAGCAGTGTAAATTCAACCCATACCCCTAATCGGCCATCGTGCTGGAACGCTAAATCGCTTGGCGGCACGTTTTTGACGGTAGGGTGGTAACTAGCCACGGCCAAAGCCTCCCACCAGGCCAGACCAGAGACAATTTAGAAATAATAAATTACTAAATTACCCCCGCCGGGAATCGAACCCGAGACCTCCCAGTTATAAGACCACAGCGCTCACCACTGCGCCAGGGAGGTCGTTGAAGGTCTTCCCTCCAAATAAGCGGGAAGCTTGTGTTAGGAGTGGGTACGACAATAGTGCAACAGGTTGGGATCGAACCTGTGACCTTTCAGTTTTCAGTCCTCACCTTTAACCGTTAGGCTATTGAGGCTTTTAATATAAATATACAGATCAAAGAAGATTGTAAATATAAAAATGGCACGCAAAATTAAATTGCGTGTATGACCGTACGATTCTTAGTACAATCTAATTTTGATTGAGTGAGTAATGTTTATTTTCGCACGTGACGTCACAGTTGCGATTTGAATGAATTTCTGTTTGAAAGAACGTTGCACCGAATCCTACATATTTATGTGTGATTCATAAAATTTGTAATTGTGGATCGGGGATTTTTTTGTGCTGGATTTATCATTACCTGTCATCAATTTTATGTAGTTGAAGGTCAAATTACTGTGACAAGACTCTATAGCCCAACAGTAATGGGTGTGGACTGAATACTGAAAGGTCGACAGTTTGATCCCCACCCGTTGCACTATTGTCGTACTCACACAAGCTTTTTCGCTTATTTTCATACTTTTACCCCTAGGAGCCTAAATTATTGAGCCGATTTTTAACCGACTTGCAAAAAAAGAGGAGGTTCTCAATTTGTCGGTTTTTTTTTTAATTTATGTTCCCCGATTATTCGAAGACGCCTGGACCTATTTGGAAAATTGTTTGTTTGTTGCTAATACTTGGTTTGTTGATTCTTCTGGGAGGCTTGTTGCTAATAGGTACTTGATTCTTCCTATAGGTATTCTTTGGAGAGAAATAGCCATTTAAATGCATCTCTAATGGCCAATTATTGAAAGCAGGTTGTTTATTAAAATAAAGTATAAAGACTGATATTAGAAGATAATAATTTTCGGTGACAAAACTTTTTTATCGCTAAGACCTAAGCAAAAGGTGTCGTTTGGTGACAAAGTCGCTAAATTGGCAATACTACTAATAATAATCTCTCTTCCCTCCAAATAAGCAAAAAGCTTGTGCTAGCAGTGGGTACGACAATAGTGCAACGGGTGTGGCTCGAACCTGCGACCTTTTAGTTTTCAGTCTGCACCTTAAACCGTTAGGCTATTGAGGCTTTTGTATTTTATTAGTTAAGAAGATCTATGTCCTCAACAGTTGGAGGAAGAAGTGGAAAAGGTTCGCACGGCGCACGAGGAGCTCGTGGCGTCGTGCGAGCGCCGGGAGCGCCTCGAGAGCGCGGCGCGCGTGCGGCTGCAGGCGGACTGCCGGCGACTGCACGAACTGAACAGGGCGCTCAAACAACAAGTCAGTATCTCCCCATACCACTCGTCTGACAGTTAATCTATGATTAACACTGAATTTGCCGACCCTATATGCATAAGTTAGAATGTTCGTGCTTAGACTACTGTTCCCATAGTACAGACATGCAGACGCGGCGCCACTGTCACAAAATATTAAATACTAGAAGCCTGCGCCGACTTCGTCCGGGTTGAAAAATTAGATATTTGGTTGATTTATTTTAAAATCTCATATGACTTTTTCACTATTTTGATAACCTTTTAATAAATCAATACATCAGAAAGGATTTCATCATTTACCGCAAGCTTGTTCGGTACTTGTGTAATTTTGATATGTTACGATAATACATACTAAGTACGCACGTCGTCGCCAGGTGGAGCTGTTGTCGCAGGGCGTGCGCGCGGAAGGCGACGGCAACTGCGAGACGCTGCGCAAGGAGCTGCAGAACAGGGAAATGCTCATAGCGCAACTCATTACACAGAGTGAGACATTGTTTTGTACTGTCAGTGTTTTTTCTCATCATCAGCAACCATTACTGATCGCAGGTCATGCAGTTCTCCTCTCAGAGAAGGGTTATAAGCCATAGTCCACCATGCTGACCCGTACCACTGCTTTTTTTTAAATATTTACTAAATGCTCATAATTATAGTTTGCTGGCGAGTTCGCGCTGTTAAAAAAATGCCAAAAAGGTCAAAAACGTCAAAAAGGTGAAAAAAAAATAATTTGGCAATTTGACGTTTTGACCTTTTTGACTTCGACTTAGTCTTAGACTTAGTCTTAATTTTAGACTTAGTCTTAGTGTACAGTAAGTCCGGACGAAAAAAATTGAACATAAACAATTTACATATATCAAAGTATCAAAAAAAGTTGATTCACTCATTTTTAACGCAGCTTGCCCGCGCCTGTGTGTGCGTGTGAACGGTGCATGTATAGAATTGCGATTTAATACGTACTCTTTTCTCAATTACAATGGCCTTAATGGCGATTAGTAAGATTATCTTACAACACAATATTTTTTATTGTCTATGAAAGTCTTAGTAAGAGTTCGCTCTCGTTCTCATCTACTTCTACTATACAGGTCAAAAACTTTTTTGTCATAGATAAAGAGTTGGCGTGTGCGAAAGAGAGGCAAGAAATCGAAATGGCGGCGCAGCGCGCCACGCTGCAGGAGCAACGCACGCACATAGACATCCTCGACACCGCGCTCACCAACGCGCAGGCCAACGTCGTGCGCTTGGAAGATGAGGTAGGATTCGGTTCACAATTGTGCCCGGGCTCCAACTGCGCCGTAACGCATAAATTAACACGATAATATAGGCATTAAGCAGATGGGGCCAATATTTTACTGCCTTAAGGTCGTAGCCCACTTACACGACACCGCTGCAACACAACTCCTGCCTAAAGCTAGCAGGCTACTCGCTGCCCCCGCGCCTACAGCTAGTAGGCTACTCGCTGCACCCGTGCCTACAGCTATAACAGGCTACGCGCTGTTTTCGCGCCTACATCTATCATTCCGGCGGCGGCGGCCGGTGTCTCTCCACCCGCGCACGTACGCCGACCGTTAGCACACTTCAAGCGAACAGACGCCGTGCTCACAGCGCGCGGCCCGCTCTGTTGAAGTGTGCGGTACGCACCGCGCGCTGTTTGCTATTTTGTGTTGTTACTGTAAAATGTATCTCCAGAGCACGATATTAACTCCATATTTGAATGCTCATACTTTGGTTGGGTGGGAACGGAGTCGTATAAATCGGCTAGGACCTTTAAATGTATGTAATGACGTTAGACGCTAAGCGCTAATCCATTTGAGCGCAGCCGTTAACACTAACATTAACGCAGATGGAGCAGTAGCATTAGAAAGTAACCGGCAACATTATTTCTTGAAATTAGATTGATTAACGTGCAATATTGTATAGGACTTTTAATTAGATAAGATTAGATAATATTATAAGGTGTAGGTTCTCATTTCAGTGTGTAGCCTTTTTTTTTTTTTTTGGATTCCATGCCCGAAGGGGAACGGGGCCCTATTACTAAGCCTTCGCTATTCGTCCGTCCGTCTGTATGTCTGTCAGCGGACTGTATCTCATTATCCGTAAATCGTAATAGGTAGAGTTTAAATTTTCAGAGAATGTGTATTTCTGGTGCCGCTATAACAACAAATAATAAAAATAAATTAAAGGGGAGCCCCCGTCAATTTTCAATTTATTTTTATTATTTGCTCTTCTAAAAACGTGTTTTTTTCGACGGTTTTTCCGAATCAAAAAACTTTAATCCACGCAGACGAAGTCATGCGCATCGTTTAGTTCTTAACACTATTGTACCACCTCAAATTAATTAATAGACTATACAATATGTAACAAAAACCCTGTCGTTTTCGACCATATTTCGACCTATGTTTCTTGGGGAAAGTTTCATGAGCATATTTCGTAGCTCACAGGAACGACAGAGTTTTTATTACATATTGTATATATCGCTCATTTGGGTGACAATAACTCAAAATTCACCAATTTTAGTATCGAACATTTATACTTTTTGCTATAAAAACAACATTACGCTACGCACAAAAAAGTAAGAGCGAGAGAGATTGTGACTTAATGCTCTGTCGCTTTGTTGGCCGCTGTGTTGTTTCGAGACCGCAGCATCCACAAAACATTATTTTCTAACGAGAGAATTCTCTCATCGTGGATTTTGAATTATGTCACTCTTGTCGCAAATGAGCGATATCGACTACTAAAATGAAATACAATGATCGTCAGTGCCGGCACGCGAGCGGCTACGTGGAGCGCGTGCTGGGCCTGCAGCGCGCGCTGGGCTCGCTGCAGCAGGCCTCCGACCGCCGCGAGCACACCGAGAGGAAGCTGCGCGCGCAGCTCGAGACAGAGCTGCAGGCGCTGAGGTAATCTCATGCCTACGTATTGTTAGCGAAATATTGAAATAGTAAAGATATACAACTTTAATGTATTAAAGGTAGTTTGATAAAACTAGTAGTAGGTAGTTTGACTTTGTTGACGTCGTAGGCGTCCGTCTGGCGCCGCGCGCCGTGGGTATAAATACAGCAGGTTAGACGTTATTAATTCAGTTATTTGGAGAGCTCAGCTGCCGGAGAGCTCAGCTGCCGTCGCGAGCAGACGTGTGCTCCGGCGCTCGGGCCCCTACGAAGTTTCGGTACATTGCGACTGCTTTGCCGAAACCACTGCGTCCAACGGTGGTGTTTGGAGTAACACGACACCCCCTCCGATCGCGGCTCCCGGTCTGCCACCAGCGGCAAGCCCCGGGGACCAGGTCGGTGGGGTGCTGGCGTGCCAGCACCTCTGTTTGGGCCGCGCAAAGGCAGCGACGCCCCGCGTTTTACCAGTTTTAACATTTTAACCCCCCCCGTTTACCGCGTCTCCGCGTTCCGCGTTCCGCGTCGAGGCGGTAACCATGCCTCCGCCAAACCCGCCCCCGCAACCGCAACGTCGCGCGACTCGCCCGCGCCCACTGCGCCGCCGGGTGTACGTCCGCTCAGACAGATCCAACTTGGAAGCCGGCCTGGACCATATGATAGCGACCGGCCAGGTGACCCGCGTTGCCACCATCACCGCTACCGACTCCGAAGCGGGGTCTTCGACGGGAGCCGGCGAAGAAATGTTCGCCGCGAGCCCGCTGGCGCTGTCGCCGGCCCCGTCCGTTGAATCCGTGCGTCCGTCCAGACGCCGACCGGTACCTGCTGCCGCTCCCACGCCTGCGGTCCGCACGACGGCGCCCGCTGCGTCGAGGCGTGTTACGCCTCCGCCGCGCGCCCCGCGCTACCCCGCCCCGCAGCTGCCCATCGCTGTGGGACGATTCCCTTCTCCGCCACAAGGGAGAACAAAACCGACGTCGGCTGCTACTCCCCTCAGCATGCCGACGCTGTCACCGGGCTCCCCGATGGAGACCGCCACCAGCCCATCCTACGCAGACATGGCTGCGATTAGGAGATCGCCGCTGGCAGGCACCTCTCGTGCCGCCACCGCGCAGCCATCCGTCGCCTCCGCCGCCACATCCGCCGCCGCATCCGCCGCTGCCCCCGCGGCTGCACCCGCCACCGCGCCCGCCGCAACGACCACCACCGCTCCTGCCGCCACCCCGGCAACCAAGACGACAAGCCGCTACCCGCCGCTGATCGTCGAGGTGCTGCCGGACTGGCCGCAGCACTTCCGGGAGCTCAAAAAGCTCATCGGGCATACCCCAAACGGACGCCCCTTTGGCAAAGGCGTCCGTTTCATCCCCAAGACGGACCAGGAGTTCCGTACCATCCAGCGGTACCTCACGCAGCTGGAGAGCAGTACTGGAATCTCCTGGTTCTGCTACTCGCTGCCCGCTGAGCGCAGCGTGAAAGTAGCGATCCGCGGCCTGCCGGCCAACACCGAGCCGGCACTCGTCGAGGCGGAGCTGCGCGAGCTCGGGTACGTCCCGGAGCACGTGCGGGCGATTCCCGCTCGCCCGGGTAGACCGGGCTGCCTGATGTTCGCGCAGCTGCAACGGACGGCGAACCTCATCCCGGGCATTTACGAAGTGCGCGAGCTTCTTTGTATGCCCGGGATCATCATCGAGGCATGGCGCGGCAGGAGGGGCCCCGCGCAGTGCCACCGGTGCCAACAATTCCGGCACTCGTCGGTTAACTGCCACCGGCCCGTGGCCTGTGTCCGGTGTGGTGAAAACCACCCGGCCCGGGAGTGTCAGCGCCCAAAAGAAGACCCGCCGACGTGTGCCAACTGCAGTGGCGCGCATACGGCGAACAATGCAAACTGCCCGGTATTCCGCAAGGAATCTCGCAACCGCCGGGCAGGCACCACCGCGCGCACCGCTGCAACAGCGCGCGCGCGCTCCACCTCCGCCACCGCAACCGAGGCCGACGCACCCGGCTCGCTCATGGCTGCCGCCAACCAGCCACAGCAGCCGGGCAAACGCCGACGGAAGCGCGGCAAGCGCGCTCAAGCTCGCCGTACCGCGCCACCCACTGCACAACCTGCCGCACCGCCCACCACGCCATCCGCTGCACAGCCTGCCGCGCCACCAGCCGCACCACAGCCCGCCCAGCGCAGACAAGCGTCCAAACCCACCGTGGTCGCCGCCCCCGAGAGGGGGACGAAGGCGAAGCGTGTGACGATATTGGACCCCAGACTGACCAAGGTCATCAGCACACTCAACCAGGTGCTGATGGCCATCCAGGATCAGCGCGACCCAGTACCGCTGATCCTGGCTTGTATCACGGAGCTCTGTACCAATGGCTGAGCTCCGCATCACCTTCTGGAACGCCGACGGGCTTTCTTCGCAAAAAGCCCGTCTCCTGAAGACTGTGCTCTCTCAGTGTCAAGTGGACATCGGCCTGATCAGCGAGACTCACCTCAGACCAGTAGACAAGTTGAAGATCTCCGGATACTTTGTCTACCGGGAGGACCACACCTCGCCGATCGGGACTGCTTACAGGGGATTAGCAGTCCTGGTCCGTCGGAATATCATCCACCAACTGCTGCCAGTACCACAACTGCAGACGTCGTACGCCTTAGGCGTGGAGATCTGCATCGACCGCCAGCCCACCCGTGTGTTCGCCTTCTACAAGCCGCCGCAAAATCGGCTCGCAGTGGCTGATGTCCGCTCTCTGCTGGACTCGTCGCTGCCCACGATTATTGCTGGCGACTTCAACGCGAAACACACGGCGTGGAACTCCAACATCGTGTGTCCAGATGGCAGACGCCTCCTGGACGACGCAGACCGCCACGGCTACGAAGTGCTCGGACCAGAAGCCCCGACGCACTATCCTTACTGTGCAGCCTACACACCGGACGTCATCGACATAGCCGTCACCCGCGGCCTGTCCGCTGCGCCGTCGCTTGACGTCCTGGATGACCACCTCATCTCCGACCACCAACCAGTCCTCTTGACGCTGAAGACAACCCCGATGATGACATCGCTGCCTTCTCCGAAGCATCGCCAGGACTGGCGAGTCTTCGCCGATCATATGGCTGAACACTCGCCGTCCTTTAGAGTAGAGAGCCCCGCAGACGTCGACCGACTCGCCACGGACCTCAGCGTTGTAATGTCCACCGCGCTTCGAGAGTCCAGACTCGACGCTGCATCTACTCGCAGACTACCCCAGCTCCCTGCCTACTTACTAGCGATGCTAGACGAGAAGAGGAAGCTGCGAAGGCAATGGCAAAACCTGCGGTGCCCGACCATGAAGACGCGGCTGAACGCTCTGGCTACCAGGATCTCTGACGCACTGGAGACAGTAGCAGTCGAATCTTGGCACTCCGCCATTGAGCGAGCCGGCGACGACTGGTCCGGCATGCATCGCCTCTGCCGCCTACTCTCCAAGAAACCGACTCCGATTAGACCCCTACTGGCCGGTGACGGAACCCCCCGCTACCGAGCCGAGGATCGAGCGGAGATCTTTGCGGACCACTTGGAGACGCAGTTTACACCGAATCCGACCGCTGATGTGCAGCACGTAGAGACCATCGAGCGACATCTGAAGACTTACTTCGAATCGCCGATAGCGCCGACAGAAGACCCCGTCGTGTTCTCCCCTGGACAAGTCCACAGGATGATTCGACGAACTAAACTGCGCAAAGCGCCCGGCCCCGATCGAGTCACCAACGAAGCCCTGCGTCACCTACCCCCGCGAGCAATCGCGACGCTGACGCGACTTTTCAACGGAATCCTCCGCACCGGGCACTTCCCATCATCGTGGAAGCTCGGCCGAGTCATCCTGCTTCCCAAACAAGGCAAGAACATCATGCTGCCTGGGAGCTATCGCCCCATCACTCTCCTGTCGACCACCTCGAAAGTTTTCGAGAAGCTCCTTCTGCTGCACATCACGCCCCACCTTCAGCCACGAGACGAACAGTTCGGCTTCCGCGCCGAACACTCCACCACTCTGCAAGTGGCGAGAGTACTGCACCACCTCGCTGCCGCCTACAACAAGCGAGAGCAGTCAGTTGCAGTATTCCTCGATATGGAAAAGGCGTTCGATCGCGTCTGGCACGCCGGACTCATCTACAAGCTGTCCACGTCTACTACTCCCCGCCGAGTAGTTAAGACCGTGGCCAGCTTTCTGCAAGACAGACGCTTCCAAGTGGCGGTTGAAGACGTCTTGTCCACGGAGCGCCCCATCCGAGCCGGTGTGCCCCAGGGAAGCTGCCTGTCGCCCGTCTGCTACGGCAGATACACGGACGACATCCCAGTCGCCGACGGCGCCATGCTAGCGCTGTATGCCGACGACGCGGCGTTCATCACCACCTCGCTGAATGCCCCGCATGCAGCGCTGAAGATGCAACGAGCACTGGATGCACTTCCCACATGGCTGAAGGACTGGAGACTCAAGGTCAACGTGGCGAAGACTCAGGCGATTTCCATCGGGCGGGCGCGTCTAAGGCCGCCCCCGGTGTCGCTCATGGGAGAGACGGTCGAGTGGTCCCCGCAGGCCAAATACCTCGGAGTGACCATCGACTCGAAACTCTCAATGCGACCCCATGTCAAGAACGTGGTCGCGCAGTCACGCGCAGCAAGGAACATCCTCCGGCCTGTGCTGGCGTCCCATCTGCCTCTCCGTACGAAGCTGTCCGTCTACAAGACGTACGTTCGCACGCGACTCACATACGCGGCTCCCGCGTGGTTCGCGCTGACAGGCGAGACGAGCCGCAAGTCACTGCGAGCGCAGCAGTCGCTGACGCTCCGCACCATCACCGGAGCACCACGCTTCGTACGGAACCAGGTCATCTCCAGAGACCTGCGCATGGAGAGCCTGGACGACCACGTTCATCGCCTGAGCTCCTCTATGTTCGCGCGCGCCGACGGAGCGCGATCCCAGCACCTGCGTGGCATCGCGCCATACCACCGGCGCCCGCCGGACGCAAGAGGACTACCACGAGACCTAGTCTCCTAGGACACGACTGCTTCCTCGCCGCTGGCTGATGGGCGCTCGCCGGTACACTACCGGTGGGCTCGACCTCGCTGAGCGGCGGGCGTAAGCCCATCCAGGACATACCACCCTGCTGCAGGTCGCTGATCGCCCGCGACTTTACGCGGGCTCGATCGCACGGCAGCAGGACATCACCGGACAAGACTCCCGGATATGACATCACGGACCAACCGGTCCCACCCAGTGCCCCGCCTGTAGTTGCAGGCGGCGTCGCTACCACTGAAAGGGGCCATTGCCCCGAACAGTTACCCCGAGGCCCGTGAGGGCCTACGAGGAAGAACCCGGCGCGCGCGTATTAATTCAGTCTCTTCCAGAGACTCATACGGCTATTGCATGCTCCCACGTCTAGGTCGCTGTATTTGATTAAGGGAATGTGATAGCAATCGCGCCCTAATCGAATAAATATTACCCGTAGGTTTAGATGAGTGAAATTGATTAAATATTACTTAGATATGTTTGATACCCTCACGTTCAGATGGTGGTTTGTTTGACGTGTTGTGGTTAAATAGATTAGATGAGAGGTCAGGGGCCGTTATAGGGGCGGTTGGAGACGGCTTTAGGTAGGGTTTTAGCGTTTTTTTGAGTTTATAGTATGCATTTTTGAAGCTTCATCGTATACATAGGATAGCTTTACCTATTGTAAATTTTTTTTTTAAAGAGCAACTGCTGAGTTTCTTACCGGCTCTTCTCAGCAGAATCTGCATTCCGAACCGGTGGTAGATTTATGACGTGTCATAAGAGCTACAAGATTTGAATTTGAATCGTTGTCTTCATGACTGCGTGGAGTCGGGGTGTTTCAATTTCGTTTTAAGTTTATATCCGATCTACTTTTACCGCTATTTTAAATGTTCCTAACCTATTGCTCTATTGAATATACATTGTAGCTTATTTTAACCAAATACTTAAATCCAGTTTTCATTTATATTCCCTTTGTTTATGATTTTTAATAAACTCATTCTATAATTGTCCGGTTTTACTTATTCATAATTTTAGTACTATTATGATAAAATCATTGATTCATCAGACATACCTATACCTATAAGTAAATGAAAAATATTGTGTCGGTGTAATGACTATTGAAAGTTGCTAACTAAGAACTGTCCAACCTACATTTCGTATGACAAAAAGCGTATTTGACATTTCTTAGCAACTTTCCATTTCTTTCTACTACTTCACAGTTCTTTATCATTGTGATTTGGTGACTTGAAACACAGGTTTTTTTACCTAGTTTAAGCACCAGTCCCCACATTAGTGTGAAATATTGATACTCAAATGTAAAATCCTATGATATTGTGTGTAATGTGGAGGAAATAAATGAATTATTATTAAAAAAAAAAAAAAAAAATGTGTCAGGAAGCGAGAGTGTGCGTGCGGCGGCGTGTCGAACAGCTCGGGCGGGGGTGCGGGCGGCGAGGCGGGCGCGGAGGAGCTGAAGCGGGCCCTGCGCGAGCGCGACGAGCGGCTGCTGGCGCTGGAGGGGGAGTGCGCCAAGTGGGAGCAGCGCTACCTGGAGGAAGCCGCGCTGCGCCAGGCAGCCGTCTCCGCCGCCTCCATACCCAAGTCAGTAGCTCCTTGACTACACACGCTACTTAAATAATTGGACCGTTCCGTAGAACAAAGTCTCATCTGCTAAATTTACAACTTGAAATTTGAGCCTTAAAAGTCACATCTGCAAGGCTCAAATCTCAAGTTATGGCCTTTTCACATCATTTTACACTTTTTATGTTTTCTGTCGCGTATAATGAAGAAGCGGTAATCGTTGGTAGACCCAAGGTGCTCGAATTGCTACCCCGCATCAACAACTACAGTATTGGAAGACCCTCCCTCCCACCCGGTGGACACACGATCCAAAGTACGATAAGCCCTTGTCAAGCGCTGGGTATAAGCGGTTGTCAAGGGTTTCTGGTGGGAGGCTTGGCCGTAGCCAGTTACCACCCTACCGTCAAAAACGTGCTGCCAAGCGATTTAGCGTTCCGGCACGATGGCGTGTAGAAACCGATAAGGGATATCGGATGAATGTACACTGCCATAGCCCTTCCAAGTTAGCCCGCTACCATCTTGGACTGCATCGTCACATACCATCAGGTGAGATCGCAGTCAAGGACGATCTTGTCATGGAATTAAAAAAAAAAGGTCTCGTAATGTGCGTTTATGTTATGCTTTCGCTTAGAGACGTGAAGATCGCGGCGTTGGAGAAAACGTCAGCGGACGCGGAACGCCTGATGGCGGAAGCGCGCAGCGAGAAGATTCGCCACATGGACGAACTGCACTTGGCGCAGAAGAAGGTAGCCGACCTCGAGAGCAGGTGAGACAGCCCATAAAATGTACTATGAGTTTGGATACGTGTATAGGTGTGAGTGTGTGTGCTTGTATAAGTACGTACGTGTTTGTGAACATTTTGTTTTGATTGGGACCTGAAGGAACAACATTAGTAATCAATTAATCTTCTCAACAAATAACAATATTATATTCATAATACTTTATAATTAATTATTAATGTCTCGGGTATCGCTGGAGCTGGTGAAAGAAACGCTTTTTTATATATATTTATACGTGTATAATCCGACGATTATACACGTATAAATAGCAATGCAGTTCGTATGCAGTGAAATAAAATCGAAAATTTTCACAGCATGCAAAAGTGAAAAACGAACTTGTTCTTGTTTAAGTCAAAAATATCACACTATTTAATGCTCGTTAGTTACAATGATATCATTTTTCTTGTTTTATTGTTTTCGGAGACATCACCAAGCTTTCAGAAAAGCTAGAAACTTAAGATCAGGTCACATAGTTCAGATTCAGTATGGGAGAGATCAGATCCAAGGGCCATTTTAATTTAAATCCGCTACTAAAATGTGGATGTAATATTTCTTCGCAGAGTCAAAGAGCTCGAATCAAAGGTGGCAGAACGGGACGCGATGATAAAGGTGCTCCAGAAGCACACGAGTGGCGCGCTGCGGAACAACTCTAGCCGCGAGGAGCTGGGTAATCAGTACCTAAGTAATGGTAATAAGTTCCTAATATCATGTTTTTAATTATTATACACAGGGTTTTAAATTATTATACACAGGATTTTAAATTATTATACACAGGATTTACCTGTGTATAATAATTTAAAACAGTGGAAGGTAGAATCACATCTGTATAACGGATCAACCGTTCTTCCTGATTTTTGGACTTGAGTAAAGGTAATACGGCTGAAATGTACAGGCAGCACTCTCACTCTGCTCAGACCTAAAACATAAGCATTAATCTGCTTAGACTCGAGACAGTGTGAAAACGAGACAGATCTATGTCCGAGCATATTGGTATCTCGTTTTAACTCTATCTTAAGGCCGAGCTAAGCCAAAGCACGCTCTATAGATTAGAGTTCTTCAGAATATTCTCGAAGGTGTACGAAGTCCACCAATTCGCATTCAGCAGCGTGGGAGACTAAAAGCCTTTTCTGAGAGGAAACCTGCGCTCAGTAGTGAGCTGTTGATTGATTGGTGATGGTGATGATGATGATGTTGCAGTGGGTCTGTCGTCGGGCGCGTCGTTCTCCAGCGCGGAGGGCGTGGGCGCGGGCAGCGCGGTGGCGGGCCGCTACCGGCACCTCGCGCGCCGCAACTACTCGCCTCACAACGACAACACTAGTGGTACGTACTTAGACGCAACGAAATACGCTGCAAATTAGCCGCCGACTGAACCGGTCAGCGGGCGTTTACCCGCAAACTGCGTACACTAGGGTTAATCTCAGTTTCAATTCGATCGATCGTATAAGAGTTCGATGACATTAAATGAACCTTTTGTATTTTTATTTGGAGCGTATCATGTGTGTAAATGTATAATAATGCATACACGAAATTGAGCTCTAATTGGATGTTGTTATGGTTTATTTTACTTTGGAATGGGCAAGACTATAAGTAATGGTAAGGTGAGAATCAAACAGCCGACGGTTATGTCTTCAGTCAGTATCTTTACCGTTGGGTTATTGAGGCAAACTTAGAGCTAGCAAGCTATTGTAGTTCAACGTTTCTGAAACGAACCGCTAAGGTGTGGAACGCACTTTCAGAGTCTGTGTGTTTCCGGCCAGTACCTTAGTAATTTGAGTACATTCTACACGAGCCTTTTCTAGGCAAGTGCGAACCTAAACCTCATCAGTATTTTCCATCATTGAGTGTCGTCAAGCGTTAATCTATAGAGCCTTCTCTGACTTAGCTCAGATAGAGGTTAAAACGAGACACACATATGCTCTGACATAAATCTGTCTTGTTTAAACACTGTCTTGAGTCTGAGTAGAGTGAGAGATTTCAGTCTTAGAGTGCGGTCTATAAATTTCAACCTAATTGTCGTTGTGTTGCAGGCTGCGGCTTCGACAGCTCGTCGCTGCGGCTGGAGGAGCAGCTGGCAGCGCTGGAGTCGCGGCTGGAGCGCCCGCCCGTGCCCGCCGTGAGTTTCCTGCCCGACCCCGCCCACTCCCCGCACTCCTCCCACTCCTCCCACTCTTCCCACTCCTCCCACTCCCCACACTCCCGACCACACGCCCACTACTACTGAACACCTCTACCGCAGCATCCGATATCTACAATGAGATCATCGCAATCAATCCCAATTTACTTTTTTTTAAAGCAAAGATGATTTTGACAAATATTCTCCTCTCCCCTCCAAATAAGCGGAAAGCTTGTATTAGAATTTTGTTGTAATTGGCACTATACACACATTAATAGCTACAGTACGCGACAGAGCTTTGTTGCAGGCGATGCGCATGCGTCGAAAATTTCTGTCCGACAACTTCTGACAGACGTTGTCGGACAGAGATTTTCTGTTTCCTGCATCTGAAATGCCTCGGAAAAGGAGGTAAGATCTGAAAAATTCTGACAGTGTCCGTAGGTCTATTTCCTGCCTCTGAAATGCATTGAAAAAGGACGTAAGATCCTGATAGTCTAGGGCGGGGGTCTCACTCTATAAACAAAGAGTGCCTTTTCTAACAGTAATTTCTGATTGTATGGACGCATGCGGAAAGCCAGGTCGGTCATATATTACGTCACTGTCGCATACTATAAAACAATGTACCATTAGCACCATACATTTTTGTCAGTAGCCATGATTGCGATGATCGCTATGTGATAATCGCCAAGTGACAATAATTCACGTCCTATACAATGAGGCTAGTCCAATGTAAAAATGTCTCGATATTTTAACCTCGAATTCTTTCACATTCTAAAAAAAACACAATCTGAATTTTTTACCTAAATATATATATTTATAAATAAAAATGACAGTTATACAAATATAAAACATTCCAAGTAAAATATAAATAAATACAGATTTACTTACTAATATTGATCAATAATTCAATTTTAAATTCAAAATTATACCAAAAGGGATAGACTGAGAAAATCTCTCTCCGTTTTTGGTGTTAGACTACGCTATTTTCTTCGATGACAAAATCGTCCTTGACTGCAATCACACCTGATCGTAAGTGACGATGCAGTCTAAGATGGTAGCGGGCTAACTTGGAAGGGGTATGGCAGTGTAGATTCAACCCATATCCCTATTCTGTTTTTATATTTTCGACGATGGTGCTAATTAAGTTGTACACAAATCGATACTAATTTGCCAAATCTAAAAATAGTACTTTCCTTTTCCTCGTGGAACTGTGAACATAACGCTTGCAATAAATTGTGTTTCCGCTATTTCGTTTAGTGTAAAGATTTGTATACAACCATTTTTGAGTACCATTGTGAACAATGTTAAAAAAATCTGTAACACAACATTCCTGCAGTCTTTATTAAACATATATGTTTGTTAACATAGTATTTGTGTTCGGTGTGTTTTTAGATTGTGTTGAAGTGACTTTTTGCCTAACATTATGCTTCCTAACATTATTAGAGTCGGTTCAAGGCGTCAGTTTAATTTTTACAAATAATAATTATTTATTAAGAAATAATATATATATCATATCATAGATATTATAGATCACTAGAATCTCCGAAAACTTCGAATATTATTACATAATTAATAAAATCATATAAAAATATATACTAGACATCGAGTGTGCTGCCAAGATTTGAATTTCTTCCAAACTGATTTCTTGAATAGACTTTAGTATTGATGTTTACTGAAAAAGCCTTTTTCATCGACTTGATATAGACAAACAAACTATGATAATATATAATCTATATTATAATAATATATAATCGCAATATACAATGTTATTTTTTAGTTATTGAAGAGCCGAAACCCCAACTTTCGTTTAAAGAATCTGTGGATTTATTTTCTCATACATACAATACGAAAATAATTTTTGTTTCTTATTGGCAAAAATAAGTAAACAAGCGCCGACCGGTGGCGTAAGTAAGAAATAAGTTTATCTCACTTGATATGTTTTTAACGCATTTTTGGGATAAACACAAGATATTTAATGCAATCGAATTATTATTGCAATCGAAAAAGTTTCAGATTCTGAACAAATTGTATTCAGTTTAACGAAAAATAACATTGCAACTTGCGTTGTGTGTATTTGCAAAAATAACCCCATATTTTTTATAATATTGTAATATTAGAAAATGTTATACAATTTAACCATAAATACAAAATAAATTCTCCAAATGGTGCCTTATTCAGTAAGCCCACGTATATATGGCAACTTATTTTTTGTAGATTTTAAGAATCTCGAAATATGCGAAGAAAATTAACTCCACTAGTCGTTATAATTCTTATCTGCTCGATATTATTCATATATGTATAGTTTCATTGAACTTTAAAGGTGCTGATTAAATTGTACACATGTCCTAAAAATATAAACTAAAGGAGATTGATAAGGCAACAAAATCCGCCCCTCATACACTCAAAAAAAAAAAAGTTCCAGATTTCGACAAATTGTAAATGTATTTATATACTTGAAGATATAAACTTTATTTTAATATAAAGTTTAGGTGATAAAAAAAATAGTAAGTTACAGAAAATATTACCCAAAAAGAGAGTGTTTCTTTTACTTTTCTTACATTTTCATACATTTTAGTCGTTTTTTAAGCTTTGATTTAATATTTTAGAATGAAGCGCTCCATGAACCATGGTAAACGTAACTGATAATGATGCTCATTTTTATAAGCTTTTATATGAGTATTAATTTATTTTGGTTCCGTGAACGCTTCATTCTAAAATTTTTTTTTTTTTTCGAGTGTATGAGGGGCGGATTTTGGGCCTTATCAACCCACCTCCTTTCTTGTGTGTACGAAACATTTGAAATATTATATTATTCAAAAGCTCTAGGTTTCGTGTAGGGTCAGATGTCCAACAATGAAACAGTGGTACACAATAAAACACTGTGATATTTCTAAAATTCTGCGTTGCCATTTCGTGCATTATATTGCGTTAGGACACTCTCGTGAACCCCCCGCCCTAGCCCAATTTGCATCGACGCCGCGTGCGAGAAGATGTGTTTGCGGAGCACTTTTGGTTTTTTTCGACAAAAAGTAAGTATTTTTAGCATTCTTTATAGATTTTTTACTAAATTATGGTTGAAAATTTCATAAATTTCATGATCAATTAGCATTACACACATTTCGTAGATTAATGTGCAATAAATTATATCTTAAAGTGTTACAATTTAGTGGGTAAAAAATTGAGATTAGTAAAAAAAACCTTAGGTAGTTCACAATGAAACAGTTGCACAGTAACACAATGAAACACTATTTCAATGTGTATCATTTTGTTTTATTGTGTACCGTATAATTGTACATACATAATATCATGTATTTTCCGGGCAAATTAATAATTTTTGTGGCTACAAATTCACAAATTAATCTTATTAACATTAAATTTTTTATAATACCAGTAATAGTACTGGTAACCTGATTAAAGTTAATTAAAAATAAATCCTTTTGTGATTATTAACTCAAGCATTTTTTTTTATTCACCTACTCCATAAATTACACAAAAGTCGAGACAATACTATTAATGTTTCATTGTTGAATTTGTGGTGTTTCATTGCGTACCACCCCTGTGGACACAATGAAACATTTCCCATTTTTTAGTTTATAATTTTTTGTCGATTGATTACATATTAATTAAAAAACTTGTAAATGAAATTCGATGCCGAATAAAATTACCTACACACCTGTAAAAAATTAGGCTTCTATCTGTAAAAACAAAAGGTGCATGAGACTTTGAATTTTTTGTGTTTCATTGTTGAACACATGACCCTACACCATTGTGTTATAAGGCTGGTTTAATAATATTATAATCCAAAATCTAAAAAATTGAAAGTCGAATATTTTGATCCAAAGTATTAAGTAGTGTAAACATAGTCAACATAATTATAAACTAGCTGATGCCCGCGACTTCGTCCGCGTGGATTTAGTTTTTAAAATCCCGCGGGAACTCTTTGATTTTCCGGCATAAAAAGTAGCCTATGTCACTCTCCAGGTCCTCAACGATGCCCATGTAAAAAATCACGTCGATTCGTAGCTCTGTTGCGGCTTTATTGAAGGACAAACCAACAAACAAACACACTTTCGCATTTATAATATTAGTAAGGATTCACGTAAGTATTGTGATTGCATTTTGTTTTAAACGCTAAATAATCTAGCAATTATGGAGTAATAATTTGGATTAAATTATACCTATTCAATTTTCAATATGTAGATTTTGGATTACATAGGTTATTTAAACCGGTCGATAGTCGGTAGCTAAACTAGATATAAATGATTGGTCACAAACGTACGCCAAAGTTAGAATTTATATAATATTAGATTATTCAGATACTCAGTTTCTGTAGAGTAGTTCGAAATAATTTTGTAATATAATGGCTTAGTACGTTAGGTGTAGGCAATGTTTTGTTTTACTTATTCTCGTATTTATTCTAGATACTATACTTTTATTTTAAGAAGGTATACCTGTAAGTATTGGCAGTTGAATTTTTCACACCTTTGTTGGCAAAGGTTGAGTTAAATCGGTAGATACGCAAAACTATAATAACACAATAAACTATGATTTCAACTTTGTTAAACTAAGAGCCGTCTTCACCAATGTATAATAAATCTTATCCGAGCGTGATACTTGGGAGATTGTCAATACAAAAACTGTCAGAACGCCCAATTTTTTCCTTGATTAAGCGTTAGGACGTTGAGGAAATCAGCACTTAATCAGGGTGGTATGGTTCTTGCAATTCACGAGGGCACGTGAGCTTTACTTGTGGTTACGTCGTGTACATGCACATTGCGTAAGTGTGCGTGCCAGTGCGAGCGGTCAGGCGCGAGACCTCTCGCTCACACTTGCACAGATACGACACACAATACAATGTGCATGTACACGACGTAACCACAAGTAAAGCTCACGCGCCCTCGTGAATTGCAAGAACTATATCTATGGCTATTTCAATAGCTTTCTTTATGAAATTATTTAAAGAGGCGTTGTCAACAGTGTTTGTTGTTGTCATTTTTATCTTTTTTAATAAAAGACCAAATTATGATGAAATCAAACAGTATAATACTGAACTTATGTAATATATGATTCTACAGTACCTTCCTAATCGAATCCTAATCTTTATGTGCCTTTATCGGCAAGTTATGGCCCAAGATCCCGTGGGAAATTTTGAGCACATACTTGATAAAAGCTCAATGGCCGCTATTCTTTATTTGATTTTAATTTATAACTGAGACTAGAAAGGACTCTGATCGCTTAAGGGCCAGTTGCCTGAGTGGCCGGCACGGTTACGTTACGGCTAAGTTAGGTTTAAAGCTAAATGTGACAGCCGAAACAAGCAAATCGCGTTGCACGAGTCCTTTTTTAGTTAACTTTTGACTTTAACTTTAGCCTTAAACCTTACCGGCCGAATGCGAGGGTTCACGGTCAAGTTAACCTCAAAATAAAACTTCAATGGACATTTATCAATATTTTTGATGGATTGTGACAGTTTGTTATTTTGTTAAAAGTACAAATAAAATAAGTAATCTTATCTACGAGTATTTTCCGAAGTATTTATTCGCAAAATAAATTGAAGATGAGAGTTCCAGTGATGAAGAAAATATAATGGGTAGAATATCTTTTCCAAGGAAAAAAATCATTACACAAATCAATCAATGTCCGTAGCAGATCAAGTAAAACAAAGCAGCAGGAGCAAATGCAGAGTTTCTTGTCGACTCTTCACCAGAAATCGTCGATTTCAATGTGGTGCAGAAACGGCTCGAGGGATTAATGATGTGTATGGTGGTGGTGTCGCAAAAGAAAACAGTGCGTTTTTGGTTCCAACGTTTTCGTTCTGGAAATTTCGACCTGCAGAACAAGCTCCGTGGACAGCCGGAGACCAAAGTTGATAATGAAGAATTGAAGGCTCTTGTGGAAGCGGATCGCAAACCACGTCCGAGCTAGCTGCTCGTCGGCTGTAGTGTTAGTGATAAAACTGTTAATGTGTGTTGTGTAACGGGACGAATTCCATACATTAAATATATTTATTTTGAAAATTTTATTCGGAGGATGCTTTAATTATAGTATCGATACTGAGCCCAAAACAATTTTTTTTGAATTTTTTGTCTATCTGTGCGCGAAAACTACTGAACAGAATCAACATATAGCATACTTTTTATCCTGATAAACGAAAGGGTTTATCCGGGATAGGGGATAAAAGTTTTTGTTGATTTTGCTCCATAACTTTGTCCACTGTAAACTGAATTTGATATTTCTTTTTTTAATATAATGTGTGTACTATTAGAAGTATTTTTTTCAATTTTGGTGAAGGTCTAATAAGTATTATCGGAGATAGAGAACATAACTTCTCGTGGAGTTGCAAGTCACTCTATAAACTTTTTCCACGTGGACGAAGTCGCGGGAATTAGCTAGTTATTACATATTTTAATTAACAACAGCTCTTTAGATATCTGTGCTTTAGATATTGTCAATAAGTTATGTACTTAAAGCTATTGAATATCTAATTAAATTATAACATTGTATCAGTTTTGTAAATAGTTAGAATATGTTTTTTAATAAAAGAAAAACCTCTATTTAAAATCTTTTATTTAGCTTACAATGTATGTATGTACAACAAAGTACCAAAAAATGGTTTATTTCCTTACTATTTCTGTATTATTGTTAATAAATGTGACTTCCTGACTTTCTTTTAAGTCTGAATATTCAGTTCCAATTGACTCCTCAGTCACCTGTAAAAATAAATAATTACAAACCAGCTTTTGCCTGCACCTTCGCTCACATCAAGTTAAATTTTTTAAAACTCTATTTTCCCTCTTTAAGGGTTGAATTATCAAAACCCCTTTTTTTAGCAGATGCCTACTTCATAATAGCTATACATATCTGTATGCCAATCAGTATGATCCGTCCAGTGTTTTGAGTTGTGATATAGTCAATGATTTACAGTCTTGATTTTGGTATGGTATTTTATTCATAATTACCATTAATTACCATAAAATATTTGGTAGGCATATTGATTTTGTTTGTGTATAATGTAACCTGTGTCACCTGGACCGACCTGGACTGAATCGATTGATACCTCATTCATTAAAATCGGCTCAGTAGTTAACACATTTTTATCCCGGCAAAAGAGAGCTCCTGCGAAAATTAAAAACCTTTAATCCACACGGACGAAGTTCCGAGATAGTCTAGTTAAAATATAAACAGGTACTCACAGTTTGTGGTTTAAAATCATCATTTATTGATATATTTATAAAATGATCCTTCACATGCTCTATCGGGCACATGTTAATAAGTATAGTTGGGACCAGTGTGTGTGAACGCTTTTTAATAATACTGTGAAAAATCCCTTTTTCCGTGATCAGTGTCACTTACTTTGCATTAACATCCATATTATTTTTCTTTGTAATAAAACTAAATAAAATGACTATTTCGACAAAAATCTTTTAGTTGACAATCCAAGAGAATGTAATCACTCCGTGTTGACAATCAACAAACACAGATGAAAAGACAACTATCACATAATCACAGACTAGAACACTGACTGTTATTTCAGCATAATGTTGCATGTTGATAAAATAATTCAACATAATAAGACTAAAAAACCGAGAAGGGAATCATCATTTTACTGGCAGCCCCATTAGCTGAAGTTAATTTTGACGGGGGTCAAAATTGGCGTTGTGCAACGCCTATAATGGAGGTCAGAGCTCGGTAACGGTAAAAGTTAAAGTCAAATGTAGCCGCGGTTACAACTTTAACTTAACTTTAAACGGCCACTCCGGCAACTGGCCCTAAGTCTTTTAGTCTAAAGTCGCAGAGTCGTACCAATATAGAGAGCCAGATGCTTTTATTTAATTAGAGTAACTTACTTTTCAGCTTATGAAATATCTCCTCAAAATTTTCCACCGGTTCTGGGGTTATATGTTTAAAGAAATAAAATCTAATTTTAAGAGAGTGTGGATATTTTGGTAATCCATTTTTGTACTCGATATATTTTTAGAGGCTTGTTGAATAATAAAAGAACATGTGTTTTGTTTGTTGTAGTTTTAATAATAACCATTCCTAATATTAGATTTTTGAGTTTCGCTAAGAATAACGACGAAAATAATGAATTAATCAAATAAGTCCGCCTTGAATTTACGAATGTATACTAAAAGAGTTTTAAGATATTGAAGAACCTAAACCTGGACCTTTCAAGAATTCATGCATGACTGTTTTGTAAAGCTTATAACAAATAATAATTTAGCTTGTGGAGTGACTAAGTATTACTGCAGTACTCAAACTTCCAAATAACAATGATTTTTTTCTTTGTTGCGTTATTAAGGCAGGTTTAAATTGATCCAATAACTGTCGACAACATCGCCCTCTAGCAAGCCCTAGCTGGCATGGCAAGTGCCGTTAAAACACTGATCAAATATCGCCTTTCCATCAACTTCACGATATAGAAACGAAATGATGACTATAATTTATTTTTCCTTAGCAGCCTTAAACGATAAACAAGTGATTTCGCGCAGAAAGACGTATGCGACGTGCTAGCCCAGCACATAGGACGTTCTTATTGCACTGAAAATGAAACCGTGCAGCGCTTACAAGCGTCCGCATTACGTTCGTCGGTTACGCATTACGCTAGTTAGTAACTTCATCGTGGGATTTGAACCGTAGGTATAGTTATAGCATTCTCTGTCGACAGTCACTGGATAAATGAAAACCTACCTATCATTAGCTTTTCCTTGAGTTGACTTTGGCAATGAATAACTCTTTCAATGAACAGTTTACTTTACAAAAACCATTTATCAGGATAAAACGAGGACTCTGACAAACAACTGTGTGTGTTATACAAGTTGCATGATTTGTTATTTTGCTTATAGCTTCGGTCGCTTCGGACCCATTAGGCAACAGTTTGCGGCTGACTGTCGGCTAACTGACTCTAGCTGCAAATCGGATTCAAACTCAAGAGTTTGTAGTCTGTGTTCCACTGTAGCAAACTAGTGCTAGCAAATTATTGATAAACTAGATGAGCCCTTTGCGGGAACTCTTTAATTTTCCGAGATGAAATGTAGCCTATGAGTTAATCCGGGATTTGAGCTAGTTCCATTCCAAATATCACCCAAAATGGGTTTATTCGTTGTGGCATGAAGGAGTAACACACACATACACATACTTTTCGCCTTTATAATATTAGTTTGATGTGACTATGAATGGCTAGTTGATATAATATCAGTGTAATGAGGCGCTAATAGAATGAGACTTAAAGCTAAGCGCCGCAAACTGCGTACAGTACGTTTGTACGTTACAGCTTGGACAGCTGTAACGTACAAACGTACTGTACGCAGTTTGCGGCAAAATATATGAGAAGCAAACTGTCGGCCGTAAACTATTTGTAAGTGATTTGTAATTTGTCTAACTGCGCCGAAGCTCATATCGTTAAATGGATACTGAATATCTGATAATGATCTGTGTGCTTGAATCTCACGGAACCTTGGTCTTGGGACTTGGTTTGCATAGTGTTGGTGTTCCGGCTTGTTGCAGCTTAATATGAGTGAACGAATGAGGTAAGTACTAATCTCTAATACTGTTTGTTTGTAAGCTTTGTGTAAGCTCATTAACTTAGTAACAAATAAAACTTACTTTTTATATTTTTTAGAAATTATTATCGAAATTCCCAGCAAAAATAATCCTCATTATAATAATATAAATGAGAAAGTGTTTGTTTATTGATTTTGTCCTTTAATCACGCTGCAACAGAGCTACAGATCGAGTTTTTTGCAGGGGTATAGTTGAGGAAATGTAGAACGGCTTAGGGTGACTTTTTACCCCGGAAAATTAGAGTTCCCGCGGGATTTTAAAGACTAAATCCACCGGCACGGATTCGCTGGTAAAAAGCTAGTTTCCAATGAAAATAAATAGAAAAATTCGGTTCAATAGTTGTAATAATATCATGCCGTGTTGAAAATGATAAGTAATCCCTTCTTTCCCTCCAAAGGTAAACGTAAACGTAAAGTTTGTGTTAGGAGTCTCTTGGGTTGGCATGGCAGCAGGGGCGTGCAGTTCATACAGGCAAAAAAGCACTGCCTACTTTAACAAAAACGTCCCTTTCAAATACCTATTTCCCGCACGGCGCGGCGCGGGCGTAACCGATGGGCGATCTACGCTATCGATCGCTACAGACTAGCAATTACTTAGCGACTTAACTTTTCATTTTACCTAATATATGACGTATACTTGCGTGCCCTAATGCCTACCCGAAGCCCAAAACCTGTACAGTGGTGTTTGAACTTTGAACCTATAGTATGTTTACGGGCTTACACTTTATATTAACAGCGTGGGCTATGCTGCTTCCCCGGGCTGGGCGCGGTGGGAGCGCGCGGCAACGGTCGCGGCGAGGAAGCCCTGTTGCTGGAGCGACAAGGGAGGGCGTCGCAGCAGACGCGCTCCTCGTCCCTTCCCCCGCCGCCCTCCGCCTTGCCGCGGCCCCCGCGCAAGCCCTCTGCAAGGACTACTAGATATGATCGCTTAGAACACAGGGACGCGCGAAAGGTGAGCCCTTTTAGGGATCCGTACCCAAAAGCTGCCAACGGGACCCTATTACTAAGCTTCCGCTGTCCGCCCGTCCGTCCGTCTGTCAGCGGGCTGTATCTCATGAATCTTAATGGGTAGATACTTACTTGAAATTTTCACAGAATGTGAATATCTAGTTATTGCTGCTATAACAACAAATAATACAAAAAAAGGGGGTTCCCATAGAAGAAACCCTTCGTGTGCGAGTCCAACTCGCACTTGGCCAGTTTTTTCTATCTAGGTAAACTATATCCCCTTAGCTTAAAAGGTAGACAAGTGTTTTCTCGCAGAAAGGCGTTAGCAAAACGCGCGCACAGAGCATAGGATGTCTTTACCACGCTGACAATAAAACCGTACTACAAATGAAAAAAGGAAAAGACATTGTCGTAAGGCGTCCGGCTCATACGAAATTCGATTACCTACGCATTTCTCCCAAAAGTTTTCCGCGACTAAGGTATTTACCTTTCAAGACAGTTGAGGGAAAACGGATTATAAATACGTAATATGCATCTTCTTTTTAATAGGAGTAATAATCTTCGTATTCTTGCACAAAATCGACATAGAAATGTTATCACATCCGTTTTTCTATAAAAATTCTTGCGTGCCTAGTTTTGGACAAAATTCACTTGTAAAATTCTGCGTTTCCCAACTTTTTCTGTAAAAGCCCACATTTGCAATTAGTGGCACTACCTCCCTCTTTTTATGCATATACAATATCATAGACTACCTCTATAAAACATCACTGTGGGCGCTATTTAATCAAAAACACGAAGCACAGATGTACCTACGTGATAATCTAAATAAATATTATGTAAAAGCTTCTTGTTTATATATAACTAGTGGTTCGCCCCGAACTGAGACCTCGCGATATCCCATAATTCCCAAAAGTTTTATTTATATATTGTAATAATTAACTTTTAACATTAGACGCAATAAAAAAAATAATAGTTGACATAAAACTGTTTTACTGACACAGCGCCATCTATAGTGAAGCATTATAGTGAAGCATTATAGTGAAGCTATTAGCTTCACAATAATGCTAATAGATGGCGCATTAAAATTAAATAATTTCGTTTCTTTATAACATTTATCTAATTTTAGTATTTGTTGTTCAAGTACAGGATATAACTGAATTTTCAACCAAGTTTCACGTTCTAATATTCAGTAATTCTTGACATATGGCTCAAATTAAAATCTCCACTTTGAAACCCCCCCATTTGGTCAATTTTTAGGGAAAAATTAAAAAAAATATATTTTTGTACTCTGTTCAAAGTCGTCTTTAAAAAGATATATCGCAAGTCTATGTAGAGCAACAAACAAGATTTTACTTCAAATACGCTTCTATGAGAGCCCCCCTGAAATAAAGCTTTTTATATTTTTTTATACAATGTTCGACTGAAGGCCATCAGTTTACATATTATATTTAAATTTGAAGTAATTACGTTCAGTAATTCAGAAGTTATAGGGCTCTGACAGACATTTAGACGAACACACTTCTCTGTCTAGTAGGCAAGCGCCCTAGTTGACTCAGAGAACTTCGCTTCGCTCGTTCAAATATAACCTAATTATAGGAATGTGACAACAACAACAAAGTAATTTCCCTTACGTAGAGCTTAAAAATAAAATATTGTTATTGAAGCCCACGGATGTCGACGGTCTTTCTTTAGAACTTCTAATGAATTTATAGCACCCACTTGACAACCTCAAGTTCTCATTAGATTGATGGATAAAAGGACGACATCGCTATTTTGGTCTATATGAAAGGGCAAAGGTAATATCTTGATGCGTAAACTTTTACGTAAACAAGGCTCCAACATAGATAAATATAAATAGGTATATTTCATGGAAAATATATAACATAGGTCTGATGTCTAAGTTATCTTCAATCTTAGTTAGTTATCAGTGATATCCTGATGTCTAAGTTTTCTTACCATGTTGAGGACTAGTTACTAACGACTAGAATACCAAATAAAACCCAATATTCCTTTGAAAAAGGTTTTTATTTTTAAGTCAGGCGTTACTAGATAAGTATTACGTTAGGTACTACATAGTAACGTACTTGCTGTTTTTTTACACGCATACGTCATGACGCGCACACCATACTCAAACTCGTGTGCAGTACTGAAAATACATAAAAAGAAGTTTTTAAATCACTGCTTGATGTTTTAATAAAGCAAAAGCGTTTTCTTTTTTCAAAGGATTCCGACGGTTCCGGCTCAATAGCTTCTACGGCATCTCGCAGTTCCCCACTGCCATATGACACAGTAACTCAACGCAAACTACCCTCAGTGCCAACATCAGCATCCTTGCCTGCGGCTGAATCGCGCGAATCTCTTGTAAGACCGCGCGACTCCAGTCTGCCTTCACCATCCAAACTCGCAGTGTATGCAGCCGCGCGTAGACGCTCTGCTGAATCCGCCAAAGATAACAATAAGCGAGGGCATCAATATCGTATACAGTTTTAGAACCACAAGTTTAAGAATTGAGCTCTTCTTATATAGGCCATTATTTATTGATCAAATTCAAATTGTAATCGGCAATGCAAAAAGAGTTCTACAATTATGTACCTTTTTTAATTAATTTATTTATTGCTCAGATTTATTGTTATAAAAAGAATACTTAAATCAAGATGCCTAAAGAAAGCGCGTGTGTGTGAAAGTGTGTATTTCACCTCATCCGCATACAGCATCAAAAATAATGCCTACAATAAAATTACTGCGAAATTTCAAATTTCACAATTCAAAGAATATATTATGCCTTAACTAGCTGTTTTTAGAGTTTGTTGTGTTAAAAGTGTTGTGACTTTATACTTAGCTTTAAAGTTTAGTTTTACATTAGCTTAGTAATTTTTATTGTTTTGTATTTGATAAATAAAATGATATATATAAGAATCTTATTACCCACCTACAGTTTACGATATATTTACAGTTTTTTTTTATACAAAAATAGATTTTAATCCTAAGACTGACCCGTTACATTTTAGCTTTGTCATCACAATATATTTTTTATTCTGTATCTTTTTATCTTTTTTGTATAGTAGAGAATGGTAATTAGAACTAACTGTATATTAGTTACTATATTATCGTCTCTACTACCATTTGTCTCTATTGTTGATAAATTGTATGTAGTGAAATTAAGAGGCTCTTGCGGAGAACTAGGTAGTGACAGAATGCCCTATGTTGAGCAGAATCTATTTTACTCTAAAGATAGATCTGGAACAGAATTTCTCAAACGATTTTGGACGATTTTAATACATCCCACTATCGCTTTACCCACCCATGGGTAAGAAACCAATGCTTTGAGAACCACTGTTCACTAATCTAGTAAATGAAGGGAGTTACGATTTAAATACTCACATTATTTGGCTCGAAAATCGTATCATCTATTTCGGAACGAAATTGTTTGTATAACGATAACATCGGGTAAAGAAACTCAAAGTGGAAATAAAATAAGCAACTAAAAAATAATAATTCAGTTCTTTAAATTTTCTAGTCCAATTGCAATATTAATTATATTATTATTTATTTGAATATAATTTGTTTTATAATTTTTGAACAAAAACGAATTTGTTTATTTGGTGCTCATTTAAATAATAGAAGCTCTAGGTATTAATCAACTTCTTATATTATGTCTTCATCATGATATAGCTAATTACATAATAGGTATTTTTAATAGAATTAAAATAAGTTTCTTAGCTAATACTAATTTGTTTTATTTTGCACTTGAATTTTAATAGAAGAAACCTTTGGACAAAGGACTGACCCTGTATTTTCGTTAGAAATTGGGACTTGGGGATTCGCGGATAATTAAACCCATACACGAAAGGCAGCCGCTGGCCGAGGCGAGGGTAGAAGACCGTGCAAGAGACTTTTGTCCAGTAGCGAACCACTATCGGTTTATTAAGAAAAAACAAGACAAAAAACCATTTTTGTTTTTTCATATGATTTTACTTTTTATATTAATTTTATATTCTTAAGTTCTTTGCAAGTGAGCAAATTGTTCTTTGAGAATAAATTCTTTAAACCTAAACCTAAGAAATCCGACCGAATTGATAACCTTTTCCTTTTTAGAAGTGGGTTAAAAAAGACTTTAATTGGTTTCTACGCAGTATCGTAACGTAACGCTGAATTGCTTGAGGGCATGGCATTTTCCATAATTATGTTAGCCTCCCACCAGGCAAAATAAAATCAAATAGCAAGGCCTTGATCCTGACACTCGATGGAGAGGAATGAGGCCACGAGCCGCGACCTCGCAGCGTTTGCGCAACGCGCGGCACCGCCGATACTGGCGGGAGCCGGAACGAGGACAATCACAGGGGACAATGTATGAACTGCATACATAAGTGTTACGCACGTATACGTGTTCACTTGTGCGTAGAAACTTTGTTCCATTCTCAACTCTTCTCATTCGAGAAGAAGACATGCAGGGCGATCGGCTAAAAATATATCAATCCTTAAAGGACAATGTCAAAATATGGCCATATTTTGACATTGATGATGCCCCGATCGCCCTGCTGTGCCCAGTCAAGAAATAATTTCCATTTCTAGCATCATCTTTCTAATGATCCTAACACAAGTCACTTACAGCAGGAAATCGTTGCTCTGAAAATATCGCAACTCTCTGGGAAACTCTATGCGCCACTGCTAATCTGTACCTACCCTCATTTTATACTTATTTTAACAAAAACAGGTGCCAACTTGATTTTAGTGGCAATAATAACATAGGTACCGGTGATAGGTACTTAAATATTCTGAAAGTATTAAGCTCCGCCCACAGTTCACAAGCTCATTATTTTCCGCTCTTACATGAATTTCGACATCGCACGTGAATCATCCACTGGAAGCTGTTAACCTTCGCAATAAATATTTTATGCTTTGCCTTTTCCTTACCCCTATTTAGCTGTAAACCCCTACATATATCTAGGTATAGAGCGTATTTTGACTTTTGCCTTTTTACATGTTATTGGATTTCTAAACTCTATATCTATGCTTATGAGCTCAATACAGAAGTATAGAGAGAATATGTCATACGGTCTAGCTAGCTTAGTCTGAATTGCTATTTAGACTACAGTTTAGCCCTTTCACCTTAGACACCTTTGCATTGATTAAGTATTAATGAAAAGGTGCCTAAATAATCTCCAAAATTAAAACCTTACAAACTTAACGGGAAGTCAATTAAAATTTAAAATTAATAGCGTTGTAAGTTGACCTTTTCCACTCGGTGTAAGATTTTCAAAAATAGAGTAAATAATTGAAGCGATAAATCGATTTCTCTTGACCTAAATTTTGTAGGTCAAAGCCATGTCATAGTTTGATATATACGTTACAGTTTGCCTTTTTTGTCTCGTAGGAGGCTTTAGTCGTGGCTAGTTACCATCCTACCGTCAAAGACATGTCACCAAGCGATTTCGCGTTCCGGCACAATGGCGTGTAGAAACCGATTAGGGATATGGGTTGAAGTATACTGCCATACCCGCTACTACTTTAGACTGCATCGTCACTTACCATCAGGTGAGATCACAGTCAAGGACTATCTTGTCATTGAACAAAAAAGAAATTAAGTACCTATTAAATCTTTGAACTTTCTTACTAGATTTGTTGGTTACCTATCTACTCCATTACCTGAGGGCTTAATTATTTTTAAGTACCTAAATGGAAGGCTGATTGGATGAATGGAAGTGTAGAATGGATGCATATTGCACCTACGGCTCGTGCCACGAGAACTTGCGAAGTAGTCAATTTCAAGGCTGATCATAGTTGCGTCCGGGGAGCGAAGTAAGCGCACAGTACCGCACTCAGGACACATAACCACTTGTAAATCTGGCAGCCCAAACCATATCAAACCAAACCGTTCAATATCAGCTTTCGTGTCGCGTATCGTGCCCACTTCGATTTGTACCGGTTACAAAACAATCGAAAAAAGTAAAACAATGAGGCAGATAACTGTAACGTAACAGTAAAATCGAGCCGAACGAAAATAAACAGATGGAGACAGCGCAGCGCAGCGCGGCACGGCGCGGCGCGGCGTTGGGCACGTCGGGGCACGGGGGGGCACACTTGCGCTCGGCGCTCGCAAGTCACACGCTAACCCAATTCCTGCGTGCTATCGGCTTTCACAACTTTGCGTCATGCGCAGGGTTACCGCCGCCGTTGCCGTCTTGAACTGCATTCTTTTCTAAACCGTGATATGACAAGCATTGAGGTCTATGTTGGAGCGCGCTTGCGTAGAAGTAAATTAGGTCCCTGAATACTAATAGATACTGCTAGATAGCGACATCTATTGAACTTGAATTGAAAGTTCTACTGAACTCCACATTTTGAACTTCATTGGAAGGACCTCTTGTGTTTAGAATGAAATACGAGTATAAGCTAAATCTAGTTTTTTATCATTACCTATAGTCGCTGCCTATACTATACTATGGATAAAAAGTTAAGTATAGTAAAAAGCGAAAGTTTGGATATATGGATGGATTGATGTTTGTTGCTCAATCACGCCGCAACGACTGAACCTATTTGGCAGAAGGCACAGAGATAGAATATAGTCTGGAATAACACATAAGCTATTGTGTGATCCCGGAAAATAAGAGAGTTCCCGCGGAAATTTAAACCTCAATCCACGCGGACGAAGTCAAGGGCATCAGCTAGAAAAACTATTTTCAATAAATATTATTCAGTTGCCATTTATTTTGTACCTTTATGTAGAGCTAATTTTTTTTTCTTTTTAAATGGCATCAGAAAAGAAAAAAGAAGACGGAAGAAAGAGTTATGTAGTTTTTTGAGCAAACATGACTATGAGCAATGAGCATGAGCGGCATGAGTCAAGCGTCTCTCATGATCATTTTTAACCGACTTCCAAAAAGGAGGTTATCAATTTGTGCACCGATTACTCCGAGATTTCTGGACCGATTTGCCTGATTTTTTTTAATCGACAGAGGAAGCTTGCGAGGTGGTTCCATAAAATTTTTTACCCTCCTCAAGCCTGATGCTGCAGGGGTACTTTCCACCCAAATTGTGTGGGGATCTAGGAACTGTCGATTACGAACTGAAATGCTTATCACCAAGCATAAACTACATCATGGAGTTCTAGGTCCTAGCTCCTCAATCCTGATGCTGCAGGATACGGCCCACCTAAACTGTGAACTGTTAGGTATTTTCGATGTAGAATTATATATATTTTAGAAGTGACAACCATAGTGAGTTCACTTGCTTACTATAACCACTCGGTCGCGACTCATGAGAGATGTAGACGGTCTACTTTTAAACTGTAAGCAAGTTATGCATATATTATATATGTATTATGTAATAATACGATGTTACATATTTTTTAGATACTTACGATCGCAGCTTACGACCTTAAACACGCAGGCTCTACACGTCGCGTAGCGCGTCGCAGTCTGAGATTCTCCTTAGTAATCTAAACTCTGCCTTTTAACCCCCGAAGAAAAAAAGAGGGTTATAAGTTTAATAAACGTAACTGTGTCTGTCTGTTCTCTCGTAGCTCCCTAACGAATGTACCGATTTTGACGCGGTTTTTCCTGTTTGAAAGCTAACGTGATTGAGATGAATCTTAGCCATAATTTTGTCCAATTTCGGTGAAGACACACTAAATATTATTGGAGATAGAGGACATAACTTCTCGCGGATAGTAGCAAGTCATTCTAAACTTTTTCCACGCGGGAAGTCGCGGGAATCAGCTAGTTAGGTAATAAGTACCCAAGTTAAACTTTGAAACAATCGGTTTCGTAATCGAGCAATTTCAACACAAGTTCTCGTAGAGTCATATTTTAATCGTATCGCTTTCCGCAGCCGTTTCTAGGTCAAGATAAGTCGCCATTATGAAGAGGAAACCAGTTCGCTGCCAAGCGCTTGTAAAATCTGTACATATATTAGTAGGTACGCGTTTCAGCTCGATATGTGATATATGCAGAAGATATTTAAACGTCATTTTAGTGAACGCTAGGATAGACGACAAGAAGGGTCAAAAGAAGAGGGTCTATTTGGCTTCTTTTCAAGAGTCAACGGTCAGCTTTCAACTAGTTAGGTTCTTATAAAACGGTACCGATGTGAATTAGCAAGAAAAGGTTAAAGTTATAGAGCAAAATAACTTTAACCTTTTCTTGCTTATCATAAACTTCCACAAAGTAACGCCTGATTCTATCCAATAGGTACCTATCCCTATGTGAATTGTTTAATTTGAAATACACACGTAACTTACCGATTTCAAAACATCTGGGATCCGTTTGCTCTTTACTTTTACTTTTGAAGTCTGTATCTGTGTTTTTGAAACGTAATTTTACAGACTTGAGAGTGACGTATTGATAATTATTTATTAATTAAAGAGAAAAATAGGATTAATAAAAAATCTGAAAAAACTTAAGAGGTAAAACTAGATATTAATTTTACTTCAATTAAGTATATCCATAAATAATTATATTATACGAAAATACGATCACAGCATCCCAAAGTCCGATCAGAAAAGAACTACGAGTAAGTTCTAAATAAATTTTTGATATGTAAGTACCTATTCAAAATTTATTCGGATATCTCCTTTAAGTGTAGGTTAACACTTTAATGATAAAAAATAAAAAGTTCTAATTAATTTTATTAGCTGATCGAAGCACAAGAATCGGACTGGAACCCTTTTCCCCGTGACGGGAGGGTTTTAATGTGAAATAGTTTTAAATCCTAAAAGCAGCTCTACCCTTCTGAAATCTCTTTGGCGTACACGAACAGACATTGACCGAAACACGTGTGTTTATAAGGAATGCGGGCTATAATTAAATCTATACGCGATTTGATTTGATATTTAATCTTTAAATTACTGTATATTTGAAAAAATAAGTAATAATAAGTATTTGAATAACGGGATGATCTTTTATTATAAAAAAAAGACGTGTGGCACTCGGGGACTGCCGCGGTAAAGCTATTTGCACAGCATTTTTTATCAACGCCATCTAGCGGTGAGAGGAGTCCCGTGTCAGGTTATTTACGTTACGGAATTTCTGGATTCGGTCCCCACTCCCCACGCTCAAGGCCCGCGATAGAAGCTATGCAATAGCTTAAAAATAAAAATTCTACAAAGTATATAAAGTGTGCCTATAAAATTTGAAGAGTTCCCTCGATTTCTCTAGGATGCCGTCAGATTAGATTCTGACCTGACTATGGTACGAGCTTGGTTTTGAAAATAAAAATTAGAAACTAAGAAACCAGTTAATAAAGAAAAGAGAGTAAGGGGTTGGAAGCGAAAGAAAAACAGAAACTGCGTAATATTAAAAATAGAGATTGAAAAGTTATTTTTAAGTTTAAGTATATTACGTTGTTGGGTATTTATGGAATACCGAATTAAAACGATATAAAATCTGAGTTTAGTTTAAGATTACTTATAGCTCTACACTATAATTTAACGAGCAAATTACTTCCGCGCCACGGTTTCTAATCAAATTACATATTCTTTAGAAAATCACTCGAGTATACCTGACGGAAAAACCGTTTTCCCACGGTTTTAGCGTTGCGAGTTGCGCACAATGTCTCGGAAAGTTGTGCGAACGACGAGAAGAGCCGTATCAATGCGTGTACTTCCCCAGGACTGCACAGCGAGAATCATGCAACCAACATGCATCTTTTCAACCACATGCAGGTATCTCTAGTCAGTTAAACTTGTACTAATATTATAAAGGAGAAATGTATGTGTGTGTGTGTACGTTTGTTACTCTTTCACGCTACAACGAATGAACCGAAATGGCTGGGAATACCCAGGATTACACATAGGCTACATTTTATCCCGGAAAATCAAAGATTCCCGCGGGGATTAAAAAGTTTAATCCACGCGGACGAAGTCGCGGCCATCATCATAAAATGAAATTCGTTATTTTTATTTCTATTTACGGCACTCTATAAATAAGTACCTACCTACCGCGATAGCGCGAAGGCGGAAAAATTGCCATGAAGAGTTTTTGTTCATAATGCAAATTGGTTCGTTCTAACGGAGTTTCATCGCTCGTTGAATAGGTGTCGATGTATTACCGACTACTAGAAAAGAAATTATTTATTATGGTATCCAGGACTGTGCGAACTAGGCAGCTTCTTGACACTTTTTTTTATAATTCGATTCACTATTCAGCGCAGGTGTCCTCACAGAAGGGCTAAGGACCACATTCTTTGGAGACTTCAAACAACATTATGAGAACATTTTGAACAACTCTCGTGCTCTCATCCCTCCAGGTTTCCTCTTTTTTTTATTTTTAGCGAGCAAACGAGCAGGCGGGTCACCTGATGTTAAGTGATTACCGCCACCCATGAACATTTGTAGCACCTGAAGCACCACCAATGCGTTGCCGGTTTTTTAGGAATTCGTCCTCGCGATACTTTCCTTCACCGTTGACGCATGTGAAAATTAAAGCGTAGAAGTCAATGAAGAACGCAATCACACTTGACTCTACGTTTTTGCCAATCCTGTCAATTTTCTATCACACTGCCCTTGATTGCTGATCAGTGATTCTCAAACTCCCTTACTCCAAAGCTATGTCACGTCACCGTTTGCCGTCACCCGTGCGTGGATGTCGTGGATCATAGCGGGATCAGCGAGCGCTCTTCGGCTGTTGTCGGCCTGCTTCGTTCCCCCTCTTCGGATGTGATTACGTGAGCCTCGCGAGAGTGAACGAGACCTCGGAGCCCCTCTCTACCCTCCCCAGGGCCGTTCGGCTTCGAGATCGGGTTTTATCGTCGTCGAAACTGCCACACTGCCTACCAGTTTTCAGCGAGCCGTACGAGTGAGTGTCCGTGTCGTTCGTTAGATTCGAATTGATCCGACTTTTATTTCGTGCGTCTTCTGTGAAAACTCTTTTATACCAATTTCCCGTGTAAAAACACTGGACGATACGCTTCGTCGCAGCGGTTCGGTGCTGTGCAGAGGGTGTAGTGTTGAATTTGTGAGAGTGCTTGTGGCTGCTGACGCGACGTCGCCTTCGTTTTACACGAAACCAGCGACTTGTCGCCGTGGATCCTTCTCGCTTTGAGGTAAATACAGAAACTGGCTTCTGGCAATAATCGAGAACTTGCGTGGAATAATACGGTACTGTTGTGTCACGTGATTAAAAAAGTTCAAAGTTTCCAGTAAGAACACGGACCATTTTTTCATCAGCTCTTAATTTTGTACAGACTCAGTTATCTGTGCCGCCGTACGCCGTCAGTTAGCGAAAACTTTTAAATATCGTGATCTCAATTCTCTGAATTAGTTACATCGAATTAACAAAGATCTACGTATTTGTAAAGATATTTAGTTTGCAACTCGGCGTCGTGTTCGTAAACGTTAAACGAATTTCAATGTCACTACTTATCTTGATTGAGGAGTTACGTACGAGGAAGTGAAACTTTATTGTTCCTTGTATTAGCAACTATTAACAGCTTTAGTAGGTAGGTGGGTAATCTGTTCGGTTAAAGTACCTAGTTAATATCTGGATCTGAAACTTGAATAATGAGTTGAAATAATGTCGAAGTAGGTAGGTATATTACGGCATAAGTAGATTGGATTAAATTAACAGTTGGTTAATTAGCAACGACTTGGCAAAACTGCTTTCCAGCAAGTCTGGATGGGCGTGGCAAGTGGCCAAGTGTTGCCAAGGCTCACCGGTGTGAGTTTTTTCAACCGTTTACTGAGAACAATATATGTATTACTAGTTGATGCCCGCGGCTTCGCTCCCGTGGATTTAGTTTTTAAAATCCCGCGGGAGCTCTTTGTTTTTCCGGGATAAAAAGTAGCCTATGTCACTCTCCCTGACCTCAACTATACCCATGAAAAATCACGTCGATCTGTAGCTCTTGCAGCGTTATTGAAGGACGAATCAACAAACCAATAAACCAACAAACAAACACGCGTTCGCATTTATAATATTAGTAAGAAATTAAGGATAGGTAGGTAGGTATCTACTTATTCTACAGAAAAATGATGCTCGATGCCCGCGATTTCGGGCGCGTTGATTTATTTTCAAATAAGATATTTCCCGATTGAAACAATTTTCATGGAAATAGATACCGTGGTTACCTACCTAACTCGAAAAAGTTAGTCTCATATTATTATCTTGTTCATCCCCTATTAAACCCCCTCGGGAGTGAAATTTCCCAAAATCGTGAATTTCGTGTTTCTTAACTCTTAATCGAAGGCCCAAAATTAACACTAATTTTCATGGATTTATCTTTAAAAATTACGAAATTCAGCTTAAATACCTCTTGAGGGCCTAGAATTCTAACGTCATAAAGGGAACCTACTATCAAAATTGTAAAGTAAATCAATAACAGAAAACAATCGATCGGCGTGTTGTGGCTTTCTCAACATTTCGTCTATTTTTAGCAGTGCCTGTGCAAAGGCGCGCGGGCGGAGTCGCGGAACAAGTAGGTCGCGCAGCGCGCTCGGCCGCGACGGTTCGTGTCCGCATCTTGGCATTCGCAGTTCGCACCCAGTGCCACGACTCACGAGTCGTCATTGATTACGATCCAATAATGCCCCGACCAAATCCGGCCACTTCCGCCAATCTTCACAGAGATTAGCCAGCAGATGGTATAGTGCACAAGTGTGTCCAAGAACACAGCATCCCTTCATCCTCATAGTGCGATGTGACGGCAATCCGATACGACCGGAGAGAGATCAGCCCCCCGATTCAGACCCTTCCGATAACTTATTTGTCGATCGATTCGGTTTGTTAACATATATTTCGCTCGCTCTGAATCCACACGACAAAAAGAGATCGATATCTAACCGTATCGACACGGTATGTTATCGAACAGGTTTGAATCGCCCTGCTGGCGCAGGACCGACGGCTTTACGGCTCTCCGAGGCACACACTGCCGATTTCTAGTTCCGGGCTAGTAGGTACCTTCTTAGGTAGGTACTGAGAATTTCTTGACAAAAAATTTCAATAATTTTTTTTGGCCTTACCCGGGAATCCAACCCGAGACCTCGTCATCCGCAGTCGAACATGTCAACCACTAAACCAACGAGACAGCCAACGTCACTAAAATTATTCATTATCGTGGTAGAGCTCTGTAGAAACCGCCGAAATGATAACCTCTTTTCCTTTTTGGAAGTCGGTTAAAAATAAACGTCAATAAATCAATCGAAGGCAGAATAAAATTCTAAAGTAACATACGAAAACGGGTCAGACACGCATAATGCGCTAATGGCCGGAAGTTTTGTGATTCACTCCGCATTTCAATGTTTACATTTTCTCTGAATTATGCTTTCTTTTTGCTTATTTTATTTTGGGAAAGATTATTGCGAAAATCAATGTTTACCTACCTTATGTTTAGATACTAAAGCTGTGTCGTCACTGTAGACTTTAGTCGTGAAACATGTCGTGCGAAGTTGGACGCCAACGCGTGACGTCGCATGACTTCTTATATCATTTTTAACGTCGCTACTTGCTACGTCGCTATTGCATCTCGAATTTACTGAAAACCTTGAATAAAACTCCAAAAGCGCTTAAAGTTTTTATTACCTGTGACTTTTGAAAGTACCGAATAGAAAATGTAGATTCTTTTCTTTTTGTTGCTTGTTAATATAAATTACTTACCTACTAGGTTTCTACCAAAAAAAGGTCTCTACAAACAAGACAAAGTTATCGATCATAGTTTAATTCGACAAAGAGGTTGAATCTGGTTCCATTTGGTAACACGCCGAGGATTAAGGACAGCGTTCTTGTCCGTCATACACAGTTTTTTTTAACATTTTAAGCGAAATAATACTCGTAGAAAATCAACACGCACGGACTTCTTATAATATAATTTTTTTGTTACAATGTAACACATTAGTAAGCCAACTGTTTGCAGTAAACAAGTTTTTGGGACGAACTGAATTTATATGGACTTCATTTTGGACCACTTGGTCGCATAATTTGTCAAAGTGTCAGTTGAGAGTTTTTACTTTTCCCCTCAAAGTAATGTGGTTAACGAGGGACTACCGAAACACGAAAAAATTTTTCCTGCCAGTTGAGTGATGTCGTCAGCTGATAAGCCGGGGTTGTCATTACAATCCAAGTATTCTTTGGACCCAGTGGTCTTATACTTTGACATACCTACGTGAATGTATACTTATAACTTGTCTCCCTCGAAGGAAAGAGGACTTTGGGACGGGCGACCAAAATATTGCACGAAAGATAAAATTTTCCCCGCAGTTGAGCGATGTCGTCAGCTGATAGTGCGGGGTCAACGGCCGCGACTTTGTCTCGATGTCCGCACTTTATCGCACCAATATACGTAACACATGAATAGGTATTTACGACACGAGGGCGAAGGGTTATCGGGTGTCAGGACGTTTGGAATCCGATTCGTGTTTCTAATTAAACCCGCTCCAGCTTCGAAGTGGGGCAAATACCTTTGTACTTATTTGGAACAATGGCGTTTAGTTACCTACCTGTTACAGGCCTATTCAGGTGGAAAGTGGAAACAAAGTGAAAATAACTCATTCCGATTTAGGCAAATAAATTATATCGAGCTGTATATTTCTACAAAAGCAGCAGGAAGGTTTTTGGAGGAGGATGTGGGATATCTATTAAGATCATACACACCTAGTCTGGCAATAGGTTCTATAGTAACGGGGGTGATTTAAATCCTTCATTTAAACTTATTCCAATTCCAATATTGTTCTGTGTTATTCAAACAAAGGTTTATTTGTTGGCTTATAAGAATACCCGTGACTAAGTCTGCGTGGATTATTTCCGGGTTAAAAAGTAGCCTATGTCACTCTCCAGGTTTTCAACTGTACCCATGAAAAAAATCACGTCGATCCGTAGCTTTGCTACAGCGTGATTGTAGACAAACCAGCAAACGAACACTTTCGCATTTTTAATATTAGCAATTAGGCTTTTCGTGTATAGAATCAGCTATCAAGTATACAATACCTAATATATAACTTAAAGCAAGATATAGTATTAAAGATCGTAAATCAAACGAGTGTCACGCGCTGAATTATGAATTATTATGATTCATGACCGGATACCGGAGGCTGGATGGGACGAGAAACGATCTTGCTCAATTACCTAATATCTAGCCTAGCACCAGCCTTGCGCTTGCGATCTGGGATGTCCTTACCAAGATTAATCGCTTCAGGAAATTGGCTTTTAATGTTTTCCTCATAAAGGATATGTACTTACCACCTAACCTACTCTAATCTGTCGTGTGTAACTCTATGACGACAGTGAGTCGTTTCTTCAAAGTGATGTACCTACTGATTCCAATCTCTAACCCCATTACTAATGTATCATTTGGCTTAATTGAATCTCGTTCCTTATCGGCACACGTGGTCGACGCGCTCGCTGAAACGTTTGAACAATAGAGTCAAAAGATCGGAAATTACTATGTGAACTTTAGAGTTTTCTTATTTTTGATGCATTAATGACAAATTATTATTTGATAAAACATATACATGTGCATTCAAACGCAATATTTAATTTAATCGCGCAAGAATATAAGTAATTTCTGCTCTAATTGAGAATCGATGATCCCGATGATTCAAATGAAGCGACTCACTGATTTGAATCTTTGGACTGATCCAGATACAAATGATCCAATCTTAATGTAGATATATTTTTGCAACCCCTAATCTATTCTTCTATTCTATTTTATCAACCGATAGATGTTTACCCAGGACGTAGATGTCTTGTATAGACATTCAGATGCCTCGGTCCTGCAACTATATTTAGCGATTGCCTGCGACTTACCTATCTGATGTCGTCTACCTAGTGGTGAGTCTACCATCACTGCATTTTCCAGTTCGAGGTCGCCACTTTAGCTTCGCTTCTCTATAAGCTACTGGTGACTCTGGCTGTTCTGATTTCATACGTCGAACTTAATTCTCGCCATCGCCCGCTGAGTGACCCCGAGGTTTTTTATAACGCCCATTTTTCGTAAAACCACTATAATATGTGACTCGGCCATGTTTGCAGAGACGAGAGCGAGATTGAGTAGATTTTATTTTCACGAGGACTTTAATGATGTAAGCATTGTTGCTCTGGTGTTTTACGGTATAGTACGTTTATCTAACGAAGTTACGGGCGCTTTACTGGTGGTTACGTCGTATACATGCACATTGCGTAAGTGTGCGTGCCTGTCAGGAACCTAGGTGGTTGGTAAGGCGCGAGCAAGCTCTTGCTCACACTTATACAGATACGACACACACACAACCATGAGCCACGTGAATAGCAAAAACTATACCCTTACTTTGTGGTATTACCTAGATTGTTTTCGGCTTCATAGTCGAGATGGTTGCAAATCAACATTTGTAACAACACTAACAATTAGGTACTCTATAAATAACCTCGGCTCGCTTCAAGGTCACTCGCCTCGTTGGAACCGCAGACTATTGCAAGGTTTTAATTACATGCCTTGGATGTTATAAAGCAATGCTGACTATTTCGATATCGATATATTTTTTAATATTTATTATTATTAACGACAACGATCAGAATTTCGACCGTTCCGTAGAACAAAGTCTCATCTGCTAAATTCATAACTTGAGATTTGAGCCTTGCAGATGTGACTTTTAAGATTTAAATTTCAAGTTGTGAATTTAGCAAATGAGACTTTGTTCTACGAAACGGTCGATTTGTTTGGCGAATAACAAAGCTACTACTACTACTCAGTTTCTTTTTGGTGTTAATTGAGGTGCGAAATAACTATTATTAATCAGCGAAGTTATTACCGCAGCATTTGGTTTTTGATTAGACAGGTAATAAAGCGAGCAGGTTTTCAATATGAGCTACGCCAGAAGACTCGCTTCGTCGTCATCCCTTCATTCAGCTGCACCTACTCTATCTTTGTTTCGCTCGCTACATCCCTCTCCATTTCACGCATGTTTATTATGAAGTCACGAATTTGTTCATGTGAGTGTATGTTAGTGTACATACGTTTTAGTTAAAACATGAGTATGGCGCCATTGGCTTTAGCCCCAACATATACACAATATATGCATCGAAACAAGACTTTATGTCATCTCTCCTTTTTTATTACCTAGGTACCTAATTTTATGGCCCAAAAGGGAAGTTACGCTACCTCTCCTGAGGCGGCTCTGTAGTCCGCGTTACTTCGAACATTTCGCTACAGTAAAACTTTAAACCTGTATCTAGTAACTATATTATAATACATCATCAGCAACGGCCTTTCACATTTTTATTAAAGGCTGTGAAGAGCGGATACAACTAACGAGCATTATTTATTATTATATTCACGTCGTTACGTGTATTTTGATTGAAGCGGAAATTGTGTAACGTTATTTATAACAAAGCGACCAGTTTTTCGCATCACTATACAATGAGTCGATGTTAGTATGGAAGGTTATGGTAACGTAGTTAGATACACGGGAATACCTATAGATGTACCTGCATAAATGTGCAAAAATGTGTGGTTTAGCATATCGTTAGAATATTAACAATAACATATATATATTATACGTCGTCGAGGTAGCGGCCAACTTGAGATGGAAAGGTAGGTATCTAGTAGTAGTAGTAAGATTTTATTTCTACTTTATAGTAGGAATAAACTCTACAATACAATAAACTCTACCGATAGATAAAATTTTAACCGATACTCGTAAGTTAAGTAGTTATTTCCGTTACTACTACATACCTATCTATTACCTACCTACTTAAGAAGCAGCAAAGATTTTCAGTATGTTACATTCGAAACATTCAAAGATCGTTATTAGTTTTTTCCGATTTTTTTTTATTTTCCTCAAAATCCTAGAAATCCAAAAACTGGACGATGATAAAATGGATCGACGCAATTTCGTGATAGGCACTAAATCTAAAATCTAGGTTATTTTCGTTACGGAATTTCTGGATTCGGTCTCCACGCTCAAGGTCCGCGATAGAAGCTATGCAATAGCTTAAAAAAACGATATAGCAATATATTCCGATATTAATTGTATATATTACTAGCTTTAACCCGCGGCTTCGCTCACGTTAGGTTCGATTTTTTAACCCCCTATTTAAACCTCTTGGGGTTGAAATTTTCCAAAATCCTTTCTTAGCGGATGTCTACGTCCTAACAGCTACCTGTATACCCAGCTCGATCGGTCCAGTGGTTAGAGCTATGCGTTGATACCTACTCGTAGATCAGTCAGTAAGTCAGTCAGTCACCTTTGCCTTTTATACAGGGTGTCCCACGGCTATGCCACATGGAGGGGAAGTACCTTAAATATTGTAGATGGAACATTTTACTGAAAGAAGACTTCATTTTAATTTAAAAAACAATGTAAACTGCATTCATAGATTTTTAAATAATTGTCTGGTTTAACCAGGACTCGAACCCGCTATACGAGAAAAAAAATTAACCTGTATCTTTATCATACCGATCGGAAGGCTTCATCATAAGGATTATTTTTTGTTAAATAACATAGCATGAGAAATAAAAGGAAGACCATGAATTTTAGCGTTTTATGTAAAATTTTGTTCAGAAAAATGAAAAGCTGACATTGGCGTATCGACATACAACTGACATGAACTATTACTAATGAGTACCCAATTGAGAAGTACGCATCATTTCCCGATCCTTACTATCCTTACTAATCCTTACTTATATTACCTATAAATGCGAAAGTGTGTTTGTTTGTTGATTTATTGGTTTGTCCTTCAATCCCGCTGCAACAGAGCTACGAATTGCATACTCATTAGTAATAGTTCATGTCAGTTGTATGTCGATACGCCAATGTCAGCTTTTCATTTTTCTGAACAAAAATTTACATCAAAGGCTAAAATTCATGGTCTTCCTTTTATTTCTCATGCTATGTTATTTAACAAAAAATAATCCTTATGATGAAGCCTTCCGATCGGTATGATAAAGATACAGGTTAATTTTTTTTCTCGTATAGCGGGTTCGAGTCCCGGTTCAACCAGGCAATTATTTAAAAATCTATGAATGCAGTTTAAATTGTTTTTTAAATTAAAATGAAGTCTTCTTTCAGTAAAATGTTCCATCTACAATATTTAAGGTACTTCCCCTCCATGTGGCATAGCCGTGGGACACCCTGTATATTTAGATTTATTTATAACCATGGATTTCTTTATACCGCGTCCGCATGCTTGTGGCAAACGGCAAACGCCAAACCTCTACAAACGTTTGCCTTGAATTTGGGAATCATCCGCACGCTTGCGAGGGCGTTTGTATGTTCTGAACAGGCAAGCATGACGGACGTCGAACTTGTGTCGGCTTTATTATTTGGCTTAAGTTATTTTTACAAATGTTTTAAGCTCAGTATCGATCAATAATCCTACTAAAATGGAATATGGATGGATGGATGGATGGATAGATGGATGTTTGTTACTCTTTCAGCCACAACTAATGAACCGATTTGAATGAAATGTGGAATAGCGATAGCTCATACCTACATTTTAGCCCAGAAAATTAAGGACTTTCCGCGGGAATTAAAAAACCTTAATCTGCGAGGACGAAGTCGCGGACGTCATCTAGTTGATAGTAAAGCGTCCTCTAATTAAAATTTTCAAAACATATTTCATGTGCACAATTTGTCCAGTTACAGTTTTAGTATAATATTATAGATTAGTAGTAGTAGCTAGTAGTATGTTCGAAAAGACTTGGTACCTACCTAGTTTATTTATTTGAATAAAAAAATATTCTACTCTATTCTAGTATGTGTACCTACTCAATAGATATTTTGTTTTTTTTCTTTATCAACCGATAGACGTCCACTGCTGGACTGTTTATTGCATGGACTTCCTCAGGCTTCGGTCTTGCGCCACCTGTACCCAGTGGCTCCCTGAGGGTCGCCTGATGGTGTCGGTCCACCTATTACCATACCATTATATACCATTTTCCGGTGCGGAGTCGCCACTTATTATTATTAATATATAAAACTAATTAATTAATTAAATTATATAAACAAATCGTCTTCAAAAGTTTACAGTCGACCAGTCATTCATTTTACGTTTTTACCCATTCACAAAATGAAGATTTCTAAAGGTGCGATACGTAAATCGTAATACAATGACACGTCTAATCGCCGCCAGTGCACAAACGAGACTGAGTGCGCGCAAACGTGTGGACGGAGACGCAAGCGCTTGTGGCAAATTCCCTTTGGTTTGCGATCAAAAGACCGACACTCGATGGATCGGCCACAAACGCTCGCAAGCGTAGGCAAACCATGGCAAACGCTCTATCCGCACGTTTGCGTTTGTGAAGGTTTGCCGAGGTTTGCCAAGCGTGCGGATGCAGCTTAGCTGCATCCGCACGCTTGGCAAACCTTGCCGGAAAATGGTATATAATGGTATGGTAATAGGTGGACCGACACCATCAGGCGACCCTCAGGGAGCCACTGGGTACAGGTGGCGCAAGACCGAAGCCTGAGGAAGTCCATGCAATAAACAGTCCAGCAGTGGACGTCTATCGGTTGATAAAGAAAAAAAACAAAATATCTATTACTCAATACATATAATACAATACAATACAGGTACATACTAGAATAGAGTAGAATATTTTTTTATTCAAATAAATAAACTAGGTAGGTACCAAGTCTTTTCGAACATACTACTAGCTACTACTACTAATCTATAATATTATACTAAAACTGTAACTGGACAAATTGTGCACATGAAATATGTTTTGAAAATTTTAATTAGAGGACGCTTTACTATCAACTAGATGACGTCCGCGACTTCGTCCTCGCAGATTAAGGTTTTTTAATTCCCGCGGAAAGTCCTTAATTTTCTGGGCTAAAATGTAGGTATGAGCTATCGCTATTCCACATTTCATTCAAATCGGTTCATTAGTTGTGGCTGAAAGAGTAACAAACATCCATCTATCCATCCATCCATCCATCCATATTCCATTTTAGTAGGATTATTGATCGATACTGAGCTTAAAACATTTGTAAAAATAACTTAAGCCAAATAATAAAGCCGACACAAGTTCGACGTCCGTCATGCTTGCCTGTTCAGAACATACAAACGCCCTCGCAAGCGTGCGGATGATTCCCAAATTCAAGGCAAACGTTTGTAGAGGTTTGGCGTTTGCCGTTTGCCACAAGCATGCGGACGCGGTATTAGATTTCATCATATTTCTGCGGCACATTCATATCCGAACCTGCATAAGGTGTAGATGTGTAGGTAGGTATGTATGTACCCTTGGCATGCGTGGCTGCTGTGGGTAAAATTAGCTTTTTAGCCCAATGACCTCTATACACACCTACCTACGTAGTCGCTCTCTCATATTATTGGCTCCTGAGATATATTAATACTTTATACCTACTGCACTATTGCCGCGATTTTTGTACTAATCTTCGTCCGATTCGATACAACTAACTGTTTTTGCGTTTTTATTTGCGTCTTACCGAAAGATTCGTGGTATACGCCACACAGATGTGAAATGTTACTTGTTAATGCTATACCAGAAATGTAGCATACGATCCAACATTCTACAAAATCGCGTGAATCGGTCCAGAAACCCCGGAGTCAGTGGGCATACATAGAAAAAAAAAGATACCGACCGAATTGATAAACTCCTCCTTTTTGGAAGTGGGTTAAAAATTTTGATTAAAAGACTATTTATTTATTTTATTCATTTCACATGCTTAAAGCGTGCTTAAATAAAATTAAAATTTTTTAAAAATATATTAGGTATGGCAATAAACCGGATCCGTCGTAATTTGCCACAGGTTCAATAATTGTGCAATAGCTATCAAGTTTGTCGATGCTCGGTATTGCCGGCACCAGCGCGCTCGGATGCCGGCCACAACACTTTCACCGCCGCCATCTTGCGCGCCCATGTCGTGCGCGCGCGCAGCTCATTGAGGAATTGGCACTGTAATAATGTTAGTTTGCTGTCGTTTCGTTTTATGCCACGCGTGACCTACACGGAGAAGAGATAAATTAACTACACATTCGAATAGATCTTATCTTGGAAAATTAAAGAATTTCCACGGTTTTTAAAGAAAACTAAAGTGCGGGTGAAGTCGCAGGCGGGTTACGGATAACCGAATTAGTCTTATTGAAATGAAACCATAGGGTGGGAACATGCCGAAGGATACCTCACTGCAGTCACTGCGATACATCGCGATACAGCGAGGTATCTTCGACATGTTCGCGCTCGTCTGTTTGCATACATTTGTTTTACATGGAGGTGGCATCGAGGTAGCGAGCTAAACCGCGACCGCGAGGTATCGCAGTGAGCAGTGAGGCATCTTTGGCATGTTTTTACCCATAGTCGAAAACTCATGAATTTTGAAGTTATCCAACTTTTTAATTAAGATTAGAAGATTGTGATATGGCGAATCGATTTTTAAATTAAATGGATAAATCACAGGGATTATTAGCCTTCGGGACAGGGCTGACAGAGCTATAATACATTTCAGCCATAATCCTGTTCTTAGTAAAGTTGTGAATCTTCGCCATTTATCTCTATCAAATAGGTACCCACTCAATTTTATCGGCTATTTCATTGATATAGAAGGTCCTACTAAAACTTTAGTTTTGCGAAGGCGGTCTTTGTTCTTGCTTTATGAACCGAAAATTATCTCCGTAGGCTCCGTACCTGGCTTTAAAAGTTAGGTACCTATTACGAGCTCAAATACGAGTAGCTGAGTTTTATTATAATTTCAAACCTAACTATCTACCTACTATCCTTAACCGACTTACGGAGTTTCGATGACAGAATGATTCCAGAATTAGGTACTTCGATCAGAGATTAGTTACTAAAGCACCTATCTAAGTTATATTGTGTAGTATTTTCACTTCCAGATGTTACGTTATCAATAATTAAAATAAAAAATAATACTTACCGGAATTTGGCCCGAATTCAATTTGACCTACGCTCATTTTTCATTTTCGCGATTCGATATGGTCAATAAATCGAGAATTTTATACAAATAAGCATAAAGTGTGTCGGTTTACGGTTTGTTTAAACGGGGTTAACACCTTCGCTGTAAACTTATAAACCGGCTTGAAGTAAGATGCAGTGAAAATTTGATGTCAAGGTCGACGCCAGATGGCTCGCGAAACTAAAATCTGTTTTTCTTGCAAAATAACTCCACACGTATTTTATGCATGAACTGTTTCTCATATAAGCTAATTAAAATAATCATATTATTGTAACCTCGATTCATTTGTTCATATTGATGTCAGTTTGTTCTTTTCGACTTTACGTTTATTATATCTTTTATTTATTACTAGCTTTCGCCCGCGACTTCATCTCTATGGAGTAAATAAAGCTTTTAAAAATCCCGCGGGAACCTATTTTTCCGGGATAAAAAGGAGCTTATGTCACTCTCCAGTCTCCAAGTCCTGAACTATGCCCATGCAAAAAATCACGACGATTGAAGGACATTGAGAGAAATTGAACTGGAGTAAATATCAATGACGATGTACTTACTTAGTGTAGTGTACATCGGGTCCTGTCACATTAATTACACATTAACACTGAATGTACAAACAAAGTGTATCGGTCGCAACTAGGGATGTAAAGTGGTAATATTACTTTCGTAAAATTCGGTAATTTACCATATTTTACGTAAAATATAAATAAATTACGTAAATTACGGTAAAATTGGGTAAAATACGATTTAACTCTTACTAACAAAACTATTGTGACCCACACTTTTGCTTGATTTCGTGGCATAATTTACTAAATGCACGTATAGTTCAGTCAGTCAAAACAATTCAACTGATCGCCGATCGGCTTGCCGAATGCTCACTGTTCAGTCGGAATGGCAACAGCGCAAAACATAAAGGCAAACTGCACTAAACGGCAACACGTCGCATCGTGCGAGTCGCGCCGCGCGACTCGCAGTACGTAAGTATGTTTCAACTACACGCTCGTCTCACCCCCCGCTATACTTTTCAGCATACATACGTAGCCGGTAATTTTACCGTAATATATATAAATTACCGTAAAATATCCGTATTTTACTAGCTTTTTCGGTAAAATTACGTAATTTTGCAACCGTAGTCGCAACTCGCAGCCCACAACAGGTGCGAGGTGCGACATAAGCGCGCGCGCAGCGAGCGATATTCTTGTGAGTCGTGAGACGTGAGTGTGACACAGTTCACACCTCGCAGTTTGTATAACCCAAAAACCTTTATTTCGGTTCCGTTTTGGTATCACACGTTGCCCACATTTCGTTTGATATTCTATACCTACGACATTTTTATTTTTTACGTATATTTTCTTATTTACGTAATATTTTTTTAAATTGTAAAATTCATCAGAGATTTTTGTCGAATATCTGATATTTATAGTGATTAGTGGTAGAGTATTGACTTGTCGTAAGAGCACAGGTTGGCATGTTGATTATATACTCAAAGGTATACATGAAATAAATAAGATTTTTTGATGTTAATTAATTACCTACTTATTAAGTTATTACATTTTTTCCAGATTCACTAATCGTCGACTTCAGAGACCGCTTCGAAGGTAAGCATTACTGTTATTTATATATTTAAATACATCAGTATTTATTTTATTCCATATTCTTAGTAGAATATCCAGATAATAATTAATAAAACCTTAAACACACAAGGTGCAACGGCAACGTGTTCAATGCGTGAGTGACAGACAACGCACGTATTGAATAAGATTTGGCATTTGATAATATTCTAGACTAGCGGACCCGACAGACGTTGTCCTGTCTTAAGTTTTTTTACATCCTCTTTGACGAAATTGGCAGCACGCATTCTGTCAATGTTATGTCAAACGCCATAAGGTTACATCAAAAAAGTTTGAATTGTAAAAGCGGTTACATTAGAAATAATTTAATATGGTGGTTAATATTTCTTAAATTTTCTAATTTTTCGCGCAATTTTCTTAATTTTTTCTTTCATAAGAACCTTCTCCTAACAATAACAAACACAATAAAAAAAGAATTAGCGAAATCGGTCTAGCCGTTCACGCGTGATGCGCTTACCAACACATTAAGCGATTCATTTTTATATATTAGATTTACGTTAAAAGTATTTTCGAAATTTCAACTCTTGAATGCTCTTGAAGGATAAAATGTACTGATAATGATGGTAAAATCTAAAGAAATGTGTTTTTATATCTAAATCTAAGCAGATGGTCTTGGGTATCAGCTAGTTTTTCATAGATTTATTTCGAAAGATGACTGCGCACACTTTTTGCTATGTTCGAACAGCCAGCAAGAACAACGCCTACTGAAAGATGTAGAAGACAATGACACCACGTTTTGTGCCTATATTATTTTTTGTAGGCTTTTTTTTATACGTATAATCCTTGATTGTATCTCCGTAATCGTAGTTAGCCATGTCGATGTTTCCGTACGTCTATCCGCACAGTCTCCGGCGCGCGTTTTGTGTTTTTCAGGCTTTATTTGCGGAAGTTATAGTAGTATGGTCCACTTCGCATTAGGTAACATTTTACGTCGGCATTGCGAATGATTGTAAAGTATTTGAACCAAATGACCTCTGACTTGGCACTCGCGACTCAATATGACAATACACATGACTTAATAGTCCATGCATCCATACAATGCGTATGCGTATGCCCTATATTTGTGTATGGCAGTGTGTTTACGGTTTGTGGCACTTCATAAGTTCACAAACCAACCTAATCTAAAAATCATGTTTTTGTTTAACAACGCAAAGGCTTTGCTTCTAGAGTTTTTTTTAAATTTTATTTAATGACATGATAGGCCATGATGGTAGGTAAGTGGCGATGCACTTTCAAATAGTAGCGATGTTACCTTAAAAATCACACCAATTTTAGGATAGGTCTGAATTTAGACGGGTTGGCCTTACTTTTTTATACTTGAATTTTAAAAACACCGTATCAATAAAGTAAATATAAAGGATGATAAAAAAAATTCGGTCCAGAAACTTTTATTATCTATAATTATATAAAAAGGCTTGTCCTGACTGACTGACTGACGATCAACGCACAGCCTAAACCACTGAAGTTAGAAACTTGAAATTTTGACAGTAGGTTCCTTTTATGACGTAGGCGAGCACTAAGAAAGGATTTTTCGAAATTCGCCCCCCAAGGGGGTAAAAAGGGGGGTTAAAGTTTGTATGAAACTCCGTCATTTTTCGAGTTATACTCATGAAACTCGGTATTTAGGCTTTAAATTGAAAACAAAAAAGTAGGTGTTTCACAGTTTTTAAAAATTCTACCCCCTAAGGGGTTAAATAGGGGTTGAATGTTTGTATAATAGTCCTTCGTTCTTCAAGTTATTTTTCAAGTTACGTTTATGAAACTTGATATTTTGGCTCTTGATTAAAAATAAAGAATTACGTATTTTACATTTTTTTTAAATTCTCCCCCAAGGGGGTAAAAAGGGGGGTTAAAGTTTGTATGAAACTCCGTCATTCTTCAAGCTATACCCATAAAATTCGGTATTTAGGCTTTAAATTGAAAACAAAAAAGTAAGTGTTTCACACTTTTAAAAAATTCTACCCCCTAAGGGGTTAAATAGGGGTTGAATGTTTGTATGATAGTCCTTCGTTCTTCAAGTTATTTTTCAAGTTATGTTTATGAAACTTGATATTTTGGCTCTTGATCAAAAATAAAGAATTACGTATTTTACATTTTTCGAAAATTCTCCCCCCAAGGGGGTAAAAAGGGGGGTTAAAGTTTGTATGAAACTCCGTTATTTTTCAAGCTATACCCATAAAATTCGGTACTTAGGCTTTAAATTGAAAACAAAAAAGTAGGTGTTTCACAGTTTTTAAAAATTCTACCCCCTAAGGGATTAAATAGGGGTTGAATGTTTGTATGATAGTCCTTCGTTCTTCAAGTTATTTTTCAAGTTATGTTTATGAAACTTGATATTTTGGCTCTTGATCAAAAATAAACAATTACGTATTTTACATTTTTTGAAAATTCTCTCCCCAAGGGGGTAAAAAGGGGGGTTAAAGTTTGTATGAAACTCCGTCATTTTTCAAGTTATACCCATGAAATTCGTATTTAGGCTTTCAGTTAAAAATAAAAAAGGACGTGTTTCACGGTTTTCAAAAATTCTACTCCCAAAGGGGTTGAATGGGGGTTGAATGTTTGTATGAAAATCCATAATTTTTCAAGTTAATATCGAGCAACGGATCTACGTGATTCTTTGATGGGTATGGTTGCAGACAGTGTGTTATAGGTTACTTTTATTCGGACAAAATCAGGAGTCCGCACGGGATTTTCAAAGAACCTAATTCCACGCGGACGAAGTCGCGAGGGGACAGCTAGTAAGTAGATAAGACCGATGCGATTCTGTAAATGATTGTTGCAGTGTGACGGTTGCAACCGCCTTTGATTCGCCGATACTCACTCATGGTTAAAACGCGTTGTTGTAGAAAAAACAGCCAATCACGATAATTGACAGTCACATGTACCTACCTAGACTAATGACATATTTGTAACATCTTAATTGTAAGTCATAATCATGCAATAAATTAATTGAATTGAGACTGTAGCAATATTTGATGCGGCTTTTACATAATCGGCCTGCCGTACTCGACCGTGGGACACAGTACGACGCGCGTTACCACTAAGGAATACCTATTCAGAAAGTAATTATGTCGCAACTCCCTTGCGTTTCCCAGCCATGTGCCCTGCGCCTCTCAACACTCAATGACTCGAGTGTGTTTGGGAGTGTATCCCATTCCGACGAGAGGTCTCGACAACTCCACTGCACATGTTCACCAAACGACATTCACCTTCATTCATTATCACTATACAATAATTAAAAGGTACTTATTTATTAAGTGCATGAGTTTTATTTTGCTCATTGATCTTTTATGTCCCTAAACATAGTAGGTACCTATTGAATGCTCCATTGGTCTGTTAGTTAGCATTTTCAGCTGCAGGTGATAAAGTTCGATTCGATTCTCGGAGCGGGCCGAAAATGTACCTACTGGGTTTTTCTGTCAAGATATTCTCAGTACTAGCTCGGAGTTAGGAACTTGGTTTGTCACCTCCGTGTCTCGGAGAGCATGTAAAGCCGTCGGTCCTGCGCCTGATGAAACTATTGCAATTAGGTAGAAGCAATAATTTTACGAGTAGGTGTGTGGGTAGAGAACTGTGCAATGCATAGGCCGTATCTAGATTACTGTAATTGCGATAAACCTTTCCTTTAAAGAGAGCACGTAATGGTAAATCTTCAGGTGCAGATTGATTTTTACAGATCGTTTTTACTATCCGAAAACAAACAGGCAAAAATTACATCATATTTCCAAAGGACGGTACTCAGTAAAAACATAAAATAATGACATTTGTTCGACTACACTCCCATTACGCGCAATACGCTAGTATCTGTCGCGCTTCACGCGAGGTCTCGGGCATGTTTTATTTCATCGCTTAGTCACGATCGCGCGGGTGAAATCTGATTTTTTTTTGGCATTCTGTGCAGTCTTAAACCGTATAACGTCGCGTGAAAAAGCTAGGGTGAACCGTGAACTAAAGTAACAAAATCACCCTGTTGAACCCTCTTGAACTGGAATAAAAATCAAGTTTCATTTAGATTTTGAACTTGACCCAGTGCATGGTTTCGTCGGGCAGAGTTTGAAATGATCGCTCTGTAGGCCGCTACGCGTAGATTGGGCCGACCTTCGGGGTAAACTTTTTGTTTATTGCCTCCCAACTGTTTTTTGTTTGCTCTTTGTAAACCATTTGTTACCATTTTATAAGTTCTTTGCTTAGCTTTGTTGTTCGCTTGGCAACAGTAACAACCCATCCTGGCAATAAAACAGGTGGCATTAAGTCATAGGATAATAGGTATTATGTACTTTAATGTACCTACATAATATTAGAAGGACTTTTATCTACCTTACGCTTGAAGTATATTAATAGGTATTAGGTACGTGTGAAAACCGGTGAAAATTTTCTGTAAAAAAAATGTAGCAAAATCGCCAAAAAGCCTTTTCAAATCCCGACAAAAAAGAGGTAGTATCTGTGTGTAGGTAGGTATCTGTATATCTGTGTCTGTCTGTTCCCTCGTAGCTGCCCAACGAATGGACCGATTTCGATCAGTTTTTTGCTGTTTGAAAGCTAAAGTGATGTGAATGGATCTGAGCTGATGAAGATCTGTTCTAGCATTTGAAGATCATCAGCTCAACAACATGGTCTTACAAACTTTCACTGGTGCGATTGTTGGTGTACCTAGTTACCTATTGTTGTGATGCTGCAGCATCAAGTAGTCTGCGGGATCCAAACTCCTCAACAAGTTACAGTAGATATACCTACTGTGTTTGGGGGCGGGGGGCGGAATGGTCTCAATGAGTGGATGTTAAGTCGATAGGAGATGATCGAGGATCGAGGAGGAAGATCTATGATGGAGCAGCTAACTGGGTAACAGGATGTTAGATATATCATACATAATAAATACATGTCGGGGGTGTTTTAAGTTTTTAATTTAGACTTGTTAGTTTCGTATTAACAAAATTAGCAATATCCTTATAGACTTCAAATAGGTAGGTACGCGGAAATGTGCGCCTATTCAATGTAGGTAGGTACCTACATATCGCTTTTCCTCTTCGGCGCTATCAAAAAGCTAATTAACCGAGTTCACTTGAACGACGATGTTAGCAAAAACGTCTCCGCTACACCGAATTTGATTCGCAGTGCAGCAATACAATGACGTTACGGTTCGCGCGGGTGTCGGCGGGGTGTGTGCGGTGCGGTGCGGCGCGCGGGGGAGGCGGCAGGTCAATGACGTCCCTCCGTCTGGGGCCCGCGCCTCCGCCCCCCGCCTGAACCAGTTCCCGTCCGAGTCGTGTAGCTTACCGCCATGAGGCTATCTATCTAGTTAGTAGTTTACAGGGCAGAGGTACTGCGCCTACCGTCTACCTGCCGACTGCCGAACATTCCTGTATGTAGGTACATCTGAAATCTGAATTCTAAACTCTAGCGAATAACTCGTACGGCGATCTCTCGAACAATGCAGCTACAGCTACAGTACTGTGAGAGCTACGAGACTGATTTGGCACATGTCTGATAGATTGCAAAGCAAGAAAAGGTTAGAGTTATTTTGCCATAATCCGCCAACAGAAAAAATCTGTATGGTCATACATGCAGTCAAATGCTAAGCACCGCTTACCTTCCCAACCAAGCAAACAAGCCAAGTTCCCAAGCAAGCAATGCCACCTCAACATGCACCACCACACAAGACTTTTATACTACTCTCGATACACGTTTCGCTCCGACACCGGATCATCCTCAGGAGATATCGACTTTACAATGACAATACAGCAATATAGCAAAATAACTCTAACCTTTTCTTGCTAATCATGAACTTCCGCAAAGTAACGCCTGATTCTTTCCAATAGATTGCAAAGCATTGAGCTAAATTGTGTACAGTACTTAGGGAGAACAGAGTTGCTAATTTTAGCGGCAGCAGAACTCCTATGAAGACCTGATATCACTGAAAATTCAAATAGCGCAATAAAGGCTAGACAAAATATGAAAAATTAGACTGCGGCGAATTCGAGGCGGGTGACGGGTCCTAGAAGGCCAACGCGAACACCACATCGGTGCGGAATTTGTGCGGCCGCGGCCAAAGAGCTGATACAAGTAGTCTTGTCGCATGCAGACTGTCGGGAAATGCCTGGATAACGTGGTTCAGCATCGACGCCCCTACCCACTGATGAAAAAATCACACTGCGAAACCACTACTTACATATAAATATACCACGCGCCACTAGCTACGCGCTCGGCGGGACTGTGTGACCTTCTATAGCAGTTCCTTGTATTTCACATCTCCTTAGGCCGTTTCTTTAGATACGAATAAGTATTGTATGCCGTAGGTCACTGGTCGAATTAAGTACGCATGTACGGGTTTACGTTTTTGGCCCACATAAAGGTCGTAGCCTTCCGATTGTACTGTAGGTAGATGTTTAATTCGTCGGATATTTCTTTCCTGCATTTGGTCACGAATACATAGGTATAATACGTAAACACTTCGAGCCCTAAAATTTTGCGATAAACATTTTGCATTACAACCATACCTTCTTTTGACGTGCACATAGGTACGACTGTCGGAAGTCAGTCTCACTGAACTGAAACTGAATGGGAATTCAGTTTCAGTGTTACTGCTCTCACATATCTTGAAGGATCAGAATAGTTTGTACCTATCGTACGCATTTACACGACTGAATTTCGTACGAAAACGCATTCGTTGTCGGCACGCGTTGTAGCTGACTATAGCTTGAGTTGATATCCAAAGGCTCCGGCGTTGTCAAAACCTCTTCGCTCGTGCCTCGTGGGTCGTGGCTTGTGGCGCAACAATTTTGCTTTCGCAAACCATTTCATAATGCGATCTGGCCGAGAGAAGTCGAAAGTTTCTTCACGTATTTTTTGTCAGAGACCGTCTTGAACGAAATATTTTTTTATGCCAATCGCGTTAGAAATTAGAATCTATTACAAAAGTCGATCACGATTAATGTAGAGTCGAACACCAATTTAGGCTGTCATTTATATTGGGACAGCAAGTTCAGTATTAATCATAGATTAAATATAGAGACTGTGATAGTACTAGAATACATAATGTTAGAGTCCTAACGTGGTCCTAACGTCGTCGTTGGTCGACGTTGTCTGTATGTAAGTGCGACATTCGTAATGAATACTTTATACTTAATCATAAATTCATACCTCTTGGAGGCTCTTAAACACAGCCATTTGCATTTTAAAATATGCAATGTATAATCTAATTCTGCTGTAGAAAGCGAGATCATATTTTAAAACTCAAATGGGAAGACGAATACATATTTGAGGTTTTTACTTACTTAACTTTTACCAAATAAAAATTCTTTTCAAAAAACCGACTTCAAACGCCACTACAAAGTATAAAAATAATTTTATTTTGTACACGTTTGTTGAAGTCGGGCGGCTTAACTAGAAACGGTGAAACCGATACGCGATGCTCACCCGATTTCAATAAGCGTGTCTCTTATATGACACCATAAGGTAAGCGTCGCGCATCGGTTTCATCGTTTCTAGTTAAGCCGCCCGACTTCAACAAACGTGTACAAAATAAAATTATTTTTATACTTTGTAGTGGCGTTTGAAGTCGGTTTTTTGAAAAGAATTTTTATTTTAAGCTTTTTAGTGTAGCTTGTTTCTGCTCTCTTTCTCCCCTCCCTCCAACACTACAGTACTAAAGTAGTCTATACTTGGTACCTACAGTACTTATTAACACACACAATTTCTAAAGAGCTAGAACCAGGAGGTCCATGATGTAGTCCATGCTTGGTACCAACAATATCAATTTGAAAGCGACAGTTCGTAATCCCTCCAACCCTGCAGCATCAGGATTGAGGAGCTAGAACCTTGAATTTTATATGTAGTATATGCTTGGTACCAACAATATCAATTCGTAAGCGACAGTTCCTAAAGCCTCACAGATTAGGTAGGCAGTACCCCTGCAGCATCAGTATTGAAGAGCTAGGACCTTGAGCTTCACGATGTAGACTATGCTTAATACTAACAATATCAATTTGCAAGCGAAAGTTCCTAAATCCTCACAGTTTAGGTGGAATGTACCCTGCAGCATCAGGAGTGAAGAGCTAGAACCTTGAGCTCCACGATGTAGACTATGCTTAATACTAATAATATCAATTTGCAAGCGAAAGTTCCTAAAGTCTCATAGTTTAGATGGGCAGTACCATGCAGCATCAGGATTGAGGAGTAGGACCTGGAGCTCTAAGATCTAGTATATGCTTAGGCCAAGCATACCAATTCGTAAATGACAGTTCCTAAAACCCCATAATTTAGGGGGAAAGTACCTCTGCAGCATCAGGCTTGAGGAGCTGAAGGTAAAAAAATTTATGGGACCATTTCGCGAGCTTCTTCTGTCGATTAAAAAAAAAATCGCGTGAATCAGTCCAGAAACCCCGGAGTAATCGGTGGGCATACATAGAAAAAAAAAAAAAAAAAAAAAAAAGATACCGGCCGAATTGATAACCTCCTCCTTTTTGGAAGTCGGTTAAAAATAACGTATCCTTACTATAATATTATAAATGCGAAAGTGTGTCGGTTTGTCCTTCAATCACGCCGCAACGAAGCAACGGATCGACGTGATTTTTTGCATGGGTATAGTTGAGGACCGGGAGAGTGACATAGGCTACTTTTTATCCCGGAAAATCAAAGAGATCCCGCAGGATTTTTAAAAAGTGAATCCACGCGAGCGAAGCCACGAGCTTCAACTAGTTTTGTATAAAATTAGCTTTTTACACAATTTCATGTTCTCTTATCGTACATCACATAGGGATTTCTTCTCACTTTCAATTTGTATTTCCCTACGCATGTGTATTGAAATTGTAAGATGCGAAAAGTAATTTTATTCGCCGGTCTGGCTCAAACTTTGAACAGAGAATTAGTATAGTACGAGTAGGTAGTACCTAATCTGCATCCAAATAGGTAATGCGACTACCCTTCTAGGATTCTGGGAACTTTCGCCAGGTGTAATTCTTATCCTTCTCCTTACTCCTTACTAATATATAGATGCGAAAGTGTGTTTGTTTGTTGGTTTGTCCTCCAATAACGCTGCAACAGGGCATCCGATCGACGTGATTTTTTGCATGGGCAATTGGGCATAGTTTAGGAGCTGGATATAGGCTACTTTTTATCCCGGAAAATCATAAAGTTCCCGCGGGAATTTACAAAATGAAATCCACGCGGACGAAGTCGCGGGTATCAGCTATTGATAATGATTAAAGGTTGAAATACATATTTAATGTCATTTGGAATAGGTAGGTATACCTACCGAATATAATATCTTTCATTTAATTTTGAATTCGAGAAATTCTTTGAATAGTAAGATGAGTAATACAGTACTTAATTATTTTTTCCTAAAAATCGGGTGGAATTCAAACTTGCGAATATCGGATTTCAGACTTCAGTAATTTCAGTACGCTCAGCTTTATTATAAAAGTTCAACGCTTCTGTGATATCGATACGCTTCAGATTCGCTCGAGTGGTATTACCGGTAAGTATTGATGTACCTCGAACAGATACTTACTATATATATTATTTTTTTATTCGTTGATAAGATAGTCCGTGACTGCGATCTCACCTGATGGTAAGTGACGATGCAGTCTAAGATTCAACCTATATCTCTAATCGGTTTCTACACGCCATCGTCGTGCCGGAACGCTAGATCGCTTGGCTGCACGTCTTTGATGAGGGTAACAAGAAACGGCTAAAGCCTCCCACCAGACTATATCATAGAGATCCATCGCAAGAGATACAGAAAATTAAAAATCATTTAGTTTGCGTAGATCAAGTTGTGGCTCTTACGATAATTTAAGTATCTACCATGAGTTCGAAATGCAGATTCTGCTGAGAAAAGCTGGCAAAAAACTTTTTTTTCTTTCTTTCTTTTTTTTATAAAAATTATCAGGCGAGCTGAACTTACCTAATATTCTCTCCTCCCCTCCAAATAAGCGGAAAGCTTGTGTAACGACGAGTGGGTACGACAATAATGCTACGGATGGAGATCGAATCTGCAATGTTTCAGTTTTCAGTCCACACCTGTAACCGTTGGGCTATTGAGGCTTTTACTTTAACAATTGCTTTTTTCAACACAAAAAAAATATTTAACAAAATATTATGTGTTTTGACCCTACATAATACATTGGTACATTGTGGGCAGCTGATTAGTTTGATATATTTAGTATTTACAGAGAAATCACCGTTACATGATAGAAGAAGGGATGCGAGAGAAATATAAAGCTATTGCATAGCTTCTATCGCGGGCCAGCGTGGAGACCGAAGCCAGAAATTCCGTAACGAAAATAACCTGACACGGGACTCCTCTACGGTGAGCCGCTAGATGGCGTTGATAAAAAATGCTATGCAATAGCTTTACCGCGGCAGTCCCCGAGTGCCACACGTCTTTTTTGCTAAATTTTGAAGTCCTCCGTCGTCGCCCACATGCGAAATTAATGTGTATACTGACCACTGACAGAAAAATAATGTGCGACTTCGTTGGAATAAATAGAAAAACAATTCACGCGTACTTCAATAAAACGATCATTAATCACGAATGTCCGCCAGAGAAGGCCCAGAAACTTCCATTGCCGCAGGCAGGTCCATGTAAAAAAACCACCGAAGTGCGAGTCGTTTCTGCACACAAAGGGTTCCGTACCATCATATAGTTCTTGCAATTCACGAGGGCACGTGGCTCAGGGTTGTGTGTGGCTCAGGGATATGTGTGTGTGTGTGTGTGTGTGTGTGTGTGTGTGTGTGTGTGTGTGTGTGTGTGTGTGTGTGTGTGTGATGTGTGTGTGTGTGTGTGTGTGTGTGTGTGTCGTATCTATAAAAATGTGAGCGAGGGCTTGATCGCGCCTGACCGCTAGCACCTAGGATCCTAAAAGGCCTTACACACTAACACTTACGCAATGTGCATGTACACGACATAACCACAAGTAAAGCTCACGCGCCCTCGTGAATTGCAACAACTATACAAAATTTAACACCAGCTATTATTATTAGGATCGAGCAAAAACAAAAGTATGGAGAACCTCTTTAATTTTTAACGTTTTTTTTAATATTTGTTGTTATAACGGTTATAGGAATACACATTCTGGGAACTTTTAGGTATCTACCTATTACGCTTCATGACATGAGATACAGCCCGCTGACAGAAGGACGGACTGACGGACAGCAAAGGCTTAGAAATAGCGTCCCGTCAGCAATCTTTGGGTAAAGAACCCTATCGGTGTACGTTCGTCGTACTGTCAGACTAGGGGATAATATGGTATGACCCTAATCCCTATTAGGAAATGAGAAAGCGAATATCCCGCTATGCCCAATAACTGCAATGATCTCGATCGTTAATTATTGCGGATGTCGAGATATCGCTCGCAAAGTTCAAGGTTCGACCTCGCGCCGATCATGTTTGTTTACGATATATAATAGGTACAATGGAGACCGCCAATAAACGCTCTTAGGTCGAATACGAATGTCGTGTAATATTAAAACAATTTTCAACTTTTGTCCGCGACTTCATTCGTGGAGTTACGTTTTAAAAATCTCGCGAGACAACTTTCTCGTATTTGCCGGGATAAAAAGTCTTATTTGCCGGGATAAAAAGTCTTATTTGTCACACTCTGGGTTTTTAATCACTCCGTGTAAAATATATTAACGATCATTAGAATTTCAAAAAAACTGAAAATGAATAAAGCCTCTATCTGTAATTTCGAAATAATTGCCTTCTTTAAAGCGGAACACATTTTGTAGAGGCTTTGTACGAGGAGTGACGACCTTTGACACATGACACAAGCTATTTTTCTATTTCCGGGAAACCATGGAATTCCCACGGAATGTAAAACATAAAGCATTACGGACTATAGCTCTATGATTACGGACGACGCGCGCGATGTCGTGAGCATTGTCGAATAAATGTGACCTCACGGGATTTACCTATAAAAAAGAAACTTTTTTATAGGTAAAGCTAGTTTTCACTAAATAATCATTATTAGATTTTTGTGTAAACCTTAGTTAATAAAAAGATTAGATGAGGGTGTAGACGAGACAAGGAAGTGAAAAACTTGCTGTTAATAACTTGCTTCAAGGCGGTTGGGCGGAGGCGATTTGTACGCAAAAACCACCAAGTCACGGTAAAGAAGCACCGCGTATATGAACCCGGAAGGATAACTCGTTTACAAGGCGTCCCTCTAACGGGCAATAGCGGTAACCTGTGTATTTTCCACTGGCTGCACTAATGACGCGGTATGTGTTGCGAACACGGTAATAGTGTCTTTCTAAGAAGAGCAGAGGTTCATAAACCCTGATACGACAGAATTAGCACAGATTAATGATTAGTATCTGCAAAAAGAGTAAGAGCATTACACATTAAGTCATGTCCACGTAGGATGACGCTGTTTTTAAAAGTATTACTTTTTAGGATTCTGTCCCCAAAGGATTGTGGAAAGAGACCCTAAGCTAAGCCTCTAACCTAACCTAGCCTAACCGTCGCGTAATAAAGTCGCAAGTGTTTGGTAGTTTTGAATATTTAAAGCCTCCTTCAAAAACAAGTTCTCATTGACTAGAAAAATGCAAAAATATTTTTTTTATTAACAATTTTGACTTTAAACACCTTATTTCATGGGAAAATTGCATATAAACTAAGATGCAAAGGTTTTTTTTATTAAATTATTCTCACCACTTGCCAATTGCCATGAGGTGCTATAAATAGGACATTCTTATTGGAAATCTATACAATGTTGTCTCGACTCGTGTTTTCTCTGTAAACTGGTTCGCCACGTACCTAAATAAAGTCTTCTACGAACATGGAGAAACAACACCGTGTTCTCTACTATATTTTTCGACAGAGAAGGGATAAGTTAAGTAGAGGGAAGATATCACTTATACGCATCGAAATAACAAAGACATGTCATGCCCTGCCAGAAAGCGAATCTGGGATATCTTTCACTTATATACAATCACAGCAAGCGCGCCCCACTGCCCCAATAAGTTGTTATATAATACTAGATGGGAAAGTACATAATATAAGTTCTCCGTATTATAATCCGATTTTACTCAAGCAAAAAACCATCGTCGAAATAAGTAAAACGAACCATATGATATTGTATAAGTACCTACTTACGTAGTAATGGAAGAAAAACCCACATAGCATGGTAGGACGATGTGCCTACGTAACTTTTCGTACCCACAGAGCCCCTCGAGCTCATACGCGGATATGATCGAGCCTCGAGGGGTCAACGGTTCTCCTTGATGGGGTGTTCACCTCCATCGACCTTAGCGACACGGTCATACGAAAATAAAACAACCACTTGTTCCGAACGCCGATACCATTCGACGATTTTATGCGCATTATTACTCGTAGAGTTTCTACCAGAACCTTCAAAACTTGACATTTTAAATGTTTAGTAGCTTGATATCCCAATCTACTTGGGTGAATTTAAAGTTTGTCTGCCCGTCTATCAGAGATAATGTTGCTGTTAATATATATACAATTAAAATAAAACTTTTGAAACAGGGTCACACTGGTGAGCCGATGGCGATGCGACGGCGATACGATAAAGCGTGCTTAATGCAGTGGCGATAAATATTAAATAACTTTTTTTTTGCAATGCAAACAATAGACAATACAATTAATTGAATTTTCAGAGCAAGCTCTATAAATAGCACATGTTTTTCTTTATCTATATTTGCTATTGTATGTTCTAGATAAACAGAGTATTTTTTCACTCCTCAGACTTGAAACAGTGTTAAAACGAGTATATGTCATGACTTATACATATAAAGTGTCACTTTTTAAGAATCTCAAGTCGGAGCACGCGCTATATACCTATCTCAGCCTTAGAATCAAGATCGCTTTGATACCTTAAAAGTCTACAATAATGACCTTCAGTCCGATCAACACCTTCGTTTTCAAGAAATACGAGTTTTTGCCTTAATGTCGTTCGCAACTCGAAAAGGTCAAGGAACATAGAACATCAAAATAGGTACCTATTTATTTTAATGACCCGTAATCAAGTCAGATAATTTACTATCGGTGAACGTACGATAACGATTCCGCGATGATTTGCGAGATACCTACAATAAAATAACCTAAAAACATTTATTTTATTCGATGACAAGATAGCGCCTGAATGCGATCTCACCTGAACTTGATGGTAAGTGACACAGGTACTTGATATGGGAGTTTTAACGAAAACTATACCCATAATCGGCTTTAACGTACCGAAAAACGTTTGCTTTACGTGTTTGGGAATATTCGATCGTTTATAATAGAGTCCTGTAAAGTTCATTCATTTCAATCATCTCAAATCATCTTCTCGGTCGCCTCTCAAATGAGAAGGTTTTAGACCATAGTCCGCCACGCTGGCAAAGTGTGGGTTGGGAGACTTCACCGACCTTTGAACTTTGAGAATATTAACAGAACTCTCAGGCATGCAGATTTCTTTGCAATGTTTCCCTTCATGTTCAAGCATGAAGGAAAACATCATGAAACATGACATTTAATTACTGAAACACCGAATAGTCATAAACCTAAATCAGAGTGGCGTGCCTGGGAGAGCACCCCTGACCCCGGACCCAAAATGGGGCCGAAGTCCTAACCACTAGGGTAAATTAACACCGCTAACAATTATTAACCGACTTTCAAAAAAGTGGAGGTTATCAATTCGGCCGGTATCTTTTTTTTCTATGTATGTACATCGATTTCTCCGGGGTTTCAGGACCGATTCACGTGATTTTTTTATACAAAAAGTCATCGGTGAATATAGGAGATAAGTCATAAGAGGCAGTTATTTAGAAATCACAGACCCTTCAATTTTATTTAAAACTACGAGTAGATGATGCACGCGAGTCGACGATCATTCGCGCAGATAAAGGTTTTTTAATTCCCGCGGGAACTTTTTAATTTTCCGGGATAAGATATAGCCTATGTGTTAATCCTGGGTATGAGCTATCTGCATTCCTTTTTCAGCTAAATCGGTCCATTCTTGGTGGCGTGAAGAAGTAACAAACATACACACACACATACAAACTCTCGCTTTTATAATATTAAAGTATGATTATACCTACCTAGTTATTTTAGTTATAATTTTCTGCAAAGTAGCTAACTATAGACTCAATACGTACCTACCTATTATTTAGGTACGAATACCTACTGAATAAGTACCTAAGTTTACGACATGTCCTAGAAACGTAACTATTTACGCTAGGCATTTGGAAAAATAAGGTATGCCTACCAAAGCAAATATATTTGAATATTGAAGTGAATCGAATATGAATCGAAGCGTTGTCGTGCGCGCAACCTTGCGGCGAGCCGCGCAGGTCAGATTTTTCGAAGGTCGATGACTCGCTTGTAATCGCTACGAGTTATTATTATTTGTTAGCGCACGACACGACGAATAGAATTCGAGATTTCGATGTTCGAACCGCTCGCATTGCGCCACAAGCCACAACCCACACTACGCTCGCCTTTGTCAATTCTTTACTTGCTAATATTTATTTAGAGGACATCGTGTATTTTTTTTTGCAATTTTAATAGGTTAATGACAGCGTTAATGAAGAATATAGGATGTAGGTACGTAGGTATAAAAGTATTGTTATTTGTTATTAATAACGTTAATATTAACTCAATCGCTGAACTGACATGATCTTGGAGAATTAGACAGCTTGCATCCTAAGAACTGACGTTGTAAGTAAGTAGGTATCTACTATCTATACATTTTATCCCGGAAAATCAAGGTTTTCTAGTTCCCACGGACTCTAGACAATTTTTAATGGGAATTTTCCGTATTTTTAAATACTTAGGTAGGTATCTACCTACTACCTATACATATCTTGCAGGATATATTATCCTCCAAGATATGTTGGTTATGTCTAGCGTTGCCAGACGTCCCTTATTTCCCGGGACATCCCGTATTTTAGGCATAGTTTAAAATGTCCCGGCGAGACTGACTCTGTCCCGTATTTGAACCGTACTTCGGTTTTCATTATGAAATTACGATTATAATAATTGTATTGATTTTTACAGATATGTTAAAACGAATAAAAATATTTTAAAACTAACTCGATCCTCGGAAAAATATTAAAAAAAAATTACACTAAATATTTTTTTTAATTTGTCCCGGGTAAAAAACTGAAATCCCGTATTTTTTGCCCATTTAACAATTTGTCCCTTATAGGCTGAAAAAAAATCTGGCAACCCTAGTTATGTCCTTCAAGTATGTACATATAAATTAATTATATACCTACCTAGGTACTTAGTTAAAAAATCGCTCAGAGCGCCATCGGCCATACACTCATGCTAAGATGTATAGCGTTCTCTGTCTTAGCTCGGACTCAAGATGAGAGTTAAAAAGAGATACAAATATGCTCTGACACTGTCTACGCTCTGACATAATTCTGTCTCGTTTTATCTGTCTTGAGTCTTAGCAGACTGAGAGTGCGGTCTATAGATTTCAGCATCAGACACGTAATATGTAGGTTCAAATCCCGCTGTTTTCGCAATTTGTGATAATAATATTATAAAGTAGGTAGGTACCTATTAAAAATAATTCGGTAAATGCCGATATTAATATCTTTGTGACGCTCCTTTCGTGGCATGCCATTGGGGCGACATTGTATGCACTCTCGGGCGAGACTTGCGCAACATCTGTGGTAACTCTGGTCTCTATCGCTATACAGTTGGACAATAATATTATATTTTACGATGGACATGTGCATGTTAGCGCAGTTTAGCTCCGTTCGCTATGTTCTCTTTTTGAGTGGTTGGTACATTTCACAGGTTTAGCGATATTGAGGTCGAGGTAATGACTCGCTAAATTGATTTTCATACAAATCTTACATAGCTTTTTTTATTAGGATTGTTTATTACCTTGGTTGATGTAAAAACTAGCTTTTTTACATAAGCTAAAATCCTCTGTTTTTCGCAGATAGATAAGGTCGTCATAATGGCACTCTACAAATTGTCAACTATCCCCATGCAATAAATCACGCATTCCCATTTATAATATTCGTAAGGAGTAATAGGTAAGTACCTATTATAATATTCGTAAGGAGTAATAGGTAAGTAACCTACCTACCTGTATTTTTAAGCTATTGCATAGCTTCCTTCTATCGCGGGCCAGCGTGGAGACCGAATCCAGAAATTCAGTAACGAAAATAACCTGACACGGGACTCCTCTACGGTGAGCCGCTAGATGGCGTTGATAAAAAATATTATGCAATAGCTTTACCGCGGCAGTCCCCGAGTGCCTCACGTCTTTTTTTTTTAAAGAAGTTACTACCAACGGTAGTAGGTACGGTTCATGTTAACGAACTATTATTACCTATCCTTATTCTGAGATACCTACTCTTTCCCCCATAAATAAGCAGAAAGCTCGTGTTATGAATGGTTAGGTACCTACCTACAATAGTGATGCAACGGGTTAGGAATTAAGATCGAACCATTCTGTCAGTTTTCAGACCGCACCTCTCATAATAAGCAAGCTTCGAAAGTTTCATAACAAGCAGATAAAATATCAATCCGAATTTTATAAAAATAGGAACAAATCTAACCTATTCATTATTATTGATTTATTATAATCAAACTAACCTTGTATTTAATTAACCAGCGTCAAACAGATAAATAATAAATAATAATAATATAATTCCTTTTGTATAGTGGTCTTTACAATCTACGATACAATAAAAAAAAATTAATCATAGATTGTATAACATAATATTTATATAAGTACATATATGTAGTTCGGTACAGTAGATAACAGATACAGTTTCATAATTAGCGTTCGTAGGTAGGCATACCTAACTACCTACTTAATTAAAATTTTGAACTCTCCAGTGTAATCATGAATGTTACATAATGAATTATAATACAAAGTACCTACATAGAAGGAAAATTCCAGTGAATTCTTACAAATCGTAATAGATATCGCGACTGCAACTTCATAAATTAATGAACATTGTTTCGATTTCGAGTTTCAACATTTTCATCCTTCTAAGTATGATGAAAAATCTATGAAATATAACTACGGAACCCTAAATTGCGCGTGACCTGACACGCGATTTGCCATTTATTAAGAATATTATGTTGTTGTTCCAAACGTTCGATGTGACAAAGGCAATTAAATGACATAACGACAAAATATCCAACAGATACGACAGATTAGGAGCAGATATGACGACCAATACGACGAAATAAAAAAAATAATAAAGTAGGTATATCTTTCGCCAAAAAATTAATAATAATGATAAAGGTTTAATAAAGTTTGGTATCAAATAAAATCTAATAGAACTCCAAAATAGCCCAAACAGGCAAAAAAACTTGTTTTTCGTTGAAATAGGAAGTAGGTACTATGTGCTTCTTTGACCTATTATTGCTATTGTTCTGTTCCACAAATATAATTAATTCAGACAGGGAAATCAACCGTTTTTCCGGCGTGATATTCTAAAATAGTCAGCTCTAGTCGGTTTTTAGTCTTCTCTCCTGAAATATTTAACTTCCTATGGCGCGGCAACTCGACCCGTTCGTCTCTTCGATCTATACGCATGAAACTCGAGTTATCAATGTCGTAAGCAACGACCTGTGAGGTGAGCGCTGTGTCTCATAACTGAGAGGTCTCGGGTTCGATTCCCGACGGGGGCAATATGGAAATTTATAATTTCTGAATTTTTCTGGTCTGGTCTGGTGAGAAGCTTTAGCCGTAGCTAGTTACCACCCTACCGTCAAAGACGTGCCGCCAAGCGAATTACCGTGCCGCCACGATGGCATGTAGAAACAGATTAGGGGTATGGGTTGAATTTACACTGCCATACCCCTTCAAAGTTAGTTCGCTACCATCTTAGACTGCATTGTCACTTACCATCAGGTGAGTCAAGGGCTATCTTGTTTTTGAATGAAAAAAGCAATAAACCCACGGTTCAAAAGTGATATTGAATCCGACATGATGAACCGTGAAGCAAGGATATTATGTAACTTCGTTATCACTATTGTGTGCACTGCGCCCGCGAACAATAACTCAAATATTTTATTTTCTTTAAAAAACATAATATATCCCTTATGTTGACATTTCGATTAGGGTTGCCATTTAGTCAATGATATTAATCTATTTAAACTCATACAATATCATTTATTTGAACATTGGATTTGTGTCGCAAAAGTTAAATGTGCGTAGCTGCATTTTTATCGAATTTAAACATTCACTACGGCTGCGCCATGTTTTGTTTATCACTTTGCAATTATATTTTATTAAGTTAAAAAAAAACCACTGTATTATTAAATTTATTAGTTTATAATGGTTTTTAGATATTAACTTAGTTCACATAATTTTACACCAATTAACCATAGACCACAAACACACCAAGCTGTGTTCATAGACCACAGATAAAGACAACTTAATAAAGACAATCTATTACAGCTCAGTTTAGTCTGAACATAAATAAATCTGAAACCTGATCATCATCATCATATCATCACTTGTCAAGTTATCATTAGATATACCTGTATAATTAAGATAACTTGATAAGCAATGATGTAATTCATAGCTATTGCTTTTGTGCTTTTGACATTAATAAATTCGAAAGGATTTTCGTTTTCTATTGTTTTTTTTAAATAGTAAAAAAAATCAATACTTGATCTAAAAATTAGAAAAATATGGTCGGATGTGTGCAGCAAAAATCTATTAAATATGTATTGTAAAAAAAAATCTTATGTTATTAAAAAGAAACAAATCTGTGAAATATTGGCGGTAGCCCTAAATCGAATCTACCTGCGTCGACGCATTGGGGAGAAAGGGCATACTTAGGACATGTTTTTGTGCCTTATCCTTGTCTATGGCTGATCTTTATTTATAGAGGATAGGAAACATTTTTGGGAACACGTGGAGTCACAAAAAAGAATCAAATTGGAGACAGTTTTTTTTAGAATTGGTTTTAAAAGATTCACCGAGGTTGCTTCAGTTGTTTCATTCCTAATACATACAGAGAATAAAATTGTAATCAGAACTTACTATGTTACGTTCCTATACTTTGTTTTTATTTAATTATTAGCGGACGCCCGCGACTTCGTCCACGTTCTTAAATTGATGAAATTTTTCCTGAATTTTCTTTGCTATAAACCTCTCGGAGCCCGAGACCTTTCCAACGAATGCAAAACCGTGGAAATCGGTTCGTGTGTTCTGGAGTTATAGCGTCAGGAAGGAAAACCCGACTTATTTTTATATAGTAGATTATTTTTATATAGTAGATAATCATGAAGTCAAAAGATTGAAAATCCTGAGTTTTGTAACTGAGAAACCTCTAACTAATAGCATACAAAAAAGTCTCTCTCCAGTAGGGCTAACATGCGCGACACGAGAAAATTTTGTCGACACTTTACTCGTGAATCTCTGTAGAGACACAGACACACACAGAGACTACGAGTAAACGTGTAGACAAAACTTTCTCGTAGCGCGCATGTTAGCCCTACAGGTGTCAGTTTATGCGCTAGTTCTTCTAAACTGCCTACGCAACAGATTTTGATGCGGTTCTCATTATTATTTAGAGAGTATCTTTCGGAAGGTATATTCCGGATAATTCATATGCGGTATCCCTCAGAAAGATCCTATAGGGTCAGATGTCCAACAATGAAACACAAAAAATTCAAAGTCTCATGCACCTTTTGTTTTTACAGATAGAAGTCTAATTTTTTACAGGTGTGTAGGTAATTTTATTCCGCATCGGAATTCATTTACAATTTTTTTAATTAATATGTCATCAATCGGCAAAAAATTATAAACTAAAAAATGGGAAATGTTTCATTGTGTCCACAGTGGTGTACACAATGAAACACCACAAATTCAACAATGAAACATTAATAGTATTGTCTCGACTTTTGTGTAATTTATGGAGTAGGTGAATTAAAAAAAATGCTCGAGTTAATAATCACAAAAGGATTTATTTATAATTAACTTTAATCAGACACTTCAGATTACCAGTACTATTACTGGTATTATAAAAAATTTAATGTTAATAAGATTAATTTGTGAATTTGTACCCACAAAAATTATAAATTTGCCCGGAAAGTACATGATATTATGCACTTTCACACAATAAAACAAGATGATACACATTGAAATAGTGTTTCATTGTGTTCACTGTGCAACTGTTTCATTGTGAACTACCTAAGGTTTTTTTTACTAATCTCAATTTTTTACCCACTAAATTGTAACACTTTAAGATATAATTTATTGCACATTAATCTACAAAATGTGTGTAATGCTAATTAATCATGAAATTTATGAAATTTTCAACCATATTTTAGTAAAAAATCTATAAAGAATGCTAAAAATATTTACTTTTTGTCGAAAAAAAACAAAAGTGCTCCGCAAACACATCTTCTCGCACGCGGCGTCGATGCAAATTGGGCTAAGGCGGGGGGTTCACGAGAGTGTCCTAACGCAATATAATGCACGAACTGGCAACGCAGAATTTTAGAAATATCACAGTGTTTTATTGTGTACCACTGTTTCATTGTTGGACATCTGACCCTACCTATTTATACTCAATTTTCTTCTACGTCTGATCGGTTCCCTGGTAGAGATGTCTTCGCCTATTCATACTCTATCTTCTTCTACGTCTTTTTGGTTGCCTGGTAGAGAGATCGCTCTACAACGGTGTCTCACTTATCTTTATCAACTTCAAACCAAGGAGAAGATTCTCAATTCAAGGCGTATTTAGCTACCTACATACAACAATAGGACGTGTTTTTATTCATTCATCTCATGATAACAACAATTGCTGTAAATTGTAAACAAACACGCAGAGAGGCATCGACAGCAATCGATGCTCGATAAACAGTTCGCGTACAGTGTTGCAAAAAGAGCAAAATGATGTCCCAGTGACCCATTTCATGTCCGTCAGAACTCCGAGCCAAGGCCAGGTCAGTGTCGCCCGCTTCATTTGACCCACTATTCTGTTAGCTATGAGGTTATGTTAACAGCTGAGCAGATAAAGAATAATTAAAAGATTTAAAACAAAACCGGCCAAGAGCCAATCAGACCCGAAGGGTTCCGTGCCATCGCATTAGATTTAACACCAGTTTTTATTAAAATCGGGCAAAAATAAAAGGTTATTGTACTTGCAGATTGGAGACCCGTAATTTAATTGAAATTTTTAACTTTTTTTTATTATTTGTTATGGCGGCAATATAAATACACATTACGGTTCATGAGCTTTAGCCCGCTGACTGACAGACGGACAGACAGACAGACGAACGAATGGACGGACGTACAGCGGAGGCTTAGTAATAGGGTCACATTATTATTGGTACCAAAGGGTACGTGACCTAGTGCCCTATAGAGCGCCGGCCGGAGTTGAAATGATGAAAACGAATATTATAGCTGTTTTCGGGAATTATAGAAAACTAGAACATTAATTTAATTTTATTTATGAACTAGCGGCCCGTCCCGGCTTCGCACGGGTGGACAGAAGATTTTTTTTAAATAAATATAGCCTATGTTACTCACGGTGAATGTAGCTTTCCAATGGTGAAAGAATTTTTGAAATCGGCACAGTAGTTTTTGAGTTTATTAATTACAAACATACAAAAATACAAATCTTTCCTCTTTATAATAGTAGTGTAGATGTAGAGTGTAGATAAATAAAGAAATGAAGAAATCTAAAAGAGAAGAAATACAATAAATCAAACAACACTCAAATTTGACCAACAAAGTAGTGTTTTCAAAATTTATAAAACAACTGTAATAGACTACAGTTCGAATTCACAATACTCGAAAGTAATTTTATATGTGGAAAAAAGTGCGAAATTGTTGTTCGACTGACCTGAATGTGGTATCCGTGAGGGGCAAGGTCACACACTCGCAGTAAGTTAGCACTAGCTTTAGTTACTATAACTTGTGAAGATTTCTACTCTTATTCGTGTAAATTTTTTTTTAAAAGAATATTAGCCAAGCTGAAGTTGACTAATATCCTCCTATCCCCTCCAAATAAGCTTAAAGCTTGTGCTAGGAGTGGGTACGACTAAACCGCAACGGGTGGGGTTCGAACCTGCGACGTTTCAGTTTTCAGTCCGCACTTTTAACTGTTGGGCTATTGAAGAAAAGGATACAAACTTTTCACCACGTAGGACGAAAAAATTTACCACATTTGTGACTTGTACGGTTTAACGCTAACCAAAGTGCCTTTTACCTTACTAACCTTATTGTAGAGGGTCAGTCAATGTTTTAAATACATATAACGAGTATCGATAGAATCAGCTTGTCTACTGTCATTATTATCTAATATTATGTATAGTTCTTGCAATTCACGAGGGCGTGTGGCTCATGGTTGTGTGTGTGTCGTATCCGTATAAGTGGGAGCGAGAGCTTGCTCGCGCCTTACCCTCCCACTTAGGCTTTTGACAGACACGCACACTCACGCAATGTGCATGTACACGACGTAAGCACAAGTAAAGCTCACGTGCCCTCGTGAATTGAAAGAATTATAGTAGTAGTGAGATATAAAACTTCCTTCTTATTTATTTGATCGATTGATTTGTTTAGACCTTAATAAATCAACGGTCTTGAACGATACGAACTTTGACCAGCTTGGCAAACTGGCTTCTATCGAGCTGACTGGTCTCAAATATACTCTATATGTATTGGTACATATATGTATGTAACAGTTTGTCTTTATATAATTGCGTTAAACGTAATCAGAATTAAAGTTGCTCTATCCTTTATTAAAGTCTTTTTACAGTCACTCGAAAAACTCCGAAAATTAAGTTGGTTTACTAGGTTTACTGTAAAAATCGCAAAATTGTTGTCTGTGGGTTAATTGCTTGTATTGTCCGCAAGAAACAAGGTTAGGTAGCAGAGGTTTGCAATCGTTTGAGTTGCCACTAATTACAATTGCTTTCTTGCTTAGCTACTGTTGATGTCAGTTTGGATTTATTTTTTTCCGATTTTGGAAGTATTTTCATTCTTTCTTGTTTTAAGTGTTTATCATAAAACAAAATTACTTCAAGATAAAATGTCAAGAGAAGAAAAGAATTTATATATCTAAAAAGTAGTGAAACTCTCATAACTAGAATGAAAAAATCGCCATTTCATGCTCGATGAAAACTATATCAGTTGAAAATCTGTTGAAAAGTAAACTCTAAGAAACTTTGATATAAAATTTTCAAAAACTAAAATAATGAAATGAAACATTTTTTTTGAAAAATCGAGATTTTTGAGATAGAAGCAAAAGAACGAAAGGTTTAAGTTGGTATCAAATGAAAAAGCCTCTGGAAGGCCTCTGGCCTCTGTCCTGGTTTTAGGCTGATAATGGCTTGCTGAAAATGCTAAAAATAGGCATAAAGGTATGTCTACGTGAGAGCTAAGGTAACATAAAAAAAAAACGTTATTTTTATGTAGTACGAGTATTAACACTAATATTATAAAGGCGAAAGTTTGTAAGTGAGTGTGTGTGTTTGTTACTCTTTCACGCCACAACGAATGAAGAAATTTGGCTGAAATTTGGAATGGAGATAGCTCATACCCAGGATTAACACAAAGGCTACATTTTATTTAATTTTATTCATTTCAAACTAAGGAGTTCCTGCGGGAATTGAAAAACTCAATCCACGCGGACGAAGTCGCGGGCATCATCTAGTTTAATATGTATGTATGGCCGAATTACTTAGCGCACATAACGGCATCGAATACCAAATCTGTGATGTGAATCACTTAAATTTTACTTTAATAAACTGCGCTCGTGAAACAATGCGGCATACATGCTGTGAAACCCACATACCGGTGATCGATGCTTGCATGAAAGAAATTATTTACAATTTCAATCATTATAATATGACTGTCTATCATATTTATAAGAGTAAAAGTTATCAGCCTGTGAGACGATAGCTGGGAAAATTCGATACAGGCAATCTCTTCAAGGAGACAGTCATGTAGAAGGTTGGTGAAAGACAACACAACACTCACGTAAGTGGCATAGGTACAGTTCGACTTTGGGAATTCTTCAAGGGTAGGTACGTCTGACAGTCAGGAGTCAGGACTTCTGAATTTGGTAGCACTGCGATACACAATTTCGCTATCCACGTTACCGTACAACCCAACCTTAAGGTAGACGTGACTTTATGGTAGATGCGCCTTCTCTACCTTCCGTGAGTGTGGCATACTAGATCTTCCAGCTTATTTGTGACACTTCAAACTTTCCTGGTTATGACGGATTATCATAACTACGATCGTCCCTTTTCTTCTTCATCAACCGAAAGACTCTCCTAGACAAAGACGTGTGTTTGTCCCTTAAGAGAGCCCCCTTAGGAGACAAATACATGCCGCCGTTTCTCATTCGTCATTCTAGCAGCGGCAATCTAGTCCGGTCATTCCAGCACTTCTGAAGCCCCAACGTCTTTCGGTTCCCTGAGATATTTCCCCGCCCACAGATTAAGGCCTTCCCTAGTCTGCAGCCTCCCTCATTACCACTTCAGCTTTGCGACTTATATCGGTCGCTCTGGTTATTTTACGGATCCCCTCATTTATGATTTCATCACGTAGAAAAACTTAATTCAGTTTTCTCCATCATCTGCTCAGTGATTAGTTTAATTATGAGGCCCATTAAATAGCGACAATATTTCGGAACCATATTTTGAATGATTTTGGTCTTTTGGCACTAAAATATCTTGGTCGAGAAGACATTGACTCACTACAAAAACTAATTTATTTATCAAAATAAAATATACTTAGAATATAATAATATAATCTATCAAGTGTTTTCATCATTTTATTGTCACTCAATATCTCATCAAAAACGCATTGATTAATGAATGTTTTAAAACTGCTTTATCAAACATCTACCCAATTAGTCATTAATCAAATTGATATTCGCCTTTATTTATCTATCTTACATAACACAACACTCCTCGTACCTATTTCAATATTGTGATGTTACATATTCGTAGTATCTACGTAGTTACGCAATGACTGTATTTCTGAGATCTAGATAACTCTAGTTTTCTTTAGAAGTGTACTTAGGTACTTCCAAGGAAAACTAGAGCTTAATACTTTGAAGTTTGGCTGTCTTCTTCCAAGTAGACAGAGACACTACATTCGGACCAGATATTTCATAAACATAAAAAAGGCCTTCTTAATAAAATGTTATTTGTAACCGTAATTTATATTTCAGCCATTTTTACGCTACTCGAGGCTTTGAATTAGTTGCGTGAAGTAAACATGACATTCTATGAAATCAACGGATCGATTGTGTTTTTAATATTTTAATATTTTTTTACTTTTATTGAGTAATAAACGATTAAGTACCTAGTTATTTTTCGTATGTTTTCAAATCTAGTAAAACTATAGAAGAAATTGTGCTTGTTAGGGTGCAGATTTCCTGTTGGCTTTTATTTTCAGTACCTACGCATCGTCTTTGTTCACTTTCTCTACTTGTACCTACTATAGCATTCGATCCTGTAAAATTAAAAAAAAACGCGCTTGCTTCGCTCGCGCTTGTATACCCTGACATGAGTCTAGTGTACATTATGTAACCAATTACCTCTTGGATGCCCAAGAAGATTCCATAAAAAGTCAGGTGTTTCTACTCGGGCCTCCGACAGGTGTAGTCCGCTACTGTTGTCACTTGTCATAGATATTGTGAACTTTACTTGCGACCTCGTTGCGCAAAAACAGGTAACGGTAACGGGAGCTTCCGTTCCGTGTCTCCGGAGCAACACAGTACGCACACACCAGTCTTAAATGGACGACGAAAGTAATCGCTTGGTCACTTTCTCTTGAACAGGTCTCTATTTCAGTCTCGCTCCGACACTCGGCCAACTCGCAAGTCACATGCCACGAACGAGTAATACGAATCTCATTCTAAATTAATAGAAAAATCGCTCATCGAAACGTGACTGGCCTCTAAAACGCTATCTTTCCCGGCAATGCGCACGCAACCTTGCGAATTTAAGGTTTTGCAATACCGTTGGCGTATCAAGGAGACACTGCTGATAATGTAAGTTTAAATTACAGATAATATCTATATGCCTATGTTTAACAGTTACCCATACTTTTCTCCCAAATTCAAAAAACCCTCATCAAAAACAGAATAGCTAACTAAATGCTAAATTATGTAAGCCATGCTGATTGGTTTTATGTGGTTGGTTTTAATCTACCATAACAAGTGAATTTCGCAAAAAATGATGAATTTGATGAAATCTCGCGCTCGTGTAGTGAAAGGTTCGCCATTTGCCACGAGTTATGTAGCCAGCCATTAAAAATAAAGAACTGGTAAGGCGATGACTCGGCATGCGAGCAAAAAAACTTGAATTGTAGAGTGCGAGAGGGAAAGACGAACAACCGAACAAGTGCGTTACCCCCGCGAAGATTGTAACTTACGCATTTATTTTTATTTATTTCTGAACCTAGCTGACAAAATTGAACTAAGTTATAGTCGATATCCTTAAGTATACTTATAATACTAATAGTAATACTTTAACGAGTTGAAAAAAATCAAAACCAGCTAAATTATTTGGATTAACCAGTTTTTCAAAAGTTGGTGACGAAAATTTAGTAGGAGACAATAAAAAGTAGGGATGTAAAATAAAGAGATATTTAATCAATTAATTTATTTACGAACCAAACAATTAAGAGGTTCATAAAGGTAACATACCCACAAAAGGTTATCTCTACTGGAAAGATTTCTTCCAAATCCAGGAGCCCTAAAAATGGCAAAACTTAGAAAAAAGCTGAAACGGAATTTTTCCTTTACCTTTGTCCCTCCGTAACAAAATCCTTCATTAGTCATCACTTTATCAGCACCTCAACATTCGAGTCAATAATCTTCTAACGTTTTAAATGATATATCAATATTTAATAGGTAGATGTACTAGTACACATGATTTGCCTAAGTTTAGATAGCATTTAGTGTACGTCAGCATTGATGTTCTAGTACAAGGTTATCAAGATTTTTATGATCAGTTTAAACTAGGAAGCGAAACAAGTGTGGGCTTATGTAAAATGTACTTTTAGCTTGAACTTGGCTTGACACGCTACCGCGTGTCTTGATTAATCAGTTGGTGCGCTGGTTCCTTCCCATATACCCTTAGTACTAGGTCCCATATTAACCTACTTAGTTGCAACTTGCAACTAATTGTGCTCGTCTTTCATCACACATTATTTAGGTATTTGCCGACCCCTTCGCTTACATTTAGTTCGACTTTTCAAACCCCTATTTTATCCCCTTGAGATTGAATTTTCAAAAAGCCTTTCTAAGCGGATACCAACGTCATAATAGCTATCTGTATGCCTCAGCCTGATACGTCCAGTGGTTTGGGCTATGCATTGATAGATAGTCAGTCAGTCTGTCTGTCAATCAGTCAGTCACTCAGCCACCTTTTTCTTATATATTTATATAGATTTATTACCTGTGGTATTAGGTACTATTACTTTGTTTGCGTACGTCAGCTTATCGCCTTGAGTTAGGTATCTATCTGGTCGGCGTTTCCTATACTCGTTTTCGCATTATTGGCCTTATCAGTAACACACTTCGTCACCACACGAGTAGGTACTTACCTACGATACAATATTTAGTACATAATACAAGCATTGTATTTCTAGTTCGGTGAAGAGATCACTCCACGATTCGTTATCTACGTCAGCTAGCAACAGTGTGAGATGACCTTAACGCTCGAACGCGTGGCCATGAGAACTCCCTGAAGGTTGCAGATAGTTGCTGTACTGTTGCAACGATTCCGGGGACTTGTCTCCCGATTAGTCAACAATTCTTCAAGAGGACTGGATCATCAAGTAGAACTTAGAGGTTACTCGGAGAGATATTTACGATTGTTTGTTTCTAGACAACTGTAGGCGTAAAACGAATCAGCCTAGAATCTTAATGCTGCGGCTACATTAAGGTTAATGTCAATGCTCAACAATGCCTTTAACTATGCCATATTTTTTCACTGGTAAACTACGCGTAGAACTGAGTGGCCACACATACGGTAAATGTCTAAATAATGCTATAATTCTGCCGTTGAACCTCTTTGATCTGCCAAAATTTACCGCCACCCGACTTAATGCCAAACTTCTACGGCATTGTCAATGCCATTTCCCGTAGATCGTGGCTACACCTACGGTTAATGGTGATATACGCCATATTCACTGGCATATCCCATTAATGTGGCCGCAGCATTACTGACAGCGTATTTGTGTGTGTGTGCCGTGCCAATAGGTCGACCAACCAGTCGACCAGACAGTCTCCCTCCCTCGATCTGTCCTCCGTCTGTTCCCCCCACCCGGCTCCCACCGATTTTCCCCTCTGCCCCCTGCGTCAGCCAGTCAGCGTTTGGTCAGCCGTGTGCTATCACGCGCTCTGACTGTGTAAAGTCTAAATTCTTTACGTCCTAGTTATTAATTTTAGTGTAGGTTATTAATTCATTGCTACCCAAGTGAGTATTCTTAGTGCAATATGACTGTGTTCTAAAAAAAGTTCGGTATCACCTCTAGATGTCTTTAAAATCGTGAATTTTACAACGGCTTTGTCTTGTTACAGGTACCTACTTGGAGCTGGGTGTGAACCCAGATACGGTGTGTGTAGTTTTATGTAACCATATTTTATACTCTTATCGAACAAACTTTGTGTTAATTATAAGAAACTCTACAGTGCTAGTGCCGTGCATTATTGGATTGAAGCACTGAAGTGAGTGAAATTTCTGTACATAAATAAGCAAGTGAATTACTGCACATAGTGAACTAGTGAAGTGAAGCGACGGCGACGCTAATAATACTCTTATATTTTCGTGCACTTCTAATAAGTGATTTGTGTCATTAGTAAATGGATTTATAACTATTTGGACTCCAGACAGCTCAATGGCAATCGTAAGTAAACATAAAATTTTATCAGCTTATTACCTATTTTTTATCTGTTGATTTATATTATTCCAGTTTATTATACGTGAATTTAATTTCTTTGTTCTACATCTTGTGTAATTTCCAAGCACTTGATATTAATTACATCGATGTACATATAAGTTATTTTCGCATTTGTTTTATTCTTGTTAAATTAAACAAACGCATTCAAAACAGCTGATTATTTATTTTAGTGATGCACATTACAAAACGATTTTGAATGAGTGCCTCATTTTTGATCCAGTTCAGTTCAATAATAGATACCTGTCTCTTCTATGTAGGGACAGGCTATTTTCGAGGCGAAGTAGTTCTTGTCATATTTGATATTTGAGTAATAACTTGCTTTGGGAGGTTTGTGTTTTCGAATTGTCATTTATTTTTGATGTGAGTGATCCTTAATAGTACTTGAAGTACTATTATGTATTCTGTGGTAAATATCTCAAGGCAAATAATTTTATTTCTGCTTTATAATAAATCAAAAACGCGATTTAATAAAAATACTTTTTAGAAATGAAAGTCACTTTTTGCCTATTTTATTTTGTACAATTTGGTTTCATTTTAAAAACCCAGGTAGGCGTCAAAAACTCAAAACACCGTATGTCCCAGAGGGGCTAGAGGTAATAAAAAGTACTTAACTAATCTATCATTTGCGCAGGTGTAGAGAATGTTCTACACTCTACAGGATTCACAGGATAGCTAGAGTTACTATCGCGTGAATGGGCCTATAGGCCCAAGTCCCAACGACCTCCGTTTATCCAATTTAATTATATTATGCACCTATTTAGTGTAAATGGCTCATTGAATAGTTAAGCGAGGCTAATTGGTAGGTATTGGTAATGATGACTAGAAAACACGGGCGCCATCTTCAGGAAACTGAGAACTGACGCGCGAACTGACCTCGTGTGAAGTTCATTAAAAGATCGCTGTTGACATATTGTGTAAACTGTTCTATTACTATAATTACATATGTAGAAAATGAATTATTGTAAATATTTTTCTAGTAGAGTAGAGCTCTGAGCTTTTGCCTGTATAATACCAATAATATAGAAAAATAATGCAATAATACATAACTAAGTTAATATTATGATTTTTAAAATAAAGGGAAAAGGCGAGTTCGCAGTTTTACTTCGATCTTTTAGAGCGATAAAGTTTTACATAAATCGATGTCATCAAAATCTAGATTGATTATACCTACTTAAGTTAGTACCTATAATATCGGAAAAACCGATATTTATCGCCAAATATTAGATCCATCAATAGTTTAAATTTTAAACATAGTGTGCTACCTCCATTTTACAATTTTATCTCTATTAGAGCAGCATACCAATGACTCAGTACTTAAATCCTTCAGTCATTAGTTGCATCGACTGCTTCTCGATGCTGTTGCAAGAGCTATTTTCTACGTAGAGAGGTACAGAGTAGGCACGGTGCAAGTGGGTCAAGGCGCGTTAGCGGCGGGCTGCGTTTCCTACTCGCCACCGGCACCGACGACGAGGAAGCCGCTCGTTAAATCTACTTGTGTATCAACATCAACCGTTGAAATAAAATTCTCCAAACAATAAATGTTCCGTTTTTCGTTACTCGCTTCGTAACATTGCGGTTTTAACTGTTCTCAATGGTGCTTTCATGCGTAGCAGATCTCAGATTTGCACACGCAACGTTAACGTTTCCATGTTTTCTCGGTTATTTCGCTAAATATTTTTATTATTCAGTTCGAGGTTGTTAATCAAGACACTGGCAAACGAAAACATGCAGCATACAAATCCAATAGGTTTTATATTATATAAAATAAAACCTATTGGAATTAAATTTATTATTACCATTAAAAGTATACCTAGCTGAGTTTGTTGTAGGTTCTTCTTAAACTAGGGTGCATTTGCAAACCTCCTTTAATTTTGATTTTTCGTAAATAATCACCTTTCCTCTTCTATACTATAACTTAACACCTTAAAGTGGCTGATGAGTTACTAAGGAGTGGTAGTTTATTAACTAGCTAATTCACGTTCATTCACTAGACGTTTATTTGATTTAAAATTTCGATAGCAGGGAAACCTACGCGCGGATAAATCATTCCAAATGCCTTCCAATATTACCTACGACGGCTGCGAGTTATAATATAATAATATACGTCGATGTATGATGGTTATTCCTTAGGTGACTCATATTGTATTCAGAAATTGGCGAATTTTGACAACGTCAGATAAATGTCGGTTATTCCAAGTAGAATCGTCTGTGCCGATGATGTTTTTACCTGCTGTTGTCTAATTTGCAGAAATCAGTAACGTACAATACTCGTATGTATTATACTATGGCATGTAATTAAACGAGCTTCTATTTAATACCATTATTGGCTTCTAAATTACTAAGTCAGCTTCAACTAGTGAGCCTCTAAAAAATATAATTTTAGCATCTATATTTATAACTTAGCTTCAAACCGTGAACTTCTAAAATACTTAAATATTAGCATCAAATAATACACCAAATCTTCAACCACATTTTAAATTTTTTTTTTTTGTGAGAAAAATGAAATAAAAAACTAAATAAAAAAACGTTTTTTTTTGATAAAATGAAATTAAAAAAATGATTGTTTTTAAATTTAACTCAAGATAAATATCTACACATAACATTATAACATTTTTGAAAAAAAAAATCAAATTTTTTTTTCAACTTTTTTTTTAGTTTTAGGTAGGTTTACGATCCCAACAGAACCTAAGTGCCCGGCCTTCGGCCGGGCACCTGAATATTCATGTATAACCCTAACCTAACCTAACTTTAGTTTAAAGAAAAAATTATACAAAAATAATTGCAATATTAACACACTAACAACAGAACAACAAAATAGAAAAAAAAAAAAAAAAAGATACCGGCCGAATTGATAACCTCCTCCTTTTTGGAAGTCGGTTAAAAAAACAAATGCATGTTTTGAATGGCGCTCTCTGATTGGTGCAAATAGCCATAACCAACGAGATCGTGCAAATTGCCAGTCGCATCCGTCTCACTCGCACCAACGAAATCGTGCAAATGGCCAGTCGTATCCATCTCACTCGCACCAAATCGTGCAGTGGCAGTGGACAATAATAAAAATAGTGGCTCTTTATTTGATGCTTTCTTTGGAATATTTTGTGGCCATTGTGAAGAAGCCGAGTTAGTATATTAGAAGCTTCATCATTTTCCCGTTGCTGAGTTATTAAATTAGAAGCTAGGTTTTGATGCTAAAAAATAAATTTTGTTGGTCGACTTATTATATTCCTTATACTATGCATCATAATTCGTAATAAGTATAACAAAATTTTATCATTACGATGATGATATTGTTATTGATTTCCTTATTAGTATATTTTTATGTACAGTCGCGGACAGAAAATGTTTACCACCTTAAGATTCATAATTGCATGCACACATCTGTGTCAGAAGGTCGATATGTGATTTGATTAGCCATAGATCATAGACTTTTTAACATGTAGCGGTGCTTAGACAGTCCTTTAGCGGTCTCTTTAGTAGGACGTGACTGCTAAATAGGTTAGATGTAGAAAACCTTTTTTGGAACAAAAAATCCTTACTAATGTTATAAAATAATGTAAGTGTTTGTTTGTTCGTTGTTGGTTTGTCCTTCCATCACACAGCTATGGAGCAATAGATCCACATGATTTTTTGCGTGGATATAGTTGAGTATTTGGATAGCGACATTTATCCCGGAAAAATAGAGGGTTCCCATGGAAATTTTAGAATCCTAACTTCACGCGGACGAAGTCACGGGCAAAAGCTAGTAATTTTAATAGATAGATATCATCTCATATAGACACGAGCACAGGACACGAGTTACCAAAATGAGAAAACGGAAATAATAAGCTAATGAAATTTCAAAGAATCTTTATTTCTTAATTTTATTATTGAGAAACTAAACAATATTAGTATAATTAAATAATTAGCTTAATTAGCTTCCATTCGCTGCTATGACAACACGTTGACTCTCTCGCATAGACGCGACAAGGCGATAAGTCAGTTCATATCATCCCATACCCCAGTGCAATGTGATCTAAGACTTTGAGGATTTCTTTGATTCTGACAGTCCCACCTTTGAATCACTAAGCCCCATAAATTTTCAGTTTCATATCAGCAGATCGAGCGGGCTATTGAACGAGATGACTGCCATGGTGCAGATTGAACCATGGAATAGTAGCTCAGCGCATTATCTTGAACTTAGGTTGTCGGAATTTTGCTGCAGAACATCAATGTAAAATGCTGCAGAAACACCACGCATCACCATAGCTCATCCACCTCCTTTTGACTGTTTTTGACTGTGGATGCTATCAGCATCATTATAATTCAATGCACAATATGACCTTCACCATTAGAATTATGATTAAGCTTCCATTTTGTATATATTTAAATTTCAAATAACAAATCTAATATTTTTGATAATTAATTGTCACTTTTACAAGTGCAATGATCTAATGTGTCAAACTTGAATTTAGGAAATGAGTTTTATTACTAATATTTGTATAGAAAAGTCATTAATACTTTTTTTGATAAAACGATGCATGAAATTTTTATAACGTAACAAATGCCTTGATATAGCATTATAGACCTTACTGAACGCAGGGTTACGAAGAATCTAATTTGAAAAGTGGTAAACATATTTAGTCCCCGACCGTATGTTAGACTCAGACTGAAATTTTTGCACTTGAAAAACATGCCACAATTTTTTTTATTTAGACTTAAAAATACCGTTAAAGTAGTTGGTCTATACCAACATAAATTATAATTAGACCTTCATAGACACGATTTAAGAGACTATTTTTCCCGATAATGACATAATAATAAATGTTTCAAACTTAAAAGTTTTCTAAAATTTCGTTTAGTGAGTCATAATAAATTGTGTCGATCTAAATGAACCATTCTTTCAGTGAGTCACTCTTTTTATGAGACCATGCCGCCCAACACTATCGAAACGAAAAGTTTCTAAAGTTGGCTCCTCCCTTCTTATACCTATTAGATGTTTATAAGAAACTACTTTCTTCTTCGACCCAATTATTTTCCTTATACATATTTGCTTGTCATGATTCCCAGCTAGACCTTTAGGAGAGAGTTCAAATAATGACTGGGACAGGCTTCAGCTTTTCAAGGTTCCGCACTCAAAGGGTGCCAACGGGACCTTATATTGGCAACCCTCCGTCTGTTCGTCCGTCCATCTGTCAGAAGACCATCTCATGAACCGTAATACCTACTTGAAATTTTCACAGATTTGCTTTCGTTTTTGCTCGATCTTCTTAGCTGGTGTTTTAATCTTGTACGTTTGGCCGGTTTTTTTTATTTGATTTCTAAATACGAAGAATACTTTTGTCGTATTTAATTAAACAATGTAGAGACTGTTAATCTGCTGTTAAGCTATAACGTCGTTAAGCAACATTTGGCCAAATACGATTTCTTAATGTTATCTTACTTATAGTTAATTCTTTATCGACCCATCGAAGCGGTATTCTCCTTAATGTAGTAGTTTGTGGTATAGCAATATTATGAACGTCGTCTTTTACTTACCAAATGGTTATCACGTCATTTCTTTATAAATTGCCTCTTTTTGGATCATTGCTCGAAATATGGTCTTGGTAGTTAACGACGTTATTGCTTGAGGACGGCAGTAAGTAATGTTAACCGTTAAATGGTTTATTTTACGATTGTAAGTAAGGTAAGTTGTGTAATTTGAACAATTTACTTATTTAATTAAAATTAGAAATAGTTAAGACACCGCAGTGGGTCACGCGATAACTATTATCTGTTTTTATTTTAGGTCAAGGATTTTACGATATAAAGTTTTGTTTTGTTATACTGTATCTAGTAACGTACAATTTGTACCTGTATTGTTTAGCTAACTTTTATAAGAAAACCTATAAGTATAAATACATAATAATCTCAATAATTGATATGACAGAGTATAATTTAACTGGCATGGTGCATTCGTCCAAATTATTCCAACTAACAGTATCGTTAACATTTCACTGCTATCTTATTGCCCCATCTTAATTTTAACAGGCATCCTATATTCTCGGGTGGTTCGTGATTAAAGGCTGCCTATAATTAGTTATTTATCTGAACCGGAACCTCGTCTGGTGATAAAGGAGTTATAAATTCTAAAATGGGAGTAACTAACGTAAACACATAACTCAAGCTGGTCTAGTTGATTCGCAGTATGATGTAGGTCTTCCGTGACCCACATAGATACTCGCTATCATTCAGTCGCATGAGCATTGTATGAAGATAACGCCCCACCGCTTTCTCTAACACATATTTCGTAAATTGCGCCTTGTTTACATTCTTTTGTGTTGCTAAATGTGCCTAAAACTCATGTTTTAATGCAAACCTAAACGGTCTATACCAAAAAATTTAAAACCACTTGTGGTGCGCTCCACAAATACCACACAAGTCAACTCAACGTCGCCTCACGATCCTCTCACAGGTTTCGTCTTTCTAAGAAAGAATCAGAATAAGATACAACTTCCACTCTCGAAGGAGATTCACGTGGCTGTCACCACAATCTTTATTAAGAATTAGATAGCGCTATACCTACAAGAACATACGCAAATAAAACCTAACAAACTAGATGTCGCCACGCGATTCTCAATATAGCTAACAAAGTTTTTTCTACATACTTGCGTACTTTGTAACTACGCAAGGTTCATGATGCGATGCTTGAATCCCCGCTGGGTCCCTAACACCAGCCCCAAGGAAGATCTTCCTATTGTTAAGATTGAGCGCATAATATCACCTGTTCATCGTACAAAATGTTACTCATGTGTTTGTTATAAACCTCACTGACAGATTTTTCATTTTCATCACTCCAAAAACTGTCAAAACGTCAATCTTATCAGCAGCTGAACTTGTTTATTTTTTTTTTTTGTGGTAAGACGGTAGATATTTAAATAACGAAATAAGTTTCAAAATACGTATCTCATACCTATATATTATATGCGTGTATACTGAACACTAAAAATGTTGTTATTGTTATCTCACGTGCAAAGTCTATATTATTTATGTCTGCCATGAACATAATACCTACTTGTTATTACAAAACGTGTTTTATAAGACGATAAATGTAACTAGCTGAGTAGACGCTTAGCATATTAATAATAAAATATTATTAATATGCTAAGAGATTATTTACTATCATAATAGGTTTAGATAGGTAGGTACAGGTAGTAGGTACTAATACAGATAGTAGGATCTCTTCTAATCCTATTCCTTACTAATATTATAAATGCAGAAGTATTTTGAATTGTCCTGCAATGACGCAGCAAAGTATCGACCTGATTTTTTGCATGGGCATACTTAGTTGACGACTCAGAATCTAAAGTGAGCTCTGTTTTATACCGGAAAAACGAAGGATTCCTCCGGGACTTTTAAAAATCTTACCACACGGACCACCATCTTTTAACCACGCGGACGAAGTCGCGGGAAAAACTACTACTACTAAATAAATTGTTCAGTAATTTTTCAGCTCTAATGATAATATTATAGTAAATGATATGAGTCAATGAAGTTGTAGAGCAAATTGTCTGGTGACTTCTTCATCTCTTATGATACAGAAAATGAGATGAGTCAATGAAGTCTCTTATGCTATAGTAAATTATGATATGAGTTAGTGAAGTTGTAGAATACATTGTCCGGGAACTTCTTCAACTCTTACGACACAGTGAATCATATGAGCCAGTGAATACAAAAAATAATGAAGTGCAATTGTTGTTGCTTCAATTGAAAGAACCATATCGGTACTATGAAGAGGTTCCATAGTTACCTCTTTCACGGGATACAGTTTCGGATACAGATTTTTCGTTTAAGTTACACAACATGCACAAAATAAAACAAATCATCATCAGCAATCCAGCACAGACTTACTACTGAGCGCAGGTCTCCTCATAGAGAGATGTTATAGGTCATAGTTCACCACGCAACACACACACACACAAGGTGAATTGGCAGTCTTTACTCACCTTCGGGAACATTATAAAGAACTCTCAGGTCGAGATAAAACTCTTATCACCACAGTTTAACCACAGCAAAACCAAGCTGGCCATGATTATTTATTATTGTGATTGGAAATATTGTTTTTGTTCAAAATAAACATTCTCCTGCATATCTAGCATGGGCGGGAGAAATTTTATCCCCGGGAAAAGGATAAAATGTTTATCCCCCCGCGCAGTGGTCCGTGCCACATCTCCGTTTTATCTCAATTATCTGTGGAATTCAGCATAATGTCGTGTCCTGCATCGACATAACATTGACTTTCACAAATGTCTGATGTAACGTGGCCTCTGGCGCGGGCGTGTGGAGTGAACGATTAGGTAAATGTTGCGACGCGCGCTTTCACCGCACTTTCACCAACTGCGCTACTTCCGCATCGCAACTCCGCCAGGGTTGCGCCTTGTTCACATGCTAAGATTAAAAAAAAGATTTTAATTCCACGGGTGAAAAGACAGATTTATATAAAACTAGGTTAAACTCGCGGCTTCACTCCCGTCATCTTATAAAATTATAATCTGGAGTGGTGATTGATACAGGTTGTAAAAATTAACAATTTTGATTTTTTCGGTTTTCGGTTTTTGGTCAAGCCGTTTTTGAGTTTTAGACGGACTAACGAACAGCAATTGTTTTCAAAGGACGGACAGTATTATAGATAACTGAGTTTTTACACGGACGTTCGTTTTTAGAGATACGTTTACTTGCACAAACATTAAAAATGTAGAAATACGATTTATACTCGTAAGTAGATGAGCTCGGAACACTCCAATAAACAATGTTGATATTGCTGTGTTGAATTCAAACTTTTTATAAGCCTCAATAGCCCAACGGTTAAAGGTTCGGACTGAAAAGTGAAAGGTCGCAAGTTCGATCCCCACCACTATTGTCGTTCCCACTCCCAACACAAGCTTTCTGCTTATCTGGAGGAGAGTGGAGAATATAAGTCAAGTTCAACTTGCCTAATCTAAATATTTATATAAAAGGAAAAGGTGACTGACTGATTGACTGCCTGATCTATCAACGCACAGCTGAAACCACTGGACATATCAGGCTGTTTGGTATGCAAATAGCTATTATGACGTAGCCACCCGTCAAGAAACGATTTTTTTTAATTCAACCCCTAAGCAGGTAAAATATGGGTTCAAAAATTGAACTTAACGCGGGCGAAAGCTAATATTCTTTATATAAAAACCTAAAGAGGGATGTATTTGAACTATGTGGTATTATAACTATGTGGATTTATTTGAACTACTAACGCATTGGTGGTGCCTCTGGTACTACAAGTCGACCGTTCCGTAGAACAAAGTCTCATCTGCTAAATTCACAACTTGAAATTTGAGCCTTAAAAGTCACATCTGCAAGGCTCAAATCTCAAGTTATGAATTTAGCAGATGAGACTTTGTTCTACGGAACGGTCGAAGTGTTCATGGGCGGCGGTAATCACTTTACATCAGGTCGTTTGCCCGCTATTCATATAAAAAAAAAATATTCGTTAAATGATGACAGCCCTATTCTCCCACTTGATTTCTACTGCTTGAGCTCGTTCGATCGCACAGTTCATTACGTGTTTATGCTGCTTTTCTGTTACATGCCTTTGATTTTGTTTCACATTCGCACGAGTGCAGGCGATTCCAACGCGCGCGTTTTACTTTTTTTTTAACTGTACTGTGAATAGAATAGAGTAGTTTATTTTTTTATTCTCATACAATCCTTGTACATATCTCGTAGAGAGCATCATTCTGATTTTTCATCTCTTATTCTAACTTTTAAAACATCACTTCAAATCAAATACCCATGCAAACGAGCTGTAATTTAAGAAAAATTATACCGACTTCAAATAAGTATACTGAAATAAAGAAAAACTGAAAGGGGAAAAGTTTCCATATCTTGAAAATTACTAAACCGATTTTGATGAAATATTCATTCAGTAAATGTAAACAAATAAAAAACATTATCACAATTCGATTAACGAAGTAGGTAGTTCAACTCTTGAAATATCTTTCCTTAAAATGTTAAAATGTCTGATGGAGGTGCCTATTTTTAATCATATTTTTAGGAATACAAAATCAACTTGAGCATGTTTCCAAAAAAAAAGCAAGTTTTATTCTCTGAAACGATGATCGCTCGTATTCTTATTTCCCAGTAACCTTGCATTTACAATGAATCATCAATATGACCGGAGAGAACGATATCGTTCACTGCGATATTGGACTATTTGAATAAGCTGATAAGATTACATTTTATAACGATGGGTAACTCTAAAGTTAGATCTAAATCGTTTGTAATATAATACTAGGCACATTTAGGAGACTACATTTTCTGCACGAGTAAAAATATCAATACAATACAACGTTGTTAAGTTTTTAAAACTCAAATCTGTCGTAAGAATAGTCGTATGAAGGTAGTATTATATAATATGTAGGTATAATATGTAGGTATTTTCAAAAATTACAAAATTTCAATTTTAATTGAATTTGGAATATATTTCAATCAATGATTAAAATCTCAATTATTCTTTCTTGACAAGTTCTTGACCTATTTTCGTTGGCTGAATTAATTACACATGCTATGTTTAGGTGTGTTCAGAGAGGAGTCGTTAATTATTATCGAGGGCAGAACCTTACAGCATCAGGCCATCATATAGTTTTCACCATACCTGGATTATTCCCTAAACCGGAGTCTCTTTACGTAGATAGCCCCTAAATGCAATCCATTATCCAACATCATTTAGGTGTCCCCTAAAGGAAATTGAAAGCGTCACCTAAAATCTCCTACTTTTTATCCGACTGCGCGACGCAAAGGAGGGTAATGTGTTTATTTTTACCTTTTCAGTTTTTATTTAGAATTCAATTTTAACGCAGTCGGGTTTTTAATTTACTTAATATTTTATGTATGAATAATAGACCGTACAATGAATGAATAACGTATTAAGAGCGCGCGGTGTCCAGTTAGGTTGAAGCCATTTAGCGGGACTTTAGCAAGTATCACAGCTCTCTGAGTGAACGCCTACTTTTGTATGAAATTTAAATGAATAATAGACCTTACAATGGGTAAATAACGTATTTAGAGCGCGCGGCGTCGACGGGGAGCGGTGCCGACATTGGCCCGCTGACCCACTACGGTTTTGCCGGCCCGAGCTCGTTTGCGAAACAACTATGATCTCTATCGAGTTACTAGGTATAATTCTGGCATTATCTGCCATCAGAGATTCTCATATCGATTTGCGTAAGCGTTCCGTTGCTTGAACTCCGGAACTACCGTGGTATGTTTTATGCATTCTGAATTATGAATACAATGCTGTTTGTTACCTTTATGTTACGGTAATCTTCTGAATATATAAAAAAGACGTGTGGCACTCGGGGACTGCCGCGGTAAAGCTATTGCATAGCATTTTTTATCAACGCCATCCATCGGTGAGAGGAGTCCCGTGTCAGGTTATTTTCGTTACGCAATTTCTGGATTCGGTCTTCACGCTCAAGGCACGCGATAGAAGCTATGCAATAGCTTAAAAACTGACTGACTGGCTGACTGATCTGTCAGAGCACAGCTCAAACCACTGGACGAATCGGGCTGTTAGGACGTAGGCATCCGCTTAGAAAAGATTTTTGAAAATTCAACCTCTAAGGGGGTAAAAAGGGGGTTGAAAAATCGAACTTAACTTGAACGAAGTCGCAGGCAAAAGCTGAATTTTTTATAAGAGTAAGGTTTTTCAGCGATTTAATTTAATTATATCAATGTAAATGGAAGGTTTTTAGGTAGAAAATACAGATTTAGAAATAATTATAAACTATTAATATTCAATGTCTGGAAAATTCTCCAGGTGAGATATGGAGATCGCGCTCTCAACGCAATATGGTTAAAGGCTCAAACAAACAAAATGCGCAACGACATCGCCGCGCGTCGGTTACGTGTTCAACATGTAAAACTTCTATGCATTTATTAGGTATTAAAACTTTTATATAAGTAACTTTTAATTATTTATTCTACATATATGGGTTGAAAATATAAGTTTATTAATACACACTAGCTATCAGCACGTGACTTCGTCTGCGTGGACTAGTTTTGCAAGAATAATTGGGAACGCATTGATTTATTGATTGATTAAAATACCAAACCATAATACCATACAAATAATCCCATACCATGCAAATAATCATATCTATTCAATGCTCTATTGATGCGTGATTTAATTACTATATGTATTTATGTGGGTTTAATCACTTTTCCCATTTTTTACAACGTCGCTGTGGTCTTATAGCTCTAGGGCTGGGTTTGACAAAATGACTATAATCATACGTCGCGCTGCTTCTGGACGTGTGGCGTTGCTGATAAGAAAGACGTAAGTAGTTAAATGCTAAAGTGGTAACTTCCACAGATCATCATATAGCGAAAAATAGAATAATGACTAGTGAGATATCAAATTCACAATTCGAACTACGAAGAAGCCGCGCTGCTACATTCATGCGTTTTATAATTTAGTGTCGTACACTTGTACGCGCGCCTTCATGTATGACATCTTGCCGTACTTTCCGTCGCTCGTTGTGTACGTTTCAGGCTTTAGCTTAGCTAATGTAATTCTCCAACCGGTTTTGGTATTGCTCAAAATAATTCTCGAGTGAGCAGCTATTGACCCACTGACACACAAACCGTAGAAGGAAAACAAGTCGGTTGCGTGTCGTAACTCGCGATCGACTCGCGGCTAGCGGGGCGCGGGGCGCGGGGACGCGTGCTGAGGTGCACGATGTTTGATGGCACTGAAGAAGGTACAGGAACTCAAATAAAAACTGCTAATAATATTAGTCTTCCCGACCGAATCCGACTACGGCGGCGAATCCCCAGAGATTGGCCACCTGCGCGGGAGATATTATAGTGCACTCCCTACCCTTTACTCTCATAGTCCGTCGGAACGGAAATCCGGCATGGAAATAAATCAGACACAGGAACGATAGCTTTACGTACTCTCCGAGGCATCGGGGTCAGAGGTGACGCACAGCCTACTTCCTAATTCTAACTCCGGGCTAGTACCTACTGAGAATTTCTTGACGGAAAAACCTAATACATGTTTTGGCCCGACCCAGGAATCGAACCCGCAACATCACTATATCTGTCACATCACTGCAGCAGCAGTGGTTGCTTTTTTTCGACATTTCTCCTTGAATAACAATTAAAATTATTGTACTTATTGATTATTTGGTGTTCCCTCTCGGTAGAGTAATAATATACCTATTCCTTGGGTCTTCTTTACATCATTTTCTAATTCAAAATGGCCATGTGTTTTTTTAAGTCATTGCCTAGTTTTTAGGAGCGGAGGAGTTTTTCTTTATAAGATGACAACTGTATCTTTTATTTTTTTATTTTTTGAAGAAAAGAGGCATATTTATGGGTATAATTTTCTAGGGGATTTGGGATGCAAAATGGCTGCCTTTTTATATTATAATAGATCATTTCCAGTAGAGGATCTCTACTGGATGAAGCGGCTCGACGACATTAGTAAGATACATTAGAAAGTAAACAACAACCGTGCATTAACAAACTCATTTATGTTGGACGAATTCCAAACTCGCAGCGCTAGTTGTTTCAAGCGAGATCTTAAAATAGCCGCAGGTATTTTATCGCGACCTATTTACGCTGAGACATTGGATGGGATAGGCGTCCTTATAATTAATCTAATGTTAATGATGTACTGCATTCGTTTCTTCGATAAAATTAACAGTATTTGCTTTGTCTAGCTTTGTCTTGTAAAAATTCGAGTGGTTAAGGCATGGATGGGTTAAGATTTTTAGTGTTTTTTAAAATGTCATAGGAGTGATCTTTTATAGCAGTTCTAAAATTTTAATAGTTTTGATTATCATGTGAAAACTCAGTGAAAGTCCTGTCGAAATCCCTCGACCCCAGAGACCTCAGTACAATGCTCAATGATTTCAGCAGAGTTTCTCAACAAGTGGGCCTGAAAATGAATATGAGCAAGACGAAAATCATGTCAAATGCCATCGATGTAATAATGCTCATGCTCCGCTCCACCCAGAAATTGTTGAGAACTCTGCACTCGAAATTGTAGACGAGTATAATGTACTTAGGACACCCAGTCTAGCTAGTTTGATCCGCTCAAAAACATCTCTGTTCTCATCGCTCTGTTACATTATATTCTTCTTCTTCTTTATCAACTGCTAGACGTCCACTGCTGGTCATAGGTCTCTTGCATGGGCCTCCACGCCTCGGTCTTGCGTCGCCTAAATCTGGTTCCCTGCTCGTGTACGAAGAGCTGATGGTCGATAGGGTCCCGAGGTGCTGAGTGGCGACACCGCACCGGGAAGCGCAGTGTTGGCAGACCCCCTAATAGGTGGGCCGACAACATAATATTCGCTGCAAGTTATTGGTAAAGTAGGTATTACTTTGATAATAAAATACGATGCGGATATTATCCGCATCGATTGTTCGGTACTCGCAAGACTATTTTGATATGAGTCGGCGAAGGTTGGTTTCAAGGAAATAATTATTATTAATTAATGACTGCTATTAGACTTTTTATCCTCTCTAATGATCAAGTGCTTTGAAGGATAAGTAATGTCCAATTAGATAATGAGTATTTAAAAACTCGATGATCAGAGAACAAAGAGATCGTTCGATCGAGATTTTCGTGATTCTTGGGAGATTTGTTTCACGTTATTTTTATTGAGCAAAAAAATTTGAGTTAACGACTAAGTTAAGTTAAAAGTTAATTGGTTACATACCATCTGATTCAAAACATTCAAATACCGATTTTTTTATTGTGATTTTTACTACGCTTTCACTGAAAATTCTACTGTAAAGTTTGGCCACCCTTTGCCAAAGAGAAGTTAAGTGATATATGAATTTGAATATGCAGCTACTACCTATTACGTACGAGTAATTATGTGTATATTTATCGCGTGCGTTAAATATATCGTCTGCCAAGCTTCCGCATAGGGTGAGTTCGCCGGTTACGCGACCAGGGTCAGTTACGCGACCACTAACAGGACCTACTGCATTAAAACGAAAAAAATAAGAATTCTATCCTTCTTTTCCAAATGAAAATCACTAAGTAAAGAGGGGGATAGATCTATTAGTTTTACCTACAATAGTTGGCAGCTTTGTGTTTACCCGAAAGCAAACAAATCTTAGTTCACTCCGCCGCTCATACTTTTGGCGCGTACATGTTCCCAAAACAACGGAAAAAATAGTGAGTAAGTGATGCGTTCGAGGTAAGTAGATCGTGATGTATTTATTTGAGTCAATTTTTTAATGTTCTATTAAGTGGATATATATATGTTTTACGTTATTTGTACATTTATTACATGTAATATACAAAATCAGGTAAAAAAATTGAATGGTCGCTAACTGAAATTGGAATTATCCAATGACTTCAGTTGGCGACCACCTGGCCGCCAATAGACATTTAGAAAGAAAAACATTTATTTTTATTTTTTATAGACTACAAATCTAATTCGGAATTTAATCACTTTCAATTTAATTTGTTTATTTTTATCCGTGTATCTTTTAGTTTACGACCACCAAATTATTATTATAAAACATCTTAAAATGTATGGGTATCAAGTGGCCGCCAACTAAAAATGGGCAAATTAATATGTGGGTTTACGACCATTTGCAATCACTACTTATAATCTTATCTGTTTTTGCATAATGTAGGTGTTTAATATATAATATTTTCATTACAGATGTCCTCCACAAACCGTATTAGAAAATAACACCGGCTGATTCCCAAAGAGATCTGGAATGTGCTTTAAAAATATAAGAGAATAAGGACACGGTATTAGAAAAAAATGTAAAAAGTATAACATCCCGAGATCTGATGATCTGATGATTTGATTCTAAACATTTGTAATTGTTGTTTAAAGTGATATTTTTAATTTTGTACTTGTGTAGGAAAATGTATTATACTTGCTAAGATTCATTTAAGCTTAAGCTTGAATATTAAAGTGTACCTTCGATCTCATGAAAAAATGTGTTATAATAATTTATTAAATGTATGAATAATAAAGCATGAATAATAATTATTTTTTAAACATTAACACGTTCATATTTTTTTATTTTTAATTAATCAAATTTAGTTTTCCCTAGCAAATCGAGAGGTCGCCAACTAGATAAGGGGGTAGTCGTCAACTAGCAAAAGTGGTCGCCAACTAGCATTTCACATAGTTTTTAAGATTTATTCAATTTAAAATGTTTTCATAACTGTAATTCTTATTTTTTTACTTTTAAATATAACTTGACAATATCTAGGACCCCGTCATATAACTTTAATACATGTGCTATGGGTGCAACATACTTAAATATTGACGTAAAGTTGAATATCCCGCTAATCGGTCGCCAACCGGCGAAATCACCCTACCTACGCGTACGAAATTAGAAAATTCTCCTTATGCTCGTTTCTCGAGTAGACTATATACCTACCTAGTTAATTTTTAAGGTTACACTTCTCACGCGCTTCCTCATATTTATTATTTTTTATTCGATGACAAGATATTCCTTGACTGCGATCTGACCTGATGGTAAGTGACGATGCAGTCTTAGATGGTATCGGGCTAACTTGGAAAGGGTATGGCAGTGTAAATACCCTGTACATACCCTGCATACCCCTAATCTGTGTCTACACGCCATCGTGCCGGAACGCTGATGTCTAGTGAAACAATAACCATAATATTATGTATAAAGTATTATTTATCGATGCAGCGAACAAATACAGGAAGAGTGGTAGCGGCCGAACGCAATAAACAATGCGGATCTAATTATAGAGGTCGCTAGAGTGCGCGTCGAAAAATAGAACATGGTAAGTGGGGCACAGGCGCGCCCGCGCAACGCCGCGCTGCAGTCATAATATTATAATCTCGTAAATAGGCCTAGTCTAGTATAGTAAATACCTTTTCACTTCAAGTTGGCCGTCGTCGTCGGTTACAAAATGAAATCATATATCGATACCTCCCACGTAAGTTGTTGTATTCCCTAAACGCTTACGTGACGCGTTAATTGTTGTGAAGGTTAATACAATGGTTTAGGCCGTCGTTTTAATAACGATACAACTTTATATGTCTTGAGAGTATGTTAAAGAATGCTGTGTTTAATTATTTTTTTAAACGAACACATAAAATAGATAAAAACAAATGATATAGTGCACAGAACCTAAAATGCAATTTTTTTAGGATACCACAACTTACGTCGGAGGTGTCGAATTATTACCGCACCGTTGACAAGAAAATAATATCCTCGTTCGGATAAAGCAGAGGATAAAGCTTGAAGAAAGGAGAGGAGATCTAAGCCGTAGAGGCGACTTTTGTAGGTACCAAAGTAAGCGCTGAGTTTCTTGCTGGTTCTTCTCGGTTGGAACGGCATTCCGAACCAGTGGTAGTAGATTCACTTGGCGATTCAAAAGCACCTTGTTAAAATTTACTTGAGTAAATAAACTTTTCTATTGTATTCTATTCTGAGTATTATAACACATTTTTAGGGTTCCGTACGCAAAGGGTGCCAACGGGACACTATTATTAAGCCTCCGCTGTCCGTCCGTCCGTAATCTCAAGAACCGTAATACTCGTAGGTGCATAGGTAATGTGCATATATATTGCCGCTGTAACAACAAAATAGTAAAAATACAATAAATAACAAGAAATGTGAATTTTTCAGCATTTGTTCGTTCCCTCAAATATGGTTGAGCGAAGCAATGGCTGGATCATGCGTCATGCTCGTGAACGGGTGCCACCAACGGGAATGGGTCTGCTTTGGCTGCCCATCTTGACATGCGTTGGATTGGTGTACCTACGTATGCATTTTTGCATTTTTGAAGCTTTATTGTGGAAGCACTGTATACATAGCATAGCTTTGTAAAAAAAAAATTTTTTTTGAAAAGAGCAACTGTTGAGTTTCTTGCCGGCTCTTCTCAGCAGAATCTGCATTCCGAACCGGTGCAGTGGTAGATTTATGACGTGTCATAAGAGCTACAAGTTAGCCTACATGAAATAAATTAATTTTGAAATTGAATTTGTTGCACGATCTAACGCCGCTTTTTAAATCTATTTATTTATACATACTTATCACTGTTACTTATCTCCAATACCTATTTCGGCTAATTTTAAGAAGTTCTGTCAGTTGTACGAACACTTTAAAACTTCTTCATTGTTGATTGTCAAAACTATTTATACGGGGCCCCGTTTGATCTTTTCAAACGAATTTGTCGAATTTAACAAAGACTATTTGACCGAACGGGCGTCGGCTTCATAATCGTTAACATGATATTGCCCTGTGTGCAGTCACCCGAGGGTCCGACCTTTACCCCGAGATCCCTTCTCTAATAAAAGATTTTCCATCGAGGGCGATGGCCTTGTTTGACAAGGTTTTCCATAAAGTCTTATATAGTTTGGGCGTTTACTTTTTATGCTTAGGACAGTCCAGTAGCCTAAGCACGAACATTTTAACTATACCTTTACTATCCGAAAGTTAAAATGTTAGTGCTTAGACTACAGTTTAACTTCACCAACTTCTAATCCTTGACCGAAAGAATATCATTATTGTGGTGGTGGTGGTGAAATGAAAGATATATTTCAGTAATATCGGAAGAGCAATCGACGTCTTGCAACTTGTTGCCACGCTCCCGGCGCACACGAGACTGTCAGATATACTACAATTATCTTTGTGACATCGTAGTTGACAATAAGCAAAAAGGATTGGGCAATAAATAATCAGCACAGAAACAAAATTAGGGGTATGGATTGAATTTACACAGCTATCCCCCTTCCAAATTAGCCTGCTACTACCTTAGACTGCATCGTCAACCATCACGTAAGATCGCAGTCAAGGGCTATCTTGTCATCGAAAAAAAAACCTGCGTTAGCGGAAAATCTAGCGAATGACGGTTTCTTCTTTCGGCGCAGATATATAGGAGCGACCCTGATATTTCAATACGCATCATATCAACTGCATTCCGTTACAATGTACACTTAGAAACGTTTAGAATTGTCATTTAATTAGAAACGGACAGAGGAAAAAATTGTAAAAATAGTAGGAAGTAAGAGATTTTTTGCTTAGGAAGATAGATTTATTCATAGAAAAAACAAAAACAAGGTAAATATGGCAGTAAAACAAAGGCTTCTGCACCGTAATTTATTTCCTTCCTTGGTTCCGCCAACAATATTTCCTTAAATGTTGGCTTAATTGCTTTGTGACCTTTTGAAATTTACCGCCTGAAGGCCGTAGTGATACTTATGCAAAATCGACTGCGGTTATGCAACATGGTTGCTTTTTCTTTATTTAAACTAGCTGTTACTGGGCCGTTGTATCTGGGCAGCGATTGGTTGGTGTTAATGCAAAAGTTAATTAGGAAAATGTTGCAATACAAGACACATCTACGTATTTGACAAATAGTACGATGTACCTAGTAGGGAATAGGAAATCTCCGATACGGCCTTTTGGTAAATACGATAACGATACCGACATTAAATTTATAAATTAGTATCGCCGATATTCAAAAAAAAAGACGTGTGGCACTCGGGGACTGCCGCGGTAAAGCTATTGCATAGCATTTTATCAACGCCATCTAGCGGCTCACCGCTAGATGGCGTTGATAAAAAATGCGCCATCTAGCTGCTCACCGTAGAAGAGTCCCGTGTCAGGTTATTTTCGTTACGGAATTTCTGGATTCGGTCTCCACGCTGGCCCGCGATAGAAGCTATGCAATAGCTTAAAAAAAATTCTAGTAAGAAATCTGTACTATTATAATAAAGAGAGAGCGAATTTTGTGAGTTTGTATGTATGTCCGGAGCAAACTTTGGAACCACCGCACCTATTACAATAATTCTTTTACCATTTCAAAGGTACATTATTCCAGATGGTTATAGGCTATATATTATGCCCATAAATGTATTATGGCTAGATATTATGTGCAAATTTGTTAAAGAAGTCGGAAAAATTTTTGACTCTCAAACGTTTTCAAGGCGTGCGCTGGGTCATATACTGTTATTGGATGAAAATGATGTATGAGTGAATTGTTCCTCTTAAAGAGTTCTAAAAAAAAGTCCGCGATAGCATATGTCTATATTCTAAGGATAACTTACAGTAACCATTTCTATCTTTCAAATTTTGATTAAAAATAATGAATTATTTTCGAAGCTTCTTTAACCGATGTAGTATATCTAAATAAATATGTTTATTATCGTAAGTATTTAATTTAGAACATATTTGCCCTTTACACTATACAATTTAAATAAATATCTTAGGAGTTATCGGAAAATTAATATGTCCGCGCGACAAAATAATAAAATGGTGCCGGCTGGCGCGGCGGGGCACGGTGGCGGGTATCGGTGCGGGATATTCGTGTGGTTCCTGTGGTGATCTTATTGACAATCGTCTCCTATAAGAAGCTCACAAGAACAAATATTTAATTTTCAACCCGGACGAAGTCGGTGCGGGCTTCTAGTATAATAATATAAGTAATAACAAATATTGTATTAGATACATTAGTAAATAATGACATTGCAAAACTAGATACCTACTATAAGCAAAACACTGCATTCCTCAGCGCGCGATTAGGTTGCAGACGTGTCTATAAGTACTTATATCAAATTATACACATGAGTAATGTAAGGAAATTATATGTACATTTGTTCAGATTTATATTGATATATGTAGGTGCATAGTACTCAGGTACTATTTCACAAAATTACTTGTCTTTGTAAGTAATGTTGCTCTTACACCTACGAGTATGTTTTTGAATGTTCTTTAGTATAAATATTATACCAAATCGACGGTGTTTTAATTTTCCAATATATCTGAATTATATTAAGGTTTACTTTTTAGTAATAAATCCACCTTTAGATGTGTAATTTTAAGTATTTTTTTATTTGTTCTTGTATGCCAAAAAATATTTTTTAACTATCTACCTATAAGATCTTAAATATTAACTATATTGAAAGCATAGAATCCTTCGAATTTAGGCCAAATGTATTTCAGTAAATCATTTATATGGACCCCAGATTACAGTGTAGCATTTTCATTGCACTTGCATTTTTAATTGCGCATTTTAGTTGCGCTTTCACTGATAATAATAAAATTGCATATATAGGTGAAAACTAGTATAGAATTTATTTTCATGTTTAGGTGGGCGTATGGTAGGTGGATATAATAATAGCAACTCGTTTCGTAGATAGATTGTCTGTACTTACCTCCTACGCAACTTTTTATTTTTAAACTAATCATCTGCCATTCTAATGCGCGAACACCTAATGTTATGCTTTTAAAAATAAAATCTTTTATCGTGTCTCGTTACTGAACCTTCAACAGTTTATTTACTGTAACAACGAAATTAATATTACTATAAAGTTTGCGATAAATAGACTCTTACATATACAGAAAATTCAGATTAGTAAATCTCTCAACCACTATTAAATAAATCCAAAAAGCAATCATCGACATCAAAAGATCGGATCAAACAGCTATTACTAATCAGCTAGCATAATATTGTCAATGATATAGGTAAGATAAGATAAGATAACCCTTTATTGACAATTTTCTTCTACATATTTTAAACTTATATCTAATATATTTACAGTAACAATTTTTTTTTTTTTTTATTATTATTTTATTTTATAAAGACACCAGTAATTAATTGTCTTGCTTTCTAGCATAGGCCTCCCCCCGGCTTTTCCATGCTTCTCGTTCATGGGTTTTTCGCTTCCACAGTATTCCTGCTGTTGCCCTCAAATCATCTTCCCACCTTCTTTTTTTTTCCCCCGTTTAGTTCCTGCTACTATTTATTTTGTAGCAACTTTTAGTGCTATGGTTTTTTTTTTTTTCATCTTCCCACCTTCGGAATGGTCTACCCCTTAATGATATAGGTACATTGATATAATTATTATGTTACCTATTGGGTGGAGTGGTCTTGATATAGGAGTTAGGACTAATCACCCGTCTGGTATCGGCAGGCGTCCCCTCTTTAAATACAAACATGTAGATACATATCCGAATGAGATGACGCGTATTTCGCAACACGTATTTGTATATTGTATATTGATTCAATTAAATGCACCCCATACATTACCTCGCGTTTATCGAGCCTTTGCGCCAAGGGAAAGCTCGTAATTTTGTTTCCCCTAGCCCTCCCCTATTGACATAGCGTTCTGAGTAGAGCACGCGTATACTCGGGCATTAGGTATAAGCTTGGGAATAAACCTAATACGATGATAAATAATTTAATACAATATGTAGTCGTATATACAAAGCTTTATTTAGGGTAAGAAATGTAACAATTACGTAAAACTTACATTAAAATCAATTGGGATCACAAAATTAGTCAGCAAAAAAAGAACACTCGAAACAGCAATTTAAACCAGAAAACGCAATGCTGATAAATGCCCACTAAGGTGAACAGATGACATTCCTGACGTGTCGAATACGACTAATAAGCCAGCCGCTGGATACAAGCCGCAAGACCGTGGGTTTTTTACAAGTGCCCTATAGCTGAGCAGCTGTGGCCTGTGGTTCTATTTCTTTCATATCGGTTACAAGCTAACCTAACTGAAATGAACCCAATGTTAATTTGTGTGTCTGGGTGTTTCTCACATTTCGGTTTATCATCATCATTCGGATATAAAACTTGCTAATAACATTGTAGATCCGTTCGTTGTGGCCGACTAAAGAAACATTTCTTAAGCTCCGAATCGCAAAGTACCGGATTTTTGAAGCTTAGTAATAAATTACAGTATTTGGCCAATTTAGACTTTCCGCATACTCGCAGAAACAGTCTGTCGGGAGTATGTCAGAAAAAATTCGACATTTCGACGCCCGCCGCGCGCATGACACAAAAAATTCTGAGAATATATTTTGTAATAGTATGCGGCCGGGCTAAACAAACAGTCGCGAGTCGCGATGCTACGGATTCCCGGGCGGTGTTAATTTAGCTCACCCCCGCGGTCCTTGCCCGTAACACAGTTATACAACTGCATAGCCTGCCAAGATTAATGAACTTTGAAATTGGGTTCGCGAACTATTTTGAAATTATGTCGCGTGCAGATCCGATCGTGTATTCTACACGGAACCCGCATTTCATTTGTACGAGTATTATATTTAATTTTATGATCAAGAAATTCATCACAACATACCAGTTAACGCAAAAAAATACACTTATTATTATTTTCCTTGACATGATAAAAGCTTTTGATTTGATTTCATCATCTAAATATATAAAAGGCAAACGTGACTGACTGACTGATCTATCAACGCACAGCCCAAACCACTGGATGGATCGGGCTGAAACTTGCCATACTGATAGCTGTTATGACGTATGCATCCGCTAAGAAAGGATTTTTGAAAATTCAATCCCTAAGGGGATAAAATAAGGGTTGGAAAAATCGAACTTAACGTGAGTGAAGCCGCGGGAAAAAGCTAGTCTCATACAAAATCGAACTCGACATTGAAATCGAACGAATCTTTTTTATTTGATAGGAAACAATGTTGAAATTAAAATTCTCAGTGAAAAAATGGAATAATAACTGTTATAGATCGACACACAAAGCTAATATAGCGTGGTGTACCACAGGGAACTGTACTGGGGCCTTTGCTCTTTCTTCTTTATATTAATGATGTACTTGACATTTCAAATAATAAATGTTACTATTCGTAGATGACATTTCAATCAGCTGGACATGCAGTAAAAATGGCATGAAAGCCAGAAAGCTAAAACAACAACAACAAAATGACATGACACTAGAGCCTCAAAATGTATCTGAATTTTTTGATTGTATGTTTTAAAATTATCCGCGTATCTACAATGGCTATGCTTTCGGCTTTGTCACAATTGGTGGAATGCTATTGCATGGTGCGCTTATAAGCAAATTAATGCACAAACTCGGAGAAACATAATCTTACAATGTTAGGTAAGAGAGTCTTGCCAGATTAGCTTTCATATTGAACTTTATAGCTAGTGCGCACTTGTTATTTCTGTACTATAATATAATAATGTACGCACCTACTAAACAAACATTGTTGCAACTTGCAACTATGAGGGTTGTCACTATTTGTGCATACTCATAGGTATTGCAGATACTACACGTATTTTAGTTACATGGGTAGTAGGTATATAGCACGCGTCATGGGTGCTAAGATTAATGGACTTTGAAATTGGGTTCGCATTAATAGTGTTTTTAGTCCGCGTTACTACAAATCATTAGCGTTTAAAGGCTCAGCCCACAGAAACCGTGTCGTTAGCGACGCGTAACGGAAAATGCTCAGCAGAATGTCACACAGAACGCACACGTATGCGTGTAAGATTTGTAATAACGGAAATTATTATATATGTATTACATACCAAAGGTATACATATATACTACGGCGGTCCAAAAACTCGCTTTGTTCAACTGAACTGCACTGCAGTCCGTATATCTCGATTAGTGTGGCTTGACATTCGTGTCGTATGCACGCGCGCTATTTATGCGATAAAACTTTTTAAGCACCTAATTCTGAATTAAAAGCCCAACAATTCCTAAATTAAAGTGAGTAACAAAAAAGTTTAGTTTATTTAGTCAATATAATTATTATTATTAGAGTGCAAGTGTACGGATTATAGTGCAATTCAGTAAACAAAGTGAGTGTTCGCACGCCATATATAGTATCTGAGGTATCTAGTACATATTACATATATCAATGATTTAGAATATTATGTAATATATCGTTTTTGGTGGTACAAATCTCCATTTCTATAAAACAGGAAAAATGTGTGGCATTTTAAAACAAACTGGTTTCTAAAAACCTTGCTGTTTGCCATTTACGAACGAACTACTAGTCGAGAAAACTGTCAAGTGTCCGTTTATGGACACGTAGCGTTGCGCATCTCAGCTGTATGTGTCCGAACTCTTTCATAACTTTCAATTATAATAAACATAGCTTTTATTATATTTCATTAAAAATGGTTGTATTCTATCCAGCCATTTACCTCTTCACCTCACCCCGTTTCACCTCTTCGTATTTTTCTATAGGTGTATAAAAATTATGCATTTTAGATACGGATAAGAAAATATGTATATCGCTTCCTCTGATAAGAGTTACACGGCTCGACGCTTGAGTGAAAGTGGAAATATTATACCGCTAATGCAGAGCGGCCTTATGTACTATAATTCATTTATGTGCTAAACTGCTTATTTACATACATTTCAATTCACAATCAACAGTTCCTAAATCCCGCAGTCTTTTTCTAATAGGAAATTTAAAGCTCTAAATTTTCGAGACTAGACACTAAAAAAAAGAAAAATGACATTGCGTTATCTTTCTTTTAAGTGTATCAAAAAAAATTGTCAAAACCCAATCCGATGGCTTCCAAAAAACTGCCGATCAGCATGACAACATCGTGTATATACACGACTTGCTAGTATAATCACGAAACACCCACCCACATTGTTGTAAGTCGCAAGTAATGACCACATAATCTCGCATAGGGTTGCCAGGTCTTCAAACCGAAAAGTCGGACAGGCCAGCCAGTTTAGCCGGACATTCGGGTACAAAGGCCGGACACCCTTATTTTTTAGACCTAGCGCAAAATGGCAATTTTTTTAAAAGCTCGTTTGCGCAAGCGTAGCGATACAAGATAAGGCGAGCGGAGCGGAAACCAACACATGACAAATATGTAAAAAAATGGTTAAACTTAAAAAGCTTAGCAAAAGTCGGATAGGCCGGACACAGTCTAATTTGGCCGGACACTCAACCAAAAAGCCTGACTGTGTCCGGCTTTATCCGGACGCCTGGCAACGCTAATCTCGCATATCGCTAACATAGAACTCGCCGGGTCGCATTTCAGCGAAGACAAAAACTCCGTGTGCGATTCACCTTGTTTCGCGGCGGGGGCATTGACCCGCCACAGCTGGGCGCTGTACGTAAATATTGCACACAAGTATACAGCACACTATACGCTCGTATGTGTGCGGTGAGAAATTACATACTTTATGTCCGTACTAGATGGTGCCAGCGACTTTGTCCGCGCGTAGAGGTGTTATATCCCTAGGGAACTTTTTGATTTCCCGATAAAAGTAACCTAAGTCAATTTTTGCAAGTGCCAAATTTTTTGAAGATTGGTTTATCATTTAGTTTCTATTGTCCCTAATATCAAAAGGTTTTATTTAAGAGGAAGCTCTTCGTTATTTTTAGAATAAAATGAAGTCTCTTTAGTGCTTACCTCATAAGCTTCAGTAATGTAAGTGTCCAAAAATATTTTTTATGATTTGATTAAAAAACATCGAATTTTAACTCTGTTTTTTATGATTATATAATATTGGTAACATGAATTATATAATATACCTACATATAAATCTATATGGTAGTGAAAAACGTAGGTATACAAATCCGTTTTAGAAGAACAAACAACGCACAAACAGACTCAGATAGCGACTTTGTTTTACACTGTAGAGATCTTTACATGACGTTAATTAATTTTATCGACTTTAGTTACCTACAATTCGTTATCAAGGTCATAGCTATCTACATTTTTCATGTGTAGGTACCTATTTTGTTTGGTGTTTAAATAAAATTTATTAAACTATAGTAGTAGTTAGTAATATATCCCAAATCCCAATATTATTAGGATTTGGGAATACATAATTAAGTATGTAAGTACATAATATGTACTAACGTAATAACTCAATATGGTTAACTAAGATTAATTAAATTAATAGTAGATTAGTCTTAAAATTATTTTAGTTCAAGAAGAATTTTACCAGCTCTTTAAAATCGTTGATGGCTGATGTTTCTTTGCGATAAAAGCAGACTCACTGGAGACTGCAGGCGTTTATTCGTGTGCGAATGAACCTATTAATATGAGTATCTTTATAATATAATTAATATTTTTGAATATTAATGCTGTGATACCTAATGAATTTTTGAATATTGAGCCTGTTATGTTAACTATAGTATCAAGGTCATGCCTCTATACAGTTCTATTTACGATGTTTAAATATTTAGTAAACTGCTAAGGTAAACTGTCATTAACATATCAGGTAGATTATTTATTATTTAAAGATCGCAGTCAAGGCTTTTTTTTATGTTGTCACCACTTGCCAATTGGATATTTGTATGTTGTCCAAATGTGAATTTTCATTAATTACAATCGAAAATGTAACATGAAAGAATAACATTTTAAAAACAGAAAAAAAATCGCTCAAAAAACACTTATAAATAAGCTGTTTTACTGTCACTGTATCTTTCTCTTTATAAAACGTTTGTATTGTTGTTTGCCAGCTACTGAAACGTGACGTCATGTAGCAATAGCGCTCTCTTTTTCTAACAAGAAGCTCTAGGAGAATCAAGAATATAAAAAAAATTAGTTACCCAATTGTTTGCTATTGAAGACGAGTAGCTAGTAAGTATCTACGTTTACCTAATAGATTTTATAAATACATATCAAACCGTGCATATCGGCCGTGGTGTAGCGGTTAACACACTCGGGCGCGATTCCCAGAGACACGTGGGTTCGAATCCCGCCGGCCTCGGAATTTTTGATATGTATTTATAAAATCTATTAGGTTATTTCCTTTAAGTGTAGGTTAACACTTCAATAAAAAATTAAAAATCTACGTTTTAGGTATGCCTAGGAGAGCACGTAAAGCTGTCGGCCGTGCGTCTGATCACTCCGAATCATCCCATCAGACTATGAGAGTGAGGGAATAGATACCCCGTATTTATTAATAGAATATTATGACAGGTTAATTTGCGCTAAAGATGGGAGAACCGACGAAGATACGTATTACGTAATCGATGGTAATGACGCGTCGTGAGCCGTCGAAGCGATTTATTCAAAGTTTCGTTTTACAAGTCGATTCACGTGATGTGTTGAATAGGCTATCAGCGAGAATTCTATGTGGGTCAATGTCCATACGGCACTTGTAGACTATATCTACACAACCCATTGAAAAAAAATGAAAATGAAAAAATATTTATTTGACAAAACAATACTAACAATTAATACGATAATATCCTTTGGGACCCACACTAGGTATTCCTGTATCGTGGGGCCCAATTTACCACCATTAACAAAATTATTATTTAAAATATAATTTATATAAAAGAACAAAGGTTGAACTACTACTACTATTCAAAGTTAATTTAAATTTAATTTGATTTAAACGCCCTTATTTTAACGGTGTGACGAGCTTTTCTGTTGTGTCATAGCTCAGGGATGCGAGCCAGGAAATATTTATCAATTATTATCCATTTATTTATCAATTAGGTAGTAGGTACCTGCTTTCCTGGGTACGATTAAACTAAACTTTATAGACTCAATAGCCTAATCCAGGGGTCACAAATGACGGACCACGGTCGGGAGAGGAGAATTTTAGTCAATTTCAGCTTTCCTTTAAAAAAACTACTATGTATTAGGTTCTCAAACCTAACTCCTCAAGAGAAATAATTTGACTGGTTGAATTTATGGTTTTGCTGCATCAATTCATTTTAACCATTAGCGAGAGAGAATTTACCAGCCAAACTAATTATTACTAAAACACTAATGTGTTTGTTTGTTTGTTCCCAGGTCACGCCAAATACAAGGGAGGAGACATGATCGCGACCAGGGGCTGTCACTCCCATCAAGCAGGGTAGAGACATCCAAAGGTAAGAGCCGACTCTCAGTTACTGTTAACATTGGCTTAGGTACAAAGGTATTTAGGAGATCTTGGGTTCGATTCCCGACGGGGGCAATTTAGCAATTTATCATTTTTGAATTGTCTCTGGTCTGGTCTGGCGGGAGGCGTTGGCCTTGGCTAGTTACCACCCTACCGTCAAAGACGTGCCGCCAAGCGATTTATCGTTTGGGCACGATGGCGAGTAGAAACCGATTGGGGGGTATAGGTTGAATGTACACTGCCATACCCCTTCCCAAGTTAGCCCGCTGCCATCTTAGACTGCATCGTGACTTACCATCTGATGAGATCGCAGTCAAGGACTATCTTGTCATCGAATAAAAAAAGGCATATTTATTTTATTTTATTTATTTATTATTAATCAATTAGATTTTCCTGCGGCTTCGCTCACATTAATTTCAATTCGATCCGAACTTTCAGTGCGATCCTTTCAGCGATCTCAGCTGTGCGTGCGTGATAGAGATAAAAACCAAATTATAATTATTAATGTGAGAAAAAAGCTTATTTCGGTCAATACTTTAATAACAATAAAAACGTAAGTTGACTAACAAGTTATTACTCTATATCTACATCTACTATTATATTAATATTGGTATACTAAATGGAATCCATACAAGTGCTGAGTGCATAACATGATTACGTCTTCGATGTATGGATGCACTGCCGCCCGCCGGGGGCCACAAATATAACAAAATGTATTACGTGTGTGCATCTTTACTTTTATACATCGCGTTTGTATTCATATTATGTGGAAGGATCGCTATAGAAAATGATTTGTACCGCTAGTAGGGTGGTTTCGGGGGTTACGCGACCGGGGTCAGTTAGCCGACCACTAACAGGTCCTACGGCATTAAAACGAAAATAATAAGAATTCTATTCTTCTTTTCCAAATGAAATTCACTTAATTAAAGAGGGGGATAGACCTATTAGTTTTACCTACAATAGTTGGCAGCTTTGTGTTTACCCGAAAGCAAACAAATCTTAGTTCAATCCGCCGCTCATACTTTCGGCGCGTACACGTTCCCAAAACAACGAAAAAAATAGTGAGTAAGTGAAGCGTTCGAAGTAAGTAGATCGTGATGTATTTATTTGAGTCAATTTTTTAATGTTCTATTAAGTGGATATATATATGTTTTACGTTATTTGTACATTTATTACATGTAATATACAAAATCAGGTAAAAAAATTGAATGGTCGCTAACTGAAATTGGAATTATCCAATAACTTCAGTTGGCGACCACCTGGCCGCCAATAGACATTTAGAAAGAAAAACATTTATTTTTATTTTTTATAGACTACAATCTAATTCGGAATTTAATCACTTTCAATTTAATTTGTTTATTTTTATCCGTGTATCTTTTAGTTTACGACCACCAAATTATTATTATAAAACATCTTAAAATGTATGGGTATCAAGTGGTCGCCAACTAAAAATGAGCAAATTAATATGTGGGTTTACGACCATTTGCAATCACTACTTATAATCTTATCTGTTTTTTGCATAATGTAGGTGTTTAATATATAAAATTTTCATTACAGATGTCCTCCACAAACCGTATTAGAAAATAACACCGGCTTATTCCCAAAGAGATCTGGAATGTGCTTTAAAAATATAAGAGAAGGAGGACACGGTATTAGAAAAAAATGTAAAATGTATAACATCCCGAGATCTAATGATCTGATGATTTGATTCTAAACTTTTGTAATTGTTGTTTAAAGTGATATTTTTAATTTTGTATTTGTGTAGGAAAATGTATTATACTTGCTAAGATTCATTTAAGCTTAAGCTTGAATATTAAAGTGTACCTTTGAGATCATGAAAAAATGTGTTTTAATAATTTATTAAATGTATGAATAATAAAGCATGAATAATAATTATTTTTTAAACATTAACACGTTCATATTTTTTATTTTTAATTAATCAAATTTAGTTTTCCCTAACAAATCGAGAGGTCGCCAACTAGATAAGGGGGCAGTCGTCAACTAGCAAAAGTGGTCGCCAACTAGCATTTCACATAGTTTTTAAGATTTATTCAATTAAAATGTTTTCACAACTGTAATTCTTATTTTTTTACTTTTAAATATAACTTGACAATATCTAGGACCCCGTCATATAACTTTAATACATGTGCTATGGGTGCAACATACTTAAATATTGACGTAAAGTTGAATATCCCGCTAATCGGTCGCCAACCGGCGAAATCACCCTATCACGATACTGAAGTGGGAATGGGTGTAAACCTTCAAACAAAGACTCACACTATATTACGTAGATTCACAAATAATGATCAAAACCGAATTGTCACAAACCTTTTCACAAGCTCAGGAAAATTTATTCCTTATTTTCTTTTTACAAATTCTATGTCGTGAGTAGCGACTACCTGTCATAAATCTATCATTCTAAGATATTAGATATTTATTAATGTTGTTCATTATGTTAAAATACAGTCACATAGGTATCACATGTATTGTACAACAAAATACATAATAGGTATTATGCTATTTATGTAACAAATGCAGGTTAAAATGTACCGCGTAGTGTTTGTGTGTACTAAAATAGAAACCAACAAAGGTAGTCGCAGTTAGGTACACTTCCATCAGTGTGCTCAAAGCCGTCTAGGGCTACAATCGATTGAGGGCGGTCGTCACGGGTACGACCATTGATCCGGGAATAGGGTTGCCACTGATGTGCAATTAATAATTCACTGTGCCAAAGTGACAGGTGCCAATGTCACTTTGTGAAATAATGTTGCCATATTTATTGTAATAGTGATGTTCCAGTTCTGTAGTGATTCCATCATAAGAAACTTAACACTTCGGTCCTGGCGTGCTATGGTCTTCAGCATGTTTTCGCTGCACGCGCTACAGCCGAATCTTGTTATTTATATCATAAGCATTTTCAATATTGAAAACTAAGAATAACATTATATATTTTAATAATTCAAAACAGTTTTGGTGATATCCGCTCCAACTCGTATATTATAGTATAGTAATATTTGTGGTGACAACCCTGGTTATACTAACTTCAATATTATGATGATAGTCACAGTAGGCATAAATAAATTGCTATGCTTAAGAGGGTACTCTAGTGGGCCTTTCTCCATACAAACGTATTCTGCTGTTTTCTTCGTGGATAATGCCTCTAGAGCAATGATTTTTTTCCAAAAAATCTAGGTCTAATTAATACGTGCCTCTATGTTTTTCTTTTTTCCAAAACATTATCATTAAAAAAAATATGACAATCCAAAAACCCGAAAAAAACCCTCGATTTTACCGCCATGTTCAAACGACTATCAGAAAAATTTGATAAGTTTTTAACAAAAAAGAAAAACATAGAAGCATAGATATACTCTTCCTCTAAATTTTGATATAAGAATATTTGAGATTTGTCCAGTTTTGAAGAAGGAAACAGCAGAATACGAAACGTCTTTTGGTCAAGGTTTTTGTAGGTAAAAATCAGCCCGAGCTGCAGTTGTCCCTTTCGTACTTTACGGGGGTAGGGTGGAGGTGAGGGAGGGTAGGGCTTACATATACACTAATAGGGAAGTGACAATTGTCGATATTTTTATCGATACTCTAGTGATGTACTCTGATGTCGATATTTACACTATACAATGATTATTTTATTTATTACTAGCGGACACCCGTGACTTCGTCCGCGTTCCTAAATCACCACAGTTTAGGTTGGCAGAACCCCTTCAGCATTAGGATTAAGGAGTTGGATCCTGGAATTTAACGATGTCTTTACTTGGCCCCTACAATAACTATTCATAATAATCATTAATTCCTAAAACCCCACAGTTTAGGGAAGCAGTACCCCTGCAGCATCAGGATTGAAGGTTGGAACCCGAAGTTTTTATGGGACCATCTCGCAAAGTTTTTGTGTAAATTAAAAAAAGATTCACGCAAATCGGTTAAGAAATCACGGAGATATCGATATACAGAGGTAGAAAAACACAACTCCTTCTCCTTTTTCGAAAGTCGGTTAAAAAATTAGCCTATACGATGCCCGATAATATCAGCTATCTGCCAGTGAAAGTCCCGTCAAAATCGGTTCGGCCAGTCCCGTGATTAGTGGCAACAAACAGACAGACAGACAAAAATTTTAAAAATTGTTGTCTTGGTATAAGTACCGTATTTACTTTCGTATGCAGTTAGTAAAAAGCGGCCAAGTGCGAGTCGGACTCGCCCATGAAGGGTTCCGTAGCAGCAATTGCGGTTTACAATTTATGACGTATTAAAGAAAACTACTTACTAGATCTCGTTCAAACTAATTTTCGGTGGAAGTTTGCATGGTAATGTACATCATATATTTTTTTTAGTTTTATCATTCTCTTATTTTAGAAGTTACAGGGGGGGGGGGGGCACACATTTTACCACTTTGGAAGTGTCTCTCGCGCAAACTATTCAGTTTAGAAAAAAATGATATCAGAAACCTCAATAAATCATTTTTGAAGACCTATCCAAAGCTTCACACGAATAGGTTTGATGAAAAAAAAAATTTTTGAGTTTCTGTTCTAACTATGGGGAACCCCAAAATTTATTGTTTTTTTTCTATTCTTGTGTGGAAATCTTAATGCGGTTAACAGAATACATCTACTTACCAAGTTTCAACAGTATAGTTCTTATAGTTTCGGAAAAAAGTGACTGTGACATACGGACGGACAGACAGACAGACAGACATGACGAATCTATAAGTAGCAAGCATACCAATTCGTACACGACAATTCCTAAAGCTTTTAGGGAGAAAGTACCCCTGCAGCATCAGGTTTGAGGAATTGAAGGTAAAAATTTTTAATGGCCCATTAAAAAAAAATCGCGTGAATCGGTCCAGAAACCCCGGAGTAATCGGTGGACATACCTACATAGAAAAAAAAAGATACCGACCGAATTGATAACCTCCTCCTTTTTGAAGGTCGGTTAAAAATAGGGCTATCCATTATGGTTTACGATAGTGTGTTATGCCAGCCACAGCCGTACATTCAAAGTTTCCTGTACGTAACGGGGTTCAAGTTATTTGGACCTATTACTGAGCATTGTGAGGTCTATAATTTCTGAACTACTAAACTGACGACCTTAAAATAATTACAGAACAATCATTGCAGTATGTTTTTTCTAATAAAAAATGAATGAATGAAATCGGAGTACACATTTTGACTTTCATCCCCTCTCCCAAGGGAACCGTGCTGAATTTCGGGATAAAAAGTATCCTATATTTTACCTCGTAGTATGAACTTAAATCATATTACGTTTCATTTAAATCCGTCCAGTAGTTTCAGTGTGATGCGCGGCCAAGATACAGACAGACGAAAAATTAAAAAGAAAATTGTTTTGGGCTCAGTATCAATAGTAAAGCATCATCCGATTCAAAGTTTCAAAATATATTTATTCACCCGCAGGCGGCCGGCGCGGCGGGTGAATGTTACGGGCATGAGAGGGGCGAGGGCTCGCGCACACAAATACACTACTCGTACACATGGATAACTCCTGTTGGTCGGGCGCAGCGCGACGGCGATATTTTCTTCAAATACCTATTTTTCAAATTCCTTGGGACTAGAGTACCGTCTTAAATGCATTCTTGATTTCTTTTGAATTCAGTTGGCAATTGGCATATTGCTGTTATTCATGTAAGAAGTAGTAGGAACTCAAAACTTCTACAATAAAAATACACCTACCACATACTGAAAAGATTTTTTTTTTTAAATTTAATATTGTATCGTTACATGGTAATACTTGAAGAAAGAGTAATATTTTGCTGTAATCCGCCAAACAGAAAAATCGGTATGGCAACAAGCACCGCCCGCGCTGTACACCGTCGTTTCTCCAGAATAGAAGAAACAATGCCAACACGTAGCGCCTTACAAACTCATTCAAAACACACTCAACGTATGTTTCGCTCCAACACCAGATCATCATCAGGAGATGTTGTTGTATGTGATGTGAGGACTCCAATCAATTGCAAAGATTTCTTTGCAATTGTGCAGTGTGGTGTTGGGCGTTGGCATGCAGATTTTTTTGTTTGGCGGATTACAGCAAAATATTAGATACTTTTTCTTTCAGTATTACGCCTGCTTCTATCTTATATCGTTCCATGAAATAAACTGCTTTTTAATTATACTTGACTCTGAAAATAAAGCGAACGGTATCGAAAGACATGACACGCAATAATAAGGTCGGTAAACTTTTTAGTAACGTCTCGCGGAAGTTTTTCATTGTGTGCCTTGTAGTGCGTATTGCATTATACTAGTGTGTGTGCGGGGGCGAGGAACGCTCAAGGGCAACCGACGGGTAACGACCCCATCACCTTAAGTTATACGTGCCATAAAGTAGGCTGATTGAAGAGAAGACCTTACGATAAAATAAATATTCGACCGATTTCTGCTCATTGGGTTCCAATTTTATGGCGCAAGTAATTTCATGCAAAAAATATAATCTACTAGATGATGCCCGCGACTTCGTCCGCGTGGATTAAGGTTTTTAGATTCCCGCGGGAACGTTTTAATTTTCCGGGGTAAAATGTAGCCCGTGTTAATCCTAGGTATTTGTATCTCCATTCCAAATAATCGGTTCACACACACATACACACACACACACACACACACACACACACACACACACACACATACACACACACGCACACAGAGAGAGAGAGAGACACACACGCACACACACTCGCTCACACGTCAGCTAAGAAACAATATTGAGAAAATCTAAAGGGGTGAAATGGGAGTTGGAAGGTTATAATACTGCCCTCGTAATTGAAAATACAGTAACTTAAAGGTAACTTCTATATAACTTACTGTGTTTTCAATTACGAGGGCAGAATATGAAGCCTATGTTTTTGAAGTCGCAGACATGAAAATCGGAATTTAAGTTGTAAGTTTTAATTAAAAATCTGAATAAACCGTCTTAGAAAAATACCCCTTGAGGGTGGTAAAAATAGGGTACGAATTATTTAAAAATAAAAAGATTAGTCGATATTGCAGCGGGAAAATTTATCTTTTTTATAATCTCATAGAAATTCCACGCGGACGAAGCCGCGGACGACCTCTAATAGTATTGTAATTGTACTGTGGAATTCACATGTATTGAAAATGAAGTGAAGGTTAACAAAACCTCTAGTAATTATTTTATAAACTTTGGTTTAATAAATGTTTGTATTGAAGGTTACAATTATTATTCATCGTAATATGTTTTTGTTTCTAGGTGCTGGCTTCCGAACCGGGGGTGCATAGTATGGATGTCAGTTTCAACAATGTACTGGAAGGCACGCGCCAGTACTTTATGGGAATACCAAAGCAGGCACAGGGAGGAACCGGCCAACAGATGTGGCCTGCCAGCGCTGCGACCGAGGAGGGAAGTCCCGCCCTCTCGGGAGCTCCTACACCGTCTTCACGACCGCCGTCCGTGGCTGCGGCGCCGCCTCCGATGCCCGCGTCCACTTCCGCCTCCTTGCCGCCGCGCCCGCCCTCCGAGCCGCTCGAACCCGAGCCGCACATTATCCACAAAGCCACAGTGATGCGCGAGGCGGCAGAGAAACGGCGCGAGCAACCTGAAATCGAGGACGAAGAAGAGCCAGGGGGAGCGTTGTCACCACCGTCTCACATAATACGGAAACCAACTCCACACACGCTACCTTCTCCCGCACCAGCTCCGGCCGTGCCGAGCCCGTCGCCCGCGCGCCCTCCTTCTGAAGTCCCGCCGGCTTCGACCACGACAACTGAGCAAATCGACACTGCGACCCAGTATCGCACCCCTGTACACCGGGTACACACTCCGACGGCGAGGCCTCCCGACCATTTTACGTCAGGCCGTCCAATAGATCACTATTCAGCATCCCGTCCACCGGAATCTTATCCACGATATCAATACGAGACCAGTATGCCCGATACCGGAAGAAACTCCCACGGGCCGCCGGTTGCTTCGCCTCAACCATCGATACAACCGCGCCAGAGTCCACAAACGTATGCCAGAATCTCTAGCTCAATGCCACAGCATACTATTAGTCGTTTAACAGAAACAACATCGTATAGTTCCCCTACGCAGCGATATTCTCTACCGCCCACTCAGGCACCTCCTCCACACAATGACCGTGTCCCACCTATTCATCATCCGCAACATGTGCCACCGACTAAAAGAATTAATTCTATAGATCATCGTGCCTCACCTATATATTCCTCGGTGCCTCAACGTCGAGAATCTCCTTCACATACGCGGACATTATCACAATACGATAGACATCCAACCCTTCCTCAAAGAAAGTACGATCCCCAACAATTGTACTCCGGTTACCGGCCGACGCCCTCGGCACCGCTACCCTTGCCTATTTCGAATCAAAGAATAGATTCTCATCAACAAGTTCAATTTAAGCACACTCCTTTAGACGCTATGAACGTATCCTATGCGGTTAGAGGCTCTGATCGAATCCCGCCGCAACAACCGTCTTTACAGCCCCATGAAATGGCGCGGCTAGCTCAACGTGTAGATTATGTTAATAGCAAAGCGAGAATAGCAGATTCCAGAAATAGCTACCCTTATGCTACTCCTTCAACATCGGCAGTAAGGTATGCTTCGAGCTCGCCGGCTCAAGCTATTCAAAATAATTCGCAACCACATCCACATCCGCAAACACTTGCACCTAAATCATCATACCGTACGGCCGTAGATCCTAAAACGAATTACGATTATGCAACCTCTAACCATGTACAAATCTCGCCATCGCGCTCAACGGCTAAGCCAGGATATCCCAGTCAGCAAGCGCGTATGACCGTATCTGTCACATCTATAGTGGATCAAATGAATCAAACTAAACAAAAACGTGAATCACCGCTTGATTTATCTGTAAAAACAGTAAAGAATTCTGCAGATTCTTCAACAATGCAAGATGATATTATCGATTCAGTTTCAATGAAAAACGAGAATCAAGCAACACAATCCAGACCAACTTCTAGTAGCCGAAATAATTCGGTTTCAGGTTATGTTGCATCCCATAAAGTAGACTTTTCTCCCGATTTTGCGCAATACAGAGAAAGAAATTTGAGCCACGCATATAATGCAACAAATCCGAATATCCGCTATAATGGAGCTTACAGTTGTTCAAGACCAGGAACTGAGTCTTATGACGTTGAATCTCGTCATCAAGTATACCCCGAACGCAGTAAATCTAATGGTCCATCGAACAGATCTGAATATGTTCCCAGAATAGACCTCACGCGAACAAGTGGTGATGATCGTTATCCAGCTAGTAGGATTCGTGATGATCGACATTTAATTATAGAGGAAAGGAAACGACCCGCAGGCCCTATAGTTAGTAACATTCCTGAAAAAATTCTTCGCCACGAAACATGGACAGCTGATAGTCGGATAGAACAATTGAGTCAGTCGGCAAGAGAACAACGTGAGCTAATGATTCAACCAGTATACAGTTATGCCAGCCACAAAAGGCTTGAAGCAAGTCAACATGAACAAAAGCGTTCAATAAGCGCTTATCCCTATCGTGAACATCATCATCATCCTCATCGATATTCTAGTAATTCTAATCCTGGGGGCGGAAGCAGAGAGAATGACTACCACCCTCATTATCATGAAAAGATATCTTCAAATAATAATCGTCATATTATTCAAAAGATTCCGAGCCATAGAGACTTACATTCACATAATTTGATACCCCACAATAGTGCGCAACCTGCGGATAAAAAAGTGTTGAGCATATTAAGGAACAGTCTGGAAACCAAACAAACGGGTTATCTAGAAACCGCTAAATCGAGTAGTGAAGCTCCTGATCTCATTGTTATAGATGACGTAGATGATTCTGTGATAGAAATAACTGATGATGATGTAACGAAAGATAACGATGCTAATAGACTGAATAATATTGATAAACTCAATAGCTTGAAATCATCAGTGCCAAGCTTAGGTCATCATATCAAAATGCCCAAAGCTGTAGATTCTATAACACGTGATTCGGATTATCCAAAATTTGAAAATCAAGACACTAAGAGAATATCTCCAGAAAATGATGTTGCTTCCAGAATAAGAACCAAAGCCGAATTAAAAGTAATGCCACCATCACAAGAGAGTGCGTCAAATTTTGATATGAAGCCAGAATCTATAACTACTGAAAATAATACGTCAAAACCGCTTCCCAAATCACAAAAACAACATCTCTTCAATCAAATCCGGGAAGATAATCTCAGATTAGAATCTGTCATAAAAAGTGAGAAACACAATATTAACATTCCAGAAATAAAAGCAGAACCTATGAATATTGAAGAAATAGAAAAGGATGCAATATTACACATAAAAACAGAAAATATTGAAGAAAAAATAGATGCTGAAGAAAATGTTAGCACAGAGGGTTTAGACATGGATTGGGCTAATGCTTGTGATAGTTTTATGGAACAGCTGAAAACGGGATGTCATAAAAAAAGAAATCCTAAGAAACGTTCAAATACTTTAGACGTAGAAGAGTTACAAGAACAAACTTCTGAAAACTCTGATGTGAAAAACGACAATCATTCCTCAGAAAATTGTGGCGTGCCAAAAAATAAACAATCCGAAGAGAAAGAGGAAGACAAACAGCCTTCAGAAAATAGAAATTGCAATGATAATAAACTGCTTTGCGAAATAAGTGGTATACAAAAAGATAAACAGCCTGCAGAAGATAATATCATAAAAGAAGACAAACAGTCTTTAGAAAACGTCAGTTTGAAGGAGGACAAACAGTTATCAGAAAGTAGTGATGTAAAAGAAGATTCGGCGGATTCTACTCTAGAAAAATGTTTTGAAGAGTTGCCAGCTATAGTTAAAATTAAAAAGGAGCCTTTAGACGAGGAGGAACCGAAATTAGAAAGTGATGTGCGTTTGTTAGTTAAAAGTGATTCTTCGACAAAAAACAGACCAAAAAATAAACCTGAAAAACCTAAGATCGAAAAACAAAAAGATAAAGAAAATGATAAATCATATAAAAACAAAACTAATATGAAAATTAAAAATAAATTAGCAAAAAATGAATGCTTATCGACTATTCCAATTAAAAAGGAACTAGAAGAAATAGAACCAGTAAAAACAATTATTAAGGAAGAATTGGAATCTACTGATGATGACGAACCTCTTATAAAGAGCAAATTGCTTAAGGATAAGAAGCAAAGTGATCAGTTAATGAAATACCAATTATTAAAAGACTTGTCTGAAAAATCTGCTTACGTTAAGTTAGAATGTTGTGATGAACGTATGAATAGTGTTAGAAATTCTTTAGACTCGGTTCCAAAGGAAGATAAACAAAATAAAGGCAAGTCGAAACGACACAGGTCAAAATCAAAGGGAAAATCGCTATCAATAGAAAGTGTTAAAAAAGAAAAAGCTGAAGAAGAATCGAGCTCTGATAGTGATGACACATTGAGTGTAGCTAGTCGATTACGGGTGCGTAAAAATGTAAAAGCTGAAGAAAACAAAACTTCTCCTTTACAAAAAACTCCAATTAAATCGTCACCGAAAAAAATAGATAGTGCTAATAGTAGCACCTGTTCGACACCGCTGCGTAAACCGGGTTTTGGAGATGGATCAGATTTTCATCCCGGTTGGGAAGAAGAATTGTACAGATATAAGAGATCTTTGCGCATGCCCACTAGACTTATTGCGATTCCGAGAGGTCGTTCCGGTGGCCCTTTTGGTAAAAGTTGCGTGACACAATTCTCACGAGGCTCAACATCACTTCCAGATTTAGATCCTGTTCCTCTTTCACCTGCTCCATCATCTGCTCCGTCCGCTGCAACTGATGATATTTATAGAATACCGGATAAATTGAATATTGATAGTGATCTTGATTCTAATTCAAGTTGTTCTGCTATAAATAAACTTCACTACGATTCAGAAGCTTCAACATCAACTGTTTTTTCTGCAACAAAGGCAAAGAAAAAGAGTAGTTCTATTGTAGATGTCCTTATTCAAAAATGTGGTAAAAGAGAAGAATCTAAAAAGAAAACTAGAGAAAAAGAAGATAAAACGCCTAAAGTTATTACAAAAAACTCTAATAATACTGAACTTTTACCGACACCAAGTTTAGGTCTACTTAAAAATGGAAATAAGGGTAATCTAAGCGCCAAAAAAGAGAAGTTAATGGAAGATATTTTTTATTTAGGTGCTTTCAGAAAGCAAACTGTTACTATGTTTAGAACGGCATTTATTAAGGACACCAATGGACTAATAGGTGCTACAGAAGAATTTGCACCAGTTGTACTCAAGTCAAGAACTAGAACTGAGAGCAGAGTATTGAAGCAGCGAGCTACCATTAAGGAAGTGTTTGGGGATGACAGACCTGCGTCAGCACCGCCATCTTCCTGTAGAGAATCAATTATTCAAGACGATTCAGATATCCCGATAAAAAAAGAACCAGAAACCAAGCCTAAATTTAAGCCCAAAAAAACTGATAAGGAAAAGTTAAAACGCAGATCTAGTTCAATAAGAGATGGATTAAGAAGTACCAAGTCTTTAAAAACAAATGATGCTAAAGGTAGAATGATGCGCTTAAAGAAAAGAAATAGTGTTATCAAATCATTTGCTCACAAAAGAAGAAAAGAGATCTCCAATAATAAAGTTAAAAAGGATGCAAGTCCTAGCTCAGGTGAAAAAGATGAAAATAAAATAGAAGGCGGTGCTGCAGGTCCTACTGAGGGGAACACCAAAAGACGTTTGAAACGTCTTTTTGGAAGAAGAAAATTTAGTTCAGGGTTTGATTATATACGCAAGAAAAAGAAAATAATACGCAGAGAAAATCACTGCCCTAAAGTAAGGCGAGCAGCGCCTAAACCCAGTCCTGAATCTGTCCAGGATATCCAGAAGGAGATTAAAGGCTGGTTTATTAATAAGAGCATAGGTGAGACGCACCTACACCGCGCTGCCAGACTTGGTTTTACAGTGAGTATGGGATCACCTTTGTAGTATATCTAGTATCTCCAATTTCGTTCGCGAAGCGCTAAAAAATTACCTTTTTTGCAGGATTGTGTTGCATATTGCTTGGAGAAAATGGAATCGGATCCATCAGCTAAAGATAATGCAGGTTTTACTCCACTGCATGTGGCATCGGCTAAAGGTCACGTTAGAATAGCAAGACTCCTTCTCCAATATGGTGCTAATGTTTCTGCTGCAGCTCAAGGAGGAATAAGGTAAGCACCGTAAAATGTATGAAAAAATACAAGTACTTTCATTATCTTGCATTTTAGAAACGCAGCAGTTGGCAACTTGGCATTGTCTCGCATTTCTGTTCATCGTAGATTCCAAGGGGATGCCGACTACGATGAATACGGGATTACCTATTCTACTTATCTTATTCGGTTCCTATTATTTTAGTCAGATGATGAAAGTCAATCCCTGCCTGGCTTGGCCCCTTCTCATTGCTGTTCCGTTCAGTTGAATATTCTTATGAGTTAGAGGTTAGAAGACCTTGACAGTGGTTCGGAGTTCCAGTAAAATTTGTAATAAAATAATTTGCAGTGAATTCATCCATTTGGAATTTTATTAATTATTATGGACACAAGTCCATAATAATTAATAAAATTCCAAATGGACTTGTGTCCATAATAATTAATAAAATTCCAAATGTAATGTGTATTTTTTTTTAATAAAATAAATTTATTTTACAGGCCTCTTCACGAAGCCTGTGAGAACTGCCACGTAGAAATAATCAGACTTCTGCTGTCGTATGGCGCCGATCCCCTGTTGGGGACGTACGCCGGTCAAACGCCTGAAGAGTTGGCGGAAGGGTCAGCTGCCAAGCTGATCCACTTGTACATAGCTGACGTCCAGGGCCGTGCCATTGAGCCATGGAGATTTCCACCACCGGATAAGATTATAGGTAAGAATTCAGTGTTAACCAAAGTTAAAACACTCTGCTGTTTTTTTTGTTTATATTTTTAAAAACACGGGAAAAGTTATGAATATACATTACGATCTTTATAACGGTTTTAAATCTTCTATGATGGTACGGAGCCTTTCGTGTGAGGGTCCGACTCGCACTTGGTCAGTTTTTTAGGAACATTAGTGTTGATTGAACCTTTATAATTTCGTTCATAGATCGCGAGGAGATAGGCTGCGACCCGCTGTCGTCCCCGCCCCCTTCGACGCCGCCGCCACCACCGGACGCCACCATCGAGATCCAGTGCACGGAGGCCCCGCTGCCGCCCTTCTACAGCCTCCGCACTGCGCCCGGTCAGCCTGCCGACGGCTTGTGGTGCCTCTTGCAGGACATCACTAACATTCTACAGGTCAACTACCATTAACTCTTGCACTACAGTGCAACAACCAATACTACTTAGTACTTTCCCCTTGTCAATTGAGATCACCAGCAAAATAATAGTAGACTTTAGGAATCAAATTACATATATTATACAACTGCGTCTGTTTTAAAACAGGCAGTTTTGATATGGTTTAGCTGCTCTCAAATAGAAGCCAAAAAAAAAACAATAATTTATATTTAAGTCCTGATCTAATATTTTTATTCTTTCACATTAGTATGTTACTAATAAAAGTACTACATGTACTAATCATCAAAAAAATTGCAAAATTGGATTAGGAGGGTTCCTCAACATGTGAACCTTTTGTGTTTTCAGATTAAGTCAAAGGATAGCTTGCTGAAGCAAATCCACTGCGGTTCCGGATCTCCCAGGGAGCTGCTCCGAGAGATACGGACCCAGGAGTTTCTGGAGCGAGCTCAGTGCCACCAGCTACTGGGTGCCGGAGAGAAAGTCAACGTGAGGGCGTCGAAGGTGGCCCTCGTCAGAGTTACTGATAAGCTGAGGCAATTACTCAAAATCGAGACCGTCCTGGTTAGCTGACATTAATTACATACTTAATAAGTATATTAGTTATTCAAAAAACAAAAAAAAAAACAGTGATTGAGCTTTTTGTGAAAAAATAATTTTAAAAGTGTGTGTATGTGCGAGTGATTTTGTACACAAAAGTAATCACTTAAATTGACCAGTCCAACATTTGTGTCAAAGGTTGGCAATACCTATCATTTGGAAGGTATAAACCTTCCAATTTAAGTTTAGCTTTTGGGTACCTACCTATAACCACGTTATGCAGTAGTATCCATGTCAATGGTACTTTTATACATGGTATGGCTGGACTACATGTTATCTTATAATTTTCTGAATAAATTAATACAAAAAGAAGTAATAGGCTCGCTTGAGAGGCACCTACAGGATTTTAGATCTCGAAAAGAAAGTTATTTACCATAAGTCGACTTTATATAGAATAAACCAAGCTATCTATAAAAAAATCTTCGACTGATTTATTGTAAAAAAAAAATCAAAGATGTATCTCAGTAAGGAACAAAATAATCTATTTGTTTTATGAGACTGTTTTAATTTAAGGCAGCCGTTGCACAATCAACTTAAATCATGTTTTGAGCCACATAGGTATAATTGATGTTTGTATTGACTGAGATGTGTAATGTATAATGAATAATGAATGTATTATAATATAATAACTACTGTAGAACAACTTGTATATAATATACTATTGTAGATAATTTGCGTATTGTAAATAATAAATGTCGCTTTAAATGTATTATACTCTCATGGGTGCTATTTAACGAATGGTGTATGGTGTATGGTATTTTGTTTAAGTTATGTGAATAATGTAGGTATTACAAGTAGTACCTACTGCGGCAATGATAGTGTAATAAAAAAAAATAACAAGTTACCATAACTATATTTAGCAATTAAGGGTAAAGCATAATCTTGAGAATGGAAAAGAATTGATTTATTTGTAGTAAAAAGTGAAATTAAAGTTTTGGGGCACAAGTGTTGTTTGCTCAATTGGCTATTATTACACAGCGTCAAATAAGCAAGATTTAATAAAATAAAATGTAAACAAAGAAAACAGTAGGTAAGTATGGTCTATGTCTCTCGAATGTAACATTATGTTGAATGAAAACTTTAGTTTGGAGTAAATTTTGGCTCTCGACTAAAGACTTTGTCGTAATTTCGTGAAATATTGTGAGTGAACTGTTTTATGCGCTTAAATGTTTTAAAAATTTGAATCAATTATTGTGAGATTATGCTAATACTAAGTTGATCTTTTGATCTTTTATCTAGTACCTATCTAACGTTATTTTTGTTTTATATATTGTTATGTTTGTCAATATTTGTCTTCATTATAATATATTTTTATTGTACATTAATTTCACTTATTTTTATTAAAGTTATGTTTTTATTTATAGAGTCCAATAAGAAATTAGGAAATTTTATTAAGTAAATCATAATTTTTATGCATATCGCGAAAATTGTTCAGTGTGTAAATATAGGTAAGTATTTGTAATAAGATAAATTGTAAGCAAATTATTTTTTAATTTATTTTGAGCTTACTCTCTGAATAATATATTTCATGTGTATCAAATGATTGTATTATTCAGTGAATAGAGTACATAGGTACGTAGCATTTTGAAAGAATTGTGTGAATAGTAGCAATTTTGTATTCCATAAATAAATCATGTTCCGCCCTACCTTATTTCTTTATGGAGATAAACGAAGAAGTACATGATTGATCTGTGATGAAATAATATTAGAAGAGTGAAAATCGCGCGGAAAATGGTATGAATTTTAAAATTATAATTAACAACTTTATAATAGTACCTATACTTACAAACTAAAAGTTGTAAAACTACGGAAACTGAACTGTATAATATTAACTATCTGTTTTAAGTGGTACCTACAGTGTATAAGTATTATTATCAATATTGATACAGTAATTCTCGTTGATAAAGTGGAAAATAAAGAATGTGATCAATTTAAATTGTTTTTTTATTTACTAAAAGTAAATACTTAGGAAAGTATTGAAATTCGCTTTAAAATTATAAACTGGGTTTCACATATCTACTACTACTACCTGTTCATTTCAATTTGGCCGTCGTCGACTGTTACAATGACATATAGCTTACTGGCATACCATCTACAAACATGTGTATCACGCACTTACAGCGCGTGTCCTCCTGTGTGTTATCTCAATATGCAATATGAATCTCCTGTCCCACTGGACAGGAGATTCATACTGCCTGTTACAAGTACGTGAAACAGATCGTAACGTGTTGCTAGTAAATCGCAACTCTCAACTATCTGCCAAGAGCTTTTTAATTTTTGTGCTTGTTTTTAAGCTATTGCATAGATTCTATCGCGGGCCTTGAGCGTGGAGACCGAATCCAGAAATTCCGTAACGAAAATAACCTGACACGGGACTCCTCTCACCGCTAGATGGCGTTGATAAAAAATGCTATGCAATAGCTTTATCGCGGCAGTCCCCGAGTGCCACACGTCTTTTTTTGCCTAATATAATTGTGAGTTGTATTGTAACACTTAATTTCTTCATAAATATTCATTTTGTGAACTTTTAGAAACGTTATGTACGTAGAACGTTGAAGTGTTTAGAAACTGCCATACCATTCACTAGCATGTATATCACGCTGACATTCTGCCAGTACCTACTTGGTGTGACAGGTTACTAGCACCTAGCATGCCATCTACTAGCATGTGTATCATGCGCTTAATGCTGACCCGAAGTGGTGGGTAGCTCACCTTAGAACCAGTGTTGCCATATATAGTAGACTCTGAGTGGTACATCCAAACAAGAAATCCTTACAAAATCCGTATGTGAAAAAAAACACAATTCTTGCTGCATCAATGCATTTTAACCAATAGCGGGAGGGTACCAGCCAATCAAAGGTTATTGTGATCGTTACACTGATGCAATTATTTTTAGAGAATCGACACACCGCCGGATCCATTGGCGTCGAAGCACCATAGAAGCACTAGTAGGTACCTATGCAGATTAAAAACAAGTAGGTAGTACCTATTTATAGTAGGTAATCTGTGATTTACACTATGGTTGAGGCGGGGTTTGTAACGAATTGTCAAAATTTGTCATCAAATCAAATCAAAACCATCAAAACGATACAAAAATATTTTATTTGCTAATAGTTAATGTTTTTTTGTATTACTCGTTAAGTAATTATAAATGGAATTAATTACAAAGTTAAAGGATTAGATAAATAAGTATTTAGTTTATGGAAACCGAAAGAAATGTGGGAACAAAACATAAAAACAATGTGGTTCTTTTTAACGGTGTTCAGTTGTGTATACGGTCAGGGATTGGAGTTACCTTACAATCCAAACTACCAGCAGCCTTATCAACCGGACAACAACCAGAACGGAACGTATCGACAAAATCAGCAGGTACCTTATGGTAGTTTCCCGGTAAACGGCATCGACTACACGAATCCCGCACAGAGTTCTTTCTATCAAGATAGTTCCAACTCTGACGTCTACGGTGAAGGAGAAAACGACGTCGACCCGCAGAATACAGCCACTTACTACGCAGAGCTAGATTATGAAGAGAGATATAGGTGTCCCCCTAACTGGATACGGTTTAGAGAAGCTTGCTATCGTTTCACAAAATCGCCAGATCGACCTCGTAACGAGGCTCGCAAAATATGTCAAGCGTATGAAGCAGATCTGGCGGCCTTAAACAGTCCGGAAGAACATGGTTTTATCATCACTAACTTGATGCGCTTGGATCCTCAAAAGGGATCGTGGTACATTGGCGCTCACCAACAGACCCCAGGGTATTGGGTCAACGAAGCTGATGGTTCACAATTGTCAGGTTTGGAAAATGCTTTCTTTGATGACAGAAAACTGACATACACTAGCTACAATTTACTGCCTAGAGACAACTTAGTGTATAGGTTTTCCCATGAAGATGGCCGTTGGGGTCTGGCACCTGTGGAGGGCACTCAGTATTTCCACTTTATTTGTGAAGGACAAACACAGAGGTTGCATTATCTGATAGAGGAAGAAAGATCCTTCACCTATGGTCTGGATACATATGATCCAGAGAGGTTGCCTCGAGGACCATATTTTATAAAAGAACCAGTAGATATAATCTATGATCCAACGAAAAAGAATCACGTTCAGTTAACATGCATAGCTGGCGGGTACCCTGCCCCTACTTATAAATGGTTCAGAGAAGATTATCAAGTGGACAATCCTGTATTCACAGAAATTGATCCCCTCGCAGACTCAAGATTCATTCTAAGTGGAGGCACCCTCATGATTGACAAGCCTGATGCTGAAAAAGACAATTCAAAGTATCACTGCATAGCCACTAATAAATTTGGTGTCATTAGATCAGAATCAGTGAGATTGTCCTTTGGTTATATTAGAGAGTTCAATCAAAAAAGACCAGTTGAAAGTGGTAAACAATATTGGGGGAAGGTTATGTACTGTGACCCCCCATCTTATTACCCCTCTGTAAATTTCCTCTGGGCTCGTAATTATTTTCCGAATCTTGTAGAGGAAGACAGAAGAGTGTTTGTGTCATATGACGGAGGTCTCTACTTCTCAGCTTTAGAGACTATTGATAGAGGAAACTACAGCTGTAATGTGATGAGTAAAGTATCTGATGCTGGCCGCAATGGGCCCTTCTTTCCCCTTCTGGTGTACCCACATTCAGACTATCAGCAATTAAAATTCCCCATTGGGTTTCCTAAAGTGTTTCCAGATGCCCCAGTAGTTGGACAAGAGATACGACTTGAATGTGTTTCTTTTGGTTATCCAGTGCCTTCATATAATTGGACTAGAGTGAATGGGGGCATCCCTAAACAAGCCCGTTTGACCAGTTTTGATCGAGTTTTGACAATACCTAACGTTGGTGTAGAAGATGAAGGTGAGTACATATGTGATGTACGCAATGACCGAGCTCGCATTTCAAATAGTGTCTTTCTTAAAGTACAAGCAGAACCAAACTTTACTATTCCACTGACAAATAAGCATGTGGACAATAAAGGTGACTTACACTGGAATTGTGAAGCATTTGGTATTCCTGATGTAAATTACACCTGGTGGAAGAATAGTGAGAAATTGTCTATGGACACATTGGCACCTGAGGACAGGGATAGATATGTTATACAAGATAATGTACTCATTATCAAGTATTTAGATCCAACCAGAGATCCAGGCATGTATCAGTGTGAAGCCAAGAATCAATTGAAGGCTAGGTATTCTACAGGACAACTTCGTGTTTTATCTCTTAAACCATCTTTTAAAAAGCGCCCATTGGAATCCGAAACTTATGGTTCAGAAGGGGGCAATGTCACTCTTCGGTGTAATCCAGAGGCGGCGCCGAAACCTACGTTTACGTGGAAAAAAGATAATATTGTCATAGGAGCTGGGGGTAAGAGATTTATAACTGAAACTGGCAATCTTATAATAAGGCAGCTGTCAAGGGACGATGAAGGCGTTTACACTTGCGTTGCAAAAAACCAATATGGTACTGATGAAAGTCGCGGTCGTCTCATAATTCTGCGCGCTCCGCGCTTCATAGCACGATTACCACCGCGCATCACGACGCAAGTTGGTTCAGTAATATTCTTACACTGTAACGCAGAGGTTGATTCTCTCTTAGACACTGCTTACCTTTGGAATCATAATGGCATAGGCATGAGAGAGAATGCTGATGTTTACGCCGACAAGCGCATCAAGATCGATGGAGGGGAACTAACTATATATGATGTAAGTCTATCAGATGTGGGGGAATACGAATGCATAGTTAAGTCTGCAATCGGTCGGATTTCGACACGTACACAATTACGTATCGAAGGTCCCCCGGGTCCACCGGGAGGCTTACAAGTTATTAATATCCAACGTGATTCTGTTACTCTAGAATGGACCGACAGTAGCCCCAATGGCCGTCCAATTAACAGCTATATAGTCACAGGTCGCACACAATGGAATTCGACGTGGTATGTCGTTAATGACAATGTCGGTAACGTTATGGAGATCGATAGATATAATGGTCGAAAGAGAGCATCGGTGTCCACGACTCTGATGCCATGGTCTGTGTATGAGTTCAGAGTGCAAGCCGTTAACAGCTTGGGGGTGGGAAAACCGTCTTCTCCTAGTCCTCAGTTCGCGACTGCACCTGATAAACCCTATCAGGCTCCGTCCAATGTGGGCGGCGGTGGCGGCAAAATTGGCGATCTTACTATCAAGTGGACTCCTCTGCCACAATCCCTTCAAAATGGTCCAGGAATTCACTACAAAATATTCTGGCGACGCAACAACTCCGAAGTCGAATTTCAATCGCTCCTACTCAAAGAATACGGAAATGTTGGAATGCACGTTGTACACATTCCCTTGGACTATTTCTTCACTCCGTATAACGTGAAAGTCCAGGCTTTCAACGAGATTGGTGCAGGTCCAGAGAGCGAGGTAGTTACGATATATTCCGCTGAAGATATGCCACAAATCGCGCCGCAGCTAGTGTATGCTCGATCATTCAACTCGACCTCTCTTAACGTCACCTGGAACCCCATCGATCAGTCTCGGGAGAGATTACGCGGCAAATTGATCGGCCACCGCCTCAAGTATTGGAAACAAGCCAATAAGGAAGAGGAGTGCATTTACTATCTTTCAAGAACAACACGGCATTGGGCTCTCATTGTTGGATTGCAACCAGACACATATTACTTCGTCAAGGTAACATAATTTAACTTTTGCATCCAGAAAGGCGAATTTTGCGTGATTTCTGTTCCGCATAAATCCATTTTGCGTAGTCCATGCGTAAGCTTTAACATCACGCACATTGTGATTCTTTATGGAACAATTGTTTGTTATTGCAAAAACACATAAAAAGGCGTCGTAACATTTGCACTTTCTGGAAATTGATGTAATCAAGTTCTTGTCTATGGCTCTTACAAGTCAAGATTCAACCACGAAGAGATATAAAGTATAATAATAGCGAAAATTGTTTTCGTATTCCAGGTAATGGCATTCAATTCAGCGGGCGAAGGGCCAGAGAGCGAGCGGTACTTGGAGCGGACGTTCCGCAAGGCGCCACAGAAGCCGCCCGCCTCCGTCAACGTGTGGGCCGTCAACCCCAGCACCGTGCGCGTCGTGTGGCGATACGTGCAGCCCACTGATGAGGAGGAACCGCTCATTGGCTACAAGGTAACATTGATATAGCACTCGTTGGCTATAATAATAATGTCCTCCCGACCGAATCCGGTCACGGCGGCCAATCTTTACAGACAGATAGTGCACTAGTGCGTCCCTCACTCTCATAGTCCAATTGGATGGAAATCTGACACGACCGGGACAGACATCAGGCGCAGGTCCGACAGCTTTACGTGTTCTCTGATGTACGAGGATGACTCACTGCTAACTTCCTAACTCTGGGCTAGTACTGACAATTTCGTGACAGAAAAACCCGACACATTTTTTTGGGCCAACCTGGAAACCCGTCATGCGTAGTCGAACTTGCTAACCATTAAACCACTATAGTCCTGGGCTACAAGGTGTAAGTTAAATTATATCACATACCTGCAGGGTTAGCATGGGGAGGAGATAAAAGTTTTATCCCCCAATTTTATGCACTGACAAGGGATAAAATTATCTTCTCCTTATGCTAAAGCATGGCGACAGGGGATAGGACAAGTATATTCCTATAAGAATATCCACTGTGGATATTATTTCCACCGTTTTGCTCATGCTTGACAGGTGGATAAAACTGAGCGAGGGGATAAACATTTTATCCTTTCCCTGGGGATAAAATTTCTCCCGCCCATGCTAGCTATGCTGGTACCCTTTATTTGTCGCCCATGATCTAAAAGATAGTATTTACATTGTTAGCACATTGGCTAGTAAATAACACCTGATAATTTCTGGTGTTTTGTTTTAAAGAAAACCAGTTGATATATAGATACTAATTTCAAACTATAATTATCTCAAAGTAAATAATAATCGTTATTTAGAGTATTTACACAATTTTAAGATGTTCCTATTTTTATACTTTCAGGTGAGAGTGTGGGAAATAGATCAAGACATGAGCACGGCCAATGACACATTAGTACCAGTGGAACATAAACTGGAGGCCTATGTAACTAACTTGACACCGGGTAAATCATACAACTTGAGAGTACTGGCCTATTCCAATGGAGGGGATGGAAGAATGTCCTCTCCCCCCATAACCTTCCAAATGGGTGACTACCACAGTGACGCATACGGTTACTACGTTCGCGGTTCTGCATATAGATTAACAATCTCAAAAGAATCTCTGCTGATATACACTTTTGGTCTTTATTCTTTAGCCTCTAAGATTATTCATATTTAGGTTTTAAGCAAATGTTTAGATTGTAAGATGCTTATTTTTTACATGATCATTGATCAATTTTCTAAAGAATACTTTATATTTTTATATTGATAATTATATTCAATCCGTGATCAATACTTATGCTGACATTCCTTTTTATATTTTTTCTATTTATTTATTGAATAATGAACTTAATTCTTTGTGATATGCTTATCCGGCCATTTTATTTTTTTACATTGCATTTTGTATTTTTATTTTGTTAATATTTTGTTAATTTTTAATAAGGTAATCTATAATTGACAATAAAATGTAGCTATAATTTAATATTAATTATGAATCTCTTATTAATACGTATTTTATGGCAATATTTTTAATTTTCTGAAACAAAATCATATCATGTCTGCACAGTGAGTAAATTTAAGAATGTGTCTTTTAATTGCATTACTTTTGGAAAACTAACAATCCGAGCCATTTTTAATAGATAAGACATTTCTTATAGTAATTAATGTATCTTTATTTAAATGTAAGTATCTATTATACAACAATTTTTATTACCTCTGACACAATATATAATATTGTAAAAGGCATCACAATATTTATATTGCATGTTTAAATTCAGAAGAACGATACTGTAATACATGCTATTATACTATTTATCTATATTTTAATAGGACTTAATAGCAATACTCAAAGTAATATTCACAGTAGTAAAAAGCATAAAAAGCAAGCAAAGCATGTAAAAAACTGTTTTTTTTTTAAATCTGGTAACCCAGACTAGTTATATTCATTTTAACCCTCGGAGGAAAAAAAAATTTGTGTTTTAGATGGAGACGCCTTGACGTCTAATTTCTTTGCAAAAAAGTCTGTCAATTACGGTGCGGGGCGAGGTAGCACACATAAACAATTTCTTACTACAGGTGCATTTTTCAATCACGTCGCTATGCACGCACACGACAAAACTACCAAACACAACCTTAAAGTATACGCACACAACCAAATTCACACACATTGACGTTCTATCCTTACACGAAACAATCATGTCATTTATGTAAGCAATTTTGGGCTGCGACACTATCGATTATCGACTTTCGATAAGTTCTAAATGAATTAATGAATGAATGAAGTTCAACTAATAGTATAAATTAAAATATTGTTAAATCAATTTAGCAATCAATTACTGTTCGTTGGTCTGGCTAAGACTTAAAAAGTTTTTAATGAATTGTATAAGATGAGAATATAAATCTAAATCGAATGTTCTGAATCTAATATATAGGATACTTTTTAATAAACAATAAGGTTCATCCGCGATAGGGGATGAAAGTTTTTGAAAAATACTATTTTATTCAATTTTGGTGAAGATCTAATAAATATTATCGGAGATAGAGGACATACCTTCTCGCGGATAGTAGCAAGTTACTCTAAATTACGCCACGCGGACGAAGTCACGGAAATCAGCTAGTAAATAAATAAATTTAAGAAATGCCACATACAATTTTGTAGTCGAGTTTATAGTTTTTAAACTTTTATCCATGTTTTATCAATGGATAGTAGACATTTGTTGGAACACTAACTGGTTCTATAAGAAAATTAAAAAATACATGATGTACCTATACCATACACACCGAAAATATCAATATCGATATAATTTCTGCTTCCAGCCCTAATTTTCTTGCAGTGTGACCAACTTCTTTAAAATAAAATCCTCATTTTTGAACAAAAAACTACCTTAAAAATATGTACTGTTAATGATAAGCTTATCCAACTTTATGAATGGGTACAATACCTATTACAATTTAATTTTTCATAAACCGAGGTGGCACGAGGGCATTTAATTGTGGCGATTGAATATTAATAAGGCTTTTTAATCACAAATCTGTGTATGTTTGTAATGATTTTTGCGCATGCAATTATACCGGTTACTTATATTATACTAGCGGCCCGTCCCGGCTTCGCAAGGGTGGATATTTATTTTTTAAACATTTTGGCATAAACGCACAGTAAATGCAGGACATACCTAAATAATAATGTATTTAGCAATAGTGTATCGCTGGCTCCCTTTGGGTATGGGACTTGATGATTGAAAACAAAATGATAACAGAATAAATGACATCAATGAACTCGTAATATCTTTCGAATGGAATGTCCGATTTTAATAAACTAAAAAGTAATTTGCAGGTATTTAAACAGCCTTGCTTGAAAAAACATTTATTTTGGTAAGGATTAAGGCAAAGGTATAAATAACTTGGTCTGATTTTGGTCGGATTTCTATTAAATTTTAAAATGTTAAAAAGTAGTTATAGTGACATAGCTACAATAGTAGCTCAGTTTACTAGTAAGAGTTTACTACAGATAATGATATATTTTTACTATGCAAGACCAACAAAATCTCAGTCACACGACAAGAAAATATTATAAAATGTTAACGAATATTCTACTTAACTCAGTTTTGACGAAATGTGTGACTCGTACCCTTTTCAAAATAATCGATTAAATTGTTTGCCTAAAGTTTATAAATTAATATAAATATAAACCCCCAACCTTTCCTATTCGATCGTAATTTTAATTGTATGTAATCAAATCATTATGCAGTTCATAATAAAGGGCTCCAATCGAGTAATAAGTAGATTGGTTAATTTTTTTAAATTTCCCGAAATTATTTCTTGTACGATTCCGTAGCAACATTTTCGGATCAACAGTATTTTTAAGTTTTCTCCTTAAATAGTGCATTAATTGGATAAAAGAATATATCAGGAGAAAAGTAATGTTATCCTTTCATAAACTGGATATTTTTGGTATTTTTTTTAGAAGGAAAATCACTCATAGTCGGCATATTATACCGGAGCTCATCCTCCGCTAACCATACGTTGTTGACAGGCGCGTGACGCGAGTCAAACAGTTTTATATAACGGGTATGACCGCTGGGCATACCCGTCAAATAAAAACTTACAGAGGGGTACGCATCCTATTGCTACTCCAGGGCTTAATCCTCCTAGTTTTAACCCCACCATGATTCCAATTGAAAACATCACCTGTTACTTCTATTCAAATACAATTCTTGAGGATAAGAATCCAGGAATTCATTTCTGCATGAAATGGAATGGTAATAATTGAAAATATTTCATTTCAATTAAGTAACATGTATTGTCATTTGTGTGAAGCCACAGTTTGTGGGATCACTGAAAAATAAGATCTAGCTGTAATTTTATCCCACAACCTCACTTTTTGTCGTTGTATGCCACAACTAAAAACTCCGTAAATGTAAAACAAGAGGACTGCACCTTAGATGCCCCTAACTTGCGCTATGTAGACTTTGTACATGGGATATTAATGTAATTTCTGCTACAGCCACAATATAGGGTTACCTTCTATGACTTGCCAATAATTTTGCACGCGCAAGCAAAAGCCTGGTTTTACGTTAAATATAGAATAGAGTAGTAAGACAGAACTCATAGAAGTACCTGTTACTAAAATTATTGCAATAATAAATAAATTAGGCGACTTTACCTGGCTATTGGCTAAAATGTATTGTTGCAGCCAGAACGCCATAAATTCAGCCAATGAGACTAGCAATAACTGATGCCACTCATCCATAAGTCTTAGTGGATGAGTCATTGAAATAGTTGAGAAATCATAAATTTTCTGTTTCTGTCTGGTAGATGACCATTATTAATGTCGTGTAGGTATTTTTTTATATGCTATATATTTATATTTTAAACGTGGAATTGAGGCAGCTAAGTTACAGGATATCTGGTGAATAGAAGTAAAATTTTGCCTTAATAGTAAATGTGAAATGTTTAAGTATAATATGTATTTTGTAAAAATAATTGTTCAATAAAATTATCCATAAGGTTATATTATTTTTATTCAGTGTTTGATTTTTTTTAAACTCCTTACACATGGATAAGAATAGCAATTATTAGAAAATAAGAAAAGATGAATGTATTATCATTTTCTATATTTTTTATACTATTTTGTATGCATAATTATTTTTATTTACATCTTTTTATACTTCGTTTTACGTTTTAAGCACTTCGCGTCCATATTCTCTAACATGTCACAGGAGCTTTTTCGTTTTAATAAACCTTCGTCTTCTGATGGCTGCACCTGCTTTAGGGGTAAAAGTCCAACAGCGAACGGTATGTTTTCATCCAAAGTTGAGTTGATACTTTTATGTGCTAAACCTTCGTCGCTTTTATCTATTTCGTCATCGTATTTCATTGAATCCCATTTCTCAGTTGTAAGTTCGTCTGGCTTTGCTAACTCAACGTTTGGTTCTGATATTTGTGGCTGTGTATTTAAATCTAGAGAATCACTTACAGTTTCATTAATTTCACTGTTCTCGTCTTTGCTGCTTATGTCCCATTTCAAATTACAAGCAGATGGAAATTCGGTATTCGCATTGGCTGAGTTACTTTGTTTTTCATCATCACATAATACTGAGTCCATAATATCATCAGACCCTTTACTATTTATTTTGCTTTGCTCCATCGCTATCTTACTTTCAATATTCATCAAATCCTTGATTATTTCATCCCGTTCTTGTACCCTATCAAGGTTATCTTCAATATAATTTCCATGATTATTATTTTGTTTAGGTGACATCAAACAATCTAGAGTGTCTTCTTTGAATACATTAGCATGCGGCAGCTGCATACTAAAATCATAGCAATCATCATTTCTCTTCAAAACGTCGTTATTCAACGTGTTATATTGTTGACTCATGCTGTCTCCTAAGTGAGAACTCTTCGTATCAAGTAGAGACATGTTGAAGCTTGTGTCCAACGAAGTGCTTGTCGGACAAAATTGGTCCATCACTCTTGCATCATTTAGCTGTTGATCATTATAATATTTCTTGACATCATCACTCATAGATTTAGTAAAAAATTGCATATCGCTTTCGATACATGAAAAATCATTCGTATTATCTTGACTTATTGAAGCATTACTATCCTGAAGATTATGATCCAATACAACATAGTTCTGATGTTCTCCAAAAGATTCTAAATTGTCCGGTAGTATAGCGTTTAAACTGTTGATAGGGCTATTTTCACGGACGTTCCTGTCATTTTCGAAATCATTAGTAGACGCAAAACCTTTTGTACCCATTAGCATCTCTCCGCGCTCTATCGATTTGGAGAGTTCATCTATACTTTTAATTTCACTCGGATCTGCTACCTTTTCAATAATATTTGGTTGCTCGATAACTTCGTACTGTATTTCACTGCTTTGAACCATGTCAAGCAGGACTTGTTCATTGACGTTTATGTAAGAGCCGTCACCTGATTCAAATAAAATCGGCAAATCTGTAGGTAAGCCTGCATTCTTCAAGGCATTAACATACTGGGACATTGCTGTGTTTATGCCACTAGTTTCATTAGCAGTACTGGTTACTGTATTAGAAAAGTTTGATGTTATTGTCTCACTTCCCACAGGTTCCTTAGTAAAAGGTGCTGTTGAGTCGAGCCTGTTGGATGATATCGACTGATCCATATACATAAGGTTGTTTTCCATGTTGAGATAAGAGTTATCATTGTTGCAAATGCTGTTGACGGCTTGGGACAAGGTCACTTGGTCCATGTAATCCTGAAAAATGATTGAATAATGGTTCTCGTAATATAAGGCGGAATGAAGTGACTGAAGGACCGTGTGGACTAGTGGCGACAGTGCATAATGAACTTAAGGCTGTATAATTTGTGCCCATTTAAGAGGTATAAGAGCTGTATACGGCCGTATACAGCCCTTATGCAGCTTTTTTATACAGCTTTAAGCGTGACGGGAATTCGTTATTCAGCTGCTAAGCAGCCTTCGTGTGCTACTTGGGTATCAATCGGATTGCGCTGGTAAATCAATGTTGAGCTAGTAGTATCTGGATGTGTGACGATTTAGGGTCCCAATTGGGCCTTTATGGTTCTTCTGTGCATTGGAAGAAAAGCCGTCAGATTTGCTTATTGTCAATAGAAACTGACAATACCTACTCGTTATACCTAGCACACATATGTGAGACGCAAACCACCCATTCGCAATCGTCTTAACATTTACCGGCTTCAGACTACCGGTTCATTGAAGGATAATAATAATATAATCGGGGAAGTATCTACCTGCATATGTCTAGTCTGCAAGTGCTGGAGGTGGTGTATGGCCTTCCTCGAATCCTGCTCCCGTCGCAACAATGCGCATTCGGCTGCACGCCCTAGTCCGGTGGCGCTATCCCATCCTGGAGGCCGCTAGTGAAGGAATAACATGTTGATAAGACGTATTGTGGCGGTCCGAGTATCTCAGCAACGCGGCCGCTACTGCTTGCTGTTAGCCCTACGACCGAAGTGTTAGCTTGGGTTCAAAATATCAGACAAGCAGTATACTCTCTACACCCTCAAAAGGGACAAACGACCGCGACCCGATCTTAAATGTTTGTAACGAGTGTACCTACCCTTTTAGGTGTCGATGATAAATATGTACCTTGCATTTTATTAGGACCTTCAACATCCTAAGGTTGCGCTCATTTTAGACACCAATTTCTACTATACCAGTATGGTAACTTACGATGCTGCTTGTATTAAATTGTATTTAAGGTTAGAGCTGCTTCTGTACCTTAAAGCTGGGCCGTCCGCGACGCGGTCTCATCCCACGCGTGGGATCTCCGTAGTCCATTCCTGAGCCGCCCTCGATGTCGAACGGTATTCTCACGACCATATCCTTGCTACTATTGGCAAGTGTGTCGACGGGTTGACTTGGTGTTGATGAAGTGAACTGCTGTGGCTTGGGCAGTTTTTGATCGGTACTATCCTATCGATGAAATCATAGAAAACTATAGTAAACTCGCAAAATATGAATCCGTTGAATGTGGTGATGGGTACAAGAAGTAGCAGTAGTAGCAGGTAAGTTAGTAGAAGGACAGACATCCGACAAGCTCAATTGCCTGTCCGCCTTTACCTGTTGTTCGTTAGGAATGCCAAATATCTGTCTACAATCGCAACGCCAAGTATAAGTATGGCAAATATACTAAACAAAAAGTAACACTTATTTTGTACCTTAGACTAAGTGGGTACCTAATGCAAATAAATTACCTGGGTTTGTGTGTGCAAATCGATAAGAGATTGCGGCGGGCGATTTATCACAACCGGCGGTGTGAATACTGGGAGCTGGCCTTTAAAAAACAATTAGATATTAAATAGGAATTTTTTAATAAACTAGTTGATGCCCTCGACTTTGTTAGAATGGATTGAGGTTTTTTTAAACACATTTTGGATGTCTCTGTACTTTTATTAAGCTAGCTTACCTATTCCTATTAATGAATTATATCCTACTAATTTTATAAATGCGATGTATGGATGGATGTTTATTACTCAATCACGCCGCAATGACTGAACCGATTTAGCTGAAATACAGAGAGATTATAGTCTGGAATAACACAGGCTACTTTTTATCCCCCAAAAATTAAAGAGTTCCCGAGGGATTTTAAAAACTAAATTCACAGACCATATAGTAGACAACATATAAGCAGTTGAAATATAATTTTGAAAAATTATTGGTAAATACGTAACTAGGTATTGCAATACTTTTGCACGCCACTGTGACGAACCGATCAATGAGCTCTAGATTAATGTAGTTATTGATTAGGTACTTACTAGGATTGTTAATACCCAAACCCTCTTTAGTGACTTTAGACAAGCCTTTTATCTTCAGGAACTGCGCAGCAGCCACCAGTTCGTCGAGATTCTCTTCCAAGCACTGAGTTTTACCGCAATACATGAACTCCACTAGGCATTTCAGCACGCTAAATCTCATTTTCAGTATGATTAGCGGTTCACCGGTCTGTTTCTGTAAGACCTCCTTAGAAAAGGAAACGAACTCTCTAGGTTAGTAGGTACGTAGTAAAAATGAGCGTTAATGCTCTTTTACTAACAAGAATTCACAGAGATTTGTAGTCTATACCTAGTTGGTAAGGAGTATGTCTTTTTACTGTCCAGAAAAGTCTTAGATGAGTATTTTTTAAACCACCTAGATAAGTCTGGTTAGACGAACTACGATCCTGAGGTAGCCGCGTGTCGCAGGAGGATTACCTAAGGGAGGTCGCCCAAGGCGACTTTTTGCAGCGATTCAGTAGTAATACGATCGCAAAAAGACCGCGATAGTCGCGATGCTGTCGCAGATCGTATACAAAGATTCTGCATTGCTACAATCGCGATACAGAAACAACAAACAACTTTACATCGAAAAACAACAAACAACTTTTAGTCTTGAGTTTCCTATTACGAATACTTAGTCATAGTAGAAAAGGTTTCTTTATGGAAGAATAGGTTACTTGATGAAATGTTATGATTGAAAAGGTTCAAATCAAAGTTGTTTTGTTTTAACTGAAAATAAAATGAAACTAAAAACGTACCTATCGGTTTTATAAAAGATAAACGTACCTATCGGTTTTATAAAGGTACTTGCTTACTTAACTACTTATTATGTCTGTATCTATTTTTCGTTCAATTTAAATTTTTTAAATACAAGACGAACACTTTGTTACTCGTTTTCAGATTTAATTTAGCATCCACGTCTACTCGTTACTTACTTGAAAGTAGGCACTACTTGCAGCTAGGACTGCTTTATGGACACGCAAAGTGTGCGAGCTGCACATAAGCGTCATGTCCACCAGGGACTGCATTTGTAACAGCTTCCCAAATCTCGACATCAGGTGTTCAGAGTAGTCTTCATAGTGCAAGCTGTACCGTATTGGAGCCATTCCATCAAAATTGTTAATTTTTTGGTGCAGGGCTCTCAATACATTTGATAAAGTGACAGCTAATTGACGTTAAAAAACAAAAGAAAGCTAAAAATAGATTTGGAAGAACTTTTTAAAAATCATTGAAATAAAACTTACTTAAGTGGCCAGGAAAAGTATAATAAAAGTAGGTATCTAAACTCTTGGGTTATTGCAAATAGCGAAAATTCGAAACTGAGAAATTAACTTTTTCCAAACTAAAGTATCTAAAATAGTTAATTTCTCCAGAGTAGTTTTCATTTATGATTAATTCTGTGGCCCGCTTTATGTTGTAGCTAAGAATCTCGTAGTCGTATACCTTGCGAAATACCCTAAGCTTACGGGTCGTAGCCGCGTGACCTCCTTGAGTTTGCAGTATTTTGAAAGTGCCACAGATAATATTAAGAAATTAACTAATAAACAAGTTACTGTGTTGGATTCTTTTATTTAAAAAATACAGAAAAAATAGTAAAATGTTAAATGAATTTATTACAAATTTGTATTCATTTGGAATAGCATTTTAATGAATAAAAAAAACTGATGAAAAAAAAAACATCTTATTCTATCACAGACTAATTAAGTACTGGAAACATAAGTATAGAATACTTTAATACCTACTTACAAGCTTGAATATCAATAGGTACCATGATCATATTTATACATAGAAGAACAATGAAACATCGAAATTGAACAGTCGCACTATATTATCCAGTTAAGGCACAAAACGAAAAAGGCATGTTACATTCTCCCGACAGAAGGCAGGACTTTTGCAGTTAAAACCTTGCTCATAGACTACAGAATAATTACATTAAAATGAACCATGGCTGAAACCAAATCCTTATTATATGGAATTGCCGAATGCAACACATTTTTCATATTAATATCATATGATAAAATGCGTTGATCGCATACCTATTGTGACTTTGTCTATAGAAATTATTGTTTTAATTTTACGATTGCAATCAGCTTTGATTTCATTATTATACAATCCCATGGCTGTTGTAACGAGCAATGAGCATTAGGACTGAGTCTCGCTTTGTCTACGCCATTTATCGTGTTTTGTGCCTTTCTGATTGGAATGTAGGTAGGAATGCATCGATTTGTTCATAAGGCACTTGGAACAAATACTGAGATCATATGGCCAGGTAAAGAGCTGCCACTGATTAAAAACAATTTTTGTTTTTTTTTAAACTAACACTCTTAGAAATTGTTAATTAATACACAATATACCGTACATCTATTTCCAATAGATTCACATTTTACTGAACTACAAAACCATTACATAGTTCCATTGAGTCTAATCACATTTATTTTTTCATTTAATTTACATTAAACACGTGCTTTTTATCAACATTATCCTTTATAAATAATATGTTACGAGATATCTACGAAAACTAAACTTTCAATGACAATTTTAATGCGGGGCTACACTCTCGCTTCGAGGCAGTGTGTTTCAAATATTAGTTGCATTGCAATAAGTAATAATAAAAATAGTAATTTAAGTTAACACGGAAAAAATCAAAGTTACGAGCGGTTAACTATAATTACATTTTTTTTGGTAAGAATCCAATTTATTTGGATGAGCTAATGGATAGCATGACCTCTTGTCTCCTAATAGTAATGTAGGACCTTAACAGACGATCGGATAAGGTCCGGCAGATTTAGTCTGTCCGGATCTTATCGGATCGTCTGTAGGATCACTTGTTGGATTACACTATCTATGGCGGATTTGGAAAACATAGTGATTGTCATAGTATAATTTAAGGCTATAAGAATAATCACAAACCAAATTATAATTTTATTCTAGTATAATTTATAGGACAGGGAGCTACTACATCGAGGCAAATGCATAGCGATACAAACTACCCAAATATTCTCACATTATCCATAATTTAATTAATGTTTATGTTATAATCAAAAGCCAAATCTTCATCGTCCCAAAGTTGGGTTAGTCAGTCTTCAGGCCAGGCAGGAGTTCTTATTCAAAGATTAAAGTTGAATTCTTTATGGATTTACTCTCTTCTCTTTGATATTAGGTTATCTTTATGGATTTACTCTTTTCTATTTTCTTCTACTTTGAGAGAACCTGTTCAGATTGGCTCAAAACCAGAGGGTACCAGACAATAGAGGTGACAGTGATTAAAATCTTCACACTGTAGCAATCGATTCTCGACAATCCCAGAACTGAATCGAATCGCACTCGTCTTTTCTCTTCTTAAAAATAAAAATGATAGCCTTTGTCCAAACTTAAAGACTACTTTACTTTAAGAGAAAAATTTGACATTTGACTTCCTACTCTAGGAAATCTCACTCCTTAGTTGAATTTTTTTTAAATAGTCATGTCAAGTCTAGGAGCAGCTGAACTTCGGCTTTTGACAATAACCTTTATACAATGCCTTTAGAAGATTTTTTTTAAAATACAAATTTGTAACATTTTCAATACTTTTAGTATCGTCTTAGAAATTGGTTTCTATACAATATCTAGCTTTTATGTTACCCTTACCTCCCTATAACGAAGCTCATTAATGCTGTGACGTTGCCGCAAAAGCATTCGCGACCATTACCACTCGAAATGGAACACATTCTGATATCTGAGACAGAAATCTATTCCTCCCCTCCTCGTCCATACAATTTAAATTTTTACAACAATCATGTTTTCAGTCCTAAATAAAATTAAGTAATTATACTAACAATTTCGTACTTAAGAAATTCCTTAACCAAAAGTTAATATTGGCACTGAAGATTTAGACCAAGAAGGTGCAGATAAACTACTGTAAGGCACTACACGCCATCGATATTATATTCCTTTTGTTAATTGTTTTGCTATTAACATTCCTAGCGGAAAAGGGGCGATATGAAAAAAAAGTACTTATTTAATTTAGATCGTGTAAAACCGAATTAGCAGTAAAACATTTTTCAACATATAATTCCTTAACTTTTTTGTTTTTCCGAATGTTTTTTTTTTGCAAGATTGAACTACGCACGAGAACAGAATAACGTAAGAAGGGAGCACTGTTGCCTATATTACGAGTTCTGAACTTATTTTAGGCAATTACAGTGTTATAAAATAATGGATCATTGTAACTAACTAAGACCTTATTTCAATAAATTTTATTTCATTTAATTTCAGTGAGTATAATATGATTTTATTTTAGTATCTAAACTATTTTATATTGTAAATAACATTCGTAAGTGTTTACACAAGCCTAAACCGAAAAATAAAGACATAGAATTGAATTTAAAAAGTAGTTAAGAATGTAGCTAATTTTCCAAGATAATCTATGGAAAATAATCAATTCAATACGTTTTATTAATTGTGAAAATCATACTTATTCATTTATCTAATTTTTTTTTATCTATTGTGGCCTCAAATTAGGTTATTATTATAAACCTAAAATTCTTGATCTACATACATTGACGGCCTCGACTTTTGTCAGACAAGTGTGTGGCTACATCACAACACTTTCTGTCAAGTTATGTCACACCACAGTAGTTTATGTGTACCCACAGATTAATTACACGTATTGTGCACCATTACACAATAATTAAGGACATTCGTTAAACTAAAAGTAGACGAAAAATAAATTAATATTCATTTTTTTGTACCTAGTTAGCACATTAACAATAACATTTACATTTCATATTATAATTAGAGTTTACGTTCCATAATATTGTCTCGCTAATATACAATTATAGACTGATATAATTAAATTCCATCCCAGATATTGCAGAACATAAAAAAAAAATAACAGCAATTGAGTTCGTTACGATACGGTTTGATTAAAATTTTAAATATTTTAGGAAATAGTTGTTAGTTTTTAATCCAATATTTATAGAAAAATATGATTATTTAAAGGAAGTTTGTAAGTATTTTAATTTCTTATCGTTATTGAGTGACATGTTTTGTAAGTGTGACCATATCACAGGACTCATACTCATTGACTTAAGAAAATAAGTACTTAAGTACAGACTTAAGTACTTATTTACAAAAATTAGATACTTAAGTCACAGGACAAGTAAGTATCTAATTTTTGTTTTCTAAACCTTTTTAGGCGCTTTTTTAGTAGGTACCTTTACAAAATTACGTAGTATTTTTTTGTTGAAAATAACTTAGTTTCACGATTCATCATCTCAACCAATAGACTTAAGTCTTAAAATTATCGTCGCAGTACACGATCTTGTGCCGCCTGCATCCAACGGCTATAGAAAGCTCGCTTGAAATCGTCCATCCACCTAGTGAAGGGTCTACATTTCAGCATCTTAGAACCCCATAGGTTCTTCGTTCGGTTTCCTCTTAATAATATCGTATTATATCAATGGGTAGAATCCTGGTGTAGTGATCAAGTTAGATGAGACAGTTATATTGTGTTTTAGTAAGGTGAAAATAAGAGTCTATTTAGGCGGACCACACCGCACCACTGTGGTAAAAATGTTGCCAGGCAGTGATTGTGTGAATAGTCTTGCTAGAGCTGCCTTAACTTGCTTTGTCTCAAATTAGTAAGACAGTTAGTCACAGTTAAATATAATATAGTTACTAAGTTACTTTTTATAATGGTTTATTCTTATTCCTTTTCAGACCAGGGCACATTGAAAACTCTCATATTTTTAAGTTTTCTCAAATTAAAGATCACCTTTACATTCCACAACATTCACTTCCATACTGGTATGCTAATAAATTGTTATTGACATTCGAAAATTTCAGTACCAATTTAAAAAAAAAAATGAATTGAATTGGTACGAAGTGCGAGCTTCGATGGACTTGATTGCCGAGATTGTTTGCTGCAAAAAAACTGCACAGGTCGGTCGGCATACACGCTCCGGTCTAACTGCGCAGGTACACCTGCACAGGTAGACCTCTCCGGTAAACCGTAACGTGTATGGCTTACATTAGAGATCACGACATAGTCGTTATTGATAGAACGTTCGCAACAGCGAGTGTCTGCGAAATGCGGTTTCACATAATATTATATGCCCGGCTACATTTTGGCCGCTGTGGTGTGATTGTGGCACTTCTACATAGACACTTAGGAGTGCAAAGTAATTTTTATAGACATTTATAATTTTAACAGATTGACATAGTAATTGACAGCTATTGAAAAGAAATATCTAGAAGTGAATGCGTTGTTAACACACGTTGGTTATTGTAGTAAGCACATAATTAATTAATACTTTACTTATAGGTTTAGACGCAATTCAATATAAGCTTGTCTTTACATTGTCTTTACAATAAACAAATGGACAAATCTTTTTACTGCATAATCAATACATAATTTACTGTATTAAAATAATTATATATGAACACTTTACATAAGTATGAGTAAATTTGTACAATAGGTACATAGTATGTAGAAAAAATAGAGATTCATTTATAGAGATCGTTCAGTGAAACGAAACCATTGCCAGCCTAGAAATTATAAATTAACATTTACCTATAAAATACATTTATTTATTACTTAACACAAATATCCTGGAGAGAGTCGATCTAAGTCTATAGTTAAATATGGAGAATATATAAAATTCACTTAAAAAGCTATTTTAACAAGTACGTAGCTATAATTTAATGAAATAGATGGCAACATTGGGATATATCATAACGCTAGTTCGCGAGGCAAAATGTAAGTAACCAGTAAACACAATCCAAGTCTTCCCGGAGTGACCGTTCACCTAATGCAACTGAGCAATGGCCTGTTTCAGTGGCGCGTTTTATCCTACGATTAATAGAAGCACATTACAATATTTACATCAGCCGGCGATAGATACATCTGCGAATATCTCAATAATATACACATCGATTAATTATTATTATTTATTAGTATTAGTCCCGCGCGAGCGTCGCCTAGTTGTCGATAATTTTGAGGAAGTCCTCCGGCGAGATGTGAATGCCTTCGACGGCGGCCGCGTCGCTGGAGTTAGGGACGGTGTTCTTGAGCTCGCCGAAAGTGTAGGTCGTCCTTTTTCTGGCGGAGCGCGCGGGAAGCGACGCCTCGCAGTCGAGCGACGCGCGCTTGTTCCAGCAGAAGGGCGGCCGCGGCTCCGCGCCCGCCGACATCGGCATGGCGAGCTGCAGCCGCGACCGACTCAGCTCGTTGTCGCTCAGCTGCCGCTTCAGCTTATCCTTGCCCACCACCAACCGGAAGCCCCTCAGACTGTTGTCGCCCGCCGCGGCCCGGCACAGCTCCGCGTCGCTCAGCTGCCGCGCTAGCTTGGAGGCCGGCGTCTCGGCCCCGCTCGAGCGCTTATCGACTAGACTGTTCTGTCGGGACGTCTTCGCGTTCCTCGAAACTCCGTCGCGACTACTACTCGCTGACGAGCTACTCGTGTTAGTATTGCTATGGTTATTTGTGACCGCGTTATCTCTTCTCAGCGTCTCTATGATGTTGTAGAAGTGCTCGGGCTCGTTGGCGCTGCTGTGGCGGGAGCGGCTCACGTTGCTGGCGCTGTGGCGGTGCGGGCGGATCTGCGCGCGCGGCAGATGCCCGTAGCTGCTCTGGCGCGCGATGCCGGCGCTGGTCTGCCGCCGCGGCATGCTGCAGCTCTTCGGCACGAAGGCGTCCTGACTCATGAGCACGTTTTCGTACACATGAGCGTTGTCGAAGTCCTCGTGGGATATGAGATTCTGTCGGCTCTCGGTCGTCTCACGTTTCTGACCCACGGAGTTGCTCTTTTTGTGCCCCGTCCGAATTTTTAGATCGGGTATTTTCTTTCCTAGTTTACAATCGCTGGCACTGCGGGGCAATAAATTTTCGTATCCGTGACTAACTCCTTCTTGATTTGTGCTCTCGGTTTTAGGACTACTGGTGTCTGCGCCGTTCCTGGCGTGTTTGGGCGCCTTGGAGCCGGGTTTGGCGTCAGCGGGACAGGCGAGCGGCGGCAACGTGTCGTGGCGTTTCCTGTCTACGTCGGGTTTCGATGATTTATCGAGCACGACTTTCGTTTTGTCACTCTTACATATTTTAACACTAAATCGGAACGGAGGTTTGAAAACGACCTGTAACCTAGTTTTTTCTCCGGAGAGTAGGTTGGTAGCGCTTTTGGACGGTCTAGTTTTTCTCGGGCCCTTGGGGGCTTGTCTATGCGTCCTTTCGGTGAGACCTAGGGGAATAGACTTAGATTTAGGGATGGCTGTCGGCTGAGGGGAACTGAGCAGCCACTTTTGTACTTTAGTTAGAGCTTCGGTGTCTTTAATAGGAGTGGACGAGGAATGCTTTTGCATGGAACTATAGTCAATCGTTTCTTTTTTAACTTTCACTTTTCGTTTCTTCACTTTGTTTTTATGTTTCGATAATATGACATGCTTCGGAGATTTTCCCTCGGCGTTCGTCACGATCGCTGTGCTTTCTTTCGGAACCTTATGCGATTCGTCTGTTTTTGGTGGAATGCTCGGCTTCTGAAATAAGTGTAGGTGTTAGTTTAATCAACGAAAATACGTCCTACTATTTTTTATGAAGGGGTCAAGTATCATAAAAAGTTAGTTATGCTTCAAAGTAAAGAATCACTTCACTTACTCTCTTCTTGACGTGGGCGGGGAACGCTTTGTCGCCCTTTTGCGCGTCCTTCTTACTCCGGTAAGCACGTGTTCTCAGAGCCACTTTCTTTTTCAGAGGAACTTTTGATCTGTGGGGAAAATAATCAAATGAAAGAAAAGAGATCTTTTTAATACAGTAAAAGCTCCTTATTCGCGCTTCCTTTATTCGCGTTTTCACTATTCGCGGATTAAAAAAATGCGACCCAATTCCTATATTCGCGGCTAGATTTCTCTATTCGCGGATCTAATCGGTACATCGGTACACACATAAAAAGGATTCCAATAGGTATCAAGCCCAATATCCTCTGTACACGCGTCGTCAAATGGACTAATATTTGAAAAATCTCAGTGAAGGTTTAAGAATGGCATATGAGCATTGTGATTTTTTTATGAAAACTGATCTGTCTATAGAACAAAGCCTTATTTTTAAGAGGCAAATTGCTAATGCCACTGCTGAATATCAGTCTGAATTGAAGGAGCTTTTAATAAAAAGCGTCAAGCAAGAAAAAATTACAAAATTCTTAAAACCATTGCCTAAACCTGAAAATAATAATTAATCAAATATGGTCAAAAACTTAAATTAAATTGTTTTTTTTTTTATATATTTGTTTTTTATTTTGTCACCTAGGAACGTATCCCCTATAATCCCATACAAATTACCATTCCATATTCACGGTTTCTGTATTCGCGGCATATTTACGGAACGTATCCCCCGCGAATAAAGAGCTTTTACTGTATAATATTTCGAGTAAGGTCCTTTTACTCCGGACTAGTACTGAGAATTTTTTGACGGAAAAACCCAATACATTTTTCGGTCCGACTCTGGAATCGAACCCGGGACCTCGTCATCCGACGTCGAACTTCTTACCACTAGACAACCGGAGACATCAATATACATAGAAAAACACAACTCCTGCTCCTCCTTTTCGGTTAGTTCGGAAAATCGGTTAAAAAAGTAGTTATTCCCGATAACATCAGCTATCTACCAGTGAAAGTCCTGTCAAAATCGGTCCAGCCATTCCCGAGAATAGCGGCAACAAACAAACAGAGAGACGGACTGACAAAAATTTTAAAAATTGTTTTTTGTTATAAGTACTTACCGCATTTATTTACATATGCATTTAGTAAAAAGCTATTATTTTGATATTACATACAAACAACACTTCAATCCCAAGTAGGTATTATGCTATTTAACTATTAATATTATAAATGCGAAAGTTCCCAAGTAGCACAGATAGCTGTATAAATACTCACTTTTAGACCTATTTGAAACTCTATGCGTATTAAGACTCTTTTAAGAGTACACTGGTGATCCTACAGCTGCATAAATAGCTGTCAGTGATATTTAAACAGCTTAGGCTGAATAAGGGCTGTTTAGTGGATAAAATTACGCCAAATGCTGTATAAGAAGGTATTTGTGAACTCTTATTACACTGACTTATTAAGGGGGCACGTGTGAACTATTATGAAGCTTATTGCTGAATATCAGAGTTTTAACTATTCACGTCGCTGTTTAACATGAATCCACCATTTTGTTGTATAACCTCATAACCTATATAAATATACTGATTCATTTTTCAACTTTTATGATGTTTTGTGTATGAATTAGGAATGGATTGCATTAGTTTTTACTTCTCGATATCATAATAACAACTTTTTATCTTATAATTCATTTCAAAGCACTAAAAATTGTTTATTCAAGTTTTCATCACGGCTTATTTATATCACGAAACTAATTAAAAACCGAATATTTTCGTGGCGCACTAAAATTTTCTTAGGTAATATATATGTATAATGTCAGTAAAATTACAATCCCAATCATTTTTCTTTTATAAATATGAAAACAATGCACTTAACTTTGAATATATAACCACACGTATTCAATCAAATTCAATTCACTCCACGAAGTATATTAATTTGCTAGATTTGTATTATCTATGGTTTGCTACTTCACTTTTACGTCACGTGACATATTTGCTGAATAAAGAGTAACTTGTAATCTTTTACTCAACTTAAGGCTGTATAATTTGTGCCCATTTAAGAGGTATAAGAGCTGTATACGGCCGTATACAGCCCTTATGCAGCTTTTTATACAGCTTTAAGCGTGACGGGAATTCGTTATTCAGCTGCTAAGCAGCCTTCGTGTGCTACTTGGGTTTGGATGTATGGATGTTTGTTACTCAATCACGCCGCAACGACTGCACCGATTTGGCTGTTTGACACAAAAGTCAGGAATAACATATAGGCTATCTTTTTGCCCCGAAAATAAGAGAGTTAAGAATTACAAAACCTTAATCCACGCGAACGAAGTCGTGAGCATCAACTAGTTTTATTTAATCTATACTAATATTATAAAGCTGAAGAGTTTGTTTGTTTGAACGTGCTAATCTCAGGAATTACTAGTTCGAATTGAATAACTCTTTTTGTGTTGGATAGTCCATTTATCGAGGAAGGCTTTAGGCTATTTAACATCACGCTGCAACCAATAGGAGCGAAGCATCAGTGAAAAATGTTGCAAAAACGGGGAAAATTATCCATATTTGAGGGCTTCCGTTGTGTGCGCTGCGTAAACGGTTCAAGTTACCCAAAAAATATCTAAATATTTTCGGAGATAGAGGACATAACTTCTCACGGATAGTAGCAAGTCACTCTAAACCTTTTCCACGCGGACGAAGTTGCGGGAATCAGCTAGTTAATTAATATAGATCGTTACCTAACGGCAGTGTGCACGATGAGCCCTTGGTCGGTGGCTTCGGGCAGGCGGACGGTTTCGGTGGTGGATGAGTGAATGATTGTGACTGACTTGATCTTCTTCCCTTGACGGCCGAAGAAACGGGTGCTAGCCACCTGGAAACGATCGAGCCAAATAAATTAACAGTTGAAACAGTAACAGTTGCAAACGATCAAGTTAATTAATTAACATTTGAAAGTAACAATTGAAAACAATCAAGTGAAATAATTAACAGTTGAAAGTAACAGTTGAAAACGTTCAAGTTAAATAATTAACATTTGAAAGTAACAGTAACAAACGATTAAGTGAAAAATAAAATTAACAGTTGAAAGTAACAGTTGAAAACAATCAAGTGAAATAATTAACAATTGAAAGTAACATTTGAAAGAGATCAAGTTAAATAATTAACAGTTGAAAAAGATCAAGTGAAATAATTTACAGTTGAAAGAACATGTCAAATATTAAAAAATTGTCTGTAGCACCTAGCGATAGCTGTAAACGAATATTGATAGGAAAATTAAAAGTTTCATTTAGTACAGTGCTTAGACTACTTACGAGCTATAAATATAAGTCATATTTTCAACAAAAAAAAAATTAAAAACACAGTATTGGACTTTTAGCTGAATACAAATACGAAAAATGTGTTAATGTGTGGTTAGCTAAATGGATAGACAAAACTGATTACCAACTCAAAGAAATACTCGATTCAATGAAAGTTGTAAGTTGGCAACGTAGATTGTATATCGGCCGAGCTTTGTGCTAAATGATCTGTTGTAGTTTTGAACGAATTAATTCATTCTAGACCGAGCCAATTCCTTGCCTTGACCGGGTGAAAATTAATGATAGTTCCTGACAACAACTGACCCATATAGTGAGTCATAAATCATTACGAGTAGCTAGCTAGCAGTGGCTAAAAGTATACTAATGGTTTAATAAAGTGGTGTAGCCTACATTACATCGTATATTGATGCAGTTCAATATGTAGGTACCTTCTTATCTAAAATAATGAAGAAACTAATATGAAAAGTTATATTTTATCATCCAGGTCTATTGCGGAATCTAAGACGCTGCAGCATCGCTAGAAATAAAACAAAAATATCTCAAAATATACAAAATCAAAATATTTTTTTAATCAATAATAATACTACAATTTTATGTAAAATAAAGTCACCTTACATTTGCGATCTAAAATGTCAGCCATATTGAATTAATGATGACGTCATGGCAACCTTTACATCGTTGACTTGAGATTGTTTCGAAAAGTATCGGATACAGGTGCCTGTGTGTTGGATATAGCATTAAACAAATAATCCAACACACATGCACCTCACATGCACATGTAACTCACCAGTAGCGCGATAACGGCGAGCAGTATGAGAAGCACGGCGTACCAATGACGAAGCACCCAGCGCTTGAAGCCGGCTATACTCTCATCCGACAGCAGCAGCTTGCGCAGCGTTGCCAGCGGACCCGACGGGTCTACTTCACGACAGCGTTGGAACACGTCGCAATACCTAAATAAAATTGGATTGACTTTTACTAGTTACTCGGACAGGTAACAAAGAGGAAAAAGGGAGATGTTTACGAGTAAATTATTGCTAAATCTACTTCAACCATTTAAAAATTTTCAAGAGCATCATACAAAAATTGCCTTGGATGTGATATTTCTGAATAAAATAAACCTAATCAAGATAGAAAAGAATAGGAAAAGCACACATCTAAAAAAAATGATAAAATAAAAATACTTATGGATGATGGATCGTTTCTAGAAACTCTAGAAGATTCTAGAAAGGATTAGATCTAAGAATTTGGTTGGGTGTAAAGTGGTCGGGTGGAAGATATTTCTATAGAATTTAGTGTACTCGAAGTTGTGTAACACTTTCCTTACCCTTTTTGTAGGCGTTTAAAGAAGGGACATCTGCCATCGCCAGGCGAGTAATCAGTCCAAGACTATTCCAATCCCGTTCCCCATGTTTGGATACAGGTTATTAGTATCCAGGCAGTCTACCCCCATTCAAACCTCGGCTAGCTTTCGAACACTTACCCATTGTAATCGTTACAAGGCGTGCCGGGCTTGGCGTACATGTCGGGCACATCGTACGGCGACGTGTTCCAGTGGAACGAGGACACGCACGGCCCGCCGGGCTTGCGGCAGCACAGCTCGCACGCGGAGCGCGGGTCGTCCTTACGGGGTGCACACTGGCAGGACTCCAGACCGTAGGCAAGGCAAATAGAGCCAGTGCACTCCTGGAATTGAACATTAGGTCGCTCAGTTCAAATTCAAAATTTATTTATTTCATGTAGGCCAACTTGTAGCTCTTATGACACGTCATAAATCTACCACCGGTTCGGAATGCAGATTCTGCTGAGAAGAGTCGGTAAGAAACTCAGCAGTTGCTCTTTTCAAAAAAAGATAATTTTTTACAATAGGTAACAAAACTATGCTATGTATACAGTGCTTCCACAATGAAGCTTTAAAAATACGTAGGTACACACAGTTCAATAAATAAATAATCGATTATATCGATCAATCGATCGAGGGCTTCTGGAAGAAATCTCTTCCTTAGAGGTAAGCTGTTCTTGTGCACGTCCTTTGTAAGTTTGTTTTTGTTTTATTCTTCTGGTGCTAAATAAATAATGACGTCGTCTTGATAGTTATGATGATAAATAGGTATATCGTATATAGTAATGAAATACTTCGAAAGTTTTTTCTGTACTACTGCACATTATGAAAAGTAAGCAGGTTCTCGCACTTGACAAGATATCTTTCTCGTATATATTCAATTTTGCTGTGAATGTTACAATTTTTATACCAACCATACCAAATTATCTAACATAATGAGGGTTTTCAACTATATTTAAGTTAATTGCAGAATATAATATTAGTATTCGAAACCAAAAGATGCTTTATCTTTTAATAATAAGAAATTAGAAATAGCATCTCATGAGGATGCTGTTGACGTACAAAATACCGGCATATCTAAAGGGAATCGGGAGTCGAGACAACGCAAATTCTGACCAAATTTTTGGCAGTATATCCTGTAAAAGCCTGTACCGACCGTGAGGTGTGACTTACTCCCATGAAGCAGACCAGCTCCTTGTCGCAGCGGGTGCGGTTGGGCTTGTGGCGACTGGCTGGGCAGGCGGCGCGCCGCCCGTCGCAGTGCGCCGCGTCCCGGCAGCCGTTGTCCGAGCGGCACTTGTCGCCGAACTTGAGCGTGCACGACGACGTGCAGCAGGGGCCCTGCAAATATTCATCCAACTTACTCGTAACTTTAATCTGTCGTCCCTAACGTATTTGATAACCAAGGTTTACGCAAATAACGCTGCAGCTGTAAAAAACAATCTTGACAAGAAAATACATTAAAATAAAAATCAGGATATATGACAAAGCATTATGCTGAGGCAGTAACCTTTTCAGCTCCAACACGCACCTTTATGTCATAGATTAATGCTGAGATCTATAAAGTGTACTCTGGCTCGGCTCGGACCTGGGTTGGAGTTGAAACGAGCCACAGAAATATGCTCTGACATAAATCTGTCTCGTTTTAGCTCTGTCTTGGGTCTGAGCGGAGTGGGGGGTGCAGTCTGTAGATCTTAGTTCATATTAAGCAAATTTTGTATCTTTTCTGTGTGAGCTGAATAAATATTTATTTATTTATTTAAATATTCTCCCCACGTTGGGGCCGCACTGGGTAATGGCGACGAGACAGGGATTCCATCAAAACATTAATATGTGGGGGTGCCCATATCAACTTATAGATTTATTTTAATCATTCGTTCAATTGTCTGATGGAAGGCTTTGGCCACTGCCAAATGTGCCGCCAAGCGGTTAAGAGTTTCGGTGCGATGATCCCGAACTTGTATCTACCTGACTAGGGCTGCAGACGCTGTGCTCGGTGAGCGTGCACGGCTTGTAGTGCGGGCGCACGGCCTGCGGGCGACAGCACACGTCGGTGCACTCGGACGCCCAGCCGCAGTCGCACTCCTCGCCCTCCTCCACCACGCCGTTGCCGCAGATCGCGGGCTGCGGCTCTGCAAAAAAAAAAAAATACTACCATAGACAATTGCATATGGCTGACGAAATAAATTGGATTCAACTTCGCTTAAAGTCCCAGAAAATGGTACGGTAGTCAAAAGTGGAATTAATGAATGAATTTAAAGCTGCAAATAAAATATTTATCGGAACACTGAATGTGACAGTTTTTTTTATGTGGCTATTTGAACTAGCTTTTAGCTTAAGTTCGATTTTTCAAACCCCTATTTTATCCCCTTAGGGGCTGAATATTCAAAAATCGTTTCTTAGCAGATGTCTACGTCATAATAGCTATCTGTATGCCAAACAGCCCAATCCGTTCAGCTGTGCGTTGATAGATCAGTCAGTCAGTCACCTTTTCTTTTTATATATTTAGATAAAAGACTATTTATTATATTTATTTATTTAGTTACCCGTGAAGCAGCCCTTCGGCGAACGTGCCTTGTTGTTCAGCACGGGGTCTATGGCCCTCAGCGAGCAGGGCGAGAACTTGTTGTTGTTCTTGCGATCGCCGCTGGTGGCGCGCGCGAACATTATGTAGTTGCCATCTTCCCCGAACGGCGTGCATATTTCTGGATCGTGCTATAACAGATGAAAAATTATTTTCCTAAGGTCTTCATAAACCTTCCTACCTTCGGACACCAAACTAGAAATCATTTGTTAAAGAAAAGAAACATACACACATTAGGTATACACTGATAGCATTAAGAAAGGCGAAACCTTAATACAACCCAAAGACAAATGCGTTTCTTTTATTACACAATCGGCATGAAAGCGATGATCTATATCTGAAATGCCGTTCTCCGTCATGGTTGCAATGAGACATGACGTCAACTGCTATCAAATCTGCGCTGGTGGTGATGCATAGGAACTGTTTCCGTTATTTAATGTCTTTTAAAAATATTGCCTACTACTACGTATTTATGATTCGATCCTTTCATTGCCTTCCTCATAATTTATGCTTGGATTTTGCCCCATCTTCCCTACATTACTTAGAGAGATTGCAATACACCAAGTCAATTTTTCCCAAAGTCAGAAAACGCGAAACATTTACTTATATAGAATAGTTAGAAATAATTTAAGAACTAGTACTAAATAAGTAATTTAAATTTAATTTATTGTGTACCTACGAGAGCTACTTATTCAGTCCAGTGAACTCCAGACTCTTTAATTTTATGGGGCCATTTCGCAAGCTTCTTTTGTCGATAAAGAAAATCGTGTTAATCGGTCCAGAAGCCCGAAGAAATCCCAGGTAGAAAAAAAAGATACCGGCCGAATTGATAACCTCGGCCTTTTTGGAAATCGGTTAAAAAAGTCGATTTTACCGGCGATCCGAAGTTATGTCCGATCTCGTGCGCCAGGGTGACGTGCGAGACGGCGGGCGGCACGTGCTTGCCGTAGTTGAGCAGCGTCACGATGCCGGTGTTCAGCGACTTCATGCTGCCGCGGTAGTGCTGGCGAAAAAATAAACCAATTTTATTTTCAATTTATTGTTATTATATATCTATAATACACTAGCTTTTGCCCCCGCAACTTCGTCCGCGTGGAATTAGATTTTGGGGTGGAATTTTCAAAAACTGTGACACACGTCCTTCTTTATTTTTAACTGAAAGCTCAAATACCAACTTTGATGGAAACAGCTTGAAAAATGACGGAGTTCCATATAAACTTCCATCCCCTATTTAAACCCCTTAGGGGTGGAATTTCCAATAATCCTTTCTTAGTGTGCGCCTACGTCATAAAAGGAACGAACTGTAAAAATTTCAAGTTTCTAACTTCAGTAGTTTAGGCTGTGCGTTGATATCTCAGTCAGTCAGTCAGTCAGTCAGTCAGTCAGTCAGTCAGGACTTTGAATTTTATATAGGTATATAGATCAATTGCTGTCCGTTAACTCAAAAACTTGAAGAAGTTAATTTGAGCCAAGTTTGAGCTATAAGGAGCCAATGCAGCTATTGCTAGCGTTGCTATGCTATGCTATGTTTGTGAACGTGTGCCACCAACGGGAATGGGTCTGCTTTGTCCCGCCCGTTTTGACATGCGTTGGATTGTGTGTACCTGCGTATGCATTTTTGAAACTTCATTGTTGAAGCACTGTATGTATACATACTCGTAGTATAGTTTTGTTACCTATTGTAAAAAAAATTTTTTGAAAAGAGCAACTGCTGAGTTTCTTACCGGCTCTTCTCAGCAGAATCTGCATTCCGAACCGGTGGTAGATTTATGACGATAAGAGCTACAAGTTGGCCTACATGAAATAAATGTATTTTGAATTTTGAATTTTTGTAGTTTTCCTTTTTAATGGGTACCCTAGGAAAACCGAGTTTTGTTCTCCGCAACTGGCAATTCCCCAAGATTTTTCTCCAAACTGATACGCTACAGTCATTTGTTTCAATTCAGCACAGAGGTGAATGTTATGCCACGGGCCACGGCAGGCGGCAGTGCAGCAAAACAATTAAACTTTAGCACGAACTGCAAGGAAAGTAGGACGGCCAAAACATACAACGCTCGTTAAAACTTCCAAGTTTTAATAGAATCAAAAATTTTTAAGTCCTCTTTTTAGAAGAACTATTTGAAGAATCAACGAATTGCCTATCGAATCCTTGCAAAACAAATAAAAAGCTTCAATAGTGTAGTAGTACTTTTCTCGTGGGGCATTGGCGCTAGTTACTACCCTAGGTATGTCACATACGATCTAGTAAATAGCATTATCTCTCTCGATGGAGTGAAACAGCTTTACAGAGCATTTTTTTTTTATTCGCTAACAAGATAGTCCTTGACTGCAGTCTCACCTGATGGTAAGTGATGATGCAGTCTAAGATAGCAGGCTAACTTGGTAAGTGATGATGCAGTCTAAGGTAGCAGGCTAACTTGGAAGGGGTATGGCAGTGTATATACAACCCATACCCCTAATCGGTTTCTACACGCCATCGTGCTGGAACGCTAAATGTCTTGGCGGCATTTATTTAACAGTAGGGTGGTAACTAGCCACGGTCACCAGACAAACAAAAAAACATTTCTAGGTATCGAGCCAAAAGTATCGATAATACTTAGGTTTCGATCCTTTTTTCGAATCCCTAAGCATCATGCAAACTTGAATGCAAACTTGATCGTATGTGGCAGTGGCGTAACTATAACAGTTGAGGCCCGTGGCAAATTCATCGGATGGGGCCCTCCCTCCCTCCCCAAAAAATGATCACTCGGCACTAGCCGTAGTCACAGGAATGGCTATAAATGTTGGAATCCTCTTGTGCTTTCGGCCCTCTCTGACGGGGGCCCCTTCCTGCTGGAGGCCCATGGCATTTTGCCGTCTTGCCACCCTATAGTTACGCCATTGGTATGTGGGTTCCTCTATCGTGAAAGACGTGTCGCTAAGTAATTTAGCGTTCCGGGAGTATGGCGTGTAAAAACCAACTATAATATAGTTCCATTCAATTGGAACTAGACGGAACAATCATTAACAAAGTATAGAAAAACTTTTGTGAGTGTTGAACTGTGAACATCATATAAGTAGCAGTCGATATCCCGGAAATGAGCTAACAGCATTAGGCTCTAATGGCTATTCCGGTTTCGAGCATTATTTCGGTCAAGGTCCGTAATTACGACCACTAAAACGTTAATGTTTTTCCTTCCTCGACGACAAACAATGCCTTTCAATTTTCATTGGTCGCTAATATAATGACGGGCGTTTTCGGTACTTCTAGATAATTCCACTGATATTGACAATTTACTCAAGGTAAAAGTCTCGTAACAAAGAAGAAAAGGTGAGATTTGAGTCGAATAAAACACGGAATCAAAAATCTTATTGCACGGTTCCGCTTCCGTTTTTCCCTTTAACTACAATTTGGATACCTTAAAATCAAGAGTGAATAGGCATCTTCTAGGCAAGCGCGTTCCATCTTAGGCTGCATCTTCACTTACCATCAGGTGTGATCGCAGCCAAGCGCTTGTCTATATATTTAAAAAAAACAGTTCGACATCCTGATTTAGAGGCTTTGTTAAAGACTAGATTTGAATGATTGAGATTGTATCGATTAATCATCAATGTCATCATTACACACTATTAATATTTTTTAGGATAGAAAAACATTTATTTAAAAAACACAGTAAAAAATAATTAAGAGCTCCTGCAGGTGTACGGACACTATCTAACTGAATACACTTTACTTCTAGATAATTCCACTGATATTGATAATTTATTTAAGGTCTCGTAACTAAGAAGAAAAAGTGAGATTTGAGTCGAAAAAAACACGGAATCAAAAATCTTATTGCACGGTTCGAAACACTGACGAGGCTTTGTTAAAGACTATAGATCTCAATGATCGGGATTGTATCCATTAGTACATTACACACTATTATGAAGTTACAGTGGTGCACTCAAGGATAATTCCCGGTGGACTGGACTTATACAAGTAATGGAGTTTCTAAAGCGTTTACTCGATTTGTTTAAGTGCTGTGGAACATCGTAAATGTCAAATAAGCACTTCAGTTCTACTAGAATACATGGAATCTTATTTGTCTGTGGTCATAAATCCCACATATTATTAACTAGCTTTAACCCGCGGCTTTGCTCACGTTAGGTTCGATTTTTTAACCCCCTATTTAACCCTCTTGGGGTTGAAATTTTCCAAAATCCTTTCTTAGCGGATGTCTACGTCCTAACAGCTACCTGTATGCCAAATTTCAGCTCGATCGGTCCAGTGGTTAGAGCTGTGCGTTGATAGATCAGTCAGTCAGTCAGTCAGTCACCTTTGCCTTTTATATATTTAGATTTAGATGAACATGTGTTAGCATTATGTGGTCAACCCCACAAAATGGCGCATATGTGTGCGTGTGATTGACACGTTCTTAAAGTACATTTGCCTGGTTAGCCGGCCTAGCCACAAACGTCTTTCTACGATCGCTCACGCTAAAGCAGGGGTTCCCAAAGGATAGAACGTGCGATAAAAAAACTTTGGGAGCTCCTGCTTTCCCCTGTTTTAGCGTGAGCGATCGTAGAAAGAGACGACACGTTTGTAATATGGCTAGGGCTGCTCTCTACTACTGTGTTCTCTATACTACTGTGGCCATACGAAAGGACAGTTGTTACATGTCAGTTAACTTGACAAGTTATGCTTTAGTTTAGTTATAGGGCTTCTGATAGTACTTACGCCATTCTTCTCGCAGACTCCGCCAGCGTTCTTCAGGTCCCCCGTCCACGCCAACCCCAGTGTACCCATCTCGAAGTCGCGGTACGTGAACATGTACGCCAGGCAAAACGCATCGTAATCTTCCTCTGATGCAAAAACATACGTAGATTAGTATCCAGTAGAGTCTGACTAGCATACGAAGGGTTCCGTACCAAAAAACGCCGAAAAATAAGACGTGTGGCACTCGGGGACTGCCGCGGTAAAGCTATTGCATAGCATTTTTTATCAACGCCATCTAGCGACTCATCGCTAAATGGCGTTGATAAAAAATGCGCCATCTAGCGGCTCACCGTAGAGGAGTCCCGTGTCAGGTTATTTTCGTCACGGAATTTCTGGATTCGGTCTCCACGCTGGCCCGCGATAGAAGCTATGCTAGCTTAACAAGTTTCTAGTAGGTTTAATTTTTAATTTATTTTATTATTTTTGTTATAGCGGCAACAGAAATATACATTTTCTGAAAATTTCAACTGTCTACCTTTTACGTATAACGACATACATATCGCTGACAGACAGACGGAAGTAGGGACGGACGGATAGCGAAGGCTTAGTAATAGGGTCCAAGCAATAGAGTAATGCTGAGATTTATAAAGCGTGCTTTGACTCAGCTCAGGCTCAGAGGTTAAAACGAGATATAAATATGACCTGACATAAGTCTGTCTCGTTTTAACTCTGTCTTGAGTCTGAGCTGAGTGAGATTGCAGTCTATATATTTCAGCCTAAGTTCTTAGGGTAATTCTAAATCTAACTGACAATTTGAGTATAAAAAAATTCTTACCTGAAAACAGTTCCAAATATTTCTCCACCCCATAATTGTTTGGAAACCTGTAAGCTGGGTCTTTCAGTGCGTCTAGCGTGTGTACTTTAATTCTTTTAATCATAAACGTAATGTTATCCGGTTTCCCATCTTGATTGAAATCTAAAATAAAATAAAATAATTCAAATTTAATCGAAGGATTAGTTACATGAGGTCAAATTAAGCGATTTTCTTTGCCTTTAATTTGTACTGAAGAAATTTGAAAGCCATTTAAAAAAACATAATAATTTACCTGTCACTTTATAAATAGCATTAACTTTCTGTACATGTCGAGTCATAACTTCAATACACGCTTCCTCTGAACCATATCTCTGGTAGAACATGTGATCGGCCTGTAGGTATACTAAGCAAGTTGTTTTTCTCGGATCTACAGTAGCTCTTTTGTTCACGTGCCTCCCGTCGTCACTCGCGTTCGCGGACAGTACAGTGTATCCTAATGGCTCCTTCTTAACTATATCCTTACTAACAGTCACAACACCTGCTTTAGTTTTTATCACTTCGACATGCGTCTTTGGTTTCGGTCTCGATTCCTCAGAATCGAGTCGCACTTTAGTAATGAGGTTACTCTTATCGATTTTGGTTTTTGGCTTTCTCGTACTAAACTTATCAAACGGATCACTATTACTGGTGTACGGGACGTCTAAGTCTAACGGTAGTTCGGGATTCTTCTTTGGCTCGTCGTCTTGCATCTCGTCTTCGGGAAGCCATCGCTTCTTTCGTCTGTTTATTTCGCTATTCAAGTCTTCCGTGTGATTGTTAAAGGGCACTTCTTCAACTGTTACTTGGTCAGTAAAGTTGAACAGTTCCCCTTGGTACCCGAGCTTGCCTTTGACGTGCAGTAGATGTGAAGCACAGTGAGGATTCCCATTGCCGGCGTGTGGTTGCTCGACATCTGATCTCCTGTAGATAACGCTATGCATGGAAGGATGGCTGACGTCGTACCGGGAAAGAGGTTCTATGTAATACTCTTCTGTAGGAGTCCATATTGTTCCATCGAAAAGACCGTCAGCGGTGATAACCCCATAAACGAGTGAAGCATCGTCATCTGTAAAAGAAAGACAACTTTTATCAGTTAACTAGTCTTATTTCATGTTTTAATTACAAATTACGACCAAAGGAATTATCTATGTCGAATAATTTTAAGATTTAATGAAATGGTCACTGCTTTATTAAGCGGTTAATTCACAAACGGCGAAATGGCGACCGAATAAATAGACTGCTATATTTTATGCAAACTAATTCGAGGTGCAAAGAGCCTCCGGACATCCAATGTATTAAAACAGCGACTTGCATTCGCTTCTGAAAACCGCTCATAAATAACCGTAATTACAACTTCCCTTAGACTTTCGTAGCATTTATTTCACTGATAACATTTTTAAAGCTTCATTAATAAAGAGAGAATAAATCGACTGTTCACTGTAATATTTTTGGTATGTTTGAGAGCAAATCATTCTCAAGTTTTTATAAAATCTGACATTTTTGATTCTTCTGTTTCAAACACATGATAGAGTATGAGAGGAGGAGATTGAGAGAGCCTTTAACCCGAATTTTAAGCCGAATAACCTTTGAACAGATTTGGATGCCATAGGTAATCTTCGAACTTAGTTTTCGACAAGTGAATTGAAAAACACCACCGACCTACAGCAATAAAGTGTGCAACCAAGAAGACAAGAAGAAGAAGACAAGAAGCCTATATAGATACGACAGTTAATTTATATGCACGTTAATATAGATATATTATGTAAGTACATTATTAATACAGTAACGAGTTGGAGGGGGTCGCGTGTTACGCCGGAGATGCCGCAGACAAGAAAGTCGAACTCCCAAGAAGCACACTCCATTAAACTTGTGAACTAATTTCATCAAATTTCACTTTGTCTCGAATGTACCAGATGGGTAGCACCTCGTAATTTCGTTTATTAAGTTTGTTACAGAATATTGAAGTTTGTTAATTTATTACGACGCGGAAATGTACTGTGCGGGCAGAGCCCCAAAAGATAATAATTAGAAACATACTTTATTAAACGCTTAATAAACGAGATCTACTTTGCTTTGATTAAGCCACTTAACGTGGGATATAATCTGGTCAATTTGACATAGATATTATTTTCTAGTGCTTACCAATTTTAATTTACTTTGGTTAGTACATACTATACAGTAATATAAAATTAAACTAGCTTTTGCCCGCTGCAAGTTCGATTTTTCATAACCCTATTTTACCCATTTAGGCGTAGAATTTTCAATAATCCTTTCTTATCATTCAAGTTTCTTATCAGATGCCTAACTTAACCACGTTGCCACAGAAGCGTACGGGAACGCTAGATCGCGTGGGGAAAAAGGCTTGGGCATTGTTATATCGACAAATATAGCACCTTTAGAATTATAGTAACCTAACTAAAAATTCATGTAACTTCGGTTTAAATACACTTAAATATAATATAATATTTAACCAATCGATGTATAAAAGATCAATATATAAAAATCTGTAAAAAAACAACTTTTTCTTATAAAACACGTCAGAGATACATTTTACTCAACAATAGGTACCTTTTTGAATTCTTTTTTGCTCATAGCCCACAGATTGCAATTTTTGAATTGGATCAGTTTAATTCTAAAGGTGCGATATCTCACGATTCTAAAGGTGTTCCAGAGAAACGACAACGCGTTTTCAAGGACATAGTCGTTTTCAACGTTTCACTACTGCATGCGAAAACGTTGGTGTACCCACTAAAGGCGAAAGACTATCCTTGAGACTGACTGGGATAATTAAGCCATACAAGTACAACAGCTTTCACATATAAATTATAACCCTAAGCCATAAATCTCAAGGGTACCTAATTGTCGTTTATTCGACTGTGATGCTAAATTTGTCGTGAACACCGCCTAATTGCGTTGAGACATAGTGGGTAATTATACTATGCGCACGGAGAGATGTCGTATTATTAGAGCGGCAACGGTAGCTATTAATCGCATTATTCGCCAGTGCTCATTTTAAAATTCCACATCTCCGAAACTACTTTCGGCTTTATAATATTATAGTGTGATGTGATTTTACTTGGATCGGACTTATTCGGGTCTGTTCAACAAATCGCAAAGAACTTAAAGTTTAGGAAAACCGGTAAATTGATCAAAATCGAATCAGAAACGCTTTCACTCTGTCAACTCTGTCAGACGGAGGTCGTCTGTCAGACGGATGAAACTGGTTTGACCGGAAACCGGATATATTTTCCGGTTTCCGAGCCCTGTGTGGTTAGTTTAAGTTTTGATAGTATACTTCATCGAATCTTCGACATCGAGCTTCTTCATACATCTACAGCCAGCGCCCCAAGCGGCGAGCGGCGGACCTAAAAGTGATCGAGTGTTTCCGAGTATGAGCTTACACGTTACGGTCGTGTGACGTCACCATCGAGAATTAAACACGTCTTCGAACAAAGATACGGAAAGTATTGCTATTTGGCAGTATGAGTTACATGTTTGACATCTCACAACCCGAAAATGACGTCATTTTCGAGTTGTGACACGAGACGATACTCGAATTGCAATTCACCGAAAATATTCCGTGAGAGCTTGGTGATATACGAACGAAATGTTGAAAAATAGTTAATTTGAAGAGTTCTAGGACCCACGAAGACGTGAATAATGATCACAGAGGCTGTGAAAGCTAACCGCCGGGAAGAGGAGGAGAAAAGTTTGACTTAGAGGCGTTAATAGTGTTGTGCTTCTCGGACAAAGTGTAGGGCACCAGAAGACGAAGAAAATCACCTATGCGATGGACCCATCAAATAAAGTCTACGATGGGCGGTCAATTGCACAAGTGTACGAGGCTGTCGGCCAGAAGGGAGAAGTGGCGAAAGCTCGTGAGGCGATTCACATCTACCGCTAAAGACGTCACTTCGTTGATGATCACCACCTCTCTGGCCAGAGTGTCACGAAGACGAAAAGAATCTCAGATGAAGCATTTAGTGCAAAAATTCCCAACGGATCCCGAAAAGTGCTTATTCAATGGAATAACATAGTTTTTTTTTTAAATAAACTTTACAAAGTGATTTAGAATCGTCTAGAGAATCTAGCACTATCTCTAACTCTTACAACCTAATAGGTTCAAAAAAGTATCACTGGTGAGTGATACTTTTTTGAACCTATTAGGTTACTTATATATACTTACTTATTACAGGTTGCAATAATAATTAATAATTCCTCAGTGCCTGAAAATACATGGTCCCTAACTATGGGCCTCACAAGAAGCCTCAGGGTTATTCAGCGGGCGATGGAGAGAGCTATGCTCGGAGTATCCTTGGGAGATCGAATCAAAAATGAGGAGATCCGTAAAAGAGCCAAAGTCGCCGACATAGCTCAGCGAAACGAATCTAAAGTGGAAATGGGCGGAGCACATAGTTCGAAGAGCTGATGGTCGATGGGGTCCCTAGGAGCTGGAGTGGCGACCCCGCACCGGGGAGCGCAGTATTGGCGGACCCCCCACTAGGTGAACCGACGATATCGAGTCGCAGGGAGCCGCTGGATTCAGGTGGCGCAAGACCGAAACCCGTGGAAGTCCATGCAAGAGACCTTTGTCCAGCTGTGGACGTCTGTCGGTTGATAAAGAAGAAAAATGCAGGTTGCACCATGTTACTTATTACAGGATCACTATAGACCAATATAAGCTGTCAACTAATACCAAGTATGCAGGTGCTAGGTGGAGCTCGAATCATACTTAAATATTATCAAGATTTTCATAATAAGATAGATAGGTTATATATGTATAAGACAATAATTACCAAACCAAATGTAAAAATAAATTTATAATCTTTATTGTTTCAATTTTCATTTTAACTGCCCAATTCTGTCCTAAAATGTATAATTTATAGCATACCTACTTAGCTTATTTATCTATTAAAAAGAAATAATATATTTGAAACACTAGCTGAAGCCCGCGACTTCGTTCGCATTTTTAATTCCACCGGGAACTCTTATTTTCCGGGATAAAAAGTAGCCTATGTGTTATCCAGACTAATCTATTTCTGTGCTAAATTTCAGCCAAATCGGTTCAGCCGTTGCGGCGTGATTAAGTAACAAACATCCATCCATAATTTCGCATTTACATTATTAGCAGGATTCTCTGTAATAAACATGTTAGTACTAATATACTAACATGATTGACTAATTTCAATGATAATATATAATTAAATCATATTATGTTGTATTCACTAAGTAGATATAGGGTCTTGACTTCATTCATGTGGATATATATTGTTTTTAGGAACCTTTCTTGTATGAAAAGTAGCCTAGTAGAAACTTTCATATAATACTTATAGTCTGGTCAGATGGTCTGCATTAGCAATTAAACTGTATAGCATCCATACTTTTCTTGCAGTGCATCTGCCAAAACAGCATTATCAAAATCGGTTCAGCCTTTTGACCTTTTTTAACCATGACCAACAGACACAAAAATTTAAACTTAAATGTTTAAGACAGTTTATTTATTATAGATAGACTGCCATTTCAAAATAAATGCCTTTGTTCAGCATCAATTTACCTGTATAATATAATTAAGTAGACTTTGTATGTAGGTATAGATTAAAATAACTTGAATGTACATATAAATGAATAGAAATGGTTTGTAAATAAATTTATTTATTTATTCATGTAGTAATTAGTATAAATATAAAACAAGAATGGGTCTATTACAGAATATAAACAATTTATTTTATTTATTAAGCAACCATAACAAATTACATTAGATTCTCTGACATGAATTCTAAAAGTAAAAATTACATTCCATCCCATTATAACGCTGGATACTTGCACTAAAATGATTATAAAGTAGGTATAGGTAGGAATGTGCTGTGCCCCTGAGTGGTATAACAAGCGGTGAAGATGCAGAAGATCTGCTGACTGCTATGCTTTTTCCAGCCTAAGGGCCTAAGGGCTGTTCCAGCCTAAGAGCTGAATAGAGAGATGCAAATGTATACCCATTCTTCTGGTATAATAGTGTAAGTAGGTACTAGCCACTAGTTGCGTAGGTTATACTGGAAAAAAAGAAAAAACATATCCCATAAGCTATTTAATCATTAGTAACTAGCTGATGCCAGCAACTTCATCCGTGAGGATTTAGTTTTTCAAATCCCACAGAACTATGATTTTCCAGGATAAAAAGTTTAGCCTTTGTCACTCTCCAGGTCCTCAACTGTACACATGCAAAAATTACATCAATCCGTAGCTCTTTTGCAGCGTAATTGAAGGACAAATCAACAAACAATAACACTTTCACAATTATAAAAAAATTTGTAGGATTGGTACGGAGAATGACATCACAATATATCAAAACAACATAACATTGTTCTTTAGTGTAGGAAATCTTAATATTTTATAGGTCTAATAATAAAATTAAGTATGCTTACTTCAACAAATACAATAGTTTATTTTCTTTACTAAGCATTCTTTAAACCAGTCATTTCTCAACACAGGATGTGTTGAGCTACACAACTAGACAGCCGTGGGTCAGAGTCACAGAATCAAACGAAGTTTAGGGTCTCCTCTCGAAATGAGAGGATTAGGTCATAAAATAGTACAATTACATACCTATTAGTTTACAAGATGATGCTTGATTTTAATTTTTCCATTCCAATTTAGTTGGTCAGTTTGCGTAAGCCCGGACAGTTTTAAATCAGCTAGGGTTATGAAGTTATTAACTTGGTTGATACTGGATTAGTGCGAAAATAATTGGTGGCGAATTTTGAATTCAAACACAAACTGTTTACAAACACCACTTACAAAACTATTACAAATTCGTCAGAGTATTATGTTCCTTGATTACAAATTACCACTAAATATATATAACATTTTTCGGTTTTGTATTCCGTTATCTTTAGAACTTTTTGTTGATATTTAGGGAGCCACAGACACTTAAATCTGTTAGTGGTTTAATGACTTAGGTCATAGAATGAGTCTCCTCTAAAACCTTTACCAAGCGTGGGCACGCTGTGAAAGACAATAAATTGTGACTGTGTCTCATTCTATCTTGTTTGACTTTTCTATACTGCATCTCTTTCGTGTACAACACTTACATCAACTCTTAGGTCTTATGTCAAATTACCATAGACAACCATACCATAGATTGTATGATGTACTGACACTTCCCAACATATATATAGTCTATGCTGCCACTGTGATGCCGTCAATGACGTCACAAAACGATGCAAAAAATGTCAAATTGGATAAGATGGCAGCGTATACCTGTCTCGCTTTTTCTGCAAATGTGTAAGAGAGACAACAAATGTCAGGCTTTTGACCTTCGTATTGTCGAATAGTTTACTCATAATGCCTACTTGACAGACTCGTGGTACCAAACTGACATAAACTATTCACGCAGTGAGTAGTTTGTGAGGAAACTTTACGGAGCTCGAAATTGTAGTAAAAAATCTTAAACTAGGCACACTGGCTGCTCTATGTTCAACACAATGTACTCGTCGGCACGCATACATCTAATCAAGACATACGAATACATTGTAATCTAATCGTTAATTCGGATGTTATGTGCCGTGAAGTGAATAATACATGACCACGGCTGCTATTCAATTGCAAATTATTATGATACGAGTATAATATATGAGCAGTGATAGTCCTAGTGGATAGCATTGCGGTCGCCTATTTGGGGGATAGCAAGTTCGATCGCGGGCATGCACCTCGGACTTTTAGGAGTTATGTGCGTTTAAGCAATCACATGCTTCAACGGCGAAGGAAAGCATCGTGAAGAAACCTGCACACCTGAGAGTTCTCCATAATGTCAAAGGTGTGTGAAACCTACCTCTCCGCATTGGGCCATCGTGGTGGACTATGGCGTATAACCCTTCTTAGAGAGAAGACCTACGCTCAGTACTGATGCTGAGATCTACAGAGCGTGCTCTGACTTAACTCAGAGTCAAAAGTTAAAACGAGATACAAATATGCTCTGCATAAATCTGTCTCGTTTTATCTCTGCCTTAAGTCTGAGCAGAGTAAGAGGGCGGTCTATAGATTTCAGCCTCAGACATTAATGGTTTGCTCATGATGATGATATAATACTATGTTGTTTATATGCTAGATCATTAAAAAATCCAGTGTAAAAACAATGACCTATCCTGGTCAAAAACCCTATCCACTCTACTGAAAAAGATAAATATGATGGACATAACATCGTGTCCTTACTAATATTATAAACATAAAAGTGTGTGCGTTTGTCGGTTTGTTCAATGACACAGCAGAACAACGCGTTTTTTGATAGGTACAGATGAGGACTTGTAGGGCTAGCATGCGCGCCACAAGAAAATTTTGTCCACCCATTTACTGGTTAACTTGTATGAGATTTCACGAGTAAATGGGCAGACAAAATATTCTCGTGGCGCGCAAGTTAGCCCTTCTGGAAAGTAGCTATAGACTTTTTATCCCAGAAACTTAAACCTACCCCCACGTGGAAAATGCCGCGGGCAAAAGCTTTATTATTTAAAAAAAAGGAAAAAATGTGAACGTGTGTAAATATTTTATAACCGAGAGAACTTTATTTGTACTTTCCAGGGTAAAGTAGAGCGATAAGGGCTTTGTTTAATGTTAATTACACACATTTCCATAAACAAACCGTTGCTTTTGTGTCGGGTTCCGATGCTCTTTGATTTTCCACAGTAATTACATTAAATGCAAGGGTGTGGTGCTTCCCATGGGTACATCCATAGAGCACATAAGTCAAGTAGGTGGATTCCATATATCATCGCTGCTTTAAAACCTCCTAAGTGTCTTTTGGTCAAAAGATGTTTTGTAAATAGTTGAAAAGCATTTTTAAGGATTTACAGACTGAAAAACTCTCATATGAATATCTTTATATTGCAGTGACTTTTACGTATACTTATCATTTTTTTTAATTTTTTAATAATGATACATAATTTTTTAGAAAGATTTTTTTGTTTTTCTACGACAATGATAGATGCTTTTGTCACATAGGAGATATTAAATTTTCAACGACGATATATCCCAATAATACTTCCTTTTATAATCCCATTGTTCGTGTCTATTGTTCGTATCTGCCACCTACACAACCTTATCAGAACTGACCTCATATCGACGTTTTGAGCAATAAAATCATGGTGGAGGCTTTAGCTGTTAGACGCGTGGATGCGCGAAAAATATTATTTGTCTTTTAGGTGCTGCCATCGCATACAAAGAGCAAACGTTTCCTACAAAAAAAAAAAATATTTTTCGATTTTTTTCAATTCGCACTATGAATACTTTCACGATAAAAGATTTTTTTATTGTTATCGACTTTACTTATCTACCAGTACCCAATCAGTAGTGGAAATGTGAGTTCTTAAGTTTTCGGGTTCAGTTTGCATCAATGTAAGGTTATAGTCTGTAGAATCTGAAGACACATGAGTGATCTACGCCTATGATCTAAGGCAATACGCAGATACGCCGCCGAGAAAGAAAAAAATAGAGAGAGAGGGAGAGGAGAGTGAGAGAGATAGAGAGAGAGAGAGTGTGGTAGATTACCTTCCAGTTTCCCGGAGTAAACTAGCTTGGTGTTGTAGTCTATAGGCCCGGCGGAGGAATGGAACTGCACGCCCTCTGCGAACACGGAGCTCGGGTCTGGCTGCAGAACTATTCGAAACTTTCTGCAACAACAAATAACAATAATAATATATATAACAATTATAATATACTCGACGATGCCCGTTAATTCCGCGTGGATTGAGGTTTTTTTTTAATTCCCGCGGGAACTCTTTAGTTTTCCTATGTGTTAGTCCTGGGTATGACTTATCTCCATGCCAAATTTCAACCAAAATCGGTTCATTCGTTGTGACGTGAAGGAGTAACAAAAATACACACACATCCACACACCCACACACATACACATACAAACTTTCGCCTTTACAATATTAGTGTGAAGTGATTTGATTATACAAATTACTCGTACCGACTTGTGAAATGTATATTATTTCGATACTTCCTACGTAAGTTGTCGTATCCCCAAAACGCTTACGTGACGTCTTAATTGTTGTGAAGGTCAATAAAATGGTTTAAGCCCTCGTTTTAATAACGATACAACTCTATACGTCTTGAAAGTATGTAAAAAAATACTGTTTTTTTTTTTTTTTAAACGAACACATAAAATAGATAAAAACAAATGATATAGTGCACAAAACCTAAAATGTCAATTTTGTGGGATAACACAACTTACGTTGGAGGTATCGATTTAAAAAAGTCACCAAAAGTCTACTGAACTCTTTACAAACTATTATATTGTATAGGTATTTTAAACAAACTAGACCAATAAACTCTAATTCATTATTTGGCAAATGTTTCCAAACTACGGTGAGTATGTACTCTACGGACATACCCGTATATCCATATTAGCAGCGGTCGTCGGGCAAGTGTTATTAATCAGGAAACTTGGTAACGTGTAAAAGTAAGGAACTTGCTGCCGGGCCAAAGTGCTCACGTCCTGGCTCTATATCAGGGTTATACAGGCGCTGATATATTGGTATTACTACATTTAATGGAGCTATCGATAGAACCTTTATAGAACCTATTGTAGAGCCATTTTAAAAAGCCACCTCTAAAAAATTTATGAATGGAATTAAAATATCCGCAGGCCTTATAACATATATGTAATACTAGCTGCTGCCCGCGACTTCATCCGCGTAGATTTAGTTTGATTGTCCAGAATGAAAAGTAGCCTTCGGTTCGGCTCTCGTTGGTTGACCACCGTATTTTCTTACTTTTCCTTTTTTTGCTCGGCTTCTAAGGGTCATACCGTGATGTTAAATAAACTATAACCTTCCTCAAGGATTAGGTTAACAAATGCAAAAAGAATTTTTCACATCCGACGGGTAGTTCCAGAGATTAGCGCGTTCAAACAAACAAATTCTTTCGCTTTATTATATAAGTATAGATAAACGTAAAAATTCTTTTTACAAAACCGTCTTCAAGCGGCACTACGAAGTATATCAATTGTGCCTATATTTGAAGAGTTCCCTCGATTTCTCCAGGATACCATCATCAGATCTTGATCTGAAGACCTGGGAAGTATACCCTTTCAAACAAAAAAAGAATTTTCCAAATCAGTCCAGGCGTCTTCGAGTAGGTAATCGGGGAACATACATTAAAAAAAAGATTCCGCCGAATTGAGAAACTCCTAAATTTTTAACCACCGGACTTAATTTTTGCAACTAATATTACGTACCTATACCTAAACCTAAGTCCATTGTCCAATTGAAGTAACTCATTTAAATTATGGAGCGATATATTACATGACGGGTCGCTTATGAGATGGTCAAGGGCCGGGACAAGCCGAATTCTCGACTTTTCTGAAAATGATTAATGGGACCTTTGGAAATTGCGTTCCCTCATAACTAATAACTTATCTTTCCACAGTTTTTACTGTTGAAACACCCAAATAAGACTGTTAGATCGCCTTTAGTAATAAAAATTGGTGATTATGGCTGTCACTTTGTTTTAATTTATTGTACCTAGCTTTACCAAATAGCCTATTACCTTATAATTTTATTATTTTTTGCGATAGACACTGCCAATACTGCATTTTATTATAACGGTTTTTGAAAAGCCGTCTTCCAATTGTAGTTAAATTCTGTACCAGTAAAGTAAAAAATTACCTTGTGCAAATAATTATAAAAATATTATCTTTTGTTCTAACGGACTTCATATAGATATGTGATCAAATGGTTGGCAATATCATGATGAAAGATGAATCCTTACTAATCCTTCCTATGCTTACTAATATTATAAATGCGAAAGTGTGTTTGTTTGTTGGTTTGTTCTTCAATAACGCTGCAACAGAGCTGCGGATTAACGTGATTTTTTGCATGGGTATAGGAAAGTAACATAGGCTACTTTTATCCCAGAAAATAAGTGATTTTTCGCGGGAATTAAAAAAACTAAATCCACGCGACCGAAGTCGCAGGTATTAGTAACAAAATAAATATGTAAAGCAAAAGTAAATAAAACTCAAAAATACCAATCCCAAAGGAAGTGGTATCGTATTAGTACAAATGTGCCCTAACTTAATTACATTTCAGTCGAAACGTCGCCGCGTGGCTTAGCGAATTCCTAACAATATCAGTGTCGGAAGCCGAGCCGAAGGTTAATCCCAGAGATCTACGGCCGAAGTTTTTGTGACAAATTGTAAAAATATTTCGCGAGGGATAACGGAGTTTGGGAAAGCGGAACAGACGAGGAGCTGGGAGCTCTGGTATCGGTTACATAATCAAAATGTTCCTTGCCATATGGCGCGATGTTCCTTCTGAAAACCTAGAAAATTATTATCTTCTTACACAATTCTTCACTTGCCCATCTAAATGCGATATCGCACGTCTAAAGTTGGACTGGGAGAAAATGCTTTAGCATTAAGTCCGCTTTTTTTTCGTTGTGCGCTAAAGTGAAAAAAAAAAAATGTTTATCATAAGAGAATTAAGTACAGTTGTTTCTATCAAGCAAGTTTTTTCACATTTATTCTGCTTAAATAAAAGTTTAATAATTTATTCTAACAACTTAATATTCGTGGTCTATCATGTCTCGTGTCTGATTTCCTGACATGAAAGTATCCTTTGGAGACGGCCCGTGGGTACATCCAAACAACAAGATTGGGTTAGCTGCGGATGCACCACACTGAAAAAATTTTATTTTAACAAAGGACCTTTTTGGCTCGGTTAAGAGCAAATCGGCATATTTTAACTAAGACTTATCTAAAAACTCCAAGTAAACTTGGTATTTAATAGACCTGTGCACATTGTTAAATGTTCTTGGTTATTATCAAATAGAAAATTAATAATTTGTAAATAACATAATCGGTAAATCCAAACACTTTTGAACTTGATACAAAACTACTGAGTGGTTTTGTTAATTCATAATAAGTATTTTGTTCAATTCTAAACTAGCATTTAAATCGGTTGATTTTTACGAACATCCTTATTTAATAACAAATAAGTTGAACTCATTTAATTTTAAACTAAGTGCTCAATTGATTTCAAACAAGTCAGTATTCGGTTCATTTTAACAAACCACCTGATTTATTAATAAATAATAAGTAAGATAATTATCGGTTGATCCTTTCCAAGCAGCTTATTTGTTTACAACCAAGCCACATGGGTAACAAGAACTCAGAAGTCGTGGCAACAAGTCGTGACTCGTCTCTTTGACTCATGTGATATATAACCACTACGTTTGGCATCTCTCATTTCGTCGTCGCCCGTCGGAGTTATTACACGCGCGCTCCTGTACGTAGTGGTTACAAAAAATACATTCTCTTTGCTATCCTGTTCGTATTGTGAAGATCAGCCATCTTGTTTTGTGCATCAGCAATCAGCATACATTTCATGGACGAAGACGTACAAAACCTGCTTGTAGCATGGAAGCTCCAGGACTACATCGAAGTATTCAAAGGTAAAAGTTGTTTGTTTTTGAGTCGCCTGCGTGTCATGACATGATCATCACCAAACTCAATGCAAAAATGGCACATGTTTATGCGTGTTGGTAAAACTTCACATTTTTATGGGCATTTTATGAACACTACGCTGCAAAATTGGCTCAAAATGTACCTATGTACCTATTATTGTAAGTACCTACATACCTAAATGAGGATTTGGCATTATAATTTCGAAATAAGTACATGGGTTCAACATAGGTACAACAATATTTTCATTAAATTAACAATGTTAAATTGTTAATTGATTAATTTATTCATCACTAGCTGATACCCGCGACTTCGTCCGCGTGGATTTAGTTTTTAAAATCCCTCGGGAGCTCTTCGACTTTCCGGGATAAAAAGTAGCCTATGTCACTCTCCAGGTCCTCAACTATACCCATGCAAAAAATCACGTCGATCCGTAGCTCTGTTGCGGCGTGATTGAAGGACAAACCAACAAACGCACTTTCGCATTTATAATATTAGTACGGATAATCAGCCAAAGGACTTCCACTGCTGGACAATGACCCAAGATTTTATAATTTGTTTTATTGTGATGAGTAATGTGCGATTTGATTAATTTACTAAACGATTATGCTAATCGATCAATAATCGATCATAGTCAATTCTAATTTTTCTCATGATCAATTCTACAATTCTATTTTAATGTACCCTTATTCGAGCAATCTGCCAATCCGCACTTTGGCAGCGTGGTGAACTATGGCCTAAACCTTTCTCATTTGGAGAGGAGACCCGTGCTAAGTAGCGAGCTGGCGAAGGGTTGATGATGATGAATCTATCTTTTATAAATCATACTAATCGATTGCAACCAATCATTTTCATAATCGATTTCGCACATCACTAAAATTAAAATTATACCTCTATTCATCTAGTAGGAAATAGAATAGATTAGATGATTAACTTTTGAACTGCAGAATAAACTCTTATGAAAACACGAAACACAGGTATAACCTAACAATGTACAATAAAAATATGTGAACTGACTGTCCGCTGCAAACATATATATATACCTTTACACTTAATATTGATTTATTATTTTTATTACAGAAAATGAGATAACATCTTTATCTCTGCCCCTATTAGGGGAGGCAGAAATAAAAGATTTGTTTCCTAAAGTGGGGCCACGATCAATATTTTTAAGAAATTTAGAAATTTATAAAAAAACGATGCACCCTGATTGCCATAATCCAATTATAATTGTAAGTTGGTACCTTACCTATCTATATATCAAATTTTCCTGTCCCTGAATGCCGCAGTGCTCCGCCCCCTGCACTCTTGTATATCCCGCTGAGACCTAAAGTTTTTGCATTATACAATTTTTAAGACAATAATTAAGATCCTAATTAATGAACTCCTTGAAACTCTGACTATTGAATAATAATTGCGATTACTTCTCTCTATACTTTTGCTAATTATAGAATCCATTAAAATTGTAAAATGTAATAGGTACGTAGGTACCTATTACTTTTTACAATTTTAATGGATAATAATTTGTGTTAAGTACAGCACCAAACTAATGCAAATTCAGAGCGGCATTAGTTTGGTGCTGTACTTAACACAAATTATTCAACCTATTACAAGTTTGGTGTACCAACATGAATTATTTTCTACTAATCAAATGCTACGGTTTGCAGGATGATTTGGATATCTCAATAACAGATCTGCTACCATATCCGCATGAAAATAAAAATAATTATGCTTCTGCAAGCACGCCTAAACCAACATCTCTTGCAATTGAGACTTTTTCTACAAGACAATCACCTGTAACATTAACCATTCCAGCTCAGAGCCAAATTGATGTATATGTATGTACTTACATAGTTTTTGCTTTGCATATTTTGCATTTATTTATATAAATTTTATTTGTTATGAAACAATTAAATTTTGATATTAAAAAAATATTACCTATTTACTTACGAAGTCAATTAAATTTGTCAATTAGTGCCTATGTTCAGTGGTTGACATTTTGTGGCTGAAATGATGATCATGATTATTTAAATTTATTTAAAAGTGTAAGTTGACATAGTAGCGCGACTCTTAAAATGTGACTTATGGTAAATCCCTGTAATGTAGTATGAAATTATAGTGTTGGTTGTAAATTTTATTATGAACTTATGTTGCTATTGGAATTTGGTGAAATGAGATTGTTGCTTGATGACTATTGTGAATTAATGTTTTCTTTTTCAGGATTTAAAACTGCTTCTCAATAGAAGTCTAGAAGGCAAAGGCCTTCTTAATTTGGACAAAACACAGCCCTTAGAGAATGCAGCACGCCAAAGATTGGTTCGCATAATAGGAACAGCAATCTTAAGTGATACTCCAGAGAAATCAATTAGAGCTACTGTTTACGCCAATTGGGCCCGAGAGATAGTACAAGTATTTCCATGTGAAAAACCATCTGTGTACTTTCACAGCAAAATTGTAGAGTCTACACGTGGTCTTATTACCAGGTTGGCTGGGAAATTGCCAGACCAAATTCATAATTTAAAACGAAAATTCAGAGAGTCTGGAGTAATAGAGAAACGCAGGCGAATTTCTAGATCTTCTTCTCCAGGATCGCTATCATCATCATCATCAATACGCCTACCAGAAGAATTCATGCAAGATGAAGAGGAAGCTCTATCAGATGCCATTCAATGGCTGAAAAATTCCAGCGAGCCATGGTCAACAGTTTTACAAAAGTGGACAGAGACAACCCGGTCCCGTTTAAATATATCAAAAGGATTACTGATATCACAATATTTCAAGGAATACCCAGCTTTGAGGAAACCAACTGGATATATATTAGTAAGTACAATAAAATACTTTTGGTTATATTTAAGTCCATTTTAGTGTTTCATATCAAAATTGGAACAACTGAAACCTCAACGTCTGTTTGTCTATCTATCTGTTATTCTCGGAGGCCAGACTCATATATTTTTCCATTTTTCTTGTGTTTATGATATTAATGATCTGATTTGTAGAGATATCAAGAATTCATATTTAATAATATTTTGAATGAGAAAGTGTGTCTGTCTCTGTGTCGGCTAGCTTTTCGCAGCCCATCTGTTTAACCAATTTTGACGAAATTTGGTGCAGCAGCAATAGCTTGCAATATGGCGATGGACAAAGACTACTTGTTATTCTGAAAAATCAAAGCAGGATTTTTAAAAACCACATGGACAATGTGGTGGATATCGTCTAGCATTATCATAAGACTAAAATTATTATTTTATTTACAGTTGGAAAAGGATTTTGAAGAGCTGTATGCTGGCAAATATACAGATATTTTTGAGAGCTTTCCTCCTTTAAAAGTAAATATTTTTGAGCTGGCCAAAAAAAGAAAAATTAGTCACAAGGACAACATTCTAAATGAACTCTTCAGTTTGCAAGATTGTAAGTACACTTTAAATATATTACAACCAGCCTATATACTATGCTATTAAATAACTTTATAGTCTATCTTAAACTGCGCTAAAATGATAGCTATAGAATCTATAAAGAAAAGGACACTTGTTGTTTTTAAAACTGGTCAAGTGCGGTTCGGACTCGCACATGAAGGGTTCCGTACTATCTTACAAGAAATAACACTTTTTAATTTTTTTGTGATGTAACCACAAATTGACGGATTTCGGAGTTTTCCCTTTACTTGTGCTATATATAACACAGTGCTACCTGCCAAATATGCTTGTGCCATAAGACAGACATACAGACAATGAAGATCCTATAAAAGTTCCTTTTATTCTCTGGAGATACGGAACCCTAAGAAGCAACACTATCACTACTACACCATAGGCTTTGAATTAAATTGATTTTGAACAAACATTATTTATATAGATTACTAGTTTCTCATACACTGTGATTTTTCTTAAGCTTAAGCTCTTTTATTGTTCCAGCATCGGAAGAGACTGCCAACATTGCTTGCATGCTATTAATTCCAACACTTTTGGCTGTAACAAGTGTGCGTTTAAAAAACAGCCAAAAAAAAGTTTGGCGGCCATCAAAGTCCGAAGTCAGAGAAGGATTCATTACACATGTGAAAAACGATTCTGATGTAAGGTCAGTTGTAAACACTAGAAGAGAAAAATTTAGGCAATTTGGTCTTACAGTACAACCCTTTATTGTAATTGTGGGTCCATCACTCGACACTATTAAATCTTATTTTGTAGTAATTGATGACGTGTGGTACGATCTTCCCAATATTTTGTCAGTTGTCAGTGCATGCTTTAAACTGATCTGGGTAGTCAATGCCCAATACCCAGTTGAGTGCCACAGTACGTGGATATTTATTCAGTACGCTTTTTTTAAATTTAAATCGAAATTTGACAGTGAATCAACTTCGGCTCACATCCTATTGGGAGATCTGGGCATTGATATATTGCAATAGGGCTACAACTCGATAAATCGGGATTTTCAGAAAAGTTAAAACAAACTCAAGGATCCGTTATTCTTGTGGTTATTAGTTTAATGTGACACAAATTGTAAATATTTGAAAGCTTACCAAAATACCCTGTTACCTCTAGTTATAAATAACGCAAGTTATTTGTCTCAAGTTTTTTTTTTTAAAGAATATTAGTCAAGTTGAAGTTGACTAATATCCTCCTCTCCCCTCCAAATAAGCGGAAAGCTTGTGTTAGGAGTGGGTACGACAATAGTGCAACGGGTGGGATTCGAACCTGCGACCTTTCAGTTTTCAGTCCGCACCTTTTACCGTTGGGCTATTGAGGCTGTGAGTAAGTCTCAAAAACGCACGCCCACCTTTGACAACACTAGCTGATGTAACACTAATAGAGATTAGAGATCACTTTGGAGTCTCAATGCCTTAGTCATTGCGTAACAACTTCATCTAGTGGCGAGTTTTAGAGTTACAGACGTAATAATTCTAGAGAAGATGGTTCATAATAGTTTATTTAACTCAAAGGTCAACTTTTTCGAGTTGTAACCCTATTTATATTTAAGTAAATCTGCATAAAGGCAATATTTGTTGCAGTATTAAGGTCCAAACGCATTTGCGCTGCGCTGCGCGACGAGACGCGGCGGGGCCCTGCTCCATACAAACTCATATAAACTATATTTGCCGCGCCGCGTCACGCAGCACAGCTCAAGTGCGTTGGGACCTTTAGTGTTAATATTTTCTGACATCATGGTTATTTGTTTTGTTTGTAAAGATTCTGTAGACCTTAAGTTACTTAGGAATCATTTAAAATTTAAACACAGCAACCAAACCATAGCAACATACAGGTGCTGTGAAGATGACTGTATGAGATCATTTCAAATATATAGTTCTTTTAAAAGGCATTTGGAGAAATGTCATACTCATGTATCTAAAAATAACGATTTTAATGCTGATGAGTTGCAGCCGTTAAACAATATTATAAATCAAAATAAGGTAAACATGCCCTCATCTTCTATTTCATCTGAATTGTCGTGCTCTGCACAATCAACACAATCTTTTGATAATGTAATTTCCACATTTATAGCATCACTTTATGGTAATACATTGTTACCAAGAAATGTAGTACAAAGCATTGTTAATAATCTAAATGACTGCCTAACTTCTTTGGTCCCAGTAATAGAACAGAGTGTCAATAAAGTTTTGTTTGAAAGTTCGATCAGCTCTTCTGAAATTTCAAAGAGTTTAAGTAATGAATTACAGACTTCAATAATATCTCCATTAAACAGTTTTTTAACAGAACGTAAACGCTTGAATTATTTTTTTGAAAAAGGATCTTACATTAAACCTCGCCCAGTGGTTATTGGACAACGGCTTACTAAAGTGAAAAGTCGAGGAATAACACGTTTGCAACCTGTAGACTGTCATGAACAATTCATTCCACTAAGAGAAATTCTTAAGAATTATTTTTCTTTGAATAATATATTGTCTGAAACGTTGCAATACATGGAAACTTTAAATTTGAAACAGGAAAAAGAGAATTTTATCCAAGGTGCATATTGGAAAGAGAGAATGAATCATCATGACGATAGAACAGTGATTCCTTTATTTATGTATTTTGATGATTATGAGACTGGAAATGTTCTTGGTAGCCATGCTGGTGTGCATAAATTGGGGGCAGTTTATGTTTCAATTCCATGTCTCCCTCCCTGGCGCTCTTCAGCTCTTTCCAATATATTCCTTGTTTTATTGTTTCATTCATCCGACAGGATTTCTTTTGGTAATCACATTATATTTCGTCCAGTAATAGATGAATTCAATTACTTAAGTGAAATTGGCATAGCCATAGACATTCCAACTTATAGAGGCAATATTTATTTTGAACTCGGTTTGATTCTGGGTGACAATTTAGGATTACATTCAATGTTAGGACTTGTGGAAAGCTTCTCAGCTAACTTTTCATGTAGAGTATGTAAAGTAACTAAAACCGTCTTAAAAGAGCAGTGCTTCGAAGACAAAACTCTGCTACGAAATAATGATACGTATTCTGCAGACTTGACTTTGAATAATGTAGCTTTGACTGGCATTAAAGAAAGATGTGTTTTTCTAGACATTAAAAATTTTGATATGTATCAGCAGGTTGGGGTTGATATCATGCATGATGTGCTTGAAGGGGTAGCTAAATATTTATTAATTTTTATGTTATTACAGTACACTCAGAGGTTTCATTTGTTTTCTTTATCTGATCTTAATGAAAAAATATCATCAATGGACTTAGGACCCGATTCTAAAAATAGACCATGCACAATAGAAAAAGAACACCTAATTCGGGGTAGTTTGCGTTTATCTTCAGGGGAGATGTTAACTCTTTTACGATTTTTGGGAATAATGATTGGAGATTTCGTGCCAAGAGAAGACTCTATTTGGTCATTATATGTAAAATTGAGAAAAATTCTTGACATTATTCTTAGTGCAAAAGTCACAGTCGGCACAGAAGATTTGTTACAAGTATTAGTAGGTGAATTTAATGAGCTATACATCAAATTAACGAAGGACTCTTTAAAACCAAAATTTCATAACATGATTCACTATCACTCTGCTCTTGTAAAATACGGGCCTATTTCTTCATTATGGTCAATGAGATTTGAAGGTAAACATAGACATTCGAAAATGGCTGCGAAAGCATCCTGCAACCGTGTTAACCCGACTTTAACTTTAGCAATGAGACATCAACTTCAATTAAATGAAATATTTCACCGTGGCAGTCTTAGTGATATTCTTAAAGTAGGGCCTAAAAAGAAACTTTTATCATCAGAAACTAAGTTTGTTCAATCAAAATTAAAATTAGATTCTTCAAAATCATTCGTAAGTGTGAATTGGGTTATGAGTTCCTCAGTACGTTATGATATAGGGTGTATACTTGTACATAGTATAAGCAATGATGAATATCATTACATTTTCTTAATTGTCGAAAATATTTACCTGTACGATAATAATCAGATAATTTTTTCGGGTAAGTTGTTAGATACTGTCGAGTTTGATGAACATTATTATGCATACCATGTCAACACTCCTAATAATAGCGTTGTCTATTGTACTGTATTTTGTGAATCGTTACTTTCACCCATTCCAAATACTAAGAGCGTTTTACTAAATGGTAGGCAGTACATAGTTTTAAGAAGTCCCTTGTAATCATTTCTTATTGTAAGGTCAGGATTGTCAGAGATGTAAAAAAGTACTAACTTAGTTTTAGGAAATGATCTGTTGTACTACCTAGCAAGTTCCTTACTTTTATTAAAAATACATATTTAAGAAAAAAGTGTACTGTATAGAATACTTAATTTTCTTTGTACTCTTAGGGCCCGTCTCACATCTCCCCGGTAAACTTTAACTGTTAGATAAATTGGAAATTGTGACAGGAGTCTTATACAACATCTGTCACAACATTAAATTTATCTAACAGTTAAAGTTTACCGGGTTGTGAAACAGGCTCTTATAGTTTCCAGAATATAACACAATATGTTATGGTCATGCTAGATAGGTACTTCCTAGCACGACTACGTAAGATTTGAAATATTTAAGATAGATTATTAGATTATAGATTATTAGATTATAGATAATATTCAAAATAAATCAGTTTTGTATTACAGTGTATTTTGAACTTTAATATTATAAGAACCCCTTGTCCCAAATATATAAATGAAATAGGTAGGCCTAAGTTCGCCACTCTTAAACTTTAACTTCTTAAACTCTATCAATAAAATTGATTTACCTTAATACTCTCGGTTTTTATATTTCAAAATAATTATGCAACATTATTATGTTACAGCAATGCTACTCGATAACTACAGCCGGATGGTTTCCATGAATGTACTATTTACTAAAATAAAGTTCACGTATTCGTTACGTAGGTAAGTAACGTTTTCTCAACCAATTTAATCGGTAATAACTACAACCGAACTATTCGGTAGTTACAGCAATGTTACTCAGTATTCCCAACCAATTCGAACGGTAGATCAGTCAATTAACTTTGTATTATTAATAGAGAAATATGTATGTACCTACTTTCATTGTTTTTTTAATATGTAACATTATGAGATACTAAAAAACTGAAGGTGGATACATAAATATTTTTTATTGATAGTACAAATTTAATTGACTGTATCTACCGATTGAATTGGTTAGGAATACTGAGTAACACTGCTGTTACTACCGAGTAGGTTGGTTGTAGTTACCGTTAGGTTAGGTTAGATTAAATTGGTTGAGAATACCGAGTAATACTGCTGTAAATACCGAGTAGGTCGGTTGTAGTTACCTATTAAATTGGTTGAGAATACCGAGTAATACTGCTGTAACTACCGAGTAGGTCGGTTGTAAATTGGTTGAGAATACCGAGTAATACTGCTGTAAATAGCGAGTAGGTCGGTTGTAGTTACCTATTAAATTGGTTGAGAATACCGAGTAATACTGCTGTAAATACCGAGAAGGTTGGTTGTAGTTACCGATTAAATTGGTTGAGAATACCGAGTAATACTGCTGTAACTACCGAGTAGGTCGGTTGTAGTTACCTATTAAATTGGTTGAGAATACCGAGTAATACTGCTGTAACTACCGAGTAGGTCGGTTGTAGTTACCTATTAAATTGGTTGAGAATACCGAGTAATACTGCTGTAAATAGCGAGTAGGTCGGTTGTAGTTACCTATTAAATTGGTTGAGAATACCGAGTAATACTGCTGTAAATACCGAGAAGGTTGGTTGTAGTTACCTATTAAATTGGTTGAGAATACCGAGTAATACTGCTGTAACTACCGAGTAGGTTGGTTGTAGTTACCTATTAAATTGGTTGAGAATACCGAGTAATACTGCTGTAAATAGCGAGTAGGTTGGTTGTAGTTACCTATTAAATTGGTTGAGAATACCGAGTAATACTGCTGTAAATAGCGAGTAGGTCGGTTGTAGTTACCTATTAAATTGGTTGAGAATACCGAGTAATACTGCTGTAAATACCGAGTAGGTTGGTTGTAATTACCATTTATTTTTAACCAACTATAACGGTTAATACTTGACAAGTTGTGGCTGCAAAGTTGACGTATTTATTTTTTAACTGCAAACTTTGCAGGTGCTATATTGACAAACATGCTGGGTCATTTTTAGCAGTATTTCATTTATTTTTAACCCTTACGTTTTTTCAGTGCATGAAAAAGAATCTTGTTCACCTTGAAAAACTGTCTTTTTTAAGCTATTGCATAGCTTCTATCGCGGGCCTTGAGCGTGGAGACCGAATCCAGAAATTCCGTAACGAAAATAACCTGAGACGGGACTCCTCTCACCCCTAGATGGCGTTGATAAAAAATGCTATGCAATAGCTTTACCGCGGCAGTCCCCGAGTGCCACGCGTCTTTTTTTGTATAATTTATAATATTAATATCTAATATGTCTAACTTAGCGTTAGTTAGCGATGTAATTTAATAGCACAGACTATGAAAATTGGGAGCCTATGAGATCTGGCATGTTTGAAAATTCATTGAACCTGTGTAATTGAAATTAATGAAACCGTTACCTCAAAAGCTTAAAAGCAAATATTTCAGATATAGAACTATCAACATCACATGTTTCAAATATGAGACTAAACTTCTAATAAAGCAGCCTTCCCTTTTTAAGCAGGAAACTACCGCTTGAAAAGTCTTCTTTATTACTACAACAATAAAGTAGCATTTCCAAATGCAAGAACAAGGTAAATATAATATGAATTGGCCACCGAAATTCCAACTCAATTTCCAAATTAATTACCTGAACATCGGACTCGCGAATATCTGCAGAGTTATATTTATCGTTGTATAAATATTAATAAGTTGAGTTACTAGGAAGTTATTTGGCCGTTGAGACAAGTAACAAGATTAATGTTCCGGATTTACTTGATTTTCCTATGCGCCCGAAAAGCGGATAACGGACCGATAATATCAATAAGCGATACATGCAGGTGGAAATAATGTGTTCATGCGATTATTTTCTCAAATATAAAAGATATTCAAAAGCCGGCATCAACAAAATTACATACCTGAGTAAGTTCGACTTTTAAGCTTTTATTGCTGTACATTTTATTACATTCAGTTTCAGTGATAAAGCTGCATAAAAGCAATCGGCTTTGCTTCAGCCATACCCCTTCCAAGTTAGTCCGCTACCATCTTAGATTGCATCGTCACTCACCATTAGGTGAGATTGTAGTCAAGGTCTATCTTGTCTTCGAATAAAAAAAAGCTGCCCACAAGATAGATAAGCTACATCCATAAAACACTTTTGTTTTAAAAAGAGCCACTGGTTCATCTCAGAAAAATTATAAAATTATTCCCAAACGTTTGCTAGATAGTTATATATAAAAAATTAAATACTGTTTCATGTAGGTCAGGTTAGGGATTTTTACAATGTCACGCTCGGAATCGCATCTGATTGGTTCAAGTTACGTCGTTTTTATTTTAACTACTAACGACGACGAAGTATCATCCAATTAGAGGTGATTGCAGTCATCACACTGTAGCAATAATTTTTAAATAATCCCTGCAGTGTCTCTTATGACAAATCAAGACTCTACCGTCGGTTTGGAAATAGTTTTTTTTTTAAAGAAATATTAGCCAAACTAAAGTTGACTAATATCCCCCTATCCCCTCCAAATAAGTGGAAAGCTTGTGCTAGGAGTGGGTACGACAATAGTGCAACGGGTGGGATTCTTTCAGTTTTTAGTCAGCACCTTTAACCGTTGGGCTATTGAGGCTTGATATTCTTTTTTTATATGAATAGCGGGCAAACGAGCAGGCGGGTCACCTGATATTAAGTGGTTAAGTGATTACCGCCGCCCATGAACACTTGTAGCCTTGTGTTGTTGAACCAGAGGCACCACCAATGCATTGTCCGCTTTGCAAGAATTTATTGGTCCGCCCCTTGAATAACCCCATATTGTAAATAAGTGGAAACACCGTCGAAGGGAGATGATTCCACAATTTAGGTAGTACGTGGGGAAAAAAATCCTGCTGTGTCTCTTATGAAAAATCAAGACTCTACCACCGTTTTAGGCAGATCCTACTAAGAAGAATCGGCAAGAAACTCTGCAGTTTCTCTTTTCACAAACAATAGTTTGGTAAAATGATACTAGCCAAGGGTCAGTCAAGCCATGACCCTCCTCAAACAGCTACTTCACGTTAAATCTCCACATTACCATCTAAGGAACGAGACAGTGATTAATACGGGCCCGTAAATCAAAAACAACGTGACAGTATAAATTGCCAACTTTTATTAGAAAGTCCAACATTGCCCGTCCGTCCTTATTTGGGTGGCTCAACACTGAAACTCGGAAAAGAACTTATTAGAGAACGCAATTTCCCGAAGCCATTACTCATTTCAGGAACAAGCCGGGCTCTCGGCTCGTCCAGAGTTGACACAGTTTCAAAAGCCATCTCTTAAGAGCCTTACATCAGACTTAAGACTTACATTATTATAGTTTAAGTGCATATTTTAAAAGCCTTCTTAGGTTGCATTATAATAACTAGCTTTTGCCCGTAGCTTTGGTCACGTTAAGTTGGTTTTTAAACCCATATTTTATCGCTTTGAGGATTGAATTTTCCCAAATTATTTCTTAGCGGATGCCTACTTTATAATCTGTATGCCCCAGGGGTTTGAGCTGTGCGTCGATAGATCAGTCAGTTAATCAGTCAGTCAGTCAGTCAGTCAATCACCTTTTCTTTTTATATATTTAGATAAACGATTCTTATCTGAAATGTAAAGTTTGGAGTTAAAATATCAGCTTTTACATAATGGAGAGGAAATAAATGTTTTGAAATTATGACGACTCTCTGTTGCAGAGGTCTTATTTGTAGGATGGGAGGTCCCGGGTTAGATTCTCGAGTGTGGAAAGTTTTTACAGAGCACGCAAAGGTGGATGGGGTGACATTTAAGATTTCTCTGTATTTTGACCGAGATCAGCAGTTTAAAGTAATTAAAGTAGGACAGTATAGTATAGTACCTACTACCAAACCTATATTAGGTTGCAATATTTATTATATAATAGCTTTACTTATATAAATAAAGTCTTTCAACTTTAATACCAAGTCAAAGAAGATCGCTAAACTTTTGAACTTAGGAAGTCTTCGATCGCTTGCTGGACAAATTTTTCAATTAAATTAGTGCGATGCTGAAGACTGTCTAACCGCATTTATGAAGTTTCGTGTTCAGTAATTATTCTTTAATTTCGTGTTCACTATAAAAATATTTATTTATTTATTTTGTACATCATAAACTTAAAAACTAAACTTAAATATAGAAAGGACGTGTACGAGGACATCCTATCGCTACAAAATATGGATTCCTTCCAGATGCCCTAGGTGTGAGAATAATTGATGACAAGAGATGCTTTTAGTAGGTACAGAAACGACAAGAGACTATAAACAAAACTAATTAATAAACTTACAAAATTTAAAAGAATGATATAAAAATAGTTAGGTTTAACAAGTTAATTACATACTTCTAAAATTAAAACTAAAAATAACACCTCATCGATGTTATCGCAATATCCAAAATGCTAGCAGCATAGCCCTAACTAAAATTGAATTTTAAATTAAATGAAAACTTAAAGTGGAAAAACAAGTCCTACTTAAACAGTCGGAAACCAATAAACAATGTAAGACTGATGTCATTCGGCGCTATAAAGCGGCCACAATATGACGGGACCTTTATTCCTGGAAACTAAAGTATAACTCCATGTTGTACATCATCCAACGGCTTCTATACATGTAAAAGCTCTTTAGCACGAGCAAAGCCGTTAAAACAGAGCAACTAGTTGGCATTAAGGCCTGGCTACGCTCCATTAGCGTCCATGAGCTAGCATGAGCATTAGCGATTCTGGCATTGGCTTTGACTGCTGTCCTCTCAGTTTTTGATTGCATTGTTTCCAGTTTAGACCGCAGATTAGTGCGGAACGATTTTATTGTTGCGGCACAACATTATCATTAAATGAAAGTTCATTCCATTTGCATAGTTTTGTAGAGATTGCAAAATAATTTTGTGGAGGTTGTACCAGTCGGTTATAATTTATTGCGACGCCGTAGATGGTTCATCTAAAGTTAATAATAGTTTTTGTCAACTAATGAGCATTCACAGCATTCTAGCAAAATCGTCAAAACAAGGTCAATTTAAATAATAATTTCCTTATTTTGAGCTGTGAAATTGAATCGTTAGGAAACTTGCATACAGTGAGAATAATCCATAATGTTTTTAACAAACCAAAGAGAGAGTTTATACGATAAGGAGGTTAAATAGCGGTTTCAAACATAGACTTAATGTGAGCGAAGCCGCGGGCAAATGCTTCTTATATATAAATATGAACTTATGGTTTAAAGAGCTAGATGACATCAATCACACCAGATAGATAATAAAAGTCTATTTGAGTAAGCAATCGCTTTATAATGGAGCAATCGCCAACTTCCTCGCGGCAATTGTTATTTTATTGATATTTCAATAGAGAGCCTAGGAATAAGCTTTCAACTTCGAATAGGAATAAATTGCAAGACGATATCGAATAAATACCTATAGGTAAGCATTTATAGTTACTCTATAGTCTCCGCCACTGCTGCGAGAGACATGTTTCAGTCCCAGTGCCAGTCTATGATAATATTATATGTTTAGAAATCATTGGCGCCAGTGAGAAGGTTTTAGCTTTATATTATGTATTATTCACGTATTATTGTTGAATTTAGGTGTGACATATAGTAAATTCTTGATTCCTGACATTTATAATATTCACAGTGACTTTTTTATCGTTTTACAAAAGCAAACCAGATGTGACCCCGTGCCGTCCATTGATCAAACATTAAAAAAAAACGATAAAAAGTCACCGTGTATTTATTATTCTTTTTTTTAAATATATAGACTAGCGCTTGGCTGCGATCACACCTAATGGTAGGTACGTAAAGATGCATTGTAGTGAAGATGTCTTTTTGTTATACTTTTATTTATGTTTTTAACTTACTTTATTTTATTTATTTGTGATATCTATGTACTAATGTCCTTACTTGAAATAAATGAATTTGAATACAGTTGAAGTTGGAACAGGTCATTCGCTCGTAAAATGGATCTAATTTAATATATTCAAAGAATTTATTACAATGGTGTGAAAACTGTAAAGTAGGCTTTTACCACATGCGTGCGGTTTAAAAATTGCCATACAGCTGGCCACATACAAAAGAGTTGCGGTAACTCTTTTCATAAATGCTAGCGGCCGCGACATGGTGCCTCCTGCTAACTTCACTCACGCAACGTTGCACTGTAGGCAACATAACATTGTGAGTGAAGTCAGCGGGAGTCGCCGAGTTGCACTAGTTGGCATTATTATTCTGTTCTATTCTAAAACGATCTAGTTTCAACGAGTACGGTTTAAAAGGGCATGAAATATCGGTATTGGTTTAATTCGAAACGTTTTAATTAAGGGAATGGAGGGCTGCCACCGACCACTGTGCGGTATTAAGCTCTGCCCACACCTGCGCTACTAAAATGCGTTGAAATATGGGGAACTTGGGTGTTTTATTAATTACTAGCGACCCGCCCAGACTCTCTAGAGCAGCACTATGTATAACTACCATATATGATATAGTTGTTTTTTTAATTGATCGATGTGTATTTTCGATAACTAGCAACTAACGAAACGATAGAGATGTAGACGCCAATGACAATGAAAATTTAGGCCAACGCAGTTAGTGAAAAGACAATTCTGTTAACAGTGCAAATAGTGCATTATTTAAAGAAAAAATATTCGAATAAATTTTTAAATACAATATCAAAAATTCTGAGGGATGTGGGTTCGAACCCCGTCGGCCTCAGAATTTTTGATATATATTTAAAAATTCGGATATGTGTAGATTAACACTAATAAAATATAAGAAACAGAAAAATTATTGATTGTCCATGGATACGAATATAAGAGGAAAAAATCCCTGCGGATGTTTATACAAATCTACGTAATATCAAGTGCATTATTTACTTAGGTACTAAAGATAATTGCAGTAGAAAGACTTTAATTTTACTATTTTTGGTTTAAACTACTATTTACTTCAACATTCTTACCTACGAACGTTTCACATAAACCTTGTTCCTTTTACTTTGTGAAAACAAATATTGGAATCAAATTAAAAAGGATCGTGCCCAGTCTGGTCCGTCTCAGGTGTGTGCTAAGCTTTACCTAAGCCTTAGCAAATGGATTAGTCTGGAATATCTTCGATTTGCTCAGGCTTGCGAAAAGTCTGGCCACCGTGGGGTAAAAAGCATTAACTTTTTTTTTATTTTTTTGTGTGCTAGCCGTCTAGAGAAACTTTTCATTAACATTAGGAGATTCGGATGGCTGCTTTATGTGCAGTTAACTAATCGGAATGAACTTTTCGTCCTGTCAAACTACTAGGATCCTTCATGTTTATTAATTTGGGCTCAGTTTGAGCTATGACAAATTTTTCTCACACTAATATTATTTTATTTATATTATAAAGGAGAAAGTTTGTGTGTGCTGCGTGCGTGCGGGCGGGCGTGCGTGCGCGGTTGCGGATGTGTGGGTGTTTATGTGTATGTGTGTGTTTGTCACTCCTTCACGCCACAACAAATGAACCGATTTGGCTGAAACTTGGAATGAAGATAGCTCATACCCAGGATTAATACATAGACTACATTTTATCCCGAAAAATTAAAGAATTCCCGCGGGAATCAAATAACCTTAATCCACGTGGACGAAGTCGCGGGCATCATCTTGTCATAAATAAATAGTCTTTATCAGTAAAGTCATATCGTTAGTTAGTACATTAGTAATTTAGTTAGTTTTAGTAAAAATTACCTAACTAGGTATATTTGGTATATTTTGTTTGTTTGTTTGTTTGTTTGTGGGCGAATCACGCAAAACCATAGACTTAACGAATTACATCGAATAAATCAGCTAGTTATGGCATAATACGAGTAGGTACGTAGACTCTCTGTGGAAAATTACATCTGATCCAAGGTGATTTACCCGCCATGTGATATTCTATTAGCACAAGATATTATTAGAACATGTTATTAATTAATTACCAACGTCTAGAATACATTAACCACAATTAAGGTGCATTGTATGGCTGAATAGAATTAAGGGTGGAATACAATGCATCATCAGTCTTCATTAGTGTAGGTATTACGGGAATGCAACTGATAATATAATTATTTAGTTATTCAAATTACTAACTCCAATATACGGTATAGGATAGTATTAAAAGTTTTAGAAGTAATTTTGACCAACCACCCGCATTGAAAGCGCACCAAAAGAGCTACTCTTTTAGGTTCAGAGAAAATTTAAATTATTACTAGTTCTTTTAATTCACGAGGGCGCGTGAGCTGTACTTTTGGTTACGTCTTGTATATTATGCACATTGCGTAAGTGTGTGTCTGCCAGGAGCCTAGGTGGGAGCGGTCAGGCGCGAGTAAGCTCTCGCTCCCAATTATATTATATCCACGAGGGCGCGTAACGCATGTGTGTGTGTCATATCTATATGACACACACACATGCGTTACGCGCCCTCGTGGATTGCAAGAAATACTAGATGATGCCTGCCTTAAGATTCCAGCAGGAATTTTTAAATTTTCCGGGCTATTTAGCCTGTGTTAATCCTGGGTATGAACTATCGTTATTCCAATTTTCCAATTGCAGATCGCCACAACGTAAAATTCCAATTTTACGTTGTGGCGTGAGGGAGTAGCAAACATCCATCCATCCTCACAAACATTCGCAAACCTAAATTCTCATCAAAATATGTCCTATCTAGGATCAGCCATAACAAAATACTAGTTTGTAGGTAAAATCTTTCTGTGGTCCTTCCGACCGAATTCGGTCACAGCGGCCAACCTGCTCAGAAATTAGCCATCTGCGCGGAAAATATTAAAGTGCACAAGTGTGTGCGCAAACACAGGTTCACTATTCCCGCACTCTCATAGTCCGAATGGATGGTAAATCCGACACGACTGGAGACTCGGAGTGCTCTCCGAGTCATGGGGGTGACTCACCACCAACTTCCTAACTTCGGGCTAGTACTGAGAATTTCTGACAAAAGTTTTTAGCCCGACCCGGGAATAAAACCCGGGACCTCGTCATCCGTAGTCGTACATGCTAACCACGAGACCAGCTAGATAGATAGATTGATAATGTCTTTTATTTTTCCACGAAACAGTTACAGAAGTTCGATACCAAGTAAGTAAATCTAAAAGGTTCAAAAAATATAAGTTGTCATGGAAAAATAAGGTGTTGTCAGCACAAAGCCACAGCTGCAGCATGCTGCAGCGCTGGTTTTCAGGGGGAACCCAAGTGTCCACAGACGTGATTCCGTATCTAAGTTAGTCGTAAGAGATAGTTGATGTATTATTAACAAGCCTCTATTCTCATCAATATATATTCCACTTGCACATAGGATCAGTTGTAGTATTAGTTGATCTATAAAATATAAAATTCAAAGTCTTGACTGACTGACTGACTGAGATATCAACGCACAGCCTAAACTACTGAAGTGAAAAACTTGAAATTTTTACAGTTGGTTCCTTTTATGACGTAGGCGCACACTAAGAAAGGATTATTGGAAATTCCACCGCTAAGGGGTTTAAATAGGGGATGGAAGTTTATATGAAACTCCGTCATTTTTCAAGCTGTTTCCATCAAAGTTAGTATTTGAGCTTTCAGTTAAAAATAAAGAAGTACGTGTGTCACAGTTTTTGAAAATTCCACCCCAAAATCTAATTCCACGCGGACGAAGTCGCGGGGGCAAAAGCTAGTCAATATATATTCCACTTGCACATAGGATCAGTTGTAGTAGGTATTAGTTGATGTCTATATATAATTGAAGTCGATCCCTCATTACTCATGATAATGGCTCGTGTAACCCACGCAACCTACACGGGGCCTTGTGTTACGAGCAATTCTTCCCCTTGATACCGTACGATGTTTCTAGAGAGATGCCCCCAGTGTATTGAGATCAAATTAATGTTATTTTCTATTAGTAAAACCATTTATTCGTATTAATCTAGATATTTTTGGATGAAGACGAGTTTTTTTAACTGACTTCAAAAGAAAAGGAGATTATTAATTCGACACGTATATGTATGTAATATTATTAGAATTGCAAAATATTCACATTTAATGATTTATCAGATAATAAACAAAATATATAGTACAAAATTTTATAGGCGTATGTTTGTCCACGCATTTCTCGGAAACTACTTATCGAATTAGGGTGGTAGACCCAATTATGGGCACTTTAAGAGTTTATCTTATTTCAAATATGTTTTTTAAGTATAAATTTAACCAAATTCTATAAATCACTGTGTTCATAAGGTTACTTGTTTAATAAAATATATAATTAAAGACGTTATTGAAATTTTTTTGTTTAAATCAACTAGAATTTTAAATAAGATTGAAAAATGACCCAGTCCCCAATTATTCGCATATTTGTTACCAGTTATGGGCACAAAATTATCCAATTATCAACACTCAGATTTTAATAGAGTTTAAGGGAAATATAACGCTAGGCTACCTACGGAAGTCTTTTAGAATATAGATTTTATTACGAAATAATATACGGAAATTCTTATAGTAACTGTAGGTGACTTAATTTTTTTATATTTATTATATTTAAAACAAACACCCTTACATATTTAATAAGAAAACGTAAACATAGTCTTTATCAAACGACAGACGTCCACAGCTGGACAAAGGTCTCTTATATGGACTTCCACAAGCCTCGGTCTTACGCTACCTGAATCCAGCGGCTCTCTGCGACTCGTTTGATGTCGTCGGTCCACCTAGCTTCCCGGTACGGGATCGCTACTCCAATACCATCGACCATCAGCTCTTCGAACTATATGCCCGCCCATTTCCACTTCAGTTTCGCTTAGCTATGTCCGTGACTTTGATTCTCTTACAGATATCCTCATTTCTGATATGATCTCGCAGGGATACTCCGAGCATAGCTCTCTCCATCGTCCGCTGAATGATTTTTGTTTCGTGATAAATAACTGCCCATAGAACTTCTCAACCTCTCTCCATACCTCAGGTGGAGAAGAAACGTGACAGCCTTCGTCAGTTTTCAGCCGCGTCAGCTGGCTCTGTCCGATAGATAGATCTCTCACGGACACTTTGGAATGGAACTTCTGTTCCACTAGAAATCTTATCTTTAATACACTTGGTATTCAAGGCCCGCAGGTCGCGAGTTCTTTTCTTAGAGATCTGCCTATTAACCTACCAGTAGGCATCCGCGTCTGCTGACGACTGAAGTCTCATCTCTTGTCTGTCTTCCATCAGTTTGAGAGTAAGGTCAGAGAACTTCTTGGTCCTTTTCGTGTGATGGGTCTTAAAGAATTTAGACTCCAGAGTATGGACAGTTTACACACACTTGTTAAGATCGTCTACAGACTCCCAGTCTGCTAGGGAATCGAATCGCTTCGGAGTGTTAATAAACAGGAAAATCTCCAAATTTTGTAACCAGATACTGACACCCCTTGTTTTGCAATGAAATAACGGGAAAGTTTCAATTACTTTTTGAATAAGTAACTAATAATACTTAGAAAATCAATTGAAAACAATTATATTATTAAAACTCAAATAAAACCACAGTTAAATCATTATTAAGTAAGTACTGACCCTTAACGTCGATGAGTCAAAATGGCCGAAAAACTTCGGGAACTCCAGAACGATATCTTTCAACTACGATACTGACGTCATTTTAAAACTTTCCAGATTAGAAAGGTTTTGATTGTGAAAAATATGAATTCCCCTAAATATTTTTTAATCTGAAAATTTAAAAACCACAATCAGAAACATATATTTTTATCTTTTTTGCCAAAGTGCGAATAAACTGGTGCAGTGCTAGCTATTGGGTTGGTCACCCTATGATCATTCTTTTCCAATTTGCTTACATTTGCTGAATTGTCTCTGGTCTAGTCTGGTGGGAGGCTTTGGCCGTAGCTAGTTTCCACCCTAACGTCAAAGACATTCCGCCAAGCAATTGAGCGTTCTGGTACGATAGCGTGTAGAAAGAGACTAATCTGTTAGGGTTAGGCTGCATCGTCACTTACCATCAGGTGAGATCGCTGTCAAGGACTATCTTAAAAAAATACTTCAACTTAGGGGACAAGAAAGATTTCATCAAAATCGGTTCAATAGTTTTCAATTATTCTTATTCTATTGAAGTTTAATTTCTCTTAAATTATAGCTTTTTTTTTTGGTTTAAAGACATTTTGAGAAATAAGAACACAAAAAACAAGTTCACTTGAATTGAGAATTATAAGATATTTACATATTTTAGTTTATACCTAAGCACATTATAATACGTCGAAGACGTTTGTTTTTTTTTTTTAAGAATATTAATCACCTACAAACATGGAGGAATCAAATTTTTTCATGCCTACGAAGATCCAATAACAATCATTCAGTTGACCTGGCAAGATACAGTTTGGAAGCCTATATCAAAGAGCCGGTCTATAATCTATGATAGAGATAAAGCCAGGTCTTATATGTCCGGGAGTCACGCGATGTCGGCATCTCAATAAATAAATAAATATTATTGCTCCCAGGAAGTGGAGTAACAAGGAGTAAGAAGATAAACTTCCTACTATTTAAGTTAATTAAAAGAATAAGAACCATTTTTAGTAGCTTCAGCAGACGAAATTCGTATTTGTGTAATACACAATACGAACGAAGAGATACGAATTACGATACGATAGAATTTCGTATCGTATATATTATCGTATTTGTAGTATTTGTACTTATATGCAAAATAAAGCAAGTCGTTTCTCGATATCACGAATGCACAGCTGTTTATGTAGATGTATTATGATTTGTCTGATCTTTTTTGGTATTCGCAATGATACCTGATGAAAAGGATAGCATTACATTTAGAGCTGTCAATTTAGTTGTCTATCAGTTATATGCTTATAGAATCCATTAGTGGCTGGGGGGTTGTATGTTACCAACAAACCAACATTTGGGTTTGGGTAAAAGTGGCATGATTTTTTTAAACTTGCGGCCACTTATAAAAAGTATTTTATTAGAAAGTACACAATAACACATTCTTTTTCTTCTATAAATGTTTCTTTCTAAAATGTATCGGAGCTGAGATATTTTAACATAAAATATATATAAAATCATATCGCCATTTAGGTACTTTGTGTCTACTTCATTTATTACATTTGATGGTTCAATGTTATTATTCTTTTTAACAAAAGAACCTCTAATGAGCCCAAAAACTGAGCGCGATCGCCTCGACCAATCACAGCACAGGATTCGTTTACCTGATCCGCGCGTCAACTCCGGCGCACCGCGCGGCGCGCATTCACTCGCCTCTTAGCGTTGGTTGGTGACTAGTGTCGAGTGTTAGAGTGCGTTTGTTTCTATTGTTTTTAATCACACGACTTGGCTTGCCTTACTTTACTGGACTTTGTTATTTTCTTATATTGTGACCTGGCTTTACGAACTGGACAATATCAATTAGCTTTGTGATTTGGATTTTCATATCTATAATTCTAAAACATTATGGATGAAGTTAATATTAGAAGTACAATATGTGTCGGTTGCCAGCGAAGTTTGAAACGTATCGGTGGAGCTCGCAGGAGATCAATGATTTTAACAGCAGAGTTCATGCAAAACCACCCTTTTTTGATGTTGTACTGTTCAGAAGTCATCAACTTACATCAGGTGAGACAATTTGTTACTATAATTATTCTAATCCAGATGTCACGTACTTATCTCATTTAATTGCGAAATAGTGAAACATGTAATTGGAGAATCAAACATTAAAATGCTGTTTTATAAAAATGCATCATTTAGCGTTTTTATACATAGTTGAAAGCCTTTCTAGAATGCCCTATATTAAGATCTATATTGATCCACGCAAGTCTGGATCCTTCTGGAACGTGAATTATATAATATCGACCTTATGGTATAGTAGAATAAGCTTAAATTCGCCTGAAGTTATATTTTCGAATGTGAATATTTCGGGATCTTATGAATGTGAATGTTTGTCTGTTTACTACTAGAATGGTGACGTTGACCTAGAACGTTTGCGAGTAATCATGATGATGTGGACTACCTTATTTGTTGTAATATCATATTGTGTAGGTAGTACCTTATTATTATTTTTTACAGTTTGATGGAGATCATCGAATATGTCGCTCATGTTTTCAACGAGCTCAGCGTTATGCTGCCAATAGTCAGTCTACAGGCAACGTACCAGCCCAACCTGGAGATAATACATCAGATCAACCAGCTCAATCGCTCCAAGAAGCACCAATCCAAGTTTTTCTTGAGGAAAATCCAGTAACAGAACAACTTGATGTTGTTGACCAAGAAGTACAAGTTAATAGACCACAGCTGATAGAGATACCTGGATATAGACGAGCGCCATTCAATGCGCAATTATGTGTTTTTGCTGATTGCATCAATACTGATCTACAAAGAATCCACATTGATATAAGGGCCACAATTCTTCAAGAAAAATGTTTTTATCTCCCAAGTGGGACACGTGTTTGTGAAGAGCACTCAGAGTTGCTATGGCAAAGTATTGATATAAGCACACGCAGCGTATTTAATACTTTCTCAGCCGTACAAGTTAAAGATATGATGGATATTTTAAGGAAACGTAAGGTTTTTTTAGATTTTGAAAAACTATCTTCAATAAATAATGGCGTTTTTCATTATTACATAGGCTTTTCAAAAGAAAAATTCTTACAAATCCTTCAAAGAACACCTAATATCACACAGCGGTTCAAAAGAAAACCAAAAACAAGTCTTGCGACTGTCCTTGCTAAACATCACACCGGAGAGTCTAATGAAAGGCTGTCTACCATATTTAATATGACCAGAAAGACATTTGAAAAGACTATGCGACTAGTGAGACAAGAGTTAATAACAGAATTTGTGCCACAGCATTTGAGCTCTGATCATATAACACGTGAAGAGGTTATATCCCGATATCTATCCATTCCAAATGCACTATTTTAAAATCCAAATGCCCCTTTACGTGATCAAAAAGGCATAATTATAGATGGCTTATTTCGTGGTTGGCGACGGATAGCTATAAGGGGAGGTGGAGGCCGTAGCTAGGCTAGTGAGCCGAGTTATCTAGTTTAGGCATAGAAATGTTGGGTTCCACGTTAGTTCAATGACAATTACGATGTACCCTCACTCCTACAAAGTAATCACTGGGACTAATGTTTTGTTTGGTCGTTAGTCTGTCGTTTCTCTCATCATATAGTATGTACAAGTATAAAGAAGTGATTTTAAGTATTTTTGTTTATTTTTTAATAAATAGTTTTAACAATAAACTATATGAGAGTCGACTTTATATTGATGATAAAACTCGCATAATTCTACAACTTCAGCATCAGATATTTCAGCTCCGATATGACTTTCGGCAAAATTCTATTTTGACCTGTGAGATAAGGTATTACACGATATGTTAGCATCAATTAAATTAGTGGCCGCTGAGAAAAAAATCATGCCACTGGTCCATACATAATTACCTCTTTGATTATTTTTTTCATTTAATAAGGGGATAAGACAACCAGTGTTTATTTTATGCTATGTTTTATAGCACATTTTTGAATCCCTTCAAACATAGACGACAATGTAAGCGTGTGTATTGGACTTATATTATTGTTGTTCGATGTGCTTATTGCTATAAAGTGGTTAGTTAAAATCTTACAAGATATGCAGTTTAGCGGGATTAGGCAGCCTGCAGCTGTCGAACTTCGCGCTTGCTTCGCTCGCAATAACAATATGATAGGTAATAAGTGAAGAGCGTGTGTTACCTGTTGTGTGCTGTGAACGCGAGGCGGAGCGTGGCGGGGGGAGGGGCGAGCGGCACGGCGCGGCGTCGCCGCGGCCGCGCCACCGGCTCGTAGCGCGCCGGCTGCCAGTGCCGCACGAATGGTGACAACCCTGCCAACAAACATTCCGATTTTTAACCGACTTTAAAATAATGAGAAAGCCGTGGTTTTAAAGCTGTAACTTTTCACTGAGTTAAGCTATAAGCTTGATATTTTCAGAACCATAGAACAAAAAAAAAGACCATTGAACTTTTATTCAGTATAAATTTCGACTTAGTATCATAAGCCGTAAGTATCACAAGGAAAAGGGTCTTGACACACTGACAGACAGACGGACAACAAAGTGATCCTATAAAGGTTCCGAAGTTTTTTTCGGAACTCTAGAAAGATGTGCTACTAATGAATCTATTAAGATTTATAAATGACGCTGACCAATGAGTAGGTAGGTATTTATTCGATTCTTTAAACCCCTATTTTGTCTGCTTAGGGGTTGAACTTTCAACCCTTAAACGGAAAATCCTTTCTTAGCGGAAGCCCACGTCATAATAGCTATCTTCAGCCTGATCCGTACAGATCCGTTGAATTGTGCGTTGATAGATCAGTCAGTCAGTCAGTCACCTTTTTCAGTCATTCAAAAAATTATAAAGCTCTAAAAATAGAGTTATGGAAAAAATGGAGGAGGCCTACACAATAATACAGAGGTAGAGAGGATAAATTATTAGAAAAATCTATAAAAAAAAAGACGTGTGGCACTCGGGGACTGCCGCGGTAAAGCTATTGCATAGCATTTTTTATCAACGTCATCTAGCGGTGAGAGGAGTCCCGTGTCAGGTTATTTTCGTTACGGAATTTCTGGATTCGGTCTCCACGCTGGCCCGCGATAAAAGCTATGCAATAGCTTAAAAATTTTCTACCTAATTATAATATCCTTAAATAACAAGTTAAAGTAGTTAAAACTAACGACAAATATCACCTTCGTCGTTAACGTTGATGGCCTATGGACCCACCAATTTCAATCCAGTCATAGCAGTATTAATCCTAACAGTTATCTGATTGAATGTTAAACAAACTATGCATAATTACAGGAGCTTATATTTGAATCGGATTTTAGCAAATTAATTTTCATTTATCCCTGGATTAATCTGAATTACGTTGAATAGCGGTGCACGCAGTTTTAATGCGTACATACGCAAGCAATACGATAGTTAAAGAAAAATTAGACCAACTTCAATATATCGATATCAAGAATAACTGAGAAGGGAAAAAGGTTTATATTACAAAATCTACTGGTCCGATTTTGATGAAATCTTTACTGTTCCCTAAATTAAAGTAAATGTAATCAAATAAAAAACGAATGATAGTAATTCGATAAGTAGTTTCGGAGAAATGCGTGGGCAAACATAAATGCATTCATACAAAGATATAACACCAATAAAAGGGAAAATTGATTTTTGTAAGTTCGTTCTGCTTCTGAAGCCTAGGTTTCGGCCGTGACTACTGACTAGTTACCGTCAAAGAGGTGCCGCTAAGCGATAGCGTTCTGACACGATGGCGTACCAGCTAGCGGGCTTATCTTGGACTACATCGTCACTTACTATCACGTAAGATCGCAGTCAAGAGTTATCTTGCCATGAATTAAAAATTTTTTTTTCTTCTGAGTAGTCATAGAGTCACCATACCTCCTGAACCACGCTTGTCCTCTTTTTTATTGTCATTATTTTACACGGGATTTTTAAAGGTGAATTTTATGTCAGCCCCATCGGCACACACGAAATATTACAATTACGAGTAACTAACAGGTTGCCTGGAAGAGATCACTATTAGTGATAAGGTTACCTTCTGTGTTACACTGTTTATTTACTTATGTATTTTGTTCCTGTTTTTCATGCAATAAAGTTATATAAATAAATAAATAAAAAAAATAACTATATATACAAAATCTATCAACGGTGATTCTAATATAGTGTTTCAAAACTCAAGGACTTGTCCTTGAGTTTTGAAACACTCAAGGACAAGTCCTTGAGTTGTCCTTGAGTTTTGAAACACTCTATATTAGAATCATCGTTAGATTCCTGCACACGATAACAAGCATAGCAACGTGCACAGCAATTTCAATGGTAAAATAGATGTGTAGAATTTAATGAAAACTTTTTATTATCATCTGCACAATAAATTCTAACTCCGCCATACAAAAATATCCTTGAAAGTAGTTAGGTAGGATTTAGCAAGCTCAATATCACGTCCCCGCGCGCTGACGCTCGCACGTCCACCGCCCGCCGCGGCAAATGGTCCGGAAAATTGTTGCCTTTGATACACTACAGCGGGAAAACCGGACCAAAACAGACACGAATGTTATTTTGGCAGTGGTCAGTGGAACGGAAACTTCTAATATTAAGGACAGAGAGTAGAGACATTGTACTGAATGAAGTATCATGTTGTTGATTGATAGATAGATAAAGACTTTATCGTACACAAGAAAGAGAAAAAAAGTCGAATAATATTTATTATCATATTATGGAATTAAAGTAAGTAGAAACATGTGTAGAATTTTTTCTACAAATAATGAATTTTATAGTGATGATTTTTAAAAAGAATGAAGTTCTTTCCGTATTATAGCCGCTCTCAGTAATCAGCTGTGTGTAAAGGTGTGTGTGTGTGTACAGGCGGTGCGGAAGTCTATGAATGGTGGATTGGCGAGCCCGCACCGGAGAGTGCAGTGTTGACTGATGACACCTCCCGCTAGATGGACTGAGGACATCAGACGAGTCACGGGGAGTCGCTGAGTACAGACGGCGCAAGGCCGAGGCCTGTGGACGTCCATGCAAGAAACCTTTGTTCAACAATGGACGGACGGTTGATAAAGACGGATGATATTAATGTGAAGATGATGTGGGATAGCCCAAAAAATTATACTTCAGCATACTACTAATAATACTTCAGCATCGCGTCTCGCTGAGCTATGTTGGTAACTTTTTACTTTTGATTCTGCTACAGATCTCCTCATTTCTGATTAGATTTCACAGTGAATCCCAGACAATAAATTTACAGTAACAAAAAAAATCAGCAAACCCGAAACATTCAATAAAAACTTACAGGAGAGCAATTTAGGAAAAAATTAAAGTACAATTTTCAGGGGAATCGCGCGTAGCAGTATATTAATGGCTTCATTGACTCGCCAGGTAGCGCGATTTGCATAAAATGGCAGTTAAGCCCAGCTGTCTGCGGGTTTTCATTAAAATTTGCGAAACGATAGCTTTCAGATAAATCGGGGTGATGAATGGCGTTTTAATACATTATTAATTAACTTTTTATTTCAAGTGGGCCATTAAAAAATTCAATTTATACAGCAATTTTATGGTTATTTTGAGTTTTTCAGGCTTTAAAGCGCGATAACATAACAGAAATACACAAGAAGAGTATCTCGGACGCAAGCGGCAAGAAATGCTTAGTTTGCGATTATAATATACGAAAACTTTCTATACAATTTTCGCCTGCGATTATACATTACATTTTATTATTATTATAAATTATGAAAAAAACTCGTATAGTTCTTTCATTTCACGAAGGCTCGTGGTTCATGGTTGTTTGTGTGGTCGTAACTGTATAAATGTGAGCGAGAGCTCGCGCCAGACCGCTCCCACTTAGCCTGGCAATAGACGTCCGATTTTGTTTCCGATTGTCTGATCAGGCAACCGGATCGTATTTACTCGATACACATCCGATTTTTCCGTCAGGCTTTTTCTGAACTCAGTCGTTCCCGAGCTATCATCCCGAGTGCTTGCGTTTGGAGCAAAGCAGAAGAAAAGAAGATGGATGACGAGTTAATAGAAATAGAAATATTTTTTATTCAAATAAACTTTTACAAGTACTTTTGAATCGTCAATGAATCTACCACTGGTTCGGAATGCCGTTCCTGTCGAGAAGAGCCAGCAATAAACTCGGCGGTCGCTCTTTTCAAAAAAAATTTTTTTTACAATAGGTAACAAAACTATGCTATGTATACAGTGTTTCCACAAAAAAGTTTCAAAAATGCAAAACGATCCAATGCATGTTAAGACAGGCAGGCAAAAGCAGACCCATTCCCGTTGGTGGCACCCGTTCACGAGCATGACGCAGGATCCAGCCATTGCTTCGCTCAACCATATTTGAGGGAACGTAACAACCCGCACCACACGACACCACCACAGAAATTTTAAAGAGAGGAAAGAGAAAGAAGAAAAAACGTCGCTATTGGATTCATCCAATCAATTTGACAAGACTTACTGAGAGTCATTTCTATTTAAAACATCCAAAATAATTCATAATAAAAATAATTTTATTACAATATTATGAATTATTTTTTTTTATTTTTTTTTTTATTTTTTTTCATAATTTTCGCCCATTATTCGAACCACAACGATGCGTCCACACAGTGTCAGCGCTAGATTTTTTGGGCCCTAAAAATCCCAATAAGCAAAATTCCGCCCTAAATTTGGGGCTTAAAGCCCTAAGTTGGGAACCCTGACTGGCAAAATCGGAAGGAGTAACCGGATGTCTATTTTGTCTCATACTAAAAGTATGTAGACCGCGCCTTCAGACAATCGGACCGGCAGTAAAATCGGAAACGCCTCGCGCCCGTTTCCGACTCGGACGTCCGATCCGGCCACCGGATCGGACGTGTATTGACTGTTCATACAAAGTAATGGCTTCAATGCCTTCCGGTAGCCTGATCAGGCTACCGGATCAGACTATCGGATGAAAAAACCTGACGTGTATTTCCAGGCTTAAGGCTCCTGACAGGCACGCACACTTACGCAATGTGCATGTACACGACGTAACCACAAGTAAAGCGCCCGTAACTTCGTGAGATAAACGTACTGTACACGTTCTTACACCAACTTAAATTGTTCTGTCCATTATGATTTGTGTTAAAGCTGTAACTTCAAATTACTCCCACCAAACATTCGACAAATATAAATAACAATTCTCGATTAAGTAATTTAAACAGTACTCACAGTCGGTGAATTTATGCTTTACACCTACTCGTACACCGGGTTTTTTGCTCTCTTCCTCTTTGGCAATGAAATCTGCATGAGTGCGAGAGGGATGAAATGTAAATGAAGTTTATTCCGACCACGTAAATATGAGCGCCAAACTTAACGTAATTGGAAAATCAAGCTCCATATATTTCCTGCGAGCGCTCTCCTGGGCGTCCTAGAATTTATGTGGTAGCGGAGAAGTCTAGATTAGCGGGCAGGGGATCCGGCAATTGGCTTTCTCTCATGCAGGTAAATCTGAAAACTGAGAGATAGAAATATTTTTTATTCAAATAAAATTTTACAAGTGTTTTTGAATCGTCGATGAATCTACCACTGGTTCGGAATGCCCTTCCTGCAGAGAAGAGCCAGCAATAAACTCGGCGGTTGCTCTTTTAAAAAAAAATCTTTTTTACAATAGGTACCAAAACTATGCTACGTAGGTATACAGTGTTTCCACAATGAAGTTTCAAAAATGCAAAACAATACAATACATGTCAAGACAGACCCATTCGCGTTGGTGGCACCCGTTCACGAGCATGACGCATGATGATGAAATGCAATTGGATGTCCGAGTAGGCATGTATTTAAAAAGGATCCAACCAAAAAATTGGTCAATAGACAGACAAGTCTGAAGGACAAAACAACAAACAAACTCACTTTCGCGTTTATAATATTAGTCATATTATCGCGTTATATATTAATCGCGTTTATAATATAAGTAAGTAAGGAAGGATATTATTGAGGAAGTAAGGATTATTGTTCATTGAAGGAACACAACTTTTAAATTCATACTAAGTAGTTATGTAATCTTTCGGGATATGTAAAAAAGTAGACTTTTTTTTTCTAAAATAACAATTGCAGCTAATAGTAAGTAGTTGCAGTAATCAGCAAGTATTTTTGGTTTTCTTGTCGGGCTATATTATAGATCAACAAGATTTACAGGAAGGTGCAATATTCATAGCCCGTTTACGTCCACTACCTACTATTTCTATACGACAATCGTAAATGCCGTATTGCCATTTCAACAATTTAAAGACGAGTTAGAGCTTTACAGTAGCTATTTTATTGCGTTAACCTTAAGTTACTACTTATCGGACGGCTTAAAAGGATTTTTCAGGCACTTTAGACAAAGAACAAAAGAGACTCTTAAACAAGATTCAAGAGGTCTTGATCTTTTTAAGTTCCATTTTTGGATAAGTAAGATGAACTGCGAATGGCAAAATAAACAATAAAAGAGTCCATAATACATAGATTTTCCGTTGAATCTGTTTTGCGGGGAAGATCCGAATTTGATTGAGATTTTTAGTTTTAGCATAAAATAAACATAATTATACATGATATTGTAAAGAAAGAAATTTGATAAATGGTGTAACGAAATATATGTAGGTGTTAAAAAAACACAGCAATGATTAAGCTTTTCGAGAATTCTAATATCAGTTTCAAACTCAAACTCAAAGTTTTTTGAAAAGAGCAACTGCTTAGTTTCTTACCGGCTCTTCTCAGCAGAATCTGCATTCCGAACCGGTGGTAGATTTATGACGTGTCATAAGAGCTACAAGTTAGCCTACATGAAATAAATTAATTTTGAATTTGAATTTGAAACATTTTTTTCTCAGTAATATGAGTAGGTATATACTGTATATAATACGTAGATCCGTTGCTGCGTGATTGAAAAAACTAGAAACATTTTTTACATAATAATATAGCACTTTCGCTTGACATATTTTCACCTTTCGGAAACAGCTCAGCAGTGGACGCAATCAGGTTGATGGATAAAACACGCTTTGTTAAATAAATTACCCTCGCAAGCTCTTTTTAATCGTCAAAGGTTAGGCACATGTTGGGGAATTTTCTACTGATTCGTAAACTTGTTTCTATTGGGAAGAAGCTGGCAAGAAATTCACTAGTTAACTTCTCTTGTACCGAAGTTAAGAGCTACTTTATGCATGTTTGAGCACAAAGTTTAACTAAAATTGAAGCGAAGCTTCAATGAAATACTACCGTTGAACAAAGAGATAGCGGATATCCTTGTGGGAGAAGAAGCGGTCCTTGTGGGATTATCGAGTATCGATTAAGAATATCTAATAAGTCAAGTAGAAACTCATATATTCGCCGTTATATCAACCGATGTTGACGTTGTTATTGTTGTTTATAGTTACAGTTTATTTCTGTCCTCCTCTTCTTTGAACCGCTAGTATATATAGATATCGGCTCCCAATAACTCGTTTAATGTCATCAAACCATCCATGTTTAGTTTCAAACATAACCTGCCTACAAAAATTCCAAAAGATGACGTGATGTAAAGAAGTCTAGAAATGATAAGAACTTGTGCATATTTTATTTCGAAGTCTCAAAAGCTGCCTCAGATTTAAATTATCTTGAATCCAAACTTCTGATCACACTCAAATAAAAAAGGCAAAACTTTTTTTGTTGATCGAATTTGTCTTGAAAGTTTTCTCATGAACTGAAAATTCACGAAGCAAGGTACAAAATACAAAGGCGAATCGATATGCTCGTAGATCACAGTCTAGTAAGTTTCAAGTTCTCTTCGCGAAAGAATCGAGAAAGACGGGGATAGTGAATGGAGCAAAGCAAACTCATTCTTCAAAAGCACTAGAACTTCCATTTGAGGGGGAACAACTAATGAAAGTAATTTATTAGTATTCCGCATATCAAGCTCTTTATAAATTTCTGAAGGGAGCGGTCCAAATATTCATATTGAATATCATATTTTTGTGACCAGTGTGAATAAATAAATGAAAAAGACTAAACACCTGTACCAAGACTATCGAAAATTGGATGTAACAAGTAGAAGAACATCTGGCGGGAAGCGGTGTGACCCAAGAAGGAGACCGACGATGACTGACGTCATATCGTCCCAACGCGACCGCTCTGTCAGGAGTGACCGATTGAGAAGAAGAGATAGCTGTGTCAGTTGGTCTGATTCTTAGTCACTCCAAGCATATCCTTCTTACATACTCTGCGTATACATATACATTATACAGCTAGGAAATTGAATTTAAGCAGAATCGATAGAATACTGCAACGCTTGAAATCAGTGTAACAAACGTTGAAACGTTCGTGTGATACGGTTCCTCGGACGCGGTTCAAATGGCATATGAAATATTAGAAGGCAGGAATCTCTAGTTTCAAAGAGATATCTGTATAATTTAGGGCGTACTGACAAAGAGACTCCGTTATTGAGGCTTCTTTTGAAATTCTGAACGTTTCGCGGGGAATTTACCTTCGCAGGGCTGATGGAAATCGATAAGAGCTTCTTTCCTGTGGATTAATGACTGCCGCTTGAATGTTTATTCGCCGCTATACGTCGGGAGCGAGACAGGTTGGATTTTGATTGTAACATCGTACATTTGATATGTAGACAAACTTGGGAGCATCTGTCGGTCTTTGTGGAAGCTGGAACCTTAACGATTGTGTTTTTATAAGCCGATCTCTCAGAGGATCTCCTAACGAAGCCAATTACTGATAAAACAAAGAAAGAACGTTTATTTAGTGGATTTTGTCACACATTGCTTTAGATATTATTTAGATACAAAACTACACAAATCATCGTCATCACCAAAGTATAATTTCATTGTTGGAGCGTTTACTCATAAACTTAAAAAAGAACTTAGAATAATATAAACTTCAAAATTCTTTTTACAAAACCGACTTCAAAAGCTACTACAAAGCATATCAATTGTGCCTATAAAATTTGAGAGTTCCCTCGATGTCTCCATCATCAACTCCTGACCTGATGATAATGGGACCAAGTGGGAAGTAAAATCGTTGTCATTTTCAAACAAAAAAAGAATTTTCAAAATCGGTCCAGACGTCTTCGAGTAATCGGGGAACATACATGAAAAAAAAAAGGTTCCCACAAATTGAGAAGTTCCTCCTTTTTTTCGTCGGTTAAAAATAAATATTCGATCTACAGTCGAATAAAGTTTGTCAGCATACAGGATACTAACTTTCAGATTAATCGAGTAACATCTCCACATTTAAGAGGACAGCATCTATAGTTAGAATTAATAATAATAGAATATGGATTAAAAAAAAATAAACATTTTAACTTTATAAAGATACCTTCATAACTACAAATCGATTGACTTTACGACGTTATACGAGTAATATTAGGTCAAGGAAAATCTTGAAGTAAATTGTATTACGGTAAAAGGACGACGTGGACCGTCTTAAGAGGTCATATTAGAGTGGAGAGCACGAAGCTCCCCGCACAAATGGTTTTCACATTAGGTGGTGTCTCCTGCCAGATAATATGTTCTAGTAAATCTTGACAGTATTAACTCCGGTTATGACGTCAGCATGATTTTTATTCCATTCAAAACATGCTGTTCTTACGACGTACTTTTTTAGGCTTCCATACCGAAAAGGTGCCAACGGGATCCTATTACTTAGCCTCCGCTATCCTTCCGTCTGTCCGTCTGTCTGTCTGTCAGCGGGCTGTATCTCATGATCCGTAATAGGTAGATAGTTGTAATTATCACAGAATTTGTATTTCTGTTGCCGGTATAACAATCATTATCCTTATCCTTACTAATCTATTAATATTATAAATGTGAAAGTGTGGATGTTTCTTGGTTTGTCCTTCAATTACGCCGCAACAAAGAAACAGATCGACGTGATTTTTTAAATGGGTATAGTTGAGCACCGGGAGAGTGACATACCTATAGGCCACTTTTTATCCCGGAAAATCAAAGAGTTCCCGCGGGATTTTAAAAACTAAATCCACGCGGACGAAGTCGCAGGCATCACCTAAAAAAAATTAAGATAAAGATAAGATAAGATTTTATTAAGGTAGTTCATTAATCTTCACCGATAGCAGGCATAAATAAACTAAGTCCAATTTAGTTAAAACTCTCGTAAATTCGAATATCAAAATTAAATTGAACGTATTCATGCATTATTCAGCTAACTATTGGCTTAATTTTAATGTGTTTCGTGATGGTTGTTTTATTCTATTCGATTGCGCGCACTAATTGAATGAACCACAGTAAATTATTATAAAGATTTATGTGTCGCCGCTAATGTGTTGCCGGCTTACTAATTAATTATCTAAAGTGCCCTAATCCTTTGTAAGAGGATTATGGCTCTATTATTAATTAGGTCGAAATTTATACCGAATTTATATTTGTGTCTGTGGATTAAATGCAATATATTATTTTTTACACACATACGTTAACTTTATCTTTAAACCTATAATAGAAAACAAGAATTTATTAATAAAATAAAAAATAATAATAAGAAGAAACGTGCGCTGCGATGCACGGAGTAAGTTAATATTAAATAGGCATATCTGCGGTGCGTTTTTATCGGTCGATATGGACTGCGATATCTATATATATAAAATTCAAAGTCCTGACTGACTGACTGACTGACTGAGATATCAACGCACAGCCTAAACTACTGAAGTTAGAAATTTGAAATTTTTACAGTTGGTTCCTTTTATGACGTAGGCGCACACTAAGAAAGGATTATTGGAAATTCCACCCCTAAGGGGTTTAAATAGGGGATGGAAGTTTATATGAAACTCCGTCATTTTTCAAGCTGTTTCCATCAAAGTTGGTATTTGAGCTTTCAGTTAAAAATAAAAAAGTACGTGTGTCACAGTTTTTGAAAATTCCACCCCAAAATCTAATTCCACGCGGACGAAGTCGCGGGGGCAAAAGCTAGTTTTTACATATCGGAATAAAATTCCGAGGCCGGAACCACATCTCTCGGGAATCGCGCCCTAAGGGTGTTATTTACACTTTTCTAAAGGTTGGTGAAAACAACATTGCTAGTAAGCTGAACCTAACAGATGTAGTCTTTATTTATGGAACGTTGATGAAAACTTACATTTCTACTGCAGCTGTGTACTTTAAGATCGCAAGCTTCCTAGTTCAACAGTATCAAAAACAGATATCGCAATATCGCGAACGCATGAACACTGGATGCGAATGTCTGAACAAAACCAAATGAAAGTGGACGAAGTCGCAGGATTATAAATAAGCTAGACCAACCATTGCATATCCGGCAGAAGGCAGATCCAGAAATGAAAATAAAATCATGAAATTTATTCCGGTCATGGAAATATGAGCGACTTCCACCTAATTGGAAAATCATAAGCCATATATATTTCCTTCAGCATTCCCCTGGGCTTTAATATGATACGTCGTACGATTTAGATATGCGATTTCATATTTAAATTGGTTGATTTGAATAAACGTATTCGCGTTTTGCAAAATGTATTTATAAAGTTATTTTCCTCTTGGGTAGGTGCATCGAGTTGCTCTTTAAGTTCTATGAGTAAGTACGGAAAATACTAGCTCAATAAAATATACAGTATTTCTGTTACACCGGCAAACCTGCTGAAGCCTAGGTATTCGTTGCAAAATAAATACAACACTGCGAAATCCAGCGCAAATTCAATTTAAGCGTGGCGGCAGCAACCCTGAAGCTCTTGAAAATAGTAGGTACATAACGAATGGAGAAATGTTTGCGTGTTACGGATCATATTTTCAGTTTCAGTTTAAAAGCCGACTGAAATATTTTAACGGCATCAAACTTCATAGATCAAAAGTGGGTTAGATTTTGACGCATACGAGTATTCTAAGCGTACGAATACCTATTTGATCATAGTATGATTTGGTTAATTTTTTTTAATTCGATGACTAGCTTTTATTCACGGCTTTGATCCCGGCAAATTATACATTGGTTGCTACATAAATATAAATTCGAGCCACACAAAAACGTTATTTTTAACCCCCGACGCAAAAAACGACGGATGTCTGTGTGAGTGAGTCAGTGAGTGAGTGAGTGAGTGTTTGTGACTGTCTGTGGCATCTTAACTCCCGAACGGATGAACCGATTTTGATTTTATATATTTTTTGTTTGAAAGGTGAATTAGTCGGGAGTGTTCTTAGCTATGTTTGATGAAAATCGGTCCAAGATGGCCGCCGCCACAAAATGGCGGATTATATATTTTTATTTTAACGATTACAGACTAGCGTTTAGGATGTTGTAACATGTCATTTTAAATTTTTAATTTACAGTAGTTTCGAAGAATAATTAATACATAATATACGAAAAATCAAGAGAGGTTAAAGAGGTAATAAGGTAAGCACTTGGAGTAAAAACTTCATATATATGTAACTTTATATATATGTAGGTTATCGAGAAAAATCTGCAGCTCTCGAAAATGTTATACTAATGATCGTTGAAAAGTTTGCGTTGTACGGGTTCATATTTTTCAGAATCGATATGAAAGGCGAATGAAATATCAATTTGTGGGCATAAAGCTTCATAGATTCAAAGTTCTGATGTCAGCGTATAATAATTGAGGTTGGAGAGGAGATAGCTATTGGATGGTTTTAATGGAAATCCTAGGTTACTTGACACATTAAAGGTAAAGTTTTTTTTTCCGATGACAAGAGTCCTTGACTGCGATCTCACCTAGATGGTAAGTGACAATGCAGTCTAAGATGGTAGCGGGCTAACTTGGAAGGGGTATAGCAGTGTAAATTCAACCCATACCCCTAATCGGTTTCTACACGCCATCGTGCTGGAACGCTAAATTGCTTGGCGGCACGTCTTTGACGGTAGGGTGGTAACTAGCCAAGGCCAAAGCCTCCCACCAGACCAGACGAGAGACAAGAATCGAACCCGAGACCTCCCAGTTATAAGACCACAGCGCTCACCACTGCTCCAGGGAGGTCTTCAAAGTGCTTCAAGATACCAATATTAGTATTTAGTATGGTATTATGTCGACTGTAAATGCATCAGGCGTACCTTGATATATTTCAGAGACATTACCCGCCGCAGACTTGGAAAACTAAAAAAAAACGCTGGTCACGTTTAAGGTGAATGGGAAGAGGCAAAAGGATGTAGCCCTATGCGTTATTCTGCTCATTTTTTTTTAATTTACTTTTTTTTAAAAGAATATTAGCCAAACTGAAGTTTACTTATATCCTCTTATCCCTTCCAAATAAGCGAAAAACTTGTGCTAGAAGTGGTTACGACGATAGTGCAACGGGTGGGGTTCGAACCTGCGACCTTTCAGTTTTCAGTTTGCACCTTATAGATAGATCTAAATGGAAAAACATAAGTAATAATGGTAGGAGAGTCACTGGATCAGCATTTTTTTTAATTTAACATTTTGGATGAATTTGTTACAATAATAATGGCTTCATTAAAGCTAGGTACTGAAACTAGATAGCTACGTTCAGTTTGAATACAGATAATTTGAACGTTAATTACGCCATTACAGTCAAGTTCTAAACTTGAGTTAAATGGATATAATTAGGCCGAAAAGCCCATCTCCTGGAATTAATATAATGAAAGTGAATTAATTATACTTTCTTAATTTTATACCGTGATCGATGTGAACCCTGTATCTCTGAAAGATGATCATACATAGATGGTCCATGGAAGGACGACATTAGCTGTAATACCGCGTCCGCATGCTTGTGGCAAACGGCAAACGCCAAACCTCTACAAACGTTTGCCTTGAATTTGGGAATCATCCGCACGCTTGCGAGGGCGTTTGTATGTTCTGAACAGGCAAGCATGACGGACGTCGAACTTGTGTCGGCTTTTTTATTCGGCTTAAGTTATTTTTACAAATGTTTTAAGCTCAGTATCGATCAATAATCCTACTAAAATGGAATATGGATGAACCGATTTTAATGAAATGTGGAATAGCAATAGCTCATACCTACATTTTAGCCCGGAAAATTAAGGACTTTCCGCGGGAATTAAAAAACCTTAATCTGCGAGGACGAAGTCGCGGACGTCATCTAGTTGATAGTAAAGCGTCCTCTAATTAAAATTTTCAAAACATATTTCATGTGCACAATTTGTCCAGTTACAGTTTTAGTATAATATTATAGATTAGTAGGTAGTAGTAGCTAGTAGTATGTTCGAAAACACTTGGTACCTACCTAGTTTATTTATTTGAATAAAAAAATATTCTACTCTATTCTAGTATGTACCTACTCAATAGATATTTTGTTTTTTTTCTTTATCAACCGATATACGTCCACTGCTGGACTGTTTATTGCATGGACTTCCTCAGGCTTCGGTCTTGCGCCACCTGTACCCAGTGGCTCCCTGAGGGTCGCCTGATGGTGTCGGTCCACCTATTACCATACCATTATATACCATTTTCCGGTGCGGAGTCGCCACTTATTATTATTAATATATAAAACTAATTAATTAATTAAATTATATAAACAAATCGTCTTCAAAAGTCTTCAGTCGACCGGTCATTCATTTTACGTTTTTACCCACTCACAAAATGAAGATTTTTAAAGGTGCGATACGTAAATCGTAATACAATAACACGTCTAATCGCCGCCAGTGCACAAACGAGACTGAGTGCGCGCAAACGTGTGGACGGAGACGCAAGCGCTTGTGGCAAATTCCCTTTGGTTTGCGATCAAAAGACCGACACTCGATGGATCGGCCACAAACGCTCGCAAGCGTAGGCAAACCATGGCAAACGCTCTATCCGCACGTTTGCGTTTGTGAAGGTTTGCCGAGGTTTGCCAAGTGTGCGGATGCAGCTTAAGGTTTTTTTGGAAGGCTGCAAAAATTAAATTAACGTAATTGCAAAAAAACTGAAAACTTTCAATCGTCTCGCTAAGATTAACCATAGCTAGAAGAAACCTATTAGGAAATGAAGGCAATAGCAGGCCAGGCGCTCTCCGCATTTTAGAGGTATAAACGTAGAAGTACCCAACTTCGGCTTAGCCCGATGGGCCAATGGTTCACTAAGTGCGGAGGGATAAGAGTTACGCGATAGAAAGAGAGGCAACTTCTAGGTGAATACCACTGTAGATAATTTAGCGATGTGCGACCCGAATTGCACTTTACTGTGCGGTAGCAAGCGTGGGTATTTATTTAAATTATTTTGCAGAGTGAATCTTCTGTATCTACTACCTATTATGTATTCTATCGCCTATACTATTGTGTATTCTATCGCCTACTATTATGTATTCTGTGACATTAGAGAGATGGTATCACGAACAATTGAGAATTCCATGGGTTTACGTACAATTAACAAACATTACCCTCATGCCGGACAATAGTAAGACCCATAATATGCAGTGAAGAGCTCTCAACGTCCGAAGCTGAAAAACATGGGGCTTTCGTGTGTTTTATTGCCCGACCTGGGTTGGCTTTTGTTTAACTTGATCCAATTAGGGGGGATCGAGTTTGTTCGCTGCAATTACGTATGTACTGTACCGGCTCCTGTCTGCGATGAAGTGCAAGGATTTTATTGAATGCATGTTCAGTTTCAAGATAACATGTTACCTTTTCTTTTAATTGGTCTTAGATCTATCTTTTAAATATATTTCTACTAATGTACGCGAAGTCTAAGTGCGACACTGATAATACAAGGATGTTTGCCGATCTTCTTTTCGTTCAGGCATTGCCACGTAATTTTGAACGCGGTTACAAAACGCTGCGTTTTTCTAACGAGGTTACAACTCCAGTGTTAAGAAGCAAACGTTTTTTGGTTCTTTCAATATATTCATATAATTTTAATTTTGTCAATAAATCCAATTTAACAAAATTACACAGGGTTTTTAGATGTTTGCCGTCGGTAGGAAAATTGGTAAAATCACTATGCAATTACATAACATAATATATAATTGCATAGAGAGTTTACCATTGCCTAATGAATCTGTAGGTGATGGCTGATAGGTTTTTTGTATATCCAGCGACTGTACTGAGTACATAGAAAACAAGTATACTGTCCGCTTTTATCGGAAATCGAATTTACTTTAGGGCTTTTCATATTTATTGTGTAGAAGTTGTGTAGTCACGGTCAATAAAAGATGAAAATATCTAAGCGAACCTGAATATTTAAATCTACCTATGAGCATTGAATATATTTAGGCCGGGCTTTCATCTTCTACGTCCATTCACAGACAGTGATGGCAACATTTGTTTATTCAACGCATTCATCGTGCGACGTGTCCTCTAGATATTGGGACCTTTTTCTTTACCTCATGTTTATAAATGTGACGGATTCGTCTATACAATTCCCTTAAATTTTAGCGACGTTAAGTTAGGTAAGTAACCCTTTTTTATTGCGAGATAGGCTTGTGTGCTTGACGATAAATAATCAATGATTAAAAGCATTGGTTGGAGCCCACTTGCCTAGAAGATGCATAGTAACTCTTGAAGGTACTCCAATTATACGTGGCAGGAAACACTGACGCGGAAGGGCGTCCCACACTTTAGCTTTATATGACACTTTCATTTATACAAATCTTCATGGAATACCTAACTTATATGGCCGAGCTCTTTTCGAAGAACTTTCAAAAAGGATCATCGAGTCTACTGCAAGCTGGCAGCTACCTTAGCCAAATAAGTTTGGCTATCCCATTGACATAGTATTATTATGTCAATGGGGCAATGCTGCCATCATTTTGGGTAGTATTGGCGCTGCACTGATACCGATGAGGTATTATTTTATTTTACAAGTAATTAAAATTTAATTGTACGTCGATTTGAGCAATTTCCGCACATCGCTTAGTTTTACGCCCCCGGCCTTAGTCTAGAAAGTTTTACCTTTTCATTCGCTTGCAAAGTTCATAGATCCAGTGGTCGGCGGAGTCAAGGGCTATGTTAATTGCCTTGCAAGTTTTCAGAGCCAGCTGAGTAAATTACGTAGCTTCTATTTGCTTGCTGCTTCCGGCGACAGTAGATACCAGCTAAGTAATATATGAGTGACCTCATAACAAACTTCTGCGATTAAACTGAGGAAAGTAAGTATTTTAAATGAAGCAGACAAGGGCAAGCCGGCAAACATAAATTCTTCTAGTAAATAGCAAGATAGTATAGCTATAGCAACAAAAATTGAATCAGATAAATTGTATAGAACCTGCAAATACTTTTACGGGATATAAAATCCCGTGTTGTCGGTCGACATCAGGGCGACAAAAATAAATCGTTTTTTCAGCATTCTTAAGAATTTAAATAGAGTATAAATGTTGAAAAATGCTATTTTTCAATGATTTATTGGTTACGAATTGATTACGGAACGTATCAGCCGCAAAGAAGAAGGGTTGATTGTATATGTAGTACTTATGTACAATTTCTTATGCTATTTCCTAATATTATTAGGTATATTTATTACATATTATTATAATCTTTTAATATTATAAAATTGCGAAAGTTTGGATGTATGTTTGTTACTCAATCTCGCCGCAGCACCTGAACCGATTTGGCTGAAATTTGGCATATAGCTAGATTATAGACTGGAACAGCACATAGGCTATACTTTTTATCCCGGAAAATAAGAGAGTTACCGCGGGAATCCAACAAACCTCAAACCACGCGAACGAAGTCGCGAACATCAGCTATTAAGAGCTAAAAATCCTTGACCCTTTTTTCCCGTGGGCTGATGAAGACCGCTCTAGACATTTTTTAGCGCGGTGCTGACTGTGAGAAGAGGGTTTAACGGAGATTCCGTCGTGTCAGCTTAACGAGGCATTTTCCCGATTAGTAAAACGGATAAACATTATTCCGAAGAGCACTGGCCGAGACTCAAGATAATAGTGTAAAAATGTTAAGGACTTAACAGTCTTAAGTTCGTTCCAAAACTTTCGTCTCTATCTTTGCTATTATGTATTAAATTTGTAACTAGCTGATGCCCGCGATTTAACACGCGCGGATTAAGGGCTTCTGATGACAGCGATAACAGAAGATTTTCTTCTGTTATCGCTGGTTTCTGATTCCCGCGGAAACTGTTTGTTTTTCCGGGAGTAAAAGTAGCCTGTAGGTTATTCCAGACTATAATCTATCTCTGTGCCATATTTCAGCCAAATCGATTCGGTTGTTGCGGCGTGATTGAGTAACAAACATCCATCCATCCATTCATACATCCAAACTTTCGCATTTATAATATTAGTGTGATAGCGAGAACTGTGATTTGCAAATTACTAAAGTTGTTAGGATAATTAATTAATCCAAGAGGTAGGTAATATTCTGAACGCCTCGAGCTACTCGTAGGAAGCTCAAACTTTGTAGACAGTAGGTATAAAATACATACAGATCGGTGCAATGTTAAGATAATATTAATCCTAAGGCCTCTGCCTCGAATCTTGCGGGTAGCGGGGCGGCAGCGGCGGCGGCGCGGGAGCGGCAGGATCATGCGTAAAATCAAACGGACCGGTCCGGTCCTCGAAAACTACGCCGCGGGGGTAGTCCAGTCAAAACAAGGTTTAACCTCTGGAAAATTGCGAAAGTTTTGAAACTTTGCACATCGAATTATGGGTCCCTGGGGATGAATATACCAAAAGTCCTCATGCGTACGAGGCGAGCTCTAGCGGCAATTAGCGGAAACAGGACTCTTTTTTTGGTTTTTTGTTAATATCTCGAGAACCTTTGGTCAGAGGTAAAAGTTTACTAGGACATAATTAAAGCTTATTAAATTTGCAACAATAATGATTATATACATTTTTCTTGAATTCCTAATAATTACCGAGTTTTAGGCCACTAAAAGATAGCTTTTTCGAAAAATCACGCTAGCGGCGCCCGGTACAATATGGCATTTGTAATAATATTTGACAATCATGGTTTATCATTTTTTTTTTGGGTACCAAGGGTGATTCAGAAAATAAACTTCACAGTTATGTACAAAAAAAAGACATATTGTTTATTAAACAACTAGCTTTTGCCCTCGGCTTCGCTCACGTTAAGTTAAATTTTTCAAACCCCTATTTTACCCGTTGTACCCCCTTAGGGGTCGAATTTTCAAAAATCCTTTCGTAGAGGATGCCTACGGCCTAATAGCTACCTGTATGCCAAATTTCAGCCTGATCCGTCCAGTGGTTTAAGCTGTGCGTTGATAGCATTTTTTATTGTTTCTGTATTTCATCTAAATATTTAAAACGCAAAGGTGACAGACTTACTGACTGATCTATCCACGCACAGCTTAAACCACTGGACGGATCAGGCTGAAATTTGGCATACAGGTAGCTATTAGGCCGTAGGCATCCTCTACGAAAGGATTTTTGAAAATTCGACCCCTAAGGGGGTACAACGGGTAAAATAGGGGTTTGAAAAATTTAACTTAACGTGCGCGAAGCCGAGGGCAAAAGCTAGTTGTTAAATAAACAATATGTCTTTTTTTTGTACATAACTGTAAAGTTTATTTTCTGAATCACCCTTGGTACCCAAAAAAAAATGATAAACCATGATTGTCAAATATTATTACAAATGCCATATTGTACCGGGCGCCGCTAGCGTGATTTTTCGAAAAAGCTATCTTTTAGTGGCCTAAAACTCGGTAATTATTAGGAATTCAAGAAAAATGTATATAATCATTATTGTTGCAAATTTAATAAGCTTCAATTATGTCCTAGTAAACTTTTACCTCTGACCAAAGGTTCTCGAGATATTAACAAAAAACCAAAAAAAGGGTCCTGTTTCCTCTAATTGCCGCTAGAGCTCGCCTCGTACGCATGAGGACTTTTGGTATATTCATCCCCAGGGACCCATAATTCGATGTGCAAAGTTTCAAAACTTTCGCAATTTTCCAGAGGTTGGGCCATTTTTTGAGGTTTTTTGACTGGACTAGGGCGGGTAACGAGCGGTGCACTCCAGTCAAGCGGTGACCGCCCGCGCCACCGCCGCCGCCGTCGCCGCCGCCGCCGCCGCCGCCCCGCTGCCCGCAAGATTCGAGGCAGAGGCCTAACTAGCAACGTAGTCCAATAAAAAAAGACTATAAGTCTATCAATACTAATAAAGCTCCTATTCATGTATACCCTTTTTTACTTATAATAGCATTTCACAAGCACAAGTAGACTATAAGTAGGATTAAAAGATCGTTATAGAAATAATTACTCCTGTATTTATGCCCAAATCCACCTTTATAGTGTGCTACAAGTTATTTTTTAAGTGTAAAAAAAGAAAGAGAAAAAAGAACAATTTCTTAGTTGGGATATCACTGTTCCTATTCTTAAATAAAATGTAGCTTAAGTTACTTCTAGTATCTTCTACTGCCTGTGAAATTCCCATGAAATCCGGTCCAGCCGTTCCCAAGATTAGCCTGTACAATCTGAGATCATTTTGATGAACAGTCCTTAGCCAATACTTAGAGAGCTTGGAACACAACAGTTAGTATAATCCTGTACCTTCTGTTGTGAAATTCCCATCAAATCTAGTCCAGCCGTTCCGAAGATTAGCCTGTACAGTCTGAGATCATTTTCATGAAAAGTTCTTAAACAATACTTAGAGAGCTTGGAACACAACAGCTAGTATAATCCTGTACCTACTATTGTGAAATTCCCATCGAATCTAGTCCAGCCGTTGCGAAGATTAGCCCGTACAGTCGGAGATCATTTTGACGAGCAGTCCTTAACCAATACTTAGAGAGCTTGGAACACAGCAGCGGTAAAGCATTTCAGTTCATTCATGCAAGTGCATGCTCGAGTTCGCCCACTGCGTTCGCATTCGAGCCTAATTTGCATTCATTCCGATCTGCGATATCGAGAGATTCTCAGCCTCGAATATTCAGATTCAGATATCTATCGGATCAATGCAAATTGCAATCCTGATTGCTTCCCAAGCCTTGGGGAATTACTATATATTCAATTATTCATCTTCTATAACGTAAATAAATTAAAACTACTACTAATTATATTTACAAAAAATACACGCCGTCCAAGTGGTTGTTTATGGGCATGGTGCCCAAAACACTGGCGCTATTCCCTCGTTGGATAGCGAGCCTTAGCCGTTGGGCTAAATAAACGCCAGCTCTTTGGACACCTGAGGCGTGGATCAGTCTTTGGGACACGACATTCATACAATTCTTCGTTAGTTATTTATTTAAGTTATAGAAGATGAATAATTGAAATTGTTATTTTCAGAGAATTAACATGAAGTGAATTGGTAAAGTGACAAATTACTGTCTATATCTTTGAGTTTTAAAAGGTCTATGCAGATCATGAAGAACAAAAATTTTTTGATTCCTCCTTGATGTAGATAGACTGCACTGTAATTAACATGACAGTGGTTAAATAAAAACAATTTTTTTTAACAACCGGTTTTTTAGTTCGTCAGAAAACAAATTTGAATAAAAGTAGTTAAACGTACTAGCTAAAAAGCAATATTGTGAAAATTATAGAAAACTAGTTGATGCCCGCTACTTCGTTCGCGTGGATTAAGGTTTTTTAATCCCCGCGGGAACTCTATTATTTTCCTAGACAAAAAGTATATGTGTTATTCCAGACTATAATCTATCTCTGTGCGTTTCAGCCAAATCAGTTCAGTCGTAGCTGCGTGATTGAGTAACAAACATTCATCCATACATCCAAACGTTCGCATTTATAATATTTTATAGTAGGAAGTAGGATTATGCAATATTAACATACAGTTACGAATATCAATCCCAAGACCTTGCAGTAAACATTCATCCCCTTGCAAAGGGATCAAATAGGGGATGAAAGTTTGTATGTAAGCCCGTCGCGATGAACCTAAATCCACGCGGATGGAGTCACAGCCACCAGCTTGATTACACAAAGATACTTTCATCCCCTTACAAAGGGATCAAATAGGGGATGAAAGTTTGTAAGTCCGTCGTGTTGAACTTAAATCCACGCGGACGGAGTCGCAGCCATCAGCTTGTTTATACACAGATACAGGTATTTAAACTTCAGTAATTCGTTTAACTTTGCACGTTTTATTTTGAAACAAAATTATCAGATTCATCCAGCTACAATGTTATTATCAACGAGAACGCTTCGCTGACAATGAAATTAAATCGCGCCGAAAATAAATCCGTACACGAAAAATTCGCTTTTACAACATTTTACTTCGCTATAAACCGACGTTATAATAGCACTTTAGTTCTGTTTTTATAAGCAGTTTTTTTTTATTTCATTTCAATCGTTTGAAACACCTGAAATGGTTAAGCGATTACAAAGTTACAGGACAATAATACATTTACAGTTTGACTGGTGGGAGTCTTTGGCCGTGGCTAGTTACCACCCTACCGTGCCGCCAAGCGATTTACTGTGTAGATACTAGGAGTATGGGTTGAATGTACACTGCCATACCCCTTCCAAGTTAGCCCGCTACCATCTTACACTGCATCACCATCAGGTGAGATAGCAGTCAAGGACTATCTTGTCATTAAATAAAAAAAATATATAGTTACATTACACAAATATATCAACGAAACCTTTGCAAAAGGAGCCGAAAAGAGATGTTAAATGAAAAGGCTTAATAATTAAAAGGAAAACAATATTATAGCACAGGCTTTTATGGAACCATCGGTATGTATCTACGCGAATCTGATTTGCACTTAGCTGGTTTTTTTATTAACTAACTGATACCCGCGACTTCGCGTGGATTAAGTTTTTAAAACCCCGCGGGAACACTGATTTTCCCGGATAAAAAGTAGCCTTTGTCACTCTCCAGGTCCTCAACTATACCCATGCAAAAAATTACGTCGATCCGTAGCTTTGTGGCAGCGTGATTGAAGGACAAACCAACAAACAAACACACTTTCGCATTTATAATATTATAGTAAGGATATAAGTAATTGATCAGTATAAGAGACACTTGGGAACATAAGAACGTTGATTAGAGACACATAATAATTATTTCAAAACCTTTTCATGGTTGTATGTCAAAGTTTTACATTAGAATATTACGGTAATTCTAAAGAGATGGTTATTTGCACAATTGTGTACAGTGGCTTTGTGTCATGTTCTCGGACAAAACAACCCGAGCGTAATGAGTAAATAACCCTACAGAGGCAAAGCTTCTAAGGAAGGTGCATGGTACTTTATACCTATTTTGTTACGGGTGTTACAGAATATGTATAAGCAAAATTGAGCAGAATATTTTTGTTTATGCTGTATGCTATACAACGATTTTTTATGACAATAATAAAACTGAAAATACGTAGTTCAGATTCAGTAATAATAATTTCCCAACCATGTTATATTTTACCCAAAAATGTTATAAAACACATGAGATATAATATTTTTCTACATCTTACGAGGCCCAGCGCCTTGCGGTGCCTCTTTTATTTATTATTACTTTGTGCGCAGATCCATGCCCGGTGTGTATGATTTTGTTGAAAAAACGTTGTAGAGAGAAAAGTTTTCTAAACTATGTACTAGAATTTTCAAAGAACATTTTCCAAAAACGTAGAGAAGGTACAACTCCAAGCTTGTCGACCGACTGGTTGAATCGGCATACACGGCATACACCGGTTTATCACACACACAGGCGCTGCATACTTGTAGATTACTGTCAATATCCTTACTTCCTTACTAATATTATAAATGCGAAAGCGTGTTTGTTTGTTGGTTTGTCCTTCAATCTCGCGGAAACGGATCGACCTGATTTTTTGCTTGGGTATAGTTGAGGACCGAGAGAGTGACATAGGCTACCTTTTATCCCGGAAAATGGATGAGATCCCGCGGGATTAAAAAAAACTGAATCCACGCGAGCGAAACCGCGGGCATTAACTAGTGTGAAATAAACATTTTAAAAAACGGCACGGTCTTTTGAAGTTTTGTATCTGTTCGCTTGTTGACTCATGTGACCTCAGTTAAAGCCCAGGCACAGATGAAAACGGCAAAGAGATTCGATTTACTTTTATCCTGGTGCACTATTTTTATTTCCGCTTTTTAGCAACGAGTTAAGTCAATATTTGCAGTTGATTTGCTTTTATTTGCCCATTGTTCCGTATTCCTCTATTCCAATTGCTTTAAGATGTTCTCACATCGGCTGTTCCTTGAACGATAGATCCTTTAGCTATTTATTGTAGAGCAATTTATTCATATAGATTAAAACTTTAATATGAATTATATTAGAGATAAGGTCACCTTCTGTGTTACACTGTTTAATTAATTATATATCTTATTCTTTTTTCGTGCAATAAAGTTGTACTTATAAAGAAAAATAAATAAAAATGAATTGAAAAGATAACTTTGGAAGATGTTAAGCACATATATATACGTATATAGACATATTTATGGCAAGAAAACTTATTGCCAAGACATAAAGATCTAAAATATCTTAGGTTGAGAAATATTAGTATAGAGAAATATGAATAATGCCGTTCAAGCGGAACATTTCCATCTTGGTACATACTGGAAAGTATCTTAAAAGTTATAGTAGTACATAACATCCCTCACAGCAACAGGAAAATAGATGAACGCTTTCTATATTACCTGAAACAAAGAAAACAATAGGTTTAAGAGATATTCAAATGTATATAACAATGGAAATATTGTGTTTATTTTTTCATTATTTTGGTCTTTAAATAACTATGACATGACTAAAATAACTGAAACCCTCCCAGCCTCAGCGTAAATCTTGATTTCCTTAGTGATGAAGTAACTCTCTTGTCCTGAAACTTACCATCAAAAGTGAGAATTATCGACACCTGCAAGGAAAAACATCGTAACTCAATTTTTAGCGATTTTGAATTACAATTATAATCTTGAGTATTATGATTGTAATTAAAAATCGCTAAAAAGTGAGTTACGTTTTTTTGCTTTGCATTATAATCTTGAACATTATAATTGCAATTCAAAATCGCTAAAAAGTGAGTTACAATGTTTTTAGTTGCATTATAATCTTGAGCATTATGATTGTAATTCAAAATCGCTAAAAGGTAAGTTACGATGTTTTTCCTTACAGGTGTCGATATTATCGTAAAGCTGATCATGAAAGCAATGACATACTTGTGTAAATTAATTCACAACTTACTGAACGTCAGAGAAGCATAGATAGAGAACATATAAATAAAGAGCCAATGTAACTATCTCCAACCAACACGTGAATGAGACTAATTCTCATGACAAAATTAACAGAACTATGTATCAAGCGATTGTCGACCTTATTCTAGTGAAATAAGAACTTTTCTGAGTGCATTTACTAGCTTTGCCGGCAAAACTTTTCATTCACAGTTCACGCACCAAATGTTCAGTGGTGTACTGGGTTACAAGGCTACGTTACATAAGAGGTATTTTGTTAGCATAAATTGTAGAAAGTGTGAGATCGTATTTTGCGGGGCCATTTGGTTTAATTTCTCTTATTGCGGCGGTTTTATTAACACAGGATAATCTAAATATATAAAAGGCAAAGGTGACTGACTGACTGATCTATCAACGCACAGCCTTAACCACTGGACGGATCAGGCTGAAATTTGGCATCCAGACAGCTATTATGACGTAGGCATCCGCTAAGAAAAGATTTTTGAAAATTCAACCCCTAAGGAGGTAAAATAGGGGTTTAAAAAATCGAATTTAACGTGAGCGAAGCCGCGAGCAAATAAAACGCTGTTTAAAGTAAAATGTTGTAGCGATTATTATAGTTTTAAATAAACATCGATGTAGAGTATTAAATTATACATCGATGGTTTTAAATGAACAAATAATTAATTATCGCAGAATTAATTGATCCTTCGTAAGTCCGTACAGTAGATCCTTAATTAATTAATTAAATTAATAATATGAGAAATGTTTGAATAATTTCTTTGAGGAAAAATTAAACAAATATTCTACGAAAAAAGACAGAATTTATAAATTAAGGAGTCTACAAAATTGATATTTTTCAACTGTGTTTTCAATCTACTTATTTTTTGATCGGTTATCTCTACTATATAAAAATAAGTCGGGTTTTCCTTCCTGACGCTATAACTCCAGAACGCACGAACCGATTTCCACGGTTTTGCATTCGTTGGAAAGGTCTCGGGCTCCGTGAGGTTTACAGCAAAGAAAATTCAGGAAAAATTTCAACAATTTAAGAACGCGGACGAAGTCGCGGGCGTCCGCTAGTTTATAATAACTAAATATGTACTAATTTAATACAATATGCTAAAGCATGGGCGTACCCACGGTGGGGCAAGGTGGGGCACTTGCCCCACCCTCTGACTTGAAGAAATTCTGTACATAAAGCTAATTAAGTGAAGTTACAAAATTAATTATTCATCAGTATAAATTCAAATTTACCGCGCGAGACAATGCAGTGTCGGTTAACTGCACCCTTACATAATGCTTCAAATGTCATATCAAGATTTTATTAAAAAAACAGAACCTTTTTGTAGTTATTATAATTTAAGTGGTTTTCTTGGTGAAGCAGAACTGTGGTATAATATGTGGGAACAAAAAAATATGGCACAGAGCGAACTGAAGGAAATGAAATTGGTTGCGCTAGTTAAAGAAACAGCTGTTTTATCCAGCCATAAAACAGGCGCTTCATATTTCACTCGCACAGCCCTGCACAACGTGCACTATCGAAAGGTCCTTCAGCACTTTACGCAGAGTGAAAACTTGGTTACGGTCAACTATGACAGAAAATCGACTTGTCGGCCTCTGCATGATGAGTGTGCATAGGAAGAGGGTTTTAGAAGCACAAAATAAGTTTGAAATCGAAATTTTAAACAGATTTGGCCAGAATCCTCGCAGGTTATTGTTGAAATAAGGATATAAATAAAAAATATTTTAAATTTCTATTATTTGTTGAGTTTCCTTACTTTTGCCCCACCCCTAAGTAAATGCTGGGTACGCCCATGTGCTAAAGAACTGTTTTTCACACATTTTATCAACCATTCAGACAAGCTAAACTTTATTGGCAGGTTGTTATCCGAAAAAATTACCTATCTATTAAACTGTGTCGAGCAAGTAGTATAATGTTATCCCACTATGTCTTGGCTCAAGCCAAATAAATCAATAGGAGCGTAACGTCTTTGATTAGCCTAATTCCCAATACACTCCGAAATAAGGCGAAATTGCTGCTATTTGGAACATCTCCAAGTTCCGGCCTTGTGCTACAAACAAGATGAGCTCCACGCTATGCTCTAAATCAATAATATGGAAATGAAAACACGTTGAGACGAATGAAAGTCTTCAAACTGCGTCTTTGGTTTAGTGCAGCGGTGGCCAACTTGCTACTTGTAGAGCTAAGATCTACTATTTACTGATGAAACCATTTAAGATGTACCGATTTCGTACTTCTTGATAAATGAAACAGTATAAGTTATCTATCTACTTATGTAGTATTTTTTATTTGATTAAAAGGGAAAATATAAAATTATTTCTAAAATTAAAACCAATATAAACCTAAAACCTCATCGATATCACTGCAGCGCAGCATAGTACCCAAGATGCTGGCAGCATTGCCTCTTTGAATGGCCAAACTAATTGGCCAAGGTAGCTGCCAGCTCTTGGATCCCCGGTGGACTCGATGGTCTTTTTACATAGCTCTCCAAAAAGAGCTCGAGCCCCCGGGCCCCAAGGTCTCCACCCCAAAAGGCACAAATATGAAATTACCATAAAAAAATATAAAACTGAATTCTTAGTAACTAGTTACTAACTATTTGTTTATAATATTAGTGTGAGCATTGCGCCTGAGCATCTTCTGCTAGATTTGCTAAGTCATGCCGCGATTGACTCGACTAGTAGCCGGTCTAGTGGCTAGCTTATTTGGTCGTGGATCAGAAGGTTTTGGATTCCGAGATCTCGGTCGGGCCCAAAGGTTGCCTATTGGATTTTTATGCCAGGATTTGTTCAATACAAGCCTGGACTTGGGCAGTTTCTCCCTCTTTTTTTCTTTAAAATATTAATCATGCTATATTTGATTAATATTCTCCTCTCCCCTCCAAATAAGCGGAAATACTTGTGTTAGGAGTGGGTCGTAATAGTGCCACAGGTCGCAATTGTACTTGCGATCTTTCAGTTTCCAGCCCGCATTTTTAACCGTTGGACTATTGAGTCTTTAAAGTCTTTTACTGAGTTGGCGATTACACCACCGAAAATACGAATTTGAGTTAGGTCTCTGTATCATTTTTTGAATTTGAATGTCTGTATGTCATTTTTTACTTAAAAGAACAGTAAAATTTGTTTGTGTATATTGCGGTCTGCGACTTTAATCCCAAGTTCTAACGACGCAATGGCATTGGGAAAATTAGGAGCTTGATCTTATATTGGCCTTCAAACTTCGCCAAAAAACAGGGGATAGTTTTACTGCAGTCCGCATTGTTGGCAGCGTTTCCTGATTCCAAGGCCAAGGTTGGAATCACTAACAATTTGGTAGCGTGTAAGTAGCCTGCCAAGATATTATAATAGCCTTTCCCTCAGTGTCTTCCAGTTTCTACCATTATTTTTCGAGTTAATGCATGTGTTCTTTTTGCTATAATGTAAAGTTTGACTCTTCGTTTGGCTGTAGTTCTTATTGGCAATATCACATATTTCTCAGAATATTTCAAGTTCAAGGTTTAGAATCCCGATCGCTTACATTTTCAATTGTATAAATGCCAAGATATATCTGACCTACCTACTTTTCGCTTCGAGAGCCTTAATACAATTTCTATTGGTTTTCTTCACTTGGAGTCTAGGTATTTTTGCCCGCATTTTTGGCAATGTATTCAGATTTTCGTAACTTTGGGGGGGTTTGTTAAAGCAACGAGCAGTATCCAATTTTTTATATTAGGTATCTTTACTAATATATAAATGCGAAACTGTGTTTGTTTTTCCCACGCAGAAACGGAGCAATAGATTGACGTCATTTTTAAACCGACGCGCGACGCAAAATCGACGGGGTGTTATAAGTTTGACGTGGCTGTGTGTGTGTGTGTGTGTGTGTGTGTGTGTATGTGTGTGTGTTTCAAATATACACAATGGGTGTAATTGAAAAGAAAGTGACATTGGCCACCTCTTATGCATGAAAAACAGAGGTTTCCCCGGGATTTTAAAAAACTAGGTAAGTTCACGAGGATGCGGGCGAAAACTAGTTAAGATGATAATGATAAGTTCAGATTTTGGTCAGATCATATAATAGAATTAAAAAAAAAAACTTTTGTAGCTACAGCAGATAATAATTTTATAGCATTGTTGAAAATTCTCGTTATAATATTGAATTTCGATACGAAAAGGCATTACCGATTCATGAAAGAGCAATGAGTTTGAATGCGAGAAACACTTTAGAGAAAACGGGAGCTTTTATTTATTCCACTGGAAAGCTATGTATGTTATGGCTATGAAATTTTCATCCAGAATTTCTCTATATTGCTAAAATAACTTCGGTAAAAGTGCAAATTAAAAATTTAAAACACCTCCGATATGTTACATCCTAATCGCTGGTCAATAATATAATCCGCCATTTTTTGGCGGCGGCCATCATAGACCGATTTTCATCAAACATAGCTAAGAACACACCCGATTAATTCACCTTTTAAACAAAAAACACGCACTCCCCCTCGTTTTAGCCTAAATAGAAACGATGAAACCGATGCGAGACACTAGCCCGACTTCAACATACGTGTACAAACAAAAAAAGAATTTTCCAAATCGGTCCAGGTCTCTTCGAGTAATCGGGGAACTACATATAAAATAAAAAGATCCCGACGAATTGAGAACCTCCTGCTTTTTTATTTAAAGTCGGTTAATGAGAGATTATTTAGCCCTTGAATACGATTTCATCTGGTTGTAAGTGACGAAACATTTTACACGGCTACATAAATAAATAATCCTGATCGTTCATCAAGTTGTTAATTGAAATAGATTAGCAAAATAGAAACTTCTCTTAAATACATCTAACTAGTGTCGTACTATCACTCCAGTTAATGAACACTTTCAGCTCTTGTAAGGGGTAAGATGTCCATATGGTGCAAGCAGAGATTACAAACTACTCTAGTTTATTGGCCAGCGTCAGCTCACGATAAAGTGGAGTTATTTGTCGGTTATAATACACCTGCTGCAAGAATCCCATCTATTTTCTATTAAGCGCTGAACGCTGAAGGTATAAGACTATGAACTCGGTATTTTTCATAAAGTGGCGTTCAAGCTAGTAGGTACGTTGACCGTATTTTATGACACGATTCAATGATTTGACTAGAAATGTTCCTTAAGATTATAATAAAAATGAATATGAGAATCTGAATTTATACTAGACTAATTTCGTCTAGACAGAAAAGTTCTCCCTACGCAAAAAGAATAAATACATATTTATGCGTTTATACGCGTGAGTATGTATTTTTTTAAACGTAAAGACTTTCTACCAAGTGCAAGGCAAAGTCAAAAGGAAGATTTATTTATTTATTTACTTAATTATTTTTATTTTACACAATTTACGTTAGTCCCTACCCTCTACGCTAAGGAAACCTGAATTGCAGAAGGTCGTTCTTTCATTCCTTGAGTAACATAAATAAGTACAACTACTAACAGTGTGAAAGTGGTTTGTGTGTGTGTGTGTGTGTGTGTGTGTGTGTGTGTGTGTGTGTGTGTGTGTGTGTGTGTGTGTGTGTGTGTGTGTGTGTGTGTGTGTGTGTGTGTGTGTGTGTGTGTGTGTGTGCGGGTGTGTGCGGGTGTGTGAGGGTGCGTGCCTGTGTGTGTGCGCGTCTAAACTTTTTTCTTGTTACGATGCTTTCTGATCCATCAATATATAACCATAAAATACTTTAAAGCTGTTCTCAAGTACCGGACAGCGAAATTCGATCATGGTGTGAAAAACACAACCCCCATAATCTCATAAGTGCAATGCGCTCCAATCCGATTACGTGCGAACGAAGTGGCGTCCATTAAACCCCCACAAAAGTATGTATAGCTTTAAATTGGTTATTCAAAAGCATTGGATTATTTTACGTCATTTTAAATGAAAATAAAAATCCGCAGAGTGCCCAGTTATTTTAAATTTTCAACCATCTATGACATTTGTGTTGACGATTTTTAGGGATCGTAAAAAAGAACTTTTCTACTTAGTTCGTCTATCCGTGCATCACAACTTTTGTGACTTTTTTTGAAATAATATTTGCCGTAGGTACTTGATATGACTAATATTCCACTTTCCCCTCCAAATAAGCTAAAAGGTTATGCTAAGGTTGGGTACGACAAGTATTAGCCAGTCAAATGCAAATCGGACTTGCATACGAAGTTGTTTTTTCTCTTTAAGTTTTTATTTAAAATTCAATTTTTACGCAGTCGGGTTTTTGATTTTTTTATTTTAATATTTTGATTGTATCATGTACATAAACAGAGGACTCTCTCGTTAAGATCGCTCACCCATTAGCCATTCGCAGCCCTAAGTTTTCCTATTCGACCGTTGGGTTAGTTACCGACCATTTTTATTCGACCGTTAGCTACCGACCATTTTTCAGAGCCATGTGTCATCACTAATATAGACTCAGGTGCAGCCATTTCTGGTCAAGATTAGTACGTGCGCATATATCATTAAATGTGTACCAGGCATTGTATTACGTTCAATAAAGGGAGACGTGGTTGCGCACAAATGGCAGTTAAGGAGTTGAGTGATGTTGTCCCGGGCCTACTCTGAATAATGTATGGCACCAATCGAGCTGAAAGCGGTTTATACTTCCCGACGGGCGACGGTAGCTCTTGCTACCGAGGGTAAGGCCGTGCATACACTTAATAATACTTATTCAAGCTTAATTATTAGGGACTAGTTGATGTATAGTATTGTAAACAATTCTTCCAGAAAAACCGACTTCAAATGCCACTACAAAGTAACAAAAAGTAGCCTATCTCCTTTTCCAAGGTTTAATCTAGCTCTATACCAAAATTTATTAAAATTGGCTCTGCGGTTTTGGCGTGAAAGCGTAACAAACAGACGGACAGACAGACAGACAGAGTTCCTTTCGCATTTATAATTTTAAAGTCTGGAAGTCTGGATGGATTATAAAGATGAATGTTATAATCGGAAGTGTCGATATTTCGATCTAAGATTTATTACAGTCTTCTATCATACTGCAAACCAGATACAACAATCTTTGCAATGATTCTACAGCTGAAGCAACTGCAACTAAACAGTACTAAACTGTATAACTCACGACACCAAACGGTGATAAAATGTTTCACTCACGACGCAAAATTCTTCATATAGTTCTTGCAATTCACGAGGGCGCGTGAGCTTTATTTGAGGTTACGTCGTGTACATGCCCAATGCACATTGCGTAAGTGTGCGTGCCTGTCAGGAGCATAGGTGGGAGCGATCAGCTCACACTTATACAGATACGACACACACACAACCATGAGCCACGCGCCATCGTGAATTGCAAGAACTATACCAAATGTTACATTTTGTATCTTGAAGTTGATGTCGTGAGTGTAAACACGCCTTCTAGAATAAAATGCCTAATTCTCATTTCTTGTCTGCGACACGCATTCGTACCGAAGACATTACCATAAGCTCACGTAAACCTTATTTACAGTGGCGAGCAATATTGTTCATTTGAAAATCAAATTGCGTTTTTTTTCCAGTCTTTTTACAGCCCTCACGAAAATCCTCTTATCAAGCGATCTGTTTGCTTAGCCATGACCTATTTTAAAAAGAAACGAAGTTAACCACGATCAAGTTGAAGTTACAAAAAAATTTTAAACACGAGTGGTTCAATGTGTATATTGGAAAATCGTTATTCTGTCATCAAATCATTAACATTTTTTGGTTAAAATCGTTATTCAATCTTCGCGTTTATGTTATTTTATGTTGTTATTATAGTATATGTACATTTTTGACCTATACCACTCTATAATTTAGCCTTACTAACTTTCAAGGGAATCTGGAAGAAACTTCTTTTAGAAGCAAGCTTCACCTATGTCCACTTCTTCTAATATATTATGTCTTTTATCTTGTAATTATTTATATGCACATAAAAACACATTCTTATTAAAAAAAAAAAAGTAAGCAAACTTGCAAATTAACAGTAACTACACATCTCACACGGAGCAATCTGTAGAAAACTAGTTAGTTACATCAGCGAAGAGGTTTAGGTAGGAGTATTGTGAGCCAACTTGATTTTCCCGTGTGAGTAATAAATAGGCTTATATACGATCTCAAATATTATGTCGAATACCTTGGCACGCTCTACAATTTTGTACTTAACATACAGCCTTTACAGCTATTCCTGCCGCCGTGTTTCGAATATTTTGTCACATACCTTGTTTCACGGCTGCCAACCCTGACATAGGGTGATATTATCCTACTAATATTATAAATGCGAAAGTTTTGATGTATGGATGAATGTTTGTTACTTGATTATGCCGCAAAGACTGAACCGTTTTGGCTGGGCAAAGAGATATAGATTATAGTCTGGAATAACACATAGCCGGAAAATAAGAGAGTTCCCGCGGAAATTAAAAAACCTCAATCCACGCGAACGTAGTCGCGTAGTTATTTAATAAAACCGGTCAAGTGCGAGTCGGTTTTTTTTTTTAATATATAGGCTAGCGCTTGGCTGCGATCACACCTGATGGTAAGTGAAAATGCAGCCTAAGATGCAACGCGCTTGCCTAGAAAATGCCTATTCAAATTAAAAAAAGAATCAGGAACGAGGAAGCAAAGCGCTAAGTGCGCGTCCTTGGGATTTCAACTACGGATTTTCCCACGCAATCACACTATCACATCTCACTAATACTATAAAGGCGAAAGTTTGTATGCGTGTGTTTGTGTGTGTGTGTGTGTGTGTGTGTTTGTTACCCCTTCACGCCACATAGCCAGGGCTAAGACATAGGCTACATTTTATCCTGGAAACTTAAAGAGTTCCCGCGAAATTAAAAAACCTAAATCCACGCAGACGAAGTCGTGGGCATCGTCTAGTAATTACCCACTATCGAGAGAGACCCAATCGCCTATAAGTAGTGCATACGGTGGAGGCAATAACGGGGAAATAGCGCAGAAACTCTTAATAAAGAAGTACGACCATTCCACGAGGATTAATTAGCTGTATAGGGGCACTTGTGCTGGGCTTTACGAGCCCTCGAGCGGCCAGCTCTGAAAGCATTCGCGAGGAGTTTGTGGCACTATAAAACCTTCACGGGCCGCCGTAAACACATGCGCTTGTACTTAGGGTTTTAGCACAAGATAGGCGCACTCGTTATGCTCTGAGAGCTAGTCAACAAACATGTTAAACCACACAATCACACTAATATTAGAAAGTTTGTGTGTGTGTGTGTGTGTGTGTGTGTGTGTGTGATTGTTGAAGTCGGGTGGGCTTAACTACAAATCATAAAATCTATGCGCGATGCTCACCATTTAGTGACACATGAGAGACACGTTTATTGCATTTGGGCGAGCATCGCGTATCGGTTTCATCGTTTCTATTTAAGCCACCTGACTTCAACAAACTTGTACGAACTAAAATTATTTTTATACTTTGTAGTGGCGTAAGAAGTCGGTTTTTTGAAAAGAATTTTTATTGTTTACCTGTTTTGTTACTGTAGGATGTAGGTACCCTTTCGTTACGCATGCCACGTCAACTACGAGAAGACTCAATTGCATAAGAAATAATTTCCTAAACCTACTTTATTAATCCAATGTAAGCAATTGTAGTCAGTTTTGTGGACTAAATAAAAAATAAGTAATAGTAATATTTTTTTGGGATATTTTGTTCAACAGCTCTTAGTGTAGTAGGTATATAAACGAAATACTCTCTTAAAATTTGGATGCTGCTTTGTTGCGGAGAGCATTACCGTCATAGCGGCCTCGCAGTTTTATAGCCGATAATATTTATGCTCCCGATAACACGTGAGAGTTTAGCGCGGAATATTTCACCCCTGTGTGTGGCCTTATTACTACGTTGTTGTTTTTGATTGCAAAAAAAAAAAAACAAAAAAAAAAATGGTTTTAAGAAACAAGGTTTTAGTAACTACATTATCAGACCCTGGATATCATCGATATCACCTAGGATCAGAGTACGTGTCAAGACGAATCAAACGAGCGCAAACTCGATGGGGTTACGTCGTTTTACTACAGAGTTCCCAAAGCAACCTTCCATCTCCATCACCAGATCAGCTCCATGTCACAATAGTATTGCATAATCATTCGATAAAAATGCAAAATTTCAGCTCAATCAGAAACCGGGAAGTGGTTCTAATTCAGCTTGCAATTTACGTTAACATTGTAACATTGAAAGTTAAGAAAACCTTGTAAATAGACAAATGGCTCAATATAAGTAGGGGTTATTAGGGGTTCCTTTTCCCAACCTGTAAAGTGTAGTGTTGCCCACTACTACTTTAAGCAGTAGAGCCCTTCACCTATAGTGTACAGGGCCAACGGTAGCTTTGGTCTAACGTGTACGGTGGCCATAAAACTATTTCAAACAGTAGGGAGCCCTGTTACAAAATTTCAATTTGGAAATAATTTCAACTCAAATTAATTACCTAGTCTAGACTATATTAAATACAGACGAAGGAGCCACCTCGTATTTCAAACGCGGTGAAATAAAATATTTACGTGGATAATTCAAAAACTTGCAAAGTTGTTATGAACGAGTTTTGTTTTGTTTTTGGCTAAAACACATTTTTTGCTTTACCAAGAAATAACAAAGACTGTTTTCTTTTAAGGTCGAAACGCAAAAAACGCACGACAGAAATACGTCGTCGTAATAAGTCGTCACATTGAACGCGCGCATACGGGTGTACGAAAGTGATGTAAGGAACCTCATGACAACGTTACACGCAGCGCGTAACTGTTTTTGAGACAGCTGTGGCTTTTACACGCACTTCACATTGTAAACACCTACATACATCCCCCGTAGAGTACGACAAGCACGACAAGGATCTATTGGCACTCAAATGACATTGACAGGAGGTGTGACTACGATTACAGCAAATACAAAGTCATGGAAGTAGGGCTAAAGCATGGAAGTAAGATTGTCTATGTAGTTTGTCACTAAAATTCCAAGTGAGATAATATTATGCGACAAAATTAAGTCTATGGAACGATACGTGTAGCTGGACCAGGAATATGATATTTTAAATTTGACAGTATAAAAGAAGAATGTTGTTATTTGGTGTCATTTGACAATTTGAGCTTGAAGTTGATAATCGAATAAACACTAACGGCGATGTTTTGTTTCACTCACACTTACGTGATGGAAAAAAACAAAAATCCGATAAAATATAGGTGTTCTCAGTTTCTATTTTAAGCTCGCTGCATACATAACGTGCACGGGACGGGACGGGACGTGGACGGGACGGGACCTGGAGTTTTGGAAATATCGTTTCATAGAAAATGTATACGACTGTGCATACGTCACGGAGCACGGACGGGACGGGAACGTGCCACGCGCGGAACGGGAAAAATATCGTCGGCGCAATTAAAGCCAATTCTTCAAATGAAAAATCCATCTTTCCTTGTTCACATCACTAGCACGTTAGTTCTGAGTTATTGCCACGTTGCGTATGCATTAAAAATCCCCGTCCGTGTTTACTAACCACGTTCGGCCCCGTCCCGTCCACGTCCCGTCCCGTCCCGTGCACGTTACGTATGCAGCGGCCTTTAGTCAGGGTTTCTTGCTTTAGTACTACTTCCATGTAAAAAGTCGTGTCGCAAAGTGACATTTCTAAAGATCACGGCGTTAGTTCCGAATTTGACCACGTGCTTAAAGATCCGTCTCACACTTTGAGTATTTAAATAATGATATAAATACTCAAAGTTGTCGCACTATAAGTATTTCAACTGGATCGCGAGCAAACAGTTTTTACGCCGCGCTGATGTTACATGTTGTGAGGTTCAAGCTTTAAATAATGGAGGCAAGCGGACGAAAAAAGGTTTATATTTGCCCGGATTTCAGAAGTTTCACCGCTCAAGTTATACAAATTCTTTCCTATCTTCCATCCAACTTGTAAAAGGACTTTTTGGAAAGTTTGAGTTACCTGCGTTCCCAACTTGTTCAAGTGAGATGCTGCGATGAGCGATGAATATAATTTTGGTGAGACGAGAACGCTTCGAAAAGTCATTATTGTTCAATTGTTCAGGTGAAATTGACAGATTTAAAATGTGTACAAATGGACAAAAGTTATTTGTTGAAAATCTTGAGGTAGTGGGTACGACAATAGTTCAGCGGGTGGAAATCGAACCGTCGACTTTTTAATTTTCAGTCCGCACCTTTTTAACCGACTTGAAAAAAGGTAGGTTCTCAATTCGTCGGTTTTTTAAATGTAATTTTATGTTCCCCGATTACTCAAACACGCCTGGACCGATTTGGAAAATTCTTCTTTTGTTTGAAAGTGTATACCTACTTCCCAGGTGGTCCCATGGTCATCAAGTCAAGTGATGGTCCCAAGTGATGGTCCCATCTGATGGGATCCTGGAGAATCGGGGGAACTCTTCAGATTTTATAGGTCCACTTGATATACTTTGTAGTGACGTTTGAAGTCGGTTTTTTAAAAAGATTTTTGTTTAGATCATAATCGTTGCGCTGTTGAGGCTTCAACTGATGGTAAAAACAAATGCAAATTACGTTTCGATGAAAAACCACGAAAATGCAAATGTTATTTTTACATTACACGCACAGCGACGTTCTGTCTATGTTACTTTGATCGGGCAGTCGTGAAATTACCTTGTACCTGAGTGTGCACACTGAGTTATACACCACAGAGATACAGACTTCACAGCAGTAGGGCTAATACAAGTTTTAACAACACATCTGGATAACGATATTAGATTTCGTGTAATGTACACTTATAAAGACTTGTCCTGACTGACTGATCTTTCAACGCACGGCCTCCTGAAATTATGACAATAGATTCTTTTACAACGTAGCGCAGGCACCCACTTGCAATGTTGTAAAAAAAGGATTTTTTGAAATTTCGCCCCCCAATAATGATAATTTGTATGAAAGTCCGATATTTTAGAAGATCCATGAAATTTTGTATTTAGGCTTTTGACTGAAAATGAAAAAATACGTATTTCACATTTTTTGGAAGTTCCATCCCAAAGGCAAATAAATCAAATAGGGGATGAACGTTTGATTATGAAATTCGTGATTACTTAATTTATATCCATGAAACTTGGTATTTTAGCTTTAAATTTTCAATTTGTTTCTACTAAAAGAAGCATAACTACACCCAAAAACTTTATTCCACGCGAATGATGTCACGGGGACAAAGGCTAGTGAAATACTATAACGTCAAAATAAAATGTATTCTTCTCGATAGTTATAAAATTACATGGATTCCAAGATAATAAACTGTCAACCTATATTTTTTATACTGTTACTTCAGTGGGCAGCCGAGACCACGTCATGGGTACTGAATTTCCGCGATAGGATGGCCCGGCCACTGAATTTCATTTTGTTTGAGGCATTTTTGCGGCATATCATCGCCTCTAGTAACTGGCACCTCTATGTCTATGCACCATCCACGTAAATATGTTTGCCAATTGTGAGACGCGATGAAATTGGGTCTGCGAAATTATGTTGGTGATAAGAAACGAAAGTCAACACGGGTTTTCTTGGATCACATTGTTGATGTCGGTAAATGTTTTCTTGGAGTTAAATTATAATTTAAAAATAGGGGATGTTGAGAATTAGTTCGTATTACGAACACGAATAACATTTCGTAATGTTAGAATTGTGGTTATTTTGAAAAGTACTTTTAATAAGAAACCGGCTGTAGCTCTCATTTTAATTGGTGTAAGCTCGTCTAATTTAGCTGAGCTAGAATCCTTTCATTAGCGTGACACGTACTAGACACTAGTTAAGTTACATTTTAGTACCTCTGTAGGTAAGTTTAAGTGCATTTCTTTATTTTTATGCATATTATGTAAATGAATAAACGATATTTTATTCTATTCCATTCTTTATTTCAACACATTCCTTACAGAACCGAAAAGATTTATTTACAATACAATAAACAATAAATAGTTTTAGTTCACTTTTTGGCCACGACGATTCTCTTTTTGAACAGACTCTAAAAAAATTTTTTTTTAGTTTACAATACAATATAAATTATTAAAATAATAGCTATGATTGAATGAGGAATGTGCTCAATCTAAAATTATTTCTAGGTAAATATCAAAATTTTGTGCAGTCCAAGTTAATGGAGTGTGGCGCATTCGATACAACCTGGAGTTGTATGAGATGTTTAATGAGCCAAACGTTGTCCAGCACATTAAAATCGCAAGATTGCAATGGGCTGGGCATGTGCAGCGAATGGATGATCATCAGCCCCCAAAAAAATTAATGTCGTCACACCCAGACGGGTCACAGAAACATTGGTCGGCCAAAACTTCGCTGGTTGGATGGGGTTAGCCAGGATGCAAAGCGACTTGGCGTGAGGAACTGGAAGGCGAAGGCAAGCGACAGGGATGGATGGAGGAAACTTCTGGAGCAGGCCCGGGCCCACAAGGGGCTGTAGCGCCGCTGATGATGAAATATCAAAATTAAACCCGAATTTAATTTGAAATATTTCAAAATACATACTCCCAAACAGCTTGTTTGTAAAAGCCCACATTGTTGTGTTTAACTATTTCGAACAAAGGTAGTTAGTCAACAATCTACGTTATGTAGCCCAATAAGTGTTACCATCCTTGCCAGTTTTCATAGGATTTTATGATTTTTTTTTTCTTTTCGTATATTCTTCGACTTTGAGTGTCGAGGTTCCCTAGAGATATTAATCACTTCACGAAGATGTCAGACCGCGGTATCTGTTCACTATGGTTATCTCAAAACTTGAGTGCGTAAATAAAAACTGAAAAGGAAAAGACAAATCCAATAACCTAGAATTCTGTTAAATAATATTGACTTAACATATCTCGTAAACGGTCACTCAAAATGAAAAATGATAAGAGAAATCTACCAACAATTTTCAAATACCTATTCAATGATACCCCACTTAATTACTTCGTCGACTTTCATTTTTTCTTTTTCACAATATGGCGTCTGATGGTCGCCATATTGAATTTTCATTATTGTCAAGTCATCAGTGACACTCGCAAGATTTAACACAAATCGATTGAAGATCAAAAAACTCATTAAAATCGACTTACGCATTTGGTCTCCAGAGCATCACAAACATACATACATACATTTAATACATAGACTGATAAACACATTACCCTCCTTTGCGTTGCGCAGTTAGGTAAAAAGAGGCTTTAAATTCTGCATGTCCTGTGAAAATTATGGCGACTCTACGAGTAACTTTGTAAAATTTTAACAGAGTTCAGTAGTCTGAGGTGATTGCTAATTAATTTATAACGGGGGAAGCCGCCCGGCCGTAAGAAACTCCGAAAACAAACTCCATAATGTTTCATTTTACAATTCGGATGCTTCAAAAGATTTGTTCATTTCTGATTTTGTATTTGATCTATTCAAATACTGAGATTTAATTATCTAACTTTGAAAGGAGCAACAGTATCTTTGCAAACCTGTTTATAAATAATGAGAAAAGGTTATATTCAATTTCTATAAAAGAAATCTATGAGGCAATGGAGTCTACAGATAATTATGTAACGTCTTGCCCGCGACTTTACCGCTATGAGCGGTAACCGGTCACAGGGAAGGGCGAAGCGCGGCGGGTGGCAACATAAATGAATGAATGTCTCTAATTCATAACAGTTCAGGCTTCGGCTCCATACTCATATCACAGAATACTTTTTTATCTGGTGGCTTCCGCCGTGGCTAGTTACTCCCATACCATTAAAGAAGTGCCGCCAAATGCTTTAGTTTAGGTACAGGGTTGCGACGCGTAGATGGATTTGGGCTTAATTATCTTGGCTTGGCTTATAATTATACTAGTTTTTGCCCCCGCGACTTCGTCCCCGTGGAATTAGATTTTGGGGTGGAATTTTCAAAAACTGTGACACACGTACTTCTTTATTTTTAACTGAAAGCTCTAATACCAACTTTGATGGAAACAGCTTGAAAAATGACGGAGTTTCATATAAACTTCCATCCCCTATTTAAACCCCTTAGGGGTGGAATTTCCAATAATCCTTTCTTAGTGTGCACCTACGTCATAAAAGGAACCAACTGTAAAATTTCAAGTTTCTAACTTCAGTAGTTTAGGCTGTGCGTTGATATCTCAGTCAGTCAGTCAGGACTTTAAATTTTATATTATATAGATAGCATTCTTTGTCTCACGTGAAACCAGATATCGCGTGAACAAAATTGTTAGGAATTACTTGGGAATTACTAACAAAAATGCGTTTTTTTGTTTGCCATCATAATTGCCTATATTTAAAATCTATGTTCTTCTTATAATAGGGCGTAGGAAAAAAGTGACTTATTTTTAATGGTTGAACGATTTACCTAAGAAATGAAACAAATTATTTATTGATAGGCAGCCATTACGCTGTGGAAAAACATGATGCAAAACGTACAGGTAAAATTACTTCGCCATTAAAGACTAGAAATAATATGGATTTTAACGTACAGCCTTCGTACAGTGTTCGAGTTCTTCCTTTCGTTATAATTATATCAGAACCAGCTCAAGAAGAAGCTCGGGTTTTGAACCAAGTGGAGTTTTAAGAAATAAAATTGTAAAGAAATCTAGTCTAAGGAATAAAACGAAGAGCGAGTTTTTTAAAGAAAAATAAATAAGTACTTATCTAATTTAGATCAGGTTGCCTTCACTAAGATTTTCAATATTATTTTTAGGAAGCTTTGCTAATTTAAAAATGTATTTTCTTTTTTCTAAACTGGAAGTCATGCTTTCGTCCATCAAATTTCTTTGATAACAGTTACACGATTACGCTTCAATGCAGACATCTTTCATAATAACAAACACACCGGGGCGAGCGACATCTCCAAGGTGATATTTTTATTTAATTATCCTCGTCTAACGTACACAAAAGGATAAGCCAGTTGTAACAACGTAAGCGAAAACGGATCTTAAGCCCGCCGTTGCAAAACAAGGAAAGCCACAAATAAATACTAGGAAAACTCGGGAAAAACTCTACGATAACAAAAGAACAACAAAAATAAGACCCGTTTAGAAATATAACATCTTAAGTTTGTGTTTATTTTCTTCTTGAGCCTGAAATACATAAGGAGGTAGACGTGGCTTTTATGACAAGTCCACCAGGCGTTTGGAAAGCAGAATCTACTGAAAACCTGGGTGCTTCAAAAAGCACTAGTAGGACAGTTAGGACTAGTAGGACTAGTGGGACTTAAGTGATTGTTGAGTGTTTGTATTAATAGGCGGAAAAAGACCTCCACCAGATCTTTATGAGGTCTTCTGGTGTTTGCTGGACAGGATTGCACACGAAGAGTTAAGGCCCAGTGCGCAAAGAGAATTTGGTCTGAGAGCATTTTAGACATACTGTAACACGTAATACGTATACATAATATGAGGTAGTGTTTTTAGAGTCAAGAAGACTCCACGGAAAACAGGGCACCCTCTCGCGGTTTAGGCCTATATAACCAAGATTTTGTGAGGCCATTGGAGGCGGACCTTAGTCATGGCGCACTGTGTATGCTACGGGAAATTGCTTGGCCGTATGTTCCGCGACCAATGTTGTATCTTCCACGACGACCAATCTTGGCCTCAGCCGCGTAGTGCGAGGGAACCCTAAGGTGTTTACCTTCTTCTTATAGATTTATTTGTCCAATAACCGGGGTTCGTGCCCAATCACGCCCCAATACGTTGGAAGCTTGCGTCCAGTCCTAAATAAACTTATATGGGGCCACTAAACCCCCCCGAACGTCCGAATATGGGTCCAAGATATGCCCTAAACGGGAACATTCAAACAAAGTATTTCCGTTATTGGTTTACGATCGTGGGGAATGACTATCGTATAGTTGGAGCTGCAGTTCATGAAAATGATGATCGGGGTTATTGTTTTACTGTTTCGCAGGATTATCTATTTATGTTAAAGTGAATGTGGTCCATCCTTATGAATGTGAAAGTGATTGTTTGGTGGTTTGTCCTAAGTTACGCCTCAATAGAGAAAGAACTTGAAGAGTATAATAGGTCTTCTATCCCGGAAACGAAGGGATATATTAAAAAACCTAACTTTAACTTTGTGTCAAGCATTTCTCGTGGCCCTCTATTCCATTATCCCGAGGGTGTTCGGGGGTCCTAGGGGATGACAAAGAAATACAGCGGCTCAAATTCGGATCTCTTCCTCCTTGATAACATACGTAAGGGACGTTATTTGCTTCCTGTAAAATGTGTAAAGCCCTTGGAGATTTAGCTAAGATCCCATTTCCTAGATAATAGACCTTATTTGGACTGGCTTTTGTCGGTCAGATTAATCGAAAACTCATGCATCGAGTAACATTCTTGCAATCTCTATCTATTTAAAAAGCTTAGCTCTATTTTTATCTATACCTATTGACTAGTGGTTCGCCCCGAACTGAGACATCGCGATATCCCATAATTCCCAAAAATTATATATTGTAATAATGAACTTTTAACATTAGACGCAATAAAAAAAAAAAAGCTGACATAAAACTGTTTTACTGACACAACGCCATCTATTAGCATTATTGTGAAGCTATTAGCATTTAAAATTAAATAATTTCGTTTCTTTATAACATTTATCTAATTTTAGTATTTGTTGTTCAAGTACAGAATATAACTGAATTTTCAACCAAGTTTCACGTTCTAATATTCAGTAATTCTTGAAATAAGTATTCAGTAATTCTTGAAATATGGCTCAAATTAAAATCTCCACTTTGAAAGCCCCCCATTTCGTCAATTTTAAGGGAAAAATTAAAAAAAAAATATTTTTGTACTCTGATCAAAGTCGTCTTTAAAAAGATATATTGCAAGTCTATGTAACGCAACAAACAAAATTTTACTTCAAACACGCTTCTATGAGAGCCCCCCTGAAATAAAGCTTTTTATATTTTTTTATACAATGTTCGGCTGAAGGCCATCAGTTTACATATTATATTTAAATTTGAAGTAATTACGTTCAGTAATTCAGAAGTTATAGGGCTCTGACAGACATTTGGACGTACACACTTCTCTGTCCAGTACAGACAAGCGCCCTAGTTGACTCAGAGAACTCGCTTCGCTCGTTCAATAAATAAAATAAAAGTGTATATTTGATTACGAAATAATTGCCTGTTCATAAAAAACTTTTCCTACATAATAATAATTATGCTCTTAATTATGTAATACATTTCGAAAATCCAAACGTACATCCCTAAAATCTTTGACTGCACGTTTGGAAGACAAAATAAGACAACAGTTGTTTGTCAAAGTGGCGAAAACTGATATTGAAGAGACTTTCGCATTGAGAAGACTGCATCAAATCATCCTAGTGGGTTTAATAATATCTAAATCAATCTAAAATAAGTACATATAATATGTTTAACAAATCACCAAAAATTGCAATCTTGCAGTCAATTTCAGTAACCATTAGTCAAAAGTAAACTTAGATATAGTACGTTTATCTCAGCAAGTTACGGGCGCTTTACTAGTGGTTACGTCGTGTACAAGCACATTGCGTAAGTGTGCGTGCCTGTCAGGAGACCAGGTGGGGGCGGTCAGGCGCGAGCAAGCTCTCGCTCACACTTATACAGATACGACACACACACAAGCGTGAGCCACGCGCCGTCGTCGTGAATTGCGAGAACTATACAATACATACTGCATAATACATAAGTTAAATAAGAATCAAGTATATATAAATCGAGTTTCACGCCTGTAATTCCGCAGACTAAGCCATCGTCTCGGCTTAAGCCAGCAATACAAATACCTATAGATGTTTTAAAAGAGCTTTCACTGTGCAATTTTTCGTTCTTAGCCTCAACGTAAGTAAAGGTTATCTTAGCGACCACACTCCACTGAACAAATGTCGCTTCGATTTTTAAATTAATGGTTTTACATCGAAGTGATAAATAACTAATTTTGTAGAGATACATTCGTAGTACATTATGGTGTAGGTACACCATAGGTAGAAGGTACATTTAGTATAAACGTTTCGTTTGTGATAGTAAGACAATTCTAACTAAATACTAGTAACTGTCTCGATGGTCTAAAGGTTAGCAAGTTCGACTGCGGACGATGAGGTCCCGGGTTCGATTCTCGGGTTGAACCAAAAAATGGATTGGTTGTTTCTGTTAAGAATTTCTCTGTATTCGCCCGGAGTTAGGAAGTTGGCGGTGAGTCATCCCCGTGCCTCGGAGAGCACGTAAAGCTGTCGGTCCTGCGCCTGATCTCTCTCCGATCGTGTCGGATTTCCGTCCCATCGGACTATGAGAATGAGGGAGTAGAGAGTGCACCTGTGTTTGCGCACACACTTGTGCACTACAATATCTCCTGCACACATGGCTAATTTCTGTGGAGATTGGCCGCCGTGGCCGGATTCGGTCGGGAGGACATTATTATTAAATACTTACTAGTATTGTGCTAGTTACAGCACAGTAGTTACCTAATATTAAAAATGTGTGTCTGTCTTCTCATTTAAGGTCGACATGTAGGAGACCTGTGCTTAGAAGTCGACTGGCGATAAGCTGCTAGCATTTCCAGGTCTCTACTGCTAGCTCCGAATTGATCTTGATTGACGTGGCAAGGAGATAGGTTGCATTTTAGAGACCTAGGATACTTTTTATCCTAGAAAATCTTAGAGTTCCCACTGGATTTACAAAAAAATCTAGATCTAGATAGAAAGTCACTAGCAAACAAAACTGGTGCCAGTTTTTTTTTTGCTTCGCACTGATAATAATTTTTTATATGCAAAATAATTTAGCAATAGATTGCGTTGTTGCTAAAATTAAATAAACATTCCGAAATTGGAAACAAAATATAACCTTTTAATTTCGTTTTACTAAAACGTCCCGAGTCCGTTTGCAGCAGCTAAACATATTATTTTTTCAAATACAATTTTTTTTTGTACATTTAATTAAATACGGAAAGCCATTTCGAAGCTTCGCAGAAATACTCGTAGCGCCAGTGTTTACGAGATTCCCGGGAACGACTTTTATGGAAGTTGGTTACTCATTTGCGAAATACGAAACGGGAATATTTCAACACGAAACAAATATAATTACAATGGTACTTAATTAATTTTATAGGGATAAAGGTTGCCTAACTTTTTATTTAATGTTCTGGATGTGCGATATAAAGACCTGAACAAACGTTATTACATATAAGTTAGTTGCCAGAACTCTTAACTCGTCAAAATTACTACAGAATGTAAACAACATACTTAAGAAGCTTCAGTAGCACAACGGTTAAAGGTACGGAATGGAAACTGAAAGGTCGCCGGTTCGTATCACGCTTTTGTCGTAGCCACTCCTAGCACAAGCTTTCCGCATATTTGGAGGGGAGAAGAGAATATTAGTTAGGTTCAGGCATTATTAATATACTATTATATTCTTTTTATTTATTTTTGTGAAAAAAAAATTAAATAAACAAAACAGGATCACATTTTTACATTTTGTGGCTGCAAGTTGTTATTTAGTTAAATAAGAAACTAAATTCAAAATCAAATGATTACTACTAATAAAGTGTATTGTAGTATTGGTGTTTTATTACATTTCCTTGAAGTTGAACTAAAAGTTCGTGAGAAAATCTGGTATTTCCGTAAGTATGTATGTTTTATGTTACTGCACCATGCTATTAATTTGAATAATATAATTGAAGTTTTACATTCTGACCTAAACAAGTATATGGAAAAAAAGAAAGTTTACATTAATTGAATAAAAGCTTTGACTGATTTATAGTTAGCTTACAGCAATAATGGTGTCATCATTACGATAACTTTAAATCCTTGCTGTTGCTGTTGTAAAAAGTTGCTGGACTTAAGACAGTTAGTGAGACTAAACGATAAAATCGAGGTACTTAATAAATCGTGAAAAGTGCTATAGTTCTTACAATTCACGAGGGCGCGAGAGCTTTACTTGTGGTTACGTCGTGTACCTACATTGCGTAAGTGTGCGTGCCTGTCAGGAGCCTAGTTGGGAGCGGACAGGCGCGAGCAAGCTATCGCTCACACTTATACAAATACGATACACATACAACCATGAGCCACGCACCCTCGTGAATTGCAAAAAACGATACTTTATTACTTTAAACTATTAACTAAGCACGAACATTTTAATTTCCGACTATAAAAAGGTGAAGTTAACGCCAATGTATGAAAATGACAGGAGCTGAGCGTTCCTGTCATTTTCATGTTTCTTACTAGCGTTAACTTTACCTTTACTTTTAGAAAGCTAAAATGTTCGTACTTAGGCTACAGGACACATGAACAAACTCCAGTTAAAATAATGAAAAGCGTCGAGATAGAGGTGTCGTTGGATTATTTTTTTATTTTAATCAGTACAGTACTGACCACATAATTCAAAGAACCTATGGTCGTTGGTTCTTAAAATGCTGGAGTGGCAACCTCGCACAGGAAAGCGCAGTGTAAGCAAAATCCCCATTTCTTTGAGGTATGGACCGTATGGACATTGAAATTCGTTCAAGAGACCTTCTTGTTTTTCTAAAGTGTTATTTTGAACGATTACGAAGCCCCAAATGGTGACAGTGACTACGCTATACGAAGCCGAGGCTTATATATTTCTGTATAATATACGTATTGCTGCGTGTTGTACTCGTAACTTTATTGTAAGCCAAAATGCACCACTTACCGAGACTGTCTGTCTATGCATATTTTGTTAAACGGAAAATCTTTGAAGTAAGGCAATCTCAAGCCGAACGAATTGTCAAATGCTATGAACCCATTTACATTTTCCTTTGGCAAGCATTTTTCTTTGAATCCGTAAATAAGTTGAACAAGATTTTTATCTTCAACTTTTAAACACTCTTTGAAGGATTTACAAATTGTTGTTGAAGCATGGTTTATATTCTTTTTCATTTTTTGTGATTACGAATAAAATTCCTATATCAAGTATCTGTAGCACCTATCTTGAGTATCCTTATCCTTACTAATATTATAAATGCGAAGGTGTGTTTGTTAGTTTGTCCTTCAGTCATGCTGCAACGGAGTTACGGATCTACTTGATTTTTTGCATGGGTATAGTTGAAGAACTGGAGAGTGACAAAGGCTCCTTTTTTCAGTTTACTTCAAGAATTTAAGTAGTTCCCCTGTCTTATCATCATCATCATCGTGTGTGTGTGTGTGTGTGTGTGTGTGTGTGTATGTGTGTGCGTGCGAGAGTGCGTGCGTGCGTGCGTGCGTGTGTGTGTGAGTGTATGTACATTTCCATTTGCTACTAATGTACTATGTGTAGTGTGGTCTTATATTGTAAAATGTGTTCCAAATACAAGGTAACTCGAGATACAAGTAGCTTACTGGGTTCTCGAAGCAGGTGGTCTGCGGTTGCGGTAGGTGCGAGAACGTGGAGGTGGTAGATAGAGTTACATGTGTCGGCGATGTTATGTGGTGCAACATCCGATATTTTGTGAGATATACAAGTAAATAAAATAAAACTGTTTGTCTGTGATTTACAACTGTTTACCGACTTGCCCGCAACTTTGTCTGCGTTTTAAAATCCCGCGAAAACGTTTTGATTTCCCGGGATGAAAAGTAGCCTATGTCACTCTCTCAGTCCAAGTTCTCAACTACAGATATTAAGTATACAAGGTGTTTGTTAATGTGTATAACTTACCAGCAACCACCCATGCACTTTGACCCTATAAACACAATGGCGGTGGTAAAAAGTAAAACTTTCATACAAAAATAATTAATTAATTAAGAAAAAAACATTTTGGAAACCCTAACTAGACATAATAACAACACGCCACATAAATCCCTTTCAATTCCTGATTCCCTAGTACAAAAAAGTTCGATGTTTAGAAAAAGTCGTAAATTCTTACCGAGTGCCGCGCACTTGATGTCACGTGATGTCTTTTCGGAATAGGTAGGTAAGCGCGAAATCACTGACGACCTTTGCTGACGACTGACAAGTCGACCACTTTGCCTCGTTACTACGTACACTACGTCAGTAGTGGTGATGACCGGATAACGAGGTCTAGGTTCGATTCCCGGGTCGGTTCAAAATTACACACGCCTTGCCTTATTGGGTTTCTGACAACAAATTATCAGTAAGTATCGGGCTGGAGTTAAATTACAAAGTTGGCGTTGTGTCACTCCCGTTCCTCGGAGAACATGTTATCAATGATAAATTTTAAGATTAATTAAAGCCCACCAACCGCAGCTGCAGCAGCTTGGAGGTATGGATGTACTTGGATTGGAGGGTCTAATTAGGTTCATCTCTAAATAACTTGCGAGTGGCACAGGTCTCCCTTCCAGATTGATTTAGTTTAGACTCAAGAAGCTCAAACAGAGCCGCCCCTAGTTTCCTAACTCTAGGCCGGTACTGGGGGTTTCTTGGCAGAAACTCAACTCTAAAAATGTTATGACCGACTACGCAGGATCGAACTCAGACCGCAGCAGATTTGCAACCGAACATGTAAACCACACACTCCTCACAACACTCACAAACTGACACACATGATTATGTCATAAATACTCCATTCCACAGTTCACTTAACAGAGACGCAATCGATAGTTGATTATACCGCAACCGTTCACGTGCAACTGCGTTGTAAATTGTAATTCCAAAAAAATTAAAGCCGCAAGACGAGTGTTGCCAGTCATGATTTTAATTTTACCCGTTTTTCTTAAAAAAAATCCCTTTTTTTTATTCAATGACAAGATAGCCCTTGACTGCGATCTCACCTGATGGTAAGTGACGATGCAGTCTAAGATGGTAGCGGGCTAACTTGGAAGGGGTTTAGCAGTGTAAATTCAACCCATACCCCTAATCGGTTTCTACACGCCATCGTGCCGGAACGCTAAATCGCTTGGCGGCACGTCTTTGACAGTAGGGTGGTAACTAGCCACGGCCAAAGCTTCCCACCAGACCAGACCAGAGACAATTTAGAAATTATAAATTCCTAAATTGCCCCCGCCGGGAATCGAACCCGAGACCTCCCAGTTATAAGACCACAACGGTCACCACTGCGCCAGGGAGGTCATCGAATCCCTAGTCCTAAAACAATATTTTGACTTTCTTTTGGCAAATAACTTGTAAAATGAAAAACTGAATACTTTTTTAGGTAGCAATTTAAAAATTACTTATTAACAAAAGTGTTACATTTGAAAAGCCACATTTTCATCTCAGGAACGTACCTAACATTTGGTATTTACTGTTAGATTCCAAAATTATTAAATGCACTCGCAATTATCACCAATTCCTTTAAAAATAGTTAAGCAAAAATCTTGCATAATACATACAAGTATTTTGTGTTGTTTTTCCCGAGGTAAAGGCAAAATTTCTAAAGACAAACACTATCAAAAAATATTATTTTCTAAGTCTCCTTATTTTCATGGTGCCCTAGTATTCCACGTAATTTTACGATACACCAATATTACTTTGACGCGCCGTGCAAGTAAAGGCGAGGCTACAAACAAGACTTGCGGTTGCGTTTACGCAACGAAAAATTTCATCGCATAAGACATCGTACGAGAAAACTCTGTCCATTAGTTTAGTTTCTAATGAGACATGGACCACACTAAGTACTTTAGTAGAAATTTATCTTTGTATTCTTCCATTGGTTTCTCCCAAAGGACAGGACGTTCCTGAATCAAGAAAATCAGATAATCGTTATCGTAATTAATCATCTTGACATGCACACGCTGGGAAGTGTGGATACCGATAGAATAGTACAGATTTTTACGGTGCACAGCGGACATTTCCACGGTGCGTTGTGCGACGTCTATGATTTTTACAATACTGCGACTTCGCACCCCAATGTGTGCTCGGCCTTACCGGCGGGCGCCGCCGCCAAAGAACGCCGCCAAAGAGACACCGCCCGCCGCTAGCTATTTCGAGCAGCGGTGAAAATCACCGGTGATTTGCCATTCTCCGGAGATTCACCGGAGATCTCCGGTGAATTCGAATACAGATTTAGCATCAATTAAAATGTTTTTAACTGTTAATGTTCTAGTACAATGCAATGGAATTTTAAGCGCATCGATATTGTGTGAACTCAAAATGATATTAGATGTATTGTAAAGGTTTTAAATAAAAAAAATATTAAGAAAAAAATATTTTACTTTATTATGATAATTATTATTTAAGGAGGTAGGAAATAATGATAAAGTAATTGTATTTGAATAAATGTTATTAAATAATTAACAATGTTGATCAACAAACTTCTTTTTATTTAAATAATAAAATTACTTGAGTTATGATTCAATAATAATCGGTTAAACACCGATTACTTTCACCGGAGACTCACCGGTGATTCTCCGGTGAAAAATCACTTCTCCGGTGCAAATCACTACGCCGAATACCGCTCGCTTTCAACTTCAATGCTAGTAGGTACTATGTTTGCACTGTACTACAAGCGATAATAATAATTATTGTATCGTTTTGCAATTGATTTATTATTAAAAATTTCACACACATTGTTCATTCACATACAGTCATTGTTAATCAAAACCACAACGCGAGATATTAATTACCTGCAAATAAAGAGGCGGCAGTCACTTTATGGATTACGTAGGTACGGACTTTAACTTATGGAGTCCGAAAGTAGTCGGGAATATTCTTGCAAAAATACGAGATTTCTAATCGGTTTTCACTCTACTGAACAAAACTACAGGTTACAGGTTTAATTACATGCCGATTAATGGTTAGGTATCGCATCTGGAATATTTTATCGCAACGTTATAGCATAGCAAGTAGTACGGTGTAGGCCTACAAACATTCATTCATAGTTTTATCGTTGGCAGTTCATTGCCATTGAATCAGCTGTTTTAAAGGGCTGCCACCGATACATTTATGGTGAATTTTTGAAGTCCTCATAACTTGGCCAGGATATGAGCTACACGTCTCATGATATTTTTTCATGTATCTATACACCGACCCCAACTTATAGGTTTCGGTAGGATAGGGACATTAACTAACACCTTGTATAAGTTTACATAAATTCCACTAAGACCGAAATTCAACCCCTTAAGAGTGGAAATCCTTTCTTAGCTGATCCCTACGCCCTAGAAAGAACCTATCTTCCCAAGGTAAAATAACAACAATTAAATTTTCTAATACAAACTCTCACCCCCTATTTTATCACCCTCAAGGAGTAATTTCCTAAAATGTCTTTACAGATTTTTATAAATAGGTAGTATTAGTAGTAATATTTAGTAAAAGTTACATAGACTTGAGTTTACATTATAGGTATGAAAAATACTGTAATTTTTTTAAATTCTGTATTAATTTTACCAATGATTATTTCATAACATAACGCGTACCTTTTGCGTATAGAAATAAAAACATTTAAGGTACCTATTAGGAGTAAGGACATCTTATTGTTTCATTTGCCTCTTTTGAACCCCGGAAAGGTTATAAGGGTTTTAACCTTTCCGAAATTATTTGTCCATTCGTTAATTATCTTCTATTTTAATCTCGTAATAGATGTCCGTCCTAAACAAACACGTTAGGTTAATACCTTGAGACCGAACAAATGTAGGTCTTATAATTATAATGGATAATGGATTAGATACCAGGTAATGCTTAATTTTCAAATTTTAATTATACTGGCCCCGCGCCAGCAGTTAATATTATTTTTAGTGATCCGTACAAAAGTACCTAACACAATATAGGTACTGTAGGTATATTTTAGTAAACAAAATATATACATTTTCTAAATCTGTACAATGAGATGTATCATTTGATACCAACGTAGAAAGGATTAACTCACCTCTTTTTCTTCTTATTTCTTATAATCTTTTTAATTTTATTTTTTTCTTACCACATTATTTTATGTTTGTCAAAGGAATCGCTTAACCGACAAAGCACCATCACAAACAAACAATTTATAGAGTTATAATATAAACTAACTTTTGCCCACGGCTACACTCACGTTGAGTTCGATTTTTCAAACCCCTATTTTACCAACTTAGGGGTTGAATTTTCAAAAATCCTTCCCTAGCGGATGCCTATTGCCTGCGTCATAACTCAAAACAGCTATCTGATTCTGTATGGCATACAGTCCGATTCGTCCAGTGGTTTGACTTGTACATTGATAGATCAGTCAGTCAGTCACCTTTTCCTTTTATATATTTAGATTAGGTAATTTTTGCGGTTTGTAAACAATTGAAATCCTAATTTGAAAAACATATCAATTTTGTCTTTATATTTTAAAAGTACTTACTTCTACTTACGAAGGATAGCAATAATTGTCAAGATGGTGCCTCAACCCCTTCATTATGCAAACCTCTGCTTTTATTAGTTACTAACAAAGAACGAAGTATATCAATGTAAGTCGTGCACAAATGGCCGCGACCCCAATAAAGCTATAGGTTTGTAGCAAACCTGAATCGATATCCAATACCTAAATATTAATTACGATATCGACTGTCCCCTTTGTCGTGGGCTATAAATTCATACCGAATGTTTTTACCCGATTGGGCGACGTAAAGGAAGGTTATGTGTTTATCAGTCTATGTATGTATGTATCTGTGTTTGTTTGTGGCGCTCCAGAGACCAAACGCGTACGCTAATTTTGATCATTCTAACGTCAATCGATTTGTGATAATCTTGTGAGTATCACAAAATACACGACAATAATAAAAATTCAATATGGCGACCGCCTTATTGTGAAAAAGAAAATGAAAGTAGACGAACTATGTTAAGCGCGGCTATTTGAAAATAACCCTATGACTAGTTAGGTATTTGACAGTTGTCAAAATATGGATAGAATCGAAAATGTAAAATGTAAGAAAAACATTTGTAAAAACCAGAAAATAAATCGGTCTAAAAACAAACAGGTTATACGCTGTTTTACTGAGACTGTATTCGTCTCTTTCTAAAGCGAATTTTTTTATGGAGAGTGTATGGTGCTACTGAAATGTGACGTCATGTTCCAATAGCGCTCTCTTTTTTTATCAGGAAACTTAAAAGCTCTATATTTTCGAGACTAGTTAAGGTATTAAAAAAAGAAAAATGACACTGTGTTTTATTAAAAGCATTAATTTTAAGTATATAATTTTTTTTTGTCAAATACCCAATTGGAATCTAGATTCGATTGCATCTCCAGAGGGTTATAATAGGCGTAACGATTTGTTAAGTGGCCTGGACGGTGGGAGTCTGGAGCGGAGAGTGGAGCGGAGAGTGGGAGATTAAATGACAACAATATTAATGACGGAGGCGCGCAATTAAGCCAGGGCCCGCCGCATCAATCACTACTGGAAACGTATAGGGGATCTGACTTTGTTGCTTTATTATAGTGCTCGATGTTAAACCGTGACGGTGGAGCTTGGTAAATTAATATTTTTAGGGTTCCGTTTCCCAAGGGCTATTTGGTTAAATAGGAACCATTTTTTTTATTCGTTGACAAGATAGCCCTTGACTGCGATCTCACCTGCACTGGTAGCATGGGCAGGAGATAAAAGTTTTATCCCCCGATTTTATCCACTGACTGGGGATAAAATTATATTTTCCCTATGCTAAAGCATGGCGACAGAGGAGAAGGCGATGTATATTTCTATAAGTATATCCACTGAGTGTTATTTCCACCGCTGTGCCCATGCTCGACGGGTGGATAAAGCTAAGCGAGGGGATAAACGTTCTATCCTTTTTCCGGGGATAAAAATTCTCCCGCCCATGCTACCAGGGCTGATGGTAAGTGACGATGCCATCTAAGATGGTAGCGGGCTAATTAACGGGTATGGTAGTGTAGATTCAACCCATAGCCCCTAATCGGTTTCTACACACCGTCGTGCTGGAACGCTACATCGCTTGGTGGCACGTCTTTGACGGTAGGGTGGTAACTAGCCACGGCTAAAGCCTCCCACCAGACAAAGACCTTTTGCTAAGTCTCTATCTACTATCTCTCCTTCTAGCACAGGCCTCTACAGCTTCAGGTGTTATAGAAGCTAATTTTTGAACTAGCTTTTGTCCGCGGCTTCGCTCACGTTGAGTTCGTTTTTTCAAACCCTTCCTTTACAACCTTTAGGGGTTGAGTTTTCAAAAATCCTTTCTTAGCGGATGCTTACTTAAAAGCCAAAAGCCTGTATGCCAAGTTTCAGCTCGATCCGTTCAGTGGTTTGAGCTATGCGTTAATAGATAAGTCAGTCAGTCAGCCGGTCACCTTTTCCTTTTATATATTTAGATAACAACTAAATAATCATCGAAATAAAACATTTTTTTGCGTTCGAACGACTTCCAGTGGTTTTTGCTTATGGTGAGTGAGCGTTGTGTTTTTAAGAATGGGAGATCTCGAGTTAATTTCCCGGCAGGGGCAAAATGGGCAAAAATATTATGCCTATACTCTGGTCTACCGTCAAAGACACGTATCTATCAGCTATTGCTATGTTGCGGTCGCTTATTATATGCAGTAGTTCCGCTTATTATAAATTCAAATTCAAAATTATTTATTTCATGTACGCTAACTTGTAACTCTTATGACACGTCAAGACTCTACCACCAGTTCGGAATGCAGAATCTACTAAGAAGATAAAACAATGCAATGCGTTGCCCGCCCTAATTTTTTTTTAAATTTTAAACTTTTCGTCAGGATCTAGCAAAATCATTTAAGGTAAGAAAAATCAGAGGTATCAAGAGGAAAGTAATAATATGTGTTTATATGCATGACAAAAGAAAAGAAAAAGCGCGATAAACACGTAAACAAAAGCTTTCGTTTCATTCGTTTTCAAGATGTGCGTCTTGTCGCCGGCTGATTGATGGAGTGGGTCGGGGCTTAATTGTGCGGCACGGATGCTTACCTTCTTGTTACAAACATCCTAATAATATTATAAAGCCTATTAATCCTATTAATATTATAAAAGCGAAAGTTTGTGAGGATGGATGGATGTTTGTAACTCCTTTACATCTATCTCCTTTCCATCTATCCATATATAATTGGTCCAGCTGTTCCCCATATAAGCGGCAACAAACAGACAGATAGACAGACAAAAATTTTAAAATTTGTTTTTTTTTGTCATTAAGTAGATACCGTATTTACTTACATTTGCTTTTAGTAAAAGTCTATTATTTTGATATTACAAACAGACAATTTTATTCATATGTACTTATAGAAGATGTATAGATCACTAAATACAGTAACACAAAATATCTATGACCCTAGGAGTCGAACGACATCTCTTTATCGTATTAAAATAAATCATTCGCGGACAGCGTAATAGTTTGTTGATAAGTTTTTTCTTTAATCTGAACAAAGTAACGATATAAAGCAGTTCAAAATAAAAACGGCCATCAATATAATAAAGAGCATAAAATTACGTTACACGATCGACGCTTAAGTATTCCCTCGTGTTATTAATTTTTCAACGCTACATTAACTTTTTCTGTAGCAGCTCGCTGTACCCAAATACGTTACACGGTATAATTGGAAATAAATTGAACGCGATCAATCAAAATCGCTTCAATTAAAAATAAATTAGGGCGTTAAATCTAAATATACTAGTGGTTCGCCCCGAACTGAGACCTCGCGATATCCCATAATTCCCAAAAGTTGTAATTATATATTGTAATAATTAACTTTAACATTAGACGCAATAAAAAAATAATAGTTTGACATAAAACTGTTTTACTGACACAGCGCCATCTATAGTGAGCATTATAGTGAAGCATTATAGTGAAGCTATTAGCTTCACAATAATGCTAATAGATGGCGCATTAAATTAATAATTTCGTTTTTTTTATAACATTTATCTATTTTAGTATTTGTTGTTCAAGTACAGGATATAACTGAATTTTCAACCAAGTTTCACGTTCTAATATCAGTAATTCTTGACATATGGCTCAAATTAAAATCTCCACTTTGAAAACCCCCCCCATGTTGGTCAATTTTTAGGGGAAAATTAAAAAAATATATTTTGTACTCTGTTCAAAGTCGTCTTTAAAAAGATATATCGCAAGTCTATGTAGAGCAACAAACAAGATTTTACTTCAAATACGCTTCTATGAGGAGCCCCCCTGAAATAAAGCTTTTTATATTTTTTATACAATGTTCGGCTGAAGGCCATCAGTTTACATATTATATGTTAAAATTTGAAGTAATTACGTTCAGTAATTCAGAAGTTATAGGGCTCTGACAGACATTTAGACGAACACACTTCTCTGTCTAGTAGGCAAGCGCCCTAGTTGACTCAGAGAACTTCGCTTCGCTCGTTCAATAAAAAAGGAAAAGGTGACTGACTGACTAACTGATCTATCAACGCACAGCCCAAACCGCTGAACGGATTGGGCTGTTTGGCATACTGAATAGCTATTTTGATGTCGGTTTTCGCTAAGATTTTTTTTTTTAAATTCAACCCCTTAGAGGGTAAAATAGGGGTTTGAAATATTGAACTTAACGTGAAAGAAGTCGCGGCCAATAGCTAGTAATTAAATAAATTATTATCAACTAGTTAATGCCCGCGGTTTCGCTCGGTGGATTAACTTTTTAAAAAACCCGCGGGAACTCTTTGGTTTTCCGGGATAAAAAGTAGCCTATGCCACTTTCCCGGCCCTCAACTATTTACCTATGCAAAAAATCACGTCCATCCTTTGCTTTGTTGCGGCGTGATTGAAGGACAAACCAACAAAAAAACACACTTTCGCATAATATCAGTAAGGATGACATTTCAATAATAAATGGCCTTGAGGTTTGGTTGCATTATTGTTACGTGTAAGGAACGGTCATGCAATAATTGCATTTTAACAGAATTTTCTGTTTGTGTCTTGCTCAGAAAACATGTAAGCAAAATAGAAATACGTACTTAGTCTTTTAAGTGAAGTTTTATGCCAAGAGATTCTTACTGAGGAATATTGTTAAGATATCATTAGTGTAAACGGACATTAGAAGTGGAGAGCCAAATGTCAAGATACATATTTATTTGCTGTGAACTAACTTAACTGTTCGGAGCAAAAAACCTAAATGTACATCCTTAACGAGTAATAATGACTCTTGTTTATATTGTTCAATAAAAAAAAGTGTTGTGCACAAAAAACTGAATAGAAACCTTTTAGCTCGGTTCATCAGCATTGTAGATTTATTCGCAACACATTGCTGACTCAGCGATATAGCGTCACGTGCCGATTTTGCATATTTTTAACGACTATTTTTTTTAATTATTTTAATGCTTTTGTCCTAACTCATCCTCGTGGACTCAAATTTTTTAAAATCCCGCGAGAGTTTTAATGGTGACCATATACGCTACGAGAAATCGTTGCAATCAGACTGTACAGTTCGAGCGGTACAGTTTATCGTACATGGCATACAAGCTATATACGCTACGAGAAATCGTTACGATCAGACGGTACAATAAACGGGCCGACGCACACGTGTCAGCGATGGCTTCGACGGACGACGTTTTAGCAGTTGTTGGATTAATGTTGTTTATTTTTTTTACAACAGCATCTTTGTCAGCACTAGGGTCTATTATTTTTAATTTTTCAATCAGCTTAGTGAACGCCGAACGTTTTAATTCACGATTGTGATACTCTTTGCCTTTTAGTATTCCAAAGACAAGGTTCCTGCGATATAATTCAATAAACTCTTCTAGCCATTCGCAATTAGTTTGAGACGCCATGACGCGTGCGCACGTCCACCCGAACTGCGACTGACGACAAAACTGAACGAGCGCATACACGTTACGATCAGTCGGCACAGTTCTTCCGATTCCGATTAATCAATTGAAATTTTTGTATTGTTCCGTTCGACTGCACAGTCTTAAAAAATCGGTCGAAACTGTACAGTTTTATAACATACATGTAGCGATTTATTGTTACCGTTCGAACTGTACAGTCCGATCGTAACGATTTCTCGTTGCGTATATGGCCACTTTAAGGTAGCTTTTGTCACTCTCCAGACGCCCTAGCCATATTAAAAACGTGTCGTATCGATTCTCTTTCCATGATCGCTATCGCTGTAGAGCAGGGGTTCCCAGTTTTTCTTATCACGCTTCCCTTCTGCTGGGTCAGCATGGGCAGGAGACAAAACAATTATACCCGATTTTATCCAATGATAAGAGATAAAATTATCTTCTCCCTATGCTATATATTTCCATAAGTATATCCACTGCGGATATTATTTCTTTCGTTTTGCCCATGCTCGACGGGTGGATAAAACTGACTGTGGGATAGACATTTTATCCTTTCCCCGTGGATAATATGCTCAACCTGCTGAAAGGATAGGACATGTGATGAAAAACTTTAGGAGCCCCTACTTTAGCGATCATAGAAAGAGAATAGATATGACAGGTTTGTAATATGGCTAGGACGGCTGGTCCTCAACCATACCCCGGAAAAAAAAAACGTGGATCTGTTGCTCCATTGCTGCTTGCTTGAAGGACTAATCCTCTCACTTTCGCATTTTATAATATATTAGCTGATGCTCGCGACTTCGTTCGCGTAGAATTAGTTTTCAAGATCCCGCGGGAACTATAATTTTTTACGGGATAAAAAGTAGCCTATGCTTTAATCCAAGGTATAATCTATCTTCGTTTTAAATTTCAGCCAAATCGGCCCAGTAGTTTTTGAGTTTATTAATTACAAACATACACACAAAAATACAAATCTTTCCTCTTTAATAGTAGTGTAGAAAAAATAAAGGTTCTAAAATCTGAATTTTCTTCGTTCAACATACTGCTTCTTATTACTTCTGTCAGGTATATTGTTTATGTTGGAACTTGGAACCAGTTAAGTACCTGAAAAAAAAAGAAAAAATACATTTTAATGAAACAGCTATTTTCCGAGTATTAACTTCATTGTACTTTACTAATGGATGATCAAACAAATCTTAGCTTTGTAATAAGGGAGAGCATTGTTATGAGCTTTTAATTCAAGGAAGGTTTTAACTTCGTCAGGAGAAAGGGGTGCTATGCCTAAGGTTACGTATGTGGGTGGCTGGCCATTGACTCCACATGCCACTAGGATTTAAATTTTTAATTTAATATCACACTAATATTATAAAGGTAAAAGTTTGTATGTGTACATGCGTGTTTGTGTGTGTTACTCCTTCACGCCACAGTGGATGAGCCAATTTGGTTGAAATTTGGAATTGAGATAGCTCATACCCAGGATTAACACATAGGCTACATTTTATTCCGGAATATTAAAGAGTCCCCGCGGGAATTAAAAAAATCTTAATTCACGCGGAAAGTCGTGGGCATCGTCTAGTAGATATGTTTGATAGTTACCCTTACGTTCAGATGGTGGTTTGTCTGACGTGTTGTGTTTAAATAGGTTAGATGTGAGGACAGGGGCCGTTATAGGGGCGGTTGGAGACGGCTTTAGGTAGGGTTTTAGTGTTTTTTGTCTTTATAACAGACAAACGTAAGTCTGTTTAAACTCATAATAATCATTCCGTTACCGGGTAAAGAAGACAATATGGTCAGGTTTCATAAGCTAAAGTAGAACAAAACAGTAATTTTACTAAGAACCTTCTGTCACTTGGAACACAAATTGCTTCCCTTTGAACTCCGTAATGCTTAAAGAGTTGCAGAGTCACTCGACTTCGCAGAAACGATTAGCGTTTATTGCCTACCCCTTTTACCTTAGTTAGGCGTCAGTACTAAGTTCCCAATATTTGAGACTTGGACGCAAATAACGCGACAGCAGCGCGTCTCGACCGCTTTATATAGCACCTTTAGAATTAAAGTGACGTTATTCAAAAATTGCAATCTGTGGCATGTGGCAAAAGGTATATTGTTGAGTAAATTCAAATGTATCTTAAGGTTTTAGACTTGATTCGTGGTTTAATGACATAATTGTGATAAAATTATACGTACCACGGTAATTGTTGGTAAGGTTCATTTTATTTTTTATTTTAACGCTAATAATCGAATACGAATACGATCAATCGAATTTAATCTGATACTAAACCTACTGCTCACAACTTTGGCTGGCTGCGTTACCCTTTTGTGAAATGGCTATAGGCAAATAGACCTAATGAGTAAGTTATTGTTTGTGTGCCGAGTTAGCGCAATTATTGCAGCTGACTGGATCAATGTGCGCACGTAATTTTGCTGCAAATCAGCCGCTAACTGAATACGTCAGCAACCTGTAGCCGCAAACTGCGTACTTTTAGTTTAAGAGCTCTATTTGAAATAGTATAGGCGCTAAGCCATGGAGCATAATGTCTTGGTAAAAGAGATTGTATGGATGCGTTTGAAGAAGCAATAAAGTATTGAAACAGTGGTTCTGAAGACCCGTTTTGTCAACCACACACACTGAAGTTTGACGTGCTTCATAAAGATTCCCTATATTACAAATCGCATGCGATTAAGGTTTATTTGACGATGTTCGTTGTAACGTGTGTTCCAGGCTTAAATCTTTTTTGCAGGACAGTGTCTAGGAAAGGCGTTAGTGCTTTTGCGAAAAGACTAACAAAAGGCTAACAATAAGTCGCAGCTTTGTAACTGGTTTTTGTTAAAACGTGAAGCTAAGTAATTGGAAAAGTGTTTAGTTCGATTTAGCAAATTTTCGCAACTTCCAATGCTTTAGAGCATTTAACCAACAAACAAGTATAAATTGAAAATTTAAAACACCCCCGACATGTGAAATAAAAAAATATATATTATGTATATTTCATTCGCCATTTTGTGGTGGTGGCCACTATATTTATTCTACTAGTCAAGCCCTTTTTTTGATATTCATATTGAGGGAGTTGTGAAAAAATATGTAATCCGCCATTTTGTGGCGGCGGCCATGTTGGACGTTTTTGCGTCGGGGGTTAAAAAGCGTACCTATACAATTTTTTTTACAACGATCATAACCAACTTTCTTAAAATAGGATAGATAGAGATACTGGAATTAGTAATTCACACACACACACAACACGCATACAAATTTACATAAACAACATTTTTTACAAAAAAAAAACAAAATTTTACATTTTACTCCGAAGCGGAAGCGTTTCTATGTCCAAATTGAAATTCAAATTATTTGTTACTAGCTCACAACTGAGAATTGAAAATACTGAGAGGAAAGTAAGGAGAGTCAAATCCTAGTAATTTAGGGGATTGCCTGATATAGAGGACATACTAGCAGCTCTAAGATTTCACAGAAAATCCTTGGACCATGGGTCTATTTAGGTAGGTACTCGGTTTTGTTTGAATCATGTGATTCCATTGATCAAGAGGATTACAGCCGAAAGCTCAGTTCGATGGACATCGCTGCCGACGCATAATTAATTCCCCCCCTCTCTAATAACCCTTTTGAATTTGGGAGCAGGGTTACAAAGGCAAACAAACATATACGATACCACTAAAATACCACGTATGAATTGAGAAGCCTTTTTGAAGTTGGTTAAAAAATAATATCCTACTAAAACACACTAATGTTATAAAGGCGAAAGTTTGTGTGTGTGTGTGTGTGTGTGTGTGTGTGTGTGTTGGTTACTTCTTCACACCTCAACGAATGAACCGATTTGGCTGGAATTTACACATAGACTACATTACACACACGCGCGGACGAAGTCGCGGGCATCATCTTCTAGTTTATAATAAAGTGAAAGGTTATTTCAAAAGGAGTTTCCAATGTAAAGGAACGTGTAAAGGAATATTTAACCTGCATATCAAAGTCGTGGGAGGACAATGTATGTCCGGCATAAACAGAGTTCGTTCACTCGCGACCCACGCTGAAATGATCCTTTTAGAGTCCTCACAAACGAAAGACAAAGTTCGAGCGATCGGCGAACTGATTTATGTATGTAGGGTTAGCAAAAACACATCTTCGTTAAGACTGGATCATTACTATCTAAATCAGTTCAATAATTCGTATCATTGAACCGCTTCATTTGAATCATTTGGATCACCGATTCTTAACTAGAGCAGAATGTATATTCTTGCGCGATTTATTGAAAATTAGAAAATTACCTCATATCGCTTTTAACTGACCTTTGTTACGAATTTAATACTATAGTATAACTTTTAAATAATATTAATAATAAAAAATAAATAAATACAGGACACAATAATGTCATGGTTTATCATTTAAAAAAATTGCAATTTCCAATACCCATAGTAATTTCCGATATTTTGTATCTTTCGCGTTTTTCGCATTTCGTTCATTCGTGTCAGTGAGCGCATCGACGTTCTGAATCGTACAATTTTGTGTAGTTTGCGAATAGTAGTATCGTCGAGAAAAACGAAAACTATTCTCACTCTTAACCTTTTCTTGCGATCCGGCAGACTGTCTTGACTTGTCACAAGAGTCATAGGTTATTCTTACTTCCTTACCAAAATTATAAAGTATGTTAGCTGGAGAATGACATAGGCTACTTTTTATCCCGGAGAATCAGTCTCAGCAGGATTTTAAAAACTTGCCACGCGGATGAAGTTGCTGGCATCAGCTACTATATAATAACATCCTGAATTTTGTCATGGTTGTATTTAAGGAGCAAAACTGTATGTCGCGTGATCATAGGTTACTGACCCGATAAAACTATCGGCCAATCGAAAGTCTGTGGTCTGTGGGTGTCCTTAAGTTATTCCTTAGAAATATTCCGAACTGTGGTGTCTCATAAGGGGTATATGACCGAATGTTTTTGTCATCGGCTAACGACGAGGTTTTTGTAAAGGTGCCTGCCTCAGGTCGCGAATCACGATGAATCAACACGCTAAATTATATTGCTAATAGCTTTGTTATTACCGTTTCGTTCAGTCTTTTATCAGATAGAAGATGTTTAGGATGCTAATATAACAAATAATCTTAAATACGTTATATCTCAGTTTAGTAAACTCATACGGATAACGGATTTTTATTTCGTTAGGATTAGATTGCATTAAGTATAAAATAAGATTAAGTGTTCAATGGATTCTTATTTCAAAATTGTTGCAATATACGACTTGTCCGTTCCACCTAAAATAATTCTGTTGTTTCTACATATTTATTGGATCGTATCAAATACTAAATAAACCAAATAAAAAAATTTAATAATAAGTAGGTACTTAAATAAATAAACATTTATTCAGCTTAACACAATAAAAAAAAAATACAAGCCTTGATTAACAATTAACATTAGTAGTATACTTACACCAGCCGTGAATCGAACCCGAAACCTCCCGCCTTCAAGGCTGGCATCATTTGCCGAATTTCAACAGAGACCTCGTCGAAAAGGTACATACCAACAGCTTTACAAAATGTGAGTTTACAAATAAGTGATTTATATCAGCCACGTAGGATCTTGCACCCTTCCCTGATGTGGAGGAATTTGTTCCAACAAATATATTTCACGCGGCGTATAAAAGAGTGAACTTTTAGCAACACAAAGACTGAAAGTTCCCCCGGGCCGCGCGGGACCGATCTGCTATTTTATGTTCACACTTTGAAAGGGATTTTTCACAAACTATGCATGAGAGACACCAAGAATATATTCAGCGAGGTTATTTAATATTCGACGTCATCGAGCAATACGGCTAGGGGTAGACATTTTTTTATATAAATAGTGAACAAATGAGCAGGCGGGTCACTGATGTTAAGTGATAACCGCTGTCGATGAACATTTGGACCACCAGAAGCCAATGTGTTGAAAGATTTTCAGGAATTTGTTGAACCGCCTCTTGAATGACCCTATGTTGAAATTCAGTGGGAACACTGCCGGAGAAAATGGGTCCACAAATTGCATAGGCCTGGAAAAAAAGCACAATGGGTGGTCAATGTACATCCAGATGAGTGCCTGATATACTTTATGCAAAAAAAAATGCGATACTAGCTGCCTCTCTTGGATTCACCGTGTGAAATTCAGACATACAGAAACTCAAAAAAATTTAATGTTCTGTCCTACACAGAGAAAATAACAAGTCAACACTTCACGCAAACTTTATCTTCTAATACTATTGTTTATTTGACCCAGTGATCTTAGTACTTTGACAGAGGGGAACATTTTATAGCTTCCCTCCATAGATGGTTCTGTTTTTATTTTGGAGCTTTGAAAGAGACGTATTTTCATAAAGCGATGCGGGTTGGCGACATGTCTTTTTTCTATTGTTGGAACGTCTGGTTAATGAACTTTAATTTTAATAACAATAAAGTTCATGAACTTCATGAAAGGATCTAATCATCCTATTGAATGAATACGCTTCATCAAATTCTATTATTTAGAACCTTTATTCGAACAACGATAAACTCTTGTGATTCTAATTAGATATACCAGCACGGTACGACCATTTCTCATTTTAGTGATAGAGTCTGTCCATCTATCTGTTTGTTGGCTTGTAACCGCTCAACTTTACTGCTCAGCTCTAAGACAAATATTTAAACCTTCGACCACACACACACACACGCACGCACACACACACACACACACACACACACACACATACACATACACACAAACACACATACACATCATGCACCCAGTGTTAATATGTTATAAAATTATATGTATTATATAAAATTATATTCTTGTATCTGGAAGGAACTATCCTCTGCAACACAGGTTGTCCTAGCGCAGAGGGTAGGGACCAATAGAAATATGTATGTAAATCTTTATGTCAATAAATAAATTCTTATTCTTCTTATTCTTATTCTTAATTTAGCCGGGACGAGCCTTTACGCAGATTTAGTACTGAATATATTCTGCCACTTTCTGCGGGAGATGAGGTAATCACGTACAGCCTACGTACAGCACACATTTACTCACTTCCGCACACTCTTGTAAAAAACTTAATGTCTCTACGAACGCACACTAACTCAAAAGCTGTCATACTTAGAAGCTAACACGTACGTTTGTACATGTACTTCGGCAGAGGGGTATGCGTGCGCTTGCCAAGTCCTGGCTAAATGATCGAATATTTAAACAGACGGAGGGACTTGGCGAAACTATAACTATTTCTTATAGTTTTATAGTTTTACTACGGTACCCGAAAAAGATACTGCCCATGAAGGGGTCCGTGATTGAATTGAAGTTGTTCAAAAATTCCTTAAAAATTAGAACTCTTCTTTAGTATTCCTCTATCTGCTTGCAAAAGTCTCGTCAAAATTCGTTCAGAATTTCAGATCTTTTTCAACACACTTGCTCATAAAGGGGCTCCACTCAAACTGTGACTTTTGATTACTATTATTCACAATGTGAGTTATATTTTTTTTTTTTTTTTTTTTTAATTTTATTGGTTGAGTTGCTGTGTTCTTAAAAAAGTTTCTATTACAAAAAAGATCTGTTCAATATTTATAAAAATATCGTGCTATTTATTGCTTGCTCATTTCATACAACTTCGTATTTAAATAGATAATTTCAACTTGTACGTGTTTAATAAATAAAACTGTCAGTAACTTTTTTTTTTTTTTTTTTTTTTTTGTAATAAAGAAAACTGGAAATTCCCCATTTTGTACGTGGCTATAAGAGAAAAAAAAAAAAAAAGAAACCTCATTCTTTTAGTCTTTAGTCTATGGCCATTAAAGGTGCGCGCGCATTCCGGAAAACTGATTAAATCAAATAAACACCTGAATAGGCTGTATGGTCGTCGATCTTTGCCTGCCCTCAAGAGCATCTCAAGAGGGCGAACAAAAGAACAACATTAATTTTTCCCGCCATTGCGAAAAAATTTTCACAACTCGTTTTCACTGTTTTGTACCATAATGTACTATTTTAGTATTATTTTCTTCACAAGTGTGTTGAAAAACGTCGTATGATACACGTGTATATTGATGATTACCGTCCTCGGCTACCTTAAGACCCTCACCTGATGATAATAAGTGAGGGGACTAGATTCTGTTGAATCGTTACGAAGTTACAGGCGTATCTTTGTAAAGCGTTGAACAAAGGCTTCAGAATATCGCGCATCGTGTGGGAGCTATCTACTATTTCATGTTCACTTTTGAAAGAGAATTTTCACCAAGCATGAATGAAACGTAACATAAACACGAGAAATATAATAACTTTGTTACGTACGAGGCTATGAAAAGTTTCTTCGGTTGAATTTTTCAAAAAGCGAGCTTTCGATTTTTATTAACAATTTTAGGTACATTTAAATTATAACAATGATTTTTCCTTGTATGTGATTTTGAAACAATTATGTATGTGGAATTGCACGAGCAAAGTCCCCTTTTGAAACAGACAGTTAGTTCTAAGCTATATTAGTTTCAAGCTAAAACTCTAAAAGTATTCTCTTACTAAACAAATAGAGGTAGCAAGATGCCTACGTGTACAGACTATAATTTACCAGGTTCAGTTCAGTTGTTGGTTGAGTAACAAACATACATGGATGGATGGTAGGATTTGCTCCATGCCAAAACTTTCTATGTACTCACCTACAATCTGAGATAGCTACAAACTATTAGAACGCAAGGGGTACGTAGTTTACGTAGTTCGGGGGGAACCACTAGTAAGATCTTCCTGTAGTCTGTACTCAAGATATATGGGTGGGCTTTGAGGTATCACGGGGCTGCACTTGTGATTGGCAACATAAATTTATGAAAGGACGATAACGCAATGGGTCGGCATTCGACAAATTGCACCCACTTCCATTTATTACCACGGACATGGTCGGCTGTGATTCCTTCACCCCTGCAGACAAGCTCAGTGACATTGATAAATTCTCCGACCGTAAATTACTTGTAGCGAGGCACTTGCACGAATAAATGGCGAATCCCTGATGGTGAAAATTTTATAACTATGCAAATATTGAGCGTGGAAACCTTTCGTTTGTTTTCGCTGCGTTGCAAATTTTTAACCGACTTCAAAAAAGGAGTAAGTTACCAATTCGTCAGAATCTTTATATACAGGTATGTTCCCCGACTACTCAAAGACGCCTGGACCTGAAGAAAAGAGAAGTCGGGTGCTGGACCGACCCAACTTGAAACCACGCCGAAGTGTTTTGCTTTCAAGTAGCTAACTGTAGCTAACATTGTCATGAGCAATTTATGTTAAACGCTGAATAAAATTTTATTTGTGCATCAGGACCGAAATTCAGAAACGAAAATTGGTGAAAGGAAATCAAATCGTCGTATCTTGATATTATTTGGAAACGGAAAAAATTTCCGATAATGCCTGCGGTGCTCGAGAAAAATCTAATAATCTCTTTTTTTATGAATAATGCTAATATGTTTTGGTAATGTTTATTTAAATTAAACGGATTTGTTCTATGTTCAATGCAATGATTAGCAAAAAAGGTTATACCTAATGAGCCAATCAGATTCTCTGTGAAAGTATAAGATTCTATATGAGTGAAGACGAAGAAGACTTTGGGAAGTGGCTTAGGCTTTCGTCCTTTAGAAGATTTTGAAATGATGAGGATTTTTTTTGTTTTTTTTTTTTTTAATTCAAGCTAACTGGCTGTAGACTGTGATCTCATTTGTAATACATTAGGTAAGTGATGATAAATCCAATATGACAGCGGGCTTTCCTGAAAGGGGTATAGCAGTTTAATTGTAGCAATACCCCTAATCGGTCTCTACTAGGAGCGATTTAGTGTTCGTACTGGAACACTAAATCGCTTGGCATTTCTCTGCCGATAGTGTGGTAACTATCCACGGTCGAAGCCTCCCCACCAGACCAAAAACAATATAGAAATTATCGCGGGAGAAATACCGGAACTTACCCTTGTAAGACCACAAAGCGCACCACTCCACCAAGAAGGTAGTCCATATATGTTCCGGAGGAGCTATGATATTACATTTACTGTCATGTAAAGAGAACATCAATCTGCAAGTACCTACCTTAAACACCTAATGTAAGCATAAAAAATCTAATGCCCTAACTTAATACATCCAATTTGAATTTTATTAGAAACTCTACCTTTAATAAAATGTGCCGAGGAACTTACGTAAGGAAGATCCGTGCCAAGGCAATAATGGCCGTCTAGACCCAAACATACCTACTTAAGTTGGATGGAAGGAAAATTCAAAGACTTTAAGACTCCGATTTTCATAGTCTGAATATATTACATCCATGTTTCAGCGGGGTTTACATCTCAGGGCCCAGAGCGATATATTCCGAGAGACTTCCTCTCTCTGATGTAAAGTGGTATTGCGTATTGACCTCAGGTTAATGACTCGATAATACTCATAATATTTATCACACGCTAGCTTTTGCCAGGGAACCTCGCAGGAATTAAGTCTATACCCATACGAAATAAGTGATATCCCGCGGGAATTAAAAAATCTGAATCCACACGTACCTACAAAGTTGCGGGCATCAACATATAGTTCGGCAACTAAGTAAAATAATTGTGCGCATATAACTCAGGGCAAATATACAATACACATAATATAGAAATACCGTATATTTGCTAGCTTTTCTTATCGGAAGAAATGAACCGCCATCAATTATGTATTTACAAATTGACTTGAGCTGAACAGTGAATCGGTACAGGATTTGTACATCGACTTTCCCGCTGCTGAATTCGATTTAAACAATGTGAACAATAATGTAACTGATTGGAATGAGGGTAAATAAAGACTGACAATAGAATAAAAGGAAGGGAAGACGGGATAAAACATTCGACAATTTACAGTACCCTGGCATCCTTAATCACTGAAATCTTATTTGTCAAAAACAAATACGTTTTATTTTATTTATATTGGCAGTAGGGATAGGTAGGAGTTAGGATACTGTTTTATTGTCAGTATTGCCCATAAACGAAGTACCTATACTAAACGTGTGTTGCCACGCTCACATATTCCACCATTCAGAGGTTGCGGTCGTTATACTGATGCTGATGCAATCATTTTGAGACAATTCCACAGCAGACTCCCTACTAATATTATGGGTGAATGTTTGTTACTACTTCACGCCACGTATGAATCGACTTGGCTGATTAACACGTAGGCTACATTTTATCCAGAAAATGTAAAGTTCTCGAGGGAATCAAAACCTTTAGGCTAAAATCTACAAAGCACATTCTCATTCAGCTCAGACTCAAGACAGAGTTAAAACGAGACAGATTTATGTCAGAGCATATTTGTGTCTCGTTTTAACCTCTATCTTAAGGTTCGGTGATCAGCTAAATAGAGCCGAAAGAAGATCGTTTTATTCAAAATCTATTGGTCATAATACTATGAAAAAAAGGGAGTTACAATTGATCATATTTCTGGCCTGATGCCTGTTTCTAAACACAATGACGTAAACTTTTTTCAATAGAAAAAAATTGCAAAGTTGCCTCTGCAAATACATGAATTCCAATTTTTTTCTCAGTTACCATACATTTTTTTTGAAAAATTTAAGTACAATTTGTTTGTCATATTTTACTACAAAAAATGGCAGTTTTAGATTTTTTTTTACAGCGACTATTATAATTTTAATATTTTTTATTATAATTTGTCACTTGGCTCTTTTATTCCCAGTGGCGACTTCTTTGTCAGTCGTACTCAATTAGACAGTGCTCGCTAAGGCGTGCTGCTAGGTGGACCTGCGCGCGCTGCTGCTCTCGCTCGGCTATAAAATAACATCGCGAAATAATAATTGAAAATTTTTTTTTTTATTTGTTGAAGAGTATTTTGTATATTTTAGTGAAGTCAAATAGAGTGTACCTAGTTATAAGTTTGTATACAATATATTGTTAATAAATAAACCATAAATAGTTGTTGTAAATAAATAAGTACTAAGTAGTAGAAATTTTGAAAATGGGTCCGAAAAAAAATGAACAAAAAAAAAACAAAAAAAAGCAGATGGTGATAGTTATAAAGTGTCTACCTACCTATTTTTAATTTTATCGTACAGTACGTAAATGTGACGTAAATCGGCTAATCAAACTGTAGTGTGATACTTTACTATAATTACCTTATTTTCGTCATTCTTTCTAATAGAAATTTGACTCAGTTAGTTTGGTCGCGATTTGATAATTAGAAATTGCAGGTTCGAATCTCAACTACGTTCATTTTGCATTTTCTAAAAAAAGGTTTTATGTTTTTTTTTTTTTTTTAGGAAAAGTTTTTTTTTTTTTTTCAAAATTAATTATAATAAGTAAAAAAATATTTTTTGTTTTTGTTTTTATTGTTTTTTACTATTTTGTATATTTTAGTGAAGTTAAATAGAGTTTACCTATTTTATAAGTTTGTTTAGTCAATTTGTAATTGTAAAAATAATCCATAAAATGAATTTTAAAAATAAGTAGTAGTAGTAGAGTAGGCTAATTTTGAAAAATGGGTCCTAAAAAAAAGCAAAATCCAAGAATTCACTATATAAAAAATATCAAAAGCAGATGATGGAAATTGTAAAGTAAGTATCTACCTATTTTTAATTTTCTCAATATTTTGTAAACGTACGTAAGTAAACGTAAACGGTGACGTAAATGGGCTAATCAAACTGTAGTGTGATACTTTACTATAATGTACCTTATTTTCGTCATTCTTTCTAATAGAAATTTGACTCAGTTAGTTTGGTCGCGATTTGATAATTAGAAATTGCAGGTTCGAATCTCAATACGTTCATCAAGAACATTTTCTAAAAAAAGGTTTTGTTGTTTTTTTTTTACGAAAAATTTTTTTTTTTTTTTTTCAAAAATTAATTATAATAAGTAAAATTTTTTTTGTTTTATGTTGAAGACTATTTTGTATATTTTAGTGAAGTTAAATAGAGTTTACCTACCTAGTTTATAAGTTTGTTTATATTAATTGTAAATAAATAAATCCATAAAATGAAGTTTTAAATAAGGTAAGTAGTAGAGTAGTAAGGCTAATTTTGAAAATGGGGTAAAAAAAAAAAAGCAAAATCCAAGAATTCACTATATAAAAAATATCAAAAGCAGATGATGGAAATTGTAAAGTAAGTATCTACCTATTTTTAATTTTTCTCAATATTTTTAAAAGGCATTTTTGCATTATGTAAGGGATCATGAAATATCAATTTCAATCATAGAAATTTTCAATTACTTGGTAACTTTACGTTAATTTTTCTTTTATTATTATTATTTTTTTTCAAATTACCTGCTGAGATCAAATCAGAAATGAGGAGATCCGTAAAATCCGTAGGAGAACCAATAAAAACCGACATAGCTCTGCGAGTTCGCGAAAACTAAAGTGGAAATGGGGCGGGGCACATAGTTCGAAGAGCTGAAGGTCGTTGGGGTTCCAAGGTGCTGGACTAGCGACCTCACACAGGGAAGCTCAATGTTTTGGCAGAGATATCCCCACTAGGTGGACCGACGACATCAAACGAGTCGCATGGAGCCGCTGGATTCAGGCGGCGCAAGAACGAGATCTGTGGAAGTCCACGTAAGAGACCTTTGTTCAGCAGTAGACGTCTAAGGGTTGACGAAGAAGAAGGTAAGTATCTAATAATAATGGTGTACAATACCCCAGTTTCGTCGTACAATTCGGCTTATCAAACTGTAGTTAGCTAGTTAGGTACTTTACTATAATAGACCTTATTTTCGTCGTTCATTGTATTAGACGTTTGGCTTAGTCAGTGTAGGAGACAGTTGATAGCTAGAAGTTACCGGTTCGGTTCTTCTACCGTGTTTGTTTTGCATTTTCTAAGGGCATTTTTTTAGGACAATAGTATTTTTTTTTTTTCAAAATTAATTAATAATAAGTAATATTTAATTTTTCAATTTTTTTCATATAAAAAAAAAAAAAGCTCAATTTCTGAGGAACCATCAAAACATTGCAAGAGTGAGAGTAAAAGCCTCTGCTCCGATCTTGCGGGCGGCAGGGTGCGGCGACGGCGCACTATGGGACGAAATCATATAAACCGTCTCGAAAATCAATAACTTTTTTTGTTTCTTGACATTTTTTTGATTTGAAAATTTTTAAAACGTAATTATTGAATGTATAAGCTACTAGAAAAATGAAACGCCAGTAGTATTTTAAAGATAATAATATTTATTTCGTGAGAGCATGTCAAAAATCAAAATTATTTAATTTTCCATAAGTACTAAAAAAAAATTTATAATACTTAAAAATTATTTCATTATTAATAATTATTTATTTTAGTTATTTCATTAAAAAAAATACTAAATTTAAATAAAAGAATGATTTTTAATAAATTTTTTTTTCACCCATGGTTTCGTGTAGAGGACAAAAAATTCATTCGGAGGAAAAAATAGAGAGCTGATGATGATTGGATTTCGGAGACGGGTGAGGAGCACCGGCCAGGGTATCGAAGATAGGTGGGGGGTGTTCAACCAAATGTCACTCGAAACCTCCTCATCCAATTGGCAGAGAGCCGAAAAAAAAAACTCCAAAATGGCAAATTCAAGATGGCGGCCATACAAATTTTGTTTGTGTCTATCTCGGAGAGTATAAGAGATGGAAGAGTGGTTTTTCTTGGCAAAAGATGATCAGGACCGAAGGTCCACTTGATGAATAGAAAAAAAAAAAAAAATTCAAGATGGCGGAATTTTTTTTTTCCATACAAAATATATGCAAGACTTTATACGGTTCCTTTTCAAAATTTCTGATGGTTTCGTATGGTTTCGTAGAGGACAAAAATTTATTGGAGGAAAAATATGGAGAGAGCTGATGGTTGAGGATTTCGGAGACGGGTGAGGAGCACGGCCAGGTATCGAAGATAGTGGGGGTGTTCAAACAAAAGTCACTCGAAACCTCATCCAATTGGCAGAGAGCTGAAAAAATCTCAAAATGGCGGATTCAAGATGGCGGCCATACAAATTTCGTCGGTGTCTATCTCGGAGACTATATAAAGATGGAAGAGTGTGTGGTTTCTTGGAAAAAGATGATCAGACTTGAAGGTCTACTTGATGAATAAAAAAAAAAATTCAAGATGGCGGAATTTTTTTTTTCATATAAAAAATATGCAAGACTTGATAGGGTTTCTTTTTCAAAAATTACCGATGATTTCAAATAGAGGAAAAAAATTCATTTTGGAGAAAAAATATGGAGAGAGAGCTGATGATTGAGGATTTCGGAGACGGGTGAGGAGCACGGTCAGGGTATTGAATAGGTGGAGGTGCTCAAAAAAATCACTCGAAACCTCATCCAATTGGCAGGGAGCTGAAAAAAAAAACTCCAAAATGGCGGATCAAGATGGCGGCCATACAAATTTCGTCGGTGTCTATCTTTGAGACAAAGAATAAAAAATGGAAGAGTGGTTTTTTTAAAAAAAAATGATCAAGTCTAAGAGCAGAAAAACCGCGGATCCACTGCAGCGGGCCGCGCACCCACGCGCTCTACTAGTTACTATATATGGGTAAATTTTACTTTTTTAGGCGTCCTATGACCTTTTCATAGAAACTATCATTTCAAATAGACTAAAAAAACATTTATTTTGAAAATATACCTCATAGCTTTAATATAAATAAAAACCAGATTAGAATTAATATCAAAAAACATACAAGAAATTCCACGTTTAATATCCGACTTGCACCGGGGCGGTCTACCCCTAGGGGAGGCTTGTCCCACAAAAATTCACTCACCAAACTACTCACTATTACACGAAGCCGAAAACTTATCTTTTATCAAAATATCTCATTTTAAAGGTATTTACTCCATTTCACATTTTTAAACACACAAAAACTTTACTAACTATTAAATTAAAATGGTTTGAGACGCCAATATGTCTTTGTCCCGCGTAAAACTGCACTTTCGATGCTCGCAATTGACTACTTATTTCTTATTAGTCAAGCGATTTCACGCCAAATTTTTTTATTTTTCCACCTGACTTTAGTCTGGCCCCAACTTGTTTGTAGAGAGGATGTCCAATACGCAGGTTTTATAATGTTCCCGAGGTAAGTTTTTCATAAAATATGTTTTGGTCACCGTGAGCGGTCAGTTCGGTGGCAAGTTTTAGCTAATGAACATAGTGATTTATTGTATCGTCAAGTTAGGATGTTATAGATAATTGCCTTGATATTACGACCTGTAAATATCTCGAAACTAATTAATTAGGTAGTTGAGTAATTATCATGAAAAAAACCCTTTTGTCGTCATCATGGTGGCGTCATTGCGGTGGCACAGTGGGCCACCGAAATGATGAATGCCTGTATAATCAATACGATACGATATATACTTAAAATACATACATACATTTTTCAATAATAACTTAATAAGTTTTATTTTTATAAGAAGGTAAGTACGTAGGTAATTAGGCCTATGTAGGATTCAGAGAGTTCAGTTTCAATATTTAATATTTATTGTCTCCTAAAACACAATTATGGATATGTGATTTAGTTTGGAGCTAGAGGACAGTGTATATGTCTAGTCTAAGCATATTTTGTATTTATATTTAAGAAAATTTGCTTACTTAATTCATTAGAGCCATTTCATGGCTTTTATCGTCATTACGGTGGCGCAAAAAAAATATTTCTCCGAAAGTACTGTGTTTTAAAGGGCGCCTCACAAATTATTAGATTCACAGCATCAGATCTATAATCTAACGCATTTGGTTTGGAAAAAATGTGAGAAAAAAAATTAGCCACCTAAATGACGAAAAAAGCCCGCTCTGAAAATTTATATATATAGCTACTGGTGCTTATTCACTGATTCACTGACTGACTGACTGACTCATTGATCACCTCTCCTGTAAAATTTTGTATGGAAAAATTTTTTTTTCACTCATGGTTTCGTATAGAGGACAAAAATTCATTCGGACCAAAAATATGGAGAGAGCTGATGATTGAGGATTTCGGAGACGGGTGAGGAGCACGGCCAGGGTATCGAAGATAGGTGGGGGGGTGTTCAACCAAATCACTCAAAAACCTCATCCAATTGGCAAAGAGCCGAAAAAAAGTCTAAAATGGCGGATTCAAGATGGCGACCATACAAACTTCGTCGGTGTCTATCTCGGAGACTATAAATGGTGGAAGAGTGGTTGCTTGGAAAAAGATGATCAGGACCCAAAGGTCTATTTGATGAATAGAAAAAAAATTCAAGATGGCGGAATTTATTTTTTTCCATACAAAATATATGCAAAACTTTGATACGGGTCCTTTTCAAAATTTTTGATGGTTTCGTATAGAGGACAAAAATTCGTTTGGAGGAAAAATATGGAGAGAGCTGATGGTTGAGGATTTCGGAGACGGGTGAGGAGCACGGCCGGGTATCGAAGATAGGTGAGGAGTGTTCAAACAAAAGTCACTCAAAACCTCATCCAATTGGCAGGGAGCTGAAAAAAAATCCAAAATGGAGGATTCAAGATGATGGCCATACAAATTTCGTCAGTGTCTATCTCGGAGACTATAAAAGATGGAGGACTGGTTTCTTTGATAAAGATGATCAGTTCCCATTAGTCTACGTGATGAATAGAAAAAAATTCAAGATGGCGGTTTTTTTTTATATACAAAATATATGCAAGACTTTGATACGTTCCTTTCCGCTGATGGTTTCGTATAGAGGACAAAAATTAATTTGGATGAAAAATATGGAGGGAGCTGATGATTGAGGATTTCGCAGACGGGTGAGGAGCACGGCCAGGATATTGAAGATAGGTGGGGGGCTGTTCAACCAAATGTCACTCAAAACCTCATCCAATTGGCAAAGAGCCGAAAAAAAACTCCAAAATGGCGGATTCAAGATGGCGACCATACAAACTTCGTCGGTGTCTATCTCGGAGACTATAAATGGTGGAAGAGTGGTTGCTTGGAAAAAGTGATCAGGACCCAAAGGTCTATTTGATGAATAGGAAAAAAATTCAAGATGGCGGAATTTATTTTTTTCCATACAAAATATATGACTTAGCAAGACTTTATGTGGCTCCTTTTCAAAATTTCTGATGGTTTCGTAGAGAGGACAAAAATTCATTTGGAGGAAAAATACGGAGAGAGCTGATGGTTGAGGATTTCTGAGACGGGTGAGGAGCAAGGCCAGGGTTTCGAAGATAGGTGGAGGGTTCTCGAACAAAAGTCACTCGAAACCTCATCCAATTGGCAAGGAGCTGAAAAAAAATCCAAAATGGCGGATTCAAGATGGCGGTCATACAAATTTCGTCGGTGCCTATCTTGGAGAGTATAAAAAGTAGAAGAGTGTGTAGTGTAAAATATTTTATTTTTATATATAATGTTTATTTTATGTTCATTTTATTTTATTGTATAATTTTAGATGTCAACATACGGACATCGTTTCCAAACCCATTTTTATTATAGCGTGCAGCGCAGGAGGCGGAGTCTAAAAAGGTTCACTACCTGCGGTGGACATCGTCCGATAAATCAGGTGACGCAGTCGATGCACCTACGCGGTCCGCGACGGGCCTATGCCGATTGTTTTTAACTTTCCCCTGCGCTGCGCGCTGTATTTAACAACTAAAAGTGGTTTTTTAGAAATAGATGATCAGTACTCGAAAGTCTACTTAATGAATAGAAAAAAATTCAAAATGGCGGAATTTATTTTTTTCATACAAAATATATGCAAGACTAAGATAAGGTTTCTTTTCCAAACTGATGGTTTCGTATAGAAGATAAAAATTCATTTGTATGAAAAATATAGAGGGAGCTGATGATTGAGGATTTCGCAGACGGGTGAGGAGCACGGTCAGGGTATTGAAGATAGGTTGAGGGTGCCCAAACAAAAATCACTCGACACCTTATCCAATTGGCAATGAGCTGAAAAAAACTACCAAAATGGCGGATTCAAGATGGTGGCCATACAAATTTCGTCGATGTCTATCTTAGAGAATGTACAAGATGAAATAGTGGTTTTGGAAAAAGATGATCAAGATCCGAAGATCTACTTGGGGAACAGAAAACACGCGGTTCGCTTTAGCGAGCCGCGGACCCACGCGCCCTACTAGTAATTTTATATACCTAGAACTAAAATATTTTTATTTTTCAACATTATTCATAAAGGTCCTATTATCTGAGAATATTAATCCATGGAAAAATCTTTGGAATCATAACATTCGTCCCAACCATTTATGAGACGGTTTATATTATTTCGTCCCATAGTGCGGCGGCGGCACTATGGGACGAAATAAAAATTTTCTCTAAAATTGATAGTTTGCCCGAAATAGTTATTTGTTCAACAAGATAGCAAAGTTTTTTTGTTGCGAGTGCCTAGTTTGAATCCCGAGCGAGAGAAGGATTCTAAGTTAGAATCATAAGAGTAGTGAGGAATTCAAAGGCACAAGAAGCAAAAACTTTGCTATCGTGTGATACATACAACTTTTACATAATACAAACTTTTACAACATACATAGCGAAAAAATACAACATGTAAGAAAAATATTTATTAGAACATTTTATTTATTTTTTATTCGATAACAAGATAGCCCTTGACTGCTATCTCACCTGATGGTAAGTGACGATGCAGTCTAAGATGGTAGCGGGCTAACTCGGAAGGGGTATAGCAGTGTCAATTCAACCCATACCCCTAATCGGTTTCAACACGCCATCGTGCCGGAACGCTAAATCGCTTGGCGGCACGTTTTTGACGGTAGGGTGGTAACTAGCCACGGCCAAAGCCTCCCACCAGACCAGACCAGAGACAATTTAGAAATTATAAATTCCTATATTGCCCCGCCGGGAATCGAACCCGAGACCTCCCACTTATAAGACCACAGCGCTCACCACTGCGCCAGGGACGTCGTCAAAAAAAATAAAGGATATTAATTAATTAATTTTAAATCTTGCAAAGTTTTTGTTTCAATTAAAAAAAGATTCACGCAAATCGGTTAAGAAATCACGGAGATATCGATATACAGAAGTAGAAAAACAAAACTCCTTCTTCTCCTTTTTCAAAAGTCGCTTAAAAAAGTAGCCTATACTATGCCCGATGATATCAGCTATCTACCAGTGAAAGTCCCGTTAAAATCGGTTTAGAAATCACGGAGATATTGATATAGTAGGTACATAAGTAAAAACATAACTCCTTTTTCGAAAATCGGTTAAAAAAGTAGCCTATATTACTCCTACCATCAGCTATCTGCCAGTGAAAGTCCCATCAAAATCGGTCCAGCCGTTCAAGCGTGATGTTTCGACAAGGGAAATAGGGATTCATTTTAAAAACTAATCCACGCGAGCGAAGCCACGGGCATCAACTAGTAATATATCAATATATAGAATATAGATTAAAAAATTAGGTAATAAATTAAAAAATACAACACCTAACTTAAAACACTATTTATTCAAATTATGTACTTAAAAAAATGTAAGTAATATTGAAATACATACTATGGTAAAAAAAGGCTAAAAATGAATAAGGAAATTAAAAAACAATATTACATTACTGGTGTTGGCTAGGAATCGAACCTGTACTCTCTCTCTGAAAATAAACTGTAGCCATACTAACCGAGTCATATAAGTTACAATATGATCGACGAAAATAAGTTACAGTACAGACCTAATATAGTTTTGTCAACCGGACTGAGTCTATAGATGTAAAGCCGGTATTTTACCAAAAATGCAAAACGGTAAAATACGAAAAATACCGTATTTTTCGGTATTATTCCATTTCTCATGGTATTTTTGGTATTTAACGATTATCTTATGTTTTTCAATGTAGATACGTATTGTTTGTAAAAAAATCAGCAAGGAATATAAAGAACGTGGTTCTGCGTTTAATTTTATTTCATTAAAATGATTTATAAACAAATTAGACCATAATGATTCAAACATAAATTATTAAAAAATCTTAGACTTAAAATTTCAATGATTTAATCATAATCATAGAGCGTGCGAGCTCACCACCACTCACCACCACACATCACCACTCATCACCACCCATCACCACCTACTCATCACCACCCATCACCACTCATCACCACGCACTCATTACCACCACCCATCACCACCCACTCACCACCACTCATCACCACCCACTCATCACCACCCATTCATCACCACCCATCACCATTCATCACCACCCATTCATCAACACACATCACCACTCTTCACCACTCATCATCACCCACTCATCACCACTCATTACCACCACTCATCACTACTCATCACCACCCACTCATCACCACCCATTCATCACCACCCATCACCACTCATCACCATCCATCACCACCCACTCATCACCACCCATCACCACTCATCACCGCCTATCACCACCCATCACCACCCACTCACCACCACCCACTCATCACCACTCATCACCACCCATCACCACCCACTCACCACCACTCATCACCACTCATCACCACTCACCTACTCACTAGTTATTCATAATATACCTATTGTCTAAGTTTCTATACGTTAAGTTTAAATCAAGTTCCCTATAAAATGTTTTCTGTCGTTACGCTAGATGGCGCTGTCTTAAGTTGTATCGCGATAGCGTTAAGGATGGTCTATATGTTTACATTGCATGTATTTTTTCTTAATAAATGTTCATACGTTCGGGGTTTATGCCTATCATTTACCCACGGCTATCCGGATCCTGAACACCTATTATACATTTTATTACATTGTATGACAAAGTATTCATCCACCCGCATCAGCACCAGCAGCAAGCGGCGGGCCAATTCTTTATTAATCTGATTCATTAATCACCAAGCAATAAATATTCATTCAAAAACACGTCAAAATCAAAATTACAAGAAAATCCAACTATAATTTTGTATGAAAAAATAAAATACCAAAAATACCAAAAATACGGTAATCTATTGAATTATACCGGAAAAATTCATAGCCATTTGGTATTATACGGTATTTTTACATCTATAACTGAGTCATTTCTTGCCGCTATCAAGCTAATATTGAGCGCTCGCGCTGCATTGTCCGGGGCTCCCCGCGGTTGGCGGGACTAATACCCCGCGCTTTCCTCTGTCGCACCCCCTCAAATACCTAAAATTCGTCCAGAATAGCGTCTTAAGTCTGATTTGATTCAGAGGACGCTCTATAAATCTCAGCATTAATCCGCGTGTACGAACTACGAAGTCGCGGGCATCATCTAGTAAATAATATGGACAAGAGAAGCGTGATTTTCAATTCCAAGATTATTAACGAATACTTCCCGACTCACTAAAGTGTCACCTCCACCACGGCTCCTTAATGAATTTCTTTATGAGTCTGCCAATCTTTCGGCGTTCGATTTTTACGAAGTATTTTAAAATATTTAAGAAGGATGATTCTTGTGAGGCCTATTTTCCTCGATTTCTCCATTTGTAAGAAGGCCGCAAAACTTTAATTACTTATTCTTATTTAACTTGGTTTATTGATCCATGTGTATCAAGATTGTAAGATACTTAACTTAGATTGTTATTGTGCATATTTTTGTTTCGGAAATAATTTGCATAATGATTTTTGGATTTCTTTGAATATTGGTCTCTTATTATGAATCTATTCCTAATCTTATGAATGATTAATTATTGATTGTACCCTAACCTAACTAAATAATGTGAAATATATTTGTACGGCACACTGTGGTACCTTACGAGATACTTGTAATTTTTTAAATAAAATGAATTATTAACATTTAAATAAAAATACAGTATTCCATGATCTCGCACTAAGCGCTTTGCTTCTTCGTTCCATAAACGCACCGCAATTCAGAATGCACTTTCGGCTTCCGTTTTTCCAACTAACTATAACTTAGGTGCCTTTAAATCAAAAGTAAATAGGCATCTTCTAGGCAAGAATGCCCTATCTTAGGACGCATCTTCACTTACCATCAGGTGAGATTGCAGTCAAGCACTAGTATATATATTAAAAAAAAACAGTAGTAGGTATTCAAAAATAAATAGATGAAAACGTGAACGGTACCGTATAATAAACATTTTACAAAAGGAGTCAATCGCTTTGTTCCAAATAGTTCGTAGATTAATATTGACTCACAGATGCAGGGTTTAATATATTCAGAGCATCAAAAAGGAACGTTTGAAGCGTTGAATTGAATTATTCTCCCAAGTCCCATTCAACGTAGATAAATGTAAATACATTACGTACAGGTACAACGTAGGTAAGTGGAATGTTCACAGGCCTAGATTAAACTATAAATTAAATATTTACGTAACACTGAAAGAAAATGAATGGTTAAAACACTTGTATTAAGGATAATCAACACATTCATGTGTGGTTAACATAAAATGTAAAAACACAGAACTGCGAGAAGTCGTGAGCGTTGGCATCCTTATGTGGTAGAAATTCAATCTAATCGAACGAAACGATTCAATTAAACGTTTCTGATAAGAACCGCTAAGGTGTGGAAAACTCTTCCAGCATCCGTGTTTCCTGCCACTTATAATTTGAGTACCTTCAAGGCAAGAGTGAATAGGCATTTTCTAGGCAAGCGCGCTCCAACCTAGACCTCATCAGTGCTATCCAGTATTGAATGTCGTCAAGCGCAAGCCTATTTCGGATAAAAAAAAAACATAAATAATATGCTTCAGTCCCCAAGATAACACCCTGGTCAAGTGCGGAGTGGCAGACATTGAACATAACTCAATAAATAAAATGTTCAAGCTCCAAAGAGAAGAGAGTTTTAAAACAGCTTTTTAGATTCAGTCCACAATTTTATAGTCCGCTGAGTTATTGACACTGTAGGTAGGTAATATTCCTACAATTTGTTATCACATTTTTCAGCACCTCAGGCGTTATCGGGAATCTCCGTTGGTGCCAAATAATAACGAGGTTCGGCAATTTGCGTTTCTTCTCCCCCTATTTTCCTGCCTGAATGTATCAGCGCCAGCATTTCTCAATACAATTGAATAAATTTTACCTTACACGATTGAACGTAGGGATGGGAATATTTCTGGAATATTCGCTGCTACTAGTTCGTAAGACACCTTGAGGCTATGCACGTACCAACCTAGAGGCACCAAGGCTTGATTTCCTTTATATAATTTTGGAAAATAAAGCTCAATGTTTATTTTTGTAATTCTATTGGAGCCGACTAACTTGGAAGGGACGTGGTAGTTTTAAATAAACTTATAACCATGATCAGTTTCTACGCATAGGAACGCTAAATTACTTAGCGATACTTCCATAGGAAGATGGCAAACTGGCTTCTTTTTGCGGCAGCGATCGGCGTTTTTGCGTATAAAAGACACCGAAACGCGATCTTCGCGTCTTTTAGCTGCGCATGCTTTTGAGTCGCGAAAATCACTGTCGCTAAAAGATGCCAGTCTGCCCCCTTCCTTATCAGTAGGGTGGTAAGTAACTAGCAACAGTCCGAAACCTTCCACCATACAAAATGATTAATTATTATCAAACAAAACATTTTATCAACGTTTGGTTTATACATATTTTTCTATGGATTCTAACCAATAAAACAACAGATCCTAAAAAAACATTTGATTCTATTTTACAAAACAAATATTGTAATTGTAAAAACAGAATAGTTATCAAAAACGTCGTCGTAGTATTATTTCAATTTCCCGTTAAAACAAAAAACAGCCAACACTGAACAAAGTAAAGCGAACAAGAACAAACAAAAACCATTAAACACCCGAAACACTTGCAACACATTAACCATTAGTTGAAATTACTGGAGCAGTGCAGTTAGTTGCCAGTGGCGAGTTTGTAGCTAGGTTTGTAGGGTTCTGAGGTGGGCGGGGAGCGAGTTTGGTAGTGATGCATGATATTTTTCACAATCAGAAACTCTCAAAAGGATTAGTTATTAGTAGTTCTGACTGAAAGCTTCGATCAAAAATAGTTTAGACTGCGGGCTTCGGTCAAAAGCAGTTTTGACTGCGGTCAAGTATACTTTTGAACAAAAGCTCTAACAAACTAAATGAGGTTAGTGAAAATAACAAGGGAAAGCACATAATATAAAGTTATTAGGGTGATTCTACGATAAGAGGTCCTAAGTCCATAGAGAATACGGCTACGGAGAAAAGTAGCTGTTTTTTCATTAAACACTTCTATTACGATTTTTGTCCTATTTATTTATCTTTTCACGTAAGGGCAAGTCACTTTATGCATATTTTATTAAAAAATCAAAAAAATCAAAAAAGTCAAAAAATTCAAAAAATTCAAAAAATTCAAAAAAGTCAAAAAAGACTTTTTTGACATTTTTGACGGTTTTTGACTTTTTGACTTTTTTTGACTTTTTTTGACTTTTTTGTCTTTGTTGACTTTGTTGACTTTATTGACTTTGTTTGTTTGCACTAACCTTATCTCCCCTGGTCAACAAGTTTCTCTCCTGACATTTATCTTGCCAGGTGAAATATGGCAGGTGAGAGACGTTTTCATGATAAATTGTATTCTTTTAATTGACATAAGAAGTTTTTCGGTACATTATGTATCACACTTTCACTAGTCCATCATTATTAAATTAGACCAGTAAATGCAAATAAATTGAATGAATAATATAACTTTTATGACTTGCCAGGTGAGAGACACAATGACCTCGCGAAACGACTACTTCGAATCAACGGTCGCAACAACTAACAAATGACGGCGCTCTTAACGGCTCACGTGTTTTGCATTACTAACTTCACGTCCGTAGATGACTTTGAGCAATTTTTGGAATATGGCCGTTTTATATTAGTGTTTGTAGTAGCGGAATGAAATTTTCAAGAGTAGATACCCAAAAACAGTGGGACAAAAGTAAAGTGTAAAATATATTGCAAATAAATAAATATTTTTCTATTTTTCCTTAACAATACTTAAATACATTTATTGAAATTTGTGTTTAACATACTTTAGTTTAATAACTGATACAAAAAAAATATGTATCGTTTCAAATTAAACTGAAAACGACAGAGGGACAGGCCAGGTTAGAGACTTTTTTAGGCTTTATAAGGAATTTCAGAAAAATATACTTTAATTAGGCATTGAATCGTGATGTTATTTAATAAAGTACATTTAGGTGATGTGTTTCATTGCAAAAAATAACAACATATAAAGTAAAATTTTTATTTTAAACTGATTGCCGCACAAGTTACCTCTTATCGTAGAACTACCCATTAACGAAATCAAAACACTCCGACTCAACCTAATTTTGTCTGCCCTAAAATCATAGTGTATTTATAAAATGCGATGTGAACTCGCGAAGCATGTTCGGAACAAAGCTGAAGATGGACGAGGAAGCAAGTCTTCTGGCGTAGCCCAATTAAAATACCGATCCAATTTCACGATTTCTATTCCTTAAAAGTGATTTTGACAGCAGTCTTTCTTGATTAAGACGATCAAGAAAGACTGCTAGAAGAAGAAGATAGAAGAGTCTATGTTGTGACATAAATAAGTTTAAAACTTAGTATTTAAACTTATCATATCTGTCATATTGATTTTGTTCGTATAAAATGTAGCCTATGTCGCTTCTGTCACACGGACTATAATGACGAATCGATTGGCACGTCATTCATCCAAATCGGCTCAGTAGTTTAGGCGCTGGAACATACGTAGTCACATACATAGACTTTTAAAATCATAATCCTTCCTTTTGGCTTTCCGTAACAAGGTAAAAATGCGTGTTGAGTAGCGTTGCCAGACGTCCCGTATTTCCCGGGACATCCCGTATTTTAGGCATAGTTTAAAATGTCCCGGCGGGACTGACTCTGTCCCGTATTTGAACCATACTTCGTTTTTCATTATGAAATCGATCTAAGTATTCACACACGCAAAGTTCGTAAAACGTACCGTTTACATTGTCTGACTCGGCTCGTATCGAGCGACTGTGTAGTGTGAAGTAACTTGCACTCTCAGTCCGCATCGACCAATGACAGAGTTAGTGTCAGAAGGACAATATTAAAACTGACTCGATCCTTGGAAAAATATAAAAAATTACACTAAATAATTTTGTTTTTTATTTGTCCCGGATAAAAAACTGAAATCCCGTATTTTTTGCCCATTTAACCATTTGTCACTTATAGGCTGAAAAAAAATCTGGCAACCCTAGTGTTGAGGCGCGGTGAGATGTGAGGCAGCGGGGCAAGGCGAGACGAGGTGAGATGTGCTGAAGCAAGGCAAGGCGAAGTGAGGCGAAGCTAGTCGTGCGGTGTAGCTCACCCTCACCGCGTGTTGTACTCGCACCCGACTTGATTCAATCAGGCACCGACAACCGCGAACATGGTTTCAGTGCACTCTACTCTACATTTGCTTTATTTATGTACCTTGCACCTTGATGTGACCAAACCAGCTCGTTATCCGACCGCAAACTGTGACTAGGTTCATCATAATTATTTCTTGATTTTTAATATGAAGCATGGATCAGAACATACATACGCATACTAATATACCTACAGATCATTCCACGTTGGGTAGGCTTTTTTAGATTTTTATTCTTTACCTTGATTTTATTCAAGTCTTTACTGCTATTCGAAAAACCATTCCAGATATCTCATTCATCTACAAATCAAGTTTTAAAAACACTGGAGTATGTTTTAAAATATACACTGAAACGGTATACGGGTCGTTCTACTTTTCTACCGACAATAGTCTGTCTTTCTTCTTATTATGGCATCTCGTTGGAGTATTAATATAAACGGTTTTTTATTCGGTTCGAATAAACGTCCATATTTTTCTTATCTATTAATATTATGTCATTTTTCATGTTCTCTAACCAGCATATTTTATACGTTCGTTTTCCGTATAATGCCGTGACAGAGTGGTAAACTGAAATGTTGTCTCCACAGAAAAAGGCCACTTTGTCACATTATTTTTTCAAAAACCAACATTAAAAAAGAATCAATATTAGCTAGGAAGGAAACTTTAATTAGTACTAATGAAAACACAGATGCAGTTTTTTTTAAATCCCACACATAAAACACAATTATAGATAGTTCAAAAACCAAAAAAACAGAAAAACGTCGTTTCATTGTCGGTAGAAAAGTAGAACGACCCATATATTCTTATTATACGTATTTTTATCTGGTAATTCTTTCCTGCTTGCTTGGTTATTTTCTCTCTATTAGACCTACTCGTACATATTAGCAAATTATTATTTAACTAAACAATGTCTCTACATTATGTGGTAGAAACTTGGTAGAAACTGTCTTAAAAATCCAAACACAGGTTTACTTATTTCGCTTCTTTCTATTTATTTGTTATTATTTTCTAACTTACCTTTTCAAACATCACCCACTATTAAATAAAAACGCCAATTATAATACACGTAGCCAATTTGTTACTTTTCAAGGGAGCGCGATGCGGAAAAAATGGCTTTTAGAAACAACATGTTGGGAAAAATATTAAAAGTTCTCTAGCACGTTTCTCTGCAATTTCACCAAGGCAACTTTTTACGAGCATCAATATAGGAGAAATATTTGTGTGGGTGAGTGTACGGTGGAGTTTAGAGCTATTGTAGCAAACGGGATCGAGCAAAAAGCACGCCAGTCCCCACGAGACGGAAATACCAAACTACTAGACTACCAGATCAAAAAATATATTGTGTCACGAAAGTGCGTGCGAATTTTTCTATTTTGTTCCTTTTAACCCTCGATGCAAAAACGACGGGGTGTTATAAGTTTGACGTGTTTGTGTGTGTGTTTGTGTGTATGTGTGTGTGTGCGTGCGTGTGTCTGTGTTTGTCTGTGTCTGTGTGTGTGCCTGTCTGTCTGTGTGGTGTGTGTGTGTGTGTGTGTGCCGAACGGTTGAACCGATTTTGACTTAGTTTTTTTTTTGTTAGTAAGGTGAATTAGTCGGGATGGTTCTTAGCAATGTTTGATGAATTTCAATCCAAGATGGCGGATTACATATTTTTTCACAACTCCCTCAATATGGGTATCAAATGGTATCAAATGAAAGGGCTTGACTAGTAGAATAAACTATGATTTTCAAATACAATTGCTGTAAAGGCTGGGAGAGAGTTCTACAGTCCTAGACCAGCGGTTCGTTGACTAAAGTGTTAATACATACGTACGTACATACGTACCTATGTACCATGTCGTTGTGCCGAAAACCGGAGAGGTGAAAGAACTTTTTGTATAGTTACCGAGAGATGTTCACTTCTGGTCGGGACGTTGTGTGTAACCGAAGCAATCCGCTCGAGTTACACAAATAACGATACGTGGTCGCTACTGAAAAATGCGCGAGTTACTCAAAAAAAGGTAGCGCAAAACGGAACGCTACTCTTAGTATTATTACATTTTTAGAAGCGAAGCAAATTTAACGCCCGCTGAGTAATTGTCGCTTTGATAAATGACTGAGCCTGATGAATCTATTGATTCTGAAATGTCTAAGGGTATATATTAGTATTTTACGTGGGCATTGGTGATGAACGAACGGGGCGCTATCTACGCCATAAAATTTATTAAACATCTAATTTTGAATTGAAAAGCCAATCACTACATAGTATAAAACAAACTCGCTTTCTCTGTCCCTATGTATGCTTAAATCTTTAAAACTATGCAACGGATTTTGATGCGGTTTTTTTTAATAGATAGAGTGATTGAAGAGGAAGGTTTATATGTATAATAACATCCATTAACAGTGAATGACATAGGCTATATATTTTATACCCGTGCGAAGCCGGAGCGGGCCGCTAGTAATAAATATATTCAAGTAAGTAGCAAAAAAGTATAGTGATAATTATAATTATAACGACAACGTAGCGCGATGTACAATTTTTGTGTTGTGAGGTTCGTAAGATTTTCCTAGCAGAGAAAAGATTATGTGATAAGCATTTTAATTTTTATCCTGTTTAGCGATATAAGCCTTCATGCAAAACTTTGTATAAAACATTTTCTAACGCTTGGAAATATTTTTAAAACCCGCATTAATCTCACGCGAAATATGCTAAAATAGATGGACAAAATTCTAGAATCATTTTTCTCTGCATCTGATTTATGCTCCTCATACTTCAAGCGTAGGTTTAAACCTAATATTTAGAAGCTTTTATCTTCATACGTTTTTATGCGCAATATTTTGGTTTTTAGTGCCTGTAAGTAGGTATGAATGAAAACATTACTACGTAATAAGGTAATTCTGAATTTTGAAAGAAAAGAAGGATAGAGTTAAGACTCAATAGCCCAACAGTTAAAGGTGCGCACTGAAAATTGAAAGGTCGCAGGTTCAAACCCCCCCGTCGGACGTGGTGAAAAGAAGGTTCCTTGTATTTTTAATATGGAACCCTAAAACCAATAAAAAAATCTCTAAATTGGAAATTAATATTACCTACAGTAAAAAATATTACTGATTCTGATTAAAATTGAAAATAAATCATTGTTTATTCATTTACCGAGAACTTAGAAAAAAAGCCGAAAAAGCATATCGTACCCTTATTGCAAAAACCGATTATCTGCATTTTTGTACCAAAATTAGGTTAAATATATCATTCGACTCCTCAACTCACGGCGAAGCTGTAGGTAAAACCCATTATTTGCTACGACGCTTTTTTACGGAGATAGCTAGAGTTAAAAGCAACTACCTACAGGTATGATTTAATTACCTTCTTAAAAAAAGAACTAAACTCATTTAAATAATTTAGATTTATAAATCTATACCACAAAAACAATGTATTGTATTATAATACTTTTCAGATGTAGTTGCTTGATTTATCATTATGTCAATATTATTCTGTTAATACATGTTAACCTGCGTTAACAGGTTTGAGTTTTTATTAATATACTAGAAATTGCTGATATATCTAAAAATTAAAACGAACTAAACAACATTAGTTGCTTTTTGCAGAATAATGAACTCAATATTTTGTTAAAATTATTGCAGGTAGAGGGTTTTTGAACATCTTCACAAATCAAAAGTTTTTTGATTTTTTAAGCTCACAATATAAATCTATCTTTAAGGTGATAGAGAAAAGACTGTCTAAAGATCTTAAGTTTAGTAACTATTCTAAACTGTTTGAAAATGTGTGCATACAAGCAAAGTCACTTCACATAAAACAAAAAATTGCCAATTCTGATAATAAAATTAAAACAGCATGGGACATCATCGGCGATGAAATGAGTAAACATAAGGTACATAATAATAATAAATTGGAGCTTAAAAGTGATAATCATGTAACTAACTCCGATACAGAAATTGTAAATACATTTGAGAACTTTTTCAAAAATATTCCAATTACTACAACCAGTTCTCTGAATTCCTCGCCAGCAGAAGCCTATCGTCTTCTAAGGAGCAATGTCTCTGAGTGCAATAAGTTATTTAGGTTTGAACACGTTACCCCACATGACATAGTCAAAACATTTAAATCTTTACAAAATAAGAAAACAGCAGATCTATGGGGGATATCAGTTAAAATAATTCATAACATAATTGATATTATTGCACCATATCTTGCTTTAATTTTTAATAAATCAGTAGATTCTGGATCTTTTCCAGACCTTATGAAATGTAGTAAGCTAATACCGCTTTTTAAATTGGGAAGCAAAATTGACCTGAATAACTACAGGCCAATTTCAATTTTGCCAACTCTCAGCAAGATATTCGAAAAAATAATGCTCAACCAACTGCTTTTACACTTTAAATTAAATAAACTCCTACACACTGAGCAGTATGGTTTTACAAAGGGTCGATCAACAACTGATGCAGCCGCAAGGCTGTTACAACACATCGACCGTAGCAATTAACAGTGTCGGATCTACATTTTGGCGATTTTCGTTTTGTTGCATTAAGGGTCTTAGAATGGGGATAGCAATGCCCCCACAAATTGTGAAACTTTTGGAATCAACCAACCATCTTTGGTTTTTGCAAGTGCAAGGGTTGGATATGTTGACTGTTTTTCACTTTTCACATATTTGAAGCTTTGAGCGGCCGTGCCCTGGAGTAGTGGTTTTTCACATGCGACTATGTTAATTGCTACGGTCGACATATTCGATGCATGGAAGAACTCACAGAGTGCCATTGGTATTTTCTGTGATTTGTCGTCAAAGGCATTCGACTGCGTTGATCACGAGACACTTTTGCTTAAACTGAGCCACTATGGCATTAAAGATTTTGCACTTAGTCTCATTGCGTCTGTCAATGATGTAAAATCATCCGGATCAGCCTCAGTAATGGGTGTACCCCAGGGTTCTATTCTAGGTCCATTCATGTTTTTGGTCTACATAAATGATTTACCACATTTTGTCCACAATACTTGCGATATTGTACTATTTGCTGATGATACGTCTTTGAATTTTAAAGTAGATAGGATGAAAGACAATTTTGACGATGTAAATAATGCATTATCTCAAGTTTCTGAATGGTTTACGGCAAATAATCTACTTTTAAATACTAAAAAAACAAAGTGTGTTGAGTTTTTAATACCTAACCCGAGAACTGTCAGTAAAAATTTAAAGATAAATAATGAACCTTTGAAAACTGAGGACTCCACAGTGTTCTTGGGATTAACCCTGGATTCAAAGCTACAATGGGGCACCCATATAGCAACGCTTGCGGGCAAACTTAGCTCTGCTGTATATGTTATCTTTACATAGTATAAAACAAAAAAGCGATTCCCGCTGTCTGGCCCTCTTTATGTACGCGTAGATCTTTTAAACTACGCAACGGATTTTAATTCAGTTTTCATCAGTAGATAGAGTGATTCGAGAGGAAAGTTTACAGTTATAGTGTTTCCCTAAAATCCTACGGGAAAGGGACAAATGTAGGTGAAACCGCAAGGCACAGCTAGTTATTCTAATATAATAAAACGAAATAGTTTTTTTATTTAAATGAGCTAATCTCTAGAACGGCTGGACCGATTTCAACGAAACTTTCTTTTAAAGATAGCTGAGATTATAAGAAATAATGTAGGCTTGCCCATTTCCCACGGGAACGGGAACTCCTCGGGTAAAACCATAGGGCGCTGCAGTTAGTACGTACAAAGTTAAATGAAATCTACTTTACCTTCAGCCAAAAGCAACTAAAGATATTTATTTTACACCTGTACTGGCTAAAGTTGAACTAAAACGATTTTTGTCTTGATGATTATTACTATTCAAAACAAGTGATTAAATAAAAAATGCCACTAGAGCTACCAGAACGGTAAATTTGAAAATTTGGTAGTTTTTCTACATTCAGGAAAAACTAACTAAGTGAGCTCCTTCCCGGTTATTTTCTTCTTTTTGTTGAAAAAATAGTAAGTTTTTTTCAATTATTAACCTACTTAACATTTCTTGAATAGTTTCATGTTTATAAAAATTATTATTGTGTAAAAATTGACATCATTATAACTAATTTTTAAGTCGTTAAAGTTTCAAATGCTTATAACTCAAAAACTTTTCGCTCAAATTTTGGTGCAGATAATCGGTTTTTACAATATGGGTACGATATAATATCGTTCTACTTTGAGGAAAATTATTTCATGCTGAAGTTTGAAGACTGAAAATAGCACATAGTTTATTCTTTCCTTTGAAATTCACTAAAATTAAGCAAGGGCACTTTAATAACGTTGAAATCTTGCAAAAGCAGATGGGAATTTCTCTGTGCAATTTTTTCAAGTAACGCAAGCAAGTTGTACGCTTTCACTAAGAGCACATTCTTGAACTTTTTTCAGCTCTACGAAATAATTAAGTATGCAGTATTTTTCGTTTATTTTTTTTGCTACTAACGTAAATCGTAAACATTTTAGAAACGTGCAATATAGCTACTGCATACATTAATCACGAGTATGTTAAATAGATTTTTTGCTATGGCAGCTCAAAAAGTTTTTCGTAGAATAAAAAAACGTAAGCGAAACACTTTTTGTCCATAAAAATTAAGGAAATTAATATTAATTTGATTAAATCCTTACTAATATGTGAAAGTGTTTTTTTAAAAATATATATACTAGCACTTGACTACGATCTCACCTGATGGTAAGTAAAGATGCACCCTAAGATGGTGCGCACTTGCCTAGAAGATGCCCATGTTTTTGTCTGTTTGTTCTTCAATCGAGCTTCAACGGAGCAACGGATAGACGTGATATATTGCATGGATAAAGTACACCCGAAGAGTGACATAGGCTACCTTTTTCCCCAGACAAAGAGAGGGTTTCCGTCGGATTTTTTAGGAGACCTAACTCCACGCGAACGAAGCTAGGCTCACGAGAATAAATTAGTAAATAAATAAATAACTATACGGAAAAAATCTCGTAAGTAAGTACTACGATGTCTTCCACCGAAACTGCTAAAATCTAAAAATTCTAGAATAGTAGCAAATGTTATAAAATTATAACCAAAACTATTCAGACTATCTTAAAACAACTACAACAGAGATTAGTTATATTAAGGAATCGTGAGACTAGAACCGGAGAACATTTTTGGATATTCAATATTGACCATATAGATAACTAGCTTTAACCCGTGGCTTCGCTCACGGTAGGTTCGATTTTTAAACTCCTATTTTACCTCCTTCAGGGTTGAATTTTGAAAAATCCTTTCTTAGCGGATGACTACGTCATCATAGCTACCTGTATGCCAAATTTCAGCTCGATCGGTCTTGTGGTTAGAGCTGTGCGTTGATAGATCAGTCAGTCAGTCAGTCAGTCAGTCAGTCAGTCACCTTTGCCTTTTATATATTTAGATAGACCATTACAGGAAAATTCCATAGTGTGATATCAATATAATTATTACACTATAGATATTTTTATTATTACATTATAAATATGTTTATTACGTTTTATATTCGATAATCGTTGAAAGTTGATCGAATTCGTTATTGAAGCGAATAAGAAGTAAGTGATCAAGTGCACTGGCGCCTCTGAAATAGGGCTGTCATTTCACAAAAAAATACAAGGTTAGAAGTTTAAAAACTATAACGCGACAACGGAAAATTGGATCTAACATCCGTCATATTGATTTTGTTTCTATAAAATGTAGCCCATGTCAGCCGGACCATCGTAACAAATTCATTGACATCTCATTTCTCAAAATCGGCTCAGTAGTTCATTCGTAAATATTCACACACATACATAAATACATAGACGGCTAAAAACATAACTCTTCTTTTTGGCTTTTCCTCAACGGATTTTGATCGGCTTTCACTATCATTTGGGAGGATTTCTTCCGGAAGGTATTTATAAAATTTTTGGGGATTTGTATGGTTTTTTTTGAAATTATTCCCTAAAGGCGTGGAAAGGGGTGGTAAAGTTAGTGTGAAGAAACGCTTTTTGAATCTAAATATCGTCGGTCAAATTCAATAATGAATTTGACCGACGATACATGAACGTGAAACATTTCCAAAATCAGGTGTTTTGAGTTAAGTATGCCAAATGGTTGGAAATTGAATAATCTTTCCGAAGCACTTACAAGTCAAATTTTGGTTCTAATTGAAAGGAAACCACAAAATCTGCTAGAGAAATATTGATTTTAGCTGTCGACTTAAAACTTTGACTCTCAATTACTCGAAATTAATTGTACCATTAATGAATTTGACCGACGATATATGCGAATAATAGATAAGCACAGGGAACGCGTTTCGTTTACCCAATAATTCACACTCTATGTTAGAATACGATAACACCGGAAAGTCAATATCTAAAACAGGAAGAAAAATCACACCTTATTTATTGATAGCGTGCCGCTAGGTAAGTAAAATCATAACGGAATCAATTTCCACTCGGTGCTAACCCTACTCAACTTTTCGCAGACTGGTAAACAACGTCGGGGAGACACTGTCGCCAATTTATATACTTTTTAGGTTATTGTTGACTAGCGATTTTAGCGACAAACGAAATTCTATTAGGTAGGTACCTACATTGGTAGTAAGTAATATTTGAACGAGCGAAGCGAAGTTCTCTGAGTCAACTAGGGCGCTTGCCTACTAGACAGAAGTGTGTCCATCTAAATGTCTGTCAGAGCCCTATAACTTCTGAATTACTGAATATTAGAACGTGAAACTTGGTTGAAAATTCAGTTATATCCTGTACTTGAACAACAAATACTAAAATTAGATAAATGTTATAAAGAAACGAAATTATTTAATTTTTAATGCGCCATCTATTAGCATTATTGTGAAGCTAATAGCTCACTATAATGCTAATAGATGGCGCTGTGTCAGTAAAACAGTTTTATATGTCAACTATTATTTTTTTTATTGCGTCTAATGTTAAAATTAATTATTACAATATATAATTAAAACTTTTGGGAATTATGGGATATCGCGAGGTCTCAGTTCGGGGCGAACCACTAGTTATGGGTACATTAGAGCGATCCAGAACGACGCGTTGCGGCCCGCAGCTTAATGATTTTGTCGGATAGTATTCCACATAGGGAAGTAGGAAGTAGGTACCTAATTTTAAAATTCCGCACGATTAGTGCTAAGCTAAGGCACAAAATATATAACGACGCACCCGTTACTTGGTACCGAATACATACGGTTTGCTACAGCCCTAATATTTTGTTAACCAATTCCTGGATTCGTACCCAAGATCCTATGATTCGCTGAACAAGCTAGCCAGTGAGGCAGTCCAAAGTTGAGTAGCATAGGTGTAGTAGGTAGGTAAGTTAAATATTGATAGCGTGCAGCCCCCGACCTCGAACCAGCTTGTAAAATGTAAACAATGCCGCGGGGACTCAACTTTGTCCGGACTCTATGTGCATGGCGCAGTTGGTTTTATTTCGAAAATAGCAGTCGTGTTCCGTGAAAACTTTATTCGAATAACTACAGCCCTAACTTTGACATAATAATTCATAATTCATAATTCATTTATTGCGTGATTGTGAGTTACAGTTAAGATGTTACAGATATGTCATTAGTCTAGGTACATGTCACAATCTGCCATTCTTGGCGTGCAATGTTAACAATAATAAAATTTCGTCAGAAACAAATTGTGATAAATGATTAAATTGAGAATAAAATAATAAGCTAATGTCACTAATGTCAAATTGTCAATAAGCCAAATGTCACAGAAAGAGAAAAATTTAAATTTAAAATTAAAATTTGTAAAAACATTCTATCCGCCATATTTCCATTCATTAAAGTTAAGGAATTCATTTACTGAATAAAACAATGGGACAATAGCCACTCGTGTAATTTGCGTTTAAATTTAGGCATAGTCATTTCTTGTATCACCATTGGAAGCTTATTAAATATTTGAATTGCCATACAAAATGCGTTTTTACGATATAAAGATAGTTTTATACTAGGTACAAGTAGTCTATCTTTATGTCTTGTAACCCTCTGACGAGCCTGGCTGTAGGTTTCAAAGTATTCTGGATTCTTTTTTACGAATATGCAAATTTCCTTAATGTAGATACAAGGTAAGGGTAATATTTTGAGATCTTTAAACAGGGGCTTACAACTATCTAAGAAGTGTGCTTTACATATAGCACGTATGCATTTTTTCTGGACTTTAAATACTTTATCTGCATCTACTGAGTTTCCCCAGATAACTATGCCGTAACTGAGTACAGACGACACATATCCATAATATGCACAAAGTACTGCCTCTTTTCTAGCCACTTGCCTAAGTCTTTTCAATGCATATACAAACTTTTCCAACCGATTGCATAGATCATTAATGTGTTGTTTCCAATTGCAATGGGAGTCCAATGTAATACCTAAGAATTTAATTGTGTTGACCTCTTCAATAATAGCATTATTATATTGAATTTTTAAAGGTATATTACGAGCCTGTATAGTTTTAAACGCAACAAATTTAGTTTTTTCAATGTTAATTTGTAAATTATTATTTTCCAACCAGTGCACTACTTCAGTAAAAGTATGATTAATATCAGATTCAAATAATTTTTCATTTTTACATTGAATAATTAAGGAAGTGTCATCGGCGAACAATAAACATTTATGCTGGGTAACGTTAGGCAAATCGTTTATATATAATAAAAATAAAACAGGTCCCAGAATACTACCTTGTGGAACGCCAGAACAATTTGTGAGAAAAGACGATTGAGCAAGTTGTTTTACACCATTGACTATTTTAGTAATTTTGTACACTGGATTCGATTGCTCAGATAGCTTTTGAACCAATCATAGGCGACTCCCCGTATTCCGTACTTTTCTAATTTAGAAAGTAGTATTTCGTGGCTTACAAAATCAAATGCCTTACTCATATCGAGGAATATAGTAACAATTGGTATTTTATCATTGATACTTTCAGTGATTAGTCTGATCAAATTGAAACAAGCTTTAGTTGTGGAACTATTTTTTAGTTGTGGACAATGTAGACAGCAGAGTTTAGCTGTTGTCTATACGAGTACCGACCCTGCATGCGTTATATTATATTACACTAGCGACCCGCCCCGGCTTCGCACGGGTAGTAAAGCTATTATGCCTAAATAATTTTTCTGTCATAGGATCGCATCAGCTTGTTGTCGGTGTGAGACAATTTCGGAATAAAAGTCGAATTTATTTTCGCGCGCAACCTTTTTTTCTTGTAATAACTTTCTTTCAAGCTGAAAAAATAAGAAATTAAAAATCACTCCTTTCGACAGTCAAGATATCATTGCCATGAAAAGCATTGCCATGAAAAGCATTGCCAGAGACGACAACTTCCGTCACATTCGTGGATACAGTAAAAAATGCAATTTTTTTTTTAATTCGATGACAAGATAGCCCTTGACTGCGATCTCACCTGATGGTAAGTGACGATGCAGTCTAAGATGGTAGCGGGCTAACTTGGAAGGGGTATTGCAGTGTAAATTCAACCCATACCCCTAATCGGTTTCTACACGCCATCGTGCCGGAACGCTAAATCGCTTGGCAGCACGTCTTTAACGGTAGGGTGGTAACTAGCCATGGCCAAAGCCTCCCACCAGACCAGAGACAATTTAGAAATTATAAATTCCCAAATTGCCCCCGCCGGGAATCGAATCCGAGACCTCCTAGTTATAAAACCACAGCGCTCACCACTGCGCTAGGGAGGTCGTCAAAATTATTTTTTTCTTGTCAACGGTATGACGTAATTTTGTAAAGCTCAAGTGGCACTTGAATGAACGGGTAGTAAAATAAAGTCCATCCAACAAGTATGTTTCAGAAACATTCAGAACTCGTAACATGTCTCAAAAGTCAGAGCACAACTAAATACATCTTATTAGAGAAGTTATATCTAGAGAGCTGGAACACGGAGGAAGCGAATGCTATTTGCTGTATGTCAGGTGACACAACAAGTATGCATTACCCAAGTTGTGTTATGAATTCGCGATGAGGTTTGCGCTGTATGTAATTTCGTGTGTGTTGTCGAGATGTAGAGATGATTAAAATTACATTTGCTAATTATTATCTAACTAGTAATAGAGGTTCATTCAATTAACGATGATGTTATATTGGACATCTATACTAATATTATAAAGAGGAAAGATTTGTATGTAAGTATGTTTGTAACGAATTGGCTCAAAAAGCAAGGGACCGATTTGGCTGAAATTTAAAATGAAGATAGATTATACCTTGGATTAAAACATAGGCTTTTTCAACTTTATTATTCAACATTTGTAGGGATTGTGTATACAAACAGTTACTGATTGATGAGCCTTCTACTTAAATACCTATCAATAGAATTTGTAACAAATTTTGAAGTTTCAAAACCTTACTCCAATTACTCGTACTTCTCACTCCGGTAAAACCACAACCTTACTATTCAAGTTATTCTTTTGTGTTCGACATTTGTACGGATTGTGTAAGCAAGCAGTTACTGATTGATAAGCCTTCTACTTTAATACCTATCAATAGAATTCGTAACATATTTTGCAGTTTCAAAACCTCACTCCAATTACTCGTACTTCTCACTCCGGTAAAACCACAACCTTACTATTCAAGTTATTCTTTTGTGTTCAACATTTGTAGGGATTGTGCAAACAAACGGTACCCCGCAGATCCTTCCACGGATACTCGGTTTCATATTTACGCAACTAAAAATATTCCTTTGAGTATGTTTATTGTACATTTACGTTTGAACTGAAATCCCTGGTACGCCTTTTCAGGTTTCTATATTCTATTACACAGGTTTACGGTTGATTGCTAAATTGGAATCTGGTACAAATGTACATATACAAACATAGAGGTTTATTTTTGCGCATATTCTAAAATATTATACTCAACATTCTTTTTGTTGTAGTTATCTATTCATTCATGTCACCCATGGTCAACCGCAAGGCTCAGGTGTTCTTCTACCGATATCTCTGTGATTTCTAAACCGATTTGCGTGAATCTTTTCTTAATCGATACAAAAACTGTACCAGATGGTCCTATAAAAACTCAATACTGATGCAGTAGGGTTACTGCCCACCTGAACTGTGGGGATTAGGAACTATCCATTTTGAATAGATATTGTAAGTAAAGAGTACATCGTTAAATTCCAAGACCCAACTCCTCAGTCCTGATGCTTGTGGAGATTTAGGAACTTTCGATTGTGAATTGAAGACGCGGACGAAGTCGCGGGCGTCCGCTAGTATTAAATAAAAAATCAATAACTGTATCGCAGGAGCTGTAACCAGTGCTAATAATAATATAAAACGTCCACCTGTACACGTCATTCGCAGACCGCAGTAATGTCGGGTGGAACATGATTTTATTATGAAACTCGCCGTTCGCTTCATTAAACAAAGTTCTTTGTAGCTCAGTTAAAATGCAGTAAAAACACTTCGCGCATAAAAGTGTTGTGGCTGATGTTAGTAACCGAAGCTGATGAGATGTTTAACGGACATAGGCCAAGAGCTCGAGATCGATAAAATATTATTTTTTATTCGATGACAAGGTAGCCCTTGACTGCAATCTCACCTGATGGTAAGTGACGATGCATTCTAAGATGGTAGCGGGCTAACTTGGAAGGGAAATAGCAGTGTAAACTCAACCCATACCCCTAATCGGTTTCTACACGCCACCGTGCCGGAACGCTAAATCGCTTGGCGGCACCTCTTTGACGGTAGAGTGGTAACTAGCCACGGCCAAAGCCTCCCACCAGACCAGACCAGAGACAATTTTTATGGTCTCCTTTTGCGATTTGCCTACCAAAATGGTAGAAAGGTTTAATGAATCCTTGTGTTACGACATGACTCTATCCATCTGTTAAATTTTTTGAAACACCTCACGAAATATTGGTTTATTCTTAGTATAACGGCAAAAAATTCTTCTATCCACTGATGTGATTATCTTTTTTAATCGTTTCGCGGCTAACTTGCATTAGCGCCAAGAGCCACGTCGGTAGTTCTCGGTACACGGCAACGAAAAAACATTTTTTTTTTGCATTCATGCACCCAATAATAATATTATAGAGTAACATTACACGTAGCCCCGTCAGGCCGTTGCAAAGTTTTTGGTAATTATATTAGATATGATTTACGAGTAATTTATCGAAATTATTTTAATTAATTATTTACCAATATCAAAATAAATAAATTACATTCAATAATTGTGAAAAAAATATTTTTACTTTTATATTCATCTAAAAATCAGGGTAGTTGTAGCTCCGTTAATAAGTAGTTTACTAGCTCTCAGTTTGCAAACTTTTATTAAGTAACAAACTAACGATAGATATACGGAGTAAAGTTTAGGAGCATATGTTGTGGAAGGCTTTACCTATGAAACTTTGCTCGTAAACAGTTCGCAAGACCTGCTGTGATAACAGTATAACTTATAAGTTATAACCGACGTCATTGTTTATGACTCTTGGCTTAGGAGGTCAGGAATAAATGGGAGCTGTAGGTACCAATTTTGAAAATAGTGTTTGCCCATTATTTATTCGATGACAAGATGAAATTGTATACTATTTATTAAGCTCATTGTGTCTTTACTTATTTTATGTGTGGTGTACAATAAAAGTATATTCATTCCTTCATTCATTCATAGCCCTAGACTGCGATCTCACCTGAGCGGGCTAACTTGGAAGGCAGTATAAATTCAACCTATGGGTTGAATCTGTTTCTACACGCCATCGTGACGGAATGTTAAATCGCTTATCGGCACGTTGACGGTAGGATGGTAACTAGCTATGGCCAAAGCCTCCCAACAGACAAAATCAGCACAAAGATGTTCGAACGCAATTACGCGGTATATTTGCGTTCGAACGCGGTAACTCCCGAAAAGCAACTAAAAATCGCAAGAACGCTGATCGCCGCTGCTAAAAGCATCGCGTCTGTTCTGGCCGTTACATCTTGGAGCTGTGAAATTGAGATTAATAGGTTTTTAATGAATATTAATTTGCCTAAAAGTCTCGCAAAGAATTCACAAGGGTATTGAAAATATGTTTATAATTTTCACAAAGACTGAATACTTACCGGCAGAGATTCAAAGCGGAACAATAGATTTCTCTAAAAATGTACCAAAATGTTTTTACAAAGCCTTTTATTACTTACTGAAATAAACATTTTTTTTTTTTATAGAAGCACGTTTGTGCAACTTTTTTACTGTTTCATATATAGCTTTCATTTAGGTTACAAACTTGTGCCTCCAACATCAGATATTGATCATCAGATAGACAGCCTAAAAACTAGCTGAACAAAGCTAGAAAACCATATCGTATGCGGGGTTTTTCATTAAAATTAGTCTCTCAGTAAGAGTGCTATTCTAACACAAACACACATATAAACAAAGCGGTAAAACTTAGTGCTTATAACACACCTTGGTTTGCGTGGCATGTTAAAACATCAACACCATAAGACGTTGTTGGCACAGCAAGCAGAAGTTTTGGCGACCTTATACCGCATAATTTTCCCATCTAGTTGATGCGCCACAGAGACACGGTGTCTCAACTCCCTCTCTAAATTAGGCGCAATGCAATAAGGAAATATTTACGAGAAGCTCCCCCTTAAATCTGCCTTTAACTTGTAAAATCTAACAGGTATGTAAATTACAATGAAACTATGTATTATTATTAAAAAATATTATGTTACTATAGCTGATGCCCGCGACTTCGTCCGCGTTGATTTTCCGGGATAAAAAGTAGCCTAAGTCACTCGCCAGGTCTTCAACTATACCCATGCAAAAAATCACGTCTATCCATAGCTCTGTTGCAGCGTTATTGTTGGACAAACCAACAAACAAACACACTTTCGCATTTATATATTAGTAGGGTAGGATAGGATAGGATTCGATGTCAAGATAGCCCCTTTTTGTGATCTTACCGAATGGTAAGTACTGCATGTGTAATTTTTATGCTGAAAATTTGTGAATACGTCGTATTTATGGTGAAATTAATCATTATAAGTATGAATTTTATGTTAAATAAGGGAATTTTTCCAAAGACTTTTGTCTGGTGGGAGGCTTTGGTCGTGGCTAGTTACCATCCTACCGTCAAAGACGTGCCGCCAAGCGATTTTGCGTTCCGGCGCGATGGCGAGTAGAAACAAATTAGGGGTATATAGGTTGAATGTATGCTGCCATACCCCTTCCAAGTTAGCCCGCTACCATCGTAGACTATATCGTCACTTACCATCAGGTGAGATCGCAGTCAAGGCCTATCTTGTAATCACAAAAAAAACTTCGCACGATTAACGTTTACTAGACACTGGAGCCTCAGAAATATCTTTTCGTTGATTGTTACGAAAATAACAATCAAAGGATTGAAATCAGTGTCAAAAATTCTTTATTTAAAAAGTAAAACGCGTGCGACAAAAGCAATTAACGAAACAACTTCAACTTTACACCCCTAAAACACGACAGTTGAAAGAGAATTTAACTTTTTTAATTTATAGCTGTAAATGAGAAATATAGCTTTTTTATTAGATGTTCTCTTGACCTACATTTCCTTACTTTATTAAAATGACGCATAACACTATGTATATTTTTATTAAAACGAGTGGAATAAGGAAGGCTAAATATTCTGACTTAGCAAAAGTGTTTTAAAACACTTTTCTTTTCTATTTTTCCAACGAATCTCATAGTATAATACGTACTCGTAGATTTAAATAATTCATTAAATAATTAGTACATAAGTAGGTACTGACTACGGAACCCTAAAAATCGGTGGGGAATTTAATTTTTCGTGTTAATAAAAATAAAAAGGTTTCTACTTACAAATAAAATATAATGCTTATTAAAAAATAGTGCTTCAGTGCACTTGAATTAATGTTCCAATAAATTTTCGGTAAATAAAAATTTTATTACTTAATTAAACTTCCGAATGTCTGTATTTTAAACTGACAGCGCACGAGTATAATAATGTATATTACTACCTACTAAAGAAATGTCTTTCATTATTGTTAAAAATTATTCAAGGCTGACCTATAGTAATAAGTTATTCGTAGAGGCTGACCCTTATAAGTTTTTGATTTTAAGCTTACTTAAGTGTCGATTTCAACCACCGCTGGGTAACGTTTCACTGAAGATTTCAGATTTTTAGGCAGACATTTAATACGAATACGGTCAGAGCGTCCATTTTATTCCTCGGTTAGAAGTTATTCGGCGTTTTTGAATTTGGCACAGTGTACAACAACAAAGAGTTCAATTACATCATGGAGGAATCAAATTTTATGATTACAATCTGTTAGAAGATGTTCCATAATAATTTTTGGCCCTGATTAAATATAGTGAAAGAAGCATGATATAGTCAAGTTTGTACAAACACATTTTAGTTTTTGCTTCTGTATGGTAGAAGAAAATTAATTTTTTACACTTATAAAAAAGTTGCGAGTAAAATCCTAAAATTTCGGAAAGTGTGGTCGTCAAGTTGTAAAGTGGCATGATTACGCACTAGAGACAACAGGCACTGAGGGCGTTGCTCGACTTTTGCGTCTTGACCCCTGGATATTTACACCGCTCCCTCGGGACATTGGTGTCAGGTTTAAAGGAAAAGGACATTACTTTATACTTTGACATTTCGCAACTTCCTTCTTTGCGATTTTGTTTTCTGCTTCACGTAGTTTAGACGCATGCCATACAGCGCGTAGTTCCTGCGACGCCACTGCAGCATCCTAGATGTAAAAATCCGTCGTATGCCACATAGTGGTACGCGTACACTCGCCGAACTATGGGAAACAACTAAACACCGTAGATTACAGGCAAACAAACTACAGTCGTAGGCTCCATCACAGGAAACTGTTCGCTCAAAAAGCACTTTTTTATTTTAGGTAGCAGCGATACCGTTCTATGCAGGGTATGCATAGAGGGACGAGACACCGGAACTGCTTAAATGTAGGGGTGTATCCAACCAAAGTAAATTAGCTCCCTAGTAACACACCCAAATGTGGGTGGCCCACTTGGATTCTAGAAAATAAACGTGGACAAAACCACCATTATTTCCAGTTCAATATATTATGGTTACAATGGAAAGACTTGATCTTTGCGTGGGTATAATAATTGAGGACCTGCCTTCTGATTCTGTAACTCAGTGCCTATCAACGACGATAGGCATTGTTTATCCATTGAAGGTTTGAACAGAAATGTATACCTACTATTTCATAGTAAACCTTCAATGGATGAAAAATATATGTCAGTGGCTTTCATTTTTTGATAGGCACTAAGTTGCAGAATCAGGGGTTTGAAGAGTGAATTTTAGCGCGGAATAAAAAAGATCCCCGCGGGATTTTTAAATAACCTAACTCTACCGAACAAAGTCGCGGGCAAAAGCAAGTAAATAAATAAAGCAGATAATATTCCTGTTAGTATTAAGTCGTCATTTAGCCCTTATTGACCGTGATCATCGATGGTTAACTCCCCATCAGGCACACAATTCACCTGCAATTATTCATTGGGAATCAAAGGATTACCGGCGGGGACTAATGGTTAATTACGCATTGCGGTCATCAGTCAGGCGCGGTATTGACAACAGGGAGTTAATAACACCGACATACATTGTTATATATAGAATACGTATACAATTTGTCAGGTGGGAGACTGGTCGAGGCTAGTTACCACCCTACCATCAAAGATTCCACCAGGAGAACCGATGATATGTAGATTTTGTAGAAGTCGATCAGGGGTATAGGGTTTGATTGAACCACGAACTCTTAAATCGTAGAATCAGTCCTGCAGTCCTTTTTGTTAGGAATATATTTAAAAAAATTTCATGCACACGTTAATAAATTCATGATTATTAATCATGCTCAAAATATCCGATGTATAAGGCAAGTCCACTGAAAAACTAAATGATGTACTTATAAATAATAATAAATATTTTTTTGTATAAATTTTTATTTTCTACACAAAGTAACGATATCATTTGTGCTTTCGCGGAAAAAGCCGAAATCAAAGTAAGTTCAAAGTAATCCTACAAAGGAGGAGTGTCTAACTTTTCCATTTAAGTACTTTCTAAGTCAAGTACTTTCAGTGAATGAAAATGAACGCGCACATACGTCACCCCTGTCGCAGGAATGACCTCTAAGAGCCTCCCCTCGTGGCGCCTCAAATCTTCCCCTATATAAATTCATTTTCATGCCTTACCCCTGCGGTGTATTACTATCATTGCCTACGAATTGCGATGTTTGCTTCTTCCGGAAGATAAGGCTTTTTTGCACAAATTTTTTGCCACCTCCCTGGCGTAGTGGTGAACGCTGGTTTACTTAACTTAATATTATAAATCCTACTTCCTACTTAATCTTCCTATAATATTATAAATGCGAAAGTTTGTGAGGATGGATGGAAGGACGTTCGTTACTCCTTCACGCTACAACGATTTGGCTGACATTTGGAATGGAGATAGCTCATACCCAGGATTAACGCATTTACAGCTACATTTTATCTAGAAAAGTCACTTTAATTCACACTGACGAAGTCGCGGCCATCATCTAGTTTCAAATAAGTAAATAAGTACTCCAACTAGTGACGACTTCGAGGTCTCGGCTCCGATTCCCGGCGGAGGCAATTTGGGAATCTATAATTTCTAAATTGATTCTGGTCAGGTCTGGTGAGAGGCTTTGGCCGTGGCTAGTTACCACCCTGCCGTGAAAGACGTGCCGCCAAGCGATTCAGCGTTCTGGCATGGTGGCGTGTAGAAACTGATTAGGGGTATCCCATACCCCTTCCAAGTTAGTCCGCTGCCATCTTAGACTGCATCGTCACTTACCGTCAAGTGAGATCGCATTTGAGGACTATCTTGTCATCAAATAAAAAAAACTTCTTCGAGAAGAGCAATCTATAGGTCGACTGGCAAGGTGTCGCGAGCACATATTCGCTCTTTGCAAACAACAGCGCCGCATCGGCTATCGCTACCGGCTATGCAAGCCCCGTGTTTGCACAACTATGCTAACTTTGCCTCGATTTTGCGGTGGGGTTATAGGTGGGTGATGGATTAACGAAATCTACTATCTATACTTACTTGTGCCACATACTAAAATCTATGGAGAAGATAATAAACCTCTAGATTTTGGTGAAATGTTTCTGCCGACCTCGGAACAATACATAGCATTCCATTTTCAAAATTAAGAAAAAATTAAAACTTTGTTTACGATCTATCAATGATTTTTCATTCTGTCATTACACTTTCTGAATTTTTATTTTATTATTATGAGGTTATAAAAGTAAATAAATCAAAAGGTTCTGATGTCAAGTTTATAATTTGAAATGGCCTTAATATTAGGATTTCAAATACTTAAAATATCGCCGATACGCGTGTCCAATTCCGCGGTAAGTGTATTCATTAGTGCATCCATAGACTTATTATGTGCATCCGATTCCGATATCGATACCGATATATATCGGCACGTAGTGATTATTATATACTCAGTGACATACATCCATATCGGAATTTGCGATTTTAATTTGTTGAGACTTTGAAACACTTAAGTAACTGGTAAGTTATATCAATTATTTATACTTATATTATATTACAACTAGACGATGCCCACGACTTCGTCCGCGTGGATTAAGGTTTTTTTTGATTCCCACGGGAACTCATTAACTTTTCAGGATAAAAAGTAGCCTATGTGTTAATTCAGGATATAATCTATCTCCATTACAAATTTCAGTCAAATCCGTTCAGTAGTGTTTGCGTGAAAGAATACCAAACATACACACTCACAATACTCATACAAAAACTGTATCGATTTTAACCGTATCGGAGCATCCTCATGTTTTCATGAATAAGCAATAGATGCAATGATCCATGAAAAGTTACTTGCATGAAGCTACGAGTTACAGGTTAAAGACATTCGACCCTCTACCATGAATGGTCTTGAGTTCAGAGACCTCGCGTTCATTTTTATTCTTTGTAGGTACAATAATTTTATTAGCTATCACGCAGTCCCTTATAAACCCTAATTGAAAAAGTAAGTTCTCACTTTGGAGAGACTAGCTCTTGCTCGCGGCTTTGCTCACGTTAAGTTTGATTTTTCAAACCCCTATTTCACCCCCTCGGACGGTTTGCAAGGATTGTGAGAAAGCATCGCGGTGCGGGAGGTGTGACAGTAGGGGCGAGAGGGTCGATGGTAGATTGATTGACGGTTTGTCCTCTTAATATTAAGTCCTCCTCAGGAACAGACTCAGTTACACGATAAGCTTATCTTTTTATTCCCTGGTCTATCCTGGTCTGTCTCAGTGGCAACATGTAGTGTTAGCCAATCAGAGGTGATTGAAATCGTCTCACTGTATCTGTCAAACGATAGCAGGTGGACTGAATAACAAAATGCCGATGGTTCGTTCCCCACCCGTTGTATTATAGTGTTGAATCGTGTTTAGCATGACTCATTTTCTTTAAAAAAAAAATTCAACAATTCCGCAATAGTTGTACCCAACCTACAGTAATTCCATATCATGGAATGTCTACAATTACGTGCTATGGATAGTTGGATAGATAATAATCATACACTTTTTATTTATTCCAGTACATTAAATATCTTTCAAAAAGACTACAGTCCTCCAAAGCGGAAACGTTTTTGAGTGGAACTAATGCCAATTACTTAGAAGCTCAATACTTAGATTGGAAAAATACCAAAGGCGCAGTTAGTCAGGTAACTAATATTGACTATTACTTTTTACGCACGATGTCAAAATACAATTTACAATGAAATCAAATTTAAACGACATATTATATCACTCTGGTTTGCTATATTAAAATATTATGCATGTCTTTTGTATATGTTTATTTTTCAGTCATGGGATGGATTTTACGAAAGCGTCAGTGGTCCAACATTAAAAATTGAAGAATTTGAAGACGAATTTAGTCCTAAAACCATCAGTAGTAAGCTCTTTAATCTTATACGTAGTTGTAATACAAGTTACATTTTATCGCTTAAATACTTCATGATCTTGAAATGACACGAAATCCTATAGGAGATGCTATGTATACTGGTATCCTGAGTGCTTTCTCATGATGCAAGCTATCTTCTTTTCAAATGGCAAAATCTGTTCAGTTATTAAGGCTTAAATAGGTATAGAAAAACTGTAACTTTGGTAAAAATACCATATTTTGTATTCCAGGTCCCAAAAACAAGATAAAGGAAGATAAAGAGGCTAAAGAAAGGATTAAGATGCATCTAGCTGTGATGAGTCTCATTCGCAGCTATCAGGTAACTTATACCATAAAGTTTCACAGGAAACAATATAACATAGTACGTTCTAAGATAGTAGAAACCCGTTAAAAACATAATGCTCCCGTTCGTTTCACGTCAATTTTTTCGATTTTCGAATTCGGTCTTCCAAATATTTTTTCGGTTTTTTTTTTTTTAACTTATTTCACGGTATTGTGCCATTTCTCCCTAATTTTGGAGGACATGCGAGTGGTATTGCAGTCCTTCTGCAATACTTTGCGCTTGCGGCCGCTTTTTTTAAAGACGTCTCGGGTAACGAGTTTGATCCTGAACCGATAGAGAATGATCTATGGCAAGATTGGAGGAAATTTCTATCTTGCTCATGATCATTCTCAATGCTGCTTGCAGTTTTCTTAGCATTAGAAGTATATTCAAGCATTTACCTCGGACAGATGTTGGAAAATGTTTATTTTTAATCTGCACAAGAACGAAACTTGGTTTTACGTTAGCTTCCACAGCAGTATAAAGAACAAAAATATGTTCAAAATTTACATAAATTAATTGACAGGTACGCGGACATCTCTTGGCAAAAACCGATCCACTGAGTCTAACGATAGGTGCTAATTGGATTCTACAGAGTCAAGCTCCACCATTAGAATTGAAAGGAGTGGAATGTAGCATAGTGTCGCGAGAGCTTGGCACTAGTCTAGGTATGTTCATATTATTCAATAAGAAACCAGTAGACAGTCTAATATAGTACCCCTAGTACGATATTGCACAGAAGGATATAGGATTTCATCAAATAAGATATTCGATCACAAAGCTTTACTGCCTTTTGAGTTTATTTATTTTCTGTCATAGGAGAAGCTCAGATGGATGAAGTTTTCGAACTACCTGAAAGAACTAGGATTGGAGGTAAAGAGTGTGCATTACCGCTAAGGTAAGTTTTTGAAAAAATCTCATTTAGGCCAACCTGTCCCTCTTACTTGTAAGTCAAGACTATTGAAAATCTTGCTTTGACTACTATACTATTGTACAATTTATTTTCAGAGAGATAATAAGTCGTCTGGAAACATCGTACTGCCGTTCAATAGGTGTGGAGTACATGCACTTGTACGATTTGGATGCCATCGAGTTCATACGGGAGCGGCTGGAGCCGCCTGGCGCGTTCGACAAGACCGTCCAGGAGAAAAGGGAGATTATGCGACGTCTTACTAAAGCTGTTTTGTTAGTACACAAGATCGACAAAGTTATTTTGCTACTACCCGCCAAACTAAAAAAAAAATTGCATGGTACAACGCTATTCATCAACTACCGTCACTAAAAACGCAAGAAGAACAAGCAACTGAGCAAGGAGCGCTTTGAGATTGTGGTTTGTAGAGTCAATAACTCCTGAAGATACACAGGTGTTGGAGTGAATCATGAGTTTTATAAAACTGAGACGCTAATCTGCGAAACTGTTGTAGGGATTTTTATTCAGTTTTCACCAAAAGATAGCTTAACTTTGCAAGCTTAAAAAAGTTTAGCTAACGGTTTAAGCAGCTTTCCAGATATAATTAATTATCTAAACGCTGAAGCTAGACCTACAGAGAGCGATGGCGCCAGTAAATATCTGCCTGTTTAAGCGGGCCTATAAAATTAATTAACAAGCCAAATAACAAACTCTTGAAATAAACTTGACATACCGTAAACACAATATTAAAGTTTCCCCGTAACTCAAAATTAAGGTAAAAGTGGTTTTGTGAACAATGTAATAAATCAAAAAGTTCAGATAGGCATTAATTTTTCAAGAGATGAAAAAAATCTTCAAGCAAAAGTGGCGGCCTTTCGAGCCTCTCCTTTAATTCGTTTCTTAAAACACGCTCACAGCTTTAATATTCGTATTTATTGAAATGGATAAAAATTATAATGAACTTTTTTAGTGAAAAAATTGGCCAAATTCTTTTAACTTCGAGGTTTTTAAGGGCTTTTATTTTCGAGTACTTGGCTGGCACTCCGCCAAACCATGTTCAGGTAACATGTACTTAATTAAGGATTAAAAAATGTCAGAACAATTAAGCGAATTTAAAATACGGTTCATATTTTATCAGTTGAATTATAGAGCAGAGGGGATTGTACTTTTATACGTAAAACAACAAATGGTCAGTTTCTAATTATTGTTATATTGAAGCTTCAGTCAATCTAATTTATGGGATATTTGGGACAATTACACGCGGGATATGGGAATTGAGAAATGCACGTTAAGAAAAAAAAATTTAACTACCCGCGTTAAAACGTCCAATATTGTTCGTAGAGGCAATGAGCTTACATACCTTAACCGCGTGGAATCTGCTTCAATTTTATCCAAAATGTATGATGATATCTTAATTTACAGCCTCGAAAAATATTTTGCGACCAAGTGGCCGGCGGAGAAACGCTTTGGACTAGAAGGTGGCGAGAGCATGATCGCGATGTTAGAAGAAATCGTCGATACTAGCACAATGTTAGGTGTTGAATCAATCGTCATGGCGATGCAACATCGAGGTATTTTAACAAACCACTATTAAACATTTTGCATTTTTACTGAACAAGTTTACAAGAAAAAAACTGAATTACGTCGCATTAAAGTATTGATACTAAATATAAAAAAGAATGTAGTTAAATCGGTTGAGGTGCTGAGTAGGTACAATAAAAGATACCGGCCGAATTGATAACCTCCTCCTTTTTGGAAGTCGGTTAAAAATTGAAATAGCACTTTGGACGGCTCACGAAATTCCAATAGATTTGAAGGCTAGGGATAACCTAAATTTTAAGATTAAATCCATACCCAACTATATTGACAGTACATCAGAAATATACAGATGAATTTTATTTTATTTTTTCAGGAAGGTTGAATATGTTAGTTAATGTATGTCGGAAACAGTTGACGGATATTTTCGCTCAATTCAAACCCATGGAACCCAAGGAGCCGGTAAAGTTCATTTAAGACAGGCCACATACGATCAAGTTTGCCGTCAAGTTTGCATGATGCTTATTAGTAGTATCGATACTTTTGTTTCGATATCTACGAAAGCTCCAGAAAGTTGTACTACTCCATCGAGAGAGATAACGCTATACATCAGAAAGTGAACTTAGTGAAATCTAGTGACGAGATAAAAGTATCGAGTAATTGGGAAATTACCATAAGTAAGCATACTAGAGACTATACTAGAAAGAGATATATACTCATGTATCGATCCTTTTTTCGAATCCCTAAGCATCATGCAAGCTTGACGGCAAACTTGATCGTATATGGCCTCCTTAATTTGTTATGGTAATGGTGATATTATTTGGTTATAAGCAATTATCTAAACTAAGCTGACATCTCTAAAAGTAATGCCAACATATTCCACGTGGAAAAGGGTGCAATTTTTTAGACCTGAGATTTTAGTTGGATTCATTTTATAAGTAAAGCTAAAAGTTTTAAAATTTGATTTTTTTTAGGGTTCGGGTGATATAAAATACCATCTGGGCACTTTTATACACCGGTTCATACGAAAAACAAACAAATATATTAAAGTGTCGATGAGTTGCAACCCGTCACATTTGGAGGTGGTCTCTCCTGTCGTGGTTGGGAAGGCACGCGCTGAACAACATTGGAAGGGAGACAGTAATGGAGATAAGGTAAGGTAATTAAGGAGCACCCCATCGACTAGGTGGACACCTATGTTGTGGACAAGAGAGTCGCAGGAAGCACTGAGCATATGCCGTCCATGACCGTGTTCTGTTGAAATGCCTACAGAGATATAAGTCCAGCAGTAGAAGTCCATCGATTGGGACGATATAAACAACAAATCTTGAGTAAACCTTGGAAAGAAAAAAACTTGAACAAAATTCTAGATGCTAGTTTGTGTAACCCGTAAAATTTGGTAGCATCATACAAAAACCCATGAAATAGTCAGTTTTAAATGATGGACAGATAGCGTCGGTGTCGCTCAATGGCAAAAAAAAACCTTTCCGAGAGCGAACAAAACGATCTAGGTCGAAATACCATCGCATATGCGGGCCGCACTACATAATTTTATTATTAAGCACAATTAATATTGGGACCTCGGTCAAATTACCACTCAGACTAAGAGTAATTGATATTGGGTGAAAATAAGACTTAGGGTTAGGTAGAGAGAAAGAGAGAGCTATGGTTGGAGTATCTCTTCGGGGAGTTAACGAATTTTTTTTTTTTTTTTTATATTTTTAGCGAGCAAACGAGCAGGCGGGTCACCTGATGTTAAGTGATTACCGCCGCCCATGAACACTTGTAGCACCAGAGGCACCACCAATGCGTTGCCGGCCTTTCAGGAATTTGTTGGTCCGCCCCTTGAATAACCCCATGTTGTAATTCAGTGGAAACAATTAAAATTAAAAATTAGCTCATAAAGTTACTAAAATTGCGAAAGTTGTAAGGTACTCGCATGATAGCCTCGCACTATGAAATGTAGCATTAGATGGACGATCTCAAGCGCTGTGACATCCGTTGGACACAAGTGGTATAAGATCGTGCTCTTGATTTGTTGCTATCATTGCAAGAGACCTTCGTCTAACACCGGACATAGTTCGAGCTGACGACGACTACGAAGAAATCAAGAAGTCCTATATACCTAGGTCAGGAAAACTATCGCGTTTCAGCTACTGAGCAAAAAAATACTTCAGGTCTCTGCCTTAATTTTATTTAGGTAATGGCCATAGTAATGCACGGAGACGCAGCGTTCTCCGGGCAAGGCGTGGTGTACGAGACGATGCAGTTGGGCAACCTCAAGTACTTCACCACTCACGGCTCTATACACATCGTGTGCAACAACCAGATCGGGTACACCACAGACCCCAGGTTCAGCAGGAGCGTTCCTTACTGCTCAGGTATTATCCTTTACAAGTAGAGGATAGAAGCAGACTTTACTTGACGGAATTGTATGATACACAAAAAAAAACAACCAAATTCTTTTGCTATAATAATATAACGTTTATTTCAGATTAAATATCCATACGTAGTTTCCTTATTTTAAATAATTCTACACACGACTACTTTCTGTTATCCTATTTATATTACTTTGAAGTGAGTCAAGTGAGTGAGTCTTACGATAAATAATTAATCATCTCACTAATTGGAAATACTTTTAAAAATTTCAATAAAAGGTAAAAGTACTTCATCAATTTAAAACCCATCAACATGGGATATTATGTAACACAACCATGATATGAGAATTCATTGAATTAGCGTGTTAATGCATGCGACGGCAAAAGGCAAATTATTATTTCACTTGATTAATGTTTCCTCAATAGTATTCAGAGAAAATATAAGCAACCTGTATCAAAGTTCACCCAGTAGTTTTTGATGCAAGGTTATTCCTTGTTATAGAGCTCACAGCAGATTGACTATCATTTGTTACAGTTAGAAGATACCAGCGAGCGCTTTATTAGTTGATAAAAAATCAAATTCATTAATTTGATTTAGGCCAATTTGTAGCTCTTATGACAAGTCAAGACTCTACCGCTTTTGAATGCAGATTCTGCTGAGTTCTGAGTTCTTTATTATAATTTGAACTTCTCACTTGTACTATGTATTTTCAGACGTAGCAAAGGCTTTCGACGCGCCAGTTTTTCACGTAAACGGAGATGATGCTGAAGCTGTGGCGCATACGGCCCGATTAGCGATCGAGTACCGCTGTAAGTTCAAGAAGGACGTCGTTATTGACTTCGTGTGCTACCGGCGTTTCGGTCACAGCGAAGAGGACGAGCCAATGTTCACGCAGCCGTTCATGTACAAGAAAATCAAAAGCATGAAAACAGGTATGTTTCATCTATCGCACGGACGTCGCTGACGCAGTAGCATACACCGCGCTAAAGCGACCGAGTATCATGTATTTTCATTAAAGACATCGTTATAAGGTCACTTATCAATCCGGCACCTGATCAGAACCTCCTTTTCAATCTGCGCGCACATTGATAAATACTTATCCACGTATTTTTTAGTCTTGATTCCAATATTTTATCTAGATTTTTCATCCCATATGTAAAAGCCTTTACTCAATGAAAGATCCTTAAATTTTAGCATTTAGAGGACCTGACATTTATAATTTTGACATATTTAAATATAGCTATCTAATCATAATAGCCTATTTTAAAATTTAATTAATGGTTCATAATTTCATAATTTATAATTAAAATACATCTGTATAATAATGTTAAAAAAATGTATGTACTTAATTAAGGATAATTAAATGGCTTTTTTAATTTTAATTTTACGATGCGAGTCTGGGTGGGTGCAAGCCTCTTCGCAATATAACTTACTTATAACAAAATTTTCTTTTTAAATATAGTTGACAAAATCTATGAAGAGAAGTTAAAAGCAGAGGGCATAGTGACGGACGCTGACATCAAAAAGTGGGAAAAGGAATACACGGACACGTTAAACAAACATTTCGAACTTGCGAAGAAAGTTACGAAACTAAGCATTATGGACTGGGTAGATACTCCTTGGACTGGATTCTTCGAAGCCATTGATCCAAAAAAGGTTCGAAGCATATCAAATATTAACTATCTCAGCCACGTGTAACGTTAGAACTGTATCAGGGGCGACGTTTTAATTTTGATATCGAGCCTCTACTTGCGCCGCTTGTATTCAGATAACTTCAGCTTTATGACTCGCTGAGTTATATTTAGCGTAGCCAGATTTTTTTTCAGCCTATAAGGGACAAATGGTTAAATGGGCAAAAAAATACGGGATTTCAGTTTTTTACCCGGGACAAATAAAAAGCAAAATTATTTAGTGTCATTTTTTATTATTTTTTATATTTTTCCGAGGATCGAGTCAGTTTTAACATTGTCATTCTGACACTAACTCTGTCATTGGTCGATGCGAGCTGCGAGTGCAAGTTAGTAGCGAGACGAATACGTTTTACGAACGTTGGGTGTGTGTATGACACACACACCCAATGAAAAACGACGAACGGTTCAAATAAGGGACAGAGTGAGTCCCGCCGGGACATTTTAAACTATGCCTAAAATACGGGATGTCCCGGGATATACGGGACGTCTGGCAACGCTAGTTATATTGGTGAATCTAGTTTTTCTACGGATCTCCCTATTTCTGATTTAGTCATGCAGAAAATTCTATTTCAGGTCAAAGATACAGGTATAAGTGAAGCGGCAATAACTACAATATCACAACACTTTTGCAAACCGCCAGAGCCGTGGGCATTCGAAATTCACAAAGGCATCCACAGAATGTTAGAAAGACGAGCAAAGATGGTAAGAATATTCTTTCAAAAAAAAAAACACCGTTTAAGGTGCGGACTGAGAACTGAAAAGTCGACGATTCAATTTCCATGCAGAAGTCGCCGCGGAAATAAGCAAGTATTGTATGAAATGACAGCTGATTCTTGTGGCTATACAAAGCGTCTTACCGCATTGGTTTTTGCGATTTGAATTCAGGTTTTGCTTTCGGTTTCGATGTAGGTATACAAAAAAAAAATACATATACAATAAGGTAACTTGCCATTGAAAATATAATATAAATAAAAATCTTTAAAAGAAATCTGAATATCGATAGGATGTACAAACATTTTTTTTTCATCTTATTTACTGTAGTTCAATATCAAAAATCTCCGAAAAGAGATAAGCTTTTTAATATTTTTCTTTGATATTTAGTTTTTTCAAGTGTTTTTGATTTTATCTAAGTACATATACATTAATTTCTATGTCATCTCAATCTTAGGTGAAGGATGGTATCGCTGACTGGGCAATGGGGGAAGCACTGGCTTACGGATCACTTTTGCGGGATAAGATTCATATCCGACTGACTGGTGAAGACGTCGAAAGAGGAACTATGGCACATAGGTATACCTTCTGAGTAGGCCTTCACTATGCCTATCGGAGCTACCTTCCCGACTTGGTAGCTACTTAAGAAATTCTCGTCAGAATAAGCCAGTAACTTTTTATGTCCGATCCGGGACTCGAACCCGATATGTATAAGCTAGGAACTAGACTAAAGACTCTATTATGAAAAACGAATGAATATTACCGGCAGCTTTTGTCACAGTACAAAGGAAGTCCGATAGTTTTGTTGGCACAAAGGTCTGCAACAAAGCGGGCCACTTTTATTCCTCCAGCTAAATTGATCATTTCGCCGCAGTTCGAACTAATCGAGCGGGGACCGACTTCCCTTGTATCGGACGACCGACCCTGATTCACATTTCGAAGAGTTGCCCAAAAATATCGATATTTACTAAAGGTCGATGTTTTTGATAGTAGTTGAAATCCTAATGACGCGCACTAAGCGCTTTGCTTCCTCGTTTCTGATACGCACCGCTATTTGGCTTCCGTTTTTCCCTATAACTACAATTTGGGTACCTTCAAATCAAGAGTAAATAGGCATTTTTTAGGCAAACGCGTTCTTAGACTGCATCTTAGACTGCATCTTTGCTTGCCATCAGGTGTGATCGCAGCCAAGTGCTAGTCTATATATTTAAAAAAAAAATCAAAAAGACGTACATTAAACTGTGCTATCTCCACGCAAGCAAAAGTAAAGTGGATTTGTCAAAAAAGATTTGTATCAGAAATGTTTAGTGGCCGCAGACCATTAACAATATTCGTTTATTTCAATAATAGTCGACTGCCCTATTCAAATTATTGGAAACTCAAGTATTTTACCCTTCAAAGTAAATCGATTATCGAGTTGACCTATTATGACAGCATATTATGTGTTTTCTTTGTTTAGTTGAACCTTATTTATCGTTTCTAAATAAACTACGGGGTATGTTTGTTAATAAACTCGATACAAAATCAATTCGATAACTTTTTGAACATATAGTTCTTTTAGTCATCCCTATTGTGAACCACAAAAGCCTAGGTTTAACGTAAAAGGCTCCAATTTCCGTTGGAGGACAATTGTTCCAGTTTTCTTTTTATCATTTCACATTTAGGTTTAACTTTGATTAAGCGTTATAGGAGCTAGCCAAACTATCTATACAAAAATGCTGGAAACGATATTTTGATTTGGTTTCAAAGCTTAATAGATTTACAGTCAGCTTAGTATATTGTGGGCCGCTCCTTGCTTTCTTGCGGTAATAGTGTTTTGGTTTCTTCCTGTCAACCGGAAGTTTGTCAGAGTACGCCTTTAGGCTGAGGTGGGTCTGTTATGGTGAGAGGCTTCGGTCGCGACTAGTTAGCACCCTACCGTTACAGACGTGCCTCCAAGCGATTCAGCGTCCTGGTACGAGTACGATGGCATGTAGAAACCGATTAGTGGTATGACTTCTATTTACACTGTCATACCTTTTCCAAGTTGGCCCGCTACCATCTTAGAATGCATCGTCATTTAAACTTATCCGGTGACATCGCAGGCAAGTGCTGTCTTTGTATTGCATAAAAAATAATAAAAAAGCACGCCATTGGCCTTGGGGACATCTAGTTCGATGGTGGTATTTAAGGTTGTTATTTTTTCACAGGCATCACGTATATCATCACCAGGGTATAGATGGCGCCACTTACCGAGTCCTCGACACCATATATCCAGACCAGGCGATGTACAGCCTCCACAATAGCTCTTTATGTGAATTTGGTGAGCGTTTCTCTTACCTGTAACAAAAACGAATAGATATTCGTTTCGATTTCCTGGCGAAAAACTACATTTGAAATTACTAGGTACTTTAGGTACTAGATATGGAATATGATGGGGCAACATTGAAACTGAATTCTAGAAACAATATGAGAAGCCACAGACAAGGAATAGAATTACTAGTCTTCACTGTCTCCTGTGAAAATAATAAATCAATTTTTTATTAAGTTCGTTCTTAGCCAACACCTAAAATGACGCACAAACACATCAAAAGTCTGATCACTTTTGCGTATGTACCTAACATAGTTCATTAACAAATAACAAATTCGGAACCAGCAAAAGTTGTGAAACCAGCTTCTAATCGAAAACCCCGTAATGGCATGCCGTTGAAAAGTTTTCTAAGCGCATTTGCATTCTCAAATCTAGATAGAATTTTCCTCCCACTCATGTCGAAAGGACATTAAATACTACCTATCCGGCAAGTTGATTCAGGGATTTCTCCGGTAATTATCGTTGGAACGACTGTTAATTACAAGCACTTAGAGGCTGCATTGAATGCTTTAAATTCTTAAATCGCACGCAATGTGCACTTTGTACAACTTAACATTTAGGTCCAACGCCCACGAGTGGAGTAGCACGGGCTCTTTTTGTACCTTGAGACCTATAGAAAATTCCTTCGGGACTTATTGCAACCATGTAGTCGTAAATTAATATCGGTTGTAGGTATTCTGGGCTTTGAAGTTGGCTACTCTTATTCAAGCCCCTACTTGCTCACAATTTGGGAGGCGCAGTACGGCGACTTCGCTGACGAAGCCCAGCCAGTGTTCGACACGTTCATCTGCAACGGGGAGAGCAAGTGGATTTGCCAATCCGGCCTCGTGATACAGCTTCCCCATGGGATAGATGGAGCGGTTAGCATTCAACCATATTTTACGTTACTTGAACGACTTTGGACGATAATCCTGGCGCAGTTGTGATTACTGTAGTTTTATAATTATGTGGGAGATTCCGGGTTTGATTTTTTTTTAAATTTATAGACTAGGGCTTGACTGCGATCTCACCTAATGGTAAGTGAAGATGCAGTCTAGGATGGTGCGCGCTAGAAGATTACGTACACACATTCTACATGTAGGTATTTCGACAATTGCGTCAAGTAACTTTTATAATTGAATATTATTATTATTATATGGTAGATCGACAATCTTGCCCGATGAAAAGCAATGATGAGGTCTATATGGAACCATATTTGCCTCGAAGATCTGACGTGAATCGACGATTTACGTGTCGAGATTTACGTTAAGTGTTTTGACAATATTTTCATTTTATTTTAAGTCATTTTTTACGATTACAGCATTGATTTGTAATTTCTCAGGGCCCGGAGCATTCTTCTGGTCGTGTGGAACGCTATCTTCAGCAAGCTGATGATGACGAGGACAAAGTTCCAAATCTTGATGATAAAGATATGTGGGGTGAGCTAATGCGACCAAATGTTGGGTTATTGTTCTTTGCGTCTTCATCTTCATCACTGAGGGTCCCCTGATGTACAGTGATTACTACCACCCATATTTGCAGCATCAAAGAAACCACCAACCGTGAAAAAAGCGTGACCGGCTTTTTAGAACTATGTAGGTTCGTGCTTCTAATAACCCTATACCAAACTTTAGTGGGAACTCCGCCGAGCGTAGTTTGTTCCATAATTTTATGGAAGGAATTATCTGAAACAATGCGTAGTAGTATGCCAATCGTCCCAAAATATGTTTCGTATATTCTGCCCTCCTCAAGCTATAACGTCGTTAGCCAACATTTGCCAAATACAATTTTTTAATGCAATCTTACTTGAAAAAAGTTTTGATATAGCAATATGAAATAGGTCGTTTAATAATTATCAAATGGCGTCAATGGCGAGACGAGTCATGGATATAGACGAGGGCAAGAGAGGCAGAGGTCACCCACCAACCTGGACTAGAACCGTTCACAATGACATGACGACGCTGGGCCTAACGCCAGCGAAGACTTAAGATCGCAAAGAGTAGCGATCCAGTATCAGGAGGGCTGACCCCAAATAGGGAATGCGCCAGGGAAAGAAGAAATGGCGTAATTTCTTTATAAATTCCGCCTTTTTCGATTCCCGCGTTTTGGTAGTTAACGACGTTTTAGCTTTAGGACGGCGGCATAGTATCACATCTCTAAGGCAAATTAATACATAATTTTCTAGTAAAACAACTCCGAAGCGCGAACTGGATAGTTTGCAATGTTACAACTCCAGCAAACTATTTTCATCTGATGCGTCGGCAAATTGCCCTGCCCTTCCGTAAGCCGATCGTCCTGATGACACCGAAAGTTGGACTCAAGCATCCATACTACACGTCTCCCTTCAAGGACTTCCTACCTGGCACCTGCTTTCAGAGGTAAGAATTTTTTAACGTGAATTACCTAACACACATTTAGCAATTTTCATTTTCACATCGTAGAAGTTCAAGAAGAATCAAGAGTTAAGTCTACAAGTGATTCATAATTTCTTATTCCGCAGCGTCGATATAAAAATGTAGCCCATGTAAAAAGTTTATGACTATTCCTTAGAAATATCTCGAATTGTCTTTTAATCAAAAAGGTACTATCAGAACATCGATATAATCTAAGATCAGTCTCGCCTTACACTAATTAATTTATCCTATATATATATAGTTTACCGTCCTTATGTGGTTATGTGGTTGATTTGACATCTTAACCACTCTCACAATATGTTCTTTCTTAGGAATTTCTAATACAAACCTAAGGAGTCAAACGCCCTTTTGGTGTACCTACATTTTACTTACCACTTATAATTGAAAGCAAAAGTAAATAGATGGTAAACATGCATTCTTCTCTAAATTTCATCATTGCTTTCCAATAAAATGCTGACAACACGATTGAAGCCAAGTTCAAGCTTTATTTTAATTCTATTAACTCTACATTTGTTTCATGTGATAAAAAGGGCAATAAGAGAAAGCGGTCCAGCAAGTAAAAATCCAAAAGAAGTAAAGAAATTAATTTTCTGTTCCGGGAAAGTTGCTATCACTATCGACGAACTACGAAAGGAGAAGAAGATGGAAGACAAAATAGCTCTTTGCAGAATCGAACAGGTGTACCCGTTTCCCTATGACATAGTCCTTAAAGAATCTTGCCGATACGAAAAGGCGAAAGTCGCCTTCTGTCAAGAGGAACATAAGAATCAAGGTCCTTGGCCTTTCGTTAGACCGAGACTTGAGAATCTTCTCGGAAAGAAAGTCGAGTAAGTACGCTTTATTTTGCTATATTTGCCTAATTGAATAACAACTTTTTTGTAATTATTAGTTTCAAGCGAGGACATCCTCCGAATGTCCTCAAACGAAGACAAATATTTAGCAATAAATTTTTCTTCTAATTTAAAGTTTTCGTAGTATTTAGTTCATCTACATCAGTCGTCACGTCTTTTTTTTTTTCTTTTTTAGACTAGATTATTAAAATTGCCTCTAAAAGTTCCTTTCTCGCATTTCTATTAAATGCTTTTTCTCAGTTTTTAGCATCACACTAATATTATAAAGGCGAAAGTTTGTATGTGTGTGTGTGTGTGTATGTTTGTTACTCCTTCACGCTTCAACGAATGAACCGATTTGGCTGAAATTTGGAATGGAGATAGCTCATACCCAGGATTAAAACATAGGCTACATTTTATCCCGGAAAATTACAGAGTTCCCAAGGGAATTGAAAAACCTTGATCCACGCGGACGAAGTCGCGGGCATCGTCTAGTTTCTATTAAATTAGTTAAGCTTTTCAAAATTTATCACGTGCGTCCTACGACGACCCAAACCCTATTCATTGTCAACTTTAGTCTTGTCTTAGTTTTATTTCAATCCGCAGGGTTATCACGCGGCCGCCCAGTGCAGCATCCGCGACGGGAATCAAATGGATCCACGCTAAGGAGCTTAAGGAATTAAAGGAGGCTATCATAGCTTAACGTGTACTGTATGGAACATGAAAAAATCGTTATAGAGAGAGTTGTAAACGTACTTGCTTTTTTATTTTACATCCAAGTCAAAAGTCAATGTTGCACGCCAGACGCCACCATTCTTAAAATTTTTTGATAGGTTCTTTAGGGTACTCGTACGGTTAACCGTACTATTATGAACTATAAATATTGTACAACTAAAAAGACATTTAAAAAAAAATTATGTCATAAAATGCAGTTTGACAAAATAAAAGTTTTCGCACGGGTCAAGTGAATCGCGTAATTTCGTTTCCGAGGTTACTTTGGTCAATTTTATTGTCTCTCCTTCATCCGATTTTCTTGCTTTGTTCATGGAAGAGCTCAAATGGACTGAGGTTTGGCATGGAGTAAGCTAAGAGACGGTCGACAGTACATGTATCATTTTTCTTTATAATTTGTTTTACTTTCAACTGTTGCTAAAAAACTGATTGAAAAAGTATAGTATAAGCACATGTATCACTAATATCGTGGCTGGCATGTGGTTCGACTTGGCCGTCGTGTAATGGTCAACACACTCAGGGCACTGTTTTCGAGAGATGTGAGTTCGCTGGCCTCAGAATTTTGGATATGTATTTAAACAATTACGATATTTCCTTTAAGTGTAGGCTAACACTAATAGAAAAAAAAAGTGTTACTAACATTGACATATACATGATTCATGATTCGGTCATTAAAGAGTGAGTGATATTGACTAATTTCTTTGCCTACTCAAATTGATTCTTTGCTACCTTTAGTTTAGCACTTTATTTAAGTTATAGCATGATTATCAGGCTTTGGCATAAAAGTTGATACTCTTATTTATCCACAGACGATATCTGTACTTCATATTCAGTTATAGTAAGTTTATCTCACGAAGTTACGGGCGCTGTACTTGTGGTTACGTCGTATACATGCACATTTCGTAAATGTGTGCGTGTCAAGAGCCTAGGTGGGAGCGGTTAGGCGCGAGTAAGCTCTCGCTCACACTTATACAGATACGACACACATACTACCATGAGCCACAAGCCCTCGTGAAATGAAAGAACTATATCACGAAACATGTATTCATTCCAAAGGAAATATTACATCCATATCAAAGTGCAACTAGGTCAGTTACAAGGGTCATGCCTGATTGGTTATATATTGTATTTCTGCAGGCTAAACTGGAGGCTAGCAGTTTTATTACTTCGGTGATCCGGGTTTACGAGACGTGATGTCAGCAATAAAGTCATTCTTATCCCTGAAATGAGCACCTATATTGATTTAGTTTTCCCTTGTGTCTGTGGTAGTGTGTTGATATTATTATACAATTTTATAGCTAAAAAAATCATATAAAAGTGATAAGTTCTGTCCTTTTCCGAAGGGAATATTATGAAACATAGCATTTTAGATGTTAAAGTGAGTGTGAATTGTGTGTGTGTGAGTGAACACGTTCAGCGATTAGGTTCATGAATTATTTATTGTTCCTAATATTATAAAAAGGTTTTATTATTTTTAAGGTACTTAATATTTTTGGATTTTTTTCGAATTTTTGCATTGAAATAAGTATCACATAGAGGTTATTAGGGGCGCTAAGGTTGAAGATTTTTAAAATATTGCGTTTATTTATAATATTTTAAAAAATCCATTGCATCGTTCCTATGCGTAGAATTGTATTTCTATTGAAATTTTTTCTTAAGATTCCTTCTATCCGAGCAACAAAGTAATTTGCAGATGCCCATCTTTACAGCGATCTTTACTTTACAGCGTCAGTAGTAATTACGTTTTACTACGTGACGACAGAATGCGTATCTCAAATGGCCTATATATACGGATATAATTTACATAAAACTATCAACAGATGTTCCGACAAATTAGTCTTCTACTGGCTTTTTATTTTTATTTCCTGAACTGTGGCATCTTACGCTGGACTAATTTTATCTCATCGCCAGATTACTCCAGCCATCTGGGCTCATTATAAATAAAAAAATAACTAAAAAAGTTTTACTTTACTTCAATAATAACTTTCTCATAACAACCAAAAGAATAAGATTAAGTTAAATTAAAATATTGTAAAGTTAACTCTTTATTTTTACGATGTGAACCTCTTTCGGGTATAGGCCTCGAGTAATAGCCTCGTCTCGATGATCAAAACCCATTCAACTTATAGACGTACGGACAAGTCGGCGATCGACTTGAGTTGGAATCGGCAGGTCTGCAGAAGTATCCTGTCTGGAAACCCTGCGACGTTCCTTCTCGTTTTCGTTTACTTTCAACTTCAACGGAATTTAAGCAGGGTAATAAAAATTTTACGACTCCTTGGAAAAATTATTATTGGTCCACCAGGTACGGTGAGCTAAGTCGAGATTCTTGAAAATTTATTGCATTTTCTCAGTGCAAAGGGGAATTTATATTAAAAATCTCATAAAATAGAATTCAATGAATTTCACCTATTACTTGACTTTAATTAACTTACTTTAAGAAACACGAAAAATGCTCAAAGACTTTCGTGTATATTTGGACTCAGTGTAACATGACATGTGAAAAAATAAAACAGCGAAAAGAACGTAGAGATTTAAAACATTTAATAGAACTTTAGCGTTAGCGATCGTTAGAGACGACACGTTTGTTATTGGCTAAAGACGCTGAATAGAATAGAAGAGAATAATTTATATTCAAATGAACTTCTACAAAGTGCTTTCGAATCGTCAAGTGAATCTACCTACCACTGGTTCTGAAGAAGGTAGAGCTGGGAGTAAGTGAAGTTAGAGGGCGGAGGATCGTGTTTGGTAGTTCGCTCTCGATAAAATAGGCCTTATCGCGAATATGTAGAAACATCCAGGCTGATCGATAGCGCGTTACCTTCAGATATTTTAACAAAAAAATGTTAGAGTTATTTTGCTGTAATCCGCCAACAGAAAAAAATCTGTATGGTCAAACATGCAGTTATAAGCTAAGCACCGCTTACCTCCCCAACCAATTCAACAACGGGAGGTAAGCGGTGCTTAGCTTATAACTGTATGTTTGACCATACAGATTTTTTTCTGTTGGTGGATTACAGCAAAATAACTCTAACATTTTTTTGTTAATAATGAACTTCCGCAAAGTAACGCCTGACTCTATCCAATATTCAGATATTTTGTTGCGTGCGGTTCATACTGAGATAGAAAATGAAATCTGTTAAGGGTACCTACTATATTTCTGTACGTTATTAAGTATTTATCTCTACTCTCTCCTTTCACGCTGCATTAGACGCATCACGCATGTTTACGAATCAATGTCTAATTTATACAATACATTGTACATTGAGATTTATTTTACTATTCAACTATCCGCGGCTGCTGCGGCCACAATCGAAGAATATTCATGAAGAATTCATGCCAATACCTATAATATGTTTTATTACCTGTTATTTTTTGGCCAGACATGACGATTATCGATAAATCTCCAAAAATCGATGACGTACAAAGTATTCTAGTGGCTCTATCATGAAAACTTTATCTAAACTTTGAACAAATGGCCAACCAACAATACTTGCTGGGATATTCCATTCTTAAAGGAATGAATTTTAAAACCTAAATTCACGAGGACTGAATCGCGGGCACATCAGTTCATTGTAGACTAGTTTATGCCCGACACTTCATCCGTGAGGGGTAATGCTTTTAAAATCTCGTGGGAACTTCGGTTCTCCAGGATAAAAGTTAGCCTAGTCTCAAAGTCTTCAACAGTTATACCCACGCAAGCAATCACGTCTATCCGTAGCTCCGTTGCGGCGGGATTAAAAGACAATCCCACAAAAAAACATACTTTCGCATTAATTATAATATTGGTAAGGATAAATATGTACTTGGAGTACATCAAGTACCCGTATTAAGTCTGAAAATAAACGCTTTTCATTAATCCACGCATTACCCAACCTTACCTATTCGGGTCAAATATTTCGGATCCTAAGCGGCCCGAAAATATTTTAAGTAGATATGCGGTCAAGTAACGCCTTCCTCGTATAGCTTTTGAAAGGCTTTTGAGGTCACTGAACATTCTGTGCGATGCGTCACCGTCGGGATAAGTCGAACACGCTTTAGCAGTTTGACGGAAACCGAAAATTCTTAGGCAAAGGCTTGGACACACTCAACGTGCGATAGCAGCCTCCTGATTCTGTAACTCAGTGCCTATCATCGATGATAGGCATTTTTTATCCATTGAGGTTTGAAGAGAAATGTCATTTACTATTTCATAGTAAACCTTCAATGGATAAAAAATATATGTCAGTGGCTTTCATTTTTTGGTAGGCACTGAGTTACAGAATCAGGGGGCAGGAGGCAGAACGGCATGTATCCAACGCGTCTCTTAAGGCCCTGTGCTGTGCAGCATGCTGGTTCATAAATCATATGAGCTTATCATATAAGGATTATTTGGCCAGCCTCACGTTTTTCAAAATTTTTGTCCCGCGTCTGTCAGGGCAAACCTTCGAAAAGGCAAGACCGATTTTGACGGAATTTTCCCAAACAGGTTAAGAATATATAAAGAGACTTTGTAAAATGAAATGATATACAAACTTCACGATTCAACCGCTGAACTGAACCGATCTTGAGGGGCACACAAATAGCATGATTCATGCTATTTCTGTTTATCCCGCATAAAAAGGAGTTCCCGCGGGATTTTAAAACAAGGGTGGCACCGCGTTTCGCATTAGTTACCTACCTTCCCGTATACGATGAAGTTGTGTTATGAATCGTGGAAAATAAATGGTTAATCTATCCAACCGTGACCCAACCGTACCTGTTCGGGTCACATTGTTCCAGAACGGCCCAAAATTTATTTTTAGTGTTGGGTCCTAACATCGGCTGCTGCCCTTTGAAAAGCCTTCGAGGTCACTGAACAATTTACGCGTCAGCGCCTGGGATAAGTCGGTCATGATTTAACTTGAGCTTGATGGAAACAGAAAACTCCTCTTTTTAACCCCCCCTCCCCCGACGCAAAGAGAGGCACGTTATCTTACTCATATTATGTTCTCGTTAATTCCGTGGCTTCGTTCGCCTGGATTTAGTTTTTAAAATCCCGCGGGAACTCTTTAATTTTCCGGGACAAAGTAGCCTATGTCACTCTCCCCAGTTATCAACCGGTCCCGTTCTCACGGTGCTTTGTTACAGCATGATTGAAAGACATACCAACAAAACAACAAACAAACACACTTTCGCATTCACAATATTAGTAGGTAAGGATAAATGTGAAAGTTTGGATGTTTATTAGGTACTCCACAAGGTTTAAACTGAAAGCTTTCAGCCAAATGAATGCCAAAAGAATTTCCACGGGAATCAAAAAATAAGCGCTTCGTCTGTCTGTCTGTGTTTGTGACAGGCGTAGCACAGAAATATTAATCAAAAAGCTTACAACCCCAAAGTTGGTACAAAATAAAGGTTTCCCTTTAAACATGTCACCCCTCAAGATATACCGCTGTCCCAATTTTAAAAGCGCGTTTGTCACTGCAGTATGTTTTAGCGGGGAATATTTGATGATCTTGTCCATAGAGAAACAATCGTTCAGTTATGCAAAGTGCCTATTTCCGCAGATCGATGTTGCGGTGAAGACTCGACAGAGAAGCGCGTGCCTCGAGTTGCGTCTCGTACATTTTAGATACTTCCGCTTTACGATGCGTTCGGCGTTGCAGAATGAGCTGCAACGCCGAACGCATCGTATTTTTATCACCAGCTGAAACGGCGGCCCTGAAGCACAGCCGAAATGTCAAAGAGAAACGTCATCTGCACGCCCCGTTTTTTTTTTTTTGGCGAACAGCTTGCCCTTAATGTGGCATCAACATGATTTGGTAATTTTGGTAAATAATTAGAATCACACAGGCATATTGGTTAGAGTTCTACACTCTAGCAAACTGTTACCAAGGGTCTATGACAATCGAGAGAGAAACCGCTTCCAAAACAGTACTCAAATTAATTAGACTATTGGGAGATCTTCGTATCAATCGTGACAGACAGACTTCAATGGCAAAGGCTCCTGGCCTTTGCCATCCACACACTCAAATGCAAGAGCGCTGTACTGTAGTGTTTGTGAGTATTAAACCAAGTTGAAAGTAGTTGAGGTTGTGTTGCCTAACTGTACGGTTGCTAAACCGTTTTTCTTTCAAAGCTCTTGAATATTACAGGAGCGCGGCGCACTTCCCACGCGGGCGGCTGTAAACCCGATCTTTGTCACCTCGAGGGTTTTATTACATCGCACTGCACGCCGCTTTACGATTTAACCGACTTCAAGTGAAATTAACGGCTTCTATTCCGTATTGAATTGAATGTAGCAATGCCATAAAAAAGAGCAAATAAGTAAAACTACCAGGGACTTATTATATTATTTCGATGGCAAGAACTTCTTTGCTGGGCACACCGTTTAACAGACGGGACGATGCGGGAGGGATGACAAACTTTATTTGAACGCAATATCCCTTCCAAGTTAGCTCAGACTGCATCGTCACTTACCATCAGGTGAGATCGCAGTCAAGGATTATTTTGTCATCGAATAAAAAATAAATAAACGTCATCTGTTGGTCCTCCGCCGAGGTTCTCTGCCAAACAACCTTCACCCTTGCCATAAGAGAGTGTGAGTATGTATGAGTGAGTGAGTGTGTGTTTATTACTCCTTCACACCATAAGGAATGTACCAATTTGGCTGACATTTGGAATGGAGATAGTCCAGGATTAGCACATAGGCTACATTTTGTCCCGGGAAATTAAAGAGTTCCCGCGGGAATTAAAAAATCTTAATCCGGAAGTCACGGGCATTGTCTAATAATTTATTTGAACCACCACCCACCCACTACTTGGCAAAGATGTCAATGATAATAAGTTGTAAAAACAAAATTACTGTTAAATCAAAAAACACGAATAACAGTCTTACATTAGGTAAGTACGTACTCAATGAAATTCTCCTTTACGAAAGCAACCTGAAACTGCAAACCTACTGGTAAAAGTAAACTAAAACATAAGCAATCTAAGCAATGCTCGGTTTATACAGAAAATTAATATTATGCAAGAATATAACGACAGAGGTACATACGTTTATACATATTGTTCCCAGTTCCCTATGGTTTGTTATAATACCGTATATTATTCACAACAATCACCAAGCACCGTAGGGCTGTCGTATTGAGAAGAAAATCTCTTCCATTGATAGGGCTCAGTACTCAAATTTTTTTAAGCTATTGCATAGCTTCTAACGCGGGCCTTGAGCGTGGAGACCGAATCCAGAAATTCCGTAACGAAAATAACCTGACACGGGACTCCTCTCACCGCTAGATGGCGTTGATAAAAAATGCTATGCAATAGCTTTACCGCGGCAGTCCTCGAGTGCCACACGTCTTTTTTTTCTTTTAACGAATGTGCGACACGGCAATCTATTTTTAAGCGACTTCCAAAAAAATGGGGAGGTTCTCAATTCGTTGGAATCGTTTTTTATTTTTTATGTATGTTCCCAGATTACTGAAGATGCCTGGACCGGGGCACATAGTTCAAAGGGCTGATGGTTGTGGGGGTGTTGAAGTAGCGCAGTATTGGCAAAGCACCACTAGGTGGACCAACGACATCAAACGAGTCGCAGGAAGCCGCTGGAAGAACGGGGCCTGAAGAAGTCCATGCAAGAGACTTTCGTCCAGCGGTGGACGTCTATCTAAGTGCTAGAAGTTGAATAGTTTCTGACGCAGACAATTTTTATAAGCGAAAAGCTTGTGTTAGGAGTGGGTACGACAATAGTGCAACGGGTGGTGATTGACCCGTCGAACTTTCAGTTTTCAGTCCGCAAACGTCAAGCTATTGAAGCTTGTACAATTTATCATGAAAGAAAAACGTTAAGTCAGAAATTTTGGTAGAAGAGACAACCCTGGTCCCAGGAGAGAACTACCGAATACATAAACAGTTTGGAGTTTAAAGCCCGACTGAATGCGATGCTAGTTACCAACTCCGTTTAATACAACGGAAGTAATATCTCTATGCTTTCGTATACGGCTCTATTCAAAGTGATGATTACCTGGAACAATAAAAAAATAGCTACAATTTCTATAGCAAGAGGTATATATAGACATCATAAAAATGCACTGCTATAGCGTAAAATAACGCCCAAAAATGCGTAGCGCAAAAGGCGGCGCTTACGCTTAAAGAAAAGCAAAACAGCAGAAAGTCTTTAAAAAAAAGAATCCTACATACTTATATCCTCAGAATCCAAGCTATCTTCCGAATCGAAGTCGAAATTGGTTCGGTGTTATGCGTGAAAGTAACAGACAGACAGAAATACAGAGTTACTTACCTACTTTCGCATTTATAATATTAGTATGGCATACTAGTTAAACTATAAATTAGGGTAACATATCTACATGTATTGTCTTACTACAACAAACATTGATAGCATCTAGTTAATTATTGTGGTTTGGAAAATCGTGTCCCGTGTGACCGTGACCACCGACCGGATGATTCAAGGAAAGGACACGCCAAATACCCATTAATTATTACCAAATTACACAGTAATGTGAATTACTTGAGATAATGGCGGTTATGGTAAACGTGCGTCCACATCATGTAACACATTTTCCCAATGATATAAAAAATAATATGCAGTCAGACACTAAAGCTAATTTAACAAAGTGTCCTTGAAAAATAAAATTATCTCAATTCTGAGAACTCTGAGAAATAAGCAAAAAACAAAATGAATCTTTCAAACTTTTGATATTACAGGCTGGAAACAGCTCGCGAATTTTCTATATCCTTGGATGGCTCTAGAAACGGAGTAATCAACTTAGTAGTTTTTCTGAAGTTGAAGTTCAAATGCAAAAGATCGTTCAAAGAAAGAAATAAAAATATTCTAACTAAAGATAACAAACAAGGACTGAATGCTAAACGAAAAGAATAAACAAAAACTCACTTCAACTCACGAATTTAGACACAAAAGCCTGAATTGTGCAAACACGAGCGGGCGCATCCGACTGGAAACTAGTGTCGCTAACGAGTTGGCTCGACCTGCGACTATTGTGTGTGCACGAATTGCGGACTGGGTGCTCGACGCGACTATAACGAGATGCTGAGAGAATAAACACTGTTTGTTTCGATTGCTTCAATGTCGAGCGGAGGACTTATTTGAATGACATTAAAAACGGCGAAGCACATATAGAACATCTATGATATATCTGATATTTATACATATATGCAATAATGCATAATGCAATCGATATAAGAATACGAATATTAAACCGCCATTTTCTATTTCATTTTTACTCAGTACACGTAAGATAAATAGAAAATGGCTTTTTAATATTCCTATTCTTGTCTTAATTGCATACAATGGAGTAAAAGCCATACTGGTATAAAAGCTCTACACAGGCCTTAGCTACTCGTATCGTACACTTTTCGAATATAATATTTTAAAACTAAAACCACGTATTAAAATACTCAAAGAAATTTTTTACCAAAAACAACAAACTTGAATGGAAAGCAAAACAAGAAGAATAAACAGAAATACTTAGTTCAACACACGAATTTAGATACAAAAGCCTTCAGAGTTGTGCAAATACGAGCGAGCGCATCCGACTGGAAGCTAGCGTCGCTAACGAGTTGGCTCGACCTGCGACCATTGTGCGAACATGGGCTGCGGACTGGGTGCTCGACGCGACATAACGAGATGCTGAGAGAATAAACACGGTGTATGCCCGTTCCGATTGCTTCAATGCCGTGCGAAGGACTGATTTGAATGACATTGGAGGCGGCACAATTATATCGTATATGTATACGTTACGTATTTTATCTCAGATGGTGAAATTCAGATAAGAGTTGGAATTTCTCTTTCTAACGTATCATTCAAAGTTTAGACGAGTTTAACTAAATTTCGACTGAACATCCATTGCTTGCAACAAGCTTGGCGCTTAGTTAGGATGTAGGAGAGAGAGCAGAAGCTTTTTTAAGAGCTTAGTGATGTTCAGTAGAGCTCTTAAAGAAAAAAGAAAACAAAATGATGCAACAAAAAAAAAAGTGTCAATATAAATTTAATTTCATTTAACAATTACCAGGTTAATAGTTTTTATAAATACATATCAAAAATTCCATTGTAATATGGTGTCTTGGAAAAAAGTAGATCGACAACTGATTCTTTTCGTATGTGTCGCTATTAGATGTCGCTAACAGTTGCTATAAAACTGATTGAAAAAGTAGATACATATCATTAATTTCGTGGCTGACGTGTGGTTCGCCGTGGTGTAACGGTTAACACACTCGGGCGCGATTCCCAGAGAGATGTGGGTTCGAATCCCGCCGGCCTCGGAATTTTTGAAATTTATTTATAAAAACTATTAGGTTATTTCCTTTTAGTGTGGGTTAACACTTCAATAAAAAATTAAAAATTACCAGGTTATTTAACAATCCGATACTGCCCTGTGAAACTTTAGTCTACTGGCGCTATTAGCGCTGGCATTCAATAGAAAATTCTTCAATTAACGATGCGCCACACGTTAGAAAATTATAATTTTATACATCCATCCTCAACTAAAGGAAATATGTTACTATCCTATAAAATTAAGGCAGTCCTTTTGGCAGACGTATAAAGGAAGGGGCGGTCCTGGCACGGTAACAATGCTTACGAACAAACGATTTTTCTATCCAGCGTAAGATAATTCTGCTGTTTTGTACTTAGAATAAGTGTAATAAAAATATCTTCTATACAGAAGCGAGATATGAATATAATTGCATAGAAAAGAACTATATTTATTTTTATTGTTAATATATAAAAACAAATAGACATGTTAATATTAAATGAAGTTGATAAAGGTGAAGTTTTCTCAACTTATACTATTTATCTATACTAATGGTATAGGTTTAAATAAAATATGTTCATCGTAGTAATTTTTATATAAATTCATATGACAGTATTAGCAAAAGGAATATAAAAATAAAACTTAATTTAATATCACCCAATAGTTAAGTAGGCCATATTATGTATCACTTCTGTGATCGAAGACATGTTGTTATTGTGGATATTGCATAAATATATTTTTCTTCCTAAAAGACTGGATAAAGTCCAATAAACGAAAATTTAAACGAAGATATTTAACTCACTTAAAGCTTAAATTAATTACGCTTTTCGTACGATCTTAATGGTTAAATGAAGCGAAATAGTGTTACTTGAAGAAGGAGAGAATACTTGAAAGCAATTATTTAAGCAGAATCTCTGCGTTCCCCCATAGGGAAGGGTTGTTAAGCTTGATAAATGAAATGCCTACCGCCGCCATAGCGAAACTGACATAAATATCAATCTGCAGTTTGTCTGTCTGTTAGTTACCTTTTCATATCTCAACCAAATCAAATCATTTTATTTAGACAAGATAGTCCTTGACTGCGATCTCACCTGATGTTAAGTGATGGAGTCTAAGATGGTAGCGGGCTAATTTGGAAGGGGTATGGCAGTGTATATTCAACCCATACCCCTAAATTAAATTAAATGGAATGCTTTTTTTTGGAATGATTTGCGAAAAAAAAAATTCAATTAGGTACCGAAATTCTAATTCAAACTTGAAATGAACCGTGAAATAACTTCATCTTAAATATTTTACCAGAATTTCACCCTTCAGCATTTTATACCTACGCGTCTACGTACTTTGCGACGTCTATTTTTTAAAATTATATTCCACTTTCCCAGTAAGAAGACCTTTGATAATCTGTTAATAGGTCACCCACACCTCAATAACAAAGATATTTAGATTGCCAGAAAGCTAAAAGATAGACAGCCACATGCTCTAGGTCTTGCTTCGGTTGTATCAAGACTCCCAGCAATATCATCGGTTTACCTACAAATCTAGCTATATAAGTCCAATCTCCACGAAAACAACTCGGCTTGGCAGCGTTTGCGAAACTTCGAAAGAAATTAATGCTTAAATAAAATTAGGCCGATAATTTCCTTGAATAAATTAAAATAATTCGGACCTGAAATAGGTGATAAACAAAAACAACTTCCCACTACCTAAGTTAAACTAAAGTTAAAAGTTAAGCTCAATGACGTATTCTGTTCATGGATGAAAAACTGAAATGTCAACGTTTCAAGCTACACCCGCTAAACTTTTGTCCTACATACTCCTAAAATAATCTTTACGCTTATTTGGAGGGGACAGGGGAATATTAGTCAAATTCAACATGACTAATATTCTTTGAGAGAAAAATTGTATCGTCTTCAGGCGAAAATGCCTAATCGGCGGGGTTATTACGTATCTCGCGACAGGTTCGCGACAGGCGTAAATTGCGCAATCGTTGCTGTCAAACGTCACTTCTGCTGTCAAACGTCACTTCTCAAACGTCAAATTTCAGTAGTGACAGCAGTAGCAACACGACAGCAATCACTACGCGATCGGTTGCAAAATGTCACTCAAATTCGTATTACGTAAGCCAATCGCACGTCTATTGCTCGCCTATTGCAAAATGTACTTTTCTTCTTTAGAGATGCTTGATGGAGAAGAAAGGATTGTCCAAATACTTCGAGAGGGTTTTACCACAGACTACAACACAAAACAAATAAAAAATAGAACAATTCAACCACTGACGACGATAAAAACTGTGTATTTTGTTTACATCTATTGCCGTCCTATCGCGAGTGGCGCTAGTATCGTGAGCAATAGACGTGCGATTGGCTTCCGTAATACGATTTTTAGTGACGTTTTGCGACCGATCGCTGTCGCGTTGCTATTGCTGTTGCTGTTGCAAATTTTTACGTAATCAGGGTGCCGGCCGGCCCACCGAAAATACTCGTAATATCAAAAAATGTGTAAGAGAAACAGTTACGCTCGGTATAAAAGAATTGATTGGAGCGTAAAACTTGGCGCAATGTCTTAAAGCCGATCCCAAAAGAAATCTCATTAAACCGACTTGCAATGAAGACTGATTAACGGCTGGATCAGTGCGCCCGAGGAATACTGATCGTAAGATGTATACTGCTTTGATTCGATGAGATAAACGCTTTAATTTAAGGTTTCAATGGCCGTTTCCTAAGACTCGGTAAATGGGTTTTTCTTGGCGGTACCATTGGTCTTTTATATTGATATCAGCTTTATGCTTCACAACATTTTCATCTGATTATAATAATTTGATCCTTAATAAAAAAATATTACTACTTCTTACATTATCTTATTATGTGCTTCTGATGGATATTTTTGGGTATCCAATTTCACTGAAAAGTGTAAGAGTCGACGAAAAACGATTTGAATATATTTTTATTATTAATATTAAACTAATATTTGGCCATCAACATTATATTATATTGAGAAAAGATTGGTTCTTAACATGACGTAATATGTATTTTGTTTTTGTTAACATCGTAATATCTGAAGCATAAACTTAGGTTCAACATTCGTAAAAATCAGAAATTTTGTGTAACTGGCCATACATTTGACGTGTGTTACGGCTGTCCATCACTTCCTCTACAATATTTATGTCTTCCTCTATAATTGCTCTAAATTGGATGTTTTTTTGTATATCTTGGTGTAAAAAAAAAGAATATTTCATTAATTCATTAAAATTTGATGACTCGTCTGAACGACCAATTAAACAACTGAACATATTAACACGGTATTTCCACGTACAAACTTTAAATAAGTTCATATAAGGATGCATACGCCACCATCCAATTTCACGCATACAACCTACAAGGGAAACATTATTTCAACACACATAACACTTATTGCTTTATGCATAAAGGTCTAAATCCTTTGAAAACGTTGTTAACACGTTGCAGTGCACTATTTGTGCAATGGAATAAAATCTAGACTTGACATTTATGTGTAGGTAGTTTTAACTTAGTTTTAAACACTGTTTAAAAGGATTTTAACCTACATACTGAGTGAACAGTTCGTTTGCCGTCTCTAATATTAAAAGTTTGAATTTGTCGTGTCTTTATACAATGGTGCACTTTTGATCTCTTTATAATACCTAATACGTGTAAGTATGTGTATGCAAACTTAGCGATAATTGCAATAATTGATTTTCGAAGATTTCCCAATTTATATTTTCTTCAAGAAATAAAATGAAAATACTCAAGATGTACATATAACCTGTGATGTCAAGTGTTGTCATATTCAGAATATTAACGCTAATGCTGTTAACTGACTAATTTGATTAGAGTTGCCAAGTTAAAAGTAAACCAAAATAAACAGGGAATGCTCCAATTGTGGTGTTCCAAGTGTGGCTATTCTTATTCGAAGTAACCATTCCTAAAGCCAACAGAATTAAAATGCGAATCGGACAGGCATACGAAGGGTTCCGTACGAAAAAACGCCGAAAAAACACGTTTCTAGTAGGAGAGCCCCCCTTTAATTTTTAAATTATTTTTATTTTACTGTTATAGCGGCAACAGAAAAACACATTCTCTGAAAATGCCAACTCTCTATCTATTACGGATCATGAGATACATCCCGCTGACAGACAGACAGACGGACGGACAGACGGACAGCGGAGGCTTAGTAATAATAGAGTCCCATTGGTTAGCCTTCGGATACGGAACCCTAAAAACAGCGCAAGTACGCTTGTAAATCTTGAAATCGTCAAATTTGAAAATTCGAAAAAGGAAAAGAGCAAGCTGAAAAATTCTCACGTTTGTAAAACGAAAAGCGTGACCATTTCACTCTTTTAACGAATTTGGTTCAATTTAATATTTCATAGTTATGTAGGGGTTTATTTTGCGCTTCGTTATAATAGAACGTGACTATTTTAATGAGTTCAAAATAAATTGATAAAAGTTTTGAATTGGAATTTTAAACATCCAATCTGTTTGGACATAATTATGACTTTCGATAAAATGCCGAGTGGATTCGAATTAAGTACCATTTAAGTACCACTTAAGGGGCAGGGCAATTTGTAGGGCTATTACAAATTGTGATTTACCGCAACATTACTTACCTATCTATAATAGGTAGTCCCTAATCTTTTGGAGTATATTCTCTACATTTTGTCGTAACATTTACAAAAAATTGTAAGAAGGAATAGGTAGGCACAACTCAAGACAAGTAAAATTTTTGTTAGCCCTAATGGTCACTAATCATGGGTCGGAAAGCTCAGTCATTCAGTGGGCAAGTACGAGACATCTATGCTCCGTGCTCTACTGCATACATATGCTATGTTTCTCTAATGACAGGGCGGAATAAATAGCTGAAAGAGCAAGTGTAAGGACGATACCGAAGAAGTTAATAAAGTACCCGTAGAAGTTAACGCCAGTAGGTTTGGAGAAAAGTACACCATCCTTCCTCCTTATATTGTAAGGTCTTACCCACGAATATATTTTCTACACAACGCTAATAACATGGCCTGCACAATTGTACAAGAATCATCAAGATCTCAACAGATCCACAGCTGGGCATAATAATTATGTAGGTCTCTTAAAAGGGTAGCTACAGGAGACTATTTTGTCTGTATCCAGCGATATGCTTCAGACAGACTTTCTAAACGCTTCCAGTTATCTACTAGATAAAAGTTAGTAAGGTTTAGGGATAAAGTAAAGTTTCAAGAAAGAAAGAAAATTTATTTTCATATTTTCTCGATTGAATATGCAATTCCGAAAAGGGCACATGTCGAATATTTTGGCAGTGTCGTTTTTTCTCACAAATGGTTCCATAAAAGGAGAGCTGTGAATTTGTGAAATTTTTGATAAACCTGTGATGCTAGTGAAAATTTTAATGGCTTATGTATTTTATACAAATAATAGATGCGAGAATATAAAATGGTGTTATTAAAATTCGAGATGTGCTCTTTTCGAAATTGCCTATTCAATCAGATTTTGTATCAATGGGATTGCATATTTTGTACATTTTTATTGATCGAAGGTTTGAGTATAAAAACATTGGATATATACGAGTACTAAAATAAGGTCTCTAGTTAAATAGTAGTACAGAAAACAACAAAATATTGTTGTAACTTTATACCTGAAATCATATTAAATTAATTTGAATATTTCAAAAATATCACAAAATAAAGCAAAATAAGCATTGAATTGCGAAATATTAAATATTGACGAGGCCGTAATTACATCCGATGGACGAACTCGTTTCCAATAATGATGTGGAAATGAATGCGTCATTTTCCTTTTTTCTATAGGTAGTTGGATATTGTGAATTGGCGATTATTTATTATAAATTAATTTATTATAAATAATAATCTACTCCACCTACTTATTGAGTATATTTATTGGATGTTAATCGACTGCGCCATTGTTTGATTTTTTTATATCAAGTAAGTTGATGTCTCTTTTGTCTATGCTGTAGGTTATTTCTGTGCCTTCTTCAAGATCGTTTTAACGGTTTGGCTTTGAAAATATTTTAACCTGTTCTACATTGTCTTCAATATCAAGTTTTTTCCCCAGGTGTCCTAAATGTTTACCAAGACCGGGATAAAAAATAGCGTCGCTTAAAAGTATAATTCTCTGCCTACCTATGGAAGTCCCCTTAAAATTAGTTCAGCTAAAATTAGTTCAGACAAAAGTCAATAGACAAAATTTTGAAAGACTTTTTAGGTTATGCTATCATTAAGCAACAGATAGACACTTCAATTGCTACTTATTTGTCTGTATAGCGTGCAAAGGTGCTTAGAGCATAGAGTAACTAATGAACTGATATTAGCGAGTGACTGATAGCTGCAGCAACAGAGGAACTGCCCGAGCGTGCTGATTTTCAAAGAATTTGTTTACCCGCCCCTTGAGTAACTCCATTTACAGGATCGCGCGGTCCAGGCGTCTGAACAGATTTGAGTATTTAAAATCCGCCAATCCCTAGAGAGCCTTAAGTTTTTTAAGAAACTATGGCTACTAGAGGTTAGACGGTCAAGCTAAGATGGTGCTACCCAATTTTCGCCAGGTCTTATAATGCACTTTTGCGGTTACCAAACCAAAAAATCTGGTATCACCACAATATCGAAGGCAATGTATCAAAATAAAATCTTTAACAAAGCATTGACATCGATAATGTGCAAATAAAATACCGGCATAAATGTAACGTTATTCTAATAACCGAGATACTAGAACGACAAAAACTCGCAAACACAGACGCTATTACAACGTAACGGTGTCGCTTGATTCAAAACCATCCCGTTTTTTTACCTATCACGATACGTACGACATAATAACACTCATTCACAAACTGCCAACATGCAACTGCGTGATCCATTGCCGCTTTTGAACTACACAACAATTTAATTCCGGAACAGGAGACATGCTTCTCGTGGGAACATCCATCAGTGTAGCTACCTCCCTATCAACGGTAATAGCATATAATAACGTGGCAGTAACTGTTTATGACGATGAGGATGGCTATATGTATATGTAACGCAGCCTGCGAAGCGTGCGATATGGTTCACCTTCCCATTTAACTGAACGGCCAATATCCGGTTGGAGCTCTAGGTATGTTCTCAATGATATGTATAATTCAACACCCTAATAGAATCTTATGCAGACATTAACCATAGACAAAATTAGTTGGTTAAATGCTCTAGAACAATAACAAGTACGATAGGTAATTTAAAAATGCTTAACAACGTAGTAGTTTTTATTATACAGATCCTAAAAAAGGAAAATTATCTCCCCCAAAAAGATGATCAAGAAACCTTAACGATTTCTCAAGATGCTTTTACTCAACTCTTCAATATGAGTAACTAAACAAAAAAGAAAGAACAATTTGCGTCTGACAGCTCACGTTTTAAATTCCCGAAAGTTTCAAAGAGAATATAAAGAAATCGTTTAACGTAAACCAAGAGATAAAGGTCACTCGAGACATCAAAAAAGGCAATTTCGTGGATGTTGACAACAAAATACGAGACGATAATGTCAAGGCCACTTAATTTGCCAATATGTGAGATATTATGACGACGCGGCCATGAAAACATACCAACGTTTCGCCCAAGCCTTGTCCCACTCTTAATCTTCACACTGTTATATCTAATCGAGAACCGGTTCTGCAAATTGACTTTATGATTCACAAAAGCGCCTCAACAATGTCGCATAGATAACGAAACTTTGATCTTTTCATACGCTAGTCACTAATTTATTCTTCTGAAATAGCTATTGTACGATCTATACAAGCGTAGATTCTGTAGATCGCGGAATTTTTCTTAGTAGGAGAGAAATAGCTTTTAGTTCTTGAGTAGGTATTCAAATACAATAATTGAAGTGTGCGTAAAATATTTTTGCTCGAATGTATTCCGTCACGTGACACATAGTTTCACAATCATTTATCTATACTTATAAACCTTATGAAAACACTTTTGGTTACTGATAACCAAAACCAAACAAAACCAAGGGATACCTACTCCAACAGTTCTACGTGAGGCGGGGATTGAGCTAATAAATAAAATAATGGTTATCTCGATTTGATCTTATAAGAGTTTAAGCTAAAGTTTCTTACATTATAGAAACAATATCAGACAGAAAAAGGTAGAGACACTTCATGAAGCCGATTAAAAATTTGCATTGATATAACATATTCAATCGTAAGGCTATAAAATCACTATTTTTGCGTTCGTTGAAATTGCGCGGAAGTTAACTGAGCATAATTGAAAACCATTAAAAATGTAAACAGATATTCTGCTTGAAAAACGAAGAAAGTTGTCTTCATAAATATTCAAGGCTGGGCGGGAAATTGGATGGTAGAGATTAAATTGAGGCGAGCAATATTAACAAATATTTTAAACAACTGTTGAGATACCGCATTTTGATGCTACTTTAAAATATCACCCTAAAATTTTGAGCCCTTAATATTTTTTTCAAAATCCAAATTAAATTATTCCAGGCAAAGAATGACAGGGCATAGACTCTAAATAATAATTAACTATTATTGTCATAGATGAAGATTTGATAGCTTTAAAAGTAATCTTTTAATATTGTTGTTACCAAGTGGAACCAATAAATGCTTAAACCTTAAACCGTTTCAAATTAAGATTAACCGGCTGTCAAACAAAAGTAATTATGACTTTCTAGCGCGCACTTCGCGTGACAATAAGAAAAGTTGCTTTACCTGACGAGGCTGGTTATGAAAATAACTACTGCTTAATATCGAAGTAAAACAATGCAATACAAGTATGTATATTGGGTTTACTTTTCAACAACAAACAATTTTCAAAGATTTTCCAATTAGGGCTCTGAAACTATCAGTTTGAAAATTCTGGTGTGTTGACAAAAATGCAATTTTTCTAAAAAAAAACACTAAGGTTTTTGGCCTGCAGATTATTTTAAAAACTTTTACGCTTTCTGAGCTATTCAACGAGCTACAATAATTTACAATATGTTGGAAATCATTGAGAATTATGAGATTAACTATGGCAAGATACTTCACACTAATTAACGGGTGAACTGAATTGATGACAACGTTGTTATAGGTAGGAAGTGATGATTTAATAATGGGATGATTTACTTATGCTAGTTTTTATTCCGGGAAAGATAAGAGTTCTTACGGGATTAAAAAAGAACCTAAATCTACGCGGGCAAAACCAGGTAAATTAAATAAATAAAGACATGCACCCCGGCCAAAGTAAAAACAATTACAGGAAGGCAGATTAATAGGAGTTTAATAGAACGATTAAAATGCCAAATTTCCACGAGGGGCGACCGCAGCCCGTCGTTACTGGCCCCCCGGCGCGTTCCTTGCCCCGCATCTGTAATTTGCCGACATGTTTAGGTTTTTCCGACAACGTTGGCTTTTAGGGCTACCAACACAGATGTTTTTCCAGGATATTGTTCAACTATAAATCTTTTTCCTCTTTTTCTTCAACCGATAGATGTCTGCTGCTGGGTATTGGTCTCGTATTGGGATGTACTTAGGCAACCTGTTTCATGGCGTCCAGGAAGAGTTTCATTCCAAGACTATGTGCCCCGCCGAGTGCCACTTTATCTTCTCGACCCATTGAGCAACGTAATAGAGGTAACTTCAACACCCGCTGCCAGAATTCATAGAGTCTATGACTCTATGACTCTATGACTCTTTAAATCTCTATGAGAGTCTATGGCTCTATGAATCTGAGTGATGATGACAGTTCTTATGAGTAACAAAAAATGTTAGAGTTATTTTGCTATAATCCGCCAACAGAAAAAAAAATCTGTATGGTCAAACATGCAGTTATAAGCTAAGCACCGCTTACCTCCCCAACCAAGCAATAAAGCAAAGTTCCCAAGCAAGCAATGCCACCACCACTCACATGCACCACCACACAATTCATGCAATTCAATGCAGTTCTTATGAGGCTTATAGTCTTTTAACTTTTCTCTTATAATTTTATCGATGCAGAGAAGATCCGTAGAACAGCCAGAGTAATATCAAAGTAAAAAAAAAAGTAGCTAAAAGAGTTACTAAACTTCCGAGTTGTACTGGAGTACTGGGTATGTATTCAGCTAGTATGTTGCGACTCGCATGTGAGTCCCACACTAGTACTAATATAATACTGTAATGCCAATTGCCAACCCTTTTATACCCCATAAGCGCTCCACCTTCGGAATTGCAACCCTGTGAGCTATATCAGTTCTTTGTCGTACGTTCAACTCTGATTCTTTTACGGATCTCCTCATTTACTATTCAATCACGTAGAGATACTTTGAGCAAAGATAGGTCCTGAATTTCATATGCCTAGCAACCTTACCCATAGGGGCCTTAATTGAAAGCTGTTTCTTAAACAATTAGATTGTCGGCGCGGTCGACGCCCGGGGCCGGGCCGCCTCGTCATTTCGAAACAAATAATTACTTTTGTTCGACATTTCCAACAGTGAAATATAAACACACGTCAGTCACGTTATTCCACTTTTGCTAAAATTGTTATTGGATACCGCGTGCACACGTTTCGTTAAAGCCGATATTACATTTAGAATAGAATAGAATATCGTTTATTCCGATCCGAATCCGAAAGCTGGAGAATGAGCAATAAAAGTATGACGAACAGAAAATGCGTGTCAAATCTTGTTAATAATGTCGCGAAAATAATTACTTTCGTTAATCGTAAACGTAATATCCAGATTTAATTACCAAAAATACTCTCAATCGCCACCGAAATGACCCAGACACTTGATGAGATCCATAGTTAGCGTCGATAAATTCAAATACACGCGTAAAGTAACTAAAAAAAGAAATAGTTCACCCTTTCGCGCTTGAGCACTGATCTACTTTACGCGTAATTTATGTAAGACCGGTGATCGAGAAACAGTCGAAGTTAAGGAAATAGTTACCCAACCGTACAACTTGCGCCCGAACTTAGTGAACCGGTGAATTGATTGAGTAATTATGGTCAACCTCAGAAATTCATTACGGATCCAACCACGCACGAAAGCTCATGCACCTATCTGTAGATAGAGCAAGGTAGAATCATAAACGTAGTATCACATTTGATAGGTATCTTTATGTGTGTATACTATACTCATCAAAGCATAAACATGAAAGTTTAAGCGTAAAAGAGACAAAATAGGTGGTCATCAAAATGTCAGTTTAAGCGTAATAGAGATGCAGCTATATCAAAATGTAAGAGGGAAGGCGAGACAGACGCTGTAACATCAGAAACTATAATTTCAATTTCAATTCAATTTATTTGAACAAAACATGTGAATTACAGGTGTTAACAATAGGTTATAGGTACAAACAAATGTTTTACCTCACAATCGGCATGCAAATATAAACCTCACACATCATTTCACTCCTATCACCAATGGTTGCCTGGTAGAGATTGCTCTGTAGCAATAAGGCCGCCTTTGCATGCGTAGTTTTAAGTTGTATTAATTTTTGTTTCTTTCTTGTGTGCAATAAAGTTTTTATCTATCTATCTATCTAATTTATAATTATATAAATTCTACTATACTGGTAAACAACAATAAAATTAATAAAGCATGCAATAGCAACATCGGACGGAGCCCTATAAATTAATCTATATTGAAAAACAATGAAGATATCATTGTTTTTCAAAAAATTAGAACTACTTACGTAAAAATAAATGATGTCAAAGGAATTGTCGTAACATTCATAACAAGCTTAGAAACTTGATAGCACCAACCTGAAACAATAAGAAAATGGATTGAGCAAAGAAAAAAACATTCATTCGCTATATGTGAAACACAAGAAAGCAATTTAATCGCTTTTATTACTCCGTGGGTGGAAATAACGCGTTTCCTTTCTTTTTGGACAATTGCTTGTTGTTTACTTGGTTGGTTTATGCTCAGTAGCACTAAGCGGCTGCCACATATCAAAACCCAATAAGTGCTTTGAAGAATATTTTACAGAAGAGCGCAAAAATAAATCAAAAAAGTCCTGTCAAATTATTCTGGTGAGAAGCTTTGGCCGCGGCTAGTTACCACCCTACCGTGCGCCACGTGCCGCCAAGCGATTTAGCGTTCCTGCGCGATGGAACCGATCATAGGGGTATGAGTACACTGCCATATCCCTTCAAAGTTAGCTCGCTACTATCTTAGACTGCATTGTCACTTACCATCAGGTGAGATTGCAGTCAAGGACTATCTTGTCATCGAATAAACAAAAACTTTGGAGGTACCTATTATAATCTTCGTCATTTGCAAGATTTTAAAGCAAAGCTTGTACAATACGGGACTTACTATGAAAGTAAGAATAAAATCATGGAAAAAACTTTTGGAAAAATAACCCTTACTGGGTTTTAAAAATGGGGCAGCCATATGTTTTAACGGGAGCGCGAGCGAACGAATTTACTGACAAATGCAAGAGACAGTGCTTGTTCGATGAATTAAACCAGCCAAGTATGACTCTAACTCGAACACAAAAGGTTCTGTATTATCACAATATATAAATTCATTTAAAATGTTCATCATCAAGTCGACAAAGAACAAGATACTAAAAACCGGTCAAGTGTGAGTCGTAATAGGTACCTACCCAGGTACTTATAAACAAAGAAAGCATTTAAATATGAGAAAGTCTACAAAGGATATTTTTAAAACGGGTCTCTAAAAATAATAGATAAATATAGAGTGATAGATTTATATCGTCATCTGAGTCTGATGTTAAATCGTACGTTATAAACGCTTTTGCCAGACAATAAAAACATCTTGTTTATGGGTATTTAGAAAACTTTTAAGTGGATTATTGTTGAATTAATAGCATAGCCAGACATTTAGTTTGACTGTAGAGGTCGAACGGGTGACCTTTACGACTTGTGTGCATTGACCTTTATAAATGAGAAGCGTACTCATCTACGGCATATATATAATTTTGCTTTTATCTATACGTATAGATCTTTTAAGTATTAACTATAAGTATTAGGTACGCACACGTATGCATGCAGGCATACACGCACGCACGTCGAACACAGGCATGCATGCACGCACGCACTTTGTACAGAGTCGAAAAGTTGTGCCACATATTTAAGATATCACTAACGTCTCAAATAAGAAAATTGGCATAAAACTAGTGAATATAAAGTTATGTGGAAATAGGGTTGTCAACCTTAAAGCACTGCGTGTATAAAAACATAAAACATATATAAAAACAAATAAAGACTGTTTGTTTATTCAAAAACGTGCAATGCAGTGAGAAAGTTAGTTTTTTAACTTAACTTATTTCTGCCGCACTTGCAGTGTTTGTATTTATTTGGTAGCCGTCCTTTTTTTGTGCATACTTGTACTTATTTGGCAGACGTCCTTTTTTGTGCGTACACGGGTGCTTGGGAAATAGCTTTTTTATGGTTCAATTTTCTAAAATGCTTAACATGTTTTTCCCTCTCCACTCTGAATATACTTTATGCCCGTTTTTATAAAAAAAAAACTTTACATTTTAGGAAACAAATACCTATGTCTAATTAGTTTAAATACTTAACAAGGATTCGGTTTTTACGGACGTTTTAGTAATAGCTATAGCTTTAAGCCTCAATAGCCCAACGATTAAAGGTGCGGACTGAAAACTAAAAGGTCGCAGGTTCGAATCCCACCCGTTGCACTATTGTTGTACCCACTCCTACCACAAGTTTTCACTTATTTGGAGGGGAGAGGAGAACATCAGTCAAGTTCAGCTTGGCTGATATTCTTTTTTTTTTTTAAAAAAAAGAAAAATTAAAAAGACATGTGGCACTCGGGGACTGTCGCGGTAAAGCTATTGCATAGTATTTTTTATCAACGCCATATAGTGGTGAGTGGAGTCCCGTGTCAGGTTATTTTCGTTACGGAATTTCTGGATTCGGTCTCCACGCTCAAAGCCCGCGATAGAAGCTATGCAATAGCTTAAAAAATAGCTATACTATACCTAATCTAGGGATGGGCTTTATGTCGATGTCGTCAAAGGGTGAAATCTCGCATTAATTTCCTGTAGGTACATTTGACAACCCTGCACGGAAACACCGCGTTCAAGGTTATAATTATATCTGGCACGGGGAGCGCATTACAAAGCCTTACATGATTAAACATACCCCATTCGTAATAGCGCAGAATCCTCAATAGTGCTTTATCCAATAAACAATGGGAAAACAAGCTTTGGAATATGAAATTATTGATCTTACGTCAACGGTGCTGAGTGACGACGGGTTATTGAGTTTCCAAGACAGAAAAACTTTTAGAGTATTTAGGTGGCTTCTTATCTTCACAGTTTTCTTATTTTTTTTTACTTTTATCTGAAGCTTTGGTCATAAACGTTTTTTGAAAAACTTTAAAGCGTCGATCGTAGCGTTACCTAAGGCTTAGAGAATAGTTAACTATCCCTAAGTCCTTCCACGGAATTTGTCCATCGTGCGCACTTAGTAATATAAACGTAAAAAGTCTTTATACAAAATCGACTTCGAACGCCACTACAAAGTATATCAATTGTACTTATAAATTTTGAAGAGTTCCAACGATTTCTCCAGGATCCCATCATCAGATCCTGATGTGATGACAATGGGACCACCTGGGAAGTATACCCTTTCAAACAAAAAAGAATTTTTCAAATCGGTCCAGGTTCAAGTAATCCCTAACCCTCTAAACCCATATCCCTAATCAGTTTCTACACGCCATAGTGCCGGGGGCCCAAGTCTGCTATTGCAATCGTAGTTCAATTGTCTATCAATGACATCCCAATTGCTTCTTTTAGCAATTTTGGTAGTCTACTAATTCTATGGCGTCACAATTGTTTTCCGATGGTTTGCCACTGACACATCTAGCTTAAATAAACGTTTTTAATATGTAGTTTTTTTTGAAACTCATTTCGGCAAACGCTTTTTAAGCTAATGGCAATACCGAGGTATCATTGAATTACAATCCAATTATAAGAAATCAAACGACCATTGTGAATTTAGTAGACTACGAAATTTTAGACCAATGATAATTGAATTGTAACTGTATTGCGGTTCGACAATGACATGTAAAATAGCAGACTTGGGGCCCGGAACGCTAAATCGCTTGCGGCACGTCTTTGACAGTAGGGTGGTAACAAGCCAGACCAGACCATTGTCTCTACAATTCAGAAATTATAAATTCCCAAATTGCGCCCGCCGGGAATCGAACCCGAGACCTCCCAGTTATAAGACAGCTCACTACTGCGCCAGAGGTCGTCAAAACTCGTGAATATACTATAACTCTACTTTACTTAAATCACGAGTAGGTACCTCCTCTCACATACTAATTTTTGCACGTACTTAAGTGACCTAAATCCGATTTAGTAACGCATAAGCAATGCTACTCGTATAAAATATTAAAATAAAACTAATTCAGCAGAGATAACGTCATCGAATCTCTACCTACGATCAGCTATGCGATTCTCAAAAGTAAAATACAACTTACATCGGTTGCGCTTCGGATATTACTTTAGATGTAGCAGTACTTTAGACTTTGACGACCTCCCTGGCGCAGTGGTGAGCGCTCTGGTTGTTTAACTGGGAGGTCTCGGGTTCGATACCCGGCGGGGACAATTTAGGAATTTATAATTTCTAAATTGTTTCTGGTCTGGTCTGGTGGGAGGCTTTGGCTGTGGCTAGTTACCACCCTACCGTCAAAGACGTGCCGCCAAGCGATTTAGCGTTCCGGCACGATGGCGTGTAGAAACCGATTAGGGGTATGGGTTGAATTTACACTGCTATACCCCTTCCAAGTTAGCCCGCTACCATCTTAGACTGCATCGTCACTTACCATTAGGTGAGATCGCAGTCAAGGACTATCTTGTCATCGAAAAAAAAACAAGCTAAATATTTTTAAGCTATTGCATAGCTTCTATCGCGGGCCAGCGTGGAGACCGAATCCAGAAATTCCGTAACGAAAATAAACTGACACGGGACTCCTCTACGGTGAGCCGCTAGATGGCGTTGATAAAAAATGCTATGCAATAGCTTTACCGCGGCAGTCCTCGAGTGCCACACGTCTTTTTTTTATTCGAAATAAGCTTGCGCTTGACGACAATCAATACTGGATAGCACTGATGAGGTCTAGGTTGGAGCGCGCTTGCCTAGAAGATGTCTATTCACTCTTGCCTTGAAGGTACTCAAATTATATGTGGCAGGAAACACGGATGCTGGAAGGGTGCTCCACGCCTTAGCGGTTCTTATCAGAAACGTTGAATTAAAGTGTTTCGGTCGAGCAGGTTGGATTTCTACCACATAAGGATGCCAACGTTCACGACTTCTCGCAGTTCTGTTCTGTATAAAGAAACATCCGATGCGCAACCGATGTAAATTCATAGCAGTTCGTGGTGACATCATCGATTATGGTTTTCGGAGAGCATTAAACTGGTTTCACCTCTCATGTTCGAATAACAAACCCAACATAAATTATTATAATATGTACCTATGTAAAAAATAGACACGATTTGTTTTACGTTTTTCTCATCTGTGAATTATTATTAACTAGATGATGCCCGCGACTTTGACTGCGTGAATTAAGGTTTTTTTTGTTTCCCGCGGGATCACTTTAATTTTCCAGGATAAAAGGAGCCTATGTGTTTATCCTGAGTGTTAGTTATCTCCATTCCAAATTTCAGCAAAATCGGTTCATTTCTTCTGGCATGAAGGAGTAACAAACATCCATCCATCCATCCTCACAAACTTTCACATTTATAATACAATATTAGTAGGAAGTAGGATTGTTGTTTTTATTCAATCGAGTCCTTGTTATGGTCACCATGTCATTATAAGTGTTGTGAGAATCTTAGAGCATTAAGTTGGTTAAACGCTCTAAGGTAAATAAAAATAAGAGGAAGATTAAAATGTCATAAAAAAATATGCCAAGTGCGAGTTGGATTCGCACACGAACGGTTCTGTACCATCGTAACAGCGATTGTTAAGCCGAAAAACGGCAATAAGTCACGTTTCTTGTATGCATTTTATTTGTTGTATTTATTACCGTTCATGTGATACAGCCCGCTGAGAGACATACGGACGGACGGACGGACAGCGGAGACTGAGTGATAGGGTTCCGTTGGCACCCTTTGTGTACGGAACTCTAAAAAGCTGAGTCCTCTACCTTGACCGTTCGCAACACCAAGGTCCTTTACAACCGGTACTACTTCACTAACACACCTAAATAAATATATCATTATGGCTAAACAAGTTCCTTCACTACATTATTGAGTGATTTCTATTTCATTATACCTACCTACTTACTTTGGTATAGAAGACCGGTAACTGGAAATGGTCACGGTTTCTTTTACCGGTTTACTTGTTCAATGTTTAAATCGTACCAATCAACCTATCAATCAATCCATCAAAGAATATCGTTCCATGCAAAATATCATTAATCTAACATCAAACAAGGCATCAAAAAGGTAAAAATGACAGTAAAAAAACTTAAACATCGTCTAGTAGCGCAATAAATAGTGTTAGTTCAGTTTAACCACGAGACGGTTCTATTTTTGAACAGACTCTATGAAAAGTAAGTATTTCAAACTAGACCTATTTAGACATCCTATCCTAATTTCTAACTAATTAACTTTCGTTTTTTTTCGACCCAATAGTCATTTTGTTTTTTCAATGCATTGATATCTTCAGTGACACTCGCAAGATTGAAATAAATCTATTTTGATGCAAGAATTATTAAAATGAGTTCACGCGTTTAGTCTCTTTAGCGCCCCTAACAAATATAATTTACCATCGATGTAGTGTACTTTACAGACTGGTGAACACGTTACAAGTCGCATTTAGCGGGACATTGCCTTTAGTTGTACCTGTGGAACCTCCGTGTATGCCATATCCGCAGAGCACGATACATTGCCTTTTATTTAAATTTATTTCCTGCTTGAACTCAGTAGCTTTATATCATACGTGACTTCCTTTATTGATGAGCCCGCCGAGGATGATGAATCAAGGAATTCCAATAATGGCTCGCGATTTACATAATATGCTAAATACACACGAGAATATCGTGGAAAATTGCTAAATGGAACTAAATTATCCGCATTCATACGTACTTATTGCAAAACTTGCTTGACCACCGTATTTGTCTGATGGTAATCATTGATGATGAACGAGTATTACGGTCTAAGAATGTGAATATGAATTTATCGCTCGACATCTATTCTTTTGTATATAATTAAACCTAAAGCAACAAATATTATAAACAAATTAATAAAATTTCCCCATGCAAATATCAGTCTATCCGTTGCTCTATTGCGGCGTGATTGATGGACAAATCAATAAACAAACACACTTTCGCATTCATAATATTAGGAACCTAATAATAAAGTATACGAGTTAAAGTTTACACTCCATGAACAAAATAAGTTTATTAGACACGAACACAGAATATAATAATAATCAAAATTAAATGGAAACTGTACCTCCAGCGTCCTTTATAATTTAATTAACTTGTGTCGAAATAATTAGCTGAATGGGCGGCCTTGTTTCGCCTTCCTCCTTCAATTGTTGCTACCTGACGAAAGTACGTGAGTGGCGAATTTCGTTTTACCTAATCTTTACGCCAAAATGTAACAATGTCTTTTGCTCTTATTTAACAGCTTTTTTCGCAATTTCGTGAATTTAGGTTTCTAAAAATCCCGTGGAAACTTTTTTTGGAGTTTTAATTTATTTATTTATTTATTTATTAATTACTCAAACTTCCAGTGGTTTGGATGAAATTTTTATATTTAGCTCCTTAGCTCGCAACGATCACATGGAATTTTACCAATTCTTTCGATAACATGGGACTACGATATTTCCTGAGACAAAAATTAGTTTTCTATTCATTCTACAAGAGCTAGGCAAGCTAATCTCATTGCCAAATTTTGTCAAGAATGATTCAATGGTTGAGGCTTGTAGAAGGTAAGAGAGATATTTGTATACTCTAGCATTTATCAAATTAAGTATGGATTAGTATAGTGAAGAATAAATACATGTTTTAGTAAAATACCTAGATATAGCAATATCAATCGTCGTAAGCCTGCATGACTTAATTGCTGCGTCAAATACTTCGAATCAATATCTATTCGCTGCCCAGTAAACAATATTTCTTCGAAGAGTGCTCATAATAATTTAAAAAAGCTTTTATTCGCTTCGTTTAACATCGCTGATTGTAGAGACCTTGAACTGCCTTTAACTACTCGACGAAGTTATTGTAAATAGGCAGGCAACTTTGTCCCGATGGTCATTCATTGAACCAATGGGGTTAGTTTAAGTTTTTAACAATAAGATCCCGAAGGCAAATCTATTTTCACTAGAAATTGCCTTTGCTTTTTTAAAAGTAAAACATCCATTTCGTAATAATTGTAGCCAGATCCTGAAGTATCGGAATTCCTGTTGTGCCATTCTTTTCTATTTGTCTGTTGGGAGTCTTTGACCATGGCTAGTTACCACCCTACCATCACAGACGTGCCGCTGAGCAATTTAGCGTTCAATGGCATGTAGAAACCGATTAGGGGTATGGTTTAAACTACCATGCCCTTTCTAAGTTACCCCGCTACTATCTTATGCTGAGATCTATAGAGGGTGCTCTGATTTAGCTCGAACTTAAGATAGTTTTTTTTTAATTCTATGACAAGAAAGCCCTTGACTGCGATCTCACCTGATGGTAAGTGACGATGCAGTCTAAGATGGTAGCGGGCTAACTTGGAAGGGGTATAGCAGTGTAAATTCAACCCATACCCCTAATCGGTTTCTACACGTCATCGTGCCGGAACGCTAAATCGCTTGGCGACACGTTTTTGACGGTAGGGTGGTAACTAGCCACGGCCAAAGCCTCCCACCAGACCAGACCAGACAATTTAGAAATAATAAATTACTAAATTGCCCCCGCCGGGAATCGAACCCGAGACCTCCTAGTTATAAGACCACAGCGCTCACCACTGCACCAGGGAGGTCGTCAATAAAAACGGTCTTCAATAAAGTCGAGTAAAAACGAGACAATCGAATCAGTCAATCAAAACTCTGAAACCTCAGATGTGCGTGACCGGGATAGAACCGGCAATCCTTCGAAAAGGAAGGTGCAGTCCTAACCACTAGGCTATCACTGCTATTATGATCCCTTATATTTTAGGTATCTTTTTTAGTAATTACAGAACTCCATTAGCGTTCTCTCAGGCCTACATAATATGTTAGACATTGGCTTGGCATTTACGCCTATAGCAGTAGGTAGGTACGCGCAAAAACATTCCCTTGGGATACTTATCTCTTTCTATTTACTAGGCGTCGCGAAGCAATCATTAGCATTTCGTATAATATTAGGTAGGTCCTAGGAGAACTCAATAAAACGTGCTCGGCATGTTACCCAGCTGTTGAAAGTCAAGGGTTTCTAATTCAAATTAAAACTTTATAGATAGTTATATAATCAGGGAGTCCCAGACGATAATAATTAGGGATCTCGCAAGTATAATTATTATAAAGTTTGTTCCGAAAATCAATGGAAATAAAAAGTAATCACATTTTATTTTTTTCAAAATTTGGCTAGGTACCCAGCAGTAAATAGCACACCTCGGCTGACTTCCGATTCGTAGAACGGCATCTCGATCGCAAAAAGCAAAAAAGTCACAGCTTTGTGAGTGACACTTCCCAGGTCCTCAACTATTCCCATGCAAAATATCAATCCGTAGCTTGATTGCAGCGAGATTGAAGGACAAACCAAGAATTCAACAAACAAACACACTTTAACGTCACACTAATATTATAAAGGCGAAAGTTTGTGTGGTGTGTGTGTGTGTGTGCTTGCGTCCGTGTGTTTGTTATTCTTTCACGCAAAAACTTCTGACCGGATTTGGCTGAAATTTGGAATGGAGATAGCTCATACCTGGGATTAATACATAGGCTATAATTTATTCCGGAAAGTGAAGGAGCTCCTGAGGGAATTATAAAACCTTATCCACACGGATGAAGTCGCGGGCATCATCTAGTTTATAATATTACTAAGGATTTATTTTTAAGAGCTATTTTATTCTGGTGTTTTAAATTTTTATTCTATTGTAGAAAAAGGTGTGCGTGTAAAATGGATGCAATCTGTAAATCCGTTAAGTCGCAACTCTCACGCCAGCATGCGATCGATCACAAGCATTATTATATTGCCTTCTTATGAAACCGACGTGATTACGAGCTAAGATATAAACGCCTAGCTGTAAAATCTTATTGTTTAGATTCATACGCAGTGACATAGAGACTTACAATAGAGACGGAGTCAAGTTACCTAGTCGTGTAGAGATATGTTATTTTGTTCATCATACATAGATACATACTTATCTATACAGTAAAAACGTCGGTCCTCCGCCTGATCTCTCTCCGGTCGTATAGGATTTTCGTCCTGTCGGGCCATGAGAGTAAGGGAACAGAGAGTGCATCCATGCTTGCGCACAAGTGTGCAATTATCTTCCGCGCACTTATAGTCTCTTATTGGCCGCCGGGACCGGATTCGGTCTGGAGGACGTTAAAATAATAAAAAATGGTTTTTTATTCACGAATAAAATAACCACATCAAAAAACCGTTAAGGGTCCGTGGTCCCACCAATTTGTCCCACTAGTAGGACCACGGTATACCACTATGTACCCGTGGTCCTACTGGGCTAGAGACGAATGATAGTATCGATAACTACATTTTTAAATTAAATATTTTTTATAATTATTTAAAATTAATATATTTTGAGATATAATAAATTGAGCCGCAGAATTTTTTTTTGGCCACAAAACCTAGCTTCTAGTTTTATAAAAACAAAAAGAACACACTTATAACTTAAAAAAGCTAAGGCTGTGTCCCCACCGTTCAAATTGTATAAAACGTTCTATTGATTAAGAATCTAAAGCTTAAGGGAGCTTTCCAGTGTGAATTTTTAAAAAATGGATTATTTTTTTTTTGCTTTTTCGAAGAAGCAGAAGGGATATTGTATGGACCTGGCATCGCTGATTGACCGTAAGTAAACGATTTACCTAAAATTTCCTCACTTGAAACTTTGAACGCGTTTTTATCGAAACATCTTTTTTCAAAACGGTGTCCAACTTGGAGGGCAGAGTTTTAAAGCTATCGAGTTGAATTTTTTACACAATATTCTTAACGTCATTCTTTATCGTGCTATGGAAGCTTTTTTTTTTTTTTGACATCTTCCTATTTTTTTGTAAAAAAAACTGCAAAAAAAAAATGCTAAAATCGATACTTTTTGTTCAAACGGGCGCCATTTTTGCAAAAAAAATAATAAAAAAAAAAGCCTCCATAGCACGAAAGCCAATTATATACCGATCAATAATCTTTTTATGTTTTTTGTTTCAGATCAAAATTGTGACCCCCAAGGTGGACACCACATCCAAGTGCATTTTCTGCAACAATTGTTTCATCATTTTTATAGATATTAATTAATAAATAAATCGATCTTTAAAAAATTGTTTTGTATTCTTCATTACCCAATTAATATACAAAAAAAAAACCAGACCGATTAGATTATTTTTTCTTTTAAAAAAAAAATCGCGAAAAACAGCGATTTTTCGGGCTGTCACACTGGAAAGCTCCCTTAAATTGATTTTTAAACCGCCGAGGCCCCCTAATACGGTTATTATATTTCTATGAATTTCATTATTATTATTGTTCAGTAACATTCTTTTATCCAAGCTGTAATGAGTAACTGCATATACGTTTTCAGTTAAAAGCCTTTTTAGTCGCTACATGACCGCAGGCCACAAGTCAAGATCCAGCCGGCAAAGCGGCACAACGGTTCAAACTGCGTGCATAATTGCTAAAGGTCAGCCTACATACAACGAGTTCCAACTTCCAAGCATTACACGCGATTATAAAGTGAAGTAACATTACCTTAAAACCGGTCGCGACTTCTATTAATAGTGAGTCCTAAGCCTAACTGTAGAGGTGTATATTTGAAGGCGAAGCGTATATTTACTGGTTTTCTCACAATGTTGCTTAATTTTCCGCCGGTCAGAAGTGGAGCAATCAGTGATACGAAATTACGAATTAGTATAATGGTCTATCGTAATTTTTTTTTGCAAATCATTGTATTCTTGCTTAATCTACGAGTGCTACTACATCACATCAACTATTATTATAAAGAGGAAAGTTTGTATGTGTGTGTGTGTGTTTATAACTCCTTCGTCCCACAACGAGTGAACGGATTTGGCTGAAATTTGAAATAGAGATAGCCCATGCAAAGGATTAACACAAAAGATACATTTGTTACCCAGTTTTCTGCTTCATCATCAGATCCTTCTCGATCCTCGATCATCATTCAGCTTTCAAACAGAGAAAACTGCTTCAAAATCGGTCCATTCGTTAGGGAGCTACGAGGGAACAGAGATACACATAGATGCACCCACACACAGACACAGATAAACTTATAAGACCCCTCCTTTCTTTTCGGGGGTTAAAAATAAAACAATCAAGCAACAGCAAAATCTCACAACTGACTTCCAAAGCTGTTTTGTCTTTTACACAAACGATGTGATTTAAAACGGACCATTAGTAAAACGATTTCAAAGAAATATGTCCGCCTTCATCTTAAGTACTGAAATTGATCCCGACGCTGAGAACTGTACAACAGACTGAGGTAAATGTAAAAAAGTAAAAGATTCACTTATTTATCTCGAGATGAGCTGTCAGCGGAAATCTCAGTCATTTTTTTCCCCGACTGTACGACAAAAAGACTGGTTTATGTTTTTCACTTCTATCTGGATATGGGTGATTCTTTTTACCTATATGTAATTGTGTATAACTTTAGACATCACTGATCTCTATATCGTAGATTATGATTAACACTGGATTGGCTGACCCCATACAAATGATAGCTTAGTTATGGATCAATTTGAAGCGCCACATTTGACATACGAGTGTCTCTGGAACTAATGATATTGCAAATGACATATACAGACCTCTATAATTAATCTATCTATCTAAATATAAAAGGCAAAGGTGATTGACTGACTGATATATCAACGCACAGCTCTAACTACTGGACGGATCAGGCTGAAATTTGACATACAGATAGCTGTTATGATGTAGGCATTTTGAAAATTTCAACCCTAAGTGGGTTAAAAAGCAGGTTGAAAAATCGAAATTTAACGAGAGCGGAGCCGCTGGCAAAAGCTAGTTATAATAATAAAATAAAGATAAATAAGTAAAGACTTTTTTATTAATTCACATTTTTCTTTTATTTTAATTTTATAACGTGAACTTGCTGGTCTTTGAGCATTTAACTCTCTCTTTCATATCTTCGATAAACTCCTCATTAATAAAATGGCGACCGTAAAATACAAAGTAGCGGAAGAGATGAAAATAAAATTGTCTATAAAATAACTATTCACTCTTGACTAGGCAGCTATCCACTGACATTTCCAAACGCAGCTGCTGACTTGAATAAAGGCTCCATAGATAAAATTCCACGTAATAAATAAAAGAGGGGCTGGTCATATAGCCAGAGTCAGTAAAAACCTGTGCATTCCCGAATAAAAGCACAATAATAGACAAATCCGCAGCTGACTGGCCACGCTATTGTGATGGAGGTAATAATAAATCTTCACGTAACTTGCCACCACTGACACAAAATTTAAAATGATTTATTTCATTTAGACGAACATTATGTGGTTCTTATAGCAAGTCTAGACTCTACCTCCAGTTCTGACAGAAGATAAGACTAAAGAGCCAGCAAGAAATACTCCGACCATCCAGATCTTTTTTGTCCACGTACTTTGAAACTGTGGAACCAACTTTCTACGACGATCACTAAATTACAACATGAAGTTATTCAAAGAGCGGACCAACAAATTCCTGAAAAGCCGGCAACGCCTTGGTGGTGCCTCAGGTGCTACAAATGTTCATGGGCGGCAGTAATCACTCAACATTAGGTTACACGCCTGCTCGTTAAAAATATAAAAAAAATACTTCAAACTTTTCAAAACAAAAGCTGTACCATAGGACCTTAGCTTGTAAAATAAAACAACTACTTATAGATTTTTATATTTACTTACTCATTTTCCAAATGGGTAACAAGTTATGTTACCTTAGTTTAGAAAATTAGGTTACTAACAAGCAAGGTAAAATCTTAGTCCGAATGGATCTGTTCGCGCAAATCCACGCGAATGATCCTACCTGAAGCCGAAGTGGCCATTTTTTCAAAATGAAAATATCCAAATTCAATCTCCATTTTGCGGTATCGAGTTCTATTAGAAGCATATAAATTGAAACAACAAAAAAGGCATCATTGTGTGAAACATTCATTATTTCCGACACAATCGTGGTCCAACCTGTCGTAACATTCCCATCGTTGAGGCGATGTCGTAATCTCATTATGCTGTTTACCCACGCCTTATCAAGATTTACTTACAGCATATTGTTTTTAGCTTCGACAACAATGAAATTAGTCTTTTTGCTATTAAAAGGCATGACGATAACCTTGATGTTTGCAATAGTTTTGCTGTGCTACTTCATGTTTCCGACATTACAGTTCTACATATTCTGTTCTGGCTTTTGCCCGCAATTTCGCCCGTGTAGAGTTAAGTTTTTAAAAATCCCGCAGAAGCCCTCTGTTTTTCCGGCCTATGTCACTCTCCAGGCCCTTAACTATAATTTATTTCAAAGTGCAAAGTAATGTATTTCTTTTAAGCCAACTTGTGACTCTTCTAAGTCTACTTACTACTCTACCACACCCGGGTTAGCAGATTCTGCTGAGAAGAGCTGGCAAGAAATTCTACAGTTGCCCTTTTCAAAACAAAAAGTCTAGAGCAGCTGTATCTCAAGTTAGATTTAAAACAATTTCCTAAATCTTCAAAAGCTAACTTACATCTCATTCTTTTTTTTTTTCTTTAAAAAGAATATAAGCCAAGCTGAATTTGATTTATAACCTCCTCTCCCCTCCAAATAAGCGAAAAGCTTGTGCTAGGGGTGGATACGACAATAGTGCAACGGGTGGGGCTCGAACCTGCGACCTATAAGTTTTCAGTCCGCACTTTTAACCGTTAGGATCACGTTGGGATATTGAGGCTTCAATTCCGTAGCTCTATGTTATTAAACACGTCATCGAAAATGTCCAAGCAAGATAGTTGGCTGAAAGCCAATTTTAATAAGTACATATTGTTATATGTCTGTGTGTGTTGTCTAATCGTCCGTCGCAACTCGAATGGTCGTCACAGAGAAAATAACTTAATCTGGTATACCGTGTAATAAGCCTGACGCAGGGTTTACGTAAACGAGAAACTGTGACATCAATAATGAAGCTGAAAAAGTGCAACTACTACATAATCATATTGTACAACTTTTTAACACTGTTTATTTTTATAACCAATAGTTCTGCGGACTTGCAAGAGAATCTTCGTTATATAAGAAAAACACAAGAAATCATGGATCATAGCATAAAGTGAGAAGTGATAACCTAGTGGTTAAGATTTTGGCGTCGAATTGGGACGGTCGTGGTTCGATTCTAGACTCTCTTAAATATATACGTTTTAAGCAATTAAATATCACAATTTAAAAACAATACATGCCTGAGAGTACTCCCTAAAGTTCTCTATTAAAGTGTCTACCTAAGCTTGAATAAAAATATTGTATGAATACAATAACATTTTGGTTTAACCTAAAGCCATACCTGAAAACCTTTAAAGTACCTACAAAGTGAATATTCCCAAGTTAAAGCGAAGTATAGCACTCGCTTTAGCGACGGAGCTCGTTATGACGAACAAAGCCGAGAAACATCAAACAACTTGGGCACTTATTTCTTTTACTGCGATCACGTTTATTTGATTTGGGATCTTCTGAACTTTGTGCGCTATTTTTTTCCAATAACGGCCCTTTCTTGACTTATTTTAATTGATGAAAGCCTTGCGTTTAGTTATGGGGTCTAACGGTAACGGTCTTATCGATGTCCTGTGATGTTTTGAATGTGACATTTTTATTGAACAATATAAAACTGGGCATATCGGGATCGGATCTTGCACAAAGAGTTTCGACTTCCTACTAATATTACTAGTGGTTCGCCCCGAACTGAGACCTCGCGGTATCCCATAATTCCCAAAAGATAGTTTTAATTATATTTTGTAATAATTAACTTTTAAGTTTTAACATTAGACGCAATAAAAATAATAATAGTTGACACACAAAGGCGATAAAAGGCGTTAATATGGTAGCACCTACTACGAGTATCTATCAATTCAGCACTTTTAATTCCGTAAAAATTTCAACTGTTTGCCCAGTAAGGTTGAAGCTGTGAAAATCATAGTCCGAAATTGCACCTATTCCAAAGAAAACATGCCACTTTAATCCTTTAATCCCCGCAAAAAAAGTTAATCCTTGGTGGATTTAAAAAGCTTTCTCGGTGAGCTTTAAAAGCGATTTGAAAATCTTTTTTTTCCGAACTTTTTCCAGGGCAATTTACTGCGGAGTCCGGTTAAGCGTATTATCCAGGGCCATTATATCCGCTTCTCTCTAAGACACTAGATATTCGACCTCATCCTGTATGTTAAGCCGATCAGCTGCCATACATAATTCCTGAGTTTCTCAGGGTCACCATTACTAATATCATAAATGCCAAAGTGTGTTTGTTTGTTTGTCCTTCAATCACGCTGCAACAAAGAATTGCTGCTACGGATCGACGTGATTTTTTGACCTGGAGAGTGATATAGGTTACTTTTTATCCCGGAAAATCAGAGTTCCCGCGGGATTTTAAAAACTAAATCCACGCGGACGAAGTCGCGGGTATCAGCTAGTAAAGTGATAATTTTGCCAAGTGAGAATTACACTCGCGCAAACAAAGGGTTCCGTACCACCACAGAATATAAATTGTCCTAGTAAATGATAATATAGCCAAAATGGTAGTTCCTGACCAACAATTCGGTGCCTATCCTGTCAGTAGGTAGTTACGGGAACTTAATTTTTATTATTTTTTGTTTTACAATAGAATGTGAACTTCAATCTGACCTTTGAAATTAGCATGTATTACTGTTCTTAACCTATATCCAACATTGAATGCACTCTGGCACTTGTTCTTAAAATAAATAGAGGAGAAAAAATAATAATGGTTTAGATTTTTTTAATTAATTTTTGTCGCAATACACGTATTCTGTGAATATTTTAAATGGCTCTATTATAAATGATTATTTTTAGGGTACCTTTTGACACCCTTTGCCCAATTAACTGACTACAAACCAGTAAGTGTGAAATGTGAATGTGCGAATAGTAAACAGGAATCGCGCTTCACCTCTCCCCCACGGGCCCCCACTCGATTATGATTCAATTACTATACATGGAAATGCGTGACGCTCACAATCGAGGGGCCGAGCACTGATGCATTCAATAACAACGTTCTATAGAAAAATCGGTCAAGTGCATGCGAGCTCACGCATGGCAAAGGGTTCAGTAGCTAGGCTAGAAACAAAAACTTATTTCTGTATTGACTTTACGTTCCAGATTCATAAATGACTTGAACTTTGGCGCAGTGCTGACCGCTATTGGCTTGTAGCTGGTAGGTCCCGGGTGCGACCTCCGGAGGAGTAGACGGAGAATTATTATTTATTTATTTCCTAGTCGGGTCTGGTCAGAGGCTTCGGTCGTAGCTAGTTATCACCCTATCATCAAAGTCGTGTGTCAAGCGATTTAGCGTCCCCTACGCTGCTGCATAGAAACCGATTTGGGGTATGGGTTTAATTTTAAACTGCAATTCCATACAAGCCAGCTTCAAACTTAGACTCACCATCAGTTGACATCGCATTCAGGTGCTAACTTATTATCACTATTTTGCTAGATTTTTCAATCTAATTCGGAAGGTGATATTTTTTAACAGTAAAAATTGTGTATTTGAATACACAATGAATCTTTTTATTACATTTTAAGCAGATGCAAGTTTATTATTTTTGAAACCTCGTGAAATCTTCTCAATGATGGTGAAATCCGCATTGAAATACAGTTAACTCACAAAGTTATGGTGGTAGTCTTGACGTGTCATAAGAACCACAGATTGATCATGATGCACAGTCCACATGAAATAAATAATTTTAAATTTAAATTTGCTAAGGATTTCTTATTTGACGACGGGACTCCAAAAAGAATCTGCAGCTATAGGGGCATTGTATCTATCAGACACGGTCTCGATCACGAACGCACGATCTAACTGGCTCCAATTTTATTAACAATATTTCTGATGAGAAATGACGAAACGGGAACCTTTCGTGAGATTTCGTTACACGTCTATCCCACAGCCAACGATCTTTAGACTCTAGAACACGCAAGCTTTGTTAAGTATTAGGTACCTATTCATCTTTCGATTACAACGACCGAACACCGAACCAGTGGTAGATTCATTTGAGGATTCAAAGCACTTTGTAATAGTTTATTTGAATAAAAAATTATTCTATTCTATTCTACATTCGTAATTGTTATTGGCCTTTGGCGGAATTTGAGATAATAATTTTGCTACAATCGTGAATAACCCAATAGATAGTGTAGGTTAACACTTCAATAAAAAATTAAAAATCGTGAATAAATCGTTTAAACCAATAGCAGAAAAGTGTCACCCAAAGCCGCCCCCTAAAATTTGCCGCCCATGGCTCCAGCCTACTCAGCCTTTTGGTAAATCCGCCACTGCATATACTAAAAGTCCAAATCCCGTACCTACTTCCCGAGCAGAGTCGTATGCAGAATGTACTGGGTGCCCACCGCAGACTTCGCGACCATCAACATGAGTAGATAAGTCAGGGTAGTTATATCACTAAAACATTTGATAAAAATTATTGCACCACTTATGTAAGTAGTTGTTCTACTATACATACCTACGTAAGTTATGTTTGAGTCAGTTTTGAACTTAATTGGATTTGCTACATTTTTTATACGTAGCGAGTCATCTGACCTTCGCCGTCAGGATTGGTTAGCTTGTTGTTGTAAGAATAGATAATTTTCCTTTGATTTATAATCACACGTGATTTTTTAACTGAAACTTTATACCTATGTATTTTATTCGTACTTACCTTGTTCGAACAGTTAATATTGAAGTTACATAGATGTCATTCGTTGAATACTCTACATTTCATCAACTTCAAAGATGATTTAAATTGTTTTATGGTAACCTAATGGTAATTAGACACTGGTTTCGAGAACGTGAGTTAGCCTACACAGTTTCTAGTTCATTTGGTAACTACTTAGTTTAAAACATTCGGAAAAGTTTTTATTTAAGTTATCTAGTTGCTAAATATCAAGCTAAATATACCTACGTCAATAAATTTTAATTAATCTATCGCATTTTTAGGAAGTTATTATTTCGATAAACACGGCATTATCCACGTGGATTTAAAATTCTCGTGGATACACTGTTTCACTAAAAATTTAGTCATTGCGCCAAACGTTAAGATCGGTTCAGACATCGGTTACAGATACCCTTTCCCATGAGTACGTAATTTTTTTTAAAGAATATATATTAGCCAAGCTGAACTTGACTAATATTCTCCTCTCCCTCCAGATAAGCGAAAAACTTATGTTCGGACCTACTCCGAATCTTTATTAAATCATGTCATTTCTTTTAACCTACGAGTATTTGCTATCCCCGGATAAAATACGATTACGTTTGGATCTGTACGACCTTACACTAATGACTGCTGAGCTGGTGAGGATTTATTGTAAGATTTATAAGAATAAAATGTAATTGTGTAGTTGATTGTATGCGCGTGACGTTACGATGAGGCACATCAGTTGCATAACAAGCACGCTGCGTCCACCTAACGGGACGGGCGCGCCGGCCGCCGGAGCCTGTATCGCCCCAGACTTGCCAATACAGCTACTTTGACCGGTCATTTGCATCCGCCCAATTTCACTCATACAACATCACCACAGAATCGTGTCACGAAGCAGAGGTGGCAATGGGCGGGGCATGTTCGAAGAACTGATGGACTTTGGGGTTTCAAGGTGCTGAAGTGGCGTCCTGCAACCGAAAGCAGTGTTAGAGATCCACTAGGTGTACCTACAGACGACATCAGACGAGTCGCAGGGAGACCGAGTCCTGTGGAAGTCCATGCAAGAGACCTGTTTTCAGCAGTGGACGTCTGACGGTTGATAAAAAAGACCTCTGCTGGACATAGGTCTCTTGCATAGACTTCCACATGCTCTATCTTGCACCGTTTGTAAATAGCGGCTCCCTGCGACACATCTAATGTCGTCGGTCCACTCTCAGTCTCTAACAGTCCGCTTTCGGTTGCAGGACGTCACTTCATCACCTTGAAACCCCTAACCCCATCAGTTCTTCCCATTGCCACCTCAGCTTCGCGAATCGCGACTCAATTAGCTATGTCGGTAACCCTGGTCATCTAACGAATCTCCTCGTTCCTGATTTTAACGACAGCGTAAACAAAACAAATAAATTCTGCCCTTCGTCACTAAGCAGTACTCTCGAATAACATTCATTAATAGATTCCAAGTCATAGTAAGCCGTAAGCCGCCATAAATGGGAATATTAATAACATTATGAGGATTGAGGGATATCTCGTTTACAGACATGACTTAGCTACTTCACAGTAAGCTTGTTAATTTGTATGAAGTCATTGAAATCGTATTTGGATTATAATTTATATCCATCCAGCGAACGAGTTGTTTTTGTAAGTTGCTATGATTATAGTCTGCCTATTTATCTGTTTATATACAGCTACGGTAATGCCTAAGGAACGTTTATGATTTTAACATTATGTATTTGAATGTAAGACCGTAACTACTGAACCGATTTTGATGAATGAGGTGGTTAATCGATTCTTTATTATGTTCCGAGTGACATAGGCATCATTTTATACGAACAAACTCAATTTGCGGTAGTCAAATTAATTTTTTTAATTTTTTTCTCGTTATCGATATAAACGAAAGGCTATGCGTTTGTAATTTCAAGTTTCAACTAAAAATAATAAAGGTTTAGAGATACAATGCGCAACGGCCTGTATCCAACACTGTCGAGTGCACGTAGGACCTGCGCTGGCATCGTCGGCTCTGCATTATGACATTCTTCGTCTTCTCCTGCTATCATTAGACCAGTAGCATATCTACGCCGCAAAATCAAAGAAGTGGAACGATGAGATAGATGTATTTCAGATGTCTGCATTAGACTAGGCGTTTTTTAAGCGCTGGTTTTCGCATTTCAAAACCATTTCGTCTTCGTTTTCATTCCGCTGCTAAGGTTTCGCACTCCTTTTTCATTAGGAGAAGCTAATATAGCTCAAGCTCGCTTTCATTTAGAAATTGACAATAATTGGTCTTCACGAAAGTTTAAGGTATTCTTAAAAGCTACGCATGATCACTACATTTAGGTGATTTTACACAAGGGATCAGAACTTAGAGAATTGTTTGATACGCAAGGGATCCGAAGTCCTAACTTAGAGAATTGTTTAAGTACCACTGGTGAAATCAGGCATCGTCTAAGAGATTCCGTAACCCAATGAAATACAGAAAGGTTCGATTAAAAGCAAATGAGAACATACCGGCACGTGGCGTGAACTAAAGCATCATTGGAATGGAATGTTCGACCCTCACTGGGGGGATAACTGCCAACTTATCGTCTCGCAAAGTAATTTGTGCGGATTTGTGGTCAGCCTTAGCTTAAGTGAAAGACGCGAAGCCGAGCGTTTCAAATCAACAAATATCGTGACTGAAGTTATAGTCAAAACTTGAAAAAATAGTAATTATGCCATTTATCAAGCTTTTATTCCGGAAAAAAGAGGAATTCCCGCGAGACTTTTAAAAACCAACTCTGAAGGGGTTTCAGTCAACTGCCAAAAGCTAGTAAGTATTTATTTATAAATTAGTATGTATTCTGGATTGCTAATAACTTAATTATACAATATACATAATATAATTTTGTATAATATGAAGTTAATTATATTGGAGCCTAAATAATAATAATTATTATTATATTAACAAATAAACAATCACATATTAACGACCGGTAAAATTCCCCATCTAATTTAATCTTGAACACCTATGGACCTAGTCAGATTAAAAGAAAATCAGTACAATCCGACGTGTAACGTGAACAAATGCGTTTTTGCCCGCCAAAGAAAACTCCATCCTTAGCCTGGCGAATGGCTGCCAGATTATCGTTTCTCGGAAGCAATTTGTACGGATTTGCGGCCGACCTTTACTAAGTAACATTGGTACATAACTAATTGATTGCCTCTCCAGCTAATATACATGATTGACTACCATATACCTACAGCAAAGCTATGAAAGTTGACGGTACTGATTACCCTAAAGTTGGCCATTTTTTTATGTGTTTTAGGAAATTTGTGCAAGTCAAAACACAACTACACAATATAAGAAACTTTTAAAAATTAAATGAGTTTTTGAGTGTCAATCGAGCTGTAATCAATCTTAAATGTATTTGTTACTGTAATTACCTTAATCTTCTTCTAAATGTATAAAAGTCAAAAGTGACTGACTGACTGATCTATCAACCCACAACTCTAATCGCTGGACAGATCTGGCTGAAATTTGGCATGGCAATTTGGCATTTGTCATGCAAATTATGTAGGCATCTGCTAAGAATTTTTGAAAATTAAACCCCTAAGGGGGGTAAAATAGAGGTTAAGGGGGTAAAAATCGAACTTAATGTGAGCGAAGCTGTGGGCAATAGTAACTTTCTTATAATTCTATAGTATTTACAAAATTATAAAATTCGCAAAATAATCACAAGTAAAAGTTGTATATTCTTAAGATTATCACATAACAAGGTGTTCTTCAATATTGATAAGTACAGATAATAACACAAAGCAAGAAAGCTAAAAAAAAGCTTCTGACACTCCAATTTCCCATACAAAGGTGGTTGGGTTGTATCACTTAAAATAAAAACCTATAAAGTAATTTGGCTCAGAATTGAGACAGAATTTAAAAGGAGACAACAAATATTTCTTATTTATGATTTATCAATATCAGACTTGGGGTAATCTATTACAAACAACCTATAAGAGAATATTTGAATTTACAAACTTGTTCCATTTTATTTTCATAATAACAATGAAAAACTAATATTTAAGAACCAAAATAACTTTATTTTTAATAACATTAACATAGTAAATACAACAGAATATTATTCTACTTCCTCAACCGCAGATTATTAAAATAGAATTCATTATTTTTTATTCATCTGTAAGTTTTGCAAGAAAAACTTGTAGATTTGAAAAAAAAAAAATATGAATACAACTTCAAGATTAATCCACCAAAGATGTTATCTTAAGAGTTATTACTCTAAGGATTAGGGGACTTGCAAGCTTGTGCAGTGTCTGCTTCATATAACTACTTTCTTCACTCCACCAGTGACCTTGCTTCAATTTCATAGCGAGAACATGCAAAACAAAAATTATAATTACTTAACTACTTTAGGGAATAAAAGGATTCTACTATCACTACAATTTTCACTGGGAAGGGGCTTATAACAGATTTCCATTACAAAAAGCAGTAAAAACTTAACTTACAATTAAGTTTTAATAATATTTCCATATGATATTATCACAAATAGCTCATCGTATTCTATGAAGTACAGCAGTAAATTCCCAGATTTATACTTTAGTGACAATTTGACCATCATCAAGTCACATTTAAAGGAGGAATTTTGACGTTTTGGCAGATATTCAAAAACTGTCAGAAAGTCAAATTTATTCCTCGGTTAAATGTTACTTAGAGTTAGTAAAATTGGCATTTTGTGATTTGGTTTATGCTTTGGAATAAGAAGTAGGTACTGCTTTACAAGAAGGAGAGATCCCCTTAAAGAACTAAAAAAAGATGCAAAAGAAACTAAATGACAAACAAATTAACCGAAATGGTTGTTAAATTCTATGTCACCAGAATGTGATACAAAAAAATATTATGCTGCAAATTTAATTTTAAATATTTTGGAATAACTAACGAACCAGATGAAATTAAAGTATTTTTGTTTGGTATAAGTAGATATTCCATACTCCATAGCAATTTATACTTAAAACTGAAATAGTTAAGAGATGAACTCCAGAATAATTTAATAACAAATAAAATAGCCTACAAATAAAAGAGACATCAAAAACTTTTATACATATATTTTTGATTACCAAAGAAAGTGATTACACTATTGTCCCAAGATTAACAGTTCAAATACAAAACCTAATGTTCTTACAACAAAAAATATAATTTAACAAATTTAACTTAGGAATTTGGATAATTTAAGTTAAGACCTGATGACTAAGTCTGACTTTAGTTTTTGTATTGGAAATCTGACACATTTTAGTTCAGTTTAAAATAAATAATCTTGTTGTGAGTGTGGTAAGACCATAAAAGTTTAGCGCATGCAGTGTTAGTGGCAAAGGACTAAAGAGCGCGTAGGAGGCCAAAGATCCGCGCTCACCTTTCAGAGACAGCGGCGCGGGCTCCAACGGTGTCGACACCACCCCCGCGAGCTGCGCTAGGGCCTCCAGGGTCCACAGCACACCCCACATGTCCCACAGCCGCATCACAAACACTCCACTATCTCATTATTGGCACAACATTCACTGAACTTAACCAATGTGAACACCTAACTATGCTAATTCTTCGTGGCACGATCATACTTTGGAAAAAATCATAATTCGAACACTATCTTTTGTATATCACGTTGCTATTACATTATGTTATCTAAGATCCTTTTGAAAAACTATTCGAATGTTATTGAAACAAAGGCAGTTGCTGCACGTCATAACATTTCACCGCTGAACTCGAAATACATTCACTATCAACGACCCTCGCGAGTCACGATGTCTCGTTTTGCTCGTAATAAACATTAGTGATGTGCTATTTGTATGACGTTTTTGTATACGTTCAGAAAGCGTTTGAAAATCGATTTTAAATCGAATGCTGCACTAAAGCTAAAAGAATTTGAGGCAAAGTGAGTTAAATACAAAGAAAAATGTAGGGCTTTATAATTTTTGAATTCATCCCCTCCCACCTTTTAGAAATACGACCCATTTATTATAATATTGTAAATTAGTCAACCTATAACTGTGATTACCGTTTGTGAAAGTAAATGGGCAATTTACCGTACTACAGATTTCCCTTTATCGTGTTTCCTTTTGCAAATACAAGGAGTATATTCAATGAGTTGTGGTAAATCGGTCTTCTTCATATTCATAACAATTTCAGCCATTTGTTCTAAATATGATATTTTCACTTGTGGATCTCTAGGTAATATAAAGTAACTTGCTGGTTTCCATTCTCCATTTACCAAGTGTGCAGGTTGAGAGAAACACCCATTAAAGTTAAGTCCAAAAGATCCTAAAATTTATAAGGAAGTAATTAAAATATATTTACTTTATTTTTTAAAAATATTTAAACCTACATACATTACAAATTATAATTAACTATAACCACAGATTACTATAGATACTAGGTATCTATAACATATATAACTTACCATCACATTGAATTCCCAAATTTACTATATAATTTGGGTTTGGATCAAAAAGCCATATATTAATTAAGTTTAAAACTGCCACAGTTTTATTTATAGACAATTTTCTGTCTGTCAACAGCTTCACGCTCTAAAACAATACAAAATAGTTTTATAATACTTACACTACTACTTATACTTATTTGTTTGTTCCTCAAGTTTATTTATTGCCTTACAGTTGGGATGTATGTACTTACTTTTCTGTCAGCTACAGTTTTCCACAAACTTTTATCAAAAAACATTAAATATTCCATTGTCCGTATTTCAGGCGTGAGAGTCCCAATACGAAGAGTAGAATTTCTAACTTTAGTGTATCTATCATATGGATAAAAACTGTTGTATTTATGGAACGTTGTTTGGATATCAGTCAGATGGTTTATACCAACAAATCCCCACACTGGTGGGCAAAACATGTTTCTTAAGGGTACCTCAGCAATTTCAGCAGCAACTGGTAATATATTCAGTCCTAAATCTGATGTCGCGACGACTATGTTATTTTTATTTATTTTATTTACTGAATTCGCAAGAATGGTTGCATTGTAGCAAGCAGGTCCAACATTTGGTAGAACAACATACATTTTGCTTGACGCTGTAGCATTTATTTTTAATGCCATGCTCTCCATGAGTTTTTTGTTCTTGTTAAGCCATTCTCCGATAGAAAACGTTGACCTGTTATCGAAAATGATAGGAACAACAAAATCAAAATGCATAACAACATATAAGTATAATCTCAAAGTATAAAAAAATTTGAAAAATTAATTTTACAATCATCGTCGACATGTACTTACCGAAAAGGTACATAATTCAGCAATATTAAAAGATCTGTATTTGTAAGGGCGACTCCTATCTTGTCTACATGTTTTACAATTTTCCCTGAATAATCGGATCCCACGTAATTACATTCATTTTCAATGAAATCCATTAAGCTTTGTGAACATAGTTCATCGTATATGTATATTTTAGAAAAACTCATTTCTCCAAATTTCTCCAAAAGCCCAGAAATCAGAAACATAGATAAAGGATTTCCAGCGCCAGAAATGCAAACAGAGAAATTATTTTTTTGAAAATTTTCAGCATATTCTGATATACTTAATCTTGATTCAGTTTTAACTTCCTGCTTGGTATTCTTTGTAAATTGGCCTAAGTAATCCAATAGATGATCAAATCTTTTTGGCGCGAGAAATGCATCAAATCGATAGTAGGAATGTACATATTCCAGAAATTCACTCGCTCCTCCTATATAAGTTGGCATACTACCAGTCATCAATAGCTCTTTCCAAACAATAGGCGATTCAATATGGTGCCATTTGTTTTTTTGATTTATTTTGAATAGCCAAGGCTAAAATTTCAAGATTTTTTCATTTTCAAGTTACGACGTGAAACCAAAAATTAAAAGAGTTACTAATTAGTAAACTACGCCAACATAGCAACATTATAGACTAAGTAGTCCACGTGACTAGTATCTAAAAATCAAACCTTCCATTCTGCCACTGGTTTTTCAATACGTTCATAATAAAATGTGGGTAAGTTTTGGGATAAGTAATCAGCTACCAAGCAAATTTCTGCAAATAAATTGCATTGCGATTCTCCAGCAATCACGATGTGAATACCCATGCTATAAACACCTTTTTTATATTACTCGTTGTAAAAGCATCAATATTTTTGCTTGATTTTTACAAATTGTTACAAATTAATTAATTTATTGTGAAAGCCTAAAATTGGAATAAATGTACCTATTATATTTAGACAAAATAAATATGTCATTATTGATGTTTCATTTAAAAAATATATATGTTTATGACAAAAGTACAATAGAGTTTACGACAAAAAGTTTCACCTGCTTAAGTTTTTATACTAAACGCGACTAAACGTCATAAATTTATTGTGATTTGTGAACTTTTTAAAGTAAAGATATATTTGTACACTTTCTTATTATTAATTTATATTCTATTACCTTTATATATAAATTATAAAATGTGGTTTACCTACTGACTCCATAATAATAAAAGGTTTTTGGTCTGTTTTCACTAAAAAAAGTAAAGTTCTCTGCGGCGTAACCAATTTAATTTTTAAAATAACAGCAGCCACAGATTAGAGAGTACAGATACCGTGTAAGGAACACGGCAGGCGCGCCACCAAAGCGAATACAAAACGAAAAGCAAATAAGATTCTCGATTAGTTGGCCGCACTTTCATGTTCCGCGCGCTCGATCTGTATACTCTCTAATCTGTGACAGCAGCCTGAAGTAGCCGATGTCTCCTAAATAATAAAAAAACATTAATAGTCTTTATTCGTTTGCAAAAATCGATTATTTTATAAAATCGATAATGGCAAGCTCTCTGGAACGTGTTTCTGAACTTTAACTGAAGTGACAACTAAATAGTCTGTGGTGGTTGAGATTATAAGATAGCTTTCAATGTCAAATCACAAATGGGTATAAAAAATAATTTCATGAATAAAATCAAATAAAAATAATAAAATGTTCAATGTTCATTATGGTAAAATTTGAGTGAGACCAGTGACCAGTGATTTTAAGTGGTTTATTCGTTTTGAGTAAGACCAAAAAGTGATTACTAGTAGTGTTCGTTTTTATTGTACTCTACTAATTTAAGACAATATAACCTCTTTGTATAAATAATTGTAATTGTTTTTCAAGTCTAAAATGCAAAACGTGGAACGTAATTGGGGATTTTGTGATCTATCTATAGACAAATGCTACGATCTGAATAAATTGAATTTAATTGAAAAGTTAGCTTTTAACACTATAGCACTAAACACACATATCGAAGAAGTTAGCGATGAGCCCAAAAAGAAAAAGAAGAAAAGCGAACCAACAGAAATGAAAGATTTTGTACCATTGCCTGTAGAGATACAAGAAGAAATAAAAAACAATTGTAAGCTAAATATTTTGCAGAGAGTAACAATAGAATTCTCAGACTCAAGTATTTCTCACAAGCTAAATAAGTCAGAGAACATTAAGAAATACGATATAATAGCTGTAGTGCCTAAAACATTACAAGCTTTTCAGTATGCTTGTGGGAACCTCGATATAGATCTGATAACATTTGATCCTCGGACAAGAATACCTTTTAAAGTTAATCGCAAGATGTATAGACAGGCTGTGGAGCGCGGTATATTTTTCGAACTAATGTATTCAGCTGCCATTAGAGATTCTATGTCTCGGAAGAACATAATAAGTACTGCACATAATTATCATGCAGTTGGCAAATCTAAGAACATCATAGTAACAAGTGGAGCAGAGAACTATTCTCAATGTCGAGGGGTGCACGATGTTATAAATCTAGGATTTATTCTTGGGTTAAACAGTAATCAGTGTTTAGAAGTGATCAGAGACAATACACAGAGATTAATTCTCAAAACTCAAGGAAGAAAATGTGGCAAGCATTATATGGAAGTTTCTAATTTAAAAGTAAATGAAAATAAAACACATGAATAATAGTGCAAAAGTTATTTATTTCAGTTAATTTTTACCTGTTTTGCAGTCAGAGAGTATGGATATAAGTAACAATAAATAAATTAATAAGGATATAACTGCTTTTATTAATTTCTTAGAAAAAGGAGATACAATTCTGAATTTATTTTGTAAAAATTCAGATTCAATAAAACCAGCTTATTTTTATTTTTATCATTATATAGGCTATAATATTATATTATTTATTAATAAAGTTAATTAAATTTTTAATAATTAGGTATTCATTTATTTAAAAAAAATAATTTGCACTGTCAATAAATTCAATACAATAACTAAAATAGTCCATAATATGATCACATAAATAAAATCACAGATTAAATAGTTTCTTTACACTTAGCTTTATCATTTTGGCTGATGGCATTTTATATACTATTAAACATACTCATATTAGATACAGCAAAATGTAATTTGCCATCCCTATGAGTTAAACATTACATTGTTACTGATAATAATTTGAATAAAAATACGACTTACCTAAGCTAAAGAACAACAACATACTGTTTTTGTTCATACAGATTGCAGATGCTCTTTGTTTAAACTTTAAAGTATCTCTACTTAAATAAAATTAATAAAATTTATTTGATAAAACTTCTCTACTGCAACTATGGCTTGATAGATTTTATACAGTTAAAGAACAGTGTCGTGTGGTGCGGGTTGTTACGTTCCCTCAAATATGGTTGAGCGAAGCAATGGCTGGATCATGCGTCATGCTCGTGAACGGGTGCCACCAACGGGAATGGGTCTGCTTTTGCCTGCCTGTGTTGACATGTATTGAATTGTATTTATTTGTATTTGTATTGTATTTATTTTTACTTGTATTGTACTCAGGAAAATTCATCGTGGAAGCACTGAATACATAGCATAGTTTCAATAACAATAATTGTAAAAAATCTTATTTTTTTGAAAAGAGCAACCGCCGAGTTTCTTGCTGGCTCTTCTCGGCAGGAAAGGCATTCCGAACCAGTGGTAGATTCATTGACGATTCAAAAGTGCTTGTAAAAAGTTTATTTGAATAAAAAATATTTCTATTTCTATTTCTATTTCTATTTCTAACTACCAGGGGTCGGCAACCTGCGGCTCTTTGGATGTGAAGCTGCGGCTCTTTAAATCCGTGCGCAAATATTATTTTAGGATTAGGCACCATTTCTACCTCAGCCACTTTTACTCGCTTTTCACCGCACCCCTATTTATTGTTGGCAAGAAAATTTTTGTGGCTTTGAAAACTTTGAAATTTTTTAAATTGTAATTTTTGACTCTTCCGATTCAAAAGGTTGCCGACCCCTGACCTATACCATAAAAATGTTGATCTCTGTTGCAGACTTTACGAATGGATTAATCCATATTCCATTATATTATCATAAATGCGAAAGTGTGTCTGCCTGCTAACTTTATACCTACCATTCAGTAATCTTGACAAAATAAAAGAGATTTCATGCGGGACAAAGGATACTTTTTAGCTTTTAAACTGATTTATTTATACCTAAACTTACCTAAATCTACGCGATCAAAGTCGCGGGCATTTATATTGGTATTTTTATACGAATGAAGCACATATATGTAATTCAATTAAAAATAATAATAAACCTACTAAAAATATTAGCAAGGTATTTCTTAAAGGCCTCCTCTGTTTCTTACTCCGTTTTTAAATGTTCATTCTCATTCTTCTCATGGTTTGAATCAGTCTTATCAGCAATAACTGTGCGATCCGTGGATAATCTTGCTATGGGCGATACGATGTTTGGTAAAGGCCAGTCTTCACGGCTTGTGAAAACGTCGGTAAGCCATTTAAATCTGGACAAAAATACAAACTATTAAGTACTTTACGAAATCGTAAAACCCGCCACCTGAGCATCCTTTTAAAGCAGCAGTGATAACAATCCAGTCAAAACAAGGTTTAACCTCTGGAAAATTGCGAAAGTTTTGAAACTTTGCACATCCAATTATGGGTACCTAGGGATGAATATACCAAAAGTCCTCATGCGTACGAGGCGAGCTCTAGCGGCAATTAGCGGAAACAGGACCCTTTTTTTGGTTTTTTGTTAATATCTCGAGAACCTTTGGTCAGAGGTAAAAGTTTACTATTACATAATTGAAGCTTATTAAATTTGCAACAATAATGATTATATACATTTTTTTTGAATTCCTAATAATTACCGAGTTTTAGGCCACTAAAAGATAGCTTTTTCGAAAAATCACGCTAGGGGCGCCCGGTACAATATGGCATTTGTAATAATATTTAACAACCATGTTTTATCTTTTTTTTTTGGATACCAAGGGTAAATGAGAATATAAACTTCACAGTTATGTCACAAAAAAAGACATATTGTTTATTAAACAACTAGCTTTTGCCCGCTGCTTCGCTCACGTTAAGTTAAATTTTTCAAACCCCTATTTTACCCGTTGTATCCCCTTAGGGGTCGAATTTTCAAAAATCCTTTCTAAGAGGATGCCTACGGCCTAATAGCTACCTGTATGCCAAATTTCAACCTGATCGGTCCAGTGGTTTAAGCTGTGCGTTGATAGCATTTTTTATTGTTACTGTATTTCATCTAAATATTTAAAACGCAAAGTTAACAGACTTACTGACTGATTTATCAACGCACAGCTTAAACCACTGGACCGATCAGGTTGAAATTTGGCATACAGATAGCTATTAGGCCGTAGGCATCCTCTAAGAAAGGATTTTTGAAAATTCGACCCCTAAGGGGATACAACGGGTAAAATAGGGGTTTGAAAAATTTAACTTAACGTGAGCGAAGCATCGGGCAAAAGCTAGTTGTTTAATAAATAATATGTCTTTTTTTGTGACAAAACTGTGAAGTTTATATTCTCATTTACCCTTGGTACCCAAAAAAAAATGATAAAACATGGTTGTCAAATATTATTACAAATGCCATATTGTACTGGGTGCCCCTAGCGTGATTTTTCGAAAAAGCTATCTTTTAGTGGCCTAAAACTCGGTAATTATTAGGAATTCAAAAAAAATGTATATAATCATTATTGTTGCAAATTTAATAAGCTTCAATTATGTAGTAGTAAACTTTTACCTCTGACCAAAGGTTCTCGAGATATTAACAAAAAACCAAAAAAAGGGTCCTGTTTCCGCTAATTGCCGCTAGAGCTCGCCTCGTACGCATGAGGACTTTTGGTATATTCATCCCTAGGTACCCATAATTCGATATGCAAAGTTTCAAAACTTTCGCAATTTTCCAGAGGTTGAGTCATTTTTTGAGGTTTTTTGACTGGACTATAAATAATATAATCGAAATCGCTTGCTCGGTTGACACCACGAACACCACGTAGGTAATTCAAAGTAATAGAACTGGTATCCTGGTTCTTTTTAAACGTCAGTGGACCTTATATAGAGGGTCATTTTCAACACCGATGCGACCGCGACGCAACTTTTCGGCAACTTCCATTTCTGATTGGGTAGAAATTGCCCGCTAGAAACAATTCGACGGCCGAACCGAATAAAGGCGTCATCGAAAAAAATCAATTTTACAGGAGAGCAAAAAAACCGTAAAAAATATCTACTATCTTCTTTGCTATTTGCACCTGATTGAACGAGCGAAGCGAAGTTCTCTGAGTCAACTAGGGCGCTTGCCTACTAGACAGAGAAGTGTGTTCGTCTAAATGTCTGTCAGAGCCCTATAACTTCTGAATTACTGAACGTAATTACTTCAAATTTAAATATAATATGTAAACTGATGGCCTTCAGCCGAACATTGTATAAAAAAATATAAAAAGCTTTATTTCAGGGGGGCTCTCATAGAAGCGTATTTGAAGTAAAATCTTGTTTGTTGCTCTACATAGACTTGCGATATATCTTTTTAAAGACGACTTTGAACAGAGTACAAAAATATATTTTTTTTAATTTTTCCCTAAAAATTGACCAAATGGGGGGGTTTCAAAGTGGAGATTTTAATTTGAGCCATATGTCAAGAATTACTGAATATTAGAACGTGAAACTTGGTTGAAAATTCAGTTATATCCTGTACTTGAACAACAAATACTAAAATTAGATAAATGTTATAAAGAAACGAAATTGTTTAATTTTAATGCGCCATCTATTAGCATTATTGTGAAGCTAATAGCTTCACTATAATGCTTCACTATAGATGGCGCTGTGTCAGTAAAACAGTTTTATGTCAACTATTATTTTTTTTATTGCGTCTAATGTTAAAAGTTAATTATTACAATATATAATTAAAACTTTTGGGAATTATGGGATATCGCGAGGTCTCAGTTCGGGGCGAACCACTAGTTAATGTTGTATAAGTATGTAATTGTTGTTGCATGTATATAACAACATTAACCGGGTGTAAATAGCAAAGATAGATAATTTTTTACTCTCCTGTAAAATTAACTTTTTTCGATTACGTCTTTATTCGGTTGGGTTGTCGAATTGCTGCTTGTTTATGATGTGTCGAATTTTCTGTTACTATGGGTCTTGCGTGTAAGAATAAAATCTTATGAAAAGTTGCTCCACGAAAGTTGAAAGAAATGGAGTTTATGATGGATTGCGAATTTCAACTTTCGAGGCGATCACTGTACCCACAGATTAATTGGACGGACATACGCAATAACGTTTTAACCCATAAACTTTTGTCAAATTAAATACATACATAATGTAAAGGAATAAAGTTACCTTTTCAATTGATGAGTTGTGTGGGTTGACTCTTTATTGCATATGTGCGTCCGATTGTATAATAATTAATCTGTGACTGACCCTACCAAATGAGACTGAATACTAACTACTATAAGCTATAGCAATTATTTATTCAAGCAGAGGGCTATTCTATATCTCGATAGCTATGGAAAACAATGGAAAGTTGCTAACTAGAAAATAGTCCTACAGGTAATGTATGCAAACGAAGTATCTACATAAACAAAAGCAGAAGAAACATACAAAGCAGAATTTTATTTAAAAATGCCAATGTTTAATCTACATTTTTATTTGAATTGCATAACATTTCTAAAAGATTTAGATACCTACTAATAAAATAAGCCTAAATTATAATTATAAACTTTAAAATTGTTCAATAAATAACCTCAAAGGTATCTAGGCTACTAAGCAAATTACGTTTGTACTAAAAATCTACTAAAAGATCTTCATCTCAACTACAACCATTTTGTTAAATTAAAGGTGTGAGCCCATGGAGTGAAATAAAAAGAACATTTCGATTTTTTTCACATTATATATTTTTTCAAATGCAATCTCAACGTTTGGTACAGATAATACAAAATGTATAAAACTCACACTAGTATAATATATTCTATTAACTAAATCATAGGATTCTCACACACACACAAGGCTTATAAGCGACACGCTAAGTACCTAAAAGATTAAACTGGTGAAATCTATGATAATATCAGTGAATGTTGGCAGCACCAAATAATATTTATTAACTATTTGAGAACACAATAAATATAATACAAACTTCCTACAGAATTGTGTAACTTTTCTAAACTATGTATTTTTCTATATGTATATTTAACGATAATCATATAAAATATGGTAAGCATCGTTTTCTTGATAAGTACCTACATACAGTATACAATTTTTTTGCGCTAATTTAATGGCAACTAGTAGAACCCTTTTTTCGTGATGTTATTAATGTGTGCATTGGTAATCATGGAAATGTTGATGCTATTTGATGTATTTGGCTTCGACCCTGCAATAATCTTTGAGATCTGACGCTTCCACTTAGCCTCAAATTTTCACGACTCGAATATTCAGTTCAGATTCTATAGTAGATGTAAAGGAAGGTCTAGCATGAAACTAGGTAATGTTTCAAAACACTGAAACGATTCTCAAATACTACGAGCATCTTCTGTTACAATTGATGGCTTTGTGTTTACAGCAAACGTCAATTATTATAAAATGCACATAAATATTAACCATTTATTTTATTCGCTATGAATCGAAAAAACCAGTTTCTTATTAGATATACAAGTATTTTGCCAACTGGCGATTAAAACATTTCTTGGCGAAGGCTGATAGGCCGTGTGGATTCACAAAGCACATAATATAATAAACTGAAACTTCACGTGACATTATATAAAGATTTATAGCACATGAATAGGTCTGATCTAGTAATTCTTTCACCATACTAGTGTTAGTGACAATTGAGCAAACAAGTAGGTATATAATCATAAAGGTCATACTTTAGTCACAACGTTTGTCTCTAGAAGAGCTTATCTCTGGCTCAAGCGTAAATTTTCAATTTGAGGGTAGTTAGCGTAGAAAAAGAGCGGTAGAGTTCTTAAGTGTCGTAACTCGTAATATACGTTTTTTTAATAAATATTAAAAAAATACTTTCGAGACGTAAGCATAAGTATGACCTTTCTGTAACATATTTTTGTATCTTAACTTAAAACAGTCTTTAATGTCTTTCATTTTTTTTTTCAATAACAATATTTTAACCCTAAAAGCCGAAAATATTTCAGAGACACAGATAAGGTACCAACCAGAATAAAAAAATAAAAAAACACATTACAATCCAAATTCACGCTCATGGCAAAACATTAAAACGAGTACCTACAGCTGATTTCGGACAAAACCAGAGTTTTGCGTTTGTATGACCATGACAAATGCTAATGGTAATGGTAAATGACGATATAGACTAATACAATATCTTTGCACCAACAAACAAGTTGTGATGCTAGTTTTCAACAAGTGTTGTAAAAGATTTGTAAAAAAAACATGTCAGGTGACAAATTAATTTCATTGTCTTAAACCTGATAGTCTGATTACAAAAACAAAAATGTGTGAAACAAGTATTTTAAACACTATAATTTTTTGAACACAAAAACTTTAGTCATCAGTTAAAATTGTTCACAAATTTTTTAGTGAAACTTTTTTGATCTTTTTCCAGTCGATTAAATTTTATAAAGTTTTATGTGCAAATGTTTTTGGTGAAATTAGTAAAATATGGAAATAATGCGTAATACTTGTGTTTGACCTTGTTGTAAACGTGGTGTAAGAAAAGCGTTAACTTGAATGGAAAGTGGCAGTTTTAATTCATATCTTATCGCGACAGTACGCATTAGCCGCAACCGAAGCCTCCTAACAACTCACATTTCTTCACTTAGTATATTGTGTAACTATAATTACACAAACGCATAACTCAAGCTTGAATGTTTCAACTGCTTATTATTATAATAATAGTTTATAGCACTCGTTAATTTAAAGTTGTAATATTATCTTACACATAAAAAATAAATAATCTCCCGACATACATTCAAATAATAGTTAACAAATTCAGTCTCATTGGTTAAAACAAATCGAATTATTTAGATCTGCATCTTTCCTCAAAAACATACAATCTAATCTCAATAATATTATAATATAATGTCAGAATTCAAATATCAATTTAAAATACAAATTATTCATTATTATAACTAAAAGTAAATGCATAATACTTAAAATGCAATTTTAGAATCTAAATTAATTGAGTAATAATATATTTTTTATCATTAATTAAATTTTACTATTTTTATTTTATTATAAATAAGAAGATCGTAATACATATTTCATTGGAGTATAATAATATCTTAAACAGGGTAAGGCCGTTTGGTCCATACATAAAAAACACTATTTTGTGATAACAATTCATGGCAAACTATGTTAACACTAAATATATTTTTACAGGTAAATTATATTTGATACTACATTGTCGTTTTGTTTCTATAAATTCCAACTTTTGTGTCTAACGTTAGTCGTAAAAATCCTGTAGTCTAAGTATAGTGGAGACCAGTAATAAGATATTGGCAAGGCAGGTCTAAACATAGTGCTATCTTTTTCTAAACGTTTCCTGCGGAAAAGGACAGCATTACATTTAGAGCTGTCAATTTAGTTTAGAGGTTGTGTGCAATAGAATTAGCGTCAGTGAAAAAGATTAGCTTTTGCCCGTGGCTTCACTCACGTTAAGTTCGATTTTTCAACCCCCGTTTTACCAATTAAGGTTTTAAATTTTCAAAAATCCTTTCTTAGCGGATGCCTACGTCATAATAGCTATCTGTATGCCTGATTTCAGCCCGATCCGTCCAGTGGTTTGAGCTGTGTGTTGATAGATCAGTCAGTCATCTTTTTCTTTTATATATTTCGAGGACTTATCCTGACTGAAAGGAAACTAGAGACAACCGAGGAGCTTCAAACTTATTTTAACAGCAGGTTCCTTTATGACGTAGGCACTCACTAAGAAAGTGTTTTTGAAATGTCACTCCTAAGGGGGTTAAATAGGGGTTGAAAGTTTGTATTTAATAAAGAAAACCGTGTGTCACAGTTTTTGAATATTCTAACCCAAAACCTAATTCCACGCGAACGAAGTCGCGAGGGCAAAAGCTAGTTAACGCGGATATCATAATAAAGATCGGTAAAATAATAATACGTTGTTATAATATGTACTAACTGACTAACTCCAGGCTTATGAAGTCGCGTGGAGTAAATAGTCTCCACTATACCAGTGACTACAGGAGCACAAGTGTCACAAAAACGTGAGCCATCAGTTGTTGAGGAAAGACACACAGTGCGCGAGCATGTTGACGTTTTCCACCAACCTGTTGTAGAGCTCGCGGCGCACGCTGGCCGTGAACTTGCTGACGAGGCAGAGCGTGGCGGTGGCCGCGAATATCGCGTTGTAGAACAGCACCAGCCTGAAGTTGCCCAGCCACTCGATGCGGCCGAACTCGCCCAGCAAGTCGAAATTTGTTATACCTGCGAAAAATTTTATTTATTTACTGTAGGAATTAGATCTAAATCGGCCGAAAAGTGTAAAGCGCGGTTTGACTAACATTTCAGGCGGGTAAAACCAAAGGAAAAAGTTACAAGTTCTGCGTAATGTACCGTAAATGTGTACAAGGATAAAAGTTTAAAAACTGTCACGCTTTATTACGGAAAATTAGATGCAGCATCTGTCATAATGATTTTGTTAATATAATATGGAATATCACTACGAATCGGTTGACTATTCATTGATCAAAATAGGATCAATATTATTCGCTTTGGAACATTCGAAAATAGATAGTTTTAGTCGGCAATGCATTGGCGGTGCCTCAGGTGCTACAAATGTTCATGGCCGGCGGTAATCACTTAACATCCTGCCTGCCTGCTCGTTTGCTCGCTAAAAATACTTACAAAAAATAGTCTGCTAAAATCGTAACACTTCCTTTTGGTTTAGCCGTAGTCGGGTAAGAAGTTCCCTTTTTTTTAATATATATAAACTAGCGCTTGGCAGCGATCACACCTGATGGTCAGTCCCTTACCTAATATCTTAACGAGCAGCGGCTGCGCAGTGGAGTGCGCGAGCAGCACGCCGCACAGCGCTATAATCCTCGTGAGCGGCGTGCGGCGCACGCGGGGCAGCATGCCCAGCGCGCGCAACGGCGCCGCCAGCCCCGTGAGCGACGCCGCGTGCAGGTACAGGATGAGGAACGCCTCCAGGGTCGCGCCCGCCCAGCCCAGCTTCGACAGCGACGCGATGCCTAATGTGAATTGCTGGAAAGATGACGTCATCATAGCAGCGTTGTTTAGACAAACAAAATTACACAGACGATTGATATTTTCCAGAAAATTGAGAAAAATTTGTGTTTACACGGTTCACGATTAGAGGCAAAAGCCGAAAGTAGACAATCGTTTTTATGTATTGATTAACTAGCGTTTGCCAACAACTTCGTGATATAACAAAAAAAAAAACACTGGGATAAAAGGCGTATATCTTTCTCTAGGTAATCGACTATATCCGTTGCTACGTGATTGAAGGACAAAGCAACAAACAAACACGTGTACAGCAAGGAAATGTGGAGGTAGGTATTTTAAAAATAACACGAGAAATATTTGTTTTTTTACGGATAAATAGAAGTATTATCATGTGGATCCGTGGGTCTGTTGCTTCCAACAAACAAACACACTTTTGTATTTATAATATTAGTAGGGAATTAAAAAACATGAATTTTATTTGTATTAATAAGTTTGAACTCACCCTGGTGCTCAGCGGCAGTGCCTTAATGCCTATGAGCAGCTCCAGCGTGTTCTGCAGCACCATCAGCACGGTAATGGTGGTGAGCGCCAGCAGCAACAGCATCGCGAGAGGGTACACCACGTTCCGCTGCAGGGATGACGTCTTGCGCTGGCTCTCCACTGACTGTGAAACAATAAATTATATGCTGAAGTGTGATATTTCATGATCTTATTTCTGATTTAGTTTGAGGGTTACGCCAAGCGAAGCTCTATCCATCGCCCATTGGGCGACCCTGAGTCTTACTCCAATATTTTTTTTTTTTTGCTATAATCCACCAAACCAGAAATAAACGGCCATTTAGAATAGAATAGAAATATTTTTTATTCAAATAAACTTTTACAAGTGCTTTTGAATCGTCGATGAATCTACCACTGGTTCGGAATGCCCTTCCTGCCAAGAAGAGCCAGCTATAAACTCGGCGGTTGCTCTTTTAAAAAAAAAATACTTTATAATAGGTAACAAAACTATGCTATGTATACAGTGTGTCCACAATGAAGTCTCCTAAGTCCTACATACAATCCAATACATGTTAAGACGGGTAGTCAGAAAGTAGACCCATTCCCGTTGGTGGCACCCGTTCACGAGCATGACGCATGATCCAGCCGTTGCTTCGCTCAACCATATTTGAGGGAACGTAACAATTTGTGTTGTATATTGCGACTCTTCCGGTAGTAGAACAAATTCAGGAATAACTCAACACCAGTCACACAAAGCCTTCGAAATACACTCTGTGTATAGTTCGCTCCGACATCGGAACAACCTCGGGAGACTCAACAATGCACAATTGCTCCGTCATTGAACTCGACCTTTTCCTTTTATATACTTAGAAGAAGATAGATTATTTTAAGGTATAATCCGAACAGAACAATTTTTTATCAGTCTAGCACTCTAGCATGAAGTATCGCGGATATACCCCCTCTAACTTACCTTTCTCATAGCCACAATCTTCTGCAGCCGCTCATTAAGACCAGCTTGTAGAGCCCCGTTCCTCAGCCTCAACAACGGCATCTCCTTCCCCTCGATCACCGAAGAGCTTCGGATGTCCTTTGAAACGGACACGGGATTAATCTGCGCGGATATGTCGCCATGGTCCGGATACATTGGCTCCGGGGATATGTATCCAACACCTGGCAACGAACAGAAAATATTTTCACGTTATAAAATCCTCCTATTTTCGAGTTAGAGCAGTGATAGACCGCAGTTCTAAGCACTGACAGCTGACTCCTATTCGTACGGTTAAGGATATGATCTCAGGCACGTACTTCTGACTTTTTTTTATTGGATGACAAGACTTGACTGCGATCTCACCAGATGTGACGATGCAGTCTAAGATGGCTGCGGGCTAACTTGGAAAGGGTATGACAGTGTAGATTCAAACCATACCCCTAATCGGTTTCTACACTATATCGTGCCGGAACGCTAAATCGCTTAGCGGCACGTTTTTAACGGAAATCCAGCTTAAAAATATAGGAAGCATTTTATACCGGAAATACAAAGAAACCTCAATAGCCCAACGGTTAAAGGTGCGGACTGAAAACTGAAAGGTCGCAGGTTCGTACCCACCCGTTGCACTATAGTCGTACGCACTCCTAGCACAAGCGTTTCGCTTATTTGGAGGGTAGAGGAGAAAATAAGTCAAGTTCAGCTTGGCTAATACCTGTTCTTTAAAAAAAAATGTTTAATTAAATATGATATTTTATACTTCTGCTATAATTATTATTATCATATTTAATATTATGGTAGCGTTTCTACAGAGGAATGAGGATATGACGAACATTAGGAAAAAAAAGAAAAAATTACCTAAAAACAAGTAGGTACGAGTAACTTATAATATTTGTTGACCTCCTGCTTACAATAGACTGATGTTATTGCCACAACTAAAATGCTCAAACATCTTAGTTCGGGCATATTATTTTGCATAGATCATACAATATACATTCATTAATGTAAGCAAAGGCCAAGGTCTGTTAAGTATATTACATTATCAGACAATAAACTTGAACGAGATGTCTATTTATACACGAGTATGTATGGCACTAACAATTAAATTAAATTTAAATAAGTAAGGTTTTAAGTCAATGACCTAAGTATGTACAATGTACATTGTACATCTTTTAGCTATATAATGTTTAAGTATCTACAATCATTTAGCGTATCTCAAACAGTCTAAAGCTTTCACCAAAACTTGTAAGTAATAGGTGGGTTATTTGTGAACAATGACAGCCATACGCCTCACTTTAGTGCTCCGAAATTGTTCGACGCACTCATTGAGTTTAAAGCAACAACGTTAGTTATTGTTGGTATAGAAGTGTGAAAGTTTGGCAGAATTGTACAAATGAACATTGAAAACGATTTTTAAAAAGTTGTTGGCATATAACACTACTCAACAAATTTCGAACTTTTTTTTTTATCTGAGTTCCTACTATGTGATAATTGTTCCTTGCTATTGACCTAAGAGAAATGCATAAATGAAGTTTTTCCATCACATCTCATTTTCGAGATAAAAGGGTCAAATGAAAAATTGAATTTTCTTAGAAAATGAAGCAAGTACATTAACTTTTATTGATGTTTTGATGGAAAAGGTGAAGTTTTATTAGTAAAGCTGATTCCTCTTGTAGTAATGGTAGCCAGAAGTATCTCTGACATGGTTCCAACAGTAATCTGCAAGCATAGCAGGTTCCCATCTTCCTTGAAAACGGTTTCCGATTGCAGCTACATTTTGATGAAAGTTATTCCCATGTTCATTGCTAAATTAACCATATTTTCGAGAAGAAAGTCCAAATGGGAATGGAGGAAATGAAATAAAGGAAATTTTAATAAGATTTTGCATCCCATTTTATGGTAGCAGTCCAACCTCAGTTTTATTCTTTCCCAGAAGTGAGCGGTTTTGTTGAATATTTTTTCACGTCAAAAAAAAAATTTAAAAGCTTGGTTTTCAATAATATTGTTATGGGTAGATGTAAAAGATGAATTTTTAATCAGTTTTTTATATCTAGACCTACGAATACGCCCTCTTTGATTTTTGATAATCACGATTTTCACTGTCTCATAAAGTAAACTTTTCTAAGTTTCTGTTTTCATTAAAATTTAACTGGGCCCTCAAGAATAGGCAAATTTTCGGAATGTGGCTAAGGTTTTCTAACTGATAACCTATCGGCATACTTAATATTTTGTTTAGATTTCTCAGAAAACTCTTTTAATTGTGTTAAACAAAAATAGAAATTCACTGTATGATTCGTTGGTTCAGTCCTTCCCGGCGTACCAAATGGCATTTTTTTTATTCTTCCATCCTAACAACCGTTGAGATTCGTATTAGATATTAGCCAGCACACATTAGAAACCCACGTCTTATCTAGATTTCTCACATTTTGATTAAAATTAGCTAAATAACACTGTTTAAATAAGCCAAAACATGACTTTTTTTTCTATTTTGGCGCAAATTCTTCACAAATACAACAAAACTAATTAAAATTGTTAAAATATACCCATGATATTTTAAATATTATCAATCAAAGTAACTTGTAAGCTATGTTTTGTTTGCAAAACAATCGTATTTTTGAACTACCCGCATTTTAAAACTCGAAAATAGGTGAAAAAATTAAAAGTGATATTTCTCCGCTTCTAGACGTGATATCAAAATAAAATGCCTACAGATATTTATTATTAGTCAACCTCAATATGAAGCCATATGAGTGAATTCAGATATTTTTTTAGTGTTGAGTAGTGTAATCTATATAAAAATTCTTTTTAAAAATCGACTTCAAAGGCCACTACAAAGTATATCGAAAGAGCCTATAAAAGAAGAGTTTCAACGATTTCTCCCGGGTCCCATTATTAGATCCTGACCTGACGATAATGGGACCACCTGGGAAGTATACCCTTTCAAACAAAAAAGAATTTTCCAAATCAGTCCAGGCGTGATCGAGTACCTACCTAATCGGGGAACATGCATAAAAAATTTAAAAAAAAAGAGTTTGACGAGTTCAGAACCTCCTCCTTTTTTAAAGTCGGTTAAAAAGTACTTAATGTATGTACGTCCACTGCTGTACTCTTTTATAGACTTCCACACGCCTCGGTCCTAAGACGCTTGTATCCAGAAGCTCTATGCGACTTGTCTGATGGCGTCGGTCCACCTGTGTGGGGACTGCCAATATTGCGCTTTACGGTGGTTATCACCCCAACATTTTAGGACTACAACGACCGTCAGTTCTTCGAACAATGTGCCGGACTTTCTTATAGCCACTTCTTAAAATGGAGATCAACTTTGGGTAATTTTTGTTTGCGTGATATGGAGAAAGCAAGAAATTACTCTCAATTCAAGGCTAGGTATGTAATACGTACTCGTATAATATACGTAAAAATAGTAACAATACATCGGCTCGCCCAATAAAATCTGTGAAGCGCATCAATCACTTTGGATTGGCCTTCAGCCCATAGTTAAACTAACTGTTGGACAACGCTGAACAAGTGAACACCCACTGTTTGTTATAATAAATATTCCCCATAGATACAAGATATAACACAGACCCAGGGAAGCTTCAAAAATCAATAAAAAAGACATTTTTTGTTTTGAAAAGAGCAACTGCTGAGTTTCTTGCCGGCTCTTTTCAACATTCCGAACCGGTGGTAGATTCTCGACTTGTCATAAAAGCCACAAGTTGGCCAACATTAAATAAAAAATTTTGAATTTTGAATGACGTAGATCGTAGATTACGACGCATTTTCCTGTAATGCAAAAGCGCTGTTTACATGGTAGGTTCGTTTCTTTTGCGAACTTGAATTCAGTATGAAAGTATTTTAGATTAGGCGGCTAGGCTAGGCTAACACAGCAGAATTTCTCCGGAAAACAAAATATTTATAGAGCTATCGCCGTTCAGTATATAAGTCCGGGTTCTCTCAGAGCATTTGGATGGCCCACTTCAAGAAGTCCCTAAGTCCATAATAGTTAAGTTCAAGAGGTCCATACCTACGTCCATTTTTTTCTGTTTTGGAAAAAAGACTTTAGTTCAAGAAGTCCTAAACTCCATTTTTAATTTTATTTGAACAATAAAGGACTAAAGACTTCTTGAACTGGGCTACCCATTTGCATTTTTTTAGGACAAGGTACGAGTAAATCAAAAGACAATTTAAAAAATTATACAATATAGTTCGCATTTACTAACTGCGGAACAGGATAATTTACAAAATAATAAATTATTACGATGAGTGAGCAAATTTTTTATATGCTCATTATAATATGGCTCTCGACTCTAACCAGTTTCGTCAGACAGGTTTCGTAGTTCACTGTATTGGAATTAGTGATAACGATATAACGACGTGACATGGTGCATTTATGCTCCTTCGTCGATCGTGCACTTGTTTAGTTAATCCTGATAAAATAATTACAATACGAACCATGCAACTACGTCAGACGAAAAATTATCGCACGGTTTTGCAGCAGAATATACCAAGTTTATTTCCGACAAAGTTTCTCATTTCCATCTTAACCCTTTTAAAAATGTTTAAAAATAAATACAAAATCCAATATCTCCGTTGAGTTTGATTTTAATCAGTTTTTATCCTTACTAATCCTTATATTATAAATGTGGTAGTGTTTGTTGGTTTTTCCTTCAATCACGCACCAACAGAGCAAAAGATCGATGATTTTTTGAACAACGGACTTTTTGCACGGGTATACTCTGGCGAACTTTTTATCCCGGAAATACAGTTTTCCGCGGCATATTGAAAAACCAAACTCACCAAGGACGAAGTCGCGGGCGAAAAGCTAGGTGTACATTTGGACAATACTTAAAAATAATAATATCATCGTTAATAAAATAGAATTTGTTTTAAACTCAATAAACATACCTAACGCAACTACTAAAAACAAAAAAACACAGACGAACTGAACGTTCGATCTTGGCCGCTGCAGAGGTATAGCTGTCTAGCTATTAAAAGCCAAAAAGCAATAAAAAAGATACCTAGACGTTTCTATTTTCGATAGCGTTTCATTAACGAGAAAATGGTTTAAAAACTGTAACTAGACTATGGTAAATTGGACATAACATCAGTCGTATTGATTTTGTTCGTAAAACACGTCGCCTATGATACCCTTAGTAGTATTATTAGGCAGCTTAGTAGTATTAGTACTACTCTGCTCAACTGCCTCGTTGGTCTAGTACCTAGTTAGCAAGTTCAACTACGGATGACGAGTTCCCGAGTTCGAGTCCCGGGTCGAGCCAAAAATATACTGGGTTTTCTGTTAAGAAATTTTCAGTACTAGCCCGGAGTTAGGAAGTCGGTGATGAGTCACTCCCGTGCCTCGGAGAGCACGTAAAGCCTTCGTTCCTGCGCCTGATCTCTTTTCGGTCGTGTCGAATTTTCCGTCCCATCGGGCTATGAGAGTGAGAGAATAGAGAATGCAGCTGTGTTTGCGCTCACACTTATGCACTATAATAGCTCCCGCGCAGATGGCTAATCTCTGTGGAAATTGGCTGCCGTGGCCGGATTCGGTCGGGAAGAAATTATTTATTAGTCTTAATGGGATAGGATCTCACCTGTAGCCAGCGAAGTGTTGATACGCCTCCTGATGGTTTCTTCTTCGAACGAGTAAACATAATACTCCTCATTGAGATCCCTTAAAAACTGCGGCTTGACCAGAACACCCCCCACCACGCCGAAAAGTCTCACGAAGCCAAGCGGAGTGAACACTGGACAAACAGAAAAATATTATTAAAATATATCTCAGGCATGGAAGTATATAATTCATTGTTCCCAAGTCTCATGTCTAGAGTAAAGATTCTGTCTTTATCGTTTTGAAACAAAAAAGAAATGGTTTCTAAAAATAAACCTGTAAAAATGTTTCATACAAACACCGAGGTCTAGAATTTTATTTTGAGATCTTACAAACAATGAACGCGTCTAGAAATAAATCACATAATCGTTTATGTAGTTTTTCGACACACTGCTGTTGAGAAGTGTTATGTTTACAATTTTTGTAATCTTTCATCTTCCTACGCCGCAAGGCTTTGCAAAATATTGAATACTAGCTTTTCCCCGTGGCTTCACTCACGTTAAGTTCGATTTTTCAAACCCCTATTTTATCCATTTAGGGGTTGAATTTTCAAAAATCCTTTCTTAGCGGACACCTACGTTATAATAGCTATCCACATGCAAAATTTCAGCCTGATCCGTCCAGTGGTTTGAGCTGTGCGTTGATAGATCAGTCAGTCAGTCAGTCAGTCATCTTTTATATATTTAGATAATATGTAATTATCTACGCTCTAGAATTTAACAATTAAAAACGAGATATATTTATAGAAACTTTCTGGTCGGGCTACTGAAAAATTCGTTACCAATTTTGACGGAAATATTCAAGAATCACTACGTTTTAGGAAACAGAACAAACGGATAAAAAGCTTGTAGTCTTGTAAAAGTTTTATATCGATGGTTAACCACCAAGAGCTCCTCTATCTGATATTTTTAGCCAACTGCTTTTTTTACTGATTCTGCATACAAAAAATTATATAGAAAATTCTCCTACATAAAATTAATACCTACTGTGCCTATAGTAAATGTTTAAATTTAAATTTTTTCTTTAATCATATCTGCACTCAAGCAAACTTTTGGTATGTTGAGTGGAGATCTTGTGCGGTTAACCCGGAGTGATTCTCTTGGCGGTTAACTGCGGTTAACCGTCGATACGGTGACAGCGGCCTTCTTTCTAAAAATTTCTATTCATAAACGCTTCAACGCCTTGTCAAAAGACTAAACTGACAACGGTAACTATGTAAACAATTATGTCAATATCGCATCCCACGCTTAGCGACCAGACTCGTAAACCTTTCTGCTCGCAAAAATAAACAATTCTCACAAAGAATTAAACAATCTTGAACAATATACAATGAGCATAAACAGAAGATTATCGAACCCCGCATTAAGGAATAACCAGCAATATGAATTAAACGAAGAATGGAACAACTTCATGAAGAAGATAGGAGAAGTGTCCGGTTTGGTTAAGGATATGGCAAGTGGGGACAAAGAAAGGGCTGATGCGGCTAAAGCAATTGCCGATGAGTACCTTAAAGGCAAAGTTATATTGGATGAGGACATACAAATGAAGGTGAAGGAAGATCGGACCGTGATCAATCAGAAAGCATTTCAATCACTCGAAAAGAAGGACACTGTGAGTAAATTATAGAATTAGCACCTGCTATGATTAGCATAGATTTTGTTCGAAAAAAACCTAATAAAAAATATTGTTTTTGTTTTAATTAATTTACCATATACTCAGTGTATTTTCTTCGTTTTGTGCGCCAGAGTTCTACCCTATACTTTTTTATTAATAGCAAAAGGTCTCTAAGATTCACGTCTTCTTAATTATTTCGGTGTAGACTGTAGGTACACAAAAAAGGTATTCAGTTAAAAATTTTACTGCCTCAATCAATAAAATAGTTTACAAAGGTTCTTGTAGGTATGCTCATCAAAATAACTTGTACGACTATACACGAATTGTTTCTATCAACGAACAGAAAAGTGATCGGCTTTCACAATAAAATAACTTCAGACCCTAGCATTACGATTGCCTCCCTAACAGGCAGGACAATATGGTACTAGTAGTTAGGAATTGGGTTATCAACGTGTCATTCTGTACTCTACAGCATTCGGTACACATACACGGCTAACGAGTGCCTATTACCTATTTGCGTAGCAATCATTGTGTAAATTGATTCTGTACGCTTACACTGTTCATAAACTCGACTCAACATGCGTAGCAAGTCATCAAAATATTAAATTTATATCAACAAATTATTGCCTGTGACAATACCCTTATAAATTCCCTTTTTTTTGTCTAGTTTGTAAAGACGCATTCATAAAGTTGGAGCGAATTATGATGTAATGATAAAATGTAGGTATATTTAGTTCTACAAACTGGGTTAGGTACTTCAGTAGGTGTTTTATGCAAGGACACCAACTAAACAATATATACACTCATAGATAAGAACTTAGTAAATATTGAGGTCACAAATCGATTGGCACGTATAAAAAGCATATAAATAGTTAAGACAAATCTCTTGTCAGTGAAAGCGATTTGGCTTGTGTACCGTTGTTAATATATCGCGAGATGCGAATGTGTACTCAGTTTAGAAGTGATGAACACCAAGAAAAGCTAATACGACTGGTATTAACTAGAAAGCTAAGTCCATAACTTTATGAGGAAAAGTGTAGTGTAGTTATGTAGAGTAAATATAGATTTTTTCTTATTTTTTATTCGATGACAAGATAGTCCTTAACTACAATCTCACCTGATGGTAAGTGACGATGCAGTCTAAGATGGTAGCGGGCTAACTTAAAAGGGGTATGGCAGTGTACTCATACCCCTAATCGGTTTCTACCCACCATTGTGCCGGAACGCTAAATAAAACGCTTGTGCTGAAGTCGCGGGCATCAACTAGTAATATCTATTATCTAATTTTACCCCCTAACAGGTGGAAAAACGGAAAGAGGCAAGAGAGGTGAAAAAAAATTGACGGTTTCACCATTAATTTTTTTTAATTAAAATATACCTTTTACATTAAGAACACTCGAATGGAGAATCTTCGTCTTTTTTGGCGTTCGGTTGATAACGCTCGCACGAACGCCGCGCAAGTACGCCAAAGAAAGTATTTATAGTCGATACTTTTAAATAAAATTAATTGATTGCCTCGATACAACACACCCACAACAACTTTGATCTAAACATATCGCAAACAGAAATAGAGCCAGATACTCTTTATAGATGAAAGTTGATGTCGACTTTCCTCAAGTAAAAAGGTTGAATAATGTTTACTTCCTACGAAAGTGATGCCTACGAAAGCGTGGGACCACGCTAGCGACAAGACGCACGACAAAAAGTTGCGCTACCTACCTTTAGTTTCCGTAGTAGAAAATCAAAGTACATTGTCATATTGACAGGAATTTAAAACGGATTTTTTTTTAAGTAAAACTTGTGCGATATATTAGCCCCTAGTGTATGGGTTCCCAACAAGTGAGGCGCGCCCCACTAAGGGGGACGTCGATTTCAACTGTAAGTTCTAACTTTTTATTAGAATTTTAATTTGAAAATGATCTCCGTTGTGCACTGACTACTATGAAGCTACGAATTCACTAAATGATTTTAAAGTCCAGCCACAATGCTCTCACTAACTGCATGCTATAGCTCCTATATCACCTAATTGCATGCTATAGCTCCATGCCTAATTGTCATTTAAAAATAAAAATCAACACATTCATTTATATTTCTGTTGTTTGTTTAATTTTTAACCGACTTCCAAAAAGGACGAGGTTATTGTTATTTCAATTTCCCATTTGACTCCTAGGGGGGAGCGTAGTATTTTTGCATATCGTTGGGTGAGCCGCATAAGGCAAAAGGTTGGGAGCCCCTGCCCTAGTGTGATCCTACGCTAAAGCTAAACAGGACAAGAGTGCAATGTTGAATATTGCGTAATTGCCTGAGCGGCGCACGCGCATACCTAGCAATCTGCAAGATTTCTATTCACCACATTTTACCATTGGAATGTTGAACTAGAATTGCTTTCAACTGATTTGTTGTATTTATAAAGCTGATACGAAACAGAAAACAAACGCAAATAAGGGATAATAACTCAACTAACAAAATCATGATTTGAAACAATCTTCAAGAGTTCTTTTTTTACACTTAAACAATACTTGTAGCATACTATACACGTAGATTTGGGCGTACTTATAGTCTACTTGTGCTTGTGAAATGCTATTATAAGTAAAAGAGTGTAATACAATGCCCTTATAGGAGCTTTATTAGTATTGATAGACTTTTAGTCTTTCGGTATAGGACTACTTTGCTATTTGGGAAGTTAACAAGTGAAAACTTATCAATTCTATGTAGTAATTAAGGGCCACGGATCTACATAACATTAACATGACCATGTTATTCTTTAGGAAGAAGAGAAATATTAAATTATGTATTTATGCCAATGGCAAGAGTTCATTATTTAGAAACGTTTTTAATACAATAACACATTAAAAAAATATTTAATGCAAAGAGCGATAACAACCAACATAAACACAATATTCCTTATTGGATGTAGATATTTACATAATATAATTCGATATCTAAATATGTGCAATTATAAATGTGAAAAATGTACCTATAAATAAATATAGTTTAATTGCATAAACCATAGACAGCACGATGACCGATTTCTATATAAAGCTGCCAAAGTACATGATCGAAATAATATGTATTAATACATTTCAATATCAGAATTTATTTGTATGAATACGTTGTAAACTAAGCTATACCTACTTTATGAAATGTTTTGGCTCATTATTCTTGACACAGTTGTATGTTATGCTCCTCATGCTCAGGTTATGCTATACAGGGCGTCCCACGGCTATGCCACATGGAGGGGAAGTACCTTAAATATTGTAGATGGAACATTTTACTGAAAGAAGACTTCATTTTAATTTAAAAAACGATTCAAACTGCATTCATAGATTTTTAAATAATTGCCTGGTTGAACCGGGACTCGAACCCGCTATACGAGAAAAAAAATTAACCTGTATCTTTATCATACCGATCGAAAGGCTTCATCATAAGGATTATTTTTTGTTAAATAACATAGCATGAGAAATAAAAGGAAGACCATGAATTTTTGCCTTTGTTGTAAAATTTTGTTCAGAAAAATGAAAAGCTGACACTGGCGTATCGACGTACAACTGACATGAACTATTACTAATGAGTACCCACTTGAGAAGTACGCATCATTTCCCGATCCTTACTATCCTTACTAATCCTTACTTATATTACCTATAAATGCGAAAGTGTGTTTGTTTGTTGATTGATTAGTTTGTCCTTCAATCCCGCTGCAACAGAGCTACGAATTGCATACTCATTACTAATGAGTCATTAGTAATAGTTCATGTCAGTTGTATGTCGATACGCCAATGTCAGCTTTTCATTTTTCTGAACAAAATTTTACATCAAAGGCTAAAATTCATGGTCTTCCTTTTATTTCTCATGCTATGTTATTTAACAAAAAATAATCCTTATGATGAAGCCTTCCGATCGGTATGATAAAGATACAGGTTAAGTTTTTTTCTCGTATAGTGGGTTCGAGTCCCGGTTCAACCAGGCAATTATTTAAAAATCTATGAATGCAGTTTAAATTGTTTTTTAAATTAAAATGAAGTCTTCTTTCAGTAAAATGTTCCATCTACAATATTTAAGGTACTTCCCCTCCATGTGGCATAGCCGTGGGACACCCTGTATATAGCGGAATAGTATAGCGAAATCTGAAGTGAGCTTAATATGTTAATAAAAACAGCGTTAATAATAATGAACGAGTAATTTGCTATTACTAGTAGCTAACTTACTAATAGTTTAGTACATATTACTTTTATCGTGATCATAATAACCATCAGGTGATGGCCTCGATTTCGTCTGTACGGATTTTTAAAATTCCCGGGATGATATTCCGGGATGAAAAGTATCCGATATCTCTCCTAAAGATGCAAGCTATCCGGTTGACGAAAAAGATTCAGCGGTCTAGGCAACAAATGAAAAAAAAACAGAGTAAAGCTCGCAGCATACGTAACGTGCACGGGACGGGACGGGACGGGACGTGAAGTTTTCGAAATATCGTTTCATAGAAAATGTAAGCAACTGTGCATACGTCACGGAGCACGGACGGGACGGGAACGTGCCACGCGCGGAACGGGAAAAATATCGTCGGCGACGATGTTTAGCAATTAAAGCCAATTCTTCAAATGAAAAATCCATCTTTCCTTGTTCACATCACTAGCACGTTAGTTCTGAGTTATTGCCACGTTGCGTATGCATTAAAAATCCCCGTCCGTGTTTACTAACCACGTTCGGTCCCCGTCCCGTCCACGTCCCGTCCCGCCCCGTGCACGTTACGTATGCAGCGGCCTTAACTCTGACGCAGTGGAAAGCGCTGTGGTCTTATAACTGGGAGGTCTCGGGATCGATTCCCGGCGGGGGCAATTTGGGAATTTATAATTTCTGAATTGTCTTTAGTCTGGTCTGGTGGAAGGCTATGGCCATGTCTAGTTACCAACCTACCTTAAAAGTTGTGCCGCTAAGCGATTTAACGTTTTGGCACGATGGCGTGTAGAAACCGATTTGGGGTATGGGTTGAAGTACACTGCCATACCCGTTTCAAGTTAGCCCGCTACCATCTTCGACTGCATCGCCACTTCTTGTCATTTATTATACAACTAGCGGACCCGACAGACGTTGTCCTGTCTTAACTATGAATATTGAAACTCCCCTTTTTACCCCCTTGGGGAGAGAATTTTCAAAAAATGTAAAATACGTAATTCTTTATTTTTGATCAAGAGCCAAAATATCAAGTTTCATAAACATAACTTGAAAAATAACTTGAAGAACGAAGGACTATCATACAAACATTCAACCCCTATTTAATCCCTTAGGGGGTAGAATTTTTAAAAACTGTGAAACACCTACTTTTTTGTTTTCAATTTAAAGCCTAAGTACCGAATTTTATGGGTATAGCTTGAAAAATAACGGAGTTTCATACAAACTTTAACCCCCCTTTTTACCCCCTTGGGGGGAGAATTTTCGAAATATGTAAAATACGTAATTCTTTATTTTTGATCAAGAGCCAAAATATCAAGTTTCATAAACATAACTTGAAAAATAACTTGAAGAACGAAGGACTATCATACAAACATTCAACCCCTATTTAACCCCTTAGGGGGTAGAATTTTTTAAAAGTGTGAAACACTTACTTTTTTGTTTTCAATTTAAAGCCTAAATACCGAATTTTATGGGTATAGCTTGAAAAATGACGGAGTTTCATACAAACTTTAACCCCCCTTTTTACCCCCTTGGGGGGAGAATTTAAAAAAAATGTAAAATACGTAATTCTTTATTTTTAATCAAGAGCCAAAATATCAAGTTTCATAAACGTAACTTGAAAAATAACTTGAAGAACGAAGGACTATTATACAAACATTCAACCCCTATTTAACCCCTTAGGGGGTAGAATTTTTAAAAACTGTGAAACACGTACTTTTTTGTTTTCAATTTAAAGCCTAAATACCGAATTTCATGAGTATAACTCGAAAAATGACGGAGTTTCATACAAACTTTAACCCCCCTTTTTACCCCCTTGGGGGGCGAATTTCGAAAAATCCTTTCTTAGTGCTCGCCTACGTCATAAAAGGAACCTACTGTCAAAATTTCAAGTTTCTAACTTCAGTGGTTTAGGCTGTGTGTTGATCGTCAGTCAGTCAGTCAGTCAGTCAGGACAAGCCTTTTTATATAATTATAGATTACAATTAAAATATATATTAGTATGGAAGTATGGACATATTCTGTACTTTTGGTTAATTATATTCTAGGGTGAGATCGACAAAGATGCGTGGATGGCGGAAGTGAGCAAGGATGCAGACCGTCGAGCTCTTGATCGTAAGATTCGCAAAGAAAAGGCGGACACCCTCAAAACGCAAGCAATCAAAGCATTTCGTCGACAAGAATACGACAGGGCGCTGTCCTATTACAATCGTGCCATAGAACAAGTCAAGGACAACGCCATGATGTACTGTGACCGCGCCTTGACAAACATCAAACTTGGAAATTATGAAAAGGTATACCTAGTTCTTTCAATTCACGAGGGCGCGTGAGCTTTATTAATGGTTTCGTCGTGTACATACAGTATACACATTGCGTAAGTTCGCGTGCTTGTCGGAGCCTAGGTGGGAGCGGTCAGGCGCGAGCAAGCTCTCGCTCACACTTATACAGATACGACACACACACAACCATGAGCCACGTAGCCTCGTGAGTTGCAAGAACTTATAACAATCTTTGACATATTGAGTCCCACGACCAAACAAACTAAACTTAACGTATAACTAATTAATTATTATCTTATAAAGATTATAAATTATTTTGAGATACGAGCAGCTTAGATGGACAAAACTAAAACAAGATTTCGATGAAATATGGGGCACTCGAATATTTTTGTCGTTTTCGGCAAAGGCACTAAATATTGCCACAAATAGTATGGCCAAAGTTACCAACATTGTTTGTGACCCAAAATCATTTTATAGATTGTAAAAGCGACGAAACAATAAAAATAACTTGCCAGTTCAAACTTGGATTTGCTGCCTCCTTAACATTGTAGGCACGATGTGTATTGGAATCGCAAATATAGCTGGTAATTTTGTTCAAGTCCATTTTGGCTACGTATAATTCGCTAACGGCAGTTTATCTCTACAGGTTTTCAACGACTGCGAGTGGGCTTTGCGGCTGAATGAGAATAGCTTCAAGGCACGTCTGTACAAAGCTAAGGCTCATAAGGAATTAGAAGAAATTGACAAGCTGCAGGAATGTAGGAGAGAACTGGATGAAATGTTTCCACAGCACGACGACCTTATTAAGTACTTCCTTGATAAAAAAGAAGGTATGGATGAAGAAGACGAAGAACAATAGGTACATATAAAACCGCGTTTTTAATATCGGTTCTTATTTATGGACCTCGTGCAATTACGCGGTTATGATCAGGGCGTTGTCGTGGTCAGAATCTTGGTCGCAGAAGCCCGTAGCTCAAGCGCACGCTCGTAGTAAAGTACATGTTTGGTCGCAAAGTTTAGACGCACCGCACGACATGCGGCCAATTGGTCGTGATTAACAAGTGAGCGATCTGCATTGGGTTACGATAGTATACTGAAATCTGTGCCCCAAAAAAAAGGTCGCATAGTGCGCGAGGTCCTTTAGTATTATATTTCTTGTTTATTCTGATTTTAACGTAGGTGGTAGGTATTTTTATTTCCAAACCATGTAAAAATGTCGTTAAAATATTATGAAATAAAAAAATGTAATACGATACAGCAATTTTATTGAAAACAGGCTAGCGCTCGCGACTTCGTCCGCATGGATTTAAAAAATCCTTGGTAAATCTATGATTTGCCGAGAAAACAATTGTCCAATAAAGTTTGTCTCCAGGGTGACAGACACATTCGCTTTTATTTCATGTGTAATACGATATTGATTAATAAGATGCAAGATAGAAACAGCGACAAGCAGGCCAAGGATAAAATATGGATCACATTAAAAAGATATTAAATGTCGTAGTTGGTCAAAGATAAGGGAAATATGAATTATGAAGATAACATAAATAAGAATTGCAAGCATAAAGCATATACAGTTATGGACATATTTTAAATCACACTTCACACTAACATCACATCACATTACACTTCACACTAATATTATAAAGGCGAAAGTTTTTATGTGTATATGTGTGTGTATATTTGTTATTCCTTCACACCACAACGAATGGACCGATTTGGCTGAAGATTTTCAGCCAAATCGGTCGGTCGGTCGGTGTAATCCTATGTGTAAGCTATCTTCATTCCATTTGGAATGCTATGTGTAAGCTATCTTCATTCCATTTGGAATGATGACATATAGGCATTTTATCCCGGAAAATTCCTGCGGGAAGCCGAAAATCTTAATCCACGCGGACAAAGTCGCGGGCATCATCTGGGTCAAAACATAACCACATAGACAAGAGAAAAGCGTAAAAAATCCGATCAGCATTTAAATAATTTCAGGAGAGTTATTAAAGTTTGCGTAGATTTACGTTGTTTTAAATATCTTGAGAGAAGTCTTCGATTTTCGGGATCCTAAATAAATTCATTTAGATCGGATCAAAACGTTGTTGTGGATTTTGGTTGTGCAATGGAAACCTACGTCAATCAATACGTATGAAGTAATTTTGATAAGTCCCAATTAGATAAAAAAATGTAACAATTGTTTTTGATAACGATTATATTCTTGATAATGATTATGACCCAATACAAACGGTACGTATAGAAATGTCCTTTTTACAAATTTTCCATTAGTTTAAAATTTTGTCCATGTCAGTAAATAGCGTTAGCGTTATTAACCGACTTCCAAAAAGGAGGAGGTTATCAATTCGGCCGGTATCTTTTTTTTTATTGAGATGTTTTTTGAGACATAAAAAGATCGAAACACACAAATACATGTATTGTCCTCCTCTTTTCTGTGTGTGTTAAAAATACAGAGTGTCTTAATATTCAGCATATTAATGAATTCTTTTAAGATAAACAATCATAGTACCTACCTACCCGTAAAAATACTGCGACGTAAAAATAGTTCCGGCAAAAAAAATGTAGATTTGTTTCGCTTTTTTTTTTTAATGTATAGATAATTTGATCTCTTGATAATAGTATCAAGGTCAAGTTCAATGTTCACACACGTCCAATGTCCAATAAAATGCTCACGTTCTCATGGAGCGAGTTTAGACGGTCAACTTTTAGTTGATCAGCTAAAATCGACAACTAATTGTGCTCTCATGCTTGGACCGATAATCCTACGGAATACTTTAATTTTTTTGTTTACAGTTGTTGTAAATATCAAATAACAATTATAAAATTATTGAAAAAAACCTATTGTGTGAATTTTTTTATTTTCTTGAAGTGAACAAGTCAAAGCATTTTTAAACTAAATTCAAAAATAGATATTTCATAGTAGCTGATAACCATCATATTAGTCAGTATCTTACAAAAATCGCCCCAAAAGGAGTCGTGTATTGTTTTAAAATAATTTGATCAAAATCGGCCCAAGATGGCCGCCGTCACAAAATGGCGGATTACATATTTTTATTTTAACGATTACTGACTAGCGATTAGGATGTTGCAATATATCGGGAGTGTTTTAAATTTTTAATATACACTTGTTTTAAGAACTCACCAAGCAGCATCAGAACGCCGACAAAAGATACACAGGAGTACAGAAACGGGAGATATGTCCATAGATCTGCGAACAAAAAAAAAACCGTTGAAACAGAGTGCATATTATACGTACTTCGTGATAAAAATGCATTCCATTAAAAAAAAGAAACTAAGATTTTAGATTATTTTATTTAAAAAAAAATGCAATGGTGGATATAGATCTCAACATCGGTCTAACACATCGTATGGTTGCTACCCGAACATTATCGTACCATACACATTAATCTACACGTAATGCTTATTGACATCAAGATCGTTACGGCCATTGAACGCACTTCGCTGATGTTACTACATACATACATATTGATAATGTTGTGACCATTCTTTGTTCAGACAATAATAACACCTTTTTTTTCAGTCTAAAGTTTCTTAAACTATCCGCATGTATCCAGAATTAGCTTTTGCTAGCGGCTTCGCTCACGTTAAGTTCAATTTTTCAAACTCCTATTTTACCCCCATAGGGGTTGAATTTTCAAAAATCCTTTCATAACGGATGCCTACTTCATAATAGCTATCTATATACCCAGCCCGATCCGTCCAGTGGTTTGAGCTGTACGTTGTTATATCGGTCAGTCAGTGAGTCAGCCAGTATAGTACGTTTATCTTACGAAGTTACGGGCGCTTTACTTGTAGTTACGTCGTGTACATACCTACATGCACATTGCGTAAGTGGGCGTGTCTGTCAGGAGCCTAGGTCGGAGCGGTCAGGCGCGAGCAAGCTCTCGCTCACACTTATACAGATACGACACAAACACAACCATGAGCCACGCGCCGTCGTGAATTGCAAGAAATATAGCAGGTTCCATTACATATTTATTCTATGAGAAGTCTTTTTATAAGTATACAATCTTCTTCTTCGTCTCTTGCATGGACCTCCACAGGCCTCGGTCTTGCGCCGCCTGAATCCAGCGGCTCGGGGGGGTCTGCCAACACTGCGCTTCCCGGTTCAGCGTCTCCAGCACCTTGGGACCCCTTCGACCATCAGCTCTTCGAACTATGTGCCCGCCCATTTCCACTTCAGCTTCGCATAAATCATATTAAATTAAAATATCTGATTGATAACAATGTTATTTACAGCTGTACAGTGTACAGCCATGACCCTGCGCGTCTCTACGGCGACGAGCGTAAAAATATCTACGCGTTTAAACAATTGAGGACGCATTAGTACTACACACCCGATTCCCGAGGTCAAAATGAAACATTGGACACGAAACAACCGAGCCGCAACTTCACAGTCAATTAGGCACGAGCAACGAGGAATCACGATCGGCTGCATTACTATGCATTCATTCATTTTAACGCAGAACGCAGCGACATTGTTCTGTTGACCTTATTGGTATACATCCTGCTCTTACAAGAGAAATTACGATTTGCTTCTATTAGAAAACGCCTATTATGACGTAGGGTTGTAGAAATGGGTAACGTTGTGACATTTAACATGCAGTTTTAATCATAATCTATACCACTCATATTTTAGGCATGGTTGCTTCAGTCAGATATGTAACCGTTAAAGATTGCGTAACAGAACAAAATGTCAAAGAAAACCATTTTAACGAATGTATTCATATAACCATAACAAACGGTTTGAAACAACCAAGCCTTAGTGTTTGTATGTGATTTCGAAATATGTAACTCGGTTTTAAAAAATAAGTTCAAGATTATTTGATTGAACAATAGCCATTTAACCTACGTGGGATCGTCTAAAAATAATTGCAACAGTGTGATAGTTGCAATCACGTCGGAATTCTGATTGGGTGATAATCTTTCGCTATTTTAGTTAACATGCAACAAGAATGCGATAAATTCGGCCAATATGAAGTAACTGCAATCGTTTTTAGGATTCCAAATCCAAAAGATGCCAATGGACCCTATTAAAAAGCCTCCACTGTCTATCAGCGGAGTGTATCTCAGAACCATAATAGATAGATACATGAAATTTTCTCAGAATGTATCATAGGTATCTATTTCGGCTACAAAAACAAATAATAAAAATTAAATATAATAAGAAATAAAGGGGCTCCCCATACAAGAAACATGATTTTTTTGGTGTTTTTTGCTCGATCTTAGCAATCGCTGTTACTGAACCCTTCATTTGTAAGCAATTATGATGTACACCGCTGCTAAGAAAGGATTTTTGAAAATTCATATGAAAATTTGGGATTTGAAAAATTGTAATTAACATGAGCAAAGTAGCAGGCAAAAGCTAGTTTATTATTTAATAATGTTACTACTATATGGTACACACATTTGACTAAATAAAAAAAAAAACACTTACTTAATAAAGCATCGAGACTGGATCTGTCGCCTTCCAACCATGCAGAGATGACATAGGCAAGACCAAGCATGGCCACTCCAAGCAGGGCTAGCACAATGAAGGTCTCATACACCCGTCCCTTCAAACCTCTGCAGCCTGGGAATCCAGTAGACTCGGAGAATAGATACGCAAATGGCAGGAACACAAAGAGCGAGAGGTTTGAGAATAAAAACACATGATTCCATAGACCTAAAACAAAATGTTGAATTGTATTATCCTTCCTGTTTATTTGTCCTCCAGTCACACCACAACAGATGAAAGACATGATTTTTGACATGAAACAAAGGGTTTCCTTCCCAAGGAACTTTAAGAATCTAACTTCACAGGGGCAAAGTCGCAAGCAAAGGCTAGTTCATCATATTACTTATAGAAACGGAATACTCTCTACTACCCCTTACCACTTCTAATCTTTTCCATTTTGTTGCCAATGTAATATTTGAAACTATAACTATTATTCAGATTTTGCAAGATAAATATCAGGTACTAACATCAGTTGCAGAAATGAATCTTTCAAAACTTATTATTCCAGTACAATGTGCTGCTTTGACAATAGAATTTAGGGGAAGAGTTTTTTTCCTTCAATTGTACGGCAACAGAGCAACAGATCATCTGTATTTTTTAATAAAACTACTACTCTCTACACTGTAGATACAAAATTACAAAGCTATTGAATACTATTTAGATTAATGAAACTTTATTACTTTTTTTCTCTTCATAAAACCAATACTTTATAATGAAACAATGTTCAGTCTCTTGAGAGTTATAAGATGTTTACATTGTAAAAACTATTGGAACCTAAAGTGAGTTCTTTAACTTACCTTGTACAAGAGAGCTGTTCAGCCACTTAACATAGTAGCTATTTGGGTACAAAATGAGCACCTCATTGCAAACTATTGACACGGGCAGCAACAGCGCAGAGCCCAAGGAGACGGCCAGTGCGAACGTGCACAGCCACAGACTTATCCTGTACACCTTCACTTCGTCTTCGTCGACGCTTAAGTAATCTTCACTATCGCGCCGACGAAACTTCTCGATCACCATGAACGAGAAGAGGTACAGTAGTATAAACAAAAGCAGGAATATCTACAAACAAACGTATTCATATTACTTTTGTACAATTAACTACGCATTGTATTCAAAGCACAAAGTGTCACGAGTGAAACTTACGATCTGCTCTCGAACGTTGTTGTGAAATATTTGCTCCCTTAAGTCGGCCTCTTCATCATCCATCGTTCTTTATTTATTTTTATCTTTCTACAAATATTCTTCTTTTGGGTTTGATATTGAAATAATTCATTTTTGAAAATGATCGCAAACCATACTTTCCCGTGATCTCAAAACACAATTTATCACTTTCAATATTTTATTAGAATAAAGCTTTGTAGTTGTATCACAAGCACACACTGAAATATTTTAATTTTTCATTTAATTTACTTTTTGTATTTTTAAAGTAAGAATATCGCTCAGACGAATGATGAAAAAACACGACTTTTGGTGATTGCTGTCATTAGACAAGACTAAAGACTACTCTAAGTCTATGGTCAAGACTCAATTTGTCAACTGACAACTAGCCACGAATTATATATCGATATACCTATCGATTTTTACTATTCTTTGTGTTCTTGATTAATGTTCGATAAATCGATATTCTAAATGATGTTATGAAGCTTACATTCCGGCACACGAGAATGAAAAAAAACCGTCCAGCGTTCTGCTCTATTCTTAGTTGTATTGCATCATTGTCGTTTAAACCACAAATAGGTAACAATTATTTATATAATTCCTAAAAGGTAAAACCGGTTGCAGATTATTCGGGTCGCGCTTAATCTCATCACTATTTATTATTAGTTTGTGTCTGTGGCTGTGGTAAGAATATTATGATTATCTTGGATTGTGTCTACATGTCTGTGATCTACACAGATAATCATAGACAACACTGTCTATGGCATAAGACCTTTATTAGACGAGCCAACACGTTTGCCACCTGAAAAACATCCAAATTCCAATGTTCCAATCCAAGCCACAAGTAGATGAAATTCTCTATCTCAGTGGCTACCGTAGCTAAAAGTAGCAATTGGGATGTCATTGATAGACAATTGAACTACAATTGCAATAGCAGACTTGGGCCCCTGGTGTAAAGCATTTCGTCGTTGCAGTTCGACTCTATCTAAAAAATGTGGGTTTGATATTTCTTCGTTATAGTTAGCAATATTCCGTTGTTTTTACAGTCATAGCCGTTAGCAGTTAGAAAAACCAAATTGTGAATACTGTGATGAAGAACGGGGAGATTTAAATCATCTTGTATTTCACTGTCATTTGAATAGATTGCTCCTCATCAGTACAATACAAGATATAAATGATGATGAAGTTCCTCACACTCTTCAAAGTCTATTATCGGATTAGAAGTTTTTCCGTCCACTATATGCTTTTATGGCTGCAGTTCAAAATGATATACAGATTCAAGATTGATATAATTATATAGAATTCGTCAACAAAATACAAATCGACAATAATGAAAAAAAAAATAGAATGTCTTGAATACTTGGAAAAAACAATAAATTACAGATAGGCTTAAAAGGGCTAGAACCCAGAGCCGTAAAACCAGTTATTAAAAAAAAAATATTTAACAACATAACCACGGCCAGGGGCCCAAGTCTGCTATTACAATTGTAGTTACATTGTCTATCAATGACATGACAATTGTTATTTTTAGCAATTGCAATAGCAGACTTGGGCCCCTGGGGCCCAAGTCTGCTATTGCAATTGTAATTACATTACAGTTACATTGCCTATCAATGACATCCCAATTGCTACTTTTAGCAATTTGACTTGGGGCCCAGGGGTTCAATTGTCTATCAATGACATGACAATTGCTAAAAATAACAATTGTCATGTCATTGATAGACAATGTAACTACAATTGCAATAGCAGACTTGGGCCCCTGTTCAGTCCCATACTTTCCATAGCCTTACAAAATCTTTTCCACTATGATGCATGACAATTTTTACAGACATCTCTATATCTACATTAGGTACCTATATGTAGTATGAAGTATTTATAGATCTACAGTAATCTATGATTCTCCTGATGGCTGACGGCCAATCGACGCCATTATTATTGTATTTGGTTTTTTTTAGTTTAATTTTCATATATTTCTGTGCCAGAATAGCAATTGTTATTTCAATTTATTGAAATATAGTGCAAGTGTTATGTGCCCGTTATAATAATTCGCGTAAGGACGCTATTTTTTATAAGTTTCCACAGTGTGAGAAAAGACAAAGTTTTATGGTTTATATTATAAAAGTGTTTAGGATCTTATGTGTTTACCAGTGTGTTGTAATTTGAAAAACGTTTCGTGAAACAAATTATTAAAAATATGACGTCTTAATTGGTGCAGGGTGTATCTAATAAACAAAATTAGGGCATATAAGTATATATTAGACAAGATCATAAAGACTTACCTCAAAAACCAAAAATGTGTATAACAAAAGCGATATTATGTTATTTCAAAGTGAATTAAACAAATATTTTTAAAAAATTTGTTTCTTTATTTCCTATTTTTAAAAAATTATAACCTATAATTATTATTATGGGCAAGGATGGCAATAGGTAGATACCTACGGTACATACCTGTGGTAGATACCTATGGTAGATACCTTCATAACAAAAATAAAAATCCATAGACAAAAATAGAAAAAAAATTGTTATTACGCCATTGGTTACAGCAGTTTTCCAAAATGATACATTAGCCAATCATGGGCCTTGATTTCGAGGGTTTAAAATTTGTAGGGCACTGAGCCATCTGATACGTAGTATCATAGTAATCTGTGAACATAACCTAAAAAACAAAAAGTATTATAGTAAATAGTAAAAAAATCAAATTCAATGAATTTAGTTCACTTAGCTTAGAAATAACTTTAGAATCATTAGATATCTGCGCAAATTATGAAATGCGATATTTTTGTTTACTATATATTAGTTTATTTACTTAACTAATCAGAAAATCATGTTATGGAGTTCTATGTAATCACGAAAAAGTTTTAAAATCAAGTCTAGAAATGTTTAAACATCATAAAGTAGCAAAGAATTTCAACGAAAAGAAAAACGAGTCAGGTGTGAACTGTGATGTGGTATTTAATCTAAATCTAAATATATAAAACGCAAAGGTGACTGACTGACTGACTGATCTATCAACGTACAGCTCAAACTAATGGACGGATCAGGCTGAAATTTGGCATACAGATAGCTATTAGGACTTAGGCATCCGCTAAGAAAGGCTTTTTGAAAATGCAACTCCTAAGGGGGTGAAATTGGGGTTTGAAAAATCGAACTTAAGGCCCAAGAGACGGGTCTGCCCGCGAAATTCAAATTTAATTTGGTTTTTCGCAATTTGTAAACTAATACGACAAAGTAGGCTTATGGTATTCAAATTGCGCCAATGGCAGTATCATCTTCACAGGTTTATATACTAATCTTTATGTGAAAGTATCCAGTTTAAGAAATTAATCAAAATAATGAGTTTGACGTGAGCTACTCACCAATTAGTCATTATTTTGATTAATTTCTTAAACTGGATACTTTCACGTAAAGATTAGTATATAAATCTGTGAAGATGATACTGCCATTGGCGCAATTTGAATACCCATAAGCCTACTTTGTCGTATTCGTTTATAAATAGCGAAAAACCAAATTATATTTGAATTTCGCGGGCAGACCCGTGTCTTGGGCCTTAATGTGAGCGTAGCCGCGAGCAAAATCTAGTCTATCTAAATATATAAAAGGCAAAGGTGACTGACTGACTGACTGACTGACTGACTGATCTATCAACGCACAGCTGAAACCACTGGATGGATCAGCCTGAAATTTTGCATGTAGATAGCTATTATAACGTAGGTGTCCGCTAAGAAAGGATTTTTGAAAATTCAACCCCTAAAGGGATAAAATAGAGGTTGGAATAATCGAACTTAACGTGAGCGAAGCCGCGGGGTAAAGCTAGTAATTTATAAAGCTCGTATGACTAAGCTTATATGCTAAATATTTCTAAGCCTATAAGCTAAATATTTTTAAGCCTTACATTTGCAGTTTTGGTTTTGTGCTCCTTGTGAGTTATAACTCTTGATAGCTCTAAACTATGGAGCTAGACCCACAAACCAAAATTAATGAGCCTGAACTTGCTCATAGAATATGTGTGTGCAGTAGGAATGCACAGTCTACATGCAGTCATTCAAATTCAGTTGTGTGTGTGTGTTAATTTGTCTTAACCTTGAGCTGAAGTCATCTTAAATGTCCTCTTAAACTATATTATTCATTATGTATTTCAGGCTTAGATATCACAAATATACAACCAGAATTCTCTATTCGAATAGTGGTCTGTGATCACTATTTAACAAAGCCATTGCCTGGGATTGATGTGATATATTCAGAATTCAGAGGGTCAGATATAAAGCAGGTAAAACCTCCATTCTAAATACTATTTCATTAGCCTTGGTATTCAACAATCCGGTAACTTACAATGCTTTTTGATTTATATTTTTTATATTAAATTTTTGTATTTACAAAATAGCATTCTCTATTATATCTTCAAATTTTTATATTTATTTTAAGCTTTGAAAAATTTGAGATTAGTGTAGTGTATAAGGTAAAATGTGAAATTATCTTTCGTAGGTTCCAGTTTTAAGAATATTTGGACCTACACCTGAAGGGCGAAAGGCATGTTTGCACATACATGGGGTGTTCCCGTATTTTTACATACCATGCCCAACGCCAAATCCAGAACCACAATTTTTGTATCAAGTAAGTAATCGTCCCAAGGTACTAGTGTGTGACTTCATACCAGAAAGCCCAGCAAATGCCCAATAGTTGAAAAGATAACATCTAGGGAGTGGCAGAATACAAGCAGAGTGAGACACAATCACTTCAACTTTTCAACAAGTACAAAGTTACTAATAAACTGAAAAGATTTTTTTTATACTTCCACTCCATTTTTGTTTTTTTTAAATATATAGACTAGCGCTTGGCTGCGATCACACCTGATGGTAAGTGAATGGTTTGCACACATCGGACATATCTAGACTTGACCACTGCAAGAGATAAAATGAGTTGGCCAAAATGTGGTTTTATTTGTCTCCTTTGATCTTCTTTCTTTTTTTCTTCGTACTGGGCTGGTTTCCATACTTAGACCAGTCAGTGGTTTGTTGTGTGTGATGCACCAATCCTTCCGATGTTTTAACTTCAACCATCCCAGCTCTTTCCAGAAGTCTAGCAGGCCGCCCAGGTTGTCAAGGACTTAAGGACTTCTCGAAGTGAAGCCGGGGATCCGAGATGGTTATTGCATTACTTTGCTACGCCCGTGCATTCTAGGAGCATGTGCGCCAGTGTTTCATCTGCCTCCATGCAGGCCCTGCATAAAAGACTGTCGGTGACACGTATAATGAAGAGGTGTTTGTTTAGTGGGCTGTGCCCCGTTATAATTCCCACCACCTTCCTGAGTTTACCTCTATCCAGGTGGAATAGTCTGTTAGTTAGGTGTTTGTCTAGATTAAGAGTTGGGTGATTGTCTGGATTAGAGGTCTTCTTTGATGTACTATGTCAAAAATCTGACAAATCAATGGATACGCGTATTTGCTATTATGCATTTATGTATAGAACAAAGCAAATATAAATACATAAACCCTATAGACTTCACGGTATGTGGGTGAATAAGCCACATAACTAATAGCGGCATCGCACAGTGTGATTCCATGATTTGTGTACAAATAAAAATAACACAGGCTCGTTCTTTTTTTACATGAAGTATCTTTTAATATGTAAGCAAATAATATTACTTATTCTTTCAGATAGCAGCCAGCTTAGACAAAGCTTTAAACATTGCATTGAAGCAAGCTACATCAGCAAATCAGCATGTGTACAAAATTACTTTGGTAAAAGGATTGTAAGTATACCCAACTCTTTTAGATGGACTTATCTAACACTGGGTACTTTGTATAATATGTATATATGTATTATAATGTATGTATAGTAGATTAACTTGTGCTAGTCTTGCCTATGGTGAAATTTGCAGCAAGCTATATCTTAAGTGAATTTGTTTTTATTTATATTAAAATATAGGAGCTATTCCAAGCTGACTAAAATATGTTATTCTGACTTCAAATGCTATGTCTCAATCATTCATTGTTGTTGTCATTGTTTACAGATAATAATAAAGTCATCACAAAAGTAGACAAAATATAATTTTATAAGAGTAGATAAAGTATTTTAATATGTTATTTTCAGACCCTTTTATGGATTTCATGATAAGGAACATTTGTTTTTAAAAATATTCTTGTACAGTCCTGGTCTTATAAGACAAGCAGTTGAACTGTGTAGTAATGGAGCAATTTTGGGCCAAGCTCTACAACCACATGAGTCTCATTTAAATTTCACATTGCAATTCTTCATTGACTTCAACCTTTTTGGAATGAGCAATATTGATTTACAGTCTGTGAAGTTTCGTAAAAATGGATTATCACAGCTCAGTGATGAACCTACTAAATCTTTTGATGGTATGAGTTTTGGCTTAAAGCCTGAAAGTAGTTGTTTTTACGAAGCAGACTGTATAGCATCTCACATTATAAATCGTCAGAAAGTAGGCAAAGGTGATGGAATAGAAAACCCTGGTCTAGAGGAAGTATGGAATCAAGAAATGGAGAGAAGAAAACAACTGAATGCATCTATATCTTCAAAATCACTATCGCAAGGCCGAATATGCGTTGAAGAAACAGAGAGCCATAGTAAATTTCAAAAAATTATGGCTTCGAAACTGTCGGATTTAGCTGATAAAGCAGTAGATGTCAATAATCCTAAAGAACTTGTAAATTATCCAGCAGAAACTCAAGATGGTTTAGAATTACTCAATGCTACTGATATAAGTAATCATATTCGGGATAGCACAATCAATTTAAGTGTTAATGAAACTTTGAGAAGAGTGCAAGAGGACTTAAGTTATGATATGGATAATACTATCGTTGATGAAGACGTTGCATTAAATAGTAGTTTCTCTTTAAAATACAGTCAAGTTTTTTGTAAGTACAAATTACAGAATTTTGTATATGATACAAATGTAATTTTTTATAAGGATATATTTTATTATAGTGGACAGTGAAGATTTAGAATTGGTTGATATGTTGCAAGATCTGGATGAGCAACCAGTTGAAGATGATAGTGCTATGGGTACACCAGCAAATGCCGATGTAGAAAATGATGTAGATTTTGATGATGCTGAATATTCACAGATATTTAATGATGAAACTATTCTTTTGGACCCCTGCGCTCGGTAAGCTATTTTTATAATATATATCACCCAAATGTCATGACATCACCGCCAAGACGGCTTTCTCGTTAAAGTTGATAAAGTAGAACCTGACCTCGATCTTGATTTGTCATAAGAGCCTTAGGCTGAATTTGACCAATTACACCATTTTATGTCGGCAGTCGGGTAAATCAGTGGATTAATCAGTTGTATTTTCTAAGCTATGCTATTGCCAGGTCAGTTACTAAAGTTAGTTGAAATAAAAAAAAAATGTACTACTTATAAGGAAACATATTATTTCAGTTAAATAATTACAGCAACAAGGAAAACAGCGAGGAATCGCCATCTTGGAATGATTCTTTTTGGGATGGAGCAAATATACCGCAAATAGATGGAACATTTGATGATGACCGTAAGTAACTTTTTTACATTTGACAGTATTGAATTAAAATAATAAATGATACAACTTAACAAACAACTTAACTTTTCAGATGTAAAGAAAGTTAGAAAACGAAAAATGAGACCTCTTAAAGTAGGTTTGTCTCGACCTAAAGGTAAAAAGAAAATAAATTTAAACAAATTATCTGAAGAGCTCAAACTCAATAGTGATCAAGACAAAGGAAAAGATAGTGAATCAGATGAAATAAACGTTTCTAGAGAAACAATAGAAGATATATCTAGTTTACATCTTCAGAGAACGTCTAACTTTGATTCGCCTTTAAAAGGAAATTGTAATGTAGGAATTGATAGGAAAGCGCTAGAAAATGAAATGCCGTATACAACAAAAGAACATAATGAAAAAGTTGCTGAAAGAACTCTAGTAAAAGAAAAGCAAAAACAATTAAATTTAGCTAAAAGTTTATATGATGAACAAAATATAGATGCAGCAACTCTGTATGATATAAAGAAAGAATATGAACCAGTTGCAGGTCCATCAAATTTAAACAACATAAAAAATGATTCAGTGAATATTTCTTTTGTAGATAATTATGATTCAACACCTGAAAAAGATGAAGGAATAGAAAGCTTTTATGATAAATCAAAGTTATTCGATTTATCGATTGACGATAAATACAAAACTGAAAATGAATGTCTTGAAATAGAAAGTCAAAGTATATTAGAAAATGAACCAAACATTTTAGGAGTAAAAATTCAACAAAATTCTATGCAAGATAAATGCCATAACACATATCATAAAATTAGAAAAACATCAAAATTACTAACTCCAAATATAAAGCCACCCACTAGAGAAAATATTTTATCAACATTAGATAAATATTCAATTCCAAAAACAAGAAACCCAGAACCATATTTCTCATGTCACAAAGATGTGGGAAACAAGGTAGAAATAGGTCAAATGGTATTAAAATTAAACAGCAAACTGGCTCAAGATCAAAAACCTTTTGATAAGGTTTTAGACTTAACCAGTATAGAAGAGTGGCGTCAATTGATATTTTTACAAACTAACGAAATTTCTGACGTACCATCGAAGCCTGATGAATTAAAATTATTACTCGCTAGTAATAGAAAAGTTATTTTGAGACCATTGAAACGACCACCAACAAGTAGTGAAGTTATAAAATGGATTGAAAATAACCAAAACAATTTAAAAGTGGATGAATTGCCTGATAATAATGTTGAAGATATTCATGTAAATATTGAAGAATTAGAAAGTTCTCAAGCTATAGGCCTTAATGAACTAAACAATACTATTAGCTTAGAGTCAACAGAAAAGGTAGTTACCTACTTTCTTCTACAATTGGAAAATGTTAAATAAGTTGAAACCATTGTTATAATACAATTTTTTTTATTTAACAGCAAACATCAGATTTAAATAACACACTTCAAGTCACAATGCAGCCTGATGGATCATTTCTTTGTTTTGGCAGTAATGAAAATAATAAAGATAATTCGCTTGCAACTCCAACAGTTGAGGTAAAAAATCAGTTTTAATATTTTTCCTATAAATAAATTATATTCATGTACCAATAATGTTTATATGTAATTTGTAATATTTATTTCAGACAGACTTTCTTACACTTATGCTGTTAGAAGTACATACTTCAGTTAGAGGAGATTTACATCCTGATCCAGCTTTTGATCAAATAGAAGCAGTGTTTCTTACTGTTACAAACGACTGTCCACCTAACCATCATTTACAAAGAAATGTTACTGAAATATTCGTTGTCGATAATTCAAAAGAAACAAAATTCTTAGACAAATGTGTGTTTAATTACAAAGTTAATTACGTTGATGACGAAAGTGTCGTTTTCGGAAAGATCATAGATTTTGTAAATACACATGACCCTGATATTATGTGTGGATATGAAATTGAGATGAACTCTTGGGGTTACTTGCTTGAAAGAGCACAAGTACTTGGTTTGGAAATTGTAAGAGAAATTTCTCGGATCACGGAGAAAAATCGTCAGAAACGCTACAGAAATGATGAGAATGAATTCGAAGGTAGAGTAATTGGTAGAATCACGTTCAACGTGTGGCGTTTGTTTCGACACGAGCTTGCCTTGTCGAGCTACAGTTTTGAGAACTGTATGTATGAAGTGTTAAAAGAAAGAGTGCCCACTTACAGTCATGCGCAACTGGCCGAATGGTGGAACGACCAATCTAGAATATTGCGGTGGATTCCGGTGGAATATTACCTGACTAAGTTAAATGGAACTGTGAGAATGTTAGATAAGCTTGATATAATTAGTAAGTTTATTTACTTAACTCATATAAGTAATGTTAACGGATACTATTAAATGATATGATCAAATTAACTCAAGTAAAGTTCAACTAATATGAATCTCTTCATTTGAAGATATAATAGTTACAATTTTATTGTAATATTTTTTTTTCTTATAAATTCATTGTAATTCCAGACCATTTTATTGTGTATTATTTATATGCATAGAAAAAGTCATTTCAAGCTTTACAATTTTCTATGGTTTTGGGAATATTTATTGCTTTTAAATCTTTTAATACACCATATTTATAGCCTTAATGGCCCAATGGAATAAAGGTGCGCACTGAAAACTGAAAGGTGGTAAGTTTGAACCCCACTCGTTACACTGTTGTCGTACCCACTCCTAGCACAAGCTTTCCGCTTATTTGGAGGGGATTTACCTTAAATATTTTAAAGATATCGAATGCTTCGTAATCGATGAATATTTTTGCGATATTGTAGATCGTACATCAGAGCTGGCCCGACTGTTCGGTCTTCAATGGTGGGAGGTGTTATCCAGAGGGTCCCAGTTCCGTGTAGAGTCGCTGATGCTGCGGGCGGCGAGGCCTCTCAATCTGGTCGCGTTGTCACCTACCGTGAAACAGAGGGCTGCCATGCGCGCTCCAGAATGCCTGCCACTTATATTTGAACCAGGTACAGAGGTTTTTGAGTTTAACTTCTATTGTTAAGATGTTGATGTTCTAGGCGAGCGTGCTCCATGTTAGGCTGCATCTTCACTTACCATCAGGCGTGGTCGCAGTCAAGCGCTAGTCTTTACAGGGTGTAGGGGACCCCCTAAAACTTTTTTTTTTATCCGATGACAAGATAGCCCTTGACTGCGATCTCACCTGATGGTAAGTGACAATGTAGTCTAAGATGGTAGCGGGTTAACTTGGAAGGCATATAGCAGTGTAAATTCAACCCATACCCCTAATTGGTTTCTACACGCCATCGTGCCGGAACGCTAAATCAAGCGTCACGTCTGACGGTAGGGTGGTAACTAGCCACGGCCAAAGCCTCCCACCAGACCAGACCAGAGACAATTTATAAATTATAAATTCCTAAATTGTCCCCGCCGGGAATCAAATCCGAGACCTCTCAGTTATAAGACCACAGCGCTCACCACTGCGCCAGAGAGGTCGTCAAAAAACCTGAAACTGAAACCAGAGATTCTGTTAATAGCTGGATTATGTCTCTATCACCTGTTAATTGTTGCAGAATCTCGTTACTACGCAGACCCAGTTATAGTATTAGATTTCCAAAGCCTGTATCCATCAATGATGATTGCTTACAATTATTGCTTCTCGACTTGTATAGGAAGAGTACAAAACATAAACGGGTAAGCATATTCTTACTTTCAAGTCCACTAAAAGTTAAGATATTAAAAAAAAAAAAAAGATAAGCTCAGCAGATACAGCTCTCTCTCTCCTTGTCCACAGACGTGCACAAGGAGAGAGAGAGAGCTTACCTGTGAAGAAGAGATTTCTTCAAAAAACCCTCTTAATCCTTACTTTTTTATTTTTTTTGTTAGTTTGTTTTTTAGTTGTTGTTTGTTAGTTCGTCCTTCAATAACGCTGCAACAGAGCTACGGGTCGACGTGATTTTTCGCATAGGTATAGTTGAGGACTTGAAGTGACATAGGCTACTCTTTATCCCGGAAAATCAATGAGTTCCCGCGGGATTTATAAAACTAAATCCACGCGAACGAAGTCGTCGGTATCTGCTACCTATTTGTTTTTTTTTATGTACATATAAGGATTTACAATACAACATATATTAGAAGAAGTAGACATAGGTGCAGCTTATCTCTAAAAAAAGAAATTTCTTCCAGCTTCCCTTGAAAGTGTTCCTAGTCTAAATAAAAAAGGCAAAGGTGACTGACTGATCTATCAACGCACAGCTCTAACCACTGGACCTATCGAGCTGAAATTTGGCATACAGGTAGCTGTTAGGGCGTAGGCATCCGCTAAGAAAGGATTTTGGAAAATTTCAACCCCAAGAGGGTTAAATAAAAAATCGAACCAAACGTGAGCGAAGCCGCGGGTTAAAGCTAGTTTTCTTATAAAATAATATTTACAGTGACGCGCCTTATGAGTTTGGAGCGTGGCGGTTACGAATACCGCAAAGTAAATTAGAGGCGTTAATGAAAAACGGTCTCGTCCACTGGTCGCCCGTTGGGGTGGGCTTCGTCAAGCCGTCGGTGCGTCGAGGAGTCTTGCCGGCCTTGTTGCGGAGGATCCTTGCGGCGAGGCAAGCGGTAAAGAAAGGCATGAAGTTACAGACAGACGACGCCGTAAAGAAGGCCATGCATTCGCGACAGTTAGGTAATCTATACTATAATAAAACTGCAACGGGACCAATTCTGTACATTTTTTGAAAATTTTAATCGATACTGAGCCTTTTGAATTTTTTGTCTGTCTGTCTGTGCGCGCATCACGCGAAAAATACTGAACGAATTTGTATGCAATTTGGTATTGTGGTAACTGATACTCCGGATATAGGTTACTTTTTATTCTGATAAACAATATGGTTTATCTGGGATATGGGATGAAAGATTTTATTGATTTTGCTCCATAACTTCGTCAAATCTAAACCGAATTTGATAATTCTTTTTTTTATTATGAATTCTGTACTATTAGAAATATTTTGTCCAATTTTGGTGAAGATCTACTAAATATTATCGGAGATAGAGGACATAACTTCTCGCGGATAGTAGCAAGTCACTTTAAATTTTTTCCACGCGGACGAAGTCGTGAAAATCAGCTAGTCTTAATAAAGGAGGTTACAGTTTTAAATTGGTAAACCTGTTGGCAAGCCAATAAAATAAAGTAAATTGTTTGTTTTAGGTCTGAAGTTAATAGCGAACGTGACATACGGTTATACCGCGGCTAACTTCAGTGGACGCATGCCGTGCGTCGAGGTCGGCGATAGCGTGGTCGCCAAAGGGAGAGAGACGTTAGAGCGTGCCATCCGGCTTGTGAAGAGTAGCCAGTGGAATGCTAAGGTGTGTATGAAGCTAATAGCGAACGTGACATTCCGTTATACTGCGGCTAACTTCAGTGGACGCAAGCCGTGCGTCGAGGTCGGCGATAGCGTGGTCGCCAAAGGGAGAGAGACGTTAGAGCGTGCCATCCGGCTTGTGAAGAGTAGCCAGTGGAATGCTAAGGTGTGTATGAAGCTAATAGCGAACGTGACATACGGTTATACCGCGGCTAACTTCAGTGGACGCATGCCGTGCGTCGAGGTCGGCGATAGCGTGGTCGCCAAAGGGAGAGAGACGTTAGAGCGTGCCATCCGGCTTGTGAAGAGTAGCCAGTGGAATGCTAAGGTGTGTATGAAGCTAATAGCGAACGTGACATTCCGTTATACTGCGGCTAACTTCAGTGGACGCAAGCCGTGCGTCGAGGTCGGCGATAGCGTGGTCGCCAAAGGGAGAGAGACGTTAGAGCGTGCCATCCGGCTTGTGAAGAGTAGCCAGTGGAATGCTAAGGTGTGTATGAAGCTAATAGCGAATGTGACATTCCGTTATACTGCGGCTAACTTCAGTGGACGCAAGCCGTGCGTCGAGGTCGGCGATAGCGTGGTCGCCAAAGGGAGAGAGACGTTAGAGCGTGCCATCCGGCTTGTGAAGAGTAGCCAGTGGAATGCTAAGGTGTGTATGAAGCTAATAGCGAACGTGACATACGGTTATACCGCGGCTAACTTCAGTGGACGCATGCCGTGCGTCGAGGTCGGCGATAGCGTGGTCGCCAAAGGAAGAGAGACGTTAGAGCGTGCCATCCGGCTTGTGAAGAGTAGCCAGTGGAATGCTAAGGTGGGTTTGAAGCTAATAGCGAACGTAACATACGGTTATACTGCGGCTAACTTCAGTGGAGTATATTTTGTATCAGAATCACTACGACACTATAGTCTGATTTTTAATTCGGTGGAATTCTGACAGTTGTCATTTTATAAATATAGCGAGTTATTTGTATGGAAAACAGTATTACCACCTGTAGTTCGATTTTACCCCAAACTATCTGACAGGCGTTTGTCATAAATATCTATGTGTGGCAATTGATTTTTATTTGTACAAGTTTCAATTTATTATCTTTTTTGTGGGATTTTTTTAATCTCTGGTAACATTAAGATACGTCAGAATTCCACGCAATTAAAAATCAGACTATAACAATTTTCTGGTGGGAGGCTTTAGCTGTAGCTAGTTAACACCCTACCGTCAAAGACGGGCCGTCTCGCGATTTAGCGTTCCGGTACGATGGCGTGTAGATACAGATTAGGGGTATGGGTTGAATGTACACAGTACACTGCCATACTTCCAAGTTAGCCCGCTACCATCTTTGATTGCATCGTCACTTATCATTAGTTGAGATCGCAGTCAAGGACTATCTTTTTTTTATTCTCTTTTAAAGAGCTGAGTCACTGGAGTGACTATGTAGCTCCTGTAGGTACACAATGCAACATAAATTAAATTTAGATTATTTATAACTAGTTAGGTATTACGTCTATTTTTTAAATTATTTCTAACTATTCTATACAATTTCTTCGCTCCTTCTGACATTGGGGTTGCCAGGGTTATATTTACATCGCCCAATGTTCTGTTTCGAACACATTCCATCAATATGTTCCATCATAATATCCTTTTATCCAATAAAAAAAAAAACTAAGGGAGTGCCTCCCTGCCTATACACCCTAGTATGCCCTTTGGGTCAGGTGGTGTACGGCGACACGGACTCCATGTTCGTGCTGGTGCCGGGCGGCACGCGCGCGGACGCGTTCCGCATCGGGCAGCAGATAGCCGACGCCGTCACCGCCGACAACCCCTCGCCCGTCGCCCTCAAGTTGGAGAAGGTAGAATAGAATAGAATAGAAATATTTTTTATTCAAATAAACTTTTACAAGTACCTTTGAATCGTCGATGAATCTACCACTGGAGAAGAGCCAGCAATAAACTCGGAGGTTGCTCTTTTCAAAAAAAAAATATTTACAATAGGTAACAAAAATATGCTATGTACAGAGTGTTTCCACAATGAAGTTTCAAAAATGCAAAACAATCCAATACATGTTAAGACGCAGACAAAAGCAGACCCATTCCCGTTGGTGGCACCCGTTCACGAGCATGACATATGATCCAGCCGTTGTTTCGCTCAACTATATTTGATGTAATTATGTACTAGAATCCCAAATTTTGTAGGAGTAATTATTATGAATAGCTGAAAACAAGACAAGGAGGAGGTTTTCAATTCATCGGATTTTTTTTTTATGTATGTGCCATATTACTCGAAGACTCCTGTACCGATTTGGAAAATTCTCTTTTTGTTTGAAAGGGTATACTTTCCAGGTGGTCCCATTGTCATTAGGTCAGGATCTGATGATGGGATCCGACAGAAATCGAGGAACTCTTAAAATTTTATAGGCACAATTGATATACTTTGTAGTGACGTTTGAAGTCGGTTTTTATATTATCACTCATGAGATAAATTTTATAGCCTCAATAACCCAACGGTTACAGGTGTGGACTGAAAACTGAAAGGTCGCAGGTTCGAACCCCACCCTTTGCACTATTGTCGTACCCACTGCTTACACAAGCTTTTCGCTTATTTGGAGGGGAGAGGAGAATATAAGTTAAGCTCAGCTTGGCTGATATTCTTAAAAAAAAAAAATGTCACAGGTGTACCAGCCTTGTATCTTACAAACAAAGAAGCGGTACGTGGGCTACATGTACGAGAGCCCGGACCAAGAGAAGCCCGTGTTCGAAGCAAAGGGCATAGAAACAGTTCGCAGAGATGGATGCCCCGCTGGCGTTAAGGTGCTCAATTTTCTTAATTCTGCCCGAAATCTTGAATTTACTCTTGGCATACTAGATTCCCCTACGTTGTTTTTGTTTTATTATAAGTTTTCTTTTACTATTACTATATGGTATAGAGTATAGACTTTAGAGTGCTCAGTGGGAACTCTTGGCAGGTTTGTGGATAGATAGATATGTGGGTGTTTGTTAATCAATCATGCCACAACAACTGAGCCATTTTACACATGGGCTACTTTTTATCCCGGAAAATAAGACAGTTCCCGCAGGAATTTAAAAAATCAATCTACGCGAACGAAGTTGCGGGCATCAGCTAGTAAATAAATAAATAAACATTTTATTCAGCTCACACAACTAAAAAGATACAAAATTCGAGTAACACCAAGGCTAAAATCCACAGACCGCACCCCACTCCGCCCAGACCCGAGACAGAGCTAAAACGAGACAGATTTATGTCAGAGCATATTTTTGTGTCTCGTTTCAACTCTAACCCAAGTCTGATAAGCAGTAAATCATAAATAAATAATAATAGCTGCTCCAACGATGTCTGTGTGCGCTGTTCGACACGGGCGACATGTCGCTCGTCAAGCGGTTGGCGTGCGGCGCTCTGTCGAGGCTGGCCGACGGCAGCTTGCCACCACAGGAGTTGTTCTTCACACGCGAGTACCACGGCCCGGCCGGTTACCGACCCGGGGCCGCCGCGCCGCCCAACGAGATTGCCAAGTGAGTGCTGCTTCTATTCTGACTGACTCTGACTGACTGAGACTCAAAACAGGTGTGTGTCATGACACTGAGGCTCAAAACAAATGACTTTGAGATTCAAAACACCAAAGTTTTTTCAAACGTGTTATCTTTTCATTTTACCAACTTTTCTGTACCATATTTTACCAAATAAATACTTACTTTACTTTTATCCACGCAGCTATTGAGCATATAAGAAATAAAAATAGTTTAAGTAACCCATTCCATTGCAATAATTTTGCAGTTGATTACATAGATAGATAATAACTTTATTACACACAAGAAAGAAACAAAAATTAATACAACCTAAAACTACGCATGCAAAGGCGGCCTTATTGCTACAGAGCAATCTCTACCAGGCAACCATTGGTGATAGGAGTGGAATGGTGTGTGATTAGGTTACCGGTTTCAGTTTCTCTACCGACACAATAACGTGTATAACGCGTTTGTGTTTGTTGTCAGACGCGTGGGTGCGCGCGACCGTCGCCGAGCGCCGCGCACTGGTGAGCGTGTGTCGTGGCTGGTGTGCGCGGGCGCGCCGGGCACGCCGCTGGTGCGGCTAACGCACGCGCCGCAAGAGCTGCTGCGCGACGCCGCGCTCGGGCCGCACGTGGCGTACTACGCGACGCGGGTGCTGCTGCCGCCGCTGCACAGGTGCCTGTCTCTGCTGGGCGTCGATGTTTTCAAATGGTACGAGTTAATGTGTTTTTTATTTTTATTGCACCATAGGTTTACGCTTGACCACAAATAATTATGCGCATCAACAGCTGAACCGATTTAGCAAAATTGGCGATTTTTCGAATCCGATTTTTATGAATAGAAAAATTCGGAAGATTCGAAATTTTTTTTTCTTTTTTTTTGTGTCATGGAATATTATGCAAAATTAATTCTAGAGGGCACTACTCTGCAATTACGTTAAAAAACAAGATCAAGGCTGGAGGATTTTTCTCATTTTTACTATTTTACAACAGTTTTTCACAAAATAAAAATGATTGAAATCTTGGACGTTTTCCACTTGACTAGTTACAATCAATAAAATAAAATAAGTCCTCATATAAAATAAATAAATAAATAACATCCATTTTCAAATTCCTAGATAGCGGGCATAAATTAAAAAAAAACATTGAATTAAGGAATTATTTTTTTACAATCATACAGGTGGCTAGAGATCGGCTGGAACCGGGAAGCACAAATAGAGAGGTCGGGCGCGTTGGGCGGCATCGCGCGCTACATGCAGCGCGGCCGCTGCGCCGTGTGCGGCGCGCGCGGCTCTCGCTCGCTGTGCGCCGCGTGCGCCGCGCGCGCCCGCCCCACCGCCGCGCTGCTCGCCGCCAGGGGAGCGCGCGCCGACTGCTACGTGCAGGGCTGCTACCAGGTTTCAAGCATTGAAGTTTTGATACTAGCATTATTCAGTAGGATATGCGTGTGATTATAATTATCATATGGATTTAAATATTGAAATCTTTATAATATATTGAAGCGGAAGGGTTTGTTTGAACTACGAGTCGGATTTGAAAAAAACTTCTCGCATTTGATAGCCTAATACTTGAGGAGGGTTTTAGGCTACTTAACAAGGTCAAGGTTAAGATCCTTAGAAGCCGAGCAAAAAGAGAGCAAGAAATAACGCTAAGAGAAAACGAAATTATATAGCGCGGGCGAGCAATGCGGTGAGTCGATGCTTGAGGGCGGGCACCCGACGAGAACCGAATAAGAGCTGAAACTAAGGCTATATTTTATTCCAGAAGATCAAATAGTTCACACGGGATTATTAAAAACTAAATCCACGCGCACGAAGTCGCGTTATCTATCTAATCAAATCATCAGACATCTCAAAGATATTTGATCCCATCGGATGGCTATCTCCGATAACTACCAAATTAATACTTCTTTTTAAAGAAGCGTGGCTTTCAAACATTCAGTGGGACGGTGAGCTACCGATCCACCTTAGCAAGGAATGTGAAAAAATACAAGCTGACCTACATCAACATTTGACCCATTTCCAAGTGCAACAATGGCATCATAACAGCGAAGGTGATAGCATCGAGTTACATGGATTTTGCGACGCGTCGACGAAAGCCTATGCCTGTGTAGTCGATTGCAGGATTCATTCAAAAATAACACTTATAGCCGCTAAGACAAGGCTCATTCCCTCAAACAAGATGAAAATATTCAAGGAACAAGACCAAAAGGCCATATCAATCAACAAGCAGCATAAGATTATCAATCAGCATTTAAACAACTTGTCGAGAAGCATATCGTATCATGACACACATCAATACACCGTCATGTACGTGGTGATGGCCGGATGCTTGACATTAGCCGCCGTGTACGTATATCGACGTGTGCGGCGGTGCCGTGCGAGCAGCGAGCGCGTCCGCGAGGTCCTGCAGCCACCAGCCACAGCTGCCCCCCGTCGTGCCCCGCGCCCTCGGCAGCGTCCGCCCTAGCCGCCCCAGCTCCATCAGACCAGCAGCGAAGTCGAGCTAAGAGACTTCGCATTCCATCGAGTCTAACTTATTAATACACTGCATATCTTCAATGATGTTTTAGCAATAACATAGTAATAAGCATACATTGTAAGCGATTTGTTATCTTTACTTAAGTATTCATCTCGCTTAATTTGTCAATAGCTTACTCATATCACTCATCCTTGCATCTCATTTCTCTCCCCTGGGAGCATGTACGGTCTGTGTCGAAACCGTACAATTCGCCCAGTCATCATTCATGCTTTATTATAAATACGCTTTACATTTCATCATACAATCAGTGCACATAACATCGCATCGCGCTCACACTGCTATTAGGTTATAATTAGCCTAAGTAGAGTAGTAGTAATAAACTTAAGACTTCTTTCTACTCAGCAGTTTTATTACTGTGCGGTCCTGAACCGTACACTACGTATCTATCTATTTTTGGTATACTTATGACTGTATTTTCAGATTTGCAACTCATGCTGCGGTCATCCGCACTACCTGCGATGTGAGAACACGGAGTGCCCAGTACTGTGGCGGCGCGTCACAGCACAACAGAAGCTGCAGCAAATACGCGACATCACAACCAACTTGCCGCCAAACTATATCCAAGAGGAATTTGATTTTTAGTGTTGAATATTAAAAAAATCAAGTTAATATATAATTAAAGAATATATTTATTAATAAATCATTCTATTATGTAAACGGTTGTTGCTTTTATTTTGGGATGCTTTTTTATTTTGACGACCTCCCTGGCGCAGTGGTGAGCGCTGTGGTCTTATAACTGGGAGGTCTCGGGTTCGATTCCCGGCGGGGGCAATTTAGTAATTTATTATTTCTAAATTGTCTCCGGTCTGGTCTGGTGGGAGGCTTTGGCCGTGGCTAGTTACCACCCTACCGTCAAAAACGTGCCGCCAAGCGATTTAGCGTTCCGGCACGATGGCGTGTAGAAACCGATTAGGGGTATGGGTTGAATTTACACTGCTATACCCCTTCCAAGTTAGCCCGCTACCATCTTAGATTACATCGTCACTTACCATCAGGTGAGATCGCAGTCAAGGGCTATCTTGTCATAGAATAAAAAAAAAAAAAAAAAATGCTGGAAGGAAGCTGCAGGTACCTAGGTCTAGGGTCATTGTCTAGGGTAGATGTTTTACGAGTCTTCCGTAAGCTCGAGCAGTTTTGCTTTATTTTAGAAACTAGATCGATATTGTCAAACTTTTTGCAAATATAATAGATTTTGTATTTATCGAGTAAAAAAGTTAGGAAAGTAATTATAATCCTACTTCCATGAGTTAGGCACAGATTGTTTCATTAACTCACTAATTTGTGAGTAGCTCACGTCAAACTCATTATTTTGATAAATTTCTTAAACTGGATACTTTCATGTAACGATTAGTATAAAAACCTGTGAAGATAATACTGCCATTGGCGCAATTTGAATACCGTAAGCCGTACTTTGTCGTATTAGTTTACAAATTGCGAAAAACCAAATTAAATTTGAATTTCGCGGGCAGATCCGTGTCTTGGGCCTTAACTTGACTATCCGTTAAGCCCAAATTAGACGATGCCAGTGAACCTTTCGCCGCGGAGGCAAATCGCTATATGAACGGTCCGTGTTTACACGGTTCATATTCGATGATTCATCGATAAAGCCTCGAAAATGAAAGCAAAAATCCCGAAAAATGAACTGTCTAATTTGGATTTACCTATTGCCATAGGGATGATTCTAGGGATGTGAACTGCAGGGCGATCAGCTAACAATTGTCTCTTATCTCACATCAAAAAATATCCTTATGGACCGATATCGAAAAAGTCCATATAACCGGTACCGCGTAAGCTTTTTCAGGATTGTAGCAATGGTCGCAATCACGTGACTATCGACATTTTAGTGGTGGGTCATAGCTTATAATCCGACTAATTTGAATATCTATGGTAACCTAGCAATCTATACGGCCATAGTAGTCTTCCAAAGACTGCGTTATCTGTTGAAATAAAGAGTGAATGAGTCTGTGTCCGTGCCGCAGAATATGTTAATTTGTGGTTCTTCTAGGTTCATAGAGTAATATTTATTATTTATTTACACTTTTATTTTACAGGTTCTTTCTACTGTGTTGTGTTATTTAATATCTGCAAATAATAGATATAGGCAGTATTTATTTATGTAGGTACTTCTTACACATAAAAACACAAAAGTTAGGTTATGAAAACTAAAATAGTAAATAATATGTACTTACTATGTTCCCACATGCTTATGCATTATGTATTGAACATTAACGTATATAATATGTATCACAAACAGAATTTACCCAGGCGCATATTATTATTGAGTAGGTACATAAATCTTATGTAATACATACACCTACATACCTACCTCCCTATACGGCAAACATACGAAAGTGTAAAAAGGTAAATCTAAAAATGATTCTTCAATGATTTTAACATTTTCTTACTTCATATAATAATACTAATTGCATTGTTAATTTGATAAATTATTTAATAAAGCTTATTAAATATTTTTACAAAAATATGAGTAGTAAAACGACTTTGGATACCACATATATCACCGATAAGAACAGCTAACGAGGTGTATCAATGAAAGCCTAGTTTGACGTTATATTTGTCGTAGTCCTTAACGGACATCTTACTTCAAAAGTCTTACGCGGTACCAATTTTCAGCAATATTCATACAAAACTTTTATCGATGTGATACTGCATCAATGTCAAAATATTTTTTTGTCCTCAACGATCCTTTACGGACTGTTTCAATGTTACGTGGAGCCAAAACCATGTTTTGACATTGACGCTGTCCTTTAATGATTGCGATAAAAGTTAGCTGATCGCCCTGCTGTTGTACTTTCCAAACGATTATCTAAAAATCACTGACTTCTTCAAATACTTTGCCACATAACGGTTTTCGTAGTTTTTTATTCCGGTTTATATGATCACATCACTAATCTAGATAGTCTGTGACTGTTGCCTGTGCTCTGACACTAATTTTTTAGGATTCCGTACCAAAAGGGTGCCAACGGAACCCTATAAAGATTATAATTCTCCGCTCATGAACTGTAATAGGTAGATACTTGAAATTTTCACAGAATGTGCATTATCTTTTGCCGCTATAATAAATAATAAAATAAAATCCTTTCTAGTATAATATTATAAATGCGAAAATTTGGATGAAATGGATGAACGTTTGTTAGGTACTCCAGCACGCCGCAACGACTATTTTTTATTTATTTTATTAAGAAACGTGTTTTTTCGGCGGTTTTTGCTCAACCTTAACAATAGCTGTAAAGATGGTACGGAACCCTTCGTGCGCGAGTTTAACTCTCACTTAGCCGATTTTTATTGTTTTGAATTTTTTAGTATGTTTTTATTTAGCGATTTTATTATATTTCAATAAAGAAAACCTTCGAAACTAAAAAGATTTTATTAAATACGCTTTAATTTGTTTATGAGCGCTTCGATATTTGCTAGAACAATACGTGAAAACCCAGTTATCAACAGGTCAACAAGTCTCAAGTTTTGTGATAAGTTTTTCCCTAATTTTTTCCTTATTCTTATTTCTATTCACTATTCAATTGTGCTTCTCATTGCGTCTTTGATTATAAACTCTCCATTGCGTCATGTATAAAAACGTAGAACTACGGAAGCTACCAGCAGATGCTTTATGCAAAGTTGTGAATATTCTGGAGATCAACAATGATTGGAAGAAGTTTATGTCGATTATACCAAAGAACTTACAAAGCGATGAGTTCGAAGCTAAATATAACAACGAGCAAATACGGTAAGTTCCATCAACATCTCCATAACTAACATTTTTGTAACTTTGAGACCCACTGTTCATATTATTATTATTACATATGATCAGATCAGAGCTGATTGCAAACACTAATGGAATCATGTTTAGACAATCCCACAGTAGGCTTAATATAAGAGTTGATAAAAAACTTCATTTCTAGAATGATAGAAGAGCATGCAAAAGCAACCAATCAGAAATGTACTGATATACTAATGGATGAGTGGGGAACATCAGGCAGACTCCGACCTACGCTTAGTACTTTGAAGGAGATTTTAATTAAAGCCCAAATATTCAGGGCTGCCGATGAAATTGCCATGATGTTGAATGGTTTGTATCACTTTAAACTATTATCTATCCATAGAAATCCAGCTATATTAATATTACTAGACAATGCCCGTGACTTTGTCTGCGTGGATTAAGGTTTTGTTCCTGTGGGAACTTTAATTTTCTGGAATACAATGTAGGCTGTTTTAATCGGTAAAGTTTGTTTTTCTCCTTTGGGTGCTGAATTTTCAAAAATTTCTTTCTTAGCGGATGCTTATATTATCATAATAGCTATCTGTATGCCAAATTTCAATCAGATACATCCAGTGATTTGAGCTGTACCTTGATAGATTAGTCAGTCAGTTGGACTGTCAGTCACCTTTTCCTTCTTATTACTAAATATGGTTTTCATTTCTTCCCATAGAATCTTTACCTGTGCGTCCAAATTATGGTCCAGTAGCTCCTGTTCCCATTAATGTGACTGAAATTTTAAATGATGAGAGCGCAGAACAAAGGCTACATGACATGAGCACTGCCATGAAAACAAATACGGAGCAAATTTGTAATGGGTCTACAAGGCAGATGAAATCGGTTAGTGACATGATTTACTTCTCCAAGTCATGCAGCAATGAAATGAAACCAGGCCAAATGAAATCTGCACCTGATCTCATAGGATTTTCAAAGGACCTACCAACACAAGAATCAATGAACATGTCAGATTTGAAGGCTCAAGAATCAATGAACATGCCAGATTTGAAGGCCATGCTTGCCAAGACTCACACCAACGGTCAACAATCAACAACCTCCACGAATGAGTCTATAGACTCGGAAAGTTCTAAATTGAACAGCATGTTACAAAGTAATGCAAACATTGCCACTTATCCTGAAACATATCAGACCTCCTTTCCAAATATTAACATCAGCACAGGCATAGAAAGTGCTATACTTCAAGACACTAATCTAATTCACTTTGACTATGGTTCTTTGGACAGTATAACAGGAAACTTTTCTGAAGTATTAATTAATGATCCAGTTCAAGGGCTAAAAGGTAGAATAGGTAGTGGTGGCTTTGGAGACGTTTTTGTGGGAAAAGATACAACATATGGAATGCTCGCTGTTAAAAAAGCTCACAGCCACTTGGCTGTACACCGTAGACCAGAGATCGCGATGCGAATATTTAATGCAGAAGTCAAATATCTCTCTCAGTTCAGACACTATAATATTGTCCCAATATTGGGTTTCTCTATGAACGGACCTGCTCCCTGCATTGTTTGTGAATATATTGATGGAGGCTCGCTGCAACAGAACATTGAGGCAAAAATATTGAATGAACTGCAAAGAATTAATATAATGATGGGAACAGCAGAAGGCTTGAAATATTTACATACTAGCGACAAACAAATTAAAGAGGTCAGCTCAATATTAGAAGTTGGCGAATCGGATTCACAAAACTCAACGAAGCATTTTGTTCATGGTGATGTTAAATCTGCTAACATACTCTTGACAAGAAATTGTGTTCCAAAGGTATTTATTTTAGAAATAATCTCATTAAACATTACTGTAGTTCATTTATCACACTCAAGTACGAAGATGAGACCTGTTAATCAGCTTATACTTTTTTTTTTTACTCTATCAGCCATCTGCAGGTGTTATTTTGCGAGTGGTCAAAATATTTATTCAATTCAATTTATAATTATGGCGATTAGTTGCATTGCAACCAGAGGGCGCGGTTAACTTCGCCAATGACAGAGTGGAATGTTATTAGTTCCATTCTTGAGAAGATAAATAGGCTTAAGCGAACTGCATTGGAAGAACTATCTTTATAAAAAATGGCCAGCAGTTGCATAATCTTGGCGGAGTATCCTTCTCTCAACTCACAAAGCCTACATCAAATCTACTCATAGTTACATGTTGACTGATTGTAGATAGCTCAAAAATAGCAAAAGAAAAAAAAAAACTTGTGAAGATTTCTGTTATTATATTAACTATTATTGTACTTGTTTCAGCTATGTGACTTTGGCTTGGCAAAACAATATGATTCGACATTTGTTACAACCTACCCCATGGGCACTTCAGCATACATGGCTCCAGAGGGCCTTCATGGCACTATCACACAAAAAATTGATATTTTCAGCTTTGGTATTGTACTTCTGGAGTTATTGACCGGTTTGAAACCCATTGTCGAAAATGACGGTGAAAATATTAACATAAAACATTATGTTGAAGAGAATGCCGTGAACAATGACATTACACCTTTACTGGATCCTGTTGTCAATATTTGGATAAAAGCTGATGATGTCTTTAAATTGGCCAAAATGTGTTTAGAGTACAACCGGAAAAGTCGCCCGACTATTGTTGAAGTTTGTGATATTTTGAATAGAATTAAATATGAATAATATTACAATCTATTTTCCTTAGCTGACACATTGCATGATAGACTTGCACTTGACTACCCTCAAGATGACTGATGACTCAAGGAGTAAACTTGCTAGATGTCCTTGCCTGTTAGGTATCTATATATCCACACTAGGAAACAAGGATCCAAGGGCATTCCTCAATTCAGAAACAAGTGAGAGATCCAATTTTGCAAAATTATGTATTACGACTATATAGTTTGTTCATTCAATCAAAAGTCAACCAAGGAAAATTGATTTAACTGTTTATATGGTTTATAATTTAAAATTATGAATTCTAAATGCAGAACAATTTTTAGATATAAATCATGATAAACACAAATTGTATGTTAATAAAATCTACTGTGATTTTGATACATTTTATTTTAGGTTCTGAGCTAATAATATGTACAAACACATATATTTTTAGAGTTATTTTACTTAAATTAGGTAGGTAGGTAATAAATACTTTACAACATAATTTGCTGTTTTATTTCATCCACACGCTTCTTAAAAACATCATCAATGGTATTTGCTTTGTCTAAATTGGCAATTAGATTTTTTTGTTCATTTTGTTTACACAAGCAAATTAGCATTATAATCAGCCTTTGAATTTTTGAAGTAATCTCGTCTTTCTTGCATGTATATAAGACTTTCAATAGGGTAGAAATTACTTTATAGTCAGAGGAGAGTTTCCAAATACACCAGCAATATACGATCCATTGGTCAAGGCACTGAAAATAAATTATTATTTTATATTTGCAATATTGTGTAAACTGGGAACTGGGTAAATTTTTGGATGGGATATTTATGTAAAGTTTGTTTGTTTGTATATTTGTATCCATCATCCGATGAAGCTGAGACTTTGTACAGATATAACTTCCTCATGAGATGAATATAGCATACTTTTTATTCTGCAAAGATTTCTCTACTAAATGAAGCTACAATAACAGCACAAGTGTTTTTCTATTGTCAACTCTACTGTATAAAGCAAAACTTTTTTGCTTACAGCATTATTGCACTCAAAATTTTGCTATGTGTGCAGATATGACAGAATTTAGTCTCTTAAATTTCACTGTACTTTTAAAAGCAAATCTTACCTCTAAAGTATGCTCTAATATTACATTAGCGACCACTTCATTTGTGCATAGTTCTAAACAGTCGCATATAATCATTTTGAAACTGTTTCTACTAACACAGTTTATTTTGTGTGTCTGTATTACAAACTTTGCGAATTTCAAACATTGGGCTTTTCTGTATATGTTTGATTCAGTGATTATCTGATCTAGAATTCCAGAATAAATATCATCCAGTTTATCATGCTAAAATGAAAATCAATATTATCACTTAATATTATTCAAACTCAATTTTTTTCTTATATTACTTACCTATTTAGTTACTTGCATTTAATTTTTTTTAATGTACCTAGTGTATTCTTATTTCTTACACTAATAAACCTATACTTCTAGTAAGTAATTACAAATTCTTTAGTTTGAAAAATAACTGTCCTAAATTATTTAAGAATTAATGAAAGATTAAAAACTAGCATTATATTATATATTATATTAGGAAGTTGGCCACAAGCTGGCAAATAAAATTGGACTTAGACTACACATGAAAATAGAAATGTTAGCCATATTGTAATAACTTTTTTTTTCTAATGATTGGTTTACCTTGATTTCAGGTGGAAATATTCTAAATAGTTCTATGAGACATTCATGGGTCAATATTGTGATATTGATGTCCTTTTCTAGAAATGTCCTTTTTAGGCTTCTATAGACTACTTCATAGTAATTTCCACCATCAAAATCTTGCTGTTTCTGTGGATAGAAATGTTAAGATAATGTAGAATTGTAGAATGGTTACTCTATTCAGGATAAAAATAAGTGGAGCAAGGTTTTAGGCACCTGAGTATAGAGAGTGAACCAGTTCATGCTGTACATTTAAGTTTGATTCACATCATCTGTCTGTGTCACTGCTAGCAGTGGGCCATGGCACAGTCATAGATCTAAATTATGCTTTTGTATCAACTGATTCACGTTTGCCCAAGTCTTTGGCCAAACCAGGGAAATGACCGGCCAGGTTCTACATCGGAAAAGTCTGTTTTACTGTGCCCAGTCCTTGGCATGGCTAGGCCCTGGTTCAGCATAAATCAAGCTTGACTCACTCTGTGCATTAACAGATTACTTAAGTCACATGTATCATAATGATCTATTTCTACATACCATACATTGCAAAGCTGCTGCACAGCATTGCAATCCTTTTATTTTATTTGTAGGAATGTAATCATCAATCAACAATAGTGACACTGGGAACACTCTTTGTGGCTTCACTTCAACATTGTATTTCTGAAAAATGTTTTCAAATAGATTAATTTTAAATTACAAATATTTGAATCTAGTACAAATTGTAGAATGACTTCAATAGGGCCATGAGAAAATTTTGTCTACACTTTACATAGACATTATGAGTAAACATGTAGTCAAAACCCTCCCAACGATTAGAGGTGCTGACTGACTGAAAGGTAGCAGGTTCAATCCCCACCTGTTGCACTATTGTCATACCCACTCCTAACCCAAGCTTTTCAAGTTCTTGGATGGGAGAGAATACTAATAGTCAAGTTGGCTTGGCTAATTATAATCTTACTCTATATTGTGTGTTATTGTTGGAATTTTAACAAGACTGGCCTTTGGAGCCAATAATAAGTTGGGGTTATATCATACTGACTATGTGAATGCTTTGCAGACGTAAATTATCAACATTGACAAACTTTTATAAAATACAAGTGTAATTTATAATGGAAACTTACCATCAAATCTGCTAGTATCAAACAAAAAACTTCAATTTGGCTTGGGTATCTCTTAAAATCTTCAGATGTCAATTTACTGTGTAGTGCTTCTAGGCATTTATCAAGTATTTCTTGAACATTGAAGTTACTCTCTTGAAGCAGCACAACTTCTAAAGGTAAATGACCCAACACCTCGAAATAAATGTTTAGTTTTTTTGAGTAATCTTTCGTTTTATCATTATTCCATGGACATTCACATTTGAGCTCCGTATAAAAGATATATAAAGATGCTATTATAGTTGAAGCGTCCTCATTGTCAAACAATATAAGGTCTCCAAGAGATTCCACTAGCAGTTCAAAATTTTGGTCTAAATTAACATTACGAAAATTAAATTCTGGGTGATTTGTACTTTCATCATAATTTTTCGATAATTTTGGTATCAAACATCGGTCGATACTATCCAATACTTTTGTATTATATTCCAACATTTCTCTATCAGCTAAATGCAGCTAAACAAAACAAAGTAAACAATAGTTTGTTTATAACTTCAAAATATCGTGATCACAGAGTACTTTTGTATATCGTGATGCACAGCTGACAGTAAAACGGAGTGATTACCAGCCCGGTACAACTGGAGGGTCTCGGAGATGTAGCAGTCTATCTCAACTTTTATAAATGAATAGTCGGGGCTATCTCGCTCCACTCACATATAATCAATTTTTAACACGCACACATATGTAAAAAAAGTGTGTAGTACAGACCTATTGTTATTACAATAGAGCGACATCGTAGGGCTGCCAACCTTACTTATTTTCTAACTTTAGGAAACTGTTTTAATATTATTAATTTAACCTATAGCACCTGATATCTGTAAACTAGCCGGCGGCCCAAGCTAACAAGTACCTTTAAAGTACATACTAATACTATACTCAATCGAACACTGTAAGTTAGGTTTGATGAAGTCGGGTGGCTTAAATAGATACGATGAAACCAATACGCGATGCTCACCCGATTTCAATAAACGTGTCTATCATGTGTCACCAAAAGGTGAGCGTCGCGCAACGATTTCGTCGTTCCTATTTAAGCTCGCCCGACTTCCACAAACGTGTACAAACTAAAATTATTTTTATACTTTGTAGTGGCATTTGAAGTTGAAAATAATTTTTATTTTAAGCTTTTTAGTGTAGCTGGTTCCTGCTCTCTTTATGATGTACTAATGTAGTCTATACTTGGTACTTACAATACTTGTTCACAATACACAATTCCTAAAGAGCTAGGACTTAAATCCTCACAGTTTAGGTGGGTAGTACCCCGCAGCATTAGGATTGAACAGGAGCTCTATGATATAGGATGCTTAGGCCAAGCATACCAACTATTCGTAATCGACAGTTCCTAAATCCCCATAATTTAGAGGGAAAGTACCCCTGCAGCATTAGAGTTGAAGATAAAAATTATTATGGGGCCATTTTGCAAGTTTCTTCTGTCGATTAAAAAAATCGCGTGAATCGGTGCAGAACCCCGGAGGAATCGGTAGACATACACAAAAAAAAGATACCGACTGAATTGGTAACCTCCTCCTTTTTGAAAGTCGGTTAAAAATAAGTTATATCGGCAGCCCTGGGATCTTGCACCATACTCTAATTTCTTGGATTCTAATTGGCTAATGCCATCGAAAGATCGAAAGAATTCGAAAAAAAAAACATGGCGAATTTTAGTTAAGTTGCTAATTTAATAACTAGATTTTCTACTGAAATTTTGTTTGTTTTGGTATCAGGTCTGCAGAAATTAAGTAGTTTGGTGATAAAAAATAGTTTAAGCATTTGTATGATAGGAACTCTTGATCTTGTGCACCTTTACCACGTTTCATAAGTTTAACCTAACCTAACTTTTCGAAATGTCTCGAATTGTGCATTTTACTAAGGATAGTGCTGGATAAATAACTAAACTTCTGGTTGTAAGTTTATTTTCAGCTAAAAAGTATCGAGATTAACTAAGTTGGTAAGTAACACCTTTCTATAAAACCTATTCTTCATTTTTCTTATCGTGAAACATTTTTCATGCCTTCCGTTGATTTATCATAGAAGTTTTCTTAGAATAATAATATGGAGGGATTCGGAGGGTTCCCAGATCCTTCCGGATAGGTAGGAACGAGGTTTCGAATCAAATGTTTTTTTTGTTACTAATAAATGATAATAACTAGGACCTATGACTTAATGCTTTCCGAGGCACGGAGGGAGCGAAAAGGCCAAATTTAGATACCTAATGCCGGTCACACATCCAGTTACTTGATTGTTTGATAGCTGCTGTCACAACTAAGCCACAAGTTCCTATAATATAACATAATTAATAAAATAATCTCAAAAGGAAGAAAACCCACACTCACTCATTAGTCATCATCATCAGTCACCTTTAACTGGTGACATGGTTTTTGTGTTAAGTAACTGGTGATGAGCAGTCTGAGAGGCCACTGTTATATCTGGTCTATATGGATTACCTTAGGGTTTTGAGTGTTAAATTACATAATATGAAAAGCTAAATTAAAATATGTGCTTTCCTAAAATATATGTATTTTAACAACTATTTCTTCTTTTGCACACTATTTCCAGAGAGGAGTTTGCTCATTGAAACTCAATGTACTCAGTGGGACTTCATAAGTTGTGTCCTTTAAATGGTGCACTGTGGTGAAAGCATGTAAGTATATACCTATATTTAATTTCATTAGAACTGAAATGCTTATAGTAACTAACATATTTAACTTGATAAGAATTAATACTGTATTCGTCTGAATAGATTTCCAATTACCACATTGTATGTGACCATTTTTTAGAAGTTAAAGTGGGTATAGTAACTATCCTTAAAAGATAGATATATGACATCGCAGACTTTTCTGTATAGACCTATCCCAACATACTACCATCATAAATTGTTTTATTATATCTCAAAGGAGGCAGCGTTTTCAATGAAAGCTCCCACATGGCTTGACTTTTCCCGATATTTTTAAAAATGATTGTCACATTTCAACCAATTTACATGGTATCTATTGGTTTATGGTGTCTTCTTTGTCTATTGATGAAAACTGCATGAAAATCTGTTCAGTAGTTTTGACTTTATCGTGAACAGACATACAGACAGCGGCGGGGGACTTTATTTTATAATATGTAGTGTTTCACGGAGATAAGTTGTACCACATATTGTACGATATGCCATATTTTTCAAAATATTTTCATAACAATTTCCAGAAGGACTTGCTGATTGGAACTCAACATACACATTGGGGCTTCCTCAAAAAGCTGTATGTTTCAGATGGTACAAAACATGACGCGAGAGCCACGAAACTGACATACAAAAATGTTAATTTCAAACACTTTAACAAGATAAAGGCAAGTAAATATTTGTTTGAATAAATATCCTTACTATCCTTAATAATATTTTTAAAGCGATAGTGTGTTTGTTTGTTGGTTTGTCCTTCAAATACGACGCAAAAAAAAACGGATCGACGAGATTTTTTGCATGGATTATGGGTAAAGTTGAGGACTGGGAGAGTGACATAGGCTACTTTTTATCCTGGAAAATCAAAGAGTTTCTGCTGGATTTTAAAAACTAAACCTACGCGAGCGAAGTCGCTGCGCAGGCATTACCTAGTATTGTATTTTTTCCTGTTTAAAACATACATACTAGCATTCACCCATGGTTTTGCTTCCGCATGTATCAAAAGTGATCCAAAATGGTGATTTCAATACAAAATTACACTTTTATTTTTTAGATAGATTGATTTTATGTTATGTTTTTTTTTTTCAATTTTAAACCACCCCTGTATTACAACCCCTGTAGTACAAACAAATCAAAAAATACATTCAAATTGGTTTAGCCATTTTTGAGTTTTAGCCAGACTAACAAACAGCAATTGAGTTTTATCTATACTTATAAAAAGATGTCCTGATTGACTGACTGCCTGACTGACTGACTGATGTATCAACATACAAGTCATGCTTTAAATTTTTAATGTGTCTGTTGGTGTATTTGCAGGCTAATTTTAATAAGAAGGGCTAAACCGTTTAATTAAATGCTAGTGGAGCATTATAAGGAGTGATGATGCAAGTTTGCAAGTAGGACACACATCCGTTATATAATGCATAATATTCAAAAACTGTACTCAGTGTGATTAATTTTCAATTTCAGGTCAAATACGCTGCTCAAGTTATCAACAAAACATGTCCTCATCCAGTGATGAACAAGATGACAACATATTATTAACATCTATAAACATTGATAATAGCTTTTTCACTGCAAAGATGATCTTATTAACAATTTGATTGACAGTCTGAATTGCACTGGTCTTCATGGTTATCATCAGTAAACTATCTAACGCTTTGTCTTTAAACTCAACACATTTAGAATTGATGCATTGAAAAAGCTACAATCAATAAAAGATGCTACAGACTCAAAGAATTCTAAAAAAATTTGTTCTTGTTATAAAAACGGTAAATCACCTGTCAGATTTATCAAAAATTGAAGGTGTAAAGTTCTTGAGCCTCAAGCGTCTAAACCAGGATCCTCTAGATTTTATTTCTCTCAAATAAGAGGTAATTTTTAATCAACAATATGACCCCTGCATAATATTTGTATACTGGTTGCACTACCGATACCGTATGCTTGGTACTCTCAGTAGTTTAATTTAATAGACCGAAATTAGACATTCAGTTTAATGACTTCAGTTCTGATGTTGAAAATTTAAATTTCATTGAAAATTGTATACCTTCAGATTTTTTTTAGCAATGCCGTATATGTTGGTGCAAGTTGCAGATATTTATTTCCATAACTCGATTGTGATAAATGTCAAAATTGTAAAAATGCACATTTGTCCAATGAAATTGTCAAAAATATATTAAAAATATATTATATAGAAAAAATTAATACATCTTGTATCAAAAAAATCATCATCAAATCATCTGCATGATTTCTTGAAAGCGTTATGGCTATTTAATTTTTTCAAATGCAAACAATTGTGCATTAACTTCAACAGAAGAATCCACAATGTATATGCTAGCAAAAAGGGAAAAATCAAGAGTCATTAATGTTTTAGTAAAGTCAATTAACTTTTTGTAGCATAATTTTAATTATTTGAATGCCATATACATAGCTGTTTCCGATGCGCTTCAATATAGCGGGCCTCCCTAGAATAGATTGATGGGGGCCCGCTAGATTGAAGTACATACATCTGTTTCTGTTCTCAATAGTTTAAGAAACGTGATTCTTTATCAAAATTAGTAAGAGAAATATAGATTGCCAATATCAGACATGAACAAAACTTGCGTGCTTGCGTAAATCTAGAATAATAAATAACTTTCAGATGTTATGCCATCTACCGTAATTAAATAGAACTGCGCGAAGAAATTTAAAACACTAAGAACTTGCTATTTTTAAATGATTTTATGAAAATTTTCTATTTTTCTCACAAAAATATGAAACTAACGAAAGAACTATGTAATCCAGTTCAATTTATAAACGAAAGAACTATGTAATCCAGTTCAATTTAATTAGATATTTTGTCGCTGTAAATAAAAAAATTAAATAATTATGATCATTTTATATGGAGAGCTTGGCAATCTATCCTTCTTAAACTTTATCCGATTATCCGTTAGGCCGATCGCACTTTGGACACGTTTTGGATGAATTTTACTCGAATACGTACGAACACATGAATGAACACGCATATATTAGTATAGTCCTGATCTGTATCAGCGAAATTGACATTTTTTATGCAAAACATTTAAGTTTAATTTTTGATTGTGCACATTATTTTAAATATTTGAAAACTTCGTTCTTTATTTGCCTCATTTTTAACTGAGCTCCAAAAAAGATTTTTTTTTTTGGAGATTAATTTATTTTATATTGTTTGGTTGATTCCGATTTTGTACTGAGTTTCCTAATAAGCTTACAGTGTTTTTATGTCCCATGTGACATGATTGTACAGAGATACTTATAATATGTATGTTATGTATTTTTGTAGTAGTTAATTGTACATCATTGATTCACAACCTCGGGGAGTCGCGTTTTTTATTAAAGGGGGTTACAATCATTGGAAATCTGGGGGAGCTTTGAAACTTTAAACATATAAGTAAACTATTGATATAATTTTATGTAAAATGAAGGTGTTGCAAGGATTTTTACTTTACTTTTTGGCTTTTTCATGGGTCGCGATATAAAAATGGTTGAGAATCAATGTTGTACACAGTTTGCATTTGAGAAATAAATTAATATTAATCATATTAATAATAGTTTAGAGTAAAGGCAAAAAACCGCAAAAAAGCAAGACAAATTCTGAATTGAAGACGCGACCGAAGTCGCGGGCAACCGCTAGTAGTAAATATAATGCGTATACCTGAGCAACAGTGTTATATATGTGTCCCTAAATATATAATTATTACCACCTATTTACCGTGTTCATTGGCATCTTTCAATGCATTCTTGGACAATGCTCAATGGGATCCACACGATACGCGGAGAGCATTGAATGAACCTGTTTTATTAATTATTCTGTAATGTTTCTTTTTTGTTTTATCTAGTTAGTTTAAGTGGCACTTACTGTAATAAAAAAAATAATTAAAGTATTTTTTATATTGTATTTTGTTTTTATTTTCCTATTAAACAAATTTTAGGCAAAGCTTGAAAAACCGGTAATTTATCGAAAACCGATATCGGAACGAAAAAATCGATGAATCTAGCACAGCACTATTTGCGATTATATTTACGATTCAGCCCATCTCTAATTTTACTACGTTACCGCCGTAGAGAGAGAAGACATAGAGTCAGTGACGATTTCTTTCTCACTCACACTAAAAAGAGAGCAGAGATAAAGTTATTAATGTGATAAACAGAGACGCAGCTACCCAATTTTTTGTCCCTCATCGTGTAACCAGTTTTTTTCAAGGTCGACACACTTTTGTGCCCAACAAACTGACAGTTAATAAGAAAATTTAGTATCTATGTGTGTTGCCAGCTTTAGGTACCTATACAATGTCCCGATTTTCCCTATCCTACTTATATTATAAATGTGAAAGTTTGAATGTATGTAGGGCCATCCATACATACATCCAAATTTCAGCCATATCGGTTTAGTGTGGCGTGATTGAGTAACAAACATATGGATGTTTGTTACTCAATACGCCACACTAAACCGATATGGCTGAAATTTGGCACGGAGATAGGTTTTTTTTAGTAATGTCCTCTGACATACCGTAACGGCGGGTTACTTTGGCTACTTTTTCAATTTTTTTTTTAATTTTTGTTGAAACAAAATAAAGTCGTGATGGAAGAAATGAATATTATGAGAAAAGAAAAGAAAGATGATGGATACTAGAATATAATATATGTCGGCGATGATTAAAGTGTATTCAGTTAGATAGTGTCGGTTACTGTTCTGAATCATCCTGAAGTTTCGTTCGAATGTCCAACAACCAGTCGAGAACTGTTGGTGATCTTAAGAATTATTTTATTTACAAAGTTCTTAATTTTTAAAGCCATTTTTAAATAGCTAGAGGCAGACTTTTAATGTTTTTTTTAAATAATTATTAACTTAAACTATGAAGAGTTGCAGTTTTATACGACTGCCTGAAAAAAGGAATATACTGTTAATTTCATTAATGATGATTTTGATGACTAAATATACAATTTTTGTTGCTTTTAATTCAATAGCATTACTCGATCGAAGGAAAATTTTAACTGTTCATTACAAATTATTTTGTGTAACATTCTTACTAGTAACGAAAAAAAATTTTCCTTTGTGTTACATACATCTTTTTTCAAAGTGACTCACATATGCTAAATTTCTATTCGGCATTTCAATATTTTTTTTAAGGAGCAAATAATTATCTAGTGAATTGGTCCTATGAAAGTACATTAAAAAACTTTAGTATAAAAAAAAATATTTTTAAAAAACCGACTTACGTGTACAAACTAAAATTATTTTATACTTTTAAGTGGTGGTTGAAGTTAATATTGTGTGCAATAAAGAATAATAAATTCTTTATTGCACACAATATTAAGATATATGTAAAAAATAGAAGCTTACCCTAATAGGTATGTCTCTCCCAGACAACCTTATATGTGTAGGTATGTTATTTAAAAAATAAAACAGTTCAGCATCTGTTTTGTCGTTTTATTTAAAAATCCTGGGAAGAATTTTCCATCTAATTTGGGGTACTAGGGGAGTGCAGTTATTGTGGCAACATTAAACTCGAACTTGTCATGTGACGTCATCGTTACGTCATGTTATCTCTATTTCAGTCGCGGTTACACAGTACCTTGGTCTATTGCCTTCTCTGTCTACGGTTACCGCCTACTACCACTGCTATATATACCTAGTGTAAGAAAGAGATGGCCCCGGGGATTCATTCATTAAATCCATTGTTCAAACAAAAAAGGTGAGACAAAACATAAATTTAATGAATGTCATAGATATATACATCATTCTCCTCCCGCCACCCGTTTTTAGTAAGCTATTTTTAGTCTATGGAGATTGTCGTCTGTATCTTTTCTGGTCTGTGGTGATTACATTCTCTTGGGCTGACACTAGGATCAGGCTGACAGCACATCACAGAATCACAGATGAACAATGCACATTTAGTAAAATAATGTTGCCAACCTTATCTTAATAAATAGTATAGTATATAGTGTATATCTATGGTATAGTACCTACTATAGTGATGTGATAGGTCGAAAAAAGGGCCGCAACTCGAAAGGATCAAAATATCATATAGGATCAGGTGTATAAATACCTACTCAGTGGTATAGATTTAACATTTTAAGTGTAATCCTGTGGAATCAATTTTCTGCGACGGTGTTCCCACTAAATTACAACATGGGGTTATTCGAGGGGTGGACCAACAAATTCCTGAAAAGCCTGCAACGCATTGGTGGTGGGTCTCAGGTACTTACTACCAATGTTTATGGGCGGGCGGCGGTAATCACTTAACATCAAGTGAACCGTCTTCTGTTTTGCTCGCTATAAATATAAAAAAAATCACAGAGTAACTAACTACATAGGTAAATATTAAAATTCCATCTCAAGTTGGCCATCATCGACCGTTACAAAATGACATCGTGGTCATACCGTAGGTACCGTTGACTAGAAAATAATAAAATTGTATTTTTTTTTGTAACCACAACTTTGACGAAAGTTTTTTTCTCTGGCAACACTTTTCATGGCAATGACTGGCAATGACATCTTGAAAGTAGGTACCTAATACCTACCAATCACTACCTATATTGTGAAATGCAACTACGGAACTCACTCTACATTGCGCGTCGCCTCGCGATTATGCATTTGTTGATAGCGTTACTATACCTACGCCTACGACCTACATTTATCCTGTTTCTATCTGACTGTATCTAATTGAATCGTAGAGAGAGAAGACATAGAGCCAGTGACGATTTCTTTCTCACTCACACTAAAAAGAGAGCAGAAATAAAGTTATTAATGTGATAAACAGAGACGCAGCTACCCAATTTTTTGTCCCTCATCGTGTAACCAGTTTTTTTCAAGGTCGACACACTTTTGTGCGAAACAAACTGACAGTTAATAAGAAAATTTAGTATCTATGTGTGTTGCCAGCTTTAGGTACCTATACAATGTCCCGATTTTCCCTATCCTACTTATATTATAAATGTGAAAGTTTGAATGTATGTAGGGCCATCCATACATACATCCAAATTTCAGCCATATCGGTTTAGTGTGGCGTGATTGAGTAACAAACATATGGATGTTTGTTACTCAATACGCCACACTAAACCGATATGGCTGAAATTTGGCACGGAGATAGGTTTTTTTTAGTAATGTCCTCTGACATACCGTAACGGCGGGTTACTTTGGCTACTTTTTCAATTTTTTTTTTAATTTTTGTTGAAACAAAATAAAGTCGTGATGGAAGAAATGAATATTATGAGAAAAGAAAAGAAAGATGATGGATACTAGAATATAATATATGTCGGCGATGATTAAAGTGTATTCAGTTAGATAGTGTCGGTTACTGTTCTGAATCATCCTGAAGTTTCGTTCGAATGTCCAACAACCAGTCGAGAACTGTTGGCGATTTTAAGAATTATTTTATTTACAAAGTTCTTAATTTTTAAAGCCATTTTTAAATAGCTAGAGGCAGACTTTTAATGTTTTTTTTAAATAATTATTAACTTAAACTATGAAGAGTTGCAGTTTTATACGACTGCCTGAAAAAAGGAATATACTGTTAATTTCATTAATGATGATTTTGATGACTAAATATACAATTTTTGTTGCTTTTAATTCAATAGCATTACTCGATCGAAGGAAAATTTTAACTGTTCATTACAAATTATTTTGTGTAACATTCTTACTAGTAACGAAAAAAAAAATTCCTTTGTGTTACATACATCTTTTTTCAAAGTGACTCACATATGCTAAATTTCTATTCGGCATTTCAATATTTTTTTTAAGGAGCAAATAATTATCTAGTGAATTGGTCCTATGAAAGTACATTAAAAAACTTTAGTATAAAAAAAAATATTTTTAAAAAACCGACTTACGTGTACAAACTAAAATTATTTTATACTTTTAAGTGGTGGTTGAAGTTAATATTGTGTGCAATAAAGAATAATAAATTCTTTATTGCACACAATATTAAGATATATGTAAAAAATAGAAGCTTACCCTAATAGGTATGTCTCTCCCAGACAACCTTATATGTGTAGGTATGTTATTTAAAAAATAAAACAGTTCAGCATCTGTTTTGTCGTTTTATTTAAAAATCCTGGGAAGAATTTTCCATCTAATTTGGGGTACTAGGGGAGTGCAGTTATTGTGGCAACATTAAACTCGAACTTGTCATGTGACGTCATCGTTACGTCATGTTATCTCTATTTCAGTCGCGGTTACACAGTACCTTGGTCTATTGCCTTCTCTGTCTACGAATTGAATACTTAATAATCTATAGATTATTATGTATAGATACAATTTAGTGCCATAACTAAGTACCTACTACCATAGACCAGGAACAACTAGATAGACAGCCAATGTCCATAGACACGAGTGTGCCTAGTAACGACTATAGAAACCTACCGTGATATATAGGAAAAATCAATATCTACCTATACCTTAAAAATCATTCATAAATGATCTTCTTTCTCACTCGCTCTTAGGGTGATTCATTCATAAATTCCTCGTACATTTAATTTCTCTTTCTTTCAATTCTATAGATGTTAACGATAATGAATGGGCAATGACGTCACAGCCGAGCCGCAGCGTAGTAATTTTAGGGATGCGCTTCATTACCGATTGTCGGAAAACTAATCGCAATTAGTGTTGTACTTTAACCGAAAAATACCGATTTTTCATCGAAAAAATTATCGATTCTTCGTTCTTAGAAATTCGTTTTTAGGCATAAAAATTAAAACAAAAAATTGAGTTAAAATAAATTTATTTAAATTGGTTTATTTTATTTTTTTTAAGAGATTAGGAGGTTTGATAAGTGATGGTGATAATTCTTAATACGGCAACTTAAAACTTTCTACGCGCCAAAAAAATATCATAAAAATGTGAATAAGATTTCAAAGGTATAGGGTACTGCACAAGGGTACTGTATACCCAACCCCTTAACAAGTTACAACAGATACAGCATGGTT